>JALAZF010000169.1:1332500-2665000 GCA_022829125.1 Lathyrus tuberosus
ACGATAACCTGAAGTTTACGTTCATATCTGACCTGGTTTCAAACAACGGGTTCACGATAACCTGAAGTTTAGGTTCACATCTGACCTGGTTTCAAACAACGGGTTCATGATAACGTGAAGTTTAGGTTCACATCTGACCTGGTTTCAAACAACGGGTTCACGATAACCTGAAGTTTAGGTTTACATCAGACCTAGTTTCAAACAACGGGTTCACGATAACCTGAAGTTTAGGTTCACATCTGACCTGGTTTCAAACAACGGGTTCACGATAACCTGAAGTTTAGGTTCACATCTGACCTGGTTTCAAACAACGGGTTCATAATAACCTGGAGTTTAGGTTCACATCTGACCTGGTTTCAAACAACGGGTTCACGTCTGACTCGAAGTTTAGGTTCACATCTGACCTGGTTTCAAACAACGGGTTCACGATAACCTGAAATTTAGGTTCACATCTGACCTGGTTTCAAACAACGGGTTCACAATAACCTGAAGTTTAGGTTCACATCTGACGTAGTTTCAAACAACGGGTTCACGATAACCTGAAGTTTAGGTTCACATCTGACCTAGTTTCAAACAACGGGTTCACGATAACCTGAAGTTTAGGTTCACATCTGACCTGGTTTCAAACAACGGGTTCACGATAACCTGAAGTTTAGGTTCACATCTGACCTGGTTTTAAACAACGGGTTCACGATAACCCGAAGTTTAAGTTCACATCTGACCTGGTTTTAAACAACGGGTTCACATCTGACTAGAAGTTTAGGTTCACATCTGACCTGGTTTCAAACAACGGGTTCACGATAACCTGAAGTTTAGGTTCACATCTGACTTAGTTTCAAACAACGGGTTCACGATAACCTGAAGTTTAGGTTCACATCTGACCTGGTTTCAAACAACGGGTTCACGATAACCTGAAGTTTAGGTTCACATCTGACCTGGTTTCAAACAACGGGTTCACAATAACCTGTAGTTTAGGTTCACATCTGATTTGGTTTCAAACAACGGGTTCACGATAACCTGAAGTTTACGTTCATATCTGACCTGGTTTCAAACAACGGGTTCACGATAACCTGAAGTTTAGGTTCACATCTGACCTGGTTTCAAACAACGGGTTCATGATAACGTGAAGTTTAGGTTCACATCTGACCTGGTTTCAAACAACGGGTTCACGATAACCTGAAGTTTAGGTTTACATCAGACCTAGTTTCAAACAACGGGTTCACGATAACCTGAAGTTTAGGTTCACATCTGACCTGGTTTCAAACAACGGGTTCACGATAACCTGAAGTTTAGGTTCACATCTGACCTGGTTTCAAACAACGGGTTCACGATAACCTGGAGTTTAGGTTCACATCTGACCTGGTTTCAAACAACGGGTTCACGTCTGACTCGAAATTTAGGTTCACATCTGACCTGGTTTCAAACAACGGGTTCACGATAACCTGAAATTTAGGTTCACATCTGACCTGGTTTCAAACAACGGGTTCACAATAACCTGAAGTTTAGGTTCAATTCTGACCTAGTTTCAAACAACGGGTTCACGATAACCTGAAGTTTAGGTTCACATCTGACCTAGTTTCAAACAACGGGTTCACGATAACCTGAAGTTTAGGTTCACATCCGACCTGGTTTCAAACAACGGGTTCATAATAACCTGAAGTTTAGGTTCACATCTGACCTGGTTTCAAACAACGGGTTCACGATAACCTGAAGTTTAGGTTCACATCTGACCTGGTTTTAAACAACGGGTTCACGATAACCCGAAGTTTAAGTTCACATCTGACCTGGTTTTAAACAACGGGTTCACATCTGACTAGAAGTTTAGGTTCACATCTGACCTGGTTTCAAACAACGGGTTCACGATAACCTGAAGTTTAGGTTCACATCTGACTTAGTTTCAAACAACGGGTTCACGATAACCTGAAGTTTAGGTTCACATCTGACCTGGTTTCAAACAACGGGTTCACGATAACCTGAAGTTTAGGTTCACATCTGACCTGGTTTTAAACAACGAGTTCACGATAACCCGAAGTTTAAGTTCACATCTGACCTGGTTTTAAACAACGGGTTCACATCTGACTAGAAGTTTAGGTTCACATCTGACCTGGTTTCAAACAACGGGTTCACGATAACCTGAAGTTTAGGTTCACATCTGACTTAGTTTCAAACAACGGGTTCACGATAACCTGAAGTTTAGGTTCACATCTGACCTGGTTTCAAACAACGGGTTCATAATAACCTGAAGTTTAGGTTCACATCTGACCTGGTTTCAAACAACGGGTTCACGATAACCTGAAGTTTAGGTTCACATCTGACCTGGTTTTAAACAACGGGTTCACGATAACCCGAAGTTTAAGTTCACATCTGACCTGGTTTTAAACAACGGGTTCACATCTGACTCGAAGTTTAGGTTCACATCTGACCTGGTTTCAAACAACGGGTTCACGATAACCTGAAGTTTAGGTTCACATCTGACCTGGTTTCAAACAACGGGTTCACAATAACCTGTAGTTTAGGTTCACATCTGATTTGGTTTCAAACAACGGGTTCACGATAACCTGAAGTTTACGTTCATATCTGACCTGGTTTCAAACAACGGGTTCACGATAACCTGAAGTTTAGGTTCACATCTGACCTGGTTTCAAACAACGGGTTCATGATAACGTGAAGTTTAGGTTCACATCTGACCTGGTTTCAAACAACGGGTTCACGATAACCTGAAGTTTAGGTTTACATCAGACCTAGTTTCAAACAACGGGTTCACGATAACCTGAAGTTTAGGTTCACATCTGACCTGGTTTCAAACAACGGGTTCACGATAACCTGAAGTTTAGGTTCACATCTGACCTGGTTTCAAACAACGGGTTCATAATAACCTGGAGTTTAGGTTCACATCTGACCTGGTTTCAAACAACGGGTTCACGTCTGACTCGAAGTTTAGGTTCACATCTGACCTGGTTTCAAACAACGGGTTCACGATAACCTGAAATTTAGGTTCACATCTGACCTGGTTTCAAACAACGGGTTCACAATAACCTGAAGTTTAGGTTCACATCTGACGTAGTTTCAAACAACGGGTTCACGATAACCTGAAGTTTAGGTTCACATCTGACCTAGTTTCAAACAACGGGTTCACGATAACCTGAAGTTTAGGTTCACATCCGACCTGGTTTCAAACAACGGGTTCATAATAACCTGAAGTTTAGGTTCACATCTGACCTGGTTTCAAACAACGGGTTCACGATAACCTGAAGTTTAGGTTCACATCTGACCTGGTTTTAAACAACGGGTTCACGATAACCCGAAGTTTAAGTTCACATCTGACCTGGTTTTAAACAACGGGTTCACATCTGACTAGAAGTTTAGGTTCACATCTGACCTGGTTTCAAACAACGGGTTCACGATAACCTGAAGTTTAGGTTCACATCTGACTTAGTTTCAAACAACGGGTTCACGATAACCTGAAGTTTAGGTTCACATCTGACCTGGTTTCAAACAACGGGTTCACGATAACCTGAAGTTTAGGTTCACATCTGACCTGGTTTCAAACAACGGGTTCACAATAACCTGTAGTTTAGGTTCACATCTGATTTGGTTTCAAACAACGGGTTCACGATAACCTGAAGTTTACGTTCATATCTGACCTGGTTTCAAACAACGGGTTCACGATAACCTGAAGTTTAGGTTCACATCTGACCTGGTTTCAAACAACGGGTTCATGATAACGTGAAGTTTAGGTTCACATCTGACCTGGTTTCAAACAACGGGTTCACGATAACCTGAAGTTTAGGTTTACATCAGACCTAGTTTCAAACAACGGGTTCACGATAACCTGAAGTTTAGGTTCACATCTGACCTGGTTTCAAACAACGGGTTCACGATAACCTGAAGTTTAGGTTCACATCTGACCTGGTTTCAAACAACGGGTTCACGATAACCTGGAGTTTAGGTTCACATCTGACCTGGTTTCAAACAACGGGTTCACGTCTGACTCGAAATTTAGGTTCACATCTGACCTGGTTTCAAACAACGGGTTCACGATAACCTGAAATTTAGGTTCACATCTGACCTGGTTTCAAACAACGGGTTCACAATAACCTGAAGTTTAGGTTCAATTCTGACCTAGTTTCAAACAACGGGTTCACGATAACCTGAAGTTTAGGTTCACATCTGACCTAGTTTCAAACAACGGGTTCACGATAACCTGAAGTTTAGGTTCACATCCGACCTGGTTTCAAACAACGGGTTCATAATAACCTGAAGTTTAGGTTCACATCTGACCTGGTTTCAAACAACGGGTTCACGATAACCTGAAGTTTAGGTTCACATCTGACCTGGTTTTAAACAACGGGTTCACGATAACCCGAAGTTTAAGTTCACATCTGACCTGGTTTTAAACAACGGGTTCACATCTGACTAGAAGTTTAGGTTCACATCTGACCTGGTTTCAAACAACGGGTTCACGATAACCTGAAGTTTAGGTTCACATCTGACTTAGTTTCAAACAACGGGTTCACGATAACTTGAAGTTTAGGTTCACATCTGACCTGGTTTCAAACAACGGGTTCACGATAACCTGAAGTTTAGGTTCACATCTGACTTAGTTTCAAACAACGGGTTCACGATAACCTGAAGTTTAGGTTCACATCTGACCTGGTTTCAAACAACGGGTTCATAATAACCTGAAGTTTAGGTTCACATCTGACCTGGTTTCAAACAACGGGTTCACGATAACCTGAAGTTTAGGTTCACATCTGACCTGGTTTTAAACAACGGGTTCACGATAACCCGAAGTTTAAGTTCACATCTGACCTGGTTTTAAACAACGGGTTCACATCTGACTCGAAGTTTAGGTTCACATCTGACCTGGTTTCAAACAACGGGTTCACGATAACCTGAAGTTTAGGTTCACATCTGACCTGGTTTCAAACAACGGGTTCACAATAACCTGTAGTTTAGGTTCACATCTGATTTGGTTTCAAACAACGGGTTCACGATAACCTGAAGTTTACGTTCATATCTGACCTGGTTTCAAACAACGGGTTCACGATAACCTGAAGTTTAGGTTCACATCTGACCTGGTTTCAAACAACGGGTTCATGATAACGTGAAGTTTAGGTTCACATCTGACCTGGTTTCAAACAACGGGTTCACGATAACCTGAAGTTTAGGTTTACATCAGACCTAGTTTCAAACAACGGGTTCACGATAACCTGAAGTTTAGGTTCACATCTGACCTGGTTTCAAACAACGGGTTCACGATAACCTGAAGTTTAGGTTCACATCTGACCTGGTTTCAAACAACGGGTTCACGATAACCTGAAGTTTAGGTTCACATCTGACCTGGTTTCAAACAACGGGTTCATGATAACGTGAAGTTTAGGTTCACATCTGACCTGGTTTCAAACAACGGGTTCACGATAACCTGAAGTTTAGGTTCACATCTGACCTAGTTTCAAACAACGGGTTCACGATAACCTGAAGTTTAGGTTCACATCCGACCTGGTTTCAAACAACGGGTTCATAATAACCTGAAGTTTAGGTTCACATCTGACCTGGTTTCAAACAACGGGTTCACGATAACCTGAAGTTTAGGTTCACATCTGACCTGGTTTTAAACAACGAGTTCACGATAACCCGAAGTTTAAGTTCACATCTGACCTGGTTTTAAACAACGGGTTCACATCTGACTAGAAGTTTAGGTTCACATCTGACCTGGTTTCAAACAACGGGTTCACGATAACCTGAAGTTTAGGTTCACATCTGACTTAGTTTCAAACAACGGGTTCACGATAACTTGAAGTTTAGTTTCACATCTGACCTGGTTTCAAATAACGGGTTCACGATAACCTGAAGTTTAGGTTCACATCTGACCTGGTTTCAAACAACAAGTTCACGTCTGACTCGAAGTTTAGGTTCGCATCTGACCTGGTTTCAAACAACGGGTTCACGATAACCTGAAGTTTAGGTTCGCATCTGACCTGGTTTCAAACAACGGGTTCACAAAAAACTGAAGTTTAGGTTCACATCTGACCTGGTTTCAAACAATGGGTTCACGTCTGACTCAAAGTTTAGGTTCACATCTGACCTGGTTTCAAACAACGGGTTCACGATAACCTGAAATTTAGGTTCACATTTGACCTAGTTTCAAACAACGGGTTCACGATAACCTGAAGTTTAGGTTCACATCTGACCTGGTTTCAAACAACGGGTTCACGATAACCTGAAGTTTAGCTTCAAATCTGACCTGGTTTCAAACAACGGGTTCATAATAACCTGGAGTTTAGGTTCACATCTGACCTGGTTTCAAACAACGGGTTCACGTCTGACTCGAAGTTTAGGTTCACATCTGACCTGGTTTCAAACAACGGGTTCACGATAACCTGAAATTTAGGTTCACATTTGACCTGGTTTCAAACAACGGGTTCACAATAACCTGAAGTTTAGGTTCACATCTGACCTAGTTTCAAACAACGGGTTCACGATAACCTGAAGTTTAGGTTCACATCTGACCTGGTTTCAAACAACGGGTTCACGACAACCTGAAGCTTAGGTTTACATCAGACCTGGTTTCAAACAACGGGTTCACGATAACCTGAAGTTTAGGTTCACATCTGACCTGGTTTCAAACAACGGGTTCACGATAACCTGAAGTTTAGGTTCACATCTGACCTGGTTTCAAACAACGGGTTCACGATAACCTGAAGTTTAGGTTCACATCTGACCTGGTTTCAAACAACGGGTTCATAATAACCTGGAGTTTAGGTTCACATCTGACCTGGTTTCAAACAACGGGTTCACGTCTGACTCGAAGTTTAGGTTCACATCTGACCTGGTTTCAAACAACGGGTTCACGATAACCTGAAGTTTAGGTTCACATCTGACCTAGTTTCAAACAACGGGTTCATAATAACCTGAAGTTTAGGTTCACATCTGACCTGGTTTCAAACAACGGGTTCACGATAACCTGAAGTTTAGGTTCACATCTGACCTGGTTTTAAACAACGGGTTCACGATAACCCGAAGTTTAAGTTCACATCTGACCTGGTTTTAAACAACGGGTTCACGATAACCTGAAGTTTAGGTTCACATCTGACTTAGTTTCAAACAACGGGTTCACGATAACTTGAAGTTTAGTTTCACATCTGACCTGGTTTCAAATAACGGGTTCACGATAACCTGAAGTTTAGGTTCACATCTGACCTGGTTTCAAACAACAAGTTCACGTCTGACTCGAAGTTTAGGTTCGCATCTGACCTGGTTTCAAACAACGGGTTCACAATAACCTGAAGTTTAGGTTCACATCTGACCTAGTTTCAAACAACGGGTTCACGATAACCTGAAGTTTAGGTTCACATCTGACCTAGTTTCAAACAACGGGTTCACGATAACCTGAAGTTTAGGTTCACATCCGACCTGGTTTCAAACAACGGGTTCATAATAACCTGAAGTTTAGGTTCACATCTGACCTGGTTTCAAACAACGGGTTCACGATAACCTGAAGTTTAGGTTCACATCTGACCTGGTTTTAAACAACGGGTTCACGATAACCCGAAGTTTAAGTTCACATCTGACCTGGTTTTAAACAACGGGTTCACATCTGACTAGAAGTTTAGGTTCACATCTGACCTGGTTTCAAACAACGGGTTCACGATAACCTGAAGTTTAGGTTCACATCTGACTTAGTTTCAAACAACGGGTTCACGATAACCTGAAGTTTAGGTTCACATCTGACCTGGTTTCAAACAACGGGTTCACGATAACCTGAAGTTTAGGTTCACATCTGACCTGGTTTCAAACAACGGGTTCACAATAACCTGTAGTTTAGGTTCACATCTGATTTGGTTTCAAACAACGGGTTCACGATAACCTGAAGTTTACGTTCATATCTGACCTGGTTTCAAACAACGGGTTCACGATAACCTGAAGTTTAGGTTCACATCTGACCTGGTTTCAAACAACGGGTTCATGATAACGTGAAGTTTAGGTTCACATCTGACCTGGTTTCAAACAACGGGTTCACGATAACCTGAAGTTTAGGTTTACATCAGACCTAGTTTCAAACAACGGGTTCACGATAACCTGAAGTTTAGGTTCACATCTGACCTGGTTTCAAACAACGGGTTCACGATAACCTGAAGTTTAGGTTCACATCTGACCTGGTTTCAAACAACGGGTTCACGATAACCTGGAGTTTAGGTTCACATCTGACCTGGTTTCAAACAACGGGTTCACGTCTGACTCGAAGTTTAGGTTCACATCTGACCTGGTTTCAAACAACGGGTTCACGATAACCTGAAATTTAGGTTCACATCTGACCTGGTTTCAAACAACGGGTTCACAATAACCTGAAGTTTAGGTTCACATCTGACCTAGTTTCAAACAACGGGTTCACGATAACCTGAAGTTTAGGTTCACATCTGACCTAGTTTCAAACAACGGGTTCACGATAACCTGAAGTTTAGGTTCACATCCGACCTGGTTTCAAACAACGGGTTCATAATAACCTGAAGTTTAGGTTCACATCTGACCTGGTTTCAAACAACGGGTTCACGATAACCTGAAGTTTAGGTTCACATCTGACCTGGTTTTAAACAACGGGTTCACGATAACCCGAAGTTTAAGTTCACATCTGACCTGGTTTTAAACAACGGGTTCACATCTGACTAGAAGTTTAGGTTCACATCTGACCTGGTTTCAAACAACGGGTTCACGATAACCTGAAGTTTAGGTTCACATCTGACTTAGTTTCAAACAACGGGTTCACGATAACTTGAAGTTTAGTTTCACATCTGACCTGGTTTCAAATAACGGGTTCACGATAACCTGAAGTTTAGGTTCACATCTGACCTGGTTTCAAACAACAAGTTCACGTCTGACTCGAAGTTTAGGTTCGCATCTGACCTGGTTTCAAACAACGGGTTCACGATAACCTGAAGTTTAGCTTCAAATCTGACCTGGTTTCAAACAACGGGTTCATAATAACCTGGAGTTTAGGTTCACATCTGACCTGGTTTCAAACAACGGGTTCACGTCTGACTCGAAGTTTAGGTTCACATCTGACCTGGTTTCAAACAACGGGTTCACGATAACCTGAAATTTAGGTTCACATTTGACCTGGTTTCAAACAACGGGTTCACAATAACCTGAAGTTTAGGTTCACATCTGACCTAGTTTCAAACAACGGGTTCACGATAACCTGAAGTTTAGGTTCACATCTGACCTGGTTTCAAACAACGGGTTCACGACAACCTGAAGCTTAGGTTTACATCAGACCTGGTTTCAAACAACGGGTTCACGATAACCTGAAGTTTAGGTTCACATCTGACCTGGTTTCAAACAACGGGTTCACGATAACCTGAAGTTTAGGTTCACATCTGACCTGGTTTCAAACAACGGGTTCACGATAACCTGAAGTTTAGGTTCACATCTGACCTGGTTTCAAACAACGGGTTCATAATAACCTGGAGTTTAGGTTCACATCTGACCTGGTTTCAAACAACGGGTTCACGTCTGACTCGAAGTTTAGGTTCACATCTGACCTGGTTTCAAACAACGGGTTCACGATAACCTGAAGTTTAGGTTCACATCTGACCTAGTTTCAAACAACGGGTTCATAATAACCTGAAGTTTAGGTTCACATCTGACCTGGTTTCAAACAACGGGTTCACGATAACCTGAAGTTTAGGTTCACATCTGACCTGGTTTTAAACAACGGGTTCACGATAACCCGAAGTTTAAGTTCACATCTGACCTGGTTTTAAACAACGGGTTCACGATAACCTGAAGTTTAGGTTCACATCTGACTTAGTTTCAAACAACGGGTTCACGATAACTTGAAGTTTAGTTTCACATCTGACCTGGTTTCAAATAACGGGTTCACGATAACCTGAAGTTTAGGTTCACATCTGACCTGGTTTCAAACAACAAGTTCACGTCTGACTCGAAGTTTAGGTTCGCATCTGACCTGGTTTCAAACCACGGGTTCACGATAACCTGAAGTTTAGGTTCGCATCTGACCTGGTTTCAAACAACGGGTTCACAAAAAACTGAAGTTTAGGTTCACATCTGACCTGGTTTCAAACAATGGGTTCACGTCTGACTCAAAGTTTAGGTCCACATCTGACCTGGTTTCAAACAACGGGTTCACGATAACCTGAAGTTTAGGTTCACATCTGACCTGGTTTCAAACAACGGGTTCACAAAAAACTGAAGTTTAGGTTCACATCTGACCTGGTTTCAAACAATGGGTTCACGTCTGACTCAAAGTTTAGGTTCACATCTGACCTGGTTTCAAACAACGGGTTCACGATAACCTGAAATTTAGGTTCACATTTGACCTAGTTTCCAACAACGGGTTCACGATAACCTGAAGTTTAGGTTCACATCTGACCTGGTTTCAAACAACGGGTTCACGATAACCTGAAGTTTAGCTTCAAATCTGACCTGGTTTCAAACAACGGGTTCATAATAACCTGGAGTTTAGGTTCACATCTGACCTGGTTTCAAACAACAAGTTCACGTCTGACTCGAAGTTTAGGTTCGCATCTGACCTGGTTTCAAACAACGGGTTCACGATAACCTGAAGTTTAGGTTCGCATCTGACCTGGTTTCAAACAACAGGTTCACAAAAAACTGAAGTTTAGGTTCACATCTGACCTGGTTTCAAACAATGGGTTCACGTCTGACTCAAAGTTTAGGTTCACATCTGACCTGGTTTCAAACAACGGGTTCACGATAACCTGAAGTTTAGGTTCACATCTGACCTGGTTTCAAACAACGGGTTCATGATAACCTGGAGTTTAGGTTCACATCTGACCTGGTTTCAAACAACGGGTTCACGTCTGACTCGAAGTTTAGGTTCACATCTGACCTGGTTTCAAACAACGGGTTCACGATAACCTGAAATTTAGGTTCACATCTGACCTGGTTTCAAACAACGGGTTCACAATAACCTGAAGTTTAGGTTCACATCTGACCTAGTTTCAAACAACGGGTTCACGATAACCTGAAGTTTAGGTTCACATCTGACCTAGTTTCAAACAACGGGTTCACGATAACCTGAAGTTTAGGTTCACATCCGACCTGGTTTCAAACAACGGGTTCATAATAACCTGAAGTTTAGGTTCACATCTGACCTGGTTTCAAACAACGGGTTCACGATAACCTGAAGTTTAGGTTCACATCTGACCTGGTTTTAAACAACGGGTTCACGATAACCCGAAGTTTAAGTTCACATCTGACCTGGTTTTAAACAACGGGTTCACGATAACCTGAAGTTTAGGTTCACATCTGACTTAGTTTCAAACAACGGGTTCAGGATAACTTGAAGTTTAGTTTCACATCTGACTTAGTTTCAAACAACGGGTTCACGATAACCTGAAGTTTAAGTTCACATCTGACCTGGTTTTAAACAACGGGTTCACATCTGACTAGAAGTTTAGGTTCACATCTGACCTGGTTTCAAACAACGGGTTTACGATAACCTGAAGTTTAGGTTCACATCTGACTTAGTTTCAAACAACGGGTTCACGATAACTTGAAGTTTAGTTTCACATCTGACCTGGTTTCAAATAACGGGTTCACGATAACCTGAAGTTTAGGTTCACATCTGACCTGGTTTCAAACAACAAGTTCACGTCTGACTCAAAGTTTAGGTTCGCATCTGACCTGGTTTCAAACAACGGGTTCACGATAACCTGAAGTTTAGGTTCGCATCTGACCTGGTTTCAAACAACGGGTTCACAAAAAACTGAAGTTTAGGTTCACATCTGACCTGGTTTCAAACAATGGGTTCACGTCTGACTCAAAGTTTAGGTTCACATCTGACCTGGTTTCAAACAACGGGTTCACGATAACCTGAAATTTAGGTTCACATTTGACCTAGTTTCAAACAACGGGTTCACGATAACCTGAAGTTTAGGTTCACATCTGACCTGGTTTCAAACAACGGGTTCACGATAACCTGAAGTTTAGCTTCAAATCTGACCTGGTTTCAAACAACGGGTTCATAATAACCTGGAGTTTAGGTTCACATCTGACCTGGTTTCAAACAACGGGTTCACGTCTGACTCGAAGTTTAGGTTCACATCTGACCTGGTTTCAAACAACGGGTTCACGATAACCTGAAATTTAGGTTCACATTTGACCTGGTTTCAAACAACGGGTTCACAATAACCTGAAGTTTAGGTTCACATCTGACCTAGTTTCAAACAACGGGTTCACGATAACCTGAAGTTTAGGTTCACATCTGACCTGGTTTCAAACAACGGGTTCACGACAACCTGAAGCTTAGGTTTACATCAGACCTGGTTTCAAACAACGGGTTCACGATAACCTGAAGTTTAGGTTCACATCTGACCTGGTTTCAAACAACGGGTTCACGATAACCTGAAGTTTAGGTTCACATCTGACCTGGTTTCAAACAACGGGTTCACGATAACCTGAAGTTTAGGTTCACATCTGACCTGGTTTCAAACAACGGGTTCATAATAACCTGGAGTTTAGGTTCACATCTGACCTGGTTTCAAACAACGGGTTCACGTCTGACTCAAAGTTTAGGTTCACATCTGACCTGGTTTCAAACAACGGGTTCACGATAACCTGAAGTTTAGGTTCACATCTGACCTAGTTTCAAACAACGGGTTCATAATAACCTGAAGTTTAGGTTCACATCTGACCTGGTTTCAAACAACGGGTTCACGATAACCTGAAGTTTAGGTTCACATCTGACCTGGTTTTAAACAACGGGTTCACGATAACCCGAAGTTTAAGTTCACATCTGACCTGTTTTTAAACAACGGGTTCACGATAACCTGAAGTTTAGGTTCACATCTGACTTAGTTTCAAACAACGGGTTCACGATAACTTGAAGTTTAGTTTCACATCTGACCTGGTTTCAAATAACGGGTTCACGATAACCTGAAGTTTAGGTTCACATCTGACCTGGTTTCAAACAACAAGTTCACGTCTGACTCGAAGTTTAGGTTCGCATCTGACCTGGTTTCAAACAACGGGTTCACGATAACCTGAAGTTTAGGTTCGCATCTGACCTGGTTTCAAACAACGGGTTCACAAAAAACTGAAGTTTAGGTTCACATCTGACCTGGTTTCAAACAATGGGTTCACGTCTGACTCAAAGTTTAGGTCCACATCTGACCTGGTTTCAAACAACGGGTTCACGATAACCTGAAGTTTAGGTTCACAACTGACCTGGTTTCAAACAACGGGTTCACAAAAAACTGAAGTTTAGGTTCACATCTGACCTGGTTTCAAACAATGGGTTCACGTCTGACTCAAAGTTTAGGTTCACATCTGACCTGGTTTCAAACAACGGGTTCACGATAACCTGAAATTTAGGTTCACATTTGACCTAGTTTCCAACAACGGGTTCACGATAACCTGAAGTTTAGGTTCACATCTGACCTGGTTTCAAACAACGGGTTCACGATAACCTGAAGTTTAGCTTCAAATCTGACCTGGTTTCAAACAACGGGTTCATAATAACCTGGAGTTTAGGTTCACATCTGACCTGGTTTCAAACAACGGGTTCACGTCTGACTCGAAGTTTAGGTTCACATCTGACCTGGTTTCAAACAACGGGTTCACGATAACCTGAAATTTAGGTTCACATTTGACCTGGTTTCAAACAACGGGTTCACAATAACCTGAAGTTTAGGTTCACATCTGACCTAGTTTCAAACAACGGGTTCACGATAACCTGAAGTTTAGGTTCACATCTGACCTGGATTCAAACAACGGGTTCACGACAACCTGAAGCTTAGGTTTACATCAGACTTGGTTTCAAACAACGGGTTCACGATAACCTGAAGTTTAGGTTCACATTTGACCTGGTTTCAAACAACGGGTTCACGATAACCTGATGTTTAGGTTCACATCTGACCTAGTTTCAAACAACGGGTTCACGATAACCTGAAGTTTAGGTTCACATCTGACCTTGTTTCAAATAACGGGTTCACGATAACCTGAAGTTTAGGTTCACATCTGACCTGGTTTCAAACAACAAGTTCACGTCTGACTCGAAGTTTAGGTTCGCATCTGACCTGGTTTCAAACAACGGGTTCACGATAACCTGAAGTTTAGGTTCGCATCTGACCTGGTTTCAAACAACGGGTTCACGATAACCTGATGTTTAGGTTCACATCTGACCTAGTTTCAAACAACGGGTTCACGATAACTTGAAGTTTAGTTTCACATCTGACCTGGTTTCAAATAACGGGTTCACGATAACCTGAAGTTTAGGTTCACATCTGACCTGGTTTCAAACAACAAGTTCACGTCTGACTCGAAGTTTAGGTTCGCATCTGACCTGGTTTCAAACAACGGGTTCACGATAACCTGAAGTTTAGGTTCGCATCTGACCTGGTTTCAAACAACGGGTTCACAAAAAACTGAAGTTTAGGTTCACATCTGACCTGGTTTCAAACAATGGGTTCACGTCTGACTCAAAGTTTAGGTCCACATCTGACCTGGTTTCAAACAACGGGTTCACGATAACCTGAAGTTTAGGTTCACATCTGACCTGGTTTCAAACAACGGGTTCACAAAAAACTGAAGTTTAGGTTCACATCTGACCTGGTTTCAAACAATGGGTTCACGTCTGACTCAAAGTTTAGGTTCACATCTGACCTGGTTTCAAACAACGGGTTCACGATAACCTGAAATTTAGGTTCACATTTGACCTAGTTTCCAACAACGGGTTCACGATAACCTGATGTTTAGGTTCACATCTGACCTGGTTTCAAACAACGGGTTCACGATAACCTGAAGTTTAGCTTCAAATCTGACCTGGTTTCAAACAACGGGTTCATAATAACCTGGAGTTTAGGTTCACATCTGACCTGGTTTCAAACAACAAGTTCACGTCTGACTCGAAGTTTAGGTTCGCATCTGACCTGGTTTCAAACAACGGGTTCACGATAACCTGAAGTTTAGGTTCGCATCTGACCTGGTTTCAAACAACGGGTTCACAAAAAACTGAAGTTTAGGTTCACATCTGACCTGGTTTCAAACAATGGGTTCACGTCTGACTCAAAGTTTAGGTTCACATCTGACCTGGTTTCAAACAACGGGTTCACGATAACCTGAAGTTTAGGTTCACATCTGACCTGGTTTCAAACAACGGGTTCATGATAACCTGGAGTTTAGGTTCACATCTGACCTGGTTTCAAACAACGGGTTCACGTCTGACTCGAAGTTTAGGTTCACATCTGACCTGGTTTCAAACAACGGGTTCACGATAACCTGAAATTTAGGTTCACATCTGACCTGGTTTCAAACAACGGGTTCACAATAACCTGAAGTTTAGGTTCACATCTGACCTAGTTTCAAACAACGGGTTCACGATAACCTGAAGTTTAGGTTCACATCTGACCTAGTTTCAAACAACGGGTTCACGATAACCTGAAGTTTAGGTTCACATCCGACCTGGTTTCAAACAACGGGTTCATAATAACCTGAAGTTTAGGTTCACATCTGACCTGGTTTCAAACAACGGGTTCACGATAACCTGAAGTTTAGGTTCACATCTGACCTGGTTTTAAACAACGGGTTCACGATAACCCGAAGTTTAAGTTCACATCTGACCTGGTTTTAAACAACGGGTTCACATCTGACTAGAAGTTTAGGTTCACATCTGACCTGGTTTCAAACAACGGGTTCACGATAACCTGAAGTTTAGGTTCACATCTGACTTAGTTTCAAACAACGGGTTCACGATAACTTGAAGTTTAGTTTCACATCTGACCTGGTTTCAAATAACGGGTTCACGATAACCTGAAGTTTAGGTTCACATCTGACCTGGTTTCAAACAACAAGTTCACGTCTGACTCGAAGTTTAGGTTCGCATCTGACCTGGTTTCAAACAACGGGTTCACGATAACCTGAAGTTTAGGTTCGCATCTGACCTGGTTTCAAACAACGGGTTCACAAAAAACTGAAGTTTAGGTTCACATCTGACCTGGTTTCAAACAATGGGTTCACGTCTGACTCAAAGTTTAGGTTCACATCTGACCTGGTTTCAAACAACGGGTTCACGATAACCTGAAATTTAGGTTCACATTTGACCTAGTTTCAAACAACGGGTTCACGATAACCTGAAGTTTAGGATCACATCTGACCTGGTTTCAAACAACGGGTTCACGATAACCTGAAGTTTAGCTTCAAATCTGACCTGGTTTCAAACAACGGGTTCATAATAACCTGGAGTTTAGGTTCACATCTGACCTGGTTTCAAACAACGGGTTCACGTCTGACTCGAAGTTTAGGTTCACATCTGACCTGGTTTCAAACAACGGGTTCACGATAACCTGAAATTTAGGTTCACATTTGACCTGGTTTCAAACAACGGGCTCACAATAACCTGAAGTTTAGGTTCACATCTGACCTAGTTTCAAACAACGGGTTCACGATAACCTGAAGTTTAGGTTCACATCTGACATGGTTTCAAACAACGGGTTCACGACAACCTGAAGCTTAGGTTTACATCAGACCTGGTTTCAAACAACGGGTTCACGATAACCTGAAGTTTAGGTTCACATCTGACCTGGTTTCAAACAACGGGTTCACGATAACCTGAAGTTTAGGTTCACATCTGACCTGGTTTCAAACAACGGGTTCACGATAACCTGAAGTTTAGGTTGACATCTGACCTGGTTTCAAACAACGGGTTCATAATAACCTGGAGTTTAGGTTCACATCTGACCTGGTTTCAAACAACGAGTTCACGTCTGACTCGAAGTTTAGGTTCACATCTGACCTGGTTTCAAACAACGGGTTCACGATAACCTGAAGTTTAGGTTCACATCTGACCTAGTTTCAAACAACGGGTTCATAATAACCTGAAGTTTAGGTTCACATCTGACCTGGTTTCAAACAACGGGTTCACGATAACCTGAAGTTTAGGTTCACATCTGACCTGGTTTTAAACAACGGGTTCACGATAACCCGAAGTTTAAGTTCACATCTGACCTGGTTTTAAACAACGGGTTCACGATAACCTGAAGTTTAGGTTCACATCTGACTTAGTTTCAAACAACGGGTTCACGATAACTTGAAGTTTAGTTTCACATCTGACCTGGTTTCAAATAACGGGTTCACGATAACCTGAAGTTTAGGTTCACATCTGACCTGGTTTCAAACAACAAGTTCACGTCTGACTCGAAGTTTAGGTTCGCATCTGACCTGGTTTCAAACAACGGGTTCACGATAACCTGAAGTTTAGGTTCGCATCTGACCTGGTTTCAAACAACGGGTTCACAAAAAACTGAAGTTTAGGTTCACATCTGACCTGGTTTCAAACAATGGGTTCACGTCTGACTCAAAGTTTAGGTCCACATCTGACCTGGTTTCAAACAACGGGTTCACGAGAACCTGAAGTTTAGGTTCACAACTGACCTGGTTTCAAACAACGGGTTCACAAAAAACTGAAGTTTAGGTTCACATCTGACCTGGTTTCAAACAATGGGTTCACGTCTGACTCAAAGTTTAGGTTCACATCTGACCTGGTTTCAAACAACGGGTTCACGATAACCTGAAATTTAGGTTCACATTTGACCTAGTTTCCAACAACGGGTTCACGATAACCTGAAGTTTAGGTTCACATCTGACCTGGTTTCAAACAACGGGTTCACGATAACCTGAAGTTTAGCTTCAAATCTGACCTGGTTTCAAACAACGGGTTCATAATAACCTGGAGTTTAGGTTCACATCTGACCTGGTTTCAAACAACGGGTTCACGTCTGACTCGAAGTTTAGGTTCACATCTGACCTGGTTTCAAACAACGGGTTCACGATAACCTGAAATTTAGGTTCACATTTGACCTGGTTTCAAACAACGGGTTCACAATAACCTGAAGTTTAGGTTCACATCTGACCTAGTTTCAAACAACGGGTTCACGATAACCTGAAGTTTAGGTTCACATCTGACCTGGTTTCAAACAACGGGTTCACGACAACCTGAAGCTTAGGTTTACATCAGACCTGGTTTCAAACAACGGGTTCACGATAACCTGAAGTTTAGGTTCACATTTGACCTGGTTTCAAACAACGGGTTCACGATAACCTGATGTTTAGGTTCACATCTGACCTAGTTTCAAACAACGGGTTCACGATAACCTGAAGTTTAGGTTCACATCTGACCTGGTTTCAAACAACGGGTTCATAATAACCTGAAGTTTAGGTTCACATCTGACCTGGATTCAAACAACGGGTTCACGATAACCTGAAGTTTAGGTTCACATCTGACCTGGTTTTAAACAACGGGTTCACGATAACCCGAAGTTTAAGTTCACATCTGACCTGGTTTTAAACAGCGGGTTCACATCTGACTCGAAGTTTAGGTTCACATCTGACCTGGTTTCAAACAACGGGTTCACGATAACCTAAAGTTTAGGTTCACATCTGACCTGGTTTCAAAAAACGGGTTCACAATAACCTGTAGTTTAGGTTCACATCTGATTTGGTTTCAAACAACGGCTTCACGATAACCTGAAGTTTAGGATCATATCTGACCTGGTCTCAAACAACGGGTTCACGATAACCTGAAGTTTAGGTTCACATCTGACCTGGTTTCAAACAACGGGTTCATGATAACCTGAAGTTTAGGTTCACATCTGACCTGGTTTCAAACAACGGGTTCACGTCTGACTCGAAGTTTAGGTTCACATCTGACCTGGTTTCAAACAACGGGTTCACGATAACCAGAAGTTTAGGTTCACATCTGACCTAGTTTCAAACAACGGGTTCACGATAACTTGAAGTTTAGGTTCACATCTGACCTGGTTTCAAACAACGGGTTCACGATAACCTGAAGTTTAGGTTCACATCTGACCTGGTTTCAAACAACGGGTTCACAAAAACCTGAAGTATAGGTTCACATCTGACCTGGTTTCAAACAACGGGTTCACGTCTGACTCGAAGTTTAGGTTCACATCAGACCTGGTTTCAAACAACGGGTTCACGATAACCTGAAGTTTAGGTTCACATCTGACCTGGTTTCAAACAACGGGTTCACGATAACCTGAAGTTTAGGTTCAAATCTTACCTGGTTTCAAACAACGGGTTCATAATAACCTGGAGTTTAGGTTCACATCTGACCTGGTTTCAAACAACGGGTTCACGTCTGACTCGAAGTTTAGCTTCACATCTGACCTGGTTTCAAACAACGGGTTCACGATAACCTGAAGTTTAGGTTCACATCTGACCTGGTTTCAAACAACGGGTTCACGATAACCTGAAGTTTAGGTTCAAATCTTACCTGGTTTCAAACAACGGGTTCATAATAACCTGGAATTTAGGTTCACATCTGACCTGGTTTCAAACAACGGGTTCACGTCTGACTCAAAGTTTAGGTACACATCTGACCTGGTTTCAAACAACGCATTCACGATAACCTGAAATTTAGGTTCACATCTGACCTGGTTTCAAACAACGGGTTCACAATAACCTGAAGTTTAGGTTCACATCTGACCTAGTTTCAAACAACGGGTTCACGATAACCTGAAGTTTAGGTTCAAATCTGACCTGGTTTCAAACAATGGGTTCACGACAACCTGAGGCTTAGGTTTACATCAGACCTGGTTTCAAACAACGGGTTCACGATAACCTGAAGTTTAGGTTCACATTTGACCTGGTTTCAAACAACGGGTTCACGATAACCTGAAGTTTAGGTTCACATCTGACCTAGTTTCAAACAACGGGTTCACGATAACCTGAAGTTTAGGTTCACATCCGACCTGGTTTCAAACAACGGGTTCATAATAACCTGAAGTTTAGGTTCACATCTGACCTGGTTTCAAACAAAGGGTTCACGATAACCTGAAGTTTAGGTTCACATCTGACCTGGTTTTAAACAACGGGTTCACGATAACCCGAAGTTTAAGTTCACATCTGACCTGGTTTCAAACAACGGGTTCACAAAAACCTGAAGTATAGGTTCACATCTGACCTGGTTTCAAACAACGGGTTCACGTCTGACTCGAAGTTTAGGTTCACATCTGACCTGGTTTCAAACAACGGGTTCACGATAACCTGAAGTTTAGGTTCACATCTGACCTGGTTTCAAACAACGGGTTCACGATAACCTGAAGTTTAGGTTCACATCTGACCTGGTTTCAAACAACGGGTTCACGACAACCTGAAGCTTAGGTTTACATCAGACCTGGTTTCAAACAACGGGTTCACGATAACCTGAAGTTTAGGTTCACATTTGACCTGGTTTCAAACAACGGGTTCACGATAACCTGATGTTTAGGTTCACATCTGACCTAGTTTCAAACAACGGGTTCACGATAACCTGAAGTTTAGGTTCACATCTGACCTGGTTTCAAACAACGGGTTCATAATAACCTGAAGTTTAGGTTCACATCTGACCTGGATTCAAACAACGGGTTCACGATAACCTGAAGTTTAGGTTCACATCTGACCTGGTTTTAAACAACGGGTTCACGATAACCCGAAGTTTAAGTTCACATCTGACCTGGTTTTAAACAGCGGGTTCACATCTGACTCGAAGTTTAGGTTCACATCTGACCTGGTTTCAAACAACGGGTTCACGATAACCTAAAGTTTAGGTTCACATCTGACCTGGTTTCAAAAAACGGGTTCACAATAACCTGTAGTTTAGGTTCACATCTGATTTGGTTTCAAACAACGGCTTCACGATAACCTGAAGTTTAGGATCATATCTGACCTGGTCTCAAACAACGGGTTCACGATAACCTGAAGTTTAGGTTCACATCTGACCTGGTTTCAAACAACGGGTTCATGATAACCTGAAGTTTAGGTTCACATCTGACCTGGTTTCAAACAACGGGTTCACGTCTGACTCGAAGTTTAGGTTCACATCTGACCTGGTTTCAAACAACGGGTTCACGATAACCAGAAGTTTAGGTTCACATCTGACCTAGTTTCAAACAACGGGTTCACGATAACTTGAAGTTTAGGTTCACATCTGACCTGGTTTCAAACAACGGGTTCACGATAACCTGAAGTTTAGGTTCACATCTGACCTGGTTTCAAACAACGGGTTCACAAAAACCTGAAGTATAGGTTCACATCTGACCTGGTTTCAAACAACGGGTTCACGTCTGACTCGAAGTTTAGGTTCACATCAGACCTGGTTTCAAACAACGGGTTCACGATAACCTGAAGTTTAGGTTCACATCTGACCTGGTTTCAAACAACGGGTTCACGATAACCTGAAGTTTAGGTTCAAATCTTACCTGGTTTCAAACAACGGGTTCATAATAACCTGGAGTTTAGGTTCACATCTGACCTGGTTTCAAACAACGGGTTCACGTCTGACTCGAAGTTTAGCTTCACATCTGACCTGGTTTCAAACAACGGGTTCACGATAACCTGAAGTTTAGGTTCACATCTGACCTGGTTTCAAACAACGGGTTCACGATAACCTGAAGTTTAGGTTCAAATCTTACCTGGTTTCAAACAACGGGTTCATAATAACCTGGAGTTTAGGTTCACATCTGACCTGGTTTCAAACAACGGGTTCACGTCTGACTCGAAGTTTAGGTACACATCTGACCTGGTTTCAAACAACGCATTCACGATAACCTGAAATTTAGGTTCACATCTGACCTGGTTTCAAACAACGGGTTCACAATAACCTGAAGTTTAGGTTCACATCTGACCTAGTTTCAAACAACGGGTTCACGATAACCTGAAGTTTAGGTTCAAATCTGACCTGGTTTCAAACAATGGGTTCACGACAACCTGAGGCTTAGGTTTACATCAGACCTGGTTTCAAACAACGGGTTCACGATAACCTGAAGTTTAGGTTCACATTTGACCTGGTTTCAAACAACGGGTTCACGATAACCTGAAGTTTAGGTTCACATCTGACCTAGTTTCAAACAACGGGTTCACGATAACCTGAAGTTTAGGTTCACATCCGACCTGGTTTCAAACAACGGGTTCATAATAACCTGAAGTTTAGGTTCACATCTGACCTGGTTTCAAACAAAGGGTTCACGATAACCTGAAGTTTAGGTTCACATCTGACCTGGTTTTAAACAACGGGTTCACGATAACCCGAAGTTTAAGTTCACATCTGACCTGGTTTCAAACAACGGGTTCACAAAAACCTGAAGTATAGGTTCACATCTGACCTGGTTTCAAACAACGGGTTCACGTCTGACTCGAAGTTTAGGTTCACATCTGACCTGGTTTCAAACAACGGGTTCACGATAACCTGAAGTTTAGGTTCACATCTGACCTGGTTTCAAACAACGGGTTCACGATAACCTGAAGTTTAGGTTCAAATCTTACCTGGTTTCAAACAACGGGTTCATAATAACCTGGAGTTTAGGTTCACATCTGACCTGGTTTCAAACAACGGGTTCACGTCTGACTCGAAGTTTAGCTTCACATCTGACCTGGTTTCAAACAACGGGTTCACGATAACCTGAAGTTTAGGTTCACATCTGACCTGGTTTCAAACAACGGGTTCACGATAACCTGAAGTTTAGGTTCAAATCTTACCTGGTTTCAAACAAAGGGTTCATAATAACATGGAGTTTAGGTTCACATCTGACCTGGTTTCAAACAACGGGTTCACGTCTGACTCGAAGTTTAGGTACACATCTGACCTGGTTTCAAACAACGTATTCACGATAACCTGAAATTTAGGTTCACATCTGACCTGGTTTCAAACAACGGGTTCACAATAACCTGAAGTTTAGGTTCACATCTGACCTAGTTTCAAACAACGGGTTCACGATAACCTGAAGTTTAGGTTCAAATCTGACCTGGTTTCAAACAATGGGTTCACGACAACCTGAAGCTTAGGTTTACATCAGACCTGGTTTCAAACAACGGGTTCACGATAACCTGAAGTTTAGGTTCACATTTGACCTGGTTTCAAACAACGGGTTCACGATAACCTGAAGTTTAGGTTCACATCTGACCTAGTTTCAAACAACGGGTTCACGATAACCTGAAGTTTAGGTTCACATCCGACCTGGTTTCAAACAACGGGTTCATAATAACCTGAAGTTTAGGTTCACATCTGACCTGGTTTCAAACAACGGGTTCATAATAACCTGAAGTTTAGGTTCACATCTGACCTGGTTTCAAACAACGGGTTCACGATAACTTGAAGTTTAGGTTCACATCTGACCTGGTTTTAAACAACGGGTTCACGATAACCCGAAGTTTAAGTTCACATCTGACCTGGTTTCAAACAACGGGTTCACAAAAACCTGAAGTATAGGTTCACATCTGACCTGGTTTCAAACAACGGGTTCACGTCTGACTCGAAGTTTAGGTTCACATCTGACCTGGTTTCAAACAACGGGTTCACGATAACCTGAAGTTTAGGTTCACATCTGACCTGGTTTCAAACAACGGGTTCACGATAACCTGAAGTTTAGGTTCAAATCTTACCTGGTTTCAAACAACGGGTTCATAATAACCTGGAGTTTAGGTTCACATCTGACCTGGTTTCAAACAACGGGTTCACGTCTGACTCGAAGTTTAGCTTCACATCTGACCTGGTTTCAAACAACGGGTTCACGATAACCTGAAGTTTAGGTTCACATCTGACCTGGTTTCAAACAACGGGTTCACGATAACCTGAAGTTTAGGTTCAAATCTTACCTGGTTTCAAACAACGGGTTCATAATAACCTGGAGTTTAGGTTCACATCTGACCTGGTTTCAAACAACGGGTTCACGTCTGACTCGAAGTTTAGGTACACATCTGACCTGGTTTCAAACAACGCATTCACGATAACCTGAAATTTAGGTTCACATCTGACCTGGTTTCAAACAACGGGTTCACAATAACCTGAAGTTTAGGTTCACATCTGACCTAGTTTCAAACAACGGGTTCACGATAACCTGAAGTTTAGGTTCAAATCTGACCTGGTTTCAAACAATGGGTTCACGACAACGTGAAGCTTAGGTTTACATCAGACCTGGTTTCAAACAACGGGTTCACGATAACCTGAAGTTTAGGTTCACATTTGACCTGGTTTCAAACAACGGGTTCACGATAACCTGAAGTTTAGGTTCACATCTGACCTAGTTTCAAACAACGGGTTCACGATAACCTGAAGTTTAGGTTCACATCCGACCTGGTTTCAAACAACGGGTTCATAATAACCTGAAGTTTAGGTTCACATCTGACCTGGTTTCAAACAACGGGTTCACGATAACCTGAAGTTTAGGTTCACATCTGACCTGGTTTTAAACAACGGGTTCACGATAACCCGAAGTTTAAGTTCACATCTGACCTGGTTTTAAACAACGGGTTCACATCTGACTCGAAGTTTAGGTTCACATCTGACCTGGTTTCAAACAACGGGTTCACGATAACCTGAAGTTTAGGTTCACATCTGACCGGGTTTCAAACAACGGGTTCACAATAACCTGTAGTTTAGGTTCACATCTGATTTGGTTTCAAACAACGGGTTCACGATAACCTGAAGTTTAGGTTCATATCTGACCTGGTTTCAAACAACGGGTTCACGATAACCTGAAGTTTAGGTTCACATCTGACCTGGTTTCAAACAACGGGTTCATGATAACGTGAAGTTTAGGTTCACATCTGACCTGGTTTCAAACAACGGGTTCACGTCTGACTCGAAGTTTAGGTTCACATCTGACCTGGTTTTAAACAACGGGTTCACGATAACCTGAAGTTTAGGTTCACATATGAAATGGTTTCAAACAACGGGTTCACGATAACCTGAAGTTTAGGTTCAAATCTTACCTGGTTTCAAACAACGGGTTCATAATAACCTGGAGTTTAGGTTCACATCTGACCTGGTTTCAAACAACGAGTTCACGTCTGACTCGAAGTTTAGGTTCACATCTGACCTGGTTTCAAACAACGGGTTCACGATAACCTGAAATTTAGGTTCACATCTGACCTGGTTTCAAACAACGGGTTCACAATAACCTGAAGTTTAGGTTCACATCTGACCTAGTTTCAAACAACGGGCTCACGATAACCTGAAGTTTAGGTTCACATCTGACCTGGTTTCAAACAACGGGTTCACGACAAACTGAAGCTTAGGTTTACATCAGACCTGGTTTCAAACAACGGGTTCACGATAACCTGAAGTTTAGGTTCACATTTGACCTGGTTTCAAACAACGGGTTCACGATAACCTGAAGTTTAGGTTCACATCTAACCTGGTTTCAAACAACGGGTTCACAATAACCTGTAGTTTAGGTTCACATCTGATTTGGTTTCAAACAACGGGTTCACGATAACCTGTAGTTTAGGTTCATATCTGACCTGGTTTCAAACAACGGGTTCACGATAACCTGAAGTTTAGGTTCACATCTGACCTGGTTTCAAACAACGGGTTCATGATAACGTGAAGTTTAGGTTCACATCTGACCTGGTTTCAAACAACGGGTTCACGTCTGACTCGAAGTTTAGGTTCACATCTGACCTGGTTTAAAACAACGGGTTCACGATAACCTGAAGTTTAGGTTCACATCTGACCTGGTTTCAAACAACGGGTTCACGATAACCTGAAGTTTAGGTTCAAATCTTACCTGGTTTCAAACAACGGGTTCATAATAACCTGGAGTTTAGGTTCACATCTGACCTGGTTTCAAACAACGGGTTCACGTCTGACTCGAAGTTTAGGTTCACATCTGACCTGGTTTCAAACAACGCGTTCACGATAACCTGAAATTTAGGTTCACATCTGACCTGGTTTCAAACAACGGGTTCACAATAACCTGAAGTTCAGGTTCACAACTGACCTAGTTTCAAACAACGGGTTCACGATAACCTGAAGTTTAGGTTCACATCTGACCTGGTTTCAAACAACGGGTTCACGATAACCTGAAGTTTAGGTACACATCTGACCTAGTTTCAAACAACGGGTTCACGATAACCTGAAGTTTAGGTTCACATCCGACCTGGTTTCAAACAACGGGTTCATAATAACCTGAAGTTTAGGTTCACATCCGACCTGGTTTCAAACAACGGGTTCACGATAACCTGAAGTTTAGGTTCACATCTGACCTGGTTTTAAACAACGGGTTCACGATAACCCGAAGTTTAAGTTCACATCTGACCTGGTTTTAAACAACGGGTTCACATCTGACTCGAAGTTTAGGTTCACATCTGACCTGGTTTCAAACAACGGGTTCACGATAACCTGAAGTTTAGGTTCACATCTGACCTGGTTTCAAAGAACGGGTTCACAATAACCTGTAGTTTAGGTTCACATCTGATTTGGTTTCAAACAACGGGTTCACGATAACCTGAAGTTTAGGTTCATATCTGACCTGGATTCAAACAACGGGTTCACGATAACCTGAAGTTTAGGTTCACATCTGACCTGGTTTCAAACAACGGGTTCATGATAACGTGAAGTTTAGGTTCACATCTGACCTGGTTTCAAACAACGGGTTCACGTCTGATTTGAAGTTTAGGTTCACATCTGACCTGGTTTCAAACAACGGGTTCACGATAACCTGAAGTTTAGGTTCACATCTGACCTGGTTTCAAACAACGGGTTCACGATAACCTGAAGTTTAGGTTCAAATCTTACCTGGTTTTAAACAACGGGTTCATAATAACCTGGAGTTTAGGTTCACATCTGACCTGGTTTCAAACAACGGGTTCACGTCTGACTCGAAGTTTAGGTTCACATCTGACCTGGTTTCAAACAACGGGTTCACGATAACCTGAAATTTAGGTTCACATCTGACCTGGTTTCAAACAACGGGTTCACAATAACCTGAAGTTTAGGTTCACATCTGACCTAGTTTCAAACAACGGGTTCACGATAACCTGAAGTTTAGGTTCACATCTGACCTGGTTTCAAACAACGGGTTCACGACAACCTGAAGCTTAGGTTTACATCAGAACTGGTTTCAAACAACGGGTTCACGATAACCTAAAGTTTAGGTTCACATTTGACCTGGTTTCAAACAACGGGTTCACGATAACCTGAAGTTTAGGTTCACATCTGACCTAGTTTCAAACAACGGGTTCACGATAACCTGAAGGTTAGGTTCACATCCGACCTGGTTTCAAACAACGGGTTCATAATAACCTGAAGTTTAGGTTCACATCTGACCTGGTTTCAAACAACGGGTTCACGATAACCTAAAGTTTAGGTTCACATCTGACCTGGTTTTAAACAACGGGTTCACGATAACCCGAAGTTTAAGTTCACATCTGACCTGGTTTTAAACAACGGGTTCACATCTGACTCGAAGTTTAGGTTCACATCTGACCTGGTTTCAAACAACGGGTTCACGATAACCTGAAGTTTAGGTTCACATCTGACCTGGTTTCAAACAACGGGTTCACAATAACCTGTAGTTTAGGTTCACATCTGACTTGGTTTCAAACAACGGGTTCACGATAACCTGAAGTTTAGGTTCATATCTGACCTGGTTTCAAACAACGGGTTCACGATAACCTGAAGTTTAGGTTCACATCTGACCTGGTTTCAAACAACGGGTTCATGATAACATGAAGTTTAGGTTCACATCTGACCTGGTTTCAAACAACGGGTTCACGTCTGACTCGAAGTTTAGGTTCACATCTGACCTGGTTTCAAACAACGGGTTCACGATAACTTGAAGTTTAGGTTCACATCTGACCTGGTTTCAAACAACGGGTTCACGATAACCTGAAGTTTAGGTTCACATCTGACCTGGTTTCAAACAACGGGTTCACAATAACCTGTAGTTTAGGTTCACATCTGATTTGGTTTCAAACAACGGGTTCACGATAACCTGAAGTTTAGTTCATATCTGACCTGGTTTCAAACAACGGGTTCACGATAACCTGAAGTTTAGGTTCAAATCTTACCTGGTTTTAAACAACGGGTTCATAATAACCTGGAGTTTAGGTTCACATCTGACTTGGTTTCAAACAACGGGTTCACGTCTGACTCGAAGTTTAGGTTCACATCTGACCTGGTTTCAAACAACGCGTTCACGATAACTTGAAATTTAGGTTCACATCTGACCTGGTTTCAAACAACGGGTTCACAATAACCTGAAGTTTAGGTTCACATCTGACCTAGTTTCAAACAACGGTTTCACGATAACCTGAAGTTTAGGTTCAAATCTGACCTGGTTTCAAAGAATGGGTTCACGAAAACCTGAAGCTTAGGTTTACATCAGACCTGGTTTCAAACAACGGGTTCACGATAACCTGAAGTTTAGGTTCACATTTGACCTGGTTTCAAACAACGGGTTCACGATAACCTGAAGTTTAGGTTCACATCTGACCTAGTTTCAAACAACGGGTTCACGATAACCTGAAGTTTAGGTTCACATCCGACCAGGTTTCAAACAACGGGTTCATAATAACCTGAAGTTTAGGTTCACATCTGACCTGGTTTCAAACAACGGGTTCACGATAACCTGAAGTTTAGGTTCACATCTGACCTGGTTTCAAACAACGGGTTCACGATAACCTGAAGTTTAGGTTCAAATCTTACCTGGTTTTAAACAACGGGTTCATAATAACCTGGAGTTTAGGTTCACATCTGACCTGGTTTCAAACAACGGGTTCACGTCTGACTCGAAGTTTAGGTTCACATCTGACCTGGTTTCAAACAACGGGTTCACGATAACCTGAAATTTAGGTTCACATCTGACCTGGTTTCAAACAACGGGTTCACAATAACCTGAAGTTTAGGTTCACATCTGACCTGGTTTCAAACAACGGGTTCACGACAACCTGAAGCTTAGGTTTACATCAGAACTGGTTTCAAACAACGGGTTCACGATAACCTAAAGTTTAGGTTCACATTTGACCTGGTTTCAAACAACGGGTTCACGATAACCTGAAGTTTAGGTTCACATCTGACCTAGTTTCAAACAACGGGTTCACGATAACCTGAAGGTTAGGTTCACATCCGACCTGGTTTCAAACAACGGGTTCATAATAACCTGAAGTTTAGGTTCACATCTGACCTGGTTTCAAACAACGGGTTCACGATAACCTAAAGTTTAGGTTCACATCTGACCTGGTTTTAAACAACGGGTTCACGATAACCCGAAGTTTAAGTTCACATCTGACCTGGTTTTAAACAACGGGTTCACATCTGACTCGAAGTTTAGGTTCACATCTGACCTGGTTTCAAACAACGGGTTCACGATAACCTGAAGTTTAGGTTCACATCTGACCTGGTTTCAAACAACGGGTTCACAATAACCTGTAGTTTAGGTTCACATCTGACTTGGTTTCAAACAACGGGTTCACGATAACCTGAAGTTTAGGTTCATATCTGACCTGGTTTCAAACAACGGGTTCATGATAACCTGAAGTTTAGGTTCACATCTGACCTGGTTTCAAACAACGGGTTCATGATAACATGAAGTTTAGGTTCACATCTGACCTGGTTTCAAACAACGGGTTCACGTCTGACTCGAAGTTTAGGTTCACATCTGACCTGGTTTCAAACAACGGGTTCACGATAACTTGAAGTTTAGGTTCACATCTGACCTGGTTTCAAACAACGGGTTCACGATAACCTGAAGTTTAGGTTCACATCTGACCTGGTTTCAAACAACGGGTTCACAATAACCTGTAGTTTAGGTTCACATCTGATTTGGTTTCAAACAACGGGTTCACGATAACCTGAAGTTTAGTTCATATCTGACCTGGTTTCAAACAACGGGTTCACGATAACCTGAAGTTTAGGTTCAAATCTTACCTGGTTTTAAACAACGGGTTCATAATAACCTGGAGTTTAGGTTCACATCTGACTTGGTTTCAAACAACGGGTTCACGTCTGACTCGAAGTTTAGGTTCACATCTGACCTGGTTTCAAACAACGCGTTCACGATAACTTGAAATTTAGGTTCACATCTGACCTGGTTTCAAACAACGGGTTCACAATAACCTGAAGTTTAGGTTCACATCTGACCTAGTTTCAAACAACGGTTTCACGATAACCTGAAGTTTAGGTTCAAATCTGACCTGGTTTCAAAGAATGGGTTCACGAAAACCTGAAGCTTAGGTTTACATCAGACCTGGTTTCAAACAACGGGTTCACGATAACCTGAAGTTTAGGTTCACATTTGACCTGGTTTCAAACAACGGGTTCACGATAACCTGAAGTTTAGGTTCACATCTGACCTAGTTTCAAACAACGGGTTCACGATAACCTGAAGTTTAGGTTCACATCCGACCAGGTTTCAAACAACGGGTTCATAATAACCTGAAGTTTAGGTTCACATCTGACCTGGTTTCAAACAACGGGTTCACGATAACCTGAAGTTTAGGTTCACATCTGACCTGGTTTTAAACAACGGGTTCACGATAACCCGAAGTTTAAGTTCACATCTGACCTGGTTTTAAACAACGGGTTCACATCTGACTCGAAGTTTAGGTTCACATCTGACCTGGTTTCAAACAACGGTTTCACGATAACCTGAAGTTTAGGTTCACATCTGACCTGGTTTCAAACAACGGGTTCACGATAACCTGAAGTTTAGGTTCAAATCTTACCTGGTTTCAAACAACGGGTTCATAATAACCTGGAGTTTAGGTTCACATCTGACCTGGTTTCAAACAACGGGTTCACGTCTGACTCGAAGTTTAGCTTCACATCTGACCTGGTTTCAAACAACGGGTTCACGATAACCTGAAGTTTAGGTTCACATTTGACCTGGTTTCAAACAACGGGTTCACGATAACCTGAAGTTTAGCTTCAAATCTGACCTGGTTTCAAACAACGGGTTCATAATAACCTGGAGTTTAGGTTCACATCTGACCTGGTTTCAAACAACGGGTTCACGTCTGACTCGAAGTTTAGGTTCACATCTGACCTGGTTTCAAACAACGGGTTCACGATAACCTGAAATTTAGGTTCACATTTGACCTGGTTTCAAACAACGGGTTCACAATAACCTGAAGTTTAGGTTCACATCTGACCTAGTTTCAAACAACGGGTTCACGATAACCTGAAGTTTAGGTTCACATCTGACCTGGTTTCAAACAACGGGTTCACGACAACCTGAAGCTTAGGTTTATATCAGACCTGGTTTCAAACAACGGGTTCACGATAACCTAAAGTTTAGGTTCACATTTGACCTGGTTTCAAACAACGGGTTCACGATAACCTGAAGTTTAGGTTCACATCTGACCTAGTTTCAAACAACGGGTTCACGATAACCTGAAGTTTAGGTTCACATCTGACCTGGTTTCAAACAACGGGTTCATAATAACCTGAAGTTTAGGTTCACATCTGACCTGGTTTCAAACAACGGGTTCACGATAACCTGAAGTTTAGGTTCACATCTGACCTGGTTTTAAACAACGGGTTCACGATAACCCGAAGTTTAAGTTCACATCTGACCTGGTTTTAAACAACGGGTTCACATCTGACTCGAAGTTTAGGTTCACATCTGACCTGGTTTCAAACAACGGGTTCACGATAACCTAAAGTTTAGGTTCACATCTGACCTGGTTTCAAACAACGGGTTCACAATAACCTGTAGTTTAGGTTCACATCTGATTTGGTTTCAAACAACGGCTTCACGATAACCTGAAGTTTAGGATCATATCTGACCTGGTTTCAAACAACGGGTTCACGATAACCTGAAGTTTAGGTTCACATCTGACCTGGTTTCAAACAACGGGTTCATGATAACCTGAACTTTAGGTTCACATCTGACCTGGTTTCAAACAACGGGTTCACGTCTGACTCGAAGTTTAGGTTCACATCTGACCTGGTTTCAAACAACAGGTTCACGATAACCAGAAGTTTAGGTTCACATCTGACCTAGTTTCAAACAACGGGTTCACGATAACTTGAAGTTTAGGTTCACATCTGACCTGGTTTCAAACAACGGGTTCACGATAACCTGAAGATTAGGTTCACATCTGACCTGGTTTCAAACAACGGGTTCACAAAAACCTGAAGTATAGGTTCACATCTGACCTGGTTTCAAACAACGGGTTCACGTCTGACTCAAAGTTTAGGTTCACATCTGACCTGGTTTCAAACAACGGGTTCACGATAACCAGAAATTTAGGTTCACATCTGACCTGGTTTCAAACAACAGGTTCACAATAACCTGAAGTTTAGGTTCACTTTTGACCTAGTTTCAAACAACGGGTTCACGATAACCTGAAGTTTAGGTTCACATCTGACCTGGTTTCAAACAACGGGTTCACGATAACCTGAAGTTTAGCTTCAAATCTGACCTGGTTTCAAACAACGGGTTCATAATAACCTGGAGTTTAGGTTCACATCTGACCTGGTTTCAAACAACGGGTTCACGTCTGACTCGAAGTTTAGGTTCACATCTGACCTGGTTTCAAACAACGGGTTCACGATAACCTGAAATTTAGGTTCACATTTGACCTGGTTTCAAACAACGGGTTCACAATAACCTGAAGTTTAGGTTCACATCTGACCTAGTTTCAAACAACGGGTTCACGATAACCTGAAGTTTAGGTTCACATCTGACCTGGTTTCAAACAACGGGTTCACAAAAACCTGAAGTATAGGTTCACATCTGACCTGGTTTCAAACAACGGGTTCACGTCTGATTCAAAGTTTAGGTTCACATCTGACCTGGTTTCAAACAACGGGTTCACGATAACCTAAAGTTTAGGTTCACATCTGACCTGGTTTCAAACAACGGGTTCACAATAACCTGTAGTTTAGGTTCACATCTGATTTGGTTTCAAACAACGGCTTCACGATAACCTGAATTTTAGGATCATATCTGACCTGGTTTCAAACAACGGGTTCACGATAACCTGAAGTTTAGGTTCACATCTGACCTGGTTTCAAACAACGGGTTCATGATAACCTGAAGTTTAGGTTCACATCTGACCTGGTTTCAAACAACGGGTTCACGTCTGACTCGAAGTTTAGGTTCACATCTGACCTGGTTTCAAACAACGGGTTCACGATAACCAGAAGTTTAGGTTCACATCTGACCTAGTTTCAAACAACGGGTTCACGATAACTTGAAGTTTAGGTTCACATCTGACCTGGTTTCAAACAACGGGTTCACGATAACCTGAAGATTAGGTTCACATCTGACCTGGTTTCAAACAACGGGTTCACAAAAACCTGAAGTATAGGTTCACATCTGACCTGGTTTCAAACAACGGGTTCACGTCTGACTCAAAGTTTAGGTTCACATCTGACCTGGTTTCAAACAACGGGTTCACGATAACCAGAAATTTAGGTTCACATCTGACCTGGTTTCAAACAACGGGTTCACAATAACCTGAAGTTTAGGTTCACTTTTGACCTAGTTTCAAACAACGGGTTCACGATAACCTGAAGTTTAGGTTCACATCTGACCTGGTTTCAAACAACGGGTTCACGATAACCTGAAGTTTAGGTTCAAATCTTACCTGGTTTCAAACAACGGGTTCATAATAACCTGGAGTTTAGGTTCACATCTGACCTGGTTTCAAACAACGGGTTCACGTCTGACTCGAAGTTTAGGTGCACATCTGACCTGGTTTCAAACAACGTGTTCACGATAACCTGAAGTTTAGGTTCACATCTGACCTGGTTTCAAACAACGGGTTCACAATAACCAGAAATTTAGGTTCACATCTGACCTGGTTTCAAACAATGGGTTCACGACAACCTGATGCTTAGGTTTACATCAGACCTGGTTTCAAACAACGGGTTCACGATAACCTGAAGTTTAGGTTCACATTTGACCTGGTTTCAAACAACGGGATCACGATAACCCGAAGTTTAAGTTCACATCTGACCTGGTTTTAAACAACGGGTTCACATCTGACTCGAAGTTTAGGTTCACATCTGACCTGGTTTCAAACAACGGGTTCACGATAACCTGAAGTTTAGGTTCACATCTGACCTGGTTTCAAACAACGGGTTCACAATAACCTGTAGTTTAGGTTCACATCTGATTTGGTTTCAAACAACGGGTTCACGATAACCTGAAGTTTAGTTCATATCTGACCTGGTTTCAAACAACGGGTTCACGATAACCTGAAGTTTAGGTTCAAATCTTACCTGGTTTCAAACAACGGGTTCATAATAACCTGGAGTTTAGGTTCACATCTGACTTGGTTTCAAACAACGGGTTCACGTCTGACTCGAAGTTTAGGTTCACATCTGACCTGGTTTCAAACAACGCGTTCACGATAACTTGAAATTTAGGTTCACATCTGACCTGGTTTCAAACAACGGGTTCACAATAACCTGAAGTTTAGGTTCACATCTGACCTAGTTTCAAACAACGGTTTCACGATAACCTGAAGTTTAGGTTCAAATCTGACCTGGTTTCAAAGAATGGGTTCACGACAACCTGAAGCTTAGGTTTACATCAGACCTGGTTTCAAACAACGGGTTCACGATAACCTGAAGTTTAGGTTCACATTTGACCTGGTTTCATACAACGGGTTCACGATAACCTGAAGTTTAGGTTCACATCTGACCTAGTTTCAAACAACGGGTTCACGATAACCTGAAGTTTAGGTTCACATCCGACCAGGTTTCAAACAACGGGTTCATAATAAACTGAAGTTTAGGTTCACATCTGACCTGGTTTCAAACAACGGGTTCACGATAACCTGAAGTTTAGGTTCACATCTGACCTGGTTTTAAACAACGGGTTCACGATAACCCGAAGTTTAAGTTCACATCTGACCTGGTTTTAAACAACGGGTTCACATCTGACTCGAAGTTTAGGTTCACATCTGACCTGGTTTCAAACAACGGGTTCACGATAACCTGAAGTTTAGGTTCACATCTGACCTGGTTTCAAACAACGGGTTCACGATAACCTGAAGTTTAGGTTCAAATCTTACCTGGTTTCAAACAACGGGTTCATAATAACCTGGAGTTTAGGTTCACATCGGACCTGGTTTCAAACAACGGGTTCACGTCTGACTCGAAGTTTAGCTTCACATCTGACCTGGTTTCAAACAACGGGTTCACGATAACCTGAAGTTTAGGTTCACATCTGACCTGGTTTCAAACAACGGGTTCACGATAACATGAAGTTTAGGTTCAAATCTTACCTGGTTTCAAACAACGGTTTCATAATAACCTGGAGTTTAGGTTCACATCTGACCTGGTTTCAAACAACGGGTTCACGTCTGACTCGAAGTTTAGGTACACATCTGACCTGGTTTCAAACAACGCATTCACGATAACCTGAAATTTAGGTTCACATCTGACCTGGTTTCAAACAACGGGTTCACAATAACCTGAAGTTTAGGTTCACATCTGACCTAGTTTCAAATAACGGGTTCACGATAACCTGAAGTTTAGGTTCAAATCTGACCTGGTTTCAAACAATGGGTTCACGACAACCTGAAGCTTAGGTTTACATCAGACCTGGTTTCAAACAACGGGTTCACGATAACCTGAAGTTTAGGTTCACATTTGACCTGGTTTCAAACAACGGGTTCACGATAACCTGAAGTTTAGGTTCACATCTGACCTAGTTTCAAACAACGGGTTCACGATAACCTGAAGTTTAGGTTCACATCTGACCTGGTTTCAAACAACGGGTTCACGATAACCTGAAGTTTAGGTTCACATCTGACCTGGTTTTAAACAACGGGTTCACGATAACCCAAAGTTTAAGTTCACATCTGACCTGGTTTTAAACAACGGGTTCACATCTGACTCGAAGTTTAGGTTCACATCTGACCTGGTTTCAAACAACGGGTTCACCATAACCTGAAGTTTAGGTTCACATCTGACCTGGTTTCAAACAACGGGTTCACAATAACCTGTAGTTTAGGTTCACATCTGATTTGGTTTCAAACAACGGGTTCACGATAACCTGAAGTTTAGGTTCATATCTGTCCTGGTTTCAAACAACGGGTTCACGATAACCTGAAGTTTAGGTTCACATCTGACCTGGTTTCAAACAACGGGTTCATGATAACGTGAAGTTTAGGTTCACATCTGACCTGGTTTCAAACAACGGGTTCACGATAACCAGAAATTTAGGTTCACATCTGACCTGGTTTCAAACAACGGGTTCACAATAACCTGAAGTTTAGGTTCACTTTTGACCTAGTTTCAAACAACGGGTTCACGATAACCTGAAGTTTAGGTTCACATCTGACCTGGTTTCAAACAACGGGTTCAATATAGCCTGAAGTTTAGGTTCAAATCTTACCTGGTTTCAAACAACGGGTTCATAATAACCTGGAGTTTAGGTTCACATCTGACCTGGTTTCAAACAACGGGTTCACGTCTGACTCGAAGTTTAGGTGCACATCTGACCTGGTTTCAAACAACGCGTTCACGATAACCTGAAATTTAGGTTCACATCTGACCTGGTTTCAAACAACGGGTTCACAATAACCTGAAGTTTAGGTTCACATCTGACCTAGTTTCAAACAACGGGTTCACGATAACCTGAAGTTTAGGTTCACATCTGACCTGGTTTCAAACAATGGGTTCACGACAACCTGATGCTTAGGTTTACATCAGACCTGGTTTCAAACAACGGGTTCACGATAACCTGAAGTTTAGGTTCACATTTGACCTGGTTTCAAACAACGGGATCACGATAACCCGAAGTTTAAGTTCACATCTGACCTGGTTTTAAACAACGGGTTCACATCTGACTCGAAGTTTAGGTTCACATCTGGCCTGGTTTCAAACAACGGGTTCACGATAACCTGAAGTTAAGGTTCACATCTGACCTGGTTTTAAACAACGGGTTCACAATAACCTGTAGTTTAGGTTCACATCTGATTTGGTTTCAAACAATGGGTTCACGATAACCTGAAGTTTAGTTCATATCTGACCTGGTTTCAAACAACGGGTTCACGATAACCTGAAGTTTAGGTTCAAATCTGACTTGGTTTCAAACAACGGGTTCACGTCTGACTCGAAGTTTAGGTTCACATCTGACCTGGTTTCAAACAACGCGTTTACGATAACTTGAAATTTAGGTTCACATCTGACCTGGTTTCAAACATCGGGTTCACAATAACCTGAAGTTTAGGTTCACATCTGACCTAGTTTCAAACAACGGTTTCACGATAACCTGAAGTTTAGGTTCAAATCTGACCTGGTTTCAAAGAATGGGTTCACGACAACCTGAAGCTTAGGTTTACATCAGACCTGGTTTCGAACAACGGGTTCACGATAACCTGAAGTTTAGGTTCACATTTGACCTGGTTTCAAACAACGGGTTCACGATAACCTGAAGTTTAGGTTCACATCTGACCTAGTTTCAAACAACGGGTTCATGATAACCTGAAGTTTAGGTTCACATCCGACCAGGTTTCAAACAACGGGTTCATAATAACCTGAAGTTTAGGTTCACATCTGACCTGGTTTCAAACAACGGGTTCACGATAACCTGAAGTTTAGGTTCACATCTGACCTGGTTTTAAACAACGGGTTCACGATAACCCGAAGTTTAAGTTCACATCTGACCTGGTTTTAAACAACGGGTTCACATCTGACTCGAAGTTTAGGTTCACATCTGACCTGGTTTCAAACAACGGGTTCACGATAACCTGAAGTTTAGGTTCACATCTGACCTGGTTTCAAACAAAGGGTTCATGATAACCTGAAGTTTAGGTTCAAATCTTACCTGGTTTCAAACAACGGGTTCATAATAACCTGGAGTTTAGGTTCACATCTGACCTGGTTTCAAACAACGGGTTCACGTCTGACTCGAAGTTTAGCTTCACATCTGACCTGGTTTCAAACAACGGGTTCACGATAACCTGAAGTTTAGGTTCACATCTGACCTGGTTTCAAACAACGGGTTCACGATAACCTGAAGTTTAGGTTCAAATCTTACCTGGTTTCAAACAACGGGTTCATAATAACCTGGAGTTTAGGTTCACATCTGACCTGGTTTCAAACAACGGGTTCACGTCTGACTCGAAGTTTAGGTACACATCTGACCTGGTTTCAAACAACGCATTCACGATAACCTGAAATTTAGGTTCACATCTGACCTGGTTTCAAACAACGGGTTCACAATAACCTGAAGTTTAGGTTCACATCTGACCTAGTTTCAAACAACGGGTTCACGATAACCTGAAGTTTAGGTTCAAATCTGACCTGGTTTCAAACAATGGGTTCACGACAACCTGAAGCTTAGGTTTACATCAGACCTGGTTTCAAACAACGGGTTCACGATAACCTGAAGTTTAGGTTCACATTTGACCTGGTTTCAAACAACGGGTTCACGATAACCTGAAGTTTAGGTTCACATCTGACCTAGTTTCAAACAACGGGTTCACGATAACCTGAAGTTTAGGTTCACATCCGACCTGGTTTCAAACAACGGGTTCATAATAACCTGAAGTTTAGGTTCACATCTGACCTGGTTTCAAACAACGGGTTCACGATAACCTGAAGTTTAGGTTCACATCTGACCTGGTTTTAAACAACGGGTTCACGATAACCCGAAGTTTAAGTTCACATCTGACCTGGTTTTAAACAACGGGTTCACATCTAACTCGAAGTTTAGGTTCACATATGACCTGGTTTCAAACAACGGGTTCACGATAACCTGAAGTTTAGGTTCACATCTGACCTGGTTTCAAACAACGGGTTCACAATAACCTGTAGTTTAGGTTCACATCTGATTTGGTTTCAAACAACGGGTTCACGATAACCTGAAGTTTAGGTTCATATCTGACCTGGTTTCAAACAACGGGTTCACGATAACCTGAAGTTTAGGTTCACATCTGACCTGGTTTCAAACAACGGGTTCATGATAACGTGAAGTTTAGGTTCACATCTGACCTGGTTTCAAACAACGGGTTCACGTCTGACTCGAAGTTTAGGTTCACATCTGACCTGGTTTCAAACAACGGGTTCACGATAACCTGAAGTTTAGGTTCACATCTGACCTGGTTTCAAACAACGGGTTCACGATAACCTGAAGTTTAGGTTCAAATCTTTCCTGGTTTCAAACAACGGGTTCATAATAACCTGGAGTTTAGGTTCACATCTGACCTGGTTTCAAACAACGAGTTCACGTCTGACTCGAAGTTTAGGTTCACATCTGACCTGGTTTCAAACAACGGGTTCACGATAACCTGAAATTTAGGTTCACATCTGACCTGGTTTCAAACAACGGGTTCACAATAACCTGAAGTTTAGGTTCACATCTGACCTAGTTTCAAACAACGGGCTCACGATAACCTGAAGTTTAGGTTCACATCTGACCTGGTTTCAAACAACGGGTTCACGACAACCTGAAGCTTAGGTTTACATCGGACCTGGTTTCAAACAACGGGTTCACGATAACCTGAAGTTTAGGTTCACATTTGACCTGGTTTCAAACAACGGGTTCTCGATAACCTGAAGTTTAGGTTCACATCTAACCTGGTTTCAAACAACGGGTTCACAATAACCTGTAGTTTAGGTTCACATCTGATTTGGTTTCAAACAACGGGTTCACGATAACCTGAAGTTTAGGTTCATATCTGACCTGGTTTCAAACAACGGGTTCACGATAACCTGAAGTTTAGGTTCACATCTGACCTGGTTTCAAACAACGGGTTCATGATAACGTGAAGTTTAGGTTCACATCTGACCTGGTTTCAAACAACGGGTTCACGTCTGACTCGAAGTTTAGGTTCACATCTGACCTGGTTTCAAACAACGGGTTCACGATAACCTGAAGTTTAGGTTTACATCTGACCTGGTTTCAAACAACGGGTTCACGATAACCTGAAGTTTAGGTTCAAATCTTACCTGGTTTCAAACAACGGGTTCATAATAACCTGGAGTTTAGGTTCACATCTGACCTGGTTTCAAACAACGGGTTCATAATAACCTGGAGTTTAGGTTCACATCTGACCTGGTTTCAAACAACGGGTTCACGTCTGACTCGAAGTTTAGGTGCACATCTGACCTGGTTTCAAACAACGCGTTCACGATAACCTGAAATTTAGGTTCACATCTGACCTGGTTTCAAACAACGGGTTCACAATAACCTGAAGTTTAGGTTCACATCTGACCTAGTTTCAAACAACGGTTTCACGATAACCTGAAGTTTAGGTTCAAATCTGACCTGGTTTCAAAGAATGGGTTCACGACAACCTGAAGCTTAGGTTTACATCAGACCTGGTTTCGAACAACGGGTTCACGATAACCTGAAGTTTAGGTTCACATTTGACCTGGTTTCAAACAACGGGTTCACGATAACCTGAAGTTTAGGTTCACATCTGACCTAGTTTCAAACAACGGGTTCATGATAACCTGAAGTTTAGGTTCACATCCGACCAGGTTTCAAACAACGGGTTCATAATAACCTGAAGTTTAGGTTCACATCTGACCTGGTTTCAAACAACGGGTTCACGATAACCTGAAGTTTAGGTTCACATCTGACCTGGTTTTAAACAACGGGTTCACGATAACCCGAAGTTTAAGTTCACATCTGACCTGGTTTTAAACAACGGGTTCACATCTGACTCGAAGTTTAGGTTCACATCTGACCTGGTTTCAAACAACGGGTTCACGATAACCTGAAGTTTAGGTTCACATCTGACCTGGTTTCAAACAACGGGTTCATGATAACCTGAAGTTTAGGTTCAAATCTTACCTGGTTTCAAACAACGGGTTCATAATAACCTGGAGTTTAGGTTCACATCTGACCTGGTTTCAAACAACGGGTTCATAATAACCTGGAGTTTAGGTTCACATCTGACTTGGTTTCAAACAACGGGTTCACGTCTGACTCGAAGTTTAGGTTCACATCTGACCTGGTTTCAAACAACGCGTTTACGATAACTTGAAATTTAGGTTCACATCTGACCTGGTTTCAAACAACGGGTTCACAATAACCTGAAGTTTAGGTTCACATCTGACCTAGTTTCAAACAACGGTTTCACGATAACCTGAAGTTTAGGTTCAAATCTGACCTGGTTTCAAAGAATGGGTTCACGACAACCTGAAGCTTAGGTTTACATCAGACCTGGTTTCGAACAACGGGTTCACGAAAACCTGAAGTTTAGGTTCACATTTGACCTGGTTTCAAACAACGGGTTCACGATAACCTGAAGTTTAGGTTCACATCTGACCTAGTTTCAAACAACGGGTTCATGATAACCTGAAGTTTAGGTTCACATCCGACCAGGTTTCAAACAACGGGTTCATAATAACCTGAAGTTTAGGTTCACATCTGACCTGGTTTCAAACAACGGGTTCACGATAACCTGAAGTTTAGGTTCACATCTGACCTGGTTTTAAACAACGGGTTCACGATAACCCGAAGTTTAAGTTCACATCTGACCTGGTTTTAAACAACGGGTTCACATCTGACTCGAAGTTTAGGTTCACATCTGACCTGGTTTCAAACAACGGGTTCACGATAACCTGAAGTTTAGGTTCACATCTGACCTGGTTTCAAACAACGGGTTCATGATAACCTGAAGTTTAGGTTCAAATCTTACCTGGTTTCAAACAACGGGTTCATAATAACCTGGAGTTTAGGTTCACATCTGACCTGGTTTCAAACAACGGGTTCACGTCTGACTCGAAGTTTAGCTTCACATCTGACCTGGTTTCAAACAACGGGTTCACGATAACCTGAAGTTTAGGTTCACATCTGACCTGGTTTCAAACAACGGGTTCACGATAACCTGAAGTTTAGGTTCAAATCTTACCTGGTTTCAAACAACGGGTTCATAATAACCTGGAGTTTAGGTTCACATCTGACCTGGTTTCAAACAACGGGTTCACGTCTGACTCGAAGTTTAGGTACACATCTGACCTGGTTTCAAACAACGCATTCACGATAACCTGAAATTTAGGTTCACATCTGACCTGGTTTCAAACAACGGGTTCACAATAACCTGAAGTTTAGGTTCACATCTGACCTAGTTTCAAACAACGGGTTCACGATAACCTGAAGTTTAGGTTCAAATCTGACCTGGTTTCAAACAATGGGTTCACGACAACCTGAAGCTTAGGTTTACATCAGACCTGGTTTCAAACAACGGGTTCACGATAACCTGAAGTTTAGGTTCACATTTGACCTGGTTTCAAACAACGGGTTCACGATAACCTGAAGTTTAGGTTCACATCTGACCTAGTTTCAAACAACGGGTTCACGATAACCTGAAGTTTAGGTTCACATCCGACCTGGTTTCAAACAACGGGTTCATAATAACCTGAAGTTTAGGTTCACATCTGACCTGGTTTCAAACAACGGGTTCACGATAACCTGAAGTTTAGGTTCACATCTGACCTGGTTTTAAACAACGGGTTCACGATAACCCGAAGTTTAAGTTCACATCTGACCTGGTTTTAAACAACGGGTTCACATCTAACTCGAAGTTTAGGTTCACATATGACCTGGTTTCAAACAACGGGTTCACGATAACCTGAAGTTTAGGTTCACATCTGACCTGGTTTCAAACAACGGGTTCACAATAACCTGTAGTTTAGGTTCACATCTGATTTGGTTTCAAACAACGGGTTCACGATAACCTGAAGTTTAGGTTCATATCTGACCTGGTTTCAAACAACGGGTTCACGATAACCTGAAGTTTAGGTTCACATCTGACCTGGTTTCAAACAACGGGTTCATGATAACGTGAAGTTTAGGTTCACATCTGACCTGGTTTCAAACAACGGGTTCACGTCTGACTCGAAGTTTAGGTTCACATCTGACCTGGTTTCAAACAACGGGTTCACGATAACCTGAAGTTTAGGTTCACATCTGACCTGGTTTCAAACAACGGGTTCACGATAACCTGAAGTTTAGGTTCAAATCTTTCCTGGTTTCAAACAACGGGTTCATAATAACCTGGAGTTTAGGTTCACATCTGACCTGGTTTCAAACAACGAGTTCACGTCTGACTCGAAGTTTAGGTTCACATCTGACCTGGTTTCAAACAACGGGTTCACGATAACCTGAAATTTAGGTTCACATCTGACCTGGTTTCAAACAACGGGTTCACAATAACCTGAAGTTTAGGTTCACATCTGACCTAGTTTCAAACAACGGGCTCACGATAACCTGAAGTTTAAGTTCACATCTGACCTGGTTTCAAACAACGGGTTCACGACAACCTGAAGCTTAGGTTTACATCAGACCTGGTTTCAAACAACGGGTTCACGATAACCTGAAGTTTAGGTTCACATTTGACCTGGTTTCAAACAACGGGTTCTCGATAACCTGAAGTTTAGGTTCACATCTAACCTGGTTTCAAACAACGGGTTCACAATAACCTGTAGTTTAGGTTCACATCTGATTTGGTTTCAAACAACGGGTTCACGATAACCTGAAGTTTAGGTTCATATCTGACCTGGTTTCAAACAACGGGTTCACGATAACCTGAAGTTTAGGTTCACATCTGACCTGGTTTCAAACAACGGGTTCATGATAACGTGAAGTTTAGGTTCACATCTGACCTGGTTTCAAACAACGGGTTCACGTCTGACTCGAAGTTTAGGTTCACATCTGACCTGGTTTCAAACAACGGGTTCACGATAACCTGAAGTTTAGGTTTACATCTGACCTGGTTTCAAACAACGGGTTCACGATAACCTGAAGTTTAGGTTCAAATCTTACCTGGTTTCAAACAACGGGTTCATAATAACCTGGAGTTTAGGTTCACATCTGACCTGGTTTCAAACAACGGGTTCATAATAACCTGGAGTTTAGGTTCACATCTGACCTGGTTTCAAACAACGGGTTCACGTCTGACTCGAAGTTTAGGTGCACATCTGACCTGGTTTCAAACAACGCGTTCACGATAACCTGAAATTTAGGTTCACATCTGACCTGGTTTCAAACAACGGGTTCACAATAACCTGAAGTTTAGGTTCACATCTGACCTAGTTTCAAACAACGGTTTCACGATAACCTGAAGTTTAGGTTCAAATCTGACCTGGTTTCAAAGAATGGGTTCACGACAACCTGAAGCTTAGGTTTACATCAGACCTGGTTTCGAACAACGGGTTCACGATAACCTGAAGTTTAGGTTCACATTTGACCTGGTTTCAAACAACGGGTTCACGATAACCTGAAGTTTAGGTTCACATCTGACCTAGTTTCAAACAACGGGTTCATGATAACCTGAAGTTTAGGTTCACATCCGACCAGGTTTCAAACAACGGGCTCATAATAACCTGAAGTTTAGGTTCACATCTGACCTGGTTTCAAACAACGGGTTCACGATAACCTGAAGTTTAGGTTCACATCTGACCTGGTTTTAAACAACGGGTTCACGATAACCCGAAGTTTAAGTTCACATCTGACCTGGTTTTAAACAACGGGTTCACATCTGACTCGAAGTTTAGGTTCACATCTGACCTGGTTTCAAACAACGGGTTCACGATAACCTGAAGTTTAGGTTCACATCTGACCTGGTTTCAAACAACGGGTTCATGATAACCTGAAGTTTAGGTTCAAATCTTACCTGGTTTCAAACAACGGGTTCATAATAACCTGGAGTTTAGGTTCACATCTGACCTGGTTTCAAACAACGGGTTCATAATAACCTGGAGTTTAGGTTCACATCTGACTTGGTTTCAAACAACGGGTTCACGTCTGACTCGAAGTTTAGGTTCACATCTGACCTGGTTTCAAACAACGCGTTTACGATAACTTGAAATTTAGGTTCACATCTGACCTGGTTTCAAACAACGGGTTCACAATAACCTGAAGTTTAGGTTCACATCTGACCTAGTTTCAAACAACGGTTTCACGATAACCTGAAGTTTAGGTTCAAATCTGACCTGGTTTCAAAGAATGGGTTCACGACAACCTGAAGCTTAGGTTTACATCAGACCTGGTTTCGAACAACGGGTTCACGATAACCTGAAGTTTAGGTTCACATTTGACCTGGTTTCAAACAACGGGTTCACGATAACCTGAAGTTTAGGTTCACATCTGACCTAGTTTCAAACAACGGGTTCATGATAACCTGAAGTTTAGGTTCACATCCGACCAGGTTTCAAACAACGGGTTCATAATAACCTGAAGTTTAGGTTCACATCTGACCTGGTTTCAAACAACGGGTTCACGATAACCTGAAGTTTAGGTTCACATCTGACCTGGTTTTAAACAACGGGTTCACGATAACCCGAAGTTTAAGTTCACATCTGACCTGGTTTTAAACAACGGGTTCACATCTGACTCGAAGTTTAGGTTCACATCTGACCTGGTTTCAAACAACGGGTTCACGATAACCTGAAGTTTAGGTTCACATCTGACCTGGTTTCAAACAACGGGTTCATGATAACCTGAAGTTTAGGTTCAAATCTTACCTGGTTTCAAACAACGGGTTCATAATAACCTGGAGTTTAGGTTCACATCTGACCTGGTTTCAAACAACGGGTTCACGTCTGACTCGAAGTTTTGCTTCACATCTGACCTGGTTTCAAACAACGGGTTCACGATAACCTGAAGTTTAGGTTCACATCTGACCTGGTTTCAAACAACGGGTTCACGATAACCTGAAGTTTAGGTTCAAATCTTACCTGGTTTCAAACAACGGGTTCATAATAACCTGGAGTTTAGGTTCACATCTGACCTGGTTTCAAACAACGGGTTCACGTCTGACTCGAAGTTTAGGTACACATCTGACCTGGTTTCAAACAACGCATTCACGATAACCTGAAATTTAGGTTCACATCTGACCTGGTTTCAAACAACGGGTTCACAATAACCTGAAGTTTAGGTTCACATCTGACCTAGTTTCAAACAACGGGTTCACGATAACCTGAAGTTTAGGTTCAAATCTGACCTGGTTTCAAACAATGGGTTCACGACAACCTGAAGCTTAGGTTTACATCAGACCTGGTTTCAAACAACGGGTTCACGATAACCTGAAGTTTAGGTTCACATTTGACCTGGTTTCAAACAACGGGTTCACGATAACCTGAAGTTTAGGTTCACATCTGACCTAGTTTCAAACAACGGGTTCACGATAACCTGAAGTTTAGGTTCACATCCGACCTGGTTTCAAACAACGGGTTCATAATAACCTGAAGTTTAGGTTCACATCTGACCTGGTTTCAAACAACGGGTTCACGATAACCTGAAGTTTAGGTTCACATCTGACCTGGTTTTAAACAACGGGTTCACGATAACCCGAAGTTTAAGTTCACATCTGACCTGGTTTTAAACAACGGGTTCACATCTAACTCGAAGTTTAGGTTCACATATGACCTGGTTTCAAACAACGGGTTCACGATAACCTGAAGTTTAGGTTCACATCTGACCTGGTTTCAAACAACGGGTTCACAATAACCTGTAGTTTAGGTTCACATCTGATTTGGTTTCAAACAACGGGTTCACGATAACCTGAAGTTTAGGTTCATATCTGACCTGGTTTCAAACAACGGGTTCACGATAACCTGAAGTTTAGGTTCACATCTGACCTGGTTTCAAACAACGGGTTCATGATAACGTGAAGTTTAGGTTCACATCTGACCTGGTTTCAAACAACGGGTTCACGTCTGACTCGAAGTTTAGGTTCACATCTGACCTGGTTTCAAACAACGGGTTCACGATAACCTGAAGTTTAGGTTCACATCTGACCTGGTTTCAAACAACGGGTTCACGATAACCTGAAGTTTAGGTTCAAATCTTTCCTGGTTTCAAACAACGGGTTCATAATAACCTGGAGTTTAGGTTCACATCTGACCTGGTTTCAAACAACGAGTTCACGTCTGACTCGAAGTTTAGGTTCACATCTGACCTGGTTTCAAACAACGGGTTCACGATAACCTGAAATTTAGGTTCACATCTGACCTGGTTTCAAACAACGGGTTCACAATAACCTGAAGTTTAGGTTCACATCTGACCTAGTTTCAAACAACGGGCTCACGATAACCTGAAGTTTAGGTTCACATCTGACCTGGTTTCAAACAACGGGTTCACGACAACCTGAAGCTTAGGTTTACATCAGACCTGGTTTCAAACAACGGGTTCACGATAACCTGAAGTTTAGGTTCACATTTGACCTGGTTTCAAACAACGGGTTCTCGATAACCTGAAGTTTAGGTTCACATCTAACCTGGTTTCAAACAACGGGTTCACAATAACCTGTAGTTTAGGTTCACATCTGATTTGGTTTCAAACAACGGGTTCACGATAACCTGAAGTTTAGGTTCATATCTGACCTGGTTTCAAACAACGGGTTCACGATAACCTGAAGTTTAGGTTCACATCTGACCTGGTTTCAAACAACGGGTTCATGATAACGTGAAGTTTAGGTTCACATCTGACCTGGTTTCAAACAACGGGTTCACGTCTGACTCGAAGTTTAGGTTCACATCTGACCTGGTTTCAAACAACGGGTTCACGATAACCTGAAGTTTAGGTTCACATCTGACCTGGTTTCAAACAACGGGTTCACGATAACCTGAAGTTTAGGTTCAAATCTTACCTGGTTTCAAACAACGGGTTCATAATAACCTGGAGTTTAGGTTCACATCTGACCTGGTTTCAAACAACGGGTTCATAATAACCTGGAGTTTAGGTTCACATCTGACCTGGTTTCAAACAACGGGTTCACGTCTGACTCGAAGTTTAGGTGCACATCTGACCTGGTTTCAAACAACGCGTTCACGATAACCAGAAATTTAGGTTCACATCTGACCTGGTTTCAAACAACGGGTTCACAATAACCTGAAGTTTAGGTTCACTTTTGACCTAGTTTCAAACAACGGGTTCACGATAACCTGAAGTTTAGGTTCACATCTGACCTGGTTTCAAACAACGGGTTCACGATAGCCTGAAGTTTAGGTTCAAATCTTACCTGGTTTCAAACAACGGGTTCATAATAACCTGGAGTTTAGGTTCACATCTGACCTGGTTTCAAACAACGGGTTCACGTCTGACTCGAAGTTTAGGTGCACATCTGACCTGGTTTCAAACAATGCGTTCACGATAACCTGAAATTTAGGTTCACATCTGACCTGGTTTCAAACAACGGGTTCACAATAACCTGAAGTTTAGGTTCACATCTGACCTAGTTTCAAACAACGGGTTCACGATAACCTGAAGTTTAGGTTCACATCTGACCTGGTTTCAAACAATGGGTTCACGACAACCTGATGCTTAGGTTTACATCAGACCTGGTTTCAAACAACGGGTTCACGATAACCTGAAGTTTAGGTTCACATTTGACCTGGTTTCAAACAACGGGATCACGATAACCCGAAGTTTAAGTTCACATCTGACCTGGTTTTAAACAACAGGTTCACATCTGACTCGAAGTTTAGGTTCACATCTGGCCTGGTTTCAAACAACGGGTTCACGATAACCTGAAGTTTAGGTTCACATCTGACCTGGTTTCAAACAACGGGTTCACAATAACCTGTAGTTTAGGTTCACATCTGATTTGGTTTCAAACAACGGGTTCATGATAACCTGAAGTTTAGGTTCAAATCTTACCTGGTTTCAAACAACGGGTTCATAATAACCTGGAGTTTAGGTTCACATCTGACCTGGTTTCAAACAACGGGTTCATAATAACCTGGAGTTTAGGTTCACATCTGACTTGGTTTCAAACAACGGGTTCACGTCTGACTCGAAGTTTAGGTTCACATCTGACCTGGTTTCAAACAACGCGTTTACGATAACTTGAAATTTAGGTTCACATCTGACCTGGTTTCAAACAACGGGTTCACAATAACCTGAAGTTTAGGTTCACATCTGACCTAGTTTCAAACAACGGTTTCACGATAACCTGAAGTTTAGGTTCAAATCTGACCTGGTTTCAAAGAATGGGTTCACGACAACCTGAAGCTTAGGTTTACATCAGACCTGGTTTCGAACAACGGGTTCACGATAACCTGAAGTTTAGGTTCACATTTGACCTGGTTTCAAACAACGGGTTCACGATAACCTGAAGTTTAGGTTCACATCTGACCTAGTTTCAAACAACGGGTTCATGATAACCTGAAGTTTAGGTTCACATCTGGCCTGGTTTCAAACAACGGGTTCACGATAACCTGAAGTTTAGGTTCACATCTGACCTGGTTTCAAACAACGGGTTCACAATAACCTGTAGTTTAGGTTCACATCTGATTTGGTTTCAAACAACGGGTTCATGATAACCTGAAGTTTAGGTTCAAATCTTACCTGGTTTCAAACAACGGGTTCATAATAACCTGGAGTTTAGGTTCACATCTGACCTGGTTTCAAACAACGGGTTCATAATAACCTGGAGTTTAGGTTCACATCTGACTTGGTTTCAAACAACGGGTTCACGTCTGACTCGAAGTTTAGGTTCACATCTGACCTGGTTTCAAACAACGCGTTTACGATAACTTGAAATTTAGGATCACATCTGACCTGGTTTCAAACAACGGGTTCACAATAACCTGAAGTTTAGGTTCACATCTGACCTAGTTTCAAACAACGGGTTCATGATAACCTGAAGTTTAGGTTCACATCCGACCAGGTTTCAAACAACGGGTTCATAATAACCTGAAGTTTAGGTTCACATCTGACCTGGTTTCAAACAACGGGTTCACGATAACCTGAAGTTTAGGTTCACATCTGACCTGGTTTTAAACAACGGGTTCACGATAACCCGAAGTTTAAGTTCACATCTGACCTGGTTTTAAACAACGGGTTCACATCTGACTCGAAGTTTAGGTTCACATCTGACCTGGTTTCAAACAACGGGTTCACGATAACCTGAAGTTTAGGTTCACATCTGACCTGGTTTCAAACAACGGGTTCATGATAACCTGAAGTTTAGGTTCAAATCTTACCTGGTTTCAAACAACGGGTTCATAATAACCTGGAGTTTAGGTTCACATCTGACCTGGTTTCAAACAACGGGTTCACGTCTGACTCGAAGTTTTGCTTCACATCTGACCTGGTTTCAAACAACGGGTTCACGATAACCTGAAGTTTAGGTTCACATCTGACCTGGTTTCAAACAACGGGTTCACGATAACCTGAAGTTTAGGTTCAAATCTTACCTGGTTTCAAACAACGGGTTCATAATAACCTGGAGTTTAGGTTCACATCTGACCTGGTTTCAAACAACGGGTTCACGTCTGACTCGAAGTTTAGGTACACATCTGACCTGGTTTCAAACAACGCATTCACGATAACCTGAAATTTAGGTTCACATCTGACCTGGTTTCAAACAACGGGTTCACAATAACCTGAAGTTTAGGTTCACATCTGACCTAGTTTCAAACAACGGGTTCACGATAACCTGAAGTTTAGGTTCAAATCTGACCTGGTTTCAAACAATGGGTTCACGACAACCTGAAGCTTAGGTTTACATCAGACCTGGTTTCAAACAACGGGTTCACGATAACCTGAAGTTTAGGTTCACATTTGACCTGGTTTCAAACAACGGGTTCACGATAACCTGAAGTTTAGGTTCACATCTGACCTAGTTTCAAACAACGGGTTCACGATAACCTGAAGTTTAGGTTCACATCCGACCTGGTTTCAAACAACGGGTTCATAATAACCTGAAGTTTAGGTTCACATCTGACCTGGTTTCAAACAACGGGTTCACGATAACCTGAAGTTTAGGTTCACATCTGACCTGGTTTTAAACAACGGGTTCACGATAACCCGAAGTTTAAGTTCACATCTGACCTGGTTTTAAACAACGGGTTCACATCTAACTCGAAGTTTAGGTTCACATATGACCTGGTTTCAAACAACGGGTTCACGATAACCTGAAGTTTAGGTTCACATCTGACCTGGTTTCAAACAACGGGTTCACAATAACCTGTAGTTTAGGTTCACATCTGATTTGGTTTCAAACAACGGGTTCACGATAACCTGAAGTTTAGGTTCATATCTGACCTGGTTTCAAACAACGGGTTCACGATAACCTGAAGTTTAGGTTCACATCTGACCTGGTTTCAAACAACGGGTTCATGATAACGTGAAGTTTAGGTTCACATCTGACCTGGTTTCAAACAACGGGTTCACGTCTGACTCGAAGTTTAGGTTCACATCTGACCTGGTTTCAAACAACGGGTTCACGATAACCTGAAGTTTAGGTTCACATCTGACCTGGTTTCAAACAACGGGTTCACGATAACCTGAAGTTTAGGTTCAAATCTTTCCTGGTTTCAAACAACGGGTTCATAATAACCTGGAGTTTAGGTTCACATCTGACCTGGTTTCAAACAACGAGTTCACGTCTGACTCGAAGTTTAGGTTCACATCTGACCTGGTTTCAAACAACGGGTTCACGATAACCTGAAATTTAGGTTCACATCTGACCTGGTTTCAAACAACGGGTTCACAATAACCTGAAGTTTAGGTTCACATCTGACCTAGTTTCAAACAACGGGCTCACGATAACCTGAAGTTTAGGTTCACATCTGACCTGGTTTCAAACAACGGGTTCACGACAACCTGAAGCTTAGGTTTACATCAGACCTGGTTTCAAACAACGGGTTCACGATAACCTGAAGTTTAGGTTCACATTTGACCTGGTTTCAAACAACGGGTTCTCGATAACCTGAAGTTTAGGTTCACATCTAACCTGGTTTCAAACAACGGGTTCACAATAACCTGTAGTTTAGGTTCACATCTGATTTGGTTTCAAACAACGGGTTCACGATAACCTGAAGTTTAGGTTCATATCTGACCTGGTTTCAAACAACGGGTTCACGATAACCTGAAGTTTAGGTTCACATCTGACCTGGTTTCAAACAACGGGTTCATGATAACGTGAAGTTTAGGTTCACATCTGACCTGGTTTCAAACAACGGGTTCACGTCTGACTCGAAGTTTAGGTTCACATCTGACCTGGTTTCAAACAACGGGTTCACGATAACCTGAAGTTTAGGTTCACATCTGACCTGGTTTCAAACAACGGGTTCACGATAACCTGAAGTTTAGGTTCAAATCTTACCTGGTTTCAAACAACGGGTTCATAATAACCTGGAGTTTAGGTTCACATCTGACCTGGTTTCAAACAACGGGTTCATAATAACCTGGAGTTTAGGTTCACATCTGACCTGGTTTCAAACAACGGGTTCACGTCTGACTCGAAATTTAGGTGCACATCTGACCTGGTTTCAAACAACGCGTTCACGATAACCAGAAATTTAGGTTCACATCTGACCTGGTTTCAAACAACGGGTTCACAAAAACCTGAAGTTTAGGTTCACTTTTGACCTAGTTTCAAACAACGGGTTCACGATAACCTGAAGTTTAGGTTCACATCTGACCTGGTTTCAAACAACGGGTTCACGATAGCCTGAAGTTTAGGTTCAAATCTTACCTGGTTTCAAACAACGGGTTCATAATAACCTGGAGTTTAGGTTCACATCTGACCTGGTTTCAAACAACGGGTTCACGTCTGACTCGAAGTTTAGGTGCACATCTGACCTGGTTTCAAACAACGCGTTCACGATAACCTGAAATTTAGGTTCACATCTGACCTGGTTTCAAACAACGGGTTCACAATAACCTGAAGTTTAGGTTCACATCTGACCTAGTTTCAAACAACGGGTTCACGATAACCTGAAGTTTAGGTTCACATCTGACCTGGTTTCAAACAATGGGTTCACGACAACCTGATGCTTAGGTTTACATCAGACCTGGTTTCAAACAACGGGTTCACGATAACCTGAAGTTTAGGTTCACATTTGACCTGGTTTCAAACAACGGGATCACGATAACCCGAAGTTTAAGTTCACATCTGACCTGGTTTTAAACAACAGGTTCACATCTGACTCGAAGTTTAGGTTCACATCTGGCCTGGTTTCAAACAACGGGTTCACGATAACCTGAAGTTTAGGTTCACATCTGACCTGGTTTCAAACAACGGGTTCACAATAACCTGTAGTTTAGGTTCACATCTGATTTGGTTTCAAACAACGGGTTCATGATAACCTGAAGTTTAGGTTCAAATCTTACCTGGTTTCAAACAACGGGTTCATAATAACCTGGAGTTTAGGTTCACATCTGACCTGGTTTCAAACAACGGGTTCATAATAACCTGGAGTTTAGGTTCACATCTGACTTGGTTTCAAACAACGGGTTCACGTCTGACTCGAAGTTTAGGTTCACATCTGACCTGGTTTCAAACAACGCGTTTACGATAACTTGAAATTTAGGTTCACATCTGACCTGGTTTCAAACAACGGGTTCACAATAACCTGAAGTTTAGGTTCACATCTGACCTAGTTTCAAACAACGGTTTCACGATAACCTGAAGTTTAGGTTCAAATCTGACCTGGTTTCAAAGAATGGGTTCACGACAACCTGAAGCTTAGGTTTACATCAGACCTGGTTTCGAACAACGGGTTCACGATAACCTGAAGTTTAGGTTCACATTTGACCTGGTTTCAAACAACGGGTTCACGATAACCTGAAGTTTAGGTTCACATCTGACCTAGTTTCAAACAACGGGTTCATGATAACCTGAAGTTTAGGTTCACATCCGACCAGGTTTCAAACAACGGGTTCATAATAACCTGAAGTTTAGGTTCACATCTGACCTGGTTTCAAACAACGGGTTCACGATAACCTGAAGTTTAGGTTCACATCTGACCTGGTTTTAAACAACGGGTTCACGATAACCCGAAGTTTAAGTTCACATCTGACCTGGTTTTAAACAACGGGTTCACATCTGACTCGAAGTTTAGGTTCACATCTGACCTGGTTTCAAACAACGGGTTCACGATAACCTGAAGTTTAGGTTCACATCTGACCTGGTTTCAAACAACGGGTTCATGATAACCTGAAGTTTAGGTTCAAATCTTACCTGGTTTCAAACAACGGGTTCATAATAACCTGGAGTTTAGGTTCACATCTGACCTGGTTTCAAACAACGGGTTCACGTCTGACTCGAAGTTTAGCTTCACATCTGACCTGGTTTCAAACAACGGGTTCACGATAACCTGAAGTTTAGGTTCACATCTGACCTGGTTTCAAACAACGGGTTCACGATAACCTGAAGTTTAGGTTCAAATCTTACCTGGTTTCAAACAACGGGTTCATAATAACCTGGAGTTTAGGTTCACATCTGACCTGGTTTCAAACAACGGGTTCACGTCTGACTCGAAGTTTAGGTACACATCTGACCTGGTTTCAAACAACGCATTCACGATAACCTGAAATTTAGGTTCACATCTGACCTGGTTTCAAACAACGGGTTCACAATAACCTGAAGTTTAGGTTCACATCTGACCTAGTTTCAAACAACGGGTTCACGATAACCTGAAGTTTAGGTTCAAATCTGACCTGGTTTCAAACAATGGGTTCACGACAACCTGAAGCTTAGGTTTACATCAGACCTGGTTTCAAACAACGGGTTCACGATAACCTGAAGTTTAGGTTCACATTTGACCTGGTTTCAAACAACGGGTTCACGATAACCTGAAGTTTAGGTTCACATCTGACCTAGTTTCAAACAACGGGTTCACGATAACCTGAAGTTTAGGTTCACATCCGACCTGGTTTCAAACAACGGGTTCATAATAACCTGAAGTTTAGGTTCACATCTGACCTGGTTTCAAACAACGGGTTCACGATAACCTGAAGTTTAGGTTCACATCTGACCTGGTTTTAAACAACGGGTTCACGATAACCCGAAGTTTAAGTTCACATCTGACCTGGTTTTAAACAACGGGTTCACATCTAACTCGAAGTTTAGGTTCACATATGACCTAGTTTCAAACAACGGGTTCACGATAACCTGAAGTTTAGGTTCACATCTGACCTGGTTTCAAACAACGGGTTCACAATAACCTGTAGTTTAGGTTCACATCTGATTTGGTTTCAAACAACGGGTTCACGATAACCTGAAGTTTAGGTTCATATCTGACCTGGTTTCAAACAACGGGTTCACGATAACCTGAAGTTTAGGTTCACATCTGACCTGGTTTCAAACAACGGGTTCATGATAACGTGAAGTTTAGGTTCACATCTGACCTGGTTTCAAACAACGGGTTCACGTCTGACTCGAAGTTTAGGTTCACATCTGACCTGGTTTCAAACAACGGGTTCACGATAACCTGAAGTTTAGGTTCACATCTGACCTGGTTTCAAACAACGGGTTCACGATAACCTGAAGTTTAGGTTCAAATCTTTCCTGGTTTCAAACAACGGGTTCATAATAACCTGGAGTTTAGGTTCACATCTGATCTGGTTTCAAACAACGAGTTCACGTCTGACTCGAAGTTTAGGTTCACATCTGACCTGGTTTCAAACAACGGGTTCACGATAACCTGAAATTTAGGTTCACATCTGACCTGGTTTCAAACAACGGGTTCACAATAACCTGAAGTTTAGGTTCACATCTGACCTAGTTTCAAACAACGGGCTCACGATAACCTGAAGTTTAGGTTCACATCTGACCTGGTTTCAAACAACGGGTTCACGACAACCTGAAGCTAAGGTTTACATCAGACCTGGTTTCAAACAACGGGTTCACGATAACCTGAAGTTTAGGTTCACATTTGACCTGGTTTCAAACAACGGGTTCTCGATAACCTGAAGTTTAGGTTCACATCTAACCTGGTTTCAAACAACGGGTTCACAATAACCTGTAGTTTAGGTTCACATCTGATTTGGTTTCAAACAACGGGTTCACGATAACCTGAAGTTTAGGTTCATATCTGACCTGGTTTCAAACAACGGGTTCACGATAACCTGAAGTTTAGGTTCACATCTGACCTGGTTTCAAACAACGGGTTCATGATAACGTGAAGTTTAGGTTCACATCTGACCTGGTTTCAAACAACGGGTTCACGTCTGACTCGAAGTTTAGGTTCACATCTGACCTGGTTTCAAACAACGGGTTCACGATAACCTGAAGTTTAGGTTCACATCTGACCTGGTTTCAAACAACGGGTTCACGATAACCTGAAGTTTAGGTTCAAATCTTACCTGGTTTCAAACAACGGGTTCATAATAACCTGGAGTTTAGGTTCACATCTGACCTGGTTTCAAACAACGGGTTCACGTCTGACTCGAAGTTTAGGTTCACATCTGACCTGGTTTCAAACAACGCGTTCACGATAACCTGAAATTTAGGTTCACAACTGACCTGGTTTCAAACAACGGGTTCACAATAACCTGAAGTTCAGGTTCACAACTGACCTAGTTTCAAACAACGGGTTCACGATAACCTGAAGTTTAGGTTCACATCTGACCTGGTTTCAAACAATGGGTTCACGACAACCTGAAGCTTAGGCTTACATCAGACCTGGTTTCAAACAACGGGTTCACGATAACCTGAAGTTTAGGTTCACATTTGACCTGGTTTCAAACAACGGGTTCACGATAACCTGAAGTTTAGGTACACATCTGACCTAGTTTCAAACAACGGGTTCACGATAACCTGAAGTTTAGGTTCACATCCGACCTGGTTTCAAACAACGGGTTCATAATAACCTGAAGTTTAGGTTCACATCTGACCTGGTTTCAAACAACGGGTTCACGATAACCTGAAGTTTAGGTTCACATCTGACCTGGTTTTAAACAACGGGTTCACGATAACCCGAAGTTTAAGATCACATCTGACCTAGTTTTAAACAACGGGTTCACATCTGACTCGAAGTTTAGGTTCACATCTGACCTGGTTTCAAACAACGGGTTCACGATAACCTGAAGTTTAGGTTCACATCTGACCAGGTTTCAAACAACGGGTTCACAATAACCTGTAGTTTAGGTTCACATCTGATTTGGTTTCAAACAACGGGTTCACGGTAACTTGAAGTTTAGGTTCATATCTGACCTGGTTTTAAACAACGGGTTCACGATAACCTGAAGTTTAGGTTCACATCTGACCTGGTTTCAAACAACGGGTTCATGATAACGTGAAGTTTAGGTTCACATCTGACCTGGTTTCAAACAACGGGTTCACGTCTGACTCGAAGTTTAGGTTCACATCTGACCTGGTTTCAAACAACGGGTTCACGATAACCTAAAGTTTAGGTTCACATCTGACCTGGTTTCAAACAACGGGTTCACGATAACCTGAAGTTTAGGTTCAAATCTTACCTGGTTTCAAACAACGGGTTCATAATAACCTGGAGTTTAGGTTCACATCTGACCTGGTTTCAAACAACGGGTTCACGATAACCTGAAATTTAGGTTCACATCTGACCTGGTTTCAAACAACGGGTTCACAATAACCTGAAGTTTAGGTTCACATCTGACCTAGTTTCAAACAACGGGCTCACGATAACCTGAAGTTTAGGTTCACATCTGACCTGGTTTCAAACAACGGGTTCACGACAACCTGAAGCTTAGGTTTACATCAGACCTGGTTTCAAACAACGGGTTCACGATAACCTGAAGTTTAGGTTCACATTTGACCTGGTTTCAAACAACGGGTTCTCGATAACCTGAAGTTTAGGTTCACATCTAACCTGGTTTCAAACAACGGGTTCACAATAACCTGTAGTTTAGGTTCACATCTGATTTGGTTTCAAACAACGGGTTCACGATAACCTGAAGTTTAGGTTCATATCTGACCTGGTTTCAAACAACGGGTTCACGATAACCTGAAGTTTAGGTTCACATCTGACCTGGTTTCAAACAACGGGTTCATGATAACGTGAAGTTTAGGTTCACATCTGACCTGGTTTCAAACAACGGGTTCACGTCTGACTCGAAGTTTAGGTTCACATCTGACCTGGTTTCAAACAACGGGTTCACGATAACCTGAAGTTTAGGTTCACATCTGACCTGGTTTCAAACAACGGGTTCACGATAACCTGAAGTTTAGGTTCAAATCTTACCTGGTTTCAAACAACGGGTTCATAATAACCTGGAGTTTAGGTTCACATCTGACCTGGTTTCAAACAACGGGTTCACGTCTGACTCGAAGTTTAGGTTCACATCTGACCTGGTTTCAAACAACGCGTTCACGATAACCTGAAATTTAGGTTCACATCTGACCTGGTTTCAAACAACGGGTTCACAATAACCTGAAGTTCAGGTTCACAACTGACCTAGTTTCAAACAACGGGTTCACGATAACCTGAAGTTTAGGTTCACATCTGACCTGGTTTCAAACAATGGGTTCACGACAACCTGAAGCTTAGGCTTACATCAGACTTGGTTTCAAACAACGGGTTCACGATAACCTGAAGTTTAGGTTCACATTTGACCTGGTTTCAAACAACGGGTTCACGATAACCTGAAGTTTAGGTACACATCTGACCTAGTTTCAAACAACGGGTTCACGATAACCTGAAGTTTAGGTTCACATCCGACCTGGTTTCAAACAACGGGTTCATAATAACCTGAAGTTTAGGTTCACATCTGACCTGGTTTCAAACAACGGGTTCACGATAACCTGAAGTTTAGGTTCACATCTGACCTGGTTTTAAACAACGGGTTCACGATAACCCGAAGTTTAAGATCACATCTGACCTGGTTTTAAACAACGGGTTCACATCTGACTCGAAGTTTAGGTTCACATCTGACCTGGTTTCAAACAACGGGTTCACGATAACCTGAAGTTTAGGTTCACATCTGACCTGGTTTCAAACAACGGGTTCACAATAACCTGTAGTTTAGGTTCACATCTGATTTGGTTTCAAACAACGGGTTCACGGTAACTTGAAGTTTAGGTTCATATCTGACCTGGTTTTAAACAACGGGTTCACGATAACCTGAAGTTTAGGTTCACATCTGACCTGGTTTCAAACAACGGGTTCATGATAACGTGAAGTTTAGGTTCACATCTGACCTGGTTTCAAACAACGGGTTCACGTCTGACTCGAAGTTTAGGTTCACATCTGACCTGGTTTCAAACAACGGGTTCACGATAACCTAAAGTTTAGGTTCACATCTGACCTGGTTTCAAACAACGGGTTCACGATAACCTGAAGTTTAGGTTCAAATCTTACCTGGTTTCAAACAACGGGTTCATAATAACCTGGAGTTTAGGTTCACATCTGACCTGGTTTCAAACAACGGGTTCACGTCTGACTCGAAGTTTAGGTTCACATCTGACCTGGTTTCAAACAACGGGTTCACGATAACCTGAAATTTAGGTTCACATCTGACCTGGTTTCAAACAACGGGTTCACAATAACCTGAAGTTTAGGTTCACATCTGACCTAGTTTCAAACAACGGGTTCACGATAACCTGAAGTTTAGGTTCACATCTGACCTGGTTTCAAACAAAGGGTTCACGACAACCTGAAGCTTAGGTTTACATCAGACCTGGTTTCAAACAACGGGTTCACGATAACCTAAAGTTTAGGTTCACATTTGACCTGGTTTCAAACAACGGGTTCACGATAACCTGAAGTTTAGGTTCACATCTGACCTAGTTTCAAACAACGGGTTCACGATAACCTGAAGTTTAGGTTCACATCCGACCTGGTTTCAAACAACGGGTTCATAATAACCTGAAGTTTAGGTTCACATCTGACCTAGTTTCAAACAACGGGTTCACGATAACCTGAAGTTTAGGTTCACATCTGACCTGGTTTTAAACAACGGGTTCACGATAACCCGAAGTTTAAGTTCACATCTGACCTGGTTTTAAACAACGGGTTCACATCTGACTCGAAGTTTAGGTTCACATCTGACCTGGTTTTAAACAACGGGTTCACATCTGACTCGAAGTTTAGGTTCACATCTGACCTGGTTTCAAACAACGGGTTCACGATAACCTGAAGTTTAGGTTCACATCTGACCTGGTTTCAAACAACGGGTTCACAATAACCTGTAGTTTAGGTTCACATCTGATTTGGTTTCAAACAACGGGTTCACGGTAACTTGAAGTTTAGGTTCATATCTGACCTGGTTTTAAACAACGGGTTCACGATAACCTGAAGTTTAGGTTCACATCTGACCTGGTTTCAAACAACGGGTTCATGATAACGTGAAGTTTAGGTTCACATCTGACCTGGTTTCAAACAACGGGTTCACGTCTGACTCGAAGTTTAGGTTCACATCTGACCTGGTTTCAAACAACGGGTTCACGATAACCTAAAGTTTAGGTTCACATCTGACCTGGTTTCAAACAACGGGTTCACGATAACCTGAAGTTTAGGTTCAAATCTTACCTGGTTTCAAACAACGGGTTCATAATAACCTGGAGTTTAGGTTCACATCTGACCTGGTTTCAAACAACGGGTTCACGTCTGACTCGAAGTTTAGGTTCACATCTGACCTGGTTTCAAACAACGGGTTCACGATAACCTGAAATTTAGGTTCACATCTGACCTGGTTTCAAACAACGGGTTCACAATAACCTGAAGTTTAGGTTCACATCTGACCTAGTTTCAAACAACGGGTTCACGATAACCTGAAGTTTAGGTTCACATCTGACCTGGTTTCAAACAAAGGGTTCACGACAACCTGAAGCTTAGGTTTACATCAGACCTGGTTTCAAACAACGGGTTCACGATAACCTAAAGTTTAGGTTCACATTTGACCTGGTTTCAAACAACGGGTTCACGATAACCTGAAGTTTAGGTTCACATCTGACCTAGTTTCAAACAACGGGTTCACGATAACCTGAAGTTTAGGTTCACATCCGACCTGGTTTCAAACAACGGGTTCATAATAACCTGAAGTTTAGGTTCACATCTGACCTGGTTTCAAACAACGGGTTCACGATAACCTGAAGTTTAGGTTCACATCTGACCTGGTTTTAAACAACGGGTTCACGATAACCCGAAGTTTAAGTTCACATCTGACCTGGTTTTAAACAACGGGTTCACATCTGACTCGAAGTTTAGGTTCACATCTGACCTGGTTTCAAACAACGGGTTCACGATAACCTGAAGTTTAGGTTCACATCTGACCTGGTTTCAAACAACGGGTTCACAATAACCTGTAGTTTAGGTTCACATCTGACTTGGTTTCAAACAACGGGTTCACGATAACCTGAAGTTTAGGTTCATATCTGACCTGGTTTCAAACAACGGGTTCACGATAACCTGAAGTTTAGGTTCACATCTGACCTGGTTTCAAACAACGGGTTCATGATAACATGAAGTTTAGGTTCACATCTGACCTGGTTTCAAACAACGGGTTCACGTCTGACTCGAAGTTTAGGTTCACATCTGACCTGGTTTCAAACAACGGGTTCACGATAACCTGAAGTTTAGGTTCACATCTGATCTGGTTTCAAACAACGGGTTCACGATAACCTGAAGTTTAGGTTCAAATCTTACCTGGTTTCAAACAACGGGTTCATAATAACCTGGAGTTTAGGTTCACATCTGACCTGGTTTCAAACAACGGGTTCACGTCTGACTCGAAGTTTAGGTTCACATCTGACCTGGTTTCAAACAACGGGTTCACGATAACCTGAAATTTAGGTTCACATCTGACCTGGTTTCAAACAACGGGTTCACAATAACCTGAAGTTTAGGTTCACATCTGACCTAGTTTCAAACAATGGGTTCACGATAACCTGAAGTTTAGGTTCACATCTGACCTGGTTTCAAACAACGGGTTCACGACAACCTGAAGCTTAGGTTTACATCAGACCTGGTTTCAAACAACGGGTTCACGATAACCTGAAGTTTAGGTTCACATTTGACCTGGTTTCAAACAACGGGTTCACGATAACCTGAAGTTTAGGTTCACATCTGACCTAGTTTCAAACAACGGGTTCACGATAACCTGAAGTTTAGGTTCACGTCCGACCTGGTTTCAAACAACGGGTTCATAATAACCTGAAGTTTAGGTTCACATCTGTCCTGGTTTTAGACAACGGGTTCACGATAACCTGAAGTTTAGGTTCACATCTGACCTGGTTTTAAACAACGGGTTCACGATAACCCGAAGTTTAAGTTCACATCTGACCTGGTTTTAAACAACGGGTTCACATCTGACTTGAAGTTTAGGTTCACATCTGACCTGGTTTCAAACAACGGGTTCACGATAACCTGAAGTTTAGGTTCACATCTGACTTGGTTTCAAACAACGGGTTAACAATAACCTGTAGTTTAGGTTCCCATCTGACTTGGTTTCAAACAACGGGTTCACGATAACCTGAAGTTTAGGTTCATATCTGACCTGGTTTCAAACAACGGGTTCACGATAACCTGAAGTTTAGGTTCACATCTGACCTGGTTTCAAACAACGGGTTCATGATAACGTGAAGTTTAGGTTCACATATGACCTGGTTTCAAACAACGGGTTCACGTCTGACTCGAAGTTTAGGTTCACATCTGACCTGGTTTCAAACAACGGGTTCACGATAACCTGAAGTTTAGGTTCACATCTGACCTGGTTTCAAACAACGGGTTCACGATAACCTGAAGTTTAGGTTCACATCTGACTTGGTTTCAAACAATGGGTTCACGATAACCTGAAGTTTAGGTTCACATCTGACATGGTTTCAAACAACGGGTTCACGATAACCTGAAGTTTAGGTTCACATCTGACCTGGTTTCAAACAACGGGTTCATAATAACCTGGAGTTTAGGTTCACATCTGACCTGGTTTCAAACAACGGGTTCACGTCTGACTCGAAGTTTAGGTTCACATCTGACCTGGTTTCAAACAACGGGTTCACGATAACCTGAAATTTAGGTTCACATCTGACCTGGTTTCAAACAACGGGTTCACAATAACCTGAAGTTTAGGTTCACATCTGACCTAGTTTCAAACAATGGGTTCACGATAACCTGAAGTTTAGGTTCACATCTGACCTGGTTTCAAACAACGGGTTCACGACAACCTGAAGCTTAGGTTTACATCAGACCTGGTTTCAAACAACGGGTTCACGATAACCTGAAGTTTAGGTTCACATTTGACCTGGTTTCAAACAACGGGTTCACGATAACCTGAAGTTTAGGTTCACATCTGACCTAGTTTCAAACAACGGGTTCACGATAACCTGAAGTTTAGGTTCACGTCCGACCTGGTTTCAAACAACGGGTTCATAATAACCTGAAGTTTAGGTTCACATCTGTCCTGGTTTTAAACAACGGGTTCACGATAACCTGAAGTTTAGGTTCACATCTGACCTGGTTTTAAACAACGGGTTCACGATAACCCGAAGTTTAAGTTCACATCTGACCTGGTTTTAAACAACGGGTTCACATCTGACTTGAAGTTTAGGTTCACATCTGACCTGGTTTCAAACAACGGGTTCACGATAACCTGAAGTTTAGGTTCACATCTGACTTGGTTTCAAACAACGGGTTAACAATAACCTGTAGTTTAGGTTCCCATCTGACTTGGTTTCAAACAACGGGTTCACGATAACCTGAAGTTTAGGTTCATATCTGACCTGGTTTCAAACAACGGGTTCACGATAACCTGAAGTTTAGGTTCACATCTGACCTGGTTTCAAACAACGGGTTCATGATAACGTGAAGTTTAGGTTCACATATGACCTGGTTTCAAACAACGGGTTCACGTCTGACTCGAAGTTTAGGTTCACATCTGACCTGGTTTCAAACAACGGGTTCACGATAACCTGAAGTTTAGGTTCACATCTGACCTGGTTTCAAACAACGGGTTCACGATAACCTGAAGTTTAGGTTCACATCTGACCTGGTTTCAAACAACGGGTTCACGATAACTTGAAGTTTAGGTTCACATCTTACTTGGTTTCAAACAACGAGTTCACGATAACCTGAAGTTTAGGTTCACATCTGACCTGGTTTCAAACAACGGGTTCACGATAACCTGAAGTTTAGGTTCACATCTGACCTGTTTTCAAACAACGGGTTCAGGATAACCTGAAGTTTAAGTTCACATCTGACCTGGTTTCAAACAACGGGTTCATGATAACCTGAAGTTTAGGTTCACATCTGACCTGGTTTTAAACAACGGGTTCACGATAACCCGAAGTTTAGGTTCACATCTGACCTAGTTTTAAACAACAGGTTCACATCTGACTCAAAGTTTAGGTTCACATCTAACCTGGTTTCAAACAAACGGGTTCACGATAACCTGAAGTTTAGGTTCACATCTGACCTGGTTTCAAACAACGGGTTCACGATAACCTGAAGTTTAGGTTCACATCTGACCTGAAATAAACAATGCCAGCAGTTACTGGACTTTAGGTATCCATATGAGGAGGTTAAGTATCATAGAGGTCAGTACCGGGGTTACATAAATGAAGATTAGACTTCCTGGGGAATACCATTATAGTTGCAAAAAGTTGGGTAGCACCAGGGATAAACAAGCTTCTCAAGAGATTGCTACTTGTTATTAGGTATAAATTCCAAAGAGACGTTGATATCACAACACTGCTGGAGAATGAATTTTATCTTCAACGAGGGTCTATAAAAAGATTCTTCCTGCGAGAAACGGTGCAAAATAAATGCACGTTTAAACTAGGTTCAACGACCTAATCTGCTAGGGACCAAAGTTCAATCTAGGAACGAGCTAGAAAGAAACGGTCAAACAAGACTCCAACCTTTGAGGAATGAGCTCAAATGGGGATTTATCTTATCCAAATGTGGAAAAGACAACTGAACCAACCATCATCCACGAGGATAAAACTCTGTGGGGAATTCAGAAAGGATGAGCATTTTGTGCCTAGGTCTGACAACTCTATTGGAGAGGATAGACAAACCCAATCACTTGGGGATATAACGCCAAAGTGAACAAAACTGGTAAACACCATAAGGGAAGCGGAATTCTAAGATGCTATGCATATGAGTGCATATATGCCATGCTTATGCTTATGCTGACAAAACAAACAAAAGTAAGCGAGACTGGAGATGAAATAAACATCTCGACAAGGATACCCAACCAAACTCGTCAGATTGGGCCATCACTAGGGATGAACTTTCAGAATCAGGGGTTCTACTTCAAGATTACAAACTTCTCTGGGAAAAAAGTGATCTACTTGGAGTTTAGCGTCATGACTTCACTAGGACTGCCATCATGAGCTTGATTTCTTCATTGAAGGGAAGTCCATGGAGAATTGCCAAGATTTAGTTGGAGAGAGACTGCTTACTGGGGAGCTAGCAAAAAGACGTCATCGGCCCCAGAGTACATGGTCCATCCGAAGAAAATAACAAGAGCATTTTATAGAAGAATTGGCATACAAGGTGTTTCAATATCTTCCAACTCTTGGAGAGGTTCATGAATTTTGACATAACTGCCCCAGATTAACGGTATTTACACAACAAGGTCCTTGAAATTGTGCTTTGGACTGGTTGTCGACAACTGGGGAACAAACTAGCCCTTATCAGCTCGGTTGATTTGTAAAGGAGATGTCCCTAACTAACTATTTTTTAGAGATTTGCCGAATCTCGATCTGATTGCCCCTGATTAACTTATCTGTGAGAGTCAGTCATCAAAAGGATTTTACAGAAGAATTGACACACCAGATGCTTCAATATCTTCAAACTTTTGAAAAGATTCATAACTACCCCAGTTTTGCTGCATTTATACAACAAGGTCCTTTGAACTTGTTCTTCAGACTGGTTGATCCGTGAAGGAGATGCCCTAGCCTAATTGGCCTTTTGAGAGATTTGCCGAATCTCGACCTGATTGCTTCTGATTAACGGTATTCGCGATACAAGGTCCTCAGACTACGGTAGAAACAATTGGGGAACACACTTGCCCCTGTCGGAGACTAAACTTGTCATAAGATGACCTCAAGAAGGCTTGCCCCAATATCCTGAATTTGAAGAGTTCTGCCCCTGATTCAATGACTCCTGGAATGGTGGATCGGCAGATCCTTCCGCTTGGTTGCCCCTGACCGAGCTTCCTTTATCAAGACGAATTCCCTAGCTGGCTGCATTTGTTGGGATTTCTCTGATATTGAATTGTTTTTGCAAACAAGTATTGTTCATTTAAAAATTGGCAATTTTAATGCAAAATTCATGCAAGCTTTTGAAATCAAATTTTATTAATGAAACACACACAGTGGAATGATTAAATAATCAACAACAAAGGTGGATCTAGCCATTTACGGAATGACAGATGAAGTGATCAACACACACAATTAGCAAAGATTATTAGGAGTCAGGTTAATCAACCTTATTGTAGTATGCTTTCAAAACAACCTTACCTCAATTAGGTCTTTTAAGGGTTGTAATGTGGCTTGGTTCACGGTTCATGAAACAAAGGATAAAGGCTTAAAGTTTATTTGTCCCTACCCCATCTTCGTGATGAACTCCAATCCTATACTCAGCTAACTTAAGCTACACATTCACGTACCTATAGACTAGGAATGAATTGATGATAGTTAGTGATGATTAAGACACCAAGGGTAGTCATTACTCTCTTACAACATTTGATTGTCCTTTATTGCTGAGGTTTTGAGACCTTTTCTTGTCTTCACCGAGGTTTTGAGACCACTTCTTTGTCTTCGCTGAGGTTTTGAGACCTCTTCTTTGTCTTCGTTGAGGTTTTGAGACTTCTTCTTTGTCTTTGTTGAGGTTTTGAGACCTCTTCTTTGTCTTTGTTGAGGTTTTGAGACCTCTTTTTGATTGTCACTTGATTTGAGAGAGCTGACTTGGTGTCTTGCATGAAGCGCTTGCATTAGAATGCATAACCAAGTTAAACTGAGAACTACCCTGCCCCAAGGTTGAGATTATGGGTTTTTTGTGTAAGGAAAGAAAAACTTCTACTTCTAGGCTCGAAGGGGTTAACTAGGGATTATCTTCCTTATTTCTCCAGTGTTTGGGAATTGAAAAAATGCCTTACATCCTCGGCATGGTTAAATCGAAAGCATACCACAACAATTATGGATAATATTCTCGTCATCCTCCCTAATCTTTGATTAACAACAAATTGATATGGAGTAAAGCAGGATAAAGATATATTTTTTTGCTTTTAAGAACACAAAAGTAAATGAGTGAAACGAATGGACTTAATCAAAAGATGCATGAACATTTCATCAATCTTGTCAATTTGAAAGTACAACAAAGCTTATAAACAAATAAAAATTCAAAGTGCAAAGGAAATATAATTGAAAGCACTGAAATGAATAAAATACAACCAGCTTTGGCGAATTGTTTTCAAATGATTTCAGTTTCCGGGTCCAAGCGGGGGAACACCTTCGCCACTAATCACATGTTCCTTATGATACAGAACCTTGAGAGGCCTTGCAAGTCTCTTTCCTTTTACTTCAGAAGTTGAGACATTAGCGTCTGAAACACCTTCCTGAGGATGCAGTGTCTTTAGAAGGTTTAGCAGTCTCGCTTCGAACTCTTGCATTCTCCAATGGGATGCCCCATTGTCCCAGTATGGAATTGGCATTCAATCTTCGGGCGATCTTCTTCAAGGACCAGTTCATTGTCATAGATCAGCCCTCGCACAGTATATTCTAAGGCTCGGCAACCATCCAAGTCATGCCCTTCGGCTCCCTTGTGGAATTCACAATTTAGGTTAGGATTGTGCCAAGGTCCTGGCACAGGATTGATAAGTCGGGGAGTTACCAACTTGTTCTGCATCAACAATGGAAAGAGTTTACTCAAAGGCACAGGAATAGGCTGGAAGTTGACATGATACTTTCTTTTGTTTTGGTCTTGAGAACCTCGAAGAGAAACAACTGTAGGAGGCTGGAACACCCTTTTGGTAGACACCTGATGACTATGATACTCTGGTACAAGACCAAGATCAGATACTGGCTGGTACAAAGTTTCCTCAAAGGCAGATCCTTGGCATGGGAAAACCACATGAGATGGCAAAGGGTTATTGACTTGAATGCCTTGAGGCGTGAACGAGAACTTCTCAGAGTCTAACAAATTCTGAACTTTACTCCTGAGTACCTTACAATCTTCAGTTGAATGCCCCTGCACCCCAGCATGGTAGTCACATCGAGCATTGGCGTCAAAGCCTGGCGGGTATGGAAAAGGCACTGGCTCTATCTTCGTTGGTACGATCAATCCACCCTTAAGTAAATCTGGCAGAAACTGACTGTACGGTATTGGTAGCAGGGTGAAATTCCTCTCTGGCTTTCCTGGCCTTTGTCGAGCATGCTGACGCGGTTGACGGCGATCTAACCTTTGATACCGAGGAGGTCCTTGAGTTACAGGAACTACAAGAGGTGATGAATTGACAACCTCTCCTGGAGTAACAGGGTGATCGTGCGCTTCCTTCTTCATCAGAGCTTGCAAGGTTTCCAAAACCCAATTCATCTGACATTTGAGGATTCTGATCTCCTCTTTCAGATCTTCCTGGTTCTTCAGAATTTCATTCATCATTGCCATTGGTCCTGAGTGGATGCTAGGTGTCCTTCAGACATAGAGGAAGAGACTCAAGATCGAGGAATGCAAATGAGATGCGCATGGAATGCAAATACGAGCCAAGTGATTTCAAGGAATTCAAAGGCAAGTTGCAAAAAAATTTGTGGAAAAACTGAAGAAGTTTTTATTTTTAAGATCCAAGCTATGTTATTCTTTTGAAAAGGAAATGAGATTCTGAATTCCTTGAAACCAACAATGGATGCAATGAGATGTATGCAATGCACAAACACAAGTACACAAAAACACAGGCATATGTACATACAACGAAGCACACACGTCCTAGGTTTAGAGGTCTCATGAATGCATAGTAAAGGTTGGAATAGGGTAAACACCTCTTAACTCCCTAATTGGTAGGCCTCTTAAAAGACGGTTCTACGACAATTTACCCTTAAACCCACTCACATGATAGTTTCTATATTTTTGGTAAAGGTTTCAGATTCACGGACCTTAGTCGCATCAACGTTATGCAATGGGCTAGCCATTTTACAACGAGAGTGACGAAAAGGTCTCTTCTAATTGGGGTTTTCATATTGGTTGGAGCAAGGAGATGTCCTTGAAGTCCAATATTACGGAACCACCAATAAACACTGGTTCTAAATGAGGGACCTAGAGTCATGGACCCTTCGTGAATCAGCGTTATGCAACAGGCTAGCTGTTTTATAACGAGATCTACAAACATGTCTACTCTAGAGGAGCCTTCATGTTAGTTGCTACAAGGAGCTTGCCCTCGTAGTCTAACACTACTAACTGCCAAATCTAACCTTATGTTTTCTCTCTGCTTTTTCCAAAACTCGGGTGTAGAGCTTTATTCAAGATATTAGATCCCCAAAGCCCACACATGATGTATATAGAGATATATAAATGTCATAAAGCAAAGATAAGCATATAATCAAAGAAGAATAAGAAACAAACAGAGATAACACATATAACACCTAACTAAACTAGGTTTGACTCACTTAGGGATGGGATAGCCTTCCCCAGCAGAGTCGCCATCTGTCGTACCTCAAAAAATGAGAACGACCTCGCGAAGCGCAACCGCACACCCCGCGGGATGGACTTAACAGAGTCGCCACCGATCTTTATTTATTCCATAGAGGGAAAAGGAAAATGTCGAATAAAACCCTAAAGGAAAGGATAAGATATGGTCATCACAACCAATGTCTGAGTTCGGGAGTCGGTTACGCAAGGGGAAGGTATTAGCACCCCTCACGTCCGTTGTACTCAACGGGAACCGTTTAGTTAAGGTTAAAAGAGTGTTAGCTTAAGGTTTGTATCTAATCTTCTACTTAATGGGAAAGTGAGGTAAATGATTATTGTAAAGAAGAGAGAATCTAAAGAGGTTTTATTACTAGGGTGCTCGCCAAGACTTCGGAGTCTCGTGCCTACGTATCCTTATGAGGATGGAATCAGAGCAATCGTAGTTCACCTAACTAAGGTGAGAAACCATTGACTATGGTCAAAGTTCCAGGGGGAATGAGTATTCATGATCATGACACTTACATAGAGTTAAAGAACTCTCTAATTCTAAGTTGTGATGGGATTGAATGGCTATGAGGCCAAAGGGAAAAGTAGGTATCTTATGACTTTGAGGTCAAGGGTTGAGGATGTTTTGGTCTCTTGATGAGAATCAAGATCTGTCCATAAAAATTGAGTTTTGAGTATGATCGGATGTATTTTAAGAATGATGATCATCAAATGATCAAAGAGTTTATGCTAAAGTGTTAAACTCTAACACTCTCTATCATTCAAGATTAGTTTGAGAAAATTGTTTGTTGGACAACGAACATTGATAAAGATCAATGGTTCAAAGAGTTGTGCTAGAGTGCTAGACTCTAACATCTCTTAGTCCAAATTGTTATTAAGTGTTTTAAGGATGAAAGAAAGAAATGATTGGATACCTCAATGTGCAAGACTTGAGACCAATCTTTCAAAGGGTTATGCTAGAATGCTAAATTCTAACAATCCTTTTCTTCCAAGTTTATTCCAAAAGAGTATTGATGTATTTTGAAGTATTTTAGTTATCCTTAAAGAAGGAAGGAAGTCTTGAGATGACAACGCAATGAGAAGAAAAAAGGTAAAAGGTGGCAAAAGGTGGCTCGCCAAGAATTATGATCCTTGTGCCTACGTATCCTCATTAAAGAATGAGAAATCAGAGCGTCCGTAGTTCTGATACTACAAAGTTGGTTGAGGTATGTTAAGTGACTGGCGAGCATTGATCAAATGTTCAAAGAGTTATGCTTGAGTGCTAGACTCTAACGACTCTTATTCATTCAAGTTGATAATGAAAAATAATTGATGGGTAATGAACACTTGATGAAAATCAATTGTTCGAAGAGTTGTGCCAAGATGATAGATCTTGACGGCTCTTATTCATCCAAGTTATGACTAAGATTGTTTTTAAGACAATGAGCTTTTGACGATGATCAATCGCTCAAAAGAGTTATGTCAAGATGCTAGATCTTAACGGCCCTTATTCATCCAAGTTAATATGAAAGTTGTTCGATGGACAATGAACGTTTGATGAAAAATCAATTGTTCGAAGAGTTGTGCCAAGATGCTAGATCTTGACGGCTCTTTTTAGCCCAAGTTATGGTTAAGATTGTTTTAAGGACAAAGAGCTTTTGTTGATAAAAAAAGCTCAAAAGGGTTATGCCAAGATGCTAGATCTTAACGGTCCTTATTTGTCCAATTTGATAATGAAAATTATTTAACGGACTATGAACGCTTGATGAAACCCAATTGTTCGAAGAGTTGTGCCAAGATGCTAGATCTTGACGGCTCTTATTCGTCAGAATTAAAATTAAATGTTTTGAAGAAGAGAAAGAATAAATAATGGCTACCCCAAAGTGCGAGACTTGAGACCATTCGCTCGAGGTTTCCGCTAGAATGCTAGATTCCAATGGTCCTCTTCTTTCGTGTGTATTAAAAGAAGAGTTTTTACTATTATCTATAATTCGGGAAAAGATTTGAATCGTATTGAAACAATTTAATCAAGTTAAAAATGCATTACTTGATATTGGACAAAAATTTAGTTTACTTTAGAATAAAAATAATGGCTTGCTAATTTAACAGTTAAATAACATCTACTTATATTTGTAATATTTAAAAAAATATATAAATAGATAGAACTAAACATTATTATTATTATTGTTAACAACTTATTTCGAACTATTGAATAAAAACAAAAATAATATATTAAATAAATAATATAAACTTAATTTTTGTGTGTGTTGTACCCCAAATTTTACCCTTAGATCCATTGATCTTTTGCATATCATCTTAGATCAATCATATTGCATAACTAACCCAATTTATCAGTTGGAATGAACTTGTGGATTTATAGACGAATCAGTCAAACTAAAAGTCGATCCCGATTTATTTCAAAATTTGACAAAACGCTATATTTTTCCGAGTCGTTTATTTCACGCTTATCATTTTGGTGCATTCATTTTAGTCTTTCGAACACTTCCAAATTTTATTCTGTTTATTTTCTTTTTTGTCAAAAATTTTCAAAATAAATAAACGGAATTATTTAAATTTTTGGTTAGTTTTTATTTGCTCTATTTTAAAATATTTGAATTTATTCTCATTTTATTGAATTAAAACTTCAAATTTTCATCATTTTAAATATTCAAGAGCAAGTTGTGTTTGTTTGTTTTAATTGGAGCCATTGGATCAATTTAATCAACAACTCACAATAAATTCACAATAAGCACATGGATCTCAATCCTCAACTTTTCATATTAACCAATCAGAAAATAGAAAGATTTAAAAATTAAATAAAGAGAACCCTCCCTCACTTTTGTAGGAAAAAAGCTGAGAACTCTCTTCTTTAAAAGACCCACGCACAATGAACCACAAGGGGGGCATTTATCCTCCGTCACATAACCACTGACTCTTTCCTTCTTCTTCACCCATCATTTCCGCTCACACCACCCTATTTTTCTCCGCCGATACTCATCATCACCATCAAAAATCTACAGCTTCCTTAACTCTCCCTTCTCAACCCACTCCGAATTCCATTCTTCTGCCTCTCCTTTATAAATAACCATCTGTAACAACGTGTTCAACAACAATAGCAATATTTCCATCCCCAATCAATTGATAACAGAACAATAGAACCATAAAAAGCAGTTGAGATCACATATTTCAACTCAGCTCGGCTTTGTCGGTTTTGGATCCGATTTCCTATTTTGTTTGGGATTGCTGTCTGTTGATTCATATACGGGTTTTGATTTATGGATTCAGGATCTGGAGCTAATTCCGTTTCATAATCGAGGTAGCAGTAAACATGTGGATTCTACGAATGTGGATGGAAAGAGTTCGTAGCAGCTGATTCTCAAGCCATATGAGTCACCACATCAACGCGCCTATCTGGTTTTTTCAGTACGTTCTCGGTTCAGATGGTTTTCCTTCTTATAATTCGGCTTACTTGGTATTATTCCATTTTTAGTTGTTAGCACCGTTTCGACTCGAGATTGTACTGATTTTTATTCGTGCTTTCAATGACACCAATAACTCGGTAATGTCTCGGCTTCGATATTGTTTGTAGCATTTACTACATTTGGATATCGTTTTTTTTTAGTTTCAGTTATGTTGTTTGTTCTGCTGGGTACATTTAAGTCAGGGTCTTTGTTTGCGATTTAGATTTGTGATGGATATTTGTGAACTTGGTGTTTTACCTGAGTAGCTCTTGTTCTGATTTCCTTAGATTCATTGCGTAAATCGAATTGAATCCATGGGATTGACACAATTTATGTGCTGTTATGCTGTCGATTCTTCTTTTGACATATCAATAAACATTGTTGTTGTGCTTCTGAGTTAGTTCCGGTCTCGTTTCAATAACTTGTTGTTATGCCAAATTCATTTGAACTGCATTGGATTTTACTTAAACGATGAAGGCATCATATGAAAGCAGACCTCTAGCTTTTGGTTCTGCAGTTTCTTTTTTTATTTTTAGTTCAATTCTATTTGGTCGGTTTCGAATTTGCGAAATTTGTTTTTCTATTCTGTTTAGGTGCTGTCCATTTCTGTGACAGGTTTGAGAATATTCGTTCTTGCAAGTCGGTTCGAAAAAGGTAGCATTTGAGTTCTTAGTTGGGTATATGTGATTGGAATTGTAGCTGCTAGAACTTAAATTAAACTGAAACTGCAAGGTCAAGCCGGACCGAAAATGAGGACGTTAGCTGAATATTGTTTTTGCTAATTGTCTAAATATTAGACTATGCATTCCATTGTTTCAAATGTTGCAGGTGAGACTAGCGTGACTTCTTGGTGGAACTTGTAACACCCCAATTCCCATCACGAATAAATAATACATAAATAAAATCAGAGTAACTAAAAATTTATTTTTCCGACAGAAACAAGGATGCCACATTTTAAAATAAGAATACACACTCCCTGCTCATAAATTTGATACATAGCATAAAATAGGTTACCCTCAATTGGGAAACTTTTCCATATAAAGCTAATACCAAATATATTCAACAATTATATACATAAATAAAATAATCGTTTCCCCGACTCCCGTGCTACGTATCAGAGCAGACACCAAGACCTAAGCAAAGACGAAGATCTAACTCTTCCACTTGCCTCCACGCCTCTAAAGCTGGCAATCTGCACTATGCCATAAAAAGCATATTCCAGCAGAAGGGTGAGAAATATTATCATAATAACGTTGCATATAATTATATATCTCAACATATAATACACATATACCACATTCTCACCACAACTTATCACTGTGCATGTATATATACATATAACACCAAGCATATACCATAAATCAAATACACGGCATAACAATCTGTAATTAACGCATCCTTCACATAGGCATATTCATTCATGCTCAAATACATGTATCACCAATACATCTCAATTCATCACCATTCATTCAACATAAACACATATATTCATGTTCATTCATCAATGCACATATACAAAGATGACCAATGCAAATTATAGAGACCGACTCACGACTCTATGCAAATGCAATGCGGTACCGACTCATTTCATCTCAAGTTCAATTGAAGAACTTATTGGAACCATCGCTCGTTACTTAGTGTAACTCCCCGTCGGGCATACGATGTTCACCCATTGCTACCACCTCTCAAAAGGCTTACAATGTTTATGGATTGCCCCCACCTCTCAAAAGGCTTACAATCCGATTGCTCCCACCTCTCAAAAGGCTTACAATCGTTTGTAATCATCGCCCCCACCTCTCAAAAGGCTTACGACGTTACAACGGATTCATCTTAGAACCCCACAATGCAAGAATGCACATCATGATGCTTCACATACAACATGACTCATGACACTCTTGACATGCATACATATTCACAATATACTCATGCATTCATCACACACAATCCACATACATTCACATCAATTGTGCCAAACGGCAACCGAACGTTTTCACAAATCACCAAACAATTTGATTTACGGCTTACCGGAAAAGTCAGTTAAAAGTCGGCTAAAAATAATATTTTTCTTCACCAAATCATAAAACATATTTTTAGCTTCACATCCATATAAAGAACACCTCAATCGGATAAACAACGCAAAAGATATGGATATTTCAAAATAACGCAAAAACATAAACCGGAGGCCGGACACAACGAAACGGTTCGAAAATAATATTCCAATTGGACCAGGTTTAGACCTCAAAACCATTTTTCCTAGAAAGAACATCTCGTTAGCTTCCCAACGCTTCGAACAGGGGTCAAAACTGACTTACGGATCAAAAGATATGAATTTCTGAAGTTTCCCCGATAAACCAGAATTTTCTGGTACTGCTCAGTATGTATCAATACATAGGCTTATGTATCGATGCAAAATGGCAACATGTATCGATACATAGCACGCATGTGTCGACGCATGCTGTAGTGAAAATTCTGTTTTCTTAAAATTCTTCAGTATGTATCGATGCATAAGGGTTATGTATCAATACATAAACCATTTCGTATTGATACATGGCTGTTATGTATCGATGCATAACTCTGTTTTTCTCAAAAAACCAGATTTCTCAATTGCACCCTTGCTGTAACTTTTTTCAAATGCCCGAAAACTCGACTAAATCGAACATTTTCACCGAAACAAACATATACGCGCAACCACCAAATACATAAGAACAATTTAGAACACATAAACGAAATTTCTACAACGTTCGATTTTTCGATTAAATTTCAACCTTCCAAAAACCAGAATTTTCTAACATCACCAAATCGAATAAAAAGCACGCTATACGACGACCTAACCTTACTCGATACAACTACGTAATTTATTTCGAAATTCATCCGTGAAAACATCGATTTCTATCGATTTCCTACAATTCGACCTAAACGGAAAAAAACAACGGAAACATAACGAAAACTAACCAAAACATAACCAAACTTCATGAAACTTTAAACAGCAGCTCACATACATATAACCAACCAACACATGTATTTATACGACTTTTCGACCGTAAAAACGTCGGTTTCTATCGATTTCGTCCAATACGGCATAAACGGAAACATATGGAAAACCAACCAAAACATCCACACAAAACACATACATAATCATACCCAAAGTTAGGATAACAATGTTTCACACCCTTACCCGATTAAATCGATTCCTAGAAGTTGATTTGATCCCACCTAGCTTTTTCCTCTTTTTCTCTCTTTTTCTCTTCTCTTCTTTTTCCTTCTTCTCCTTTCTTTCTTTCTATTTTTCTTCCTTTCTTATTCTCTCCCTTTTCTCTCTTTTACTAACTTAGTAAAAATAATGCAAAATGACCCAATTGCCCCTACTCTCAACTATCTCGCAAATGTTCCTAAACGCGGTAAAATATAATCACGATGTAAAATAACATATTATCACACCAAAGTCATAAATAAAAATAATATAATACTCAAAATAATTAAATCGACTCGATTAAATAAAAATGATCAAAACTGGGGCGTTACAGAACTAGCATGATTTCTTGTATTCATGACTTAGTTTGGTTTTAGTTTAATAAATAATGTCTATCACTGTTTTTTTTATTTGGTTTGTTTTGGTGTTAGTTTCTAAAGTGAAATATTTGGTTTTGTTTTACTGTTAGTTTTAGTGAAATCCTATTTATTATTTGGTTTGTTTTTTTAATAATAACGTTATATAGTTATAACTAGTTGTTAAAAATGGTTTGTATTTGTTTACCATATTTTTTTTGTCGGCTTAATTGCAATTTTGGTCCCTCTGTTTTCATTTTTTTTGAGATTTGATCCTCCTATTTTAAAATCCGGAATTTTTGTCCCTCCATTTTTAGTTTTTTTGAGTTTTGGACCCCCTATTTTAAAATCCAAAATTTTAGTCCCTCTATTTTCATTTTTGTTTAGTTTTTGTCCCTATTTTAAGTTTTGTTTTGAATTGTAGTCCCCCTTTTCAATTTGGAACTAATCTTATAGGGGACCAAAAGTTTTAAAAAATGAAAATAAGGGGACCAAAACTCAAAAAAAATGAAAATGGAGGGACAAAAAATTCGAATTTTAAAATAGGGGGACCAAAACTCAAAAAAATTAAAAATAGAGAGACAAAAATTCTGAATTTTAAAATAGAGGGATCAAAACTAAAAAAAAATGAAAATAGGAGGACCAAAATTGCAATTAAGCTAATGTCTTTTAACATTTTAAAAGTGAATATTTACTTTGAAAATCAAAACCAAGTGAGTGTTAATATCCCTTGTGATTAATCCCTCATTTTTCAAACCTTAAACAAAAATCACAAATGGTTTATTCAAACTTATTTGGTATTTTATTTAATTTTCTTTAAATATTTACTTTTAAAGAATAACAAATTAGGGTTTCTTTGGTTTTCACCCTCGCAAAATATTTTCAAACACTCATGGGCCTCTATTAGAGTGTAAGACCCAACCTTTTTTGAAAACCAAACATTTTTTTTCCTCACTTATTGTATAAGACCCACTGCGTTTTCAAAAATCTCAGCGCAATCGCCATTTCAAACAAAAACAACCTTGGGCCTCTTCTTGAGCTGTAAGCCCCACCACTTGTACAAAAATAAATTCTTGGGCCTCTAATAGAGTGTAAGGCCGAATCCTTTGTAAATACAAACCTATTTTTGGGCCTCACTTATTGTATAAGTCCCGTTGTATTTCAAAAAGTTCTACGCGATCATCGTCCGTTGAAAAACAAACCCTGGGCCTCTCCTCGAGCTATAAGACCCATTCAAAAATCTTTGGGCCTCTAATAGAGTGTAAGACCCAATCCCATTTTAACCAAAACAATTTTGGGCCTCAAACATTGTATAAGTCCCTCTGCGTTAAAAGAAAACCTCGGCGCGATCGCCAATTCAAAAAACAAATCATCTGGGCCTACTCTCGTGTTATAAGTCCCATCCTTTTTCCTTAAACCTCTTGGCCCTCTTGAGAGAGTGTAAGACCCATCCCCTTGTACAGGAAACCTTTCTTGGGTCTCAGTCACTTGTATAAGTCCCTCTGTACAAAACGACAGTGCGATCACTGATAAACCTTGGGCCTCTCCTTGAGTCGTAGGCCCCAACATCTTTTTAAAGCACTTCCTCCTTTGATTTTGAATATACTGTTGTTTTCAATTTTTCTTTGTTGAACAACTAACCTAACAACATGGTGTCATACCCCAAATTTTGACCACTAGGATTCCCATCATTGTGGAAATCATCATCACAATATGGATGAACCATCATGCCTCATCAGTCTCACCAAAGATGGGTGAACACTTACTACAGTCAAAATTAGGGTTTCAAGCCCTCTTTGAGTTCTTAGACAAATGATCAATCAAGGGATGACATGATCTTCAACTTGTTTAACCTCTCAAACATCCACAAAGGATCAAGAGGACTCCCACTTCAAGGATTAAGCACAAGGCTGCTCCCTTCTAGGTGGATCAAGCCTCAAGATCGCTAGTGTCACCAATTTAGGGTTTTGGTCGACCAGGGCCTCCAGATGGAAATTTTCCTCTGGGCATGAGCCAATGCTTCAAAGCATAACCTATGATGCTCCAAGGAACATCATAAACCCAATCATCAAGTCAATTTAACCTCAGGGGATGCATTCATTAAAAATCAGGAATTAGGGTTTCTTGACCTAATTCACCCCTAAGTTGACTTTTGGGACAATTCATGAGCCAAGACCTCAAGAGAAGATTTGAGAGTCTCTAATGCACTACATTGATCCATTTGCAACAATGGATTGATCCAAGAAGCTTGAGCAACAAGTTTCAATTTCATCAGAGCCACAATTAGGGTTTCGCGAGAAAAGTCAACTATAGCTTTGACTTTTGACCAGGACACGCTCCCAAACCCTTAGACATGGATCAATATACCCTATAACACCCATGGAACATGTCCATCAAGTTTGATTTAGGTCAAGGTCATGATTTCCTAAAGGATTGCACAGTTTGGAATTCATCTGATAAAAAGTCAACTGTGCACAAAAGTCAACTTTGACTTTTTGAGATTTTTCATAAAAATGGTTTTTTAACCCTAAAATGATGTTAATGTATGATTGGAATCATCATTCATCAAGAAAAATCAAAGAAAGTGGGATAACTTGTAAAAGGGGTAACCATAAAAACTTAGAAAATTTTCTAAGTTATGAAATAAAGTGGCTAGGGTACCAACTTTGGAGGATCATAACTCCTAAACCACAAGGGCATTTTTTCCCATCCAAAGCTTGATTTGTAGATCTCATTACCCTTTACAAAAGCTTAAAACTGATCTGCCTCTAAATTCCCCATGGATTTTGAGTTATGGAATGATCAAAATCACAAAAAGTGAAAATGTCACTTTTTTCCAACACTTAGTGAAATTTTCACTAAGTCAGAATCTGCCTTCACTTTTTCCCAAATGTAGGGGGATTTTTCACTTGGATCCAAAAGGTATCAAAACCAAATATGATCAAACAGTTGTTGTATCATATGAGGGCTTTCTAAAGTGACCAAGAACATCACCAAATTCCACTTGAGCCATGAGATATGACAAGGGCAATATGCCTTGCTGAAAACTGCCAAGGCTAGGCAGAATTTTGCATTTTGGCTCGATTTGGAAAAATCAGCCAATTCTAAGCCTTTTCATCATCTTGAACACATCTGAGGATCAAATCTAAAGGGGACAAACACTGAGCCAAGCCTCCAAAGTCCTTGGAACCAAAAGTAGCATGCTAAACCTAAAAATCCCTAAAAGAGGGACAAGACTTCAATTTTGGATTGGAGCATTTAATGGATGCACCAAGGTGGCATGGACTGAGCTTCTTTCAACTGAATTTAGTCAAGGATGATCCAACAACTAGGGAACCAAAGACCTGTGCTCTAACCTCTAGTAAATGGCTAGAGGAGACTTGAGATTCCATTGGACAACATTGGCCAAACCTCTGCTGCAGTTGCCATTCACTATTGATCCCAAAACAAACTTGCTCTACTATAAATAAAGCTCATTTGTGATCAGTTTGAGTACACCAAATCCATCAAACAGATGCTTTCCTCAAAATCTCTTCTTTCACTCCAATTTTGCCTTCTAAGGCAAGTCACTATCGGGTTTTGAGTTTGAGAGCTTTTCCAATCAAACCAATCACTCACACACCTCATAAACATCATATAGAAGTGATCCAAACATTTAAACAACAACTAGAACACTGATTTCACAAAATCACCAGCCAGTTGCTCAAGTTCTTGACAGATTTGTAGTTGGGGTACCATCTCAAGTTTCAGATCATTTCAATTCGTTCCAAGCATCCAGACACACTCCATGGCACCTTGGGAAGCTATCCAGATCATTGGAATCTAGCTGTAACACCTCTAACATAAAACACGATCACCAGCTGCAAGAGGTAAGCATGAGCTCTTCTAACTCTATGATCCATGCAATTTTTGCTGCACAATAATTTGGCCATATGTTCATAATCATGCATGGAATGTTTTCCCTCAATCAATTGCATTGTTTGAATCGTGTGTAGAATTTCTGAGCCTTCATGCAGAAATTAGGGTTCTTGAAGTTTCTCTTTGATTTCTTATTCCATGTTAAAAATAAATGAAATTAAAGACCATAGACATGATCGTGAGGTTAAAACGAGTAGATTGATATGTAGATTGCATGATATAATCAAGTATTCAGTGACATTGGATAGAAAACGCAAATCTGCAGAAACAGAGGGTGGCGCGTGTTCTTGCCCTTGTTCTTGGCGCCCTTTTTGAAAATTCAAATATTTGAATTTTGTGATTTTATTTAAATGATTCAAAAATTAATTTCTCTCTGAGTTTTAATGATTTTGAGTTGATTCTTTTTTTAATAATTCACAAAAATGTTAAAATATTTTATTTTACAAAAAAATCCCAAAAATATTATTTATTTTATATAATTGATATTTTGCAAAGAATTAATATTTTAATTGTTTTTGACATTTGAAATATTTTTTCCTTCTTGATTTTGTAAATTTTTATGATTTCTAATCATTTTGTAGGTCAAAACATGATTTTTGAAACATTAATCCAAGATCACAATTTGTTTCCCACATATTAAACAATTTTGATCATTTTAATTGAATTTTATTCAATTAAAATATATTTTGGGAAACAAATTAGGGTTTTTGATTAATTTAACCCTCACAAATCATTTTCAAACACTCATGGGCCTCTATTAGAGTGTAAGACCCAACCCTTTGTAAATACAAACAAATTTTGGGCCTCACTTATTGTATAAGTCCCGTTGTATTTCAAAAATTCGGCACGATCACCGCCCATTTAAAACAAACACTTGAGCCTCTCCTCGAGCTATAAGACCCATTCAAAATCTTTTTGGGCCTCTAATAGAGTGTAAGACCCAATCCCCTTTTAACCAAAATAATTTTGGGCTTCAGACATTGTATAAGTCCCTCTGCGTTAAAAGAAAACCTCGGCATGATCGCCAGTTAAAAAATCAACCCTGGGCCTACCCTCATGTTATAATCCCTATTTCTTTTTCTTTCAATCATTTTTGGGCCTCTTGAGAGAGTGTAAGACCTATCCCCTTTGTACAGAAAATCTTTCTTGGGCCTCAGTAAATTGTATAAGTCCCTGTACAAAACGAAAGTACCATCACTGATAAAACCTTGGGCCTCTCCTTGAGCTGTAAGCCCCAACATCTTTTCAAAGTACTTTCTCCTTTGATTTTGTATATAATATTATTATCAAAGCTTTCTTTGTTGAACAACTAACAATACAGCATGGAAGCTCTACAACCGAGTAAGTGTTTATATGCTTCCTTTACCCGCTTTCATATACATATAACTGTATTGTGGGGCTGTTTCACTGTAAGTCTTCTTTAATAAACTCATATCAACAGTGTAATACTAGTATAGCTATTTAGAGTTTTCCCGGCAACTACGTCTAGCACTAAGCCTTGTTGATCACTCTTAAATAGACTAAACTAAATCCCCATAGGATTACCAGATACAGTCTTCCCTCCTCTTGGGGTTAAACAATATGGAGATGTGAAAGGCAGATTCTTTTTGAACCCTTTCTCAGACTGTCACCTTTAGAAGTTGTCAAAAAAACTCTACTCCCCAGAGATGATCTTTTCTCCGTGAATGGCATCTCTTAAGTTTCTTCCAAATTCTCGGACTTTCCTGGCTTGATCTATTCTCGGTGAATGGCATGTCTCGAACTTCTTGGGGTTTGGGGACCCACAGGCTTCCTAAATGCATCCCCGCCTCCTCTTGGGCATTGTACAAGGACCCGTCGGCTTCTTAGAAGCATTCACAGCCTCCTCTTAGGCTTCGTATAAGGATTCTTCCTTCGGGAAGAAGGCCTCCTCTTGGGCTTCGTACAAATTATCCCGACGACCTCCTAAAGTTATAGGAACAGAAATTAGTCATCTTAATAGAATAGTCTTTCAAAGAGTCTAGATCCTACTACTGTTTCTCTAAGCTTAGTACAAAAGATAAAACTCTAGACGTGAATAGTCTAATTTCCTTGAGTCTCGAAGGCATTCTCAAGCCCCTTTCAAAAATAGGGAAAACACCCGCAGACTTGGACAGTCTCAACACCCCTCAGGATTTCCCATTTCCTTAAAGAACAGGAAATAACCCTGATCCTCTGATCAAATCCCAAAGCATAGCCTTAATTTTAATCAGTCTCTTTATAAGAACTGATTTTCTCTTTTAACCAACATACTGGACCTGTCACTCAATTGAAACAAGCCATCCTCTAGCCTCCATCTCGGGCTTCGTACGAGATACAAAATCACTCTCTTGTTGAGTATAAAAGATCCTCTTGGGTCACACCCTTTTAGCCTCTATCTCGAGCTTCGTACAAAATACAAAAAGACTCTCTTGTTGAGTCAAACAACCTTTAGCCTCTATCTCAGGCTTCGTACGAGATACAAAAAGACTCTCTTGTTGAGTCAAAACCTCCTTTTGCCTCTATCTCGGGCTTCGTACGAGATACAAAAACACTCTCTTGTTGAGTATAAAAGACTCTCTTGTGGAGTCAACCCTCTTCAGCCTCCGTCTTGGGCTTTGTACAAGACACAAATCACTCTCTTGTTGAGTATAAAACCTCTGGCCTCCGTCTTTGGCTTCGTACAAGACACACCGACAAACTCTCTTGTTGAGTTAAACCCTTTTAGCCTCAATCTTGGGCTTTGTACAAGACAGAAAGAACATTTTCCCCGGAAAAGTCAACCTTTTAGCCTCCTCTTAGGCTTTGTATAAGGAAAACCCCAGTTGAGACAATCAACCTTTTAGCATCAAAAGTGTCTCGTTCACAGTATACAAACATCAACAACTCCTTTTACCCCATCTAATTGCTGTAAGCGGCAAGCCTCTGGATTATTTACATCCACGCCACTGTCCCGCTTTTAGCATGAGAAATTCCTAAGTAAAGATAACATTGCTCTACACTGAGTTAAAGTATTCTCCTCTAGGTTGAAAAGCCCTTATAAAGGAAATTATGGCATTGCCGGATTCACATATCCTAGTTAAAGTAATTCTCCTTTATAAACAGCTGTGACAAACATACCCCTCTTTAGAGATGACAAATTCTCTCTAAAGTCAACACCTTTTTAGCTTCACATCTTGGGCTTTAAACAAGATACAAATAGACCCTTCAGCTTCACATCTTGGGCTTTGAACAAGATACAAACCACTTTTAGCTTCACGTCTTGGGCTTTGAACAAGACACCAAAACACCACTTCCTCCCATAGAATAGGAGGAACTACGATCGCTCTAATTTCCCTGTTATGGTAAACGGGAATACGTAGGCATAAGATTGAAAGAAAAATCTTAGCGAGCACACTAATCCAAAACCCAAATCCCGTACCTTCACCCATCGATCGAAAAGCATCAGTCCTAGCGTCCTACACATGAACATTCCCGGTGTTCCGTTCTAAACAAAGTAAGAAGAAAGAGGGCCCCATTACCATATAGCATCCGTAACCTAACACACCGCTGTTTAAATTCAGTATGCAAGCAGGGTTAGTTGGAGACATCTATTTCCCTTCCTTCATCAACTTCAATAGGATAAAAAATGAATCGACCTGTAGTAACCCCAAAAGAGCGACATTGCTTAAGAACCATGTCCTGAATCGCTCGCTACAGAAAAGTGGTGCCCACCGTGGGGCCTACTTGACTCGTTCTTTCTTACAGTTTTAGGTAGAATCCTTGGACCAGTTATTTTCATGGCGGTGGCCACCACAGAAAAGTGGCGCCCACCGTGGGGCCCTGCTTTCTTTCTTTGGGATTTCACTGGGATAGGACTTTTTGTTAATCCACTGGGAAGGTACCACAGGATGGCGCCTCCGTCGGGGAGCCATTTTCTGTCAGGGACATAAGATTCATAGCTTTTAAAAGTCTAGGACTTTAGGACAAATATATATACTGCTTTTCCTAATTGATATATGTGTTTATTTTCTGCTAATGGGAATACGTGTGATGCCGCATGTGGAAAGATTGAGTATACACCTAGGAAAAACCTCTTTTAGTGGTGCGGAAACTATCGGAAATGGTTGTCACGCGATACCGCCCTCTTCTGATGATTCTTTGAAAAAACATCACCTAGCACGGTTCCCGACCCGCTGGTGTTTTCTTGACAAGAATTGATGATTTTGAGAGCAGGTACAAAAATCACTAGTAAACCTTTGGGAAGGGTAGAGCCTTGACTTCATGACAACGACCCTTTGACCCCATGTTTTTTCTATGTTTTTGTGTGCTGCATTCATACATTCATTTTAAAAACATTAAACAAAGAAAAACCTTCTCTTCTAGTCTCTCTTTTTCAAATTAAACTAAGACAATGATTGCAAATGTCAGAGAAGAGGATTGCGCTAATGGATTTCGGTAGAAAGAGAACTCACAAGTATACCTTCAAGGTTCCAAAGTTAGAGGATTTGAGAGGTTTGGCAAGGATGATCACTAACCATGTCTCTTTTAGAGCCAAGTACAGAGGTCTGCTACCTCTGTTAAGGGTCCAAGTAATTGAAAGAATCATGGATGCACTCATTCAGTTTTACGATCCAGTTTATCGCTGTTTCACATTCCCGGATTACCAGTTCGCACCAACGCTAAAGGAGTATTCTCATCTAACTGATTTACATATCACTGATCGAGCTCCGTTTTCTGGATTGGAAGAAATTCCAAAGGATCAGACCATTGCAAGAGCAATTTATTTGGACGAGTCAGAAGTCAAGACTCACATTACCACTAAGGGTGGCATCCAAGGTTTGCCAGCCCAATTCTTGATAAAGAAGACCCTGTACTTTTCTAGTATAGGGAACGTGGCCGTTTTTGAGAGCATCTTTGTTTTGCTCACCTACGAGTTATTTTTGTTTCCCAACATCGATAACTTTGTAGATATCAACGCCATTAAGGTTTTTCTCATTGGAAACCCTGTGCCAACTCTACTCGCAGATGCGTATCATTCTGTACACTTAGGAAATTTGTACAACGGAGGAATGATCACATGCTGTGTACCCCTGCTATACAAATGGTTTATCTCCCATTTGCCTAAGTCTAGTGCTTTTTGGGATCATAAGAATGCTTTACGTTGGTCGCAGAAAATCATGTCCCTTACCAACTCTGACGTAGATTGGTGCAATAGGATTTATGATGGGATCAAGTTCATTGACCGTTGTGGAAACTTCCCCAACGTACCCCTTATAAGAACTAAGGGAGGAATCAATTATAATCTAATTCTTGTTCGTCGTCAATTCGGATACCCGATGAGGCATGTCCCACGTAATGCTCATCTGGAAGGTCTTTTCTTCAAAGAAGGAGAAAATGACAGAGCACTAAAGATGGAAATAATGCACGCTTGGAAACATGTTCATAAGAAAGGACGAGAGTCTCTAGGAAAACCAGACTGTGTCTCGGTGGAGCCTTATCTCCACTGGGTACAGACTAGAGCTCTCAAGCTAAAGATGCCTTATCCTCGTCACAGAGTTCTTCCTCCAAGGGAATTTGTCATGTACTTCATAACCGAAACAGAAAAACTTCAGGTTACTCTCAACAAAGTTCAACAGGAGAGTAGGTCTTGGAAGAACAAGTACCGCATTCTTAATTTGGAGTGTATCAAAATACAGCAACTGCTGAAAGATAAGGATGCTCTGATCGAGATTTTGGAGCAACATGCTGTGGATAATCAGGATGACCAAAGGAATTTGCTCACTCCTTTCACTTGGAAAAGGAATGATAACCCGACAATGGCCTAAGAGCCCCGGTCCAAGAAAAGGAAAGTACCAGAATCAGCACCCGAGTTCTCCTCAGAGAGGACTCGGGACTCATTAGCTTAGGTTTCTATTTCTGCATCTTGTAATTTACAGTTTTTTCATTTCCGCAATCCTTTGAATTCAATAAAATGGGGTTTACCCACTGTTTGATATTTGCAATCTAATTGTCAAAGTTTATTTTGATTAAACCAAAAAAATAATTAATATAATCATTGCATTCATCATTCTCACCTCACGTATTCTTCTTACCTATGAATCTCACGTTTGTGTCTCGGTTCTAGAGTCAAACTGTCTCATTCGTACAATACTCGGGCCAATCGTCAGAAAAGGATGGATGATCTCGAAGAAGAGAACAGAGAGTTGAGAGAAGAGATCGACACTCTGAGAGAGGATATGAGAAAGCTTCGTAATGACATGCAAGCCATGACAGAAGCTTAGCTACAAAGAACTGTGATCTCAGAGATCACCTCAATGCCCATAGTGGAGAAGTATGACCCTAGGTATCAAATACCGAAAGATCGTCCCTGGGGCATGCCTGTTAACTATATCTCGTGAGGATATGTTCCGCCGATCACTGAAGATCAGGGAATCATAGAAGAAACCGCTGGTCCTAAAGGTTACAAACTTCGGGAAAGCGAAGATGCCAGAGGCATACCAATAACTCCTGAAGGTTACAAACTTCGGGAACCGCCAAGGTTCACTGCCGTAGTAACGGTACCACCCCCTGTGGTGTACACTGTCCCGGAAGGACATATTCCACAGATACCTTCTGGTAGAAAGGAAACTATGTTCGATTGAATGGATGAATTCCAGGAACAGTTCTTGGAAATACAGAAGGAGCTGCAAGCCATTCGCGGTCAGGATTTATTTGGAAAGGACGCCGCAGACCTCTGCTTGGTCCCCAACGTGAAAGTTCCGCACAAGTTCCAAGTACCCAATTTTGAAAAGTACAAGGGTAACTCTTGCCCTCAAAGCCATTTGGTGATGTACGCTCGGCGAATGTCGGCTTAGACAGAGAATCAGGATTTACTGATTCATTACTTTCAGGATAGTTTAACCGGTGTCGCCTTAAAATGGTACATGGGTTTAAACCGCGCTACGATCAGTACTTTAAGAGATCTTGGCACTGTCTTCATCCAACAATATAAGTACAATCTGGACATGGCACCAGACAGAGACCAACTCAGGTCAATGTCGCAAAAGGGCAAAGAAACCTTTAAGGAGTACGCTCAGAGATGGCGTGAAATTTCCGCTCAAATTTGTCCACCTCTTGAGGAGAAAGAGATGACAAAGATTTTCTTAAAGACCTTGAGCTCATTTTATTATGATAGAATGGTTGCCAGTGCGCCCAACGACTTCACCGAAATGGGTGGTATGGGAGTACGTCTCGAGGAAGCCATTTGAGAAGGACGTCTAGTCAAAGATACTGGATCGACAAGCGGTACTAAGAAATATGGTAGTGCTCTCCCTAAGAAAAAAGAGCAAGATATTGGGAATATCTCTCTCGGAAAGCAAAGGCGTCAGTACCAACCGGTAGTAGCTCTAACTCCTGCTATCAACCCGCACATACGTATCAACCTCAGGTTGCGCAGAGCCAACCTAATCAATAGCCTCTTCAGCAGGCTCGTCCTCCATACAACAACCGTGCAACGCGGCCACCAGAATTTGATCCTATACCCGTATCGTACGTAGAACTATTTCCATTGTTACTTGCCAAGGGGCATGTCCAGACTAAGTCTCCTCTTACAGTACCGGAATATCCGGCTTTTTGGTTTAAGGTGGATCAGACTTGCCCTTACCATCAAGGAGGACCAGTGCATAACATAGAGAAATGTCTCAGTTTTAAATCCGACGTGCAAAATCTTGTTAGGAGCGGGGTCTTATCTTTCAAAGATACGAATCCGAATGTTCTCACGAACCCGCTGCCTCAACACGAGAAAGCTGCACTCAATTTGATAGAGGGAGAGTCTAACAACCTCTATCAAATTCACGATGTAATCTTATTGAAAACCAACTTGGTTAAGATGCATTGTAGACAAAGTGGATATGGCCATCTGCCACCTCATAATTTTCACCAGTGTGATATCTGCTCTAAAAACAATCAAGGATGTTCTGTGGTGCAATCAGCTCTACAGGAACAAATGGATCTCAGATGGATCCAAGAGCACCGAGTTCGTGGAGTTAACATGGTTTACACGAATTCCAACATCATTCAAAACCACGGCATCCGTGCGATGAATGTCAACTTGGTGGCGATGCACTCAAGGCAAAGCCAGTATCATAATCTACCGCGGATGAGTACAATTCCTGTCTGACTTGCTCGGTAAACAAACAGGGATGCTCTTTTGTACAAGAGGCCCTCCAGCGTCAGATGGATCTTGGATGGATCCAGGACTACCATGATAGGAATCATTATCAAATCAACATGATTCAAATCTTCGATATTCGCTTGATGAATGTCAGCCTGGTAGAGTTACACGCTACGCAGGTCCAACTCGATTTTGTCACTTCACATGATTATCAGAACTGCAAAGCGGGTTGTGAAAACGATCAAGGCTGTGCCCTTGTCCAGGAAACACTTCAGCACTTGATGAACCACTGGTGGCTTCCAATCTATATGGATGAAGACACGCAGCAAATTAGTATCACTAATGGAAATCCTACTAGATATCAAAGTCAGGATGTTCGGTCGATGGAAACGGTCCTCGTCAGGTTACACTGTATTCAAAGCAGACGTGGTCAGGTACCACTACACAACTATGAGCGGTGTGGAGTTTGTTCAGTAAATAACCAAGGATGCTACCTCGTTCGAGCAGCCCTTCAAAGTCAGTTGGACCGTAAAGAGGTTCAACCATGCTCAAGTTCTGGATCAGTCAATTATCTCGCTGATCAAATCGAGGATGTTGTCATAATCTCCGATCATCATAGGACTAGGGATGTTTGTGCCATCATCCCCCTACTTGACGAATCAAGAGTTCCCAACCGAGAACAGATCAAAATTGCTTACGATGGTCAGAAAAATAGGAAGGCTCCCATAGTCATCTATCTACTGGGACCACTACCGCATGAATCGACTAAGGCTATCCCTTACAAGTACGGTGCAACAACAGTCGAGAACGAAAAGGAAATTCTGTTACCCTCCGTCATGAATATTGCAGACATCAGTCGAGTAACACGGAGTGGTAGAATCTTCAACAGAGGAGTTGGAGAACCTAACAAAGAAAAGGAACCTCAGACAGAAGTTCCCAATCCACCAGTCGGTCAATCCAGTAATCCCGACCTTTCGAAAAACAATGATGAGATGCTGAAGCTCATCCAGAGGAGTGAATACAACATTGTTGATCAACTGTTACAGACTCCTTCAAAGATCTCGGTATTATCACTGTTACTCAGTTCAGAAGCGCACAGGGAGGCTCTACAGAAAGTCTTAGAGCAGGCCTTTGTGGAACAGGATGTAACAATCAGACAGTTCGATAGCATTGTCTCTAACATCACTTCCTGCAATAACTTGGGATTTAGTGATGAAGAATTACCTGAGGAGGGTCGCCGTCACAACATGGCGCTCAATATCACAGTCCGCTGCCAGCACGATGCTTTAGCCAGCGTACTGGTAGACACAGGGTCAGCCCTGAATGTTATGTCGAAGTCCACCTTGATGCAATTATCATTCAAAGGCCCTCCGATGAGAACCAGCGAAGTTGTCGTCAAAGCATTTGACGGATCCAGAAAAGTAGTTATCGGTGAAGGTAACCTTCCCAAAACTATTGGTCCTCACATTTTCCAAGTCACTTTCCAGGTCATGGACATCCGGGCAACATACAGTTGTTTATTAGAAAGACCCTAGATACATCAGGCTGGGGCGGTCACCTCGACCCTCCACCAAAAGCTAAAGTTCATCCAGAACGAACAACTCGTCACAGTCTGTGGAGAACAGGCCTTGCTCATAAGCAACCTATCATCATCCATTTATGTAGAGCCGGAAGGGGTAATCGGAACTCAGTTCCAAGCGCTTTCGCTACACAAGGACAATCAATCCGAGGGGGAACTTCAATTTCCTCGTACAAAGATGCTATCAAAGCGGTCGAGAGTGCCAATACAATAGGATGGGGACAGCTTGTCATTCCTATTGATAATAAAACAAAGAAGGGTCTTGGTTTTTCTTCAACCTATACCCGGACAACTGCTAACAATGAAAATTTTCATCCCATTCAGAACTTCTTCCACAGCGGAGGCTTCCTTCAGCTAGTGACTGAAGAAGTGCATACCATCAATAAAGATGATTCATCTGATACAAAGGAAGAATGGAATTCCTATCTTAACGAGGACGGTTATACGTCTCAGGAAGAGGTGCCTACACCATTTTGCTATCCTGCACAGAGTCCGGGATTTATACCCAGGTCAGACATCGAAATAATATACGGAGATTGTGATCCGGAAGGATGTCGTGCTCCACCAAACTCATTAGAGGAGGACACTCTGATGAAGGACAACTTCGACCACAACTAATATGGCCCGATGGATAGCCTGCCAATGTGGCAGCCTTACCCAGGAGACTTGGGGCAAGAAAATCAGCCGAACGATGAAAGTCAGCTGAGCATCATTGAACAGAATACCTACGTCCCCACCATGTCATGGGACCAACATTCAGGTCATTCAGAACCTATCCAGTACGACGATGAATTCGCAACGTTTGCAGGACTAGAATTCATTAACTATGCTTTTCCCGAGGTCAACGTCATCGAGAGAGATAACTCCTCCAGTTTCGAAGAAGTGTGGGACACCTTGGGACTACCGAGTGGTAAATACGACTATATGGTCAACTACACCGCTCCTGAAAGCTCTCGTATCAGGTTCGAAGACATCCAGCCAACTGGATGGGAAGATCTACCCGAGAGCACAAATTCTATGCAAAATACAACTGAGGAATCCTCCTACGACAACTCTGCCTGGGAGACAGATTCCAACGATCCTGCTCCGCCAAAAATCAGCATTATTTCTGAAGACAAATCAGGGAAGGTGCCAGACTTTTTGATTCACCAAGGAGTTCGCCGCCAATGGGTTGCAGTCGATGCTCCGAAGATTGTTCATAAGTCAAAGTAATTGCCATCTTTAACCTTTCACCCTGCCCAGCTGAAACGGATGTTTTGATAGGGCTCACTTTCTGTAAATTTCCCTCTACGCTTCGCCCAAAGCGACAGAGTTTTGTTTTATAGGGTTGTAGTTTCAAGAATCGACTTGTTCATTAATAAAATAACGTCGTTCTGTAATTTCCGCATTAATTACTGTTTTCTCTTTTTGCTTTTCTCAGAAAATGGTAATCCTAAAAAACAACTCAATAATAAAAACAAGCAGTAAAAGAAATACACTACACCCACTTGCATTCTCTCTATCTCTTCTAAACACAAATCATCACGTCATGTAGATTACTTGTTTTAAACCCAATTGAAACATACGATCCAATGCCTTTTCCCAACTTTGAGTTCCCGGTATTCGAGGCTGAAGAAGAAAATGACGACGAAATTCCAGAGGAGATCTCTCGACTACTCCAACAAGAGGAAAGGTCCATCGAACCTCACAAAAAGCCGTTGGAAACGGTAAACTTAGGTTTGGAGGAGGAGAGAAAAGAAATCAGAATAGGGGCACTACTCAGTCCAACTGCCAGAGAGAGTTTGATAAAGCTTCTCCGAGAGTTTCCCGATGTGTTCGCTTGGTCCTATCAGGATATGCCAGGGTTGGATACCAGCATCGTGGAACATCATCTACCGTTAAGGTCAGAATGTCTGCCAGTAAAACAAAGGTTGAGATGGACTCATCCAGACATGGCTGTCAAAATCAAAGAGGAGGTATAGAAATATATTGACGCGGGTTTCCTCGCTACATCAGAATATCCTCAATGGTTAGCCAACATCATACCTGTTCCCAAAAAGGATGGAAAGGTCAGAATGTGTGTCGACTACAGAGATCTAAACAAGGCTAGTCCAAAGGATGACTTTCCTTTACCACACATTGACATGCAGGTAGACAGTACAGCAAAGTTCAAATTTTTCTCCTTCATAGATGGATTCTCGGGCTATAACCAGATTAAGATGGCGCCGAAAGACATGGAGAAAACTTCGTTCATTACCCCCTGGGGTACCTTCTGTTACAAGGTAATGTCGTTCGGTTTGAAGAACGCCGGGGAAGCCTATCAAAGGGCCATGACTACTCTGTTTCATGACATGATACACAAGGAAATCGAGGTATATGTCGATGACATGATTGCAAAATTTAAGACAGAAGAGGAGCATGTGACCCACCTGTCAAAACTATTCGAGCATTTGAGAAAGTAGAAACTCTGCTTGAATCCCAATAAGTGCACCTTCGGTGTCCGTTCAGGGAAACTCTTAGAGTTCATCGTCAGCCAGAAAGGAATTGAGGTTGATCCTGACAAGGTCAAGGCCATTCAAGAAATGCCTTCTCCGAAAACTGAAAAACAAGTCAGGGGGTTCCTAGGACATTTAAACTATATTTCCAGATTCATATTCCTCATGACCGCGACATGTGCGCCAATTTTCAAACTACTAAAAAAGAATCAGGTTTGCGTTTGGACAAAAGATTGCCAAACCGCCTTCGATAGTATTAAGGAATACCTATTGAATTCGCCGATTCTATCACCTCCAGTGGAAGGAAGACCACTAATCATCTACTTAACAGTCTTGGAAGACTCCATGGGCTGTGTACTTGGTTAACAAGACGAAAAGAAAAGGAAAGAGTCTGCCATCTACTATCTGAGCAAGAAGTTCACCGACTGCGAGACTCGGTACACTATGCTTGAGAAAACTTGTTGCGCTTTGGCTTGGGCAGCCAAACGTCTTCGCCAGTACATGATTCGTCACACTACTTGGTTGATCTCTGAAATGGATCCAATCAAGTATGTATTTGAAAAACCTGCTCTCACGGGAAGGATTGCCCGTTGGCAGATGTTGTTATCAGAATATGACATCGAGTACCACGCTCAGAAAGCCGTTAAGGGAAGTATTTTAGCTGATCATTTGGCTCATCAACCGATTGACGATCAGGAATCAATCAGGTTTGACTTCCCAGACGAAGATGTCATGTATTTGAAAATGAAATACTGCGATGAACCGCTACCCAGTGAAGGGCCAGAACCAGGTTCCCAATGGGGACTTATCTTTGACGGAGCCGTCAATCATTACGGAAACGGAATTGGGGCAATTATCATAACACCTCAGGGTACCCACATTCCTTTCACAGCTAGACTTACGTTTAAATGTACAAATAACGAGGCCGAATACAAAGCTTGTATCATGGGTCTCGAAGAAGCGATCGACTTAAGGATCAAGAACTTGGACATATATGGTGACTCAGCCCTGGTTATCAATCAGATTAAAGGAGATTGGAACACATACCAATCAGGATTGATCCCTTACAAAGATTATGCAAGAAGGTTGCTACCTTTCTTCAACAGAATCGAGTTTCAACACATCCCTCATAATGAGGATCACATGGCTGATGCATTAGCCACTCTCTCTTCCATGATTAGCGTAGGTCAATGGACTGACCTACCTAAGATCGACATGATGCGCCTTGAAAGGCCCGCTTACGTCTTTGCGATTGAAGCCATCATAGATGACAAACCTTGGTATCACGATATCAAATGCTTTCTTCAGAAACAAGAGTACCCACCTGGGGCACTAAGGAAGGACAGGAAAACCCTCAGAAGGCTGGCTGGCAGTTTCTTCTTGAGCGGTGATACTCTCTATAAGAAAAATTTTGACCTGGTCTTGCTCCGATGCATAGACGGACCAGAAGCAGACATGCTGATAAAAGAAATTCATGAAGGGTCCTTTGGCACTCATGCCAACGGACACACAATGGCGAGAAAAATTCTCAAAGTAGGGTACTACTGGTTAACCATGGAATCCGACTACTACAAGTACATGAGGAAGTGTCACAAGTGTCAGATATACTCCAACAAGTCCATGTACCGCCAACACATCTCAAAGTTCTTTCTTCCCCTTGGCCTTTTTCCATATGGGGTATCCACATGATTGGCTGGATTGAGCCCAAGGCTTCAAACGGACATCGGTTCATCCTAGTAGCCATTGATTACTTCACCAAGTGGGTCGAAGCAGCGCCATACGCCAAGGTAACCCGACAAGTGGTGATCCGATTTATCAAAAACAATCTCATCTGCCATTATGGTGTTCCAAGCCAGATCATTAAGGATAATAGATCTAACTTGAACAATAAGATGATGAAAGAGTTATGCGCAGAGTTCAAGATCAAACACCATAACTCATCTCCCTACCGACCCAAGATGAACAGAGCGGTAGAAACGGCTAACAAGAACATCAAGAGGATTGTTCAGAAGATGGTTGTAACCTACAAAGACTGGCACGAGATGCTACCCTTTGCTCTTCACGGTTATCGTACATCTGTCCGCACTTCAACAGGTGCTACCCCTTTCTCTCTAGTATATGGCATGGAAGCAGTTCTCCCCATAGAAGTAGAGATCCCATCAATCCGGGTATTGATGGAAGCTAAGCTAACAGAAGCTGAATGGTGTCAAAGTCGACACGACGAACTAAAACTGATCGAAGAAAAGAGAATAATGGCACTATGCCACGGTCAGTTGTATCAGCAAAGAATGAAGAAGGCGTTCGACAAAAAGGTCCGACCTCGTGTCTTCAGGAAAGGAGACCTCGTGCTCAAGAAGATACAATCATTTCTCACTGATTCCCGGGGAAAATGGATCCCAAACTATGACGGCCCTTATGTGGTCAAGAAAGCTTTCTCAGGCGGCGCCTTGAGACTTGCAACCATGGACGAAGAGGAATTTTCCTACCCCACGAATGTTGACGTAGTCAAGAAATACTTCGCCTAAAAAAAACATCTCGGTGGATTGAAAACCCAAAAGGGCGGTCCAGGCAAAAATTAGAGACATAATCAAAAATCATCCTGGTGGATTGGAAATCCCAAAGTACAATCCAGGCAAAAGTTAGGGATAATGGCAAGTAACTACATTCATCAGGGGCAAGTCCCTCAACAGCAGTTACACCATCAAGAAAAACTCCACACAAGATCATCTTCGACAGAAGCTCAGGATGCCCCGAATTCAAAATTGGTAGAAGGATAATGGTCATTATGTTTCAACGTAGCCCTTTTCCCTGTAAATTACCATTTTATAATTTTGTAAATACTCTATGGAATCACGCGCTTGGCTGATTTCCATCCTATCAATAAAATTTGAGCCCTAGTGCTTTTGTTTGCAATTCTCATTTTTTTTAGCTTTACAGAATGACATTTTAATATGATTAACGATTCTTGAAATAAAACAAAAATGAATTTACTTGTAAAACTTTTTCTGCTTTTAAAATAAAAAGATGGCAATGCTTTTGACTGTTGAACATCGAAAGAACATCAATCGCTTCTCCAGAAGTAAGCTAGCTTCAAAGTGCAGAATCAAAGTGCTCATTCTAAACCAGTACGTCTGAACGAAGGATCAACTGTGTCGGAGACCTTGTTTCATCTGACACGCCTCGACCGAGTTCTTATCTTCTAAGCCCGACCAATGTAGCTCCCCACGAGGACTACTTCTCCTAAGCAAGGCATAATTGCTATCTTGAACCAGTGATATTTCTACATGCCCCGCAGTGGCCGAGTATCCAGACGTGCTCATCTATTAGTTTGTATATCGCGTTAGTTTTGTCAGCATATACATACATACATCATGCATTATTGATTTGCATTCACATTCATATTGCATTACTATCACTCCAGTCGGTCTTGTCCCATAGTGGTAACAGTCTTCTCAATCGAGTTGTCAAGTTTTTTCCTCGTCAGGAAATGTCGCGTCGGAATTATCTCTCTCCTCCAGTTAATTTCTGGATCAGAGTTGGCCCTTGACCACTTTGATAACTTGAACCTCTGAAAAACCAGAGAACCCTCAGACAAATGTCACTCTTCGCCATTGAAGATGATATCTTTGCTTTCCCGGATTAAGGAAAATCCCCAGAGAAAGCCTCACGATTAAGGACTTTTAGCAACACATTGATTTTTTCTCTCCAAAGAGTCAATGTCAACAAAGTCATCGGCTCCTCAAAATTGGGGTACATCATATGGCATTTCTCTGAGAAGATCTCGAGAAAAGTATGGTGTAATGTTCCCCAAGAAGACCGTAGTATCTCAAGAGACTCGCTCTCCCCAGTAGATTCGGTAAATGGCGTCTCCAACAGAGAAGTTTGTGCACCTCTACAACTCAGACGAATGGGTTCCCCATCAAGTCTGACATCAAAATGTTTATATCAAATGGCATCTCCCCAGGAAAATTCAGCGAGAAGTTTGATGAAAACCGCTACGCGTAGCGTCCCTTGTCAATAAAGTTTATTGACAAAAGAAACTTAGACCAGTTCCTTGGTAGGAAACCAAGAGCAAGGGGAAGTTTATTTCAGAAACTTAGACCAGTTCCTTGGTAGGAAACCAAGACCGAGGGGAAGTTTATTTTAGAAACTTAGACCAGTTCCTTGATAGGAAACTAAGAGTGAGGGGAAGTTTATTTCAGAAACTTAGACCAGTTCCTTGGCAGGAAACCAAGAGCGAGGGGAAGTTTATTTCAGCAACTTAGACCAGTTCCTTGGCAGGAAACCAGGATCAAGGGGAAGTTTACCTTTTCTAAGCATCATTTCTTAGAAAAAGAAGAAGGATGCGTGAACTACCATTCTTAACCACCATCAAAATTTTGGGTATTCCGATATTTAATCCTCTTGCACCCCGAATGCCCGAATACCTTCGTCATTCACACCTTTGGGTCCAAGAAGATTAAATAGGGGCATCTGTCATACCCCAAATTTTGACCACTAGGATTCCCATCATTGTGGAAATCATCATCACAATATGGATGAACCATCATGCCTCATCAGTCTCACCAAAGATGGGTGAACACTTACTACAGTCAAAATTAGGGTTTTAAGCCCTCTTTGAGTTCTTAGACAAAGGATCAATCAAGGGATGCCATGATCTTTAACTTGTCTAACCTCTCAAACATCCACAAAGGATCAAGAGGACTCCCACTTCAAGGATTAAGCACAAGGCTGCTCCCTTCTAGGTGGATCAAGCCTCAAGATCGCCAGTGTCACCAAATTAGGGTTTTGGTCGACCAGGGCCTCCAGATGGAAATTTTCCTCTGGGCATGAGCCAATGCTTCAAAGCATAATCTATGATACTCCAAGGGACATCATAAACCCAATCATCAAGTCAATTTAGCCTCAGGGGATGCATTCATTAAAAATCAGGAATTAGGGTTTCTTGACCTAATTCACCCCTAAGTTAACTTTTGGGACAATTCATGAGCCAAGACCTCAAGAGAAGATTTGAGGGTCTCTAATGCACTACATTAATCCATTTGAAACAATGGATTGATCCAAGAAGCTTGAGCAACAAGTTTCAATTTCATCAGAGCCGCAATTAGGGTTTCGCGAGAAAAGTCAACTGTAGCTTTGAATTTTGACTAGGACACGCTCCCAAACCCGAAGACATGGATCAATATACCCTATAACACCCATGGAAAATGACCATCAAGTTTGATTTAGGTCAAGGTCATGATTTCCTAAAGGATTGCACAGTTTGGAATTCCTCTGATAAAAAGTCAACTGTGCACAAAAGTCAACTTTGACTTTTTGAGATTTTTCATAAAAATGATTTTTTAACCCTAAAATGATGTTAATGTATGATTGTAATCATCATTCATTAATAAAAATCAAACAAAGTGGGATAACTTGTAAAAGGGGTAACCATAAAAACTTAGAAAATTTTCTAAGTTATGAAATAAAGTGGCTAGGGTACCAACTTTGGAGGATCATAACTCCTAAACCACAAGGCCATTTTTTCCCATCCAAAGCTTGATTTGTAGATCTCATTACCGTCTACAAAAGCTTAAAACTGACCTCCCTCCAAATTCCCCATGGATTTTGAGTTATGGAATGATCAAAATCACAAAAAGTGAAAATGTCACTTTTTTCCAACACTTAGTAAAATTTTCACTAAGTCAGAATCTGCCTTCACTTTTTCCCAAATGTAGGGGGATTTTTCACTTGGATCCAAAAGGTATCAAAATCAAATATGATCAAACAGTTGTTGTATCATATGAGGGCTTTCTAAAGTGACCAAGAACATCACCAAATTCCACTTGAGCCATGAGATATGACAAGGGCAATATGCCTTGCTGAAAACTGCCAAGGCTAGGCAGAATTTTGCATTTTGGCTCGATTTGGAAAAATCAGCCAATTCTAAGCCTTGTCATCATCTTGAACACATCTGAGGATCAAATCTAAAGGGGACAAACACTGAGCCAAGCCTCCAAAGTCCTTGGAACCAAAAGTAGCATGCTAAACCTAAAAATCCCTAAAAGAGGGACAAGACTTCAATTTTGGATTGGAGCATTTAATGGATGCACCAAGGTGGCATGGACTGAGCTTCTTTCAACTGAATTTAGTCAAGGATGATCCAACAACTAGGGAACCAAAGACCTGTGCTCTAACCTCTAGTCAATGGCTAGAGGAGACTTGAGATTCCATTGGACAACATTGGCCAAACCTCTGCTGCAGTTGCCATTCACTATTGATCCCAAAACAAACTTGCTCTACTATAAATAGAGCTCATTTGTGATCAGTTTGAGTACACCAAAGCCATCAAACAAATGCTTTCCTCAAAATCTCTTCTTTCACTCCAATTTTGCCTTCTAAGGCAAGTCACTATCGGGTTTTGAGTTTGAGAGCTTTTCCAATCAAACCAATCACTCACACACCTCATAAACATCATATAGAAGTGATCCAAACACTTAAACAACATCTGGAACACTGATTTCACAAAATCACCAGCCAGTTGCTCAAGTTCTTGACAGATTTACAGTTGGGGTACCATCTCAAGTTCCAGATCATTTTAATCCGTTCCAAGCATCCAGACACACTCCATGGCACCTAGGGAAGCTATCCAGATCATTGGAACCTAGCTGTAACACCTCTAACATAAAACACGATCACCAGCTGCAAGAGGTAAGCATGAGCTCTTCTATCTCTATGATCCATGCAATTTTTGCTGCACAATAATTTGGCCATATGTTCATAATCATGCATGGAATGTTTTCCCTCAATCAATTGCATTGTTTAAATCGTGTGTAGAATTTCTGAACCTTCATGAAGAAATTAGGGTTCTTGAGGTTTCTCTTTGATTTCTTATTCCATGTTAAAAATAAATGAAATTAAAGACCATAGACATGATCGTGAGGTTAAAATGAGTAGATTGATATGTAGATTGCATGATATAATCAAGTATTCAGTGAGATTGGATAGAAAATGCAAATCTACAGAAACAGAGGGTGGCGCGTGTTCTTGCCCTTGTTCTTGGCGCCCTTTTTCAAAATTCAAATATTTGAATTTTGTGATTTTATTTAATTGATTCAAAAATTAATTTCTCTCTGAGTTTTAATGATTTTGAGTTGATTATTTTTTTAATAATTCACAAAAATGTTAAAATATTTTATTTTACCAAAAAATCCAAAAAATATTATTTATTTCATATAACTGAAATTTTTGCAAAGAATTAATATTTTAATTGTTTTTGACATTTGAAATATTTTTTCCTTCTTGATTTTGCAAAATTTTATGATTTCTAATCATTTTGTAGGTCAAAACATGATTTTTGAAATATTAATCCAAGATCACAATTTGTTTTCCACATATTAAACAATTTTGATCATTTTAATTGAATCTTATTCAATTAAAATATATTTTGGGGAACAAATTAGGGTTTTTGATTAATTCAACCCTCACAAATCATTTTCAAACACACATGGGCCTCTATTAGAGTGTAAGACCCAACCCTTTGTAAATACAAACAAATTTTGGGCCTCACTTATTGTATAAGTCCCGTTGTATTTCAAAAATACGGCGCGATCACCGCCCATTTAAAACAAACACTTGGGCCTCTCCTCGAGCTATAAGACCCATTCAAAATATTTTTGGGCCTCTAATAGAGTGTAAGACCCAATCCCCTTTTAACCAAAATAATTTTGGGCCTGAGACATTGTATAAGTCCCTCTGCATTAAAAGAAAACCTCGGCACGATCGCCAGTTAAAAATTCAACCCTGGGCCTACCCTCATGTTATAAGCCCCATTTCTTTTTCTTTCAATCATTTTTGGGCCTCTTGAGAGAGTGTAAGACCCATCCCCTTTGTACAGAAAATCTTTCTTGGGGCTCAGTCACTTGTATAAGTCCCTGTACAAAACCAAAGTTCGATCACTGATAAAACCTTGGGCCTCTCCTGGAGCTGTAAGCCCCAACATCTTTTCAAAGTACTTTCTCCTTTGATTTTGTATATAATATTGTTATCAAACCTTTCTTTGTTGAACAACTAACAATACATCATGGAAGCTCTACAACTGAGTAAGTGTTTATATGCATCCTTTACTCGCTTTCATATACATATAACTGTATTGTGGGGTTGTTTCACTGTAAGTCTTCTTTCATAAACTCATATCAACTATGTAATACTAGTATATCTATTTAGAGTTTCCCTAACAAATATGTCTAGCACTAAGCCCTGTTGATCACTCTTAAATAGACTAAACTAGATCCCCATAGGATTACCAGATACAGTCTTCCCTCCTCTTGGGGTTAAACAATATGGAGATGTGAAAGGCAGATTCTTTTTTAACCCTTTCTCAGACAGTCACGTTTAGAAGTTGTCAAAGAAACTCTACTCCCCAGAGATGATCTTTTCTCCGTGAATGGTATCTCTTGAGTTTCTTCCAAATTCTCGGACTTTCCTAGCGTGATCTATTCTCGGTGAATGGCATGTCTTGAACTTCTCAGGGTTTGGGGACCCACAGGCTTCCTAAAAGCATCCCGCCTCCTCTTGGGCGTTGTACAAGGACCCGCCGGCTTCTTAGAAACATTCACAGCCTCCTCTTAGGCTTCGTATAAGGATTCTTCCTTCGGGAAGAGAGCCTCCTCTTGGGCTTCGTACAAATTATCCCTCGGCTTCTTAAAAGTTTCCAGCCTCCTCTTGGGCTTCGTACAAATTGTCCCGATGACCTCCTAAAGGTATAGGAACAGAAATTAGTCATCTTAATAGAACAGTCTTTCAAAGAGTCTAGATCCTACTACTGTTTCTCTAAGCATAGTACAAAAGATAAAACTTTAGACGTGGACAGTCTAATATCCTTGAGTCTCGAAGGCATTCTCAAGCCCCTTTCAAAAATAGGGAAAACACCCGCAAACTTGGACTGTCTCAACACCCCTCAGGATTTTCCATTTCCTTAAAGAACAGGATATAACCCTGATCCTCTGATCAAATCCCAAAGCATAGCCTTACTTTTAATTAGTCTCTTTATAAGAACTAATTTTCTCTTTTAACCAACATACTGGACCGGTCACTCAACTGAAACAAGCCATCCTTTAGCCTTCATCTCGGGCTTCGTACGAGATACAAAATCACTCTCTTGTTGAGTATAAAAGATCCTCTTGGGTCACACCCTTTTAGCCTCTATCTCGGGCTTCGTACGAGATACAAAAAGACTCTCTTGTTGAGTCAAACAACCTTTAGCCTCTATCTCGGGCTTCGTACGAGATATAAAAAGACTCTCTTGTTGAGTCAAAACATCCTTTTGCCTCTATCTCGGGCTTCGTACGAGATACAAAAACACTCTCTTGTTGAGTATAAAAGACTCTCTTGTGGAGTCAACCCTCTTCAGCCTCCGTCTTAGGCTTTGTACAAGACACAAATCACTCTATTGTTGAGTATAAAACCTCTGGCCTCCGTCTTGGGCTTCGTACAAGACACACCGACAGACTCTCTTATTGAGTCAAACCCTTTTAGCCTCAATCTTGGGCTTTGTACAAGACAGAAAGAAAATTTTCTCCAGAAAAGTCAACCTTTTAGCCTCCTCTTAGGATTTGTATAAGGAAAACCTCGGTTGATACAATCAACCTTTTAGCATCAAAATATGTGCCTCGTTCACAGTATACAAACATCAACAACTCCTTTTCCCCCATCTAATTGCTGTAAGCGGCAAGCCTCTGGATTATTTACATCCACGCCACTGTCCCACTTTTAGCATGAGAAATTCCTAAGGAAAGATAGCATTGCTCTACACTGAGTTAAAGTCTTCTCCTCTAGGTTGAAAAGCCCATATACAGGAAATTATGGCATTGTCGGATTCACATATCCCGGTTAAAGTAATTCTCCTTTATAAACAGCTATGACTAACATACCCCTCTTTAGAGATGACAAATTCTCTCTAAAGTCAACACCCTTTTAGCTTCACATCTTGGGCTTTGAACAAGATACAAATAGACCCTTCAGCTTCATATCTTGGGCTTTGAACAAGATACAAACCTCCTTTAGCTTCACGTCTTGGGCTTTGAACAAGACACCAAAACACCACTTCCTCCCATAGAATAGGAGGAACTACGATCGCTCTGATTTCCCTGTTTCGGTAAATGGGAATACGTAGGCATAAGATTGAAAGAAAAATCTTAGCGAGCACACTAATCCAAAACCCAAATCCCGTACCTTCACCCATCGACCGAAAAGCATCAGTCCTAGCGTCCTACCCATGAACATTCCCGGTGTTCCGTTCTAAACAAAGTAAGAAGAAAGAGGGCCCCATTACCATATAGCATCCGTAACCTAACAAACCGCTGTTTAAATTCAGTATGCAAGTAGGGTTAGTTGGAGACATCTATTTCAATTCCTTCATCAGCTTCAATAGGATAAAAAATGAATCGACCTGTAGTAACCCCAAAAGAGCGACAGTGCTTAAGAACCATGTCCAGAATCGCTCGCTACAGAAAAGTGGCGCCCACCGTGGGGCCTACTTGACTCGTTCTTTCTTACAATTTTAGGTAGAATCCTTGGACCAGTCATTTTCATGGCGGTGGCCACCACAGAAAAGTGGCGCCCACCGTGGGGCCCTGCTTTCTTTCTTTGGGATTTCACTAGGATAAGACTTTTTGTTGACTCCACTAGGATCTTAGGTAAAAAACCTTTAAAGTTGGGAAGGTACCACAGGATTGCGCCTCCGCCGGGGAGCCATTTTCTGTCAGGGACATAAGATTCATAGCTTTTAAAAGTCAAGGACTTTAGGACAAATATATATACTGCTTTTCCTAATTGATATCTGTGTTTATTTTTCTGCTAATGGGAATGCGTGTGATGCCGCATGTGGAAAAATTGAGTATACACCTAGGAAAAACCTCTTTCAGTGGTGCGGAAACTATTGGAAATGGTTGTCACGCGATACCACCCTCTTCTGATGATTCTTCGAAAAAACATCACCTAGCACGGTTCCCGGCCCGCTGGTGTTTTCTCGACAAGAATTGATGATTTTGAGAGACAGGTACAAAAATCACTAGTAAACCTTTGGGATGGGTAGAGCCTTGACTTCATGACAACGACCCTTTGACCCCATGTTTTTTCTATGTTTTTGTGTGTTGCATTCATGCATTCATTTTAAAAAAATTAAAAAAAAAACCTTCTCTTTTAGTCTCTCTTTTTCAAATTAAACTAAGTCAATGATTGCAAATGTCAGAGAAGAGGATTGCGCTAATGGATTTCGGTAGAAGGAGAACTCACAAGTATACATTCAAGGTTCCAAAGTTAGAGGATTTGAGAGGTTTGGCAAGGATGATCCCTAACCCTAATGCTTTCAGAGCCAAGTACAGAGGTCTGCTAGCTCTGTTAAGGGTCCAAGTAATTGAAAGAATCAATGATGCACTCATTCAGTTTTACGATCCAGTTTATCACTGTTTCACATTCCCGGATTACCAGCTCGCACCAACGCTGGAGGAGTATTCTCATCTAACTGATTTACATATCACTGATCGAGCTCCGTTTTCTGAACTGGAAGAAATTTCAAAGGATCAGACCATTGCAAGAGCAATTTATTTGGATGAGTCAGAAGTCAAGACTCAAATTACCATTAAGGGTGGCATCCAAGGTTTACTAGCCCAATTCTTGATAAAGAAGGCCCTGTACTTTTCCAGTATAGGGAATGTGGCCGCTTTTGAGAGCATCTTTGTTTTGCTAAACTCTTTGTTCTCTTCTTCGAGATCATCCATCCTTTTCTGACGAAGCCCGAGATGGAAGCGAAAGGAGGTTGACTTAACAAGAGAGTGTATAAGAAAAACCCTGGTTGAGTCAATCAACCTTTTAGCATCAATCTGTGCCTCGTTCACAGTATACAAACATGAACAACTCCTTTTCCCTTCATCTAATTGCTGTAAGCGACAAGCCTCTGGATTATTTTCATCCACGCCACTGTCCCTCTTTTAGCATGAGAATTTCCTAAGGAAAGATAACATTGCTCTACACTGAGTTAAAGTCTTCTCCTTCAGGTTACAAATCCCCTATAAAGGAAATTATGGCATTGCCAGATTCACATATCCCGATTAAAGTAATTTTCCTTTAGAATCAGTCACCCAACAGTTGTGACAGACAGACCCCTCTTTAGAGATGACAAATTCTCTCTAAAGTCAACACCCTTTTAGCTTCACATCTTGGGCTTTGAACAAGATACAAATAGACCCTTCAGCTTCATATCTTGGGCTTTGAACAAGATACAAACCTCCTTTAGCTTCACGTCTTGGGCTTTGAACAAGACACCAAAACACCATTTCCTCCCATAGAATAGGAGGAACTACGATCGCTCTGATTTCCCTGTTTCGGTAAACGGGAATACGTAGGCATAAGATTGAAAGAAAAATCTTAGCGAGCACACTAATCCAAAACCCAAATCCCATACCTTCATAAATCAATCAAAAAGCATCAGTCCTAACGTCCTACCCATGAACATTCCCGGTGTTCCGTTCTAAACAAAGTAAGAAGAAAGAGGCCCCATTACCATATAGCATCCGTAACCTAACAGACCGCTGTTTAAACTCAGTATGCAAGCAGGGTTAATTGGAGACATCTATTTCCCTTCCTTAGTCAGCTTAATAGGATAAAAAATAAATCGACCTGTAGTTCCCCCCAAAGAGCGAGAGTGCTTAAGAACCACATCCAAAATCGCTTGCTACAGTCCCAACACCCCCTTTGGGTCACAACCTTTGCTTGGTTTCACACCCGTCCTTTGGGTCACAACCTTCGCTTAGTTCTACACCCTTTCTTTTAGTTAATCATTGTTTACTTGTTAAAACCAATGCTTCTCTATCCCCACAGAGTTGCAATCTTTGTTTCCCTCGGTTAACCACTGTTTATCAGTTAATATATATCGAGTTTCCCTCAGAGTCAAACACATTATCTTGGTTCAATACTCTCTCTTCTGGTTGATCACAACCTATCTGTTAAAACTTTTTTCCCCACCAGAGTTCTTACCTCTTTTTCCTTCGGTTAACCACTGCTAGTCAGATAATATACCGAATTTCTTCTCTCTTGGTTTTGACACCATACTTTTGCTTGTCCCTAGTAGGGTCACTAGTCTCTGGTCCCCTACACCATTTTTTTATTCCCTTACCTCCCCAATGGAGTCCCTTTTTTATCTCTTGGTTTCAACACCACTCTTGCACGTTATTCTCAGTACACTATTGTGTTTCCTTTTGCTTTTCTTTCTTGGTTTTGACGCAATTTCTTTTGAATCCCCAACAGAGTTTCTCTGTTTCTTTTGTTCCTGGTTTTGACACCACTTTCTTTTTCTTTCCCTTTTCCTTTTCCGTCTTAGTTCCCCGAACTACGGAAGCTCTGATTCTGCATTCATTCGAATGTCAGATACGTAGGCACGAGATCGTGATGATCTTGGCGAGCACACTTCCACCCTTCCTTCCTTCCCCCTTTCTTTCCCCGGTTCCTCTGAACCACGGAGCTCCGATTTCCTCATTGCACTATGAGGGTACGTAGGTACGAGGGCCCCAATCCTCCACGAGCACTTTTTTTTTTTCCTCCTTTTCTTTCTCTCTCTCTCTCTCTCTCTCTCTCTCCTCTCCTTTTAGCTAGAAGCCTTTAGATTGATAACCCATACAAGCCTAGAAGCAAGTGAAATGGTTCCCGTCGAGTACGACGGATGCGTAAGGTGCTAGTACCTTCCTTTCGCATAACCGACCCCCGTTCCCGTTTCTCTTCTCCTTGGGTTTTATCGATATTTTACCTGTCCTTTGGGACTAAATAAAGTTTGGTGGCGACTCTGTGTTATCTTTGAGTGTGCGATTCACTCAGGTATAAACCAGCCATCTTCAGCTGGCGACTCTGCTGGGGACTCCTTGCACTTGCAGGTTGGGGTCTTGCCTAGTTTTGTTTGCTTTCTTGCTTGTTTGGGTGTTTATCTTCTGCGCTTTACTAGCTTTATCTTTACGCTTTATTTGCTTTGTGTTTATTTACTGCATTTCTTTACTGCTTTAAATACTCATATGTTGCATATTCTGGATATCTGCTATATTCTTTGCTGTTGTCGGTTGGGTTGCTACTTGAGAGATAAGCCCAATATACAGGCTTGAGTATACACATAGGACTATAGTGGAAAGTAGTGCGGCCTACGTAGCATCTTGGTACATTTAGTTTACATGAAACCCACAACCAGGAGAGGTTTTCTTGGGAGATGTTCTGATTTGCGCGTCTTGTGCATTTCAGGATGTTAACCTGGAAAGCTGTCGACTCTGGCAACCATTCCCGAGAACTCAATTGAGGAACTCCTCCCAAGGAACGATAATGGCAGACCAGAAATGGCAAACCCATTACGCTTCTTGATCTGAGGACCCGAAGCTGAGGACTTGCTATAGGATGACCCTTTTGAGGGGAATCAGTGGAGGCCTCCTTAAGGAGTAATAATGCAAAACCAAAAATGGTAAACCTATTATTATTTCTTGACCTGAGAGCCTGAGAAGCTGAGGACCATTCTTGTCTAGATCATACCTGTGAGGGGGATATTGGGTTTTTCTACAGGAAACCAAGACTCTTCAAACCTCTGTTCTCTCACTGTTTCAGATTCTACACCGACACATAATTACCTTTGCAGATGTTCAGATTGTCGAGATTTGATTATTCAGGCTGTGCTGGCCCCTTGTTTTTGGTGTTGCATGTCATTCCATCATATCAAATTAATTTTTGCATATGCATTTTAAAACTTCATTTTCTTATACATTGCATTCATCCATGCCTATATATGCACGCCCTTTCATCCAGGAAACCTTTGCTTACTCTGATCATTTCCGCCTTGTAGCAAGACGACGACTCGACATCGGTATTTCACCCGCTCAAACAAATCCAGAATAATGGCTGACTTCGAAGTTGAGAACGCTGCTTATAAGGAAACTATGGCCCAATTTCAAGGTCGGATGGATCAGTTTCAGACGAACATGGATGTCATAATGGAACTCCTTTGTGCTCAAAAGGATGCTACCGCTGCTGCCACTGTTGTTGCAACTGTCACCGATGCAACTGTTGTCACTCCTGTTGTGACTACTCCTCCCGTTGTTACAACTACTCCTGCTGTTATTCCTTCTCCTGCTATTGTTGAAGTGCCAGTTGAGCCTGTGAATCAGTATGTTGTTTATCCGACATATTCTCAATCTGGTTTGAACAAGATGCCCGCTGGTTTTCCTTGGGGAATGCCTCCGAATTACACTCCTCAGATTACAAATAATGGTAGTGCCTTTGTACCATATCAGCCTTATGTTGTGCCCATGTCTAATGGGAACGCTGCTACTTATCCATGGGGTATGTCTACTCCGGTTCCACCTCTAGTGGTGAATGATGATCCTAAGAATCTTCAAGGATAGACTCGTCAGACTTCTGGGTTGGATGACATTGAAGCTCTTGAGGAAGAAGAACATGTGTATAGGGGTCCTCCTATTCATGTTCCGGTTTCATCTTAAGCTATTCAAACGGCTATTCAGAATGTTTATCCTGGGATGTTCTATCCTGGGGCATCATCCTCAGCTGTTGTGGTACCTCCTCCGAATTATTCGTTTGGTGTTCAGATGGGTCAGAATGTTGGTCAGATGGTTAATCCAGGTTTGGTGTATCGTTCTCAGTTTGTTACTCTGCAAGTGCACGCTCTGGCCGCATCTCAGCTGCCAAATCCTCAAATTCTTGTCAGGCCTACTAATCAGAGTAGACCTGCTGACTACAAATTGTTGGAAGACCGTATCAGAGCCATTGAAGGGTTTTCTGCTTTTAGCTTGGAGGCCAAAGATTTATGTTTGGTTCCGAGTGTCGTACTGCCGCAGAAATTCAAGATACTTGAGTTGTCAAAGTATAAAGGTTTGAGTTGCCCGCGTAGTCACATCACTATGTACTGCAGGAAGATGGCATCCTATATTGATAACGATGACTTGCTTGTTCATTGTTTTCAAGATAGTTTGTCTGGTGCTTCATTGGATTGGTACATGGGTTTGGAACGCAGCAAGATCCGTACTTGGAGGGATTTATCTGAAGCATTCTTGAAACAATACAAATACAATCTTGATCTGGTGCCTACTAGATTGCAGTTGCATAATCAATCTCAACGTTCAGCTGAAACGTTCAAGCGGTATGCACAAAGATGGCGTGAGATGGCATCTCGTGTGCGACCTAGGAAAAAATGGGTATCCCGGTGGACGAAAAAAAATGAAAACATGTCCAGGAAAAAATTAGGGATAAAGGCATTGGCTGTGAACCCTTGAGCCTCTTTTCGTCATAGCTAGACCTCAGACGATAATAGAGCAGTCAAATCATCATCAACTGGTGCAAGGCGTTGGAACCTAGACTTACAAGGGATGGTAGCCAATGTTGTAATCAATGCAAAACATGATTTCCCTTTGCCATTTACACTTGTTTTTCAATTTTATTGCAAATTTCCTCATCAAGGATTTTTGCATTCTTGTACACATCTTATGTACAAAATGTTCACATTCAATAAAATGCATCATTTGTTATCTTAATTGTTTTCATTCTCGTATTTTGTTTGCAAAATAAACAATTATTTGTGATCACATAATTCTATAAAACGTTGAGAATAATAAAAAGCTAAATCAATCCAGAAAGCATTATGCATTGCATATGTTACTGGTAATTCCTGTAGAATAATCAGTAATATCCATAAGTAAGCGTAACTCCCGGTCGACAATGTGATGGTTCTTTAAAGAGGTTGTTATTTCCTCAACAGTTCCTCAGCAGAATCATCAATTCCCGGCAATCACCATTTGTGGCTTTCAGGGAGGGTTGATTACCTTCCACATCCCCAACAGATCCATATTGTCTCCATCAAAGTTGTCATGATGTACCTTGAGAAGAGACGGGTTTGTTCTTTTACCCAGCATGGGTCGTGCATCATCCACATCATGTCAATTTGTCATGCATCAGCAGCCGTACGATTTGGATCTTTGTCTTCCTTAAGCAGAGAAGATCCTCCAAACCTTATGAATTCTCTACAGCAGAGTCGGTGGCAGCCTAGAAATCAGAATTTTCTGATTTTGTTTCCCCAAGCAGAGTAAATCGTGGTGGAACGGTTGGCCTGATTTCTCTTATCCCCTGCAGTATCGTTGGTGATAGTTCTTCCCCAGCGGAGTCTTCACCATTTTTCGTGGGTCTCCCTCGCAAGAGTTGTCACCCTTTGAGGGCCTTTCCCCAGCAGACTTGGTCTTCATCTGTGGGTTCTCTCCTCAACCGGGGATGTCGAGATCGTTTTGCTACAATCTCCGCCTAACTCACCATGCATCACCTTAAACCGCACTTTTGCATTGCATGGTATCAAGCATCATGTAGAACGCATACATGGCATATGCATCAAGCACGATCCCTCTCTTTTGGCCTGATTTATCCCTCAACAGATATTTAGCCAAACTTCGCACTTATCAATCCTCAAAGCAAAACTCTTCTTTTGTCGCTGTCGGCCAAATTCTCGAGCTACTCTTTTATTTAATCCCCTTCTACCTCGAATCATCGAAAAGCTAGCGCAATTCGTATATTCAGGTCCAAGAGGATTAAATAGGGGCAGCTGTCGTAACCTGAAATTTGACCTCCCTCTTTTGCTTTTTGCATAAGCACGAACATTCGCATCGCTGGCATATGCATCCACACTTTTCTCTATTTGTTTCTTGTTGTAGGATCTTCAAGTTTTCCGAGCCTGATTAATGACATCCTCTCAAGATTATCTTATCATCAAAACAAGCTCAAAATAAGGGATTCCATGCTTACTCATCAAAACAAGAGGTGGAAAATCGAAACCGGGATGTCAGTATCATTTTCCTAGCAATTTGGGCAAAAATTGACTAAAGTAACCTGTTACCCTGTGGTGAGTAACCGATTACTCTGTACAAAATTGCAGTCCCTGCTGAATTTTTGGGACAGCAGCCATGCACTCTCTTTGGTCTTTGATTCTACTTGATTCTAGAAGTGTGTGGAATATTCTAGACATCTGTAGATATTTCAAGGCTATTCAAGACATTCCGAGTGCATTTATTCCAATGCTTCATTCAAAATTAAGTGCACCATGTTCCTTGATTTCCAAGTATGTGGACCTTTGGATATTGGAGCTCACATTGGGATTGTTACCGAGTTGGTTCTAACTAACCGAGTTAACCACCTTGACTCGGTGAGTCAAGCCTAACTAACTCCTAGCCTAGTTCCAAACCACCCAAAGCTAAATCCAAACCTCTCACACTCCAAACCAAAAGTCTATATAAACAAAGCTCCACTCATTTTTCAAGGATCCCAATCACACTCCACAATCACTATCAATTCTCATCACATTCTCTCTGGTTTTTCTCTGTTACATCTTCATCTTCATCTCAATTCTCTTCCAAAACCTCACCAAAGCTCAATTTCTACATGAAAAGAATAATCACTTTTACATTGAAAGTGATTATTTCTTGAGCTTAACCTCCATCAATTTTTCATTTATACTTGGATTCTTGAAGTTTTATAAGCTTTTGGATTCATCTCAAGTGTTTACTTCAAGATTCAACGGTTCGAATTCGTATTTCGGAGTTTCGTCACAATTTGCTCGGTTTCGGTACGATTCGGCTCCAATTGAAGATTTCCTCTGGTTTTCTTTGATTATCTTCATCATCTTGCTATTATACTTGAGTTTCTGGAGTTCTATTGGCTTTTGGATTCATCTCAAGTGTTTGCTTGAAGATTCTACGGTTCGAATTCGCATTTCGGAGCTTCGTCGCAATTTGCTCGGTTTCGATACAATTCGGCTACGATTGAAGATTCCTCTGTTTTTTTTTATTTTCTGCATCAAGAATCTTTTGCAACAATTACCAAGGCACATCTCAGCCTTGTAGGTTGGTGGTTCTCACTTTACTTTTTGTTTCGATCGTTTTCGCGTATTTACGATGTAATTCCGATCGTTTTGATTTGATTTGCCGTGCATTTGCTTGATCTTTGATCTCCATGATTTTTTCTTGTAATTTGTGTTTAATTGCTCTCACATAATGTAATTTTCGTGCACAAGTTCATGATCTAGCATGTGGTGGTTGGTATAGTGATTAAATGCTTAAAATCACTTTTGAAAAGCTGTTTTTTCTGTTATTTTTGCCACTATCACAGTGGTAACCGGTTACCGTGTGGTGAGTAACCAGTTATTCAGTGTAATTTTCACAAAAAACGCAAGTTTTCAAGCAAGTAACTGGTTACCCTGTGGTGAGTAACCGGTTACCACTATATAGAATGGCCATTTTGTTTTTTTTTTCAAGCTTGTTTGACATCCTCTCTTCCTCTAACTTCCACGGATCGATGTGCTTGATATTTGTGGATGTTTTAAGTGTTGTTTAACTTTTGTTTGAAGCATGTTTGTCAACTTTCGATGCTCGATTTTTCATTTATCGATTATTTGCAACTTTGGCAATGTTTGTTCATGAACATTTTGCATTCCATTTGATCACTTGTTAACATGTTTTGCAATGCATACTAATTATCATTTGGTACTGTGTTTGCATTTCATTTATTGCTTTGCATTAAGTTTGTTCTTAATTGAGCAAATTTAATTTTGTATAATCAATAATTCACACATTTTGCTTTAATGATTTTCAATCTCTTTTGAAAATTGTTAGCACATCATTTCCCTTTGATTGATTAATCGAAACTTTGTTTCGATTAGTTGATCCTTCCTCTGCTTTTCTCTTTGTGCTTCCTTGAGAGTTTTCTTTCTCTTTCTCCCCGGCCGAGTTGGAGTTTCGCACTACGCATTGCACTGGAGCACTGTACAAATTGGAGCTGTTACGCTGCCTATTTCAATTTCCACACTATAGTTTGGGTGCTAGAGAAGGAATGAGGATGGATTTTTCCTACCCTCATTCTGGCTATTTCTTTTGTAAGGGCGTCTTGTCCTCTCCTCGAGAATATTCACCTCTATCCTCAAGCTATAGTGTTTCTCATTCTCTAGTCGGGTCGATCCTTGATCACTTGTGTTTCTCTCAATCTCTCTTTTCATCAATCATCATCTCTCTTGGTTAAGATCATTGTCTTGATTTAGCATTCTTCTCCTTTGTCTCAACATTCTTTTCTTGTGGCCAATCATTACTATTTTGATTCCCCTGAAGAACCTCAAACCCTTTTCTTCGGTTAATCACAGGTTTTCTATTAAAACCGAATCCCTAGGAGTTCGCAACCTTCTTTTGGTTCTTCTCCTTTTGTTTGGTTAACCACTGTCTGTCAGTTAAAACACCAATTCACATCTCTTCTCAATTAACCACGGTCTATCTGTTAACATACTGAGTTTCCTTTTTCTGGGTTAATCACCTTCTCTTAGTTAATCACCCATTTTTTCAGTTAACCACAGTCTGTCTGTTAAAACACTGATCTTTTTTGAGTTAATCACCTTCTTTTGGTTAATCACTAGACCCTTTTCGGTTAATCACTGTTTTCTATTCACACCAAATCCTCAGCGGTTAGCAACCTCTTTTGGTTCAAAACCCCCTTTTTTTTGGTCAATTACTGTTTGTTCAGTTAGTCCCAACACCCCCTTTGGGTCACAACCTTTGCTTGGTTTCACACCCGTCCTTTGGGTCACAACCTTCGCTTGGTTCCACACCCTTTCTTTTGGTTAATCACAGTTTACCTGTTAAAACCAATGCTTCTCTATCCCCACAGAGTTGCAATCTTTGTTTCCCTCGGTTAACCATTGTTTATCAGTTAATATATATCGAGTTTCCCTCAGAGTCAAACACCTTCTCTTATTTCAATACTCTCTCTTCTGGTTGATCATAGTCTATCTGTTAAAACTTTTTTCCCCACCAGAGTTCTTACCTCTTTTTCCTTCGGTTAACCACTGCTAGTCAGTTAATATACCGAACTTCTTCTCTCTTGGTTTTGACACCATACTTTTGGTTGTCCCCAGTAGGGTCACTACTCTCTGGTCCCCTACACCATTTTTTTATTCCCTTACCTCCCCAATGGAGTCCCTTCTTTTATCTCTTGGTTTCGACACCACTCTTGCACGTTATTCTCAGTACACTATTGTCTTTCCTTTTTCTTTTCTTTCTTGGTTTTGATGCCATTTATTTTGAATCCTCAGCGGAGTTTCCCTCTTTCTTTTGTTCCTGGTTGTGACACCACTTTCTTTTTCATTCCCTTTTCCTTTTCCGTCTTAGTTCCCTGAACTACGGAAGCTCTGTTTCTGCATTCATTCGAATGTCAGATACGTAGGCACGAGATCGCGATGATCTTGGCGAGCACACATCCACCCTTCCTTCCTTCCCCCTTTCTTTCCCCTGGTTCCTCTGAACTATAGAGCTCTGATTTCCTCATTCCACTATGAGGGTACGTAGGCACGAGGGCCCCAATCCTCCGCGAGCACTTTTCTTTATTTTCTCCTTTTCTCTCTCTCTCTCTCTCTCTCTCTCTCTCTCTCTCTCTCTCTCTCTCTCTCTCCTTTCCTTTTAGCTAGAAGCCTTTAGATAGATAACCCATCCAAGCCTAGAAGCAAGCGAAATGGTTCTCGTCGAGTACGACGGATGCGTAAGGTGCTAGTACCTTCCTTTCGCATAACCGACCCCCGTTCCCGTTTCTCTTCCCCTTGGGTTTTATCGATATTTTCCCTGTCCTTTGGGACTAAATAAAGTTCGATGGCGACTCTGTGTTATCTTTGAGTGTGCGATTCACTCAGGTATAAACCAGCCATCTTCAGTCACCACACACTCAAGCCTAATTATTGATGTTGATACTATGTCTTCTCTCCCCCTGATTCAAGTCAAATCAAGTGCCTCGAACTTGTTGAACAAACCTCCGGTTACCTCTATTTGTCTGAATAACACCACCGGTCTTCAAACCTTTGGCTCGGTTGATTTTGATCACACACCGTTCGAACCCAAATCTTTCTTCCAAAATCCTCCGGTTACCACTACTTGGTTGAATGAACCCACCGTTCTTCAATCCCTTCGCTCGGCAGAATTTGTGAAGCAAAGATCTGTACAAAAACCCCGAAATCCTCATGATCTTGGAGGACAAAACCCTAACGGTTTTATTCAAGAAAAACCCACCGAATACTCACCCCAAACTAGATACACAATCCTACGTTTGGACGTTATCACCTCAATGATGCAAAAGATCAACAAAAATTGTTATGTGTAATTGTTGAGAAAATGAAAAAATAAGGATGAAGATGATGAGAGAAAAATTCAGTGTATATCTTTCACTTTTCTTGTTCTATGTTGAAATGATGAGACAAAATGAATATATATGATGCCTTGACCAACTAACAAACATAACAACAATTTGAAGTGAGACAGATCAGAAAAATTGCAGGAATTTAGAGAACGGTCGACCTAAGCTTGAAGGGGGTCAACCTGAGCACACCTGAGAGCAAGACTTTGTAGAAATTGAAGTTGTGCGTCGACCGGAACAGGGTTCATGCGTCGACACAAGCTTGCCCAAAAATTGGAAACAAAAAGACTTACAGTATGAGTCGACCAAAGGGTCGACGCGAGCACACCCGAAAGCAAAGGATAGACAATCAACTTATATGAGTCGACCAGAGCAAGGGTTTGAGTCGACTAAAACAACCTAAACTTCCAAAAATGAATTTTTGCTCATAGTTTGGTCCATCTACGATATGTTTATGCATACCTAAGTCGCCTAACATGATCAAATACACACAAAACATATATGAGATGCTCCTATATGTATAAACACATGATTTTGGAATATTTTGTGCGTTGTAAAGTATGAATGCAAGCTAAGATGCGATGATACCGTCTAAATTACAAAGTACGAGATAATACACGTTTTGACATCATTAAAATAAGGACTAAGGCACCTTGCCCTCACATACTCCCCCTTTTTGATGATGGCAAAACAATTGCAAAATCTTCAGCTTATCGAGTACTTTGAGAATCATCCTCCCCCTGATTTTATGCATTCTTCCGAAAGAAAATCTGATTAATATTTAGGAAATGAAGTGCTGCTTATATTCTCTTCTCCCCCTTTGACAACATAAAAAATAAAGAAGCACAAGGTCAAAGAAAAACAGAATATATCCATATGAATACAATGATATACTTTGCAACAGATACACATTTACAAACATTCACATAAAATTATGTTAATGTAAGTAATATGAAGATAAATAAGACATGAAGCATATAATGAAAATTAAGTGCATTACATAACCAAAATATTCAATACAACTTCAAGTCACAAACCAAATAAGATAGCAAAACATAAGATGATATGCGAAATACAAAACATGAGATGCACTACATCCAAACAATTCAATCCTCTAATGTCTCTCTCCCCTATATTGATAACCCCTCCCTCTGAAATGGTAATTTAGAGGCGGTGCTTGTTGCTCATCCAATCGTTCGGTAAGCTCTAAGACAACCCTGTTAAGAGTGTTGAAACTGCTTGTTAGAGCTTGATTCTGACCATCAGCGGTTTCAACCAGATTATCAAACCTTTGTATCACAATGGAGGCAAACAAGTCAAAGTTCTCACTTTGAGCTTGAAGCTGATTCATGAGAGCGGTGTACCTTTCCTCTTGAGCAGTAACAAAATTTTGCTGTTGGAGCTGCATGTTTCTTAACATTTCAAGAACTTCATCATTATTTTGTTGAGGTCGCAGTGGAGAAGGAGGCATGTAGGATGACTCTTGCTGATTCCATTCATGTGTTGGAGGCATGTAGGATGAACCTAAAGATGTCCAGCCTGTGTGTTGCCACTCACCCCATCCTTGATTTGCATATGGATCTTGAGCAGGTGAGTGACCCAACCACTCACTATTATCTTGTTCAGCATCTTGATGGTCAGTTTCCATCTAATGATCTGCTTCTTCTTCCTCTTCCTCTTCATCTTCATCTTCGTCTTCATCTTCATCTTCATCTGAATCATGAACCCTTGAACTACAGGCCTTCACCTTAAACCTGTGACATTTTTCTTCCTAATCCCATATATAACCCATCATAGTCAAAGTCTTTTGACTGAATTCCTGATCAGCCGTCAGAGACACATAAGGAATACCTTGGACAACAACTTCAGCCTTATTAAGAACACTCTGAATAAAAGAGGCATTGCACAAAGCAATACCTTGACCAGAATCCTTCAAAGTAAATATCCTACTGGCAATATAATGAGGCCAATGAATTCTTATCTTATTCTTCAGTATATAAACTAAGTGTACCTCAGCTTGATCAACTCGAGAGTAACCTCCCTTTTTAGGATGGAGGATATGAGAGACGATCCATTGTAGAATTCTATCAATAGGCTTCAAACGACCAGTAGTAACTGTTTTAGAAAACAAGTCACTAGCCATAATATGATCAGCATAGGGGTTCTTCAACATTGAGTTCATAGCAATCTTAAACTCATAGTTGTGAGCTAACTTGGTGTCGGTGATTTTAGGACAAGGAGACAACTTAGGGCGCTTATTTTACAGCTATTTTACAGCGACACTTTTACCGCCTATTTTACAGCTATAATCATAACCATCAAACTTACCCTGTATACCCGTATAGAACAATCGGACCAAATCTTCATTATACTTAGTATCACATTCTAAAAATTGATCAAACTTTTGAAACTTAAGCAGTTCTACAACTTCCTGAATATGCACGTGTTCCGTCACTTTCGGGTAATACACGAATTGCTTAACAATTGATCTTTTACTAAACTTATCTATATATGTTGCAGCCAATTCATCAGATAGTAAGCAAAGAGCATTTATCGAAACACTTGACCTGGGTTGAGAAGTACCTTCCCTAGAGGTTGAAGCTCTTTGGTTCTCTTGCATGTAACTCTTGTAGAAGCCATGAAAACTCTAATTTTGGAGAAGATGAACAATACCCGAGTATGAATTTGTTGATGAGAAACCCACTTGAAACCTTGTGAATGTTAAAAGTTTTTGTTTTAATGAACTTTTGGAAATGGGTTTTGAGGGTTTTGTAGAGAGTTTTAGGAGAGGAGAAGTAGGAGGAAGAAATGTCTAGATGCAAATGATGATGATTTGAATGCTTTGAATGAGTCAACACACTTAATGGGTCAAATATTCCCAAGAAAAAGTGAAGAAAACACTTCAATTTTCAAGAATTTTTTAGCATCACGTAGCGACGCATCGACCTAACCTACCATGCGTCGACGCATGTTGTACAAAATTGCATAAATTTAAATACTTCACAGTTTGAGTCGACCTATGGGTTGACCTGTGCTTACCCGATTCAAAACCAATGAAAATAGAGAGACCATGAGTTGACCTATGCCCTGTTTTGGTCAACTCATGCAGTGCAAACATGTAAAAATGCACATTTCAAGTCATGTATGCATCAACCAATAATAAATAACAAGCTCACACACATTTCAAACTTAAAAATGGATTAACATAGATCCAAACCATAGAATAAACATCAATGTAACACACACCATGGCACAATTTCTTACATATATATGTGATCAAGAATAGTTAACTAGAGAGGAACGATATTACCTCCAATGATGATCGCTGATGGATGCCCTCGCATATAGCTTGATCTTCTCAATATTGTTAATAAAAAATATAGACAAGCATAGATAATAGAGCATGCAATCATACAATTTTAGACACGATCTGAGATATCGAGAACACCAAGTTCCCTACGGATGTTAAACAAAGACTCTGTCATAAGTGGTTTTGTGAAAATATCAGCAAGTTGATTCTTAGTATCAACATGCTCAAACATAACATCACCTTTCTCTACATGATACCTAAGGAAATGATGGTGAATTTCAATATGTTTTGTGCGTGAATGTAGTGCAGGGTTTTTGGTTAAGTTAATGGCGCTTGTATTGTCACAAAAACTAGGAATACGTTCAAGTTTAACATTGAAGTCGAGTAATTGTTGCTTGAGCCACAAGACTTAAGCGCAACAACTACCAGCCGCAACGTATTCCGCCTCGGTTGTTGACAAAGCAACGGAAACTTGCTTTTTGCTATGCCAACTCACTAAGGAATTTGAGAAAAAAATGACAAGTGCCACTCGTGCTTTTCCTATCCGATTTGCAACCGGCAAAGTCGGAATCAGAATAGCCAACCAAAGAGCAATCACTTCCCTTGGAATACCATAACCCATACTTTGAAGTAACACATAGGTATCTAAGTATGCGCTTGACGGCTTTTAAGTGTGATTCCTTGGGACATGATTGGTACCTAGAACATATACATACACTAAACATGATATCTGGTCGAGATGCAGTAAGATAGAGGAGAGAACCTATCATACCTCTATATTTCTTCACATCTACATCCTTACCATTCTCATCTCGATTCAAGTTAACACATATAGGCATTGGAGTGTCAATTGCTTTAGAGTTAGCCATGTCAAAGCGCTTGAGTAGCTCAAGGCAATACTTTGTCTGGCTCACGAACGTTCCTTCTTCAAGTTGCTTGATTTGCAATCCGAGGAAATAGTTTAGCTCCCCCATCATGCTCATCTTGAACTCTCCCTGCATCAACTTAGAGAACTCCTTGACCATATTCATGTTAGTAGATCCAAATATTATATCATCTACATATACTTGTACCAAAATGGAGTGTTTTCTTTGACGTTTAATGAAGAGAGTTGTGTCAACCTTCCCTCTTGAGTACCCTTGATCTAGTAAAAATTTGCTAAGACGCTCATACCAAGCCCTAAGGGCTTGCTTGAGACCGTACAAAGCACGTTTAAGCTTATAAACATGATTAGGATACTCATGGGATTAAAAACCAGGAGGTTGGGCTACATAAACCTCCATTAATGTATCCGTTTAGAAATGCACTCTTTACATTCCTTTGAAATAATTTTAAATTTTTAGCACATGCGTAAGCAAGTAAAAAACGTATAGCCTCGAGTCGGGAAACAAGAGTATAAGTTTCCTCATAGTCTATGCCCTCCTCTTGGTTATACCCTTGCGCAACTAAGCGCGCTTTGTGTCTTGTTATGACTCCATTTTCATCAAGCTTGTTCCTAAACACCCATCTGGTGCCGATTACTCGATGGCCTCGTGGAGGAGGGACAATGTCCCAAGCCTCATTTCTTTTAAATTGATTTAATTCCTCTTGCATTGATAAAAACCAATGTTCATCGAGTAAGGCCTCTTTAGAGTTTTTAGGCTCAATTTGAGAGACAAAAACAAAGTGATAACAAAATTTACTTAGCTTGGATCTCGTAGTTACTCCCTTTGAAATGTCACCGAGTATGTTGTTGATAGGATGGTCTTTAGAAGACTTCCAAGATGGAGGAAGGTCATCGTTGTTAGTCGGATGATCCTCCTTAATCTTCTCAGGATGGTGATCTTTTTCCTCCTCAACTTGCTCTGCTTCAGGGTGATCAATCCCTTTTTCAGTGTCCTTGAGTTTGTCTTCTGAAGATACACCTGCACCATGAAAAGAAATACCTTTTCCGAAATTTTTCGGATAAGATTCATCGAAAGTATCGTGTACGAATTCTTCAACCGTAAGTAACCTTTTATTATATACCCTATATGCCTTACTAGTTTGAGAGTATCCAAGAAAGATACCTTCGTCAGCCTTAGAATCAAACTTGCCAAGAGTCTCCTTACCATTATTCAACACAAAACATTTACAACCAAAGACGTGAAGGTGTGATACATTGGGCTTCCTCCCTTTCAAAAGATTATACGGAGTTTTGTTTAGAATAGGACGGATGAGCACCCTATTCAAAACATAACAAGCCGTACTGATGGCATCGGCCCAAAAGTATTTAGGAAGGCCACTCTCATTGATCATAGTTCTTCCCAATTCCTCCAAAATTTGATTTTTACGTTCCACGACCCCGTTTTGTTGAAGGGTACATGGTGGGGAAAAATTAAGATCAATCCCATTCCTATCACAAAATTCTTCAAAGAGATGATTTTCAAATTCACCTCCATATGATCACTTCAAATTGTTACAATGTTTATGTTCAATTTGTTTTGAGAGAGCTTGGCAAACTTCTCAAAAGCCGAAAAAGTATCGCTCTTGCTTGCTAAGAAAATAGTCCAGCAAAACCTAGAATAGTCGTCAACAATCACAAAACCGTAGTAGTTACCACCTAAGCTTTTAATCCTAGATGGTCCAAAGTGGTTCATATGGAGGAGTTCAAGGGGTGTCGTGGTTGAAACAATGTTTTTAGACTTAAACGAGATCCTTGTTTGCTTCCCCATTTGGCACGCATCACTTAAGTGATCCTTTGAAAACTTGATTTTGGGTAAGCCGACTACTAGGTCCTTAGAAACTATCTTATTAAGTAAATCGAAATTGACATGCGCCGAACGCCTATGCCATAACCATGAATATTCACTCATGGTGACGAGACATTTGTCGCTACTCAACGATACCTCATTCAAGTCATGCATATAGACGTTATTAACCCTCAGGCCTTTAAACACATCCACCTTTTTATCATTATTTTCAATTATGCAGCAATCTTTTGAAAATGAGACTTTATAACCCTTGTCACATAATTGACTAATGCTAATTCGGTTGTGTTTAAGACCCTCAACTAGTAGCACGTCTGAGATAGTAGTAGAAGAGGCATTACCTACACTACCTTTGCCAATTATTGCCTCTTTATTATTGTCGCTGTAGGTCACAAATCCCTTTTTCTTTGCCACAAAGTCAACGAAAAGAGAAATGTCTCCCATCATGTGTCTTGAGCATCCACTATCGAGATCCCTTGTTCTCTCAGCGGACTCAAGACATTGTACCTACACAATCAAACAAGGGAAATAGGTACCCAATTCTTATTGGGTCCTTGGTTGTGAGTGAATACTTGATTTCATTTGGGTAACCATTGATAAAGGCCTTTAGGAAGTAAAAACCTCCCAAGGCGACATTTTGCAATGGTATGACCCCTCTTGCAACAATACAAGCAAGTAAGTTTAACATTGGAGTCACTTTTGTTAGGTCGATCTCTAATCACCTAAGTGTATTTTTGGTAGGGATTATTCATGTTTTTCTTAAAATGTGATCTATCAATAGCAAAAGTGACCTTTGGTTCTAGAGCCTTGTCAAGTTTGGCTCTAAGAGTTCTAACCTCGTTTTGCCAAATATGACAAGTTTCACAACCCTAACTTAACCACATACTCTTTTCTTCCTCAACATTTGCTTTTGTTGCTTCCACCATAGACTTTTTGAGAGCCTCTAATTCCTTTTCTGAATTGGAGATCTTTTTCTCCAAATGAGAGAAAATTTGTTTGTTTGAAACTAAACGTTTAAAGGCTTCCTTAGCCTCATGGTGTAAAGTATCAAAAACATGTTGTAATTCAGAATGAGACATTTTGTTAGAGTTATCATATTTAGCTTGTCTTACCTTTTTATTCTTTTTCCTTTGATAAGCGGAGAGGCAAAGGTTAACGAACTCTTCTTTGTCACTTGAACTGTCTTCACTAGATGACTCACTATCGCTTTCCCAAGAAATATAAGCTCTTCTAGGTTTACCTTGTTTCTTTTGTGGATGATTCTTTTCCTTCCCCTTGTCCTTCTTCATCAATGGACAATCCGGCTTATAATGGCCGACTTTTCCACAATTATAGCAAGACCCTTTTGTTTTTCTACTATTGTTACCTTCATTCTTGGAAGACCTTGTTTGTCTTCTAAAGTTGACGAGATTCTTTTCTGAATGTTGGATACCGTTTTTCTTTATATAGTGATTGTATCGCCTCACAAACAGTCCCATATCCTCATTCATATCTTCTTCATCGTCGTCACTCGATTCACTATTACTTAACTCTTTTGCGGAGGACTTTAAGCTAGAAGCCTTTAGAGCTATTGACTTCTTTTCCGCATCTTTGCTTTTTTCTTTCTTTTCTCTTTTCTCAAATTGGTCAAGACTAATGAGCACTTGCTCATGTTCCTCGAGCTTTCCAAATAAAGTTGTGATGTCCAAATTCATGAGGTCATTGGCTTCCTTTATGGGCGTGACCTTTGGTTGTCATTCCCTAGTAAGACACCTCAAAATTTTATTAGTAACAACGTCATTGGAAATTGGTCTACTAAGTGATTTTAGTCGATTGATTAAATGAGTAAATGTCTTTTGCATGTCGGTAATGGTTTCCCCTTGCTTCATGTGAAAGAGATCAAACTCTTGTGTCAAAGTGTTGATTCGAGCTAGTTTGACGTCATTAGTTCCCTCATGGGCAACATGCAATGCGTCCCACATAGCTTTAGCATTCGAACAATGTGAAACTCTATAATTCTCATCAACTCCCAAAGAGGAGATTAGAATATTTCTAGCTTTTCAATCGTAGTTATACTTTTTCTCATCTTCTTCGTTCCATTGTGCTTTCGGCTTAGACACAAAAACATTATTCGCATTGGTCATGGTAATTTCCATATGACCATTTTGTATAACGTTCCATACCTTTCTATCAATAGAATAGATATGCACGTACATACAATCTTTCCAATAACTATAGTTCTCATCGTTAAAAACCGGTGCTCTATTGTAAGCCCCTTTTGGTTCGTTATCCATTTTCTAGAAAGTGATATGGGAAGCACTAGATGAACCGGTGATCCTGATACCACTTGTTAGACGACGGCAATGATCTAGAAGGGGGTTAAATAGATCACTAACTTTTAAACAGAGACGACGCTTAAAAAAATTTGTTTTTAAAATGTTCGGAAGCGGCTGAGGAACTAAGTCGTCTAAACGAACCGTTATCGAAAAGATCGGATATGCGACAAGCCAAATGGAACAACAAGTTTAATGAGAAATCGAATCACTATTTTAAGGATTAATCAATACAAATAAAATCACTTAAGTTTTTGCAATTTCCACTGACTTATAAAGTGTGAACCAAATTTGACAATATCACAAACACTTTGTGTGCGATCCATTCGTCGAACACTTAGTGTGCAAAACACCCTGTAGCGGCAAAAATCGTGAGTGTAAGTTATTGATTAAATTAACTCATAAAGCAAGAGTCGCCACCGAACTTTTATTTTTTCCAAAAGGAAAGGAAAAAGAGCGAACAAAACCTAAACAAGTTCTAAAACAAGAACAAGTAAACAAGACTGGGTAAGGGGGTTGGTTACGTTAAGGGAAGGTGTTAGAACCCAAAACGTCTATAGTACTCTATAGGAACCCTTTGAAATATCTACGCTTTTTGGTTTGAAAAGGTTTTTTGAAATAAGTTTGAGGAGATGAGAAGAGAAGTATTTTTAATGATTTTTATGTTTGGAGAAACTTGTCGCCTCATGCCTACGTACCCACAAAGTGCAATATAGGATCAAAACCTCGTAGTTCGTGGTACAAAGAATGAAATTTGTTTGTTTTGGTTGATTTTAAATGTAAAGACAAGTCGTCATTTCGAAACGAATAATTCCGCTTAAAGAGATGAATCATGTCTAAACTTATGAAATGGTTTTAAAAAAGAAAGTGCATAAGGCACAAAAAGAGTTTGAATGTTTTTTAAAGTCTTTTGAAAAAGGTGTTAATATGCTTATGTAGTTTAGCATTTGTTAAGAAATAAAAAGAAAAGAGTAAAATCACTTGACAAAATCAAGGTTTGATTATGAAAGAGGTGATAGTTTGAAATCAAGAAAGTTTTGAAAAAAGGGAGAATATTTAGAAAATTGAAGAATGGGTGGAGAAGAAGTGACTATCCTAAAGCATAAAGTAAAAGTTAAGGATAAGAAATATCTAACCACAAATGTAGCTATCTTCACCATAAATCAAGCAAAAGCACAAAGCTCCAAAGTCTTTGAACCATAATTCCAAGCAAAGGGAAAAGGTCTTAGTTCTAAGTCCAAGGATCCAAGAATATCATTGAAGTCCAAGGTCTAGGTTCAAAATTCCATGTCCAATGCAAAGAATACTAGCCATAGTCCAAGGTTAGAAGCACAAGTTTTTTAGAGGTTTAGGCCGTTATTAATGTTTTTTGGTCCAAGTGGACAAAGAGAAAAAGGCATAAGCATAAACATGTATCCAACGGACAAAGGAAAAAATTACGGAAGTATAAACAAGATATGATATGATATAATGACATAAAGCATAAAAAAGTAAAGAGGGATAGGGAGAAAGAAGGAAGCATAAAAGTATAGTAATAGTAATGTAGTAGTATATACATAATAGTAGCAGCACAAAGGCCATAGTGCCATAAGCATTCAAAAGTAACACCGATTATTCTGTCTCGCGTCTTGAACTATAATGATTAAACAATGTACTTAGGTCAAGGTTAATGAAGACTTGTTAGAAGATTGATAGAATCAAAGCCTCTACGCAACAAGCTTTAAAGATTTTGAACCTAATACGAAAGATTAACCATCCTTGGGCTTACACAACCAAAAGGTTTGAGCCACGAAAGATCAAGTTCCGATTCGGAGGGAGGGACAAATGTAGCGCTATGTTAAGCAATCGCCAAGTGACTTATAAAGAAGTCACCCTACTCGAGGTCGGTCAATAGTGATCTTTGTGCTAATGCATTCCAGATGAACAATATGTAGATTGTCATCCGAAAGCAATATCGCTCGAAAAGAAAAAAGGCAATGATCTAGTCTTGATCAAGAATTCAATAAAGAAATTGTAAGATCCATAAGAATTTCACCGATCCAAATAAAAGAGAAATAGATGAAGAGAAAGCCAAATTAAACCACAAAATTATGTGATCTAAGGCAAAGAACAAAGGGAAAGGGAAGAAAAAGGAAAAATAACCAAAACAGTCCCAAAAACAAGCCAAGGACTACACTCTGACTCAGAGTAACCGATTACTCTGATCACACATAAAACAGAGTAACCGATTACTCTACACGAAGAGTGAAAAAATAGTGCAAAACTCAGCATGATCATCTTTCAAAGCTTTCTTCAAACACCTTATGATCATAGAACCAAAATTGCACAAAATTTTAAGTAAAACAACAGCAAAAACCACAATCAAACACAATTACAAGATCCAAAGGATCAAGTAACAAAAATTATTAAAGGATCACATTGTGGAAGATAAATTAAGAACAACAATGGTGGAAAATGAGATTACCACTCAAAATCTGAAAATTGCTTCAAATTGCTCCAAAATCCAAACTCCAAAGCCTTGATCTACAAGAATTAATGAAGAAAACAAGTTTGGATGAAGGTTTAGCTCAAAGGTGAACAAGATTCAATGTGAAAACTTGTTAACTTTCAAAAGAAGAAAAGTCAGCTTTGAGTGAATTTGGTAGTTGGAGAAAATTGAGAGAGTCAAGAAGAATTTTGACAAGATGAATTTGGCTATAAAAAGCTTGTAGAATGAATGAAATGAGGGTTCTACTTATAGAGTTTAGGCTTGGAAATTTTGGTGGTTTGGAATTTGGTTTGGAACCAAAATTAGGCTTGGAATTTGAAGTTGGAGGAAAAATCAATATCAAGTGGTGATTAGTGAAGGTGTATGGTGGGAATTAATTGTGATTATGTAGGGAAATTAAAAGGAAGTGATCTAGAATATTCGCAAATGATGAAATTGGTGCCAAATGCTGCAGAGTTTGAATTTGCTGATATTTTTTTCAAAATTTCCACGTGGTAATCGATTACACATATAGTGGTAATCGGTTACTTCTGTGAAAAAAATGGGAAAATTGGTTTTTTGTTGCACTGTCTTGGCTCTGAATCGATTCTTTTTGCTTGTCAAAGAAGGCACAGAAATAAACACATGAACCTTGGGGTCTCTTGAATAATAATCAATCAAAAACTTGAGAACTCTTGATCAGATGAATTGTTGAATTATGTAAAGATCAACTTTGACTTTATCAAATGAAATTCCTTCGAGCTGAGGGACTGTTGCCTGGTGTTTTGATCTATTCTTCCCCTAAAAAATTAATAAAGGAGAAACAAAATATTTTTGGATTTTGATTAGTGGTTAGTAAACATAAACAAATAAAGTATTAAAGCGAAAAAGAAATACACAGATGCTAGGTGATCCCTGTAAAGCATAAATCCAAAGGAGAGAGGGATAAAGAAAACAAAGCATGATCTTGTTTGTGGTAAAGATGTAAAATGAGATGTGCAAAATCTTAGGGGTAAAAATTAGGGTTCTACAGCTGCACCTATTTAAGTTTCTTCCATCAGGAGATATGAAGGTTGAAAACATCGTCTCGCCAAGATTGTTGATACTTAAATACAGAAAACCAAATTTTTAGCCCTAAGATGTCACAAGATGATATGAATGCAAAGGATAAAACACTCTGCGGGGATACAAAAAACAAGGGATTTATGGTAAATTGAGTGAGATGAAGTGAAAAGACACACCGGGGATCACAAGCTATTTCTGGAGATCTGTCAAAGTGACAAAAAGTGTCCATCGATAGTTGGAAAGAAAGGGACAAGACCCTAGGAAGACGAGTAGTGACATCCAAGAATAACATTGGATTGAAACTACGAAGGGGACAACAGAATGCCAATAGATGTCCAAGAATGGAATTGGACAGCAACAAGCAAAAACAACAGCGTAACCCAAGAATATCATTGGATAGAGGTGAAAAACACTCTATTGGGGATAAAATATCCAAGAATGGCATTGGATGAAAGGAACTACAACATTCAAGAATGGCATGGAATGGGGCAACAACAAACATAAAAAATATCCAAGAATAGCATTGGATAAAGATAAACTCAATTGAAGATATATCAATCAACATCCAAGAATATCATTGGATAGAATTAAACTTCCATTTGAAAAACTTCAATGGGGACATCCAAGAATGGCATTGGATGACAAGGGTAAACATCAGAGGTATCCAAGAATAGCATTGGACTCGACTGGGGAAAAGGTGTCCAAGAATGGCATTGGATAAAAAAGGGTAAACATCAAAGATATCTAAGAATAGCATTGGACTCCGTTGAGGAAAAGATATACAAGAATGGAATTAGATTGAAGAAATCACAATATCCAAGAATGACATTGAATGTAGTGAGAAAAATTCTGGGAAATACATTAGAAAGAAATTTCAGGAATGGCACTGAAAGTAAAGGTAAATCACTACATTCAGGAATGGCATTAAATGATAGTGAGAAAGACATCTAGGAATGACACTGAATGCAAAAGAGAAAACTCATCCAGGAATGGCACTGAATGAACAGATAAAACTTTCAGGAATGGCACTGAAAGATATCCAAGAATATATGTTGGGGATTATAGAAGAGGGACAAGATTTCCAGGAATAACAATGGGAGAAACAAAAGGAACAAGATATCCAGGAATGGCACTGGAGATCAAAAGAGACAGACATCCAGGAATGGCACTGGAGTGAAAGAATATAAAGATCCATGAATAGCACTGGAATGAAAGAGACAGACATCCAGGAATGGCACTAGAGTGAAAGAATATAAAGATATCCAGGAATAACATTGAATAAAAAGACAGGTAATTGTTTTTTGGTAGGCGCCAAGTAAGTTGGACTTTGATCACAAGGTAAGATGTTGACAGCAACTGAACCTCGGGAAATGCACATGAGCACGAAACACACTTCGAGCTATGAAAATATTTCTATGTATGATATATGAATGATTCATGTATGCAATGCAAATGATTCGGATAACCCAAATGGACTCTTTTATAAGGGAAGAATGGAACTCTGATTCCTCAACACAGGGAACACTGCCCACTCTGCTTGGAGATAAGATGTTGAACACATCTCTGTCACTTATGAATTGTATCAGCTGGTCTTTTGAGGAAAGACATCTTGAGGATTCTTGAAGAAGATTGCCCCAGATTGATGCACTGATGAGGATAAACTGATCATGGCCTCAGTTTGACTGTTGCGGGGGAAAAATGAACGGATCATGGCTTTAATTCTTGAAATGAATGCTGAGGATAAACTGATCATGGCTTCAACTTGACTATTTCTGGGGATGAACTGATCACGGCTTCAGTTCTTGAAATGACTATTGAGAAGGCTAAACTCAGTATGGGTCTTGAAAGATATCTTTTGGCTAACCAATTCTGAGAATAACTTTCACTGAGCAACCAATCTTGGACTAATTCACAACCGGGTCTGGAAGTAATGTGCCCCTGATAGGATCACTGACCAAATTTCTCAACAGTTTGAAATTTCTTGATGAGGAAAGTTTGCTTGCAAATAAGATCATTCAAACAAACATGGTAATTTCAATGCAAAGCTCATGCAATTTTGAAATCAAAATCATTTTTGGAATGATATAATTGATGTAAAGTAAATGAAACACTTGTCAAAACACGGTGATTTAGACATTCAAAATGAAAGAGAAAGCAAAGGTATGACATCAAAACAAATGATTGGCAATGAACTTAGGAGTCAATTTATGCAACCTTGCTGTAGTATGCTTTCAAAAGAAACCTGGCTTCAATTAGGTCTTTTGAGGGTTGTAATGTGGTCTGGTTCACGGTTATAGAAACAAATGATATAGGCTCAAATTTTATTTGTACCCAATCCATTCTTCGTGATGATCTTCAGTCTTATGTTTAGTTAATTCAACCTATGCACTCAGGTTTCAAGCGATTTTGGAAATGCAACACAGTTATGATGATGCCTCAAGAGCCAAGGGATTTTCGAGATGGCAATCACTTTTTCTTACAACATTTTGTTGTTTTTTATGAGGACCTTAGTCAACTCGTTTTCTCTTTGAGGATTTTGGTAACCTCTTGATTAATTTTTTTTTTGTTATCCCTAACTTTTGCCTGAACTGTCTCATTTGAGCTTACAGTCAGCTAGATGCCTCAATTTTTTCCTAAGTCTCCTTCATAGGTTTTGACTTAGCGGGCTTTTATTTTGATTTTTTCATTCTTTTTTTTTGAAAGATAGTGTCTACCTGGCTTAATGATTACGGTGAACCATCATTGGCTTTTGATTTAAAATACATCTTCGACACTTCTTTGATGTGTGCAAAGGAAAGCTTGTGATTGCAACTTTTGTTGGAAGGCGTCTTGAATGATTCTCTTGAATTAGAATGCATAATCAAGTTAAATGAGAACTACCCATCCCCAGGTTAAAATTGCGGTTTTTTCGTACAAAAAGAAACTCCAACTTCTAGGCTCAAAGGGGTTGACTAGGGATTAACTTCCTTATTTCTTCAGTGTTTGGGAAATGAAACGGTGTCTGTACATCATCAGCCAAGTTTTAATTAAAAGCATACAATCCAGCAATTTTAGGTATTTCGTTTTCATCATCCTCCCTCCAATCTTTGTATAAACAAAAGCTAGATAAAGAAAGTGAACATGAGATATTTTTTTTTTGTGAAAAAGAAAGCATAAAGATGCACACAGTGGATGTAAATAAATTGAATCAAAACATTGCAATGCTCATTTCATTGAAATTACCATGAAAGTACAAATAAAGTTCGAAAGAAAACAATTAATACAATCAAAGAAAAATGCAAACTGAAAGAAATAAGGCCTAGTGACTAATCAGCAACAAGGATGAGCTGTCATATCTGAAACACTGGCTTAGGAGATGATCTATTTGAACTGACTCAAACTTCACTTGGCATGCTCTGAAAAAGGATTGTTGACAACATTGGGATCATCATCAATAAAGTTAAGGATCTTGTCTTTGATCAACTCTTCTACTCTAGCCTTCAACGCATATCAACCTTCTAAGTTATGGCCTGCCCCACCTTGATGGAACTCACAATAAAGATCAACCCTATAGCCGGCTGGGAGAGGATTTGGAGGAGGAGGTAGAGCTCTGGTTGTAATCAAACCTTTCCGAACAAGACCTGGATACAGCTCAGTGTAGGACATCAGGATAGGATCAAAGTTAACCCTATTGCGATTCTGATTTTGTCTAACAGCTTGACGAGGAGCTTGAACTAGTTGAGCATTGATGTAACACCCCAATTCCCATCGCGGATAAATAATACATAAATAAATCAGAGTCAATAAAAATTTACTCTTAGACAGAAACAAGGATGCCATATTTAAAGAAAGAAAACACAATACCTGCTCATAAATTTGATACATAACACAAAATGGAATAAACATAAAAGGGAAACTTTTTCCAACAAAAGGAAAGTTCAATTATGGAATAAAGCGGAAAGATCCGTAACTGACTTGTTTTACAAAATAAATTGTTTTATAACATCAAAATATTCATACAAAGGTAATACAAAATATATCCAACAAATGTATACATATATAACAAAAGCGTTCCCCGACTCACGTGTTACGTATCAGAGCAGACACCAAATATCTAAGCAAAATGAAGATCTAACTCTTCCACTTGCCTCCACAGCGGCTAATCTGCATTATGCCATAAAAAGCATATTCCAGCAGAAGGGTGCGAAATAACAACTAAATTAAGATTGCATAATAATATGCCAAAATATATTTAATCACATGTATAAATCAACTCACCCATACAATCGCATACTAACACTTATAGCATGTCACCGATACATAACATATTCCTAATAATCCAATAACATAGCATATATCAATTATACTAACATAATAACATATTCACACATGATGTATACCAAAGTTATAACATATGGCAACACCACCACATCACCTATATTCATACACCGCATACCAACGATAATCCAAACAATCTTTGTAATGTATAACGTCTCCACAAAACATAGCATATATCCATTCATAAAACATATCATCCATAATCCATACATTTATCACGAACATAATCAATCAATTCACAATTTCCTACACATAATCAATCCATTCATGATTTATGCAAATGCACAGAGACCGACACAACGACTTTATGCAATGCGGTACCATTCCATCCATCATTCTGGTCATCATTAATTCACTCAGGAATTATTGGAACCATCACTTGTTACTTAGTGTAACTCCCCGTCGGGCAAACGATGTTCCCCGTCGCTTTAGTTCCTCTTGGTATAAGGCTCACGACCGTTACAGCGGATTTCCTCTGGAATCGTTTCGTCGCTCACACCCCACAAGGGTACACGACATCACAAGTTGCATATCATGATGTATGGCATGCTAATGACTCATGACAATCAAATGCATATACATATATAACCATGTGAACCATCTCAACATCAATAATCATGCATTGGAAATCAATTCAAACAATGCCTTTACTTGCCTTAAGGCCACCAAATAACACATATGAATTTCACATAAACAATGCATTTCATCATAATCCACAAACCACAACAATTAGCATTTTAGCATATACACTCATATCAATTCACATCAAGAATTACTCACCATCAACCACAACAATCCTACAATCATACAATGATATTCACAACACTAGGATTTACGCCACGAAGGCTACCCACAACAATTACAACAACTTATCACATGCTTCAACATCATATAAACCACATAAAAGTTGCATGTCATATAACAATAGCACAACACACTTTAAAACACCGACCGCACGCATTTAACGCGATAAAAACCCGACAATCTAACACTCTTACACAAACACGACTTAAATGAATCATATACTGTCCTCCAAACCATTCTTAATAGAAATAATATTTCATTAGCTTTCCAACGCTTCGAACGGGGGTCAAAACAGACTTACGGTTCAAAAGTTATGAAGAAAACAAAACTTGACATTTTGGAAAAATTATGTGATCATGAGTCGATGCATGGTACTATGAGTCGACGCATAAACCTGAGATTTCTCCCGGGTCAGTGCACGCATATCATGAGTCGACGCATAATCCTGGGGGGTCGGCGCATAATGCGCAGATTCTGCTAAAAACTCAGTTTTCGACCGTTAAAAGCCTTCCGGACCTCCGATTTCGATTCCGTAAAAAGCCCCGGTCTCAAAATTCAACATACTACAATATTTTCACCATTAAAAAGACATCCAACACATTTTACATTTTTTAAATATTTTGAAACATAATTTTATCAATTTATCCCAACTCCAAATTTGATCAAAACCACTCGAAAACACACAAACAACCATTCCCGATTAATTCCCATCCTCACCCGACTATACTACACAACTTATTCCGCATTCCAACGGTGTAAACATCGATTTCTCACTATTTCATCATTATTGCCCTAACTTTCACAAACTATATAACTCAATCCAAAACTCCCTAAATCATACCAACGAGTATTCCTGATTAAACCCAAACATTACTCGACTATTCTACACAATCTATTCCAAATTCTAACTGTTAAAACATCGATTCTATCGAAATGATCAAAATTCCAATCAAGTGGAAACCATATATTTTTCAACCAAACATTCAAACAAATACATACATATACATATACAAGCAAGATATAATCGAAACTTCTCACCCTTACCCGATTAATCGAAGTTCAAGCTTTGATTTGGATGATTTCCTCCTCTTCCCCTTCTTCTCTATTTTCTTTCTCTTCTTTCTCTTTTCTCCTTTTCCTCTTCTCTCTGTTTTTCTTCTTCTTTTCTAACTTCCTCTTTTCTTTCTCTTCTCACAAATATATATATATATATATATATATATATATATATATATATATATATATATATATATATAGTACTTATTATATAATATAAATCCAATAGGGTAAAACATCTCCAATCGATATTTGTCTTCCAACACCAATTGATCAATTATTAGAGTTACCTTAAAATACCCTCTATAACAAAATATCTACTTTTATAAAAATATCTAACCCCTCAAAATGACCATTTTACCCCTCAGCTCAAATATCTCGCAAACGCTCTCAAAACGCGATAAAACATAATAACGATGAAAATTAATATATTGTCAAATAAAAGTCAAGAATAAAATAATATAAAAACGAAAATAATTAAATCGACTCGATTAAATAAATCAGACAAAACGGGGCGTTACAATTCTCCCCCACTTAGACATTTTCGTCCTCGAAAATATACTTGGTGCAAACAACTCTGGATACGACTCTCGCATCCGACTAACCCACTCTCATGCCATTAAAGGCAACACCATGAATAATACAAACCGACAAAACACCTCACTCACAGCAACTACTACAACAACATGACAACGGTAATAACAACGACAAGATGCAATGCCCATACAATGCACTCGACGACCAACTCACGACTCAAAGAATACCCAAGTTACGAACACACAGGTTCACTATTGAACCGAAACACAACAAGATCGTTACCATCACCGTAGGTAACACTCCCCTAATTCCCCATCACAGGAATTAGCTACACGCACTCGAACCATCACCATGGAAACGAGGCAACAACAAAGATAAGAACATAAAGTTCCACGACATAAACAACGTCTTAACAACATCCATAAAACTAGAATGCCAACAACCTTGTCACACAACATTATTACAACAATGCTACGATTCAACAACAGAACATATAACCAAAACATCCATCTACATAGTAGCCCATGAATAGTAATTAAACCTTTCACCTAACATTTCCATTCCGGAACGCCCAATGGTCTCATCATTCCTACATGTTTCCAATGTTCAACCTATGAACTCTTACAAGTCACACACTCATATATGAAATGTGCCCCATCACGCTTTCGATGTGCACTCTGATTACTCGCAACCATCAAATCTACCAATTCCATATCCAACTTCTGACTCTCTCTAATATTCACCAGAAGAAACATAGTTCATTTCTAATAGACCCAACCGTACACTCCACTGAGTTATCTCACACACCAGACACAAGTCTCTGAACTGCTCAATTAATTCTAATCCTCTGACCATCAAAACACACATGTATAAAAACTTTCGACTTAACTTCACCAATAGGATAAATCCAGCTAAAGTCATAACTCATCAGGAATTCTAACCATCCTCATTGTCTCATACACTATAAGTTCTGAACAAACAGGTACTCAATACTCTTGTGATTACTAAACACTTCGAACTCAAAACCATAAAAATAATACCTCCAGATTCCCAACACAAAAGTGACCGCAACCATCTTGAAATCATGAATCCTCAATTGTCGTAAAGCATAAGCCACGACTTTACCATCTTGCATTAACACACTGACTAAACTTATCAAGGACGCATCCCAATATTCCATAAACAGTTTATTAGGATCACATAGACTCAAAACTAGAGTTGTAGACAATTTCTACTTTAGCCCTCTCGAACTTTCCTCACAAGGAACATCCAAAGCAAACGACTTACCCTTTGCAAGTCAACTGAAGTAAGGAAATTGCTAACTTGGAAAAACCTTCCATAACCTTCGGTAATGCCCAACTAAAGTCCAAAAAGTTTCTAATCACCTTAACCGACTTCGGAGCCTCTCACTATAGAACTACATCTATTTCCGATGCATCCATAACAATACCATCATCAGAACTCACATATCCAAGAAAACTAACCTTTTTCAACCAAAATTCTCACTTGAATAATTTAACATAAAAATTCCTTTCTTTTCAACACTTGCAACTTGATTCTCAAACACCCTACATACTCTCCTTCTGATTTTATAATAGATCAGAAAATCCCTAATGAACACCACTCCAAACTTATCCAATCAAATATGGAGGATACGATTCATGTACTCCACAAACATTCCAGACGCATTACTATCACCGAACAACATCACTGTACATTGTAATGCCTAACCAAATTCCAAAAGATATAAATTCTTAAAGTTTTTGCAAAATTCTTCACTGGGTAATTCTAACACCAACATCCAATATTCCATCCAGAAACACATCTAGAAATCACGCACAACTGGCAGCCCTTCTCTGTGGCTTTCCTATCAATTCCAGAACACTATTATCACAAATATAACAAACATCTTGGTCTCATCGCCTAAGAGTTTTTCTACTCACTTAGCAGATATAACCTCAACTATTCACCTTCGTCCAATTTAAGCTCACTTTCTACTCTCTGAGGAGCAATCATTAAAATGCATGATCGTTCTCCCTTAGAAACATCCCGACTTGACCAACATACCAAAGCCTCTAATCCGCCTCATCTTCCGATATAAGAATCTTCATCGACTCATCAAAATAATCCGTAATCATTTTCTTAATTCCAAACAATCCATTGCACACACTATCAAGGCCGGAAAGACACGTCTATTCCCTCCAACATAATTCTGTCTACTATCAACAAGAGATTAAGGGTGGTCAGTTCCTCAATTTGTCAATAGACATCCGACAATCATGATGGGGCATAAACCGTCTTTACCAAACCATAATAACATTTCTTGCATCTTGTGCACAAAACTACCTAAGGCACAAATCCTTAGTCGACTTAAACCCTACCTCCGCATTCCTCCGGAACTGGGAACAACACTGTCCAAACAACACTTACAATCTTGCAAACAACTACACACTAAGCCAACGCTCCATAACTTAAGCAACTTGGAGAAGCACAAGCTTCTCCCCGACTTATCTCATTCTAAATCCTGCAGACAAAGGATTAGAAAACTAGAAAGCACTAACAGTGTATCACACACATATCACAGACTAAGGGACAAACAACATCGACAGTATTCAACTGTCATGCCACACAAACTCAACAACTTGGCCGGACAGACCGACCTGCTCTGATACCACTAATGTAACACGCCAATTCCCATCGCGGATAAATAATTCATAAATAAATCAGAGTGAATAAAAATTTATTCTTAGACAGAAACAAGGATGCCACATTTAAAGAAAGAAAACAATCCCTGCTCATAAATTTGATACATAACACAAAATGGAATAAATATAAAAAGGAAACTTTTTCCAACAAAAGGAAAATTCAATTATGGAATAAAGCGGAAAGATCCATAACTGACTTGTTTTACAAAATAAATTGTTTTATAACATCAAAATATTCATACAAAGGTAATACAAAATATATCCAACAAATGTATACATATATAACAAAAGTGTTCCCCGACTCCTGTGTTACGTATCAGAGCTGACACCAAAGATCTAACTCTTCCACTTGCCTCCACATCGGCTAATCTGCATTATGCCATAAAAAGCATATTCCAGCAGAAGGATGAGAATAACAACTAAATCAAGATTGCATAATAATATGCCAAAACATATTTAATCACATGTATAAATCAACTCACCCATATAATCGCATACTAACACTTATAGCATGTCACCAATACATAACCTATTCCTAATTATCCAATAACATAGCATATATCAATTATACCAACATAATAACATATTCACACATGATGTATACCAAAGTTATAACATATGGACACACCACCACATCACCTATATTCATACACCGCATACCAACGATAATCCAAACAATCTTTGTAATGTATAATGTCTCCACAAAACATAGCATATGTCCATTCATAAAACATATTATCCATAATCCATACATTTATCACGAATTCATATCAAATCACCAATGCTATCACGAGCTCAACGCATAATCAATCAATTCACAATTTCCCACACATAATCAATCCATTCATGATTTATGCAAATGCACAGAGACCGACACAACGACTCTATGCAATGCGGTACCATTCCATCCATCATTCTTGTCATCATTAATTCACTCAGGAATTATTGGAACCATCGCTTGTTACTTAGTGTAACTCCCCGTCGGGCAAACGATGTTCCCCGTCGCTTTAGGTCCTCTTGGTATAAGGCTCACGACCGTTACAGCAGATTCCCTCTGGAATCGTTTCTTCGCTCACACCCCACATGGGCACACGACATCACAAGGTGTATATCATGATGCATGGCATATTAATGACTCATGACAATCAAATGCATATACATATATAACCATGTGAACCATCTCAACATCAATAATCGTGCATTGGAAATCAATTCAAACAATGCCTTTACTTGCCATAAGGCCACCAAATAACACACATTGAATTTCACATAAACAATGCATTTCATCATAATCCACAAGCCACAACAATTAGCATTTTAGCATATACACTCATATCAATTCACATCAAGAATTACTCACCATCAACCACAACAATCCTACAATCATACAATGATATTCACAACACTAGGATTCACGCTACGAAGGCTACCCACAATAATTACAACAACTTATCACATGCTTCAACATCATATAATCCACATAAAAGCTCCACGTTATATAACAATAGCACAACACACTTTAAAACACCGACCGCACGCATTTAACGCGATAAAAACCCGACAACCCAACACTTTTACACAACGACGACTTAAATAAATCATCTACTGTCCTCCAAACCATTCTTAATAGAAATAATATTTTATTAGCTTTCCAACGTTTCGAACGGGGGTCAAAACGGACTTACGGTTCAAAAGTTATGAAGAAAACAAAATCTGACATTTTGGAAAAATTTTGTGATCATGAGCCGACGCATGGTACTATGAGTTGACGCATAAACCTGGAGATTTCGCCCGGGTCAGCGCACGCTGTAGCGAGCAATTTTGGACGCGGTTCTTAAGCGCTGGTCGCTCTCTGCGGTTGAGCTTAAACTACAGGTCGATTCATTTTTTATCCTATTGTGAGCTGAATAAGGAAGGGAAATAGATGTCTCCAATTAACCCTGCTTTGCATACTGAGTTTAAACAGCGGTCTATTAGGTTACGAATGCTATCAATGTGGGGGGCCTTTGTACTGGTTATTTGTATTTTCACCAATACAGTTTTCTTTCTTTCTATGATCTTCTAGCGGGGAACAAGGGTTAGGATGTTAGGACTGATGCTTTTTGATAGATACATGAGAATATGGGATTTTGGGTTTTTGTTTAGTTTGATCGCTAATATTTTTCTTTCAATCTTATGCCTACGTATTCCCGTTTACCGAAACAGGAAAATCAGAGCGTTCGTAGTTCCTCCTATTCTATGGGAGGAAATGGGTGTTTTGGTGTCTTGTTCAAAGCCGAAGACGTGAAGCGAAAGGTGATTTGTATCTTGTTCAAAGCCCAAGATGTGAAGCTGAAAAGTCTATTTGTGTCTTGTTCAAAGCCCAAGACGTGAAGCTGAAAGGCCTCGACTTTAGAGAGAATTTGTCATCTCTAAAGAGGGGGTTGTTTTTCACAACTGTTGGGTGACTGACTATAAAGGAGGATTACTTTAACCGGGATACGCGGATCCTAGCAATGCCATAATTTCCTTTACAGGGGCTTTTAACCTGAAGGAGAAGACTTTAACTCAGTGTAGAGCAATGCCATCTTTCCTTAGGAATTTCTCATGCTAAAAGAGGGACAGTGGTGTGGATGTAGATGATCCAGAGGCTTGCCACTTACAACGATTAGATGAAGGGGAAGGAGTTGTTGATGTTTGTGTACTGTGAACGAGGCACAACTTTGATGCTAAAAGGTTGATTGGATCAACCAGTGGTTTTCTTATACAAAGCCTAAGAGGAGGCTAATCTGTGTCTCGTACAAAGCCCGAGAGAGAGGCTAAAAGGTTTTGACTCAACGAGGGAATCTTTTGGTATCTCATATAAAGCCCGAGATGAAGGCTATTTGACTCAACAAGAGTTTTTTGTATCTCGTACGAAGCGCGAGATGGAGGCTGTTGTTTGTTTGGCTCAATAAGAACCTTTTTGTATCTCGTACAAAGCCCGAAATGGAGGCAAAAGGGGTGATTGACTCAACGAGGGAGTCTCTTATGTGTCTCGTACAAAGCCCGAGAGAGAGGCTAAACGTTGTTTGACTCCGCTAGGGAGAATCATTGTACAAAGCCCAAGAGGAGGCTAAGGTAACTGTTTAAGTGACAGGTCCAGTATACTGATTTTGAAAGAGAAAATCAGTTCTTATATGAGCAACACTGTACTCCAGGATTTGATTCAAGGATCCGGGTTATTCATGTTCTTTAAGGAAGCGGGAAATCCGAAGGGTATTGAGACTGTCCGAGTCTATGAGTTTCCTCCTTATTTTTGAAGGGGTCACTTGAGAATGTCTTTGAGACTCAAGGAAATTAGACTGTCCAAGTCTAGAGTTTCATCTTTTGTACTATGCTTTGAGAAACAGTAGTAGACTTTGTGAAAGGACTGTTCTATGCAGATGATTAAGTTTTGTTCCTATACCTCTAGGAGGTCGTCGGGATAATTTGTACGAAGCCCAAGAGGAGGCTGGAAACTTTTAAGAAGCCGATCGGTCCTTGTACTAAGCCCAAGAGAAGGCTATCATTCCCGGAGGAAGAGATCATTATACGAAGCCTAAGAGGAGGCTGTAAATACTTCTAAGAAGCCGTAAGGTCTTTGTGCTAAGCCCAAGAGGAGGCGGGGTTGCTTTTAGGAAGCCTGTGGGTCCTTGTACGATGCCCAAGAGGAGGCCGATGCTTTTAAGAAGCCCGTGGGTCCCCAAACCCCGAGAAATTCAAGGCAATGCTATTCACCGAGAATAGATCAAAGTCAGGAAAGTTTGAGAATTTGGAAGAAACTCAAAGATGCCATTCACGGAGAATACATTCATCTTGGGGAGTAGAGTTTCTTGACGATTCCTAATGGGGACAACCGAAGAGAAGACTGTATCTGGTGATCCTATTGGGGATCTAGTTGTCTATTTCTAAACGAAACAGCGTCACCTAGTTCTAGACGTAGTTGCCGGGGAAACTCTAAATATCTATACTATTATTACAAAGTTGATATGAGTTTATGAAAGAAGACTTACAGTGAAACAGCCCCACAATACAGTTATATGTATAAGAAAACGGTAAATGAAAGCAATAACCACTTACTCGGTTGTAGAGCTTCCATGCTGTTTGGTTAGTTGTTCAACAAAGAAAGATTGAAAACAACAGTATATTCAAAATCAAAGGAGAAAGTGCTTTGAAAAAGAAAGATCTGGGACTTACAGCTCAAAGAGAGGCCCAGGGTTTTATCAGTGAGCGCACTGTTTGAATTTGTACAGAGGGACTTATACAAGTGACTGAGGCCCAAAAAAGGTTTTATGTACAAAGGGATGGGTCTTACACTCTCTCAAGAGGCCCAAAAAGTTTTAAGAAAGGAAATGGGTCTTACTACTCGAGGGTAGGCCCAGTTGACTTTTCGTTTAAAATGGCGATCGCGCCGAGGTTTTCTTTTAACGCAGAGGGACTTATACAATAAGTGAGGCCCAAAATATTTTGGTTAAAAGGGGGTTGGGTCTTACACTCTAATAGAGGCCCAAAGAGTTTTAAATGGGTCTTATAGCTCGAGGAGAGGCCCAGTTTTGTTTTGAAAAGGCGACGATCGCGCCGTTTATTTTTTTTGACGGTATTGGGACTTATACAATACACTGAGGCCCAAAATGCTTTGGTCAAAAAAAGGATTGGGTCTTACACTCTATTAGAGGCCCAAAGAGTTTTGAAAATGATTTATGAGGGTTGAATTAATCCAAAAACCCTAATTTGTTTTCAAAAATGTATTTAATTGAATAAAAATTCAATTAAAATGATCAAAATTGTTTATCATATGAAAAAACAAATTGTGACCTTGGATTAATGCTTCAAAAATTAAGTATTGACCTACAAAATAATTAGAAAGCATTAAAAATTGCAAAATCAATGTAGAAAAAATATTTAAAATGTCAAAAACAATTAAAATATTAATTCTTTGCAAAAATATCAATTATATGAAATAAATAAAATTTTTGGGATTTTTTGGGGAAATAAAATATTTTAACATTTTTGTGAATTATTAAAAAAAGAATCAACTCAAAATCATTAAAACTCAGAGAGAAATTAATTTTTGAATCAATTAAATAAAATCACAAAATTCAAATATTCAAATTATTCAAAAATGGCGCCAAGAACACACCAAGAACACGCACGTCTTCTGGGTTTGGCTGATTTGCATTTTCTCCTCAATCTCACTGAATACTTGATTATAACATGCAATCCACATATCATTATGCTCGTCTCAACTTCACGATCATGTCTATGTCCATTAATTTCATTTAAATTAAACATATAACAAGAAATCATGAAAAATCCTCAAGAACCCTAATTTCTGCATGAAGGCTAGGATTTTTGATACACGATTCAAACAATGCAATTAATTGAGGGGAAACATTCCATGCATGATTATGAACATATGGCCAAATTATTGTGAAGCAAAAATTGCATGGATCATAGAGTTAGAAGAGCTCATGCTTACCACTTGTAGCTGGTGATCATGATTTGTGTTGGAAGTGTTACATGTAACGCCCCGGTTTTGTCTTATTTAATTAATCGAGTCGTTTTGATTATTTTATTATTATATTATTTTATTTTCGACTTTTATTTAGAAGAATGTTATTTTTCATCGTGATTATATTTTGTCGCGTTTTGAGAGCGTTTGCGAGATATTTGAGTGTAGGGGTATTTTGGTCTTTTGTGGGGATAGATATTTGTCTTATTAAAATAGAAAGTTAGAGGTGAGAAAGGGAGAAAAACAGAATTTTGAGAGAAAAAGAGAAGAAGAAGGAAAAGAGAGGAGAAAAGAGAAGAGCAAGAGAAAAGTGTGGAAAATCACCAAGATCAATCTTTCGGAGTCGATTTAATCGGGTAAGGGTGTGAAATATTGTTATCCTAACTTTGTGTATGATTATGTATGTGTTTTGTGTGGATGTTTTGGTTGGTTTTCCATATGTTTCCGGTTATGCCGTATTGGACGAAATCGATAGAAACCAATGTTTTTACGGTCGAAAAGTCGTATGAATACATGTGTTGGTTGGTTATATGTATGTGAGCTGCTGTTTAAAGTTTCATGAAGTTTGGTTATGTTTCGGTTAGTCTTCGGTATGTTTCTGTTGTTGTTTCCGTTTAGGTCGAATTGTAGGAAATCAATAGAAACCGATGTTTTCACGGTTAGAATTCGGAATAAATTACGTAGTTGTATCGAGTAAGGTTAGGTCGTCGTATAGCGTGCTTTTTATTCGATTCGGTGATGTTTGAAAATTCTGGTTTTTGAAAGGTTGAAATTTAATCGAAAAATCGAACGTCGTAGAAATTTCGTTTATGTGTTCTAAATTGTTCTTATGTATTTGGTGGTGGCGCGTATATGTTTGTTTCGATGAAAATGTTTGATTTAGTCGAGTTTACGGGCACTTGGAAAAATGGCAGCAAAGGTGTATTTTGAGAAAATCTGATTTTTGGAAAAAACAGGGCTATGAATCGATACATAACAGCTATGTATCGATACGAAATGGTTTATGTATCGATACATAACCCTTATGCATCGATACATACTGTGAAAATTGGGAAAAACAACATTTTCTCTACAGCATGTGTCGACACATGCGTGCTATGTATCGATACATGTGGCTTTTTGTATCGATACATAGGCTTATGTATCGATACATACTGTGCTGAACCATAAATTCGGGTTTGTCGGGGAAACTTCGGAAATTCATATCTCTTGAACCGTAAGTCGGTTTTAACCCCCGTTCGAAGCGATGGGAAGCTAACGAGATGTTCTTTCTAGGAAAAATAGTTTTGGGGTCTGAACTTGGTCCAATCGGTACAGTTTTTACGAACCGTTTCGTAGTGTCGGGCGTCCGGTTTATGTTTTTGCGTTATTTTGAAATATTCATATCTTGTTAACCGTTTATCGTATTTAAGAGTTCTTTATACCGAATCGAAGCTGTCGATGAGTACTTTTTGATGATGATAGAAAATATTATTTTTGGCCGACTTTTAGCCGACTTTTCTGAGAAACCGAATAATGGAATTTTGAGTTATTTTTCAATATTGTAAGACATATTATGATATGTTATGAGATGGCTTGTGTGATGATTCTTTGATGGGAATTTGATGTTGTGGAATGGTATATTGGTGTTTGTGGCCATTTTGGGCAATTGTGTGCATTACTTTATATGTACTTGAAATACATGATTATTGTTAATGCATGAGCATTTGATGTTGGCATGAGTCATTAATGTGTCAAGTATCATGATATGCATTCTTGCATTGGAAGATTCATAAATGAATCAGTTTTATCGTCTTACGCCCTGAAATAATGGTAGAAGCGATTAATCACAATCAGTTTTATCGTCTTACGCCCTGAAATAATGGTAGAAGCGATTAATCACAAATGATTGTGCGCCCTGAAATAGTGGGCTATGGCAATCGGATTGTGCGCCTTGAAATAGTGGTCGAAAGCAATCCATAAACGTCGTACGCCCTGAAATAATGGTTTATAGCGACGGGGAACATCGTAGGCCCGACGGGGAGTTACTCTATGTAACGAGCGATGATTCCAAGAGTTCCTGAGTGAACTAGTGATGATTGAGTCGGTACCGCATTGCATTTGCATAGAGTCGTGAGTCGGTCTCTATGATTTGCATTGGTCATCTTTGTATATGTGCATTGATGAAGGAACCTGAATATATGTATTTATGTTGAATGATAAGCATTGTGATGTATATGCTTGGTTTTGTATATATATATATATATATATATATATATATATATATATATATATGTCTTGCGATGTATATTGAGTAAGAGGTGATGAATGGCGATAAGAGTTGTATCTTTGTAATGATACATTGGTGAATAAACATGTATGTGTGTTGTGTTGAATGAATGGCGATGAATTGAGATGTATTGGGGATACATGTATTTGAGCATGAATGAATATGCCTATGTGAAGGATGCGTTAATTACGGATTGTTATGCCGTGTATTTGATTTATGGTATATGCTTGGTGTTATATGTATATATATATGCATAGTGACGAGCTGTGGTGAGAATGTGGTATATGTGTATTATATGTTGAGAAATATAATTATATGCAACGTTATTATGATAATATTTCTCACCCTTCTGCTGTTTTATGATGCTCTATGAGGCATTGCAGATTAGGTATCTGGTGGTCTTTTGTGAAGCGTGTCTTCATTTTCCTTGTTGGTCGGTTGGCTCTGATATGTAGCACCGGGTAGCTAGGACGTTTTGATCTTTTTGTGATACATTTGCATATGTATCTTGCTGATGAATTTGTGTATATAAACATGATGTTGTTTGTGATTCATACTGGATGATGTATATATATATGTTGATGTATATATGTGGTTGTTATTCAATATTTTAGATGTTTCCGTTTTTATTCTAAATATTGAGATGTGGGTATAAGGACTGAGATCCTTTGTTGTTTGAAAGTTACCCCACTGTTGCATATCATTTTGAGCAGGTGTTGTATGTGTTTTAATTTCAAGCATAATGTGACATACCTTTTTATGCCGTGTTTGCAATTATACTCTGATAAATTTTTTTCAATACGTGCCTAAATGATTTAATATGTTATTTGGGGGTATAGAAAAGGGTGTTACATTAAGTGGTATCAGAGCCAGTGTTGAGTCTGTTGGTGCGACAGTTGAATACTGTCGTTGTTGTTTGTCCCTTAGTACGTGATATGTGTGTGAAACACTGTCAGTGCTTTTTGGTTTTCTAATCCTTTGTTTTCAGGAGTTAGAGTGAGATAAGTGGGGGAGAAGCTGATACTTCTCCATGTTGCTTCAGGTGTGGAGCGCTGGCTCAGTGTGTTGTGAATTGCAAGATTGTAAGTGTTGTTTGGACAGTGTTGTTCCCGATTCCGTAAGAAATGCGGAGGTAAGGTTTATGTCAACTAAGGATTTGTGCCTTAGGTAGTTTTGTGTATGGGATGCAAGAAAGGCTATTATAGTTTGGTAAAGACGGTTTATGCCCCATCATGATTGTCGACTGTCTATTGGCAAATTGAGGAACTGATCACCCTTAATCTCTTGTTGATAGCAGACGGAAATTATGTTGGATGGAATAGGCGGGTCTTTCCGGCTTTGATAGTGTGTGTAGTGAGTTGTTTGGAATTTAAAGAGATGATTACAGATTATTTTGATGAGTCGATGAAGATGCTAATATCGGAAGATGAAATGGATTAGAGGTTTTGGTATGTTAGTCCAGTTGGGAAGTCATTGAGAGAGAATGATTGGGTTTTATTTGAGGACTGCTTCACAGAGAGTAGAGATTAAACTTAATTGGACGAAGGTGAATAGTTGAGGTTTATATCTGCTAAGTAAGTAGGAAACTCTTAGTAGATGGGAATAAGACGTTTGTTTTGTCTGTGATGGTAGTGTTCTGGGAATTGGCAGGAAGTCGCAGTGATGGGCCGTCAGTTGGGCATGGTTTTCAGATATGTTTTTGGATGGAACGTTAAGGTGTTGTCTTAGAGAGCTCCAGTATTCTTGGTGACAAAAGGAATGATGTTTGAATGGAATAACAAGCAGGATGTGTATAATGGTATTGAGACTATGGAAAGCAAAACTTAGAGTTCTGGTGAAGTTTGACGTCTTGGGAGTTTTAAGGCATTAATGGAAATTTTGAGAGAACCCTTAGGTATGGGTGTAATATTTAAGAGTTCTTTTTGGTTAGTTGTGGTTACATGTTGGGATTTGTGGAATTTGGATTGTCCAGAGAATGAAATTGTGTATGAGTTACTGTCAGTGGAATAAGGTAATGAATGAGAATAAGTGTCCACTTTCATGAACAGATGACTAGAATGGTTTGGTTGAGTTTGAGTGAGTTACAATTGTTTGGAATGTTTGATAAGAGTGGTGAATTGTGTGAGCTTAGGCTTTGATCGATTTAATGTGACTGGTTATGGTTGTTATCATTGGGATAGGCTGTTATGTACTCGGTCAAGCTTGTGTGTGAGTAACCAGTTACCCAGTGGAAAGTTTTGCAAAAGCTTTAAGAATTTATATCTTTTGGAATTTGTTTGGGTATTACAACGTGCAGTGATGTTATTTGGTGTTAGTAAGGAATCTGTAATGTTTGTGGAGTAAAGGAATTGTATCTTCCATATTTAATTGGATAAGTTCGTAGTGGTTTCGATTGAGGATGTTTGGATTTGTTATAAACTAAGAGGAAGAATGAGTAAAGTGTTTGAGATTTGAATTACAAGGGTTGAAAAGAGACGAAGTTTTATGCTAAGTTATTCGAGTGAGAATTTTGGCTGAAAAGGGCTAGTTTCTTGGAAATGTTATTTCAGATGAGAGTATGCTTAATGGATCCATCGGAAGTAGATGTAGTTCTACATTGAGAGGCTCCGAAGTTAGTTAAGGAGATTAGAAACTTTTGGACTCAGTTGGTTGTTATTACAAGTTATGGAAGACTTTGTTAAGTTCGTACTTCTGGTATCTCAGTTGACTTACAAAGGGTGAGTCGTTTGTTTGGATGTTCGTTGTGAGTAAGTTTTGGTAAGCTGGAGTAGAAGTGTCTACGGTTTCAGCTTTGATTTTGTGTGATCCTAATAAACCGGTTGTGGGGTATTGTAATGTGTCTTTGATGAGTTTAGTCAACGTGGTAATGCAAGAGGGTAAAGTCGGGGCTTATGCTTTACGACAATTGAGGATTTATAAAAGGATCTGTATTATTATGGATTTGGAATTTGTTGCGGTGGTATTGTGTTGGAATGTTTGGAGGTATTATCTTTATGGTTCTAGGTTCGAAGTGTTTGGTAATCGCAAGGACATTGAGTACTTGTTGGGTCTAAAGGAATAAAGTATGAGACAACAAGGATGGTTAGAGTTCTTGATGAGTTATGAATTTGGCTTGGATTATCCTTCGGGGAAAAGCTGTTGTTGTGCCTGAAAAGTTAAGTCGGAAGTTTCTATGCATGTCTGTTTTGATGATCAGGGAGATAGAATTATTTAAGAAATTCCGAGACTTGTGTATGGTGTATGAGATAACACAGGAGAGTGTGAGGTTGGTAATATTAAAGTGAACAGTGATTTTTGGCGAATATGAGAAAGAGTTAGACTTTGGACGTGAAATTGATAGTTTTGATGGTTGCGAGTAATCAGAGTGCGCAGCGGAAGCGTGAGGTGGCACATTTTGTATTTACATGTGTGACTTGTAAGAGTTCATAGGTTGAACATTGGAAACATGTAGGAATGATGAGACCATTGGACGTTTCAGAATGGAAGTGTTAGGTGAAAGGTTTAAATATTATTCATGGGCTACTATGTAAATGGATGTTTTGATTGTATGTTCGATTGGGAATCGTAGCATTGTTGTAATAAGGTTGTGTGACAAGGATGTTGGTATTCTGGTTTTGTAGAGCTTGTGGAATCGATGTTGTGTCGTGGAACTTGTGTTCTTGTTTGTGTTGTTGCCTCGTTTCCATGGTGATGGTTCGAGTGTGTGTAGCTAATTCCTATGATGGGGAATTAGGGGAGTGTTACCTGTGGTGATGGTAACGATCTTGTTGTGTTTCGGTTCTAGAGTGAACCTGTGTGTTGGTATCGTGGTTTTCCTTGAGTTGTGAGTTGGTCGTCAAGTGCATTGTATGGGCTTTGCATCTTGTCGTTGTTGTGGTGTTATTTGTGGTGTGCCTTTTGTTGGCATGTTGGTTTGTTAGTCGGATGCGAGAGTCGTGTCCGGAGTTGTTCGTCTCGGTATATTTTCGAGGACGAAAATTTCTAAGTGGGGGAGAGTTGTAACGCCCCGGTTTTGTCTTATTTAATTAATCGAGTCGTTTTGATTATTTTATTATTATATTATTTTATTTTCGACTTTTATTTAGAAGAATGTTATTTTTCATCGTGATTATATTTTGTCGCGTTTTGAGAGCGTTTGCGAGATATTTGAGTGTAGGGGTATTTTGGTCTTTTGTGGGGATAGATATTTGTCTTATTAAAATAGAAAGTTAGAGGTGAGAAAGGGAGAAAAACCGAATTTTGAGAGAAAAAGAGAAGAAGAAGGAAAAGAGAGGAGAAAAGAGAAGAGCAAGAGAAAAGTGTGGAAAATCACCAAGATCAATCTTTCGGAGTCGATTTAATCGGGTAAGGGTGTGAAATATTGTTATCCTAACTTTGTGTATGATTATGTATGTGTTTTGTGTGGATGTTTTGGTTGGTTTTCCATATGTTTCCGGTTATGCCGTATTGGACGAAATCGATAGAAACCAATGTTTTTACGGTCGAAAAGTCGTATGAATACATGTGTTGGTTGGTTATATGTATGTGAGCTGCTGTTTAAAGTTTCATGAAGTTTGGTTATGTTTCGGTTAGTCTTCGGTATGTTTCCGTTGTTGTTTCCGTTTAGGTCGAATTGTAGGAAATCAATAGAAACCGATGTTTTCACGGTTAGAATTCGGAATAAATTACGTAGTTGTATCGAGTAAGGTTAGGTCGTCGTATAGCGTGCTTTTTATTCGATTCGGTGATGTTTGAAAATTCTGGTTTTTGAAAGGTTGAAATTTAATTGAAAAATCGAACGTCGTAGAAATTTCGTTTATGTGTTCTAAATTGTTCTTATGTATTTGGTGGTGGCGCGTATATGTTTGTTTCGATGAAAATGTTCGATTTAGTCGAGTTTACGGGCACTTGGAAAAATGGCAGCAAAGGTGTATTTTGAGAAAATCTGATTTTTGGGAAAAACAGGGCTATGAATCGATACATAACAGCTATGTATCGATACGAAATGGTTTATGTATCGATACATAACCCTTATGCATCGATACATACTGTGAAAATTGGGAAAAAACAGCATTTTCACTACAGCATGTGTCGACACATGCGTGCTATGTATCGATACATGTGGCTTTTTGTATCGATACATAGGCTTATGTATCGATACATACTGTGCTGAACCATAAATTCGGGTTTGTCGGGGAAACTTCGGAAATTCATATCTCTTGAACCGTAAGTCGGTTTTAACCCCCGTTCGAAGCGTTGGGAAGCTAACGAGATGTTCTTTCTAGGAAAAATAGTTTTGGGGTCTGAACTTGGTCCAATCGGTACAGTTTTTATGAACCGTTTCGTAGTGTCGGGCGTCCGGTTTATGTTTTTGCGTTATTTTGAAATATTCATATCTTGTTAACCGTTTATCGTATTTAAGAGTTCTTTATACCGAATCGAAGCTGTCGATGAGTACTTTTTGATGATGATAGAAAATATTATTTTTGGCCGACTTTTAGCCGACTTTTCTGAGAAACCGAATAATGGAATTTTGAGTTATTTTTCAATATTGTAAGACATATTATGATATGTTATGAGATGGCTTGTGTGATGATTCTTTGATGGGAATTTGATGTTGTGGAATGGTATATTGGTGTTTGTGGCCATTTTGGGCAATTGTGTGCATTACTTTATATGTACTTGAAATACATGATTATTGTTAATGCATGAGCATTTGATGTTGGCATGAGTCATTAATGTGTCAAGTATCATGATATGCATTCTTGCATTGGAAGATTCATAAATGAATCAGTTTTATCGTCTTACGCCCTGAAATAATGGTAGAAGCGATTAATCACAATCAGTTTTATCGTCTTACGCCCTGAAATAATGGTAGAAGCGATTAATCACAAATGATTGTGCGCCCTGAAATAGTGGGCTATGGCAATCGGATTGTGCACCTTGAAATAGTGGTCGAAAGCAATCCATAAACGTCGTACGCCCTGAAATAATGGTTTATAGCGACGGGGAACATCGTAGGCCTGACGGGGAGTTACTCTATGTAACGAGCGATGATTCCAAGAGTTCCTGAGTGAACTAGTGATGATTGAGTCGGTACCCGCATTGCATTTGCATAGAGTCGTGAGTCGGTCTCTATGATTTGCATTGGTCATCTTTGTATATGTGCATTGATGAAGGAACCTGAATATATGTATTTATGTTGAATGATAAGCATTGTGATGTATATGCTTGGTTTTGTATATATATATATATATATATGTCTTGCGATGTATATTGAGTAAGAGGTGATGAATGGCGATAAGAGTTGTATCTTTGTAATGATACATTGGTGAATAAACATGTATGTGTGTTGTGTTGAATGAATGGCGATGAATTGAGATGTATTGGGGATACATGTATTTGAGCATGAATGAATATGCCTATGTGAAGGATGCGTTAATTACGGATTGTTATGCCGTGTATTTGATTTATGGTATATGCTTGGTGTTATATGTATATATATATGCATAGTGACGAGCTGTGGTGAGAATGTGGTATATGTGTATTATATGTTGAGAAATATAATTATATGCAACGTTATTATGATAATATTTCTCACCCTTCTGCTGTTTTATGATGCTCTATGAGGCATTGCAGATTAGGTATCTGGTGGTCTTTTGTGAAGCGTGTCTTCATTTTCCTTGTTGGTCGGTTGGCTCTGATATGTAGCACCGGGTAGCTAGGACGTTTTGATCTTTTTGTGATACATTTGCATATGTATCTTGCTGATGAATTTGTGTATATAAACATGATGTTGTTTGTGATTCATACTGGATGATGTATATATATATGTTGATGTATATATGTGGTTGTTATTCAATATTTTAGATGTTTCCGCTTTTATTCTAAATATTGAGATGTGGGTATAAGGACTGAGATCCTTTGTTGTTTGAAAGTTACCCCACTGTTGCATATCATTTTGAGCAGGTGTTGTATGTGTTTTAATTTCAAGCATAATGTGACATACCTTTTTATGCCGTGTTTGCAATTATACTCTGATAAATTTTTTTCAATACGTGCCTAAATGATTTAATATGTTATTTGGGGGTATAGAAAAGGGTGTTACATTAAGTGGTATCAGAGCCAGTGTTGAGTCTGTTGGTGCGACAGTTGAATACTGTCGTTGTTGTTTGTCCCTTAGTATGTGATATGTGTGTGAAACACTGTCAGTGCTTTTTGGTTTTCTAATCCTTTGTTTTCAGGAGTTAGAGTGAGATAAGTGGGGGAGAAGCTGATACTTCTCCATGTTGCTTCAGGTGTGGAGCGCTGGCTCAGTGTGTTGTGAATTGCAAGATTGTAAGTGTTGTTTGGACAGTGTTGTTCCCGATTCCGTAAGAAATGCAGAGGTAAGGTTTATGTCAACTAAGGATTTGTGCCTTAGGTAGTTTTGTGTATGGGATGCAAGAAAGGCTATTATAGTTTGGTAAAGACGGTTTATGCCCCATCATGATTGTCGACTGTCTATTGGCAAATTGAGGAACTGATCACCCTTAATCTCTTGTTGATAGCAGACGGAAATTATGTTGGATGGAATAGGCGGGTCTTTCCGGCTTTGATAGTGTGTGAAGTGAGTTGTTTGGAATTTAAAGAGATGATTACAGATTATTTTGATGAGTCGATGAAGATGCTAATATCGGAAGATGAAATGGATTAGAGGTTTTGGTATGTTAGTCCAGTTGGGAAGTCATTGAGAGAGAATGATTGGGTTTTATTTGAGGACTGCTTCACAGAGAGTAGAGATTAAACTTAATTGGACGAAGGTGAATAGTTGAGGTTTATATCTGCTAAGTAAGTAGGAAACTCTTAGTAGATGGGAATAAGACGTTTGTTTTGTCTGTGATGGTAGTGTTCTGGGAATTGGCAGGAAGTCGCAGTGATGGGCCGTCAGTTGGGCATGGTTTTCAGATATGTTTTTGGATGGAACGTTAAGGTGTTGTCTTAGAGAGCTCCAGTATTCTTGGTGACAAAAGGAATGATGTTTGAATGGAATAACAAGCAGGATGTGTATAATGGTATTGAGACTATGGAAAGCAAAACTTAGAGTTCTGGTGAAGTTTGACGTCTTGGGAGTTTTAAGGCATTAATGGAAATTTTGAGAGAACCCTTAGGTATGGGTGTAATATTTAAGAGTTCTTTTTGGTTAGTTGTGGTTACATGTTGGGATTTGTGGAATTTGGATTGTCCAGAGAATGAAATTGTGTATGAGTTACTGTCAGTGGAATAAGGTAATGAATGAGAATAAGTGTCCACTTTCATGAACAGATGACTAGAATGGTTTGGTTGAGTTTGAGTGAGTTACAATTGTTTGGAATGTTTGATAAGAGTGGTGAATTGTGTGAGCTTAGGCTTTGATCGATTTAATGTGACTGGTTATGGTTGTTATCATTGGGATAGGCTGTTATGTACTCGGTCAAGCTTGTGTGTGAGTAACCAGTTACCCAGTGGAAAGTTTTGCAAAAGCTTTAAGAATTTATATCTTTTGGAATTTGTTTGGGTATTACAACGTGCAGTGATGTTATTTGGTGTTAGTAAGGAATCTGTAATGTTTGTGGAGTAAAGGAATCGTATCTTCCATATTTAATTGGATAAGTTCGTAGTGGTTTCGATTGAGGATATTTGGATTTGTTATAAACTAAGAGGAAGAATGAGTAAAGTGTTTGAGATTTGAATTACAAGGGTTGAAAAGAGACGAAGTTTTATGCTAAGTTATTCGAGTGAGAATTTTGGCTGAAAAGGGCTAGTTTCTTGAAAATGTTATTTCAGATGAGAGTATGCTTAATGGATCCATCGGAAGTAGATGTAGTTCTACATTGAGAGGCTCCGAAGTTAGTTAAGGAGATTAGAAACTTTTGGACTCAGTTGGTTGTTATTACAAGTTATGGAAGACTTTGTTAAGTTCGTACTTCTGGTATCTCAGTTGACTTACAAAGGGTGAGTCGTTTGTTTGGATGTTCGTTGTGAGTAAGTTTTGGTAAGCTGGAGTAGAAGTGTCTACGGTTTCAGCTTTGATTTTGTGTGATCCTAATAAACCGGTTGTGGGGTATTGTAATGTGTCTTTGATGAGTTTAGTCAACGTGGTAATGCAAGAGGGTAAAGTCGGGGCTTATGCTTTACGACAATTGAGGATTTATAAAAGGATCTGTATTATTATGGATTTGGAATTTGTTGCGGTGGTATTGTGTTGGAATGTTTGGAGGTATTATCTTTATGGTTCTAGGTTCGAAGTGTTTGGTAATCGCAAGGACATTGAGTACTTGTTGGGTCTAAAGGAATAAAGTATGAGACAACAAGGATGGTTAGAGTTCTTGATGAGTTATGAATTTGGCTTGGATTATCCTTCGGGGAAAAGCTGTTGTTGTGCCTGAAAAGTTAAGTCGGAAGTTTCTATGCATGTCTGTTTTGATGATCAGGGAGATAGAATTATTTAAGAAATTCCGAGACTTGTGTATGGTGTATGAGATAACACAGGAGAGTGTGAGGTTGGTAATATTAAAGTGAACAGTGATTTTTGGCGAATATGAGAAAGAGTTAGACTTTGGACGTGAAATTGATAGTTTTGATGGTTGCGAGTAATCAGAGTGCGCAGCGGAAGCGTGAGGTGGCACATTTTGTATTTACATGTGTGACTTGTAAGAGTTCATAGGTTGAACATTGGAAACATGTAGGAATGATGAGACCATTGGACGTTTCAGAATGGAAGTGTTAGGTGAAAGGTTTAAATATTATTCATGGGCTACTATGTAAATGGATGTTTTGATTGTATGTTCGATTGGGAATCGTAGCATTGTTGTAATAAGGTTGTGTGGCAAGGATGTTGGTATTCTGGTTTTGTAGAGCTTGTGGAATCGATGTTGTGTCGTGGAACTTGTGTTCTTGTTTGTGTTGTTGCCTCGTTTCCATGGTGATGGTTCGAGTGTGTGTAGCTAATTCCTATGATGGGGAATTAGGGGAGTGTTACCTGTGGTGATGGTAACGATCTTGTTGTGTTTCGGTTCTAGAGTGAACCTGTGTGTTGGTATCGTGGTTTTCCTTGAGTTGTGAGTTGGTCGTCAAGTGCATTGTATGGGCTTTGCATCTTGTCGTTGTTGTGGTGTTATTTGTGGTGTGCCTTTTGTTGGCATGTTGGTTTGTTAGTCGGATGCGAGAGTCGTGTCCGGAGTTGTTCGTCTCGGTATATTTTCGAGGACGAAAATTTCTAAGTGGGGGAGAGTTGTAACGCCCCGGTTTTGTCTTATTTAATTAATCGAGTCGTTTTGATTATTTTATTATTATATTATTTTATTTTTGACTTTTATTTAGAAGAATGTTATTTTTCATCGTGATTATATTTTGTCGCGTTTTGAGAGCGTTTGCGAGATATTTGAGTGTAGGGGTATTTTGGTCTTTTGTGGGGATAGATATTTGTCTTATTAAAATAGAAAGTTAGAGGTGAGAAAGGGAGAAAAACCGAATTTTGAGAGAAAAAGAGAAGAAGAAGGAAAAGAGAGGAGAAAAGAGAAGAGCAAGAGAAAAGTGTGGAAAATCACCAAGATCAATCTTTCGGAGTCGATTTAATCGGGTAAGGGTATGAAATATTGTTATCCTAACTTTGTGTATGATTATGTATGTGTTTTGTGTGGATGTTTTGGTTGGTTTTCCATATGTTTCCGGTTATGCCGTATTGGACGAAATCGATAGAAACCAATGTTTTTACGGTCGAAAAGTCGTATGAATACATGTGTTGGTTGGTTATATGTATGTGAGCTGCTGTTTAAAGTTTCATGAAGTTTGGTTATGTTTCGGTTAGTCTTCGGTATGTTTCCGTTGTTGTTTCCGTTTAGGTCGAATTGTAGGAAATCAATAGAAACCGATGTTTTCACGGTTAGAATTCGGAATAAATTACGTAGTTGTATCGAGTAAGGTTAGGTCGTCGTATAGCGTGCTTTTTATTCGATTCGGTGATGTTTGAAAATTCTGGTTTTTGAAAGGTTGAAATTTAATCGAAAAATCGAACGTCGTAGAAATTTCGTTTATGTGTTCTAAATTGTTCTTATGTATTTGGTGGTGGCGCGTATATGTTTGTTTCGATGAAAATGTTCGATTTAGTCGAGTTTACGGGCACTTGGAAAAATGGCAGCAAAGGTGTATTTTGAGAAAATCTGATTTTTGGGAAAAACAGGGCTATGAATCGATACATAACAGCTATGTATCGATACGAAATGGTTTATGTATCGATACATAACCCTTATGCATCGATACATACTGTGAAAATTGGGAAAAACAGCATTTTCACTACAGCATGTGTCGACACATGCGTGCTATGTATCGATACATGTGGCTTTTTGTATCGATACATAGGCTTATGTATCGATACATACTGTGCTGAACCATAAATTCGGGTTTGTCGGGGAAACTTCGGAAATTCATATCTCTTGAACCGTAAGTCGGTTTTAACCCCCGTTCGAAGCGTTGGGAAGCTAACGAGATGTTCTTTCTAGGAAAAATAGTTTTGGGGTCTGAACTTGGTCCAATCGGTACAGTTTTTATGAACCGTTTCGTAGTGTCGGGCGTCCGGTTTATGTTTTTGCGTTATTTTGAAATATTCATATCTTGTTAACCGTTTAACGTATTTAAGAGTTCTTTATACCGAATCGAAGCTGTCGATGAGTACTTTTTGATGATGATAGAAAATATTATTTTTGGCTGACTTTTAGCCGACTTTTCTGAGAAACCGAATAATGGAATTTTGAGTTATTTTTCAATATTGTAAGACATATTATGATATGTTATGAGATGGCTTGTGTGATGATTCTTTGATGGGAATTTGATGTTGTGGAATGGTATATTGGTGTTTGTGGCCATTTTGGGCAATTGTGTGCATTACTTTATATGTACTTGAAATACATGATTATTGTTAATGCATGAGCATTTGATGTTGGCATGAGTCATTAATGTGTCAAGTATCATGATATGCATTCTTGCATTGGAAGATTCATAAATGAATCAGTTTTATCGTCTTACGCCCTGAAATAATGGTAGAAGCGATTAATCACAATCAGTTTTATCGTCTTACGCCCTGAAATAATGGTAGAAGCGATTAATCACAAATGATTGTGCGCCCTGAAATAGTGGGCTATGGCAATCGGATTGTGCGCCTTGAAATAGTGGTCGAAAGCAATCCATAAACGTCGTACGCCCTGAAATAATGGTTTATAGCGACGGGGAACATCGTAGGCCCGACGGGGAGTTACTCTATGTAACGAGCGATGATTCCAAGAGTTCCTGAGTGAACTAGTGATGATTGAGTCGGTACCGCATTGCATTTGCATAGAGTCGTGAGTCGGTCTCTATGATTTGCATTGGTCATCTTTGTATATGTGCATTGATGAAGGAACCTGAATATATGTATTTATGTTGAATGATAAGCATTGTGATGTATATGCTTGGTTTTGTATATATATATATATATATATGTCTTGCGATGTATATTGAGTAAGAGGTGATGAATGGCGATAAGAGTTGTATCTTTGTAATGATACATTGGTGAATAAACATGTATGTGTGTTGTGTTGAATGAATGGCGATGAATTGAGATGTATTGGGGATACATGTATTTGAGCATGAATGAATATGCCTATGTGAAGGATGCGTTAATTACGGATTGTTATGCCGTGTATTTGATTTATGGTATATGCTTGGTGTTATATGTATATATATATGCATAGTGACGAGCTGTGGTGAGAATGTGGTATATGTGTATTATATGTTGAGAAATATAATTATATGCAACGTTATTATGATAATATTTCTCACCCTTCTGCTGTTTTATGATGCTCTATGAGGCATTGCAGATTAGGTATCTGGTGGTCTTTTGTGAAGCGTGTCTTCATTTTCCTTGTTGGTCGGTTGGCTCTGATATGTAGCACCGGGTAGCTAGGACGTTTTGATCTTTTTGTGATACATTTGTATATGTATCTTGCTGATGAATTTGTGTATATAAACATGATGTTGTTTGTGATTCATACTGGATGATGTATATATATATATTGATGTATATATGTGGTTGTTATTCAATATTTTAGATGTTTCCGCTTTTATTCTAAATATTGAGATGTGGGTATAAGGACTGAGATCCTTTGTTGTTTGAAAGTTACCCCACTGTTGCATATCATTTTGAGCAGGTGTTGTATGTGTTTTAATTTCAAGCATAATGTGACATACCTTTATATGTCGTGTTTGCAATTATACTCTGATAAATTTTTTTCAATACGTGCCTAAATGATTTAATATGTTATTTGGGGGTATAGAAAAGGGTGTTACATTACAGCTTGGTTCCAATTATGTGGATAGCTTCCCTAGGTGCCAAGTGATGTGTCTGAGTGCTTGGAATGGATTGAAATGGTTTGGAATTGAAGATGGCACCTCAACTGCAAAACTGTCAAGAACTTGAGCAATTGGCTGGTGATTTTGTGAAATCCGTGTTCCAGATGTTATGTGAGTGTTTGGATCACTCCTATATGATGTATATGAGGTGTGTGAGTGATTGGCTTGATTGGAAAAGCTCTCAAACTCAAAACCCAATAGCTACCTTGCTAAGAAAGGCATTTTTGCCAAGAGAAAGAGATTTTGAGGTAAGCATCTGTTAGATGGCTTTGGTGTACTCAAACTGATCACAATTAAGCTCTATTTATAGTAGAGCAAGTTTGTTTTGCAAGGAATAGTGAATGGCAGCTGCTAAGTAGGTTTGGCCAATGTTGGCAAATGAAAATCCAAGTCTCCTCTAGCCATTGACTAGAGGTTAGGGCACAGAGCTTTGGTTCCCTTGGTCTTGGATAAGTCTTGACTGATTTCAGACGAGAATGGCTCAGTCCATGCCACCTTGATGCTTCCATTGAATGCTTCAATCCAAATTTCGAGTCTTGTCCCTATTTTGGCCATTCTAGGTTCAACATGATTTTTCTTGTTCCAAGGACTTTGGAGGCTTGGCTTAGTGATTGTCCCCTTTAGATTCAATCCTCTGAGGTGTCCAAATGGATAGGAGCATTTGAATTTGGCTGATTTTGGCAAATCGAGCAAAATTGCAAATTCTGCCTTGCCTTTGACAGATTTCAGCAAGGCAACTTTCCAATGTCATATCTCATGACTCAAATGGAATTTGGCAATGTTCTTGGTCATTTTGGAAAGCCCTTACATGATACAACAACTGTTTGAACATGTTTGGTTTTGATCTCTTTTGAATCCAAGTGAAAAATCCCCCTACATTTGGAAAAAAATGAAGACAGATTCTGACTTAGTGAAAATTTCACTAAGTGTTGGAAAAAGTCACATTTTCATTTTTCAGCCATTTTGATCACTCCATAACTCAAAATCCTTAATGAATTGGACTTAGGTCTGGTTGAAGTTTTTGTAGAGGGTAATGAGGGCTACAAATCCATCTTTGGATGAGAAAAAATGGCCTTGTGGTTTAGGAGTTATGGTCCTCCAAAGTTTTTATGGTTACCCACCCCTTTTACAAGTTATCCAACTTTTCTTGATGAATGATGATTCAAATCATACATTAACATCATTTTAGGGTTAAAAATCCATTTTGGTGAAAAATCTCAAAAAGTCAAAGTTGACTTTTGTGCACAGTTGACTTTTTATCAGATGAATTCCAAACTGTGCAATTCTTCAGGAAATCATGTCCTTGACCTAATTCAAACTTGATGGACATGTTCCATGGGTGTCATAGGGTATATTGAATCATGTATTAGGGCTTAGGAGCATGTCTTGGTCAAAAGTCAAAGTTATAGTTGACTTTTTCCTTAAAACCCTAACTGAGGTGCAGATGAAATTGAGACTTGTTGCTCAAGCTTCTTGGATTAATCCATTGTTCCAAATGGATCAATGTGGTATATTGGAGACCCTCAATTCCTCTCTTGAGGTCTTGGTTCATGATTTGCACCAAAAGTCAACTTAGGGGTGAATTAGGTCAAGAAACCCTAATTCCTGATTTTTGATGTATGCATCCCCTGAGGAAAAATTGACTTGGTGATTGGGTCCATGAGGTTCCATGGAGTATATTAGGTTATGTTTTGGATCATTGGCTCATGCCCAGATGAAAATTTCCATCTGGAGGCCCTGGTCGACCAAAACCCTAATTTGGTGACACTGTCGATCTTGAAGCTTGATCCACCTAGAAGGGAGCAACCTTGTGCTTAATCCTTGAAGTGGGAGTCCTATTGATCCATTGTGAATGTTTGGGAGGTTAGACAAGTTGAAGATCATGTCATTCCTTGATTGATCCTTTGTCTAAGCACTCAGAGAGGGCTTGAAACCCTAATTTTGATTGTAGTGGGTGCTCACCCATCTTTGGGGAGACTGATAAAGTAGGATGGTTCCCCCATATTGTGATGATGATTTGCACAATGATGGGAAATCTTAGTGGTCAAAATTTGGGGTATGACAGATACCCCTATTTAATCTTCTTGGACCCGAAGGTGTGAATGACGAAGGTATTCGGGCATTCGGGGTGCAAGAGGATTAAATATCAGAATACCCAAAATTTTGATGGTGGTTATGAATGGTAGCTTACGCATTCATCTTCTTTAGCTAAGCAATGATTCTTAGAAAAGGTAAAACTTCCCCTCGATCCTGGTTTCCTACCAAGGACCTGGTCTTAGTTTCTGAATTAAACTTCCCCTCGATCCTGGTTTCCTACCAAGGACCTGGTCTTAGTTTCTCTTGTTAACTTCCCCTCGATCCTGGTTTCTTACCAAGGACTTGGTCTTAGTTTCTCTTGTTAACTTCCCCTCGATCCTGGTTTTTTACCAAGGACCTGGTCTTAGTTGCTGAAATAAACTTCCCCTCGATCCTGGTTTCTTACCAAGGAACTGGTCTCAGTTTCTTTTGTCAATAAACTTAATTGACAAGGGACGCTATTCGTAGCGGTTTTCCTCAAACTTCTCGCCGAATTTTCCTGGAGATATGTCATTTGATAGAAAAAGTTTTGATGTCAGACTTGCTGGGGAACCCATTCGTCTGAGTTGTAGAGTTGCACAAACTTCTCTGTTGGAGACGCCATTTGTTTCTACTAAGGAAAGCAGGTCTCTTGGGAGACTGCTGTCGCTTGGGATCTTACATCATACTTTTCTCGGGATCTTCCCGGAGAAATGCCATATGATGGGGTCCAATTTTGAGGTGCCGATGACCTTTTCATCAGCAGTCTTTCGGAGAAAGGCAGCTTAGGAGGCTTTCTCTGGGGATTTTCCTTAATCCGGGAAAGCAAGGATATCATCTTCAATGGCGAAGAGTGACATTTGTAGAAAGCTTCTCTGGCTTTTCAGAGGTTTAAGTTATCAAAGTGGCCAAAGGCCACTTCCTCCCTGAAATAAATTGGAGGCGAGGTTGTCCAAACGCAGCGTTTTCTGACGAGGCAAGAACTGACAACTTGATTGAGAGAACTTCTATCACTAGGGTACAAGACTGACTAGAGTGATAGTGATGCAATATGAAATGTGAATGCAAATCAATAATACATGATGTATGTATATGCTGACAAAACTGACGCGACACACAAACTAAAAGATGAACACGACGGGATACTCGGCCATCGCGGGGCTAAGAAGTACCGCTGGTTCAAGATAGCAATTCCACCTTGCTTAGGGGAGATAGCCCCTGTTTGGAGCTATGTTGGTCGGGCTTAGGAGATAAGAACTCGGCCGAGGTGTGTCAGACGAAACAAGGTCTCTGACACAGTTGATCCCTTCATTCATGCGTACTGGGCCTAGAAGGAGTACTTTGATTATGCACTTTGAGGTTCGAACACCCTTGGAGACGCGATTGATGTTCTTTTGATGTTTAACAGTCAAAAGAAATTGCCATCTCTTATTAAAAAGCAGAAAAAGTTTTAACAAGTAAATTCATTTTTGTTTTATTTCAAGAATCGTTAATCATGTTAACAACGTCATTCTGTAAAGCTAAAACAAATAAGAATTACAAACAAAAGCATAAGGGCTCAAATTTTATTGATAAGATGGAGATCAGCCAAACGCGTGATCCCAAAGAGTATATACAAAGTTTGAAAATGGTAATATACAGGGAAAAGGGCTACGTTGAAACATAATGACCACTATCCTTCTACCAACTTTGAATTCGGGACATCCTGAGCTTTTGTCGAAAATGACCTTGACTGGAGTTTTCCTCCGATGGACGACGTAACTGCTGTTGAGGGACTTGCCTCTGTTGAACATAGTTACTTGCCATTATCCCTAATTTTTGCCTGGATTGTATTATGAGATCTCCAATCCATCGGGATGATTTTTTTCATGTCTCTAACTTTTGCCTGGACCGCCCTTTCGGGTTTTCAATCCACCGAGACATTTTTTTTTTTTTTAGTTTAGGCGAAGTATTTCTTGACTACATCAACATTTGTGGGGTAGGTAAATTCCTCTCCGTCCATGGTTGCAAGTCTCAAGGCACCGCCTGAGAAAGCTTTCGTGACCACGTAGGGGCCATCATAATTTGGGGTCCATTTGCCCCGAGAATCAGTGAGAAATGGTTGTATCTTCTTGAGCACAATGTCTCCTTTTCTGAAGACACGAGGTCGGACCTTTTTGTCAAATGCCCTCTTCATTCTCTGTTGATACAACTGACCGTGGCATAGCGCCGTGATTCGCTTCTCTTCGATCAGATTCAGTTCATCGTGTCGACTTTGGCACCATTCAGCTTCGGTAAGCTTAGCTTCCATCAATACTCGGATTGACGGGATCTCTACTTCTATGGGGAGCACTGCTTCCATGCCATATACTAGAGAGAAAGGGGTTGCCCCTGTGGAAGTGCGGACAGATGTTCGATAACCGTGAAGAGCAAAGGGTAGCATTTCGTGCCAGTCTTTGTAGGTTACAACCATCTTTTGAACGATCTTCTTGATGTTCTTGTTAGCCGCTTCTACCGTTCCGTTCATCTTGGGTCGGTAGGGAGATGAGTTATGGTGTTCGATCTTGAACTCTGCGCACAACTCTTTCATCATCCTATTGTTCAAGTTAGATCCATTATCAGTAATGATCTCGCTTGGAACACCATAACGGCAGATGATATTGTTTTTGATAAATTGGACCACCACTTGTCGGGTCACATTGGCGTATGACGCTGCTTCGACCCATTTGGTGAAATAGTCAATGGCTACAAGGATGAACCGATGTCCGTTTGAAGCCTTAGGCTCAATCATGCCAATCATGTCGATTCCCCATATGGAAAAAGGCCACAGGGAAGAAAGAACTTTGAGATGTGATGGCGGTACATGAATTTTGTCGGAGTATATCTGACACTTGTGACACCTCCTCATGTACTTGTAGCAATCAGATTCCATTGTCAACCAATAGTACCCTGCTCTTAGAATTTTTCTCGTCATTGTTTGTCCATTGGCATGAGTGCCAAAGGATCCTTCATGAATTTCTTTCATCAGCATTTCTGCTTCTGGTCTGTCTACGCATCGAAGCAAGACCATGTCAAAATTTCTCTTATAGAGAGTATCACCGCTCAGGAAGAAGTTTCCAGCCAGTCTTCTGAGGGTTTTTCTGTCTTTTCTGAGTGCCCCAGATAGGTACTCTTGTTTTTGAAGGAAGCATTTGATATCGTGATACCAAGGTTTATCGTCTATGACTGCTTCAATCGCGAAGATGTAAGTGGGCCGTTCAAGGCGCATGATGTCAATCTTAGGTAAGTCATTCCATTGACCTACACTAATCATGGAAGAGATAGTGGCTAATGCATCAGCCATGTGATTCTCATCACGAGGGATGTGATGAAACTCAACTCTGTTGAAGAAAGGTAGAAACCTTCTTGCATAGTCTTTGTAAGGAATTAGCCCTGATTGGTATGTGTTCCAATCTCCTTTTATCTGATTGATAACCAAGGTCGAGTCGCCATATACGTCCAAGTTTTTGATCCTTAAATCAATCGCTTCCTCGAGACCCATAATACAAGCTTCGTATTCGGCCTCGTTGTTCGTACATTTGAACGTAAGTCTAGCGGTGAAAGGAATGTGGGTACCCTGAGGGGTAACAATGATTGCCCCAATTCTGTTTCCATAATGATTAACTACTCCGTCAAAGATAAGTCCCTATTGGGAACCTAGTTTTGGCCCTTCACTGGGTAGCGGTTCATCGCAGTCTTTCATCTTTAGATACATGACATCTTCGTCTGGGAAGTCAAACCCGACTGATTCTTGATCGTCAATCGGTTGATGAGCCAAATGATTGGCTAAAATACTTCCTTTAACGGTTTTCTGAGCGTGATACTCTATGTCATATTCTGATAACAGCATCTGCCAACGGGCAATCCTTCCCGTAAGAGCAGGTTTTTCGAAAATGTATTTGATTGGATCCATTTCGGAGACCAACCAAGTAGTATGACGAATCATGTATTGGTGAAGACGCTTGGCTGCCCAAGCCAAAACACAACAAGTTTTCTCGAGCATCGTGTACCGAGTTTCGTAGTCGGTGAATTTCTTGCTTAGATAGTAAATGGCAGACTCTTTTATTTTGGTTTCGTCTTGTTGGCCAAGTACACACCCCATTGAGTTCTCTATAACCGTGAGGTAAATGATCAGTGGTCTTCCTTCCACTGGAGGTGATAGAATCGGAGGATTCAATAGATATTCCTTAATACTGTCGAAGGCGGTTTGGCAGTCTTCTGACCAAACGCAATCCTGGTTCTTTTGAGTAATCTGAAAATCGGCGCACATGTGGCGGTCATAAGGAATATGAATCTGGGGATGTAGTTCAAACGTCCCAAGAATCCTCTGACTTGTTTTTCAATTTTTGGAGAATGCATTTCTTGAATGGCCTTGACCTTGTCAGGATCAACCTCAATTCCTTTCTGGCTGACGATGAACCCTAGTAGTTTCCCTGAACGGACACCGAAGGTGTACTTGTTGGGATTCAAGCGGAGCTTGAATTTTCTTAGACGTTCGAACAATTTGGACAGATGTTCAATGTGCTCACTCTCTGTTTTTGATTTTGCAATCATGTCATCGACATATACCTCTATCTCTTTGTGTATCATGTCATGAAACAGAGTAGTCATGGCCCTTTGATAGGTTGCCCCGGCGTTCTTTAAACTGAACGGCATTACCTTGTATCAAAAGGTACCCCAAGGGGTAATGAACGAAGTTTTCTCCATGCCTTTCGGCGCCATTTTGATATGGTTATAGCCCGAGAATCCATCCATGAAGGAGAATACTTTGAACTTTGCTGTACTGTCAACCAGCATGTCAATGTGTGGTAAAGGAAAGTCGTCCTTTGGACTTGCCTAGTTCAGATCTCTGTAATCAACACACATTCTGACCTTTCCGTCCTTTTTGGGAATGGGTACGATGTTAGCTAACCATTGAGGATATTCAGATGTAGCGAGGAAACCCGCGTCAATCTGTTTCTGTACCTCCTCTTTGATTTTGATGGCCATGTCCGGGTGAGTGCATCTCAACCTTTGCTTTACTGGCGGACATTCCGATCTTAACGGTAAGTGATGTTCCACGATGTTGGTATCCAACCCTGGCATATCCTGATAGGACCAAGCGAACACATCGGGGAATTCTTTAAGAAGCTTTATCAAACCCTCTCTGGCAGTTGGACTGAGCAGTGCCCCAATCCTGATTTCTTTTCTCTCTTGCTCTGAACCCAAGTTTACCATTTCCAACGGCTCTTTGTGAGGTTCAATGGACCTTTCCTCTTGTCTGAGTAGTCGGGAGATCTCTTCTGGAATTTCATTGTCAACTTCTTCTTCAGCCTCGAATACTGGGAACTTAAAGTCGGGCGAAGGCATCGGATCGTATGTTTCAACTGGGTTTAAAACAAGCAATCTGCATGACGTGATGATTCGTGTTTAGAAGAGATAGAGAAAATGCAAGTGTGTGCAGCGTATTATTTTACTGCTTGTTTTTATTATTGAATTGTTTTTTAGGATTACCGTTTTTTGAAAAAGCAAAAAGTGAAAACAACAATTAATGCGGAAATTACAGAACGACGTTATTTTATTAATGAACAAGTCGATCCTTGAAACTACAGCCCTATAAAACAAAATTCTGTCGCTTTGGGCAAAGCGAAGAGGGAAAATTTTACAGAAAGCGAGCCCTATCAAAACATCCATTTCACCTGGGCAGGGTGAAAGGTTAAAAGATGGCAATTACTTTGACTGATGAACAACCTTCGGAACATCGACAGCAACCCATTGGCGATGAACTCCTCGGTGAATCACAAAGTCTGGCACCTCCCTTGATTTGTTTTCAGAAATAACGCTGATTTCTGGTGGAGCAGGATCATTGGAATCTGTCTCCCAAGCAGAATTGTCGTAGGAGGATTCCTCTGTTGCATTTTGCATAGCAATTGTGCTCTCAGCTATATCTCCCCATCCAGTTGGCTGGATGTCTTCGAGCTTGATACGAGAGCTTTCGGGCGCAGTGTACTTGACCATAAAGTCGTATTTTCCACTTGGTTCTCCCAGAGTGTCCCAAACTTCTTTGGAACTGGAGGAGTCATCCCTCTCGATGACGTTGACCTCGGGAAAAGTATAGTTGATGAATTCTAGTCCGGCAAACGTTGCAAATTCATCTTCATGTTGAGTAGTTTCTGAATGAACTGAGTGTTGATCCCATGGCATGGTGGAGACACAGGTATTCTGTTCAATGACGGTCAGCTGAGTTTCATTGTTCGGCTGACTTTCTTGCCCCAAGTTTCCTGGGTAAGGCTGCCACATTGGCAGACCATCCATTGGGCCATAGTAGTTGTAGTCAAAATTGTCTTCCATCAGAGTGTCCTCCTCTAATGAATTTGGCGGAGCACGACATCCTTCTGGATCACAATGCCCATAGATCATTTCGACATCTAATCTTGGTATAAATCTCGGACTTTCAGTAGGAAAGCAAAAAGGCATAGGCACCTCTTCCTGAGACATATAACCGTCGTCGTTAAGGTAGGACTTCCATTCTTCATCCGTGTCAGAGGGATCTTCCTCATTGATAGCATGTACCGCTTAAGACACTGGGTGAAGGAAACCTCCACTGTGAAAGAAGTTTTGAAGGGGATGAAGACTTTCATCGTTGGCAGCTGTCTGGGTACAGGTTGCAGAAAAAGCAAGACCCTTCTTTGTTTTATTGTCAATGGGAATGACAAGCTGTCCCCATCCCATCGTATCGGTACTCTCGACCGCTTTGATAGCATCGTTGTATGAGGAAATCGAGGTTCCTCCTTTGAAATGATTATCCTTGCTTACCGACAGTGCTTGGAACTGCGTTCCAATAACCTCCTCGGGTTCTATAGTAGATGACGATAAATTTCCCACGAGCAAGGCTTGTTCCCCACAAATTGTGACAAGTTGATCGTTCTTAATGAACTTTAGCTTTTGGTGGAGGGTTGAAGTGACCGCTCCAGCCTGATGTATCCAAGGTCTTCCCAATAAACAACTGTATGTTTCTCGGATGTCCATGACCTGGAAAGTGACTTGGAAAGTGTGAGGACCGATAGTTATGGGAAGATCAACTTTGCCGATAACCGTTTTTCTGGATCCGTCGAATGCTTTGACGACGACCTTGCTGATTCTCATCGGAGAGCCCTTGAACGATAATTGCATCAAAGTGGACTTCGGCATAACATTTAGGGCTAACCCTGTGTCTACCAGTACGCTGGCTAAAGCATCGTCCTGGCAGTTAACTGTGATATTGAGCGCCATGTTATGACGACGACCCTCTTCAGGTAATTCCTCATCACTAAATCCCAAATTATTGCAGGAAGTGATGTTAGAGACAATGCTATCGAACTGTCTGATGGTTACATCCTGTTCCACAAAGGCTTGCTCCAAAACTTTCTGTAGAGCCTCCCTGTGCGCTTCTGAACTGAGTAACAGTGATAATACTGAGATCTTTGAAGAAGTCTGTAACAGTTGATCAACAATGTTGTATTCACTCCTCTAGATGAGCTTCAGCATCTCATCATTATTTTTCGAAAGGTCGGGATTACTAGATTGACCGACTGGTGGATCGGGAGCTTCCGTCTGAAGTTCCTTTTCTTTGTTAGGTTCCTCAACCCCTCGGTTGAAGATTCTACCACTCCGTGTTACTCGACTGATGTCTGCAATATTCAAAATGGAGGGTAATGGAATTTCCTTTCCATTCTCAATTGTTGTCGCACCGTATTTGTAAGGGATAACCTTAGTTGATTCATACGGTAATGGTCCCGGTAGATAGATGACAACGGGAACCTTCTGATTTTTCTGACCATCATAAGTAATCTCGATCCGTTCCCGGTTGGGAACTTTAGATTCGTCAAGTAGAGGGATGATGGTAAAAACATCCCTGGTCCTGTGATGACCCAAGATGCTGATAACATCCTCAACTTGACTGGCAAGGTAGTTCGGCGTCCAGTCGATGGGTCCAGAACCCGAATATGGACGAATCTCTCCACGATCCACCTGACCCTAAAGAGCCGCTCGCACAAGGTAACACCCTTGGTTACTTTCCGAACAGACGCTGCAACGGTCATAATTGTGTAGTGGCACCTGGCCACTCCCACTTTGAATACAATGTAACCTCACTAGGTTAGGTTCCACTGATCGGACATCCTTACTTTGACGCCGAGTGGGGTTTCTGTTACTGATACTAATTTGCTGAGTATCTGCATCCATGTAGATCGGCATCCACCAATGATTTAACAAGTGCTGAAGTGCCTCCTGGACAAGGGTACAACCTCAATCGTTTTCGCAACCCGCTTTACAACTTTGATAGTCATGTGATATTAAGAATCCGAGTCGGACCTGCTCAGCATGTAACTCTACCAGATTGGTATTCATCACGCGAATATCAAAGATCTGAACCATGTTGATCTGATAGGAATTCCTATCATGGTAGTCTTGGATCCATCCAAGATCCATCTGACGCTGGAGGGCCTCTTGTATGAAAGAGCATCCCTGTTTGTTTACCGAGCAAGTCAGATAGGAACTGTAATCGTGCCACGGCAGATTATGATACTGGCTTTGCCTTGAGTGCATCCCCACCAAGTTGACATTCATTGCACGGATGTCGTAATTCTGAATGATGTTGGAATTTGTGTAGACCATGTTAACTCCACGAACTCGGTGTTCTTGGATCCATCTGAGATCCATCTGTTCCTGTAGAGCTGCTTACACCACAGAAAATCCTTGACTATTTTTAGAGCAGATATCACACTGATGATAGTCATGAGGCGGGCACATGGCCATATCCACTCTGTCTACAATGCATCTTGACCGGATCGGTCTTTAACAAGAGTACATCGTGAATTTGATAGACATCGTTAGTCTCTCTTTCTATCAAATTGAGTGCAGCTTTCTCATGTTGAGGCAGCGGGTTCGTAAGAACATTAGGATTCGTATCCTTGAAAGATAAGAGCCCGCTCCTAACAAGTTTTTGCATGTCGGATTTGAAATTGAGACAATTCTCTATGTTATGCCCAGATCCTCCTTGATGGTAAAGGCAAGTTTGATCCACCTTAAACCAAAAAGGTGGATTTTCCGGTACTGTAAGAAGGGACTTAGTCTGAATGTGCCCCTTGGCTAGCAGTAATGGAAACAGCTCTGCGTACGTTACGGGTATAGGATCAAATCCTGGTGGATGTGTTGTACGGTTGTTGTTATATTGAGGACGAGCCTGCTGAAGAGGCTGTTGTATCCTTTGCTGATCAGGTTGGCTCTGCGTAACCTGAGGTTGATACATAGGCACAGGATTGATAGCAGGAGTTACAGCTACTACCGGCTGATATCGTCGCCTTTGCTTTCCGAGAGAGATATTCCCAATATCTTGCTCTTTTTTCTTAGGGAGAGCACTACCGTATTTTTTAGTACTGCTCGTCGATCCAGTGTCTTTTACCAAACGTCCTTCTCGGACGGCTTCCTCAAGACGTACACCCATGCCGACCATTTCGGTGAAATCACTGGGCGCGCTGGCAACCATTCGGTCATAGTAAAATGAGCTTAAGGTCTTTAAGAAGATTTTTGTCATCTCTTTTTCCTCAAGAGGCGGAAAAATTTGAGCGGCAATTTCACGCCACCTTTGAGCATACTCCTTAAAGGTTTCCTTGTCCTTTTGCGACATCGATCTGAGTTGATCTCTGTCGGGTGCCATATCCAAATTGTATTTGTATTGTTGGACGAAGGCAGTACCAAGATCTCTGAATGTCCTGATCGTAGTACGGTTTAAACCCATGTACCATTTTAATGCGGCACTGGTTAAACTATCCTGGAAGTAGTGAATCAGTAGGTCCTGATTCTCCGTCTGAGCTGACATCCGCCGAGCGTACATCACCAGATGGCTTTGAGGGCAAGAGTTACCCTTGTACTTTTCAAAGTCGGGCACTTAGAACTTGTGCGGGACTTTCACATTGGGGACCAGACAGAGGTCTGCGACGTCCTTTCCAAATAAATCCTGACCGCGAATGGCTTGCAGTTCCTTCTGCATTTCCAAGAATTGTTCCTGGAATTCATCCATCCTGTCAAACAAAGTTTCCTTTTTACCAGCAGGTATTTGTGGAATCTGTCCTCCCGGGACAGTGTGCACCACAGGGGGTGGTACCATGACTACGGCAGTAAATCTTGGCGTTTCCCGAAGTTTGTAACCTTCAGGAGTCTTCAGTATGCCCCTGGCATCTTCGCTTTCCCGAAGTTTGTAACCTTCAGGCCCAGCGGCTTCTGTTGAGATTCCCTGATCTTCAGTGATCGGCGGAACATATCCTTCTAGGATATAGTTAACAGGCATGCCCCAAGGGCGATATTTCGGCATTTGGTACCTAGGATCATACTTCTCCACGATGGGTGTTGAGGTGATCTCCGAGATCACAGTTCTTTGTAGCTGAGCTTTTGCCATGGCTTGCATGTCGTTACGAAGCTTTCTCATATCCTCTCTCAGAGCGTCGATCTCTTCTTTCAACTCTCTGTTTTCTTCCTCAAGATCATCCATCTTTTTCTGACGATCGGCCCGAGTATTGTACGAATGATACAGTTTGACTCTAGAACCGAGACACAAACGTGAGATTCGTAGGTAAGAAGAATACGTGACGTAAGAATGATGAATGCAATGATTATATTGATTATTTAAGGCTTAATCAAAATAAACTTCGACAATTAGATTGCAAATATCAAATGGTGGGGAAACCCCTTTTTATTGAATTCAAAGGATTACAGAAATGGAAATACAGTAGATTACAAGGTGCAAAAATAGAAACCTAAGCTAATGGGTCCCGAGTCCTCTCTGAAGAGAAATCGGGTGCTGATTCAGGTACTTTCCTTTTCTTTGACCAGGGCTCTTGGGCCGTTGTCGGGCAGTCGTTCCTTTGCCAGGTGAAAGGAGTGAGCAAATTCCTTTGGTCATCTTGATTCTCTACAGCATGTTGCTCTAAAATTTCGATCAGAGCATCTTTTTCTTTCAGTAATTGCTGTATTTTGATGCACTCTACGTCGAGGGTACGGTACTTGTTCTTCCAAGACCTTCTCTCCTTTTGAACTTTGTTGAGAGTAACCTGAAGCTTTTCAGTCTCAGTCATGAAGTACATGACAGATTCCCTCGGCGGAAGAATTCCGTAACGAGGATAAGGCATCTTTAGCTTGAGAGCTCTAGTTTGTACCCAGTAGAGATAAGGCTCCACCGAGACACAATCTGGTTTTCCCAGAGACTCTCGTCCTTTCTTATGAACGTGTTTCCAAGCGTGCACTATTTCCATCTTTAGTGCTCTGTCGTTTTCTCCTTCTTTGAAGAAAAGACCTTCCAGATGAACACCTAGTGGGACGTGTCTCATCGGGTATCCAAATTGACGGCGAACCAATACCGGATGGTAGTTGATTCCTCCCTTAGTTCCTATGAGGGGTACGTTGGGGAAGTTTCCACAATGGTCAATGATCCTGATTCCCTCATAAATCCTATTACACCAATCCATATCAGAGTTGGTAAGAGACATGATCTTCTGCAACCAACGTAAGGCACTCTTGCAATCCCAAAAAGAAGCAGACTTGGGCAAGTGCGAGATAAACCATTTGTAAAGCAAAGGTACACAGCATGTGATCTCCCCTCCGCTGTACAAATACCCCAAGTGTACAGAATGATACGCATCTGCGAGCAAAGTCGGCACAGGGTTTCCAATGAGAAAAACCTTAATGGAGTTAATATCGACAAAGTTATTGATGTTGGGAAACAAAAATATCCCGTAGGTGAGCAAGACAAAGATGCTTTCAAAAGTAGTCACGTTTCCTATACTGGCAAAATACAAGGCTTTCTTCGTCAAGAACTGGGTTGGCAAACCTTGGATGCCACCCTTAGTAGTTAGGTGAGTCCTGACCTCAGACTCGTCCAAATGAATTGCTCTTGCTATGGTCTGATTCTTTGGAATTTCTTCCAGTCCAGAAAATGGAGCTCGATCAGTGATATATAGATCGATCAGGTGAGAATACTCCTCCAGCGTTGGTGCGAGCTGGTAATCCGGGAATGTGAAACAGTGATAAACCGGATCGTAAAACTAACGAGCACATCCATGATTCCCTCAATCACATGGACTCTTAACAATGGTAGCAGACCTCCGTGCTTGGCTCTGAAAGCCTCAGGGTTTGTGATCATCCTCGCTAACCTTCTCAAATCCTCTAGCTTCGGAACTTTGAAGGTATACTTATGAGTTATCCTTCTACCGAAATCCATTAGTGCAATCCTTTTCTCTGATATTTGCAATCACAGTCTTAGTTTAATTTGAAAAACAGAGAGACTAGAAGAGAAGTTTTTTTTTTGAATGTTTTAATGTTTTTTAAATGAATGCATGAATGTAGCACACAAAAACATAGAAAAAACATGGGGTCAAAGGGTCGTTGTCATGAAGTCAAGGCTCTACCCATCCCCAAAGGTTTATACTAGGGTGATTTTTGTACCTGTAATCATTATCATCAGCTCCTCCCAGGAAAGAAAAACAACAAGCGGATCGCCAGCGAGTTGTAGAGCAATCTTAGAGTAAGTGCCATTCACCGAGAATAGATCACCAGCCTCAAATGAGGGTAGTATCGCTTAACAAGTATTCCTGATAGTTTCCGCACTACGAAAGGGTTTGGCTCCTCAGCTTCTCAGACTTAACAACCGACCCATTGTCTAGGTGAGAGAATGGGTTGCGTTGGTCAGCCTCCACTGAGGTTGATGGTCGACCTCGTCGCCATCACTTATCTTAAGTGTATGCTCAATCTTTCCACATACGGAATCACCCGCATTCCCATTAGCAGAAAAATAAACATGTATAGCAATTAGGAAAAGTAGTATATATATTTGTCCTAAACATCCTAGACCTTTAAAGCTAAGGATCCTAAGTTCTTAACAGAAAATGGGTTCCCCGGCAGAAGCCCCAATCTGTGGTTTTCACATAAGTGAAGAGAAACAGGGAAAACAGATATCGGCCCCACGGTGGGCGACACTTTTCTGTAGCGAGCGATTTTTGACGCGGTTCCTAAGCGCTGGTCGCTCTCTGCGGATGAGCTTAAACTACAGGTCGATTCATTTTTTATCCTATTGTGAGCTGAATAAGGAAGGGAAATAGATGTCTCCAATTAACCCTGCTTTGCATACTGAGTTTAAACAACGGTCTGTTAGGTTACGAATGCTATCAATGTGGGGGGCCTTTGTACTGGTTATTTGTATTTTTGCCAATACAGTTTTCTTTCTTTCTAGGATCTTCTAGTGGGGAACAAGGGTTAGGATGTTAGGACTGATGCTTTTTGATAGATACATGAGAGTATGGGATTTTGGGTTTTTGTTTAGTGTGCTCGCTAAGATTTTTCTTTTAATCTTATGCCTACGTATTCCCGTTTACCGAAACAGGGAAATCAGAGCGTTCGTAGTTCCTCCTATTCTATGGGAGGAAATGGGTGTTTTGGTGTCTTGTTCAAAGCCCAAGACGTGAAGCGAAAGGTGATTTGTATCTTGTTCAAAGCCCAAGATGTGAATCTGAAAAGTCTATTTGTGTCTTGTTCAAAGCCCAAGACGTGAAGCTGAAGGACCTCGACTTTAGAGAGAATTTGTCATCTCTAAAGAGGGGGTTGTTTGTCACAACTGTTGGGTGACTGACTGTAAAGGAGAATTACTTTAACCGGGATACGCGGATCCTAGCAATGCCATAATTTCCTTTACAGGGGGTTTTAACCTGAAGGAGAAGACTTTAACTCAGTGTAGAGCAATGCCATCTTTCCTTAGGAATTTCTCATGCTAAAAGAGGGACAGTGGTGTGGATGTAGATGATCCAGAGGCTTGCCGCTTACAGCGATTAGATGAAGGGGAAGGAGTTGTTGATGTTTGTGTATTGTGAACGAGGCACAGCTTTGATGCTAAAAGGTTGATTGGATCAACCAGTGGTTTTCTTATACAAAGCCTAAGAGGAGGCTAATCTGTGTCTCGTACAAAGCCCGAGAGAGAGGCTAAAAGGTTTTGACTCAACGAGGGAATCTTTTGGTATCTCGTATAAAGCCCGAGATGAAGGCTATTTGACTCAACAAGAGTTTTTTGTATCTCGTACGAAGCCCGAGATGGAGGCTATTGTTTATTTGGCTCCATAAGAACCTTTTTGTATCTCGTACAAAGCCCAAAATGGAGGGGAAAGGGGTGATTGACTCAACGAGGGAGTCTCTTATGTGTCTCGTACAAAGCCCGAGAGAGAGGCTAAACGTTGTTTGACTCCGCTGGGGAGAATCATTGTACAAAGCCCAAGAGGAGGCTAAGGTAACTGTTTAAGTGACAGGTCCAGTATACTGATTTTGAAAGAGAAAATTAGTTCTTATATGGGCAACACTGTACTCCAGGATTTGATTCAAGGATCCAGGTTATTCTTGTTCTTTAAGGAAGCGGGAAATCTGAAGGGTATTGAGACTGTCCGAGTCTACGGGTTTCCTTCTTATTTTTGAAGGGGTCACTTGAGAATGTCTTTGAGACTCAAGGAAATTAGACTGTTCAAGTCTAGAGATTCATCTTTTGTACTATGCTTTGAGAAACAGTAGTAGACTCTGTGAAAGGACTGTTCTATGCAGATGATTAAGTTCTGTTCCTATACCTCTAGGAGGTCGTCGGGACAATTTATACGAAGCCCAAGAGGAGGCTGGAAACTTTTAAGAAGTCGATCGGTCCTTGTACTAAGCCCAAGAGAAGGCTATCATTCCCGGAGGAAGAGATCATTATACGAAGCCTAAGAGGCGGCTGTGAATACTTCTAAGAAGCCGTAGGGTCCTTGTACTAAGCCCAAGAGGAGGCAGGGTTGCTTTTAGGAAGCCTGTAGGTCCTTGTACGATGCCCAAGAGGAGGTCGATGCTTTTAAGAAGCCCGTGGGTCCCCAAACCCCGAGAAATTCAAGGCAATGCTATTCACCGAGAATAGATCAAAGTCAGGAAAGTTCGAGAATTTGGAAGAAACTCAAAGATGCTATTCACTGAGAATACATTCATCTTGGGGAGTAGAGTTTCTTGACGATTCCTAATGAGGACAGCCGAAGAGAAGACTGTATCTGGTGATCCTATTGGGGATCTAGTTGTCTATTTCTAAACGAAATGGCGTCACCTAGTTCTAGACGTAGTTGCCGTGGAAACTCTAAATATCTATACTATTATTACACAGTTGATATGAGTTTATGAAAGAAGACTTACAGTGAAACAGCCCCACAATACAGTTATATGTATCTGAAAGCGGTAGATGAAAGCAATAACCACTTACTCGGTTGTAGAGCTTCCATGCTGTTTGGTTAGTTGTTTAACAAAGAAAGATTGAAAACAACAGTATATTCAAAATCAAAGGAGAAAGTGCTTTGAAAAAGAAAGATCTGGGGCTTACAACTCAAAGAGAGGCCCAGGGTTTTATCAGTGAGCGCACTGTTTGAATTTGTACAAAGGGACTTATACAAGTGACTGAGGCCCAAAAAAGGTTTTCTGTACAAAGGGATGGGTCTTACACTCTCTTAAGAGGCCCAAAAAGTTTTAAGAAAGGAAATGGGTCTTACTACTCGAGATAGGCCTAGTTGACTTTTCGTTTAAGATGGCGATCGCGCCGAGGTTTTCTTTTAACGCAGAGGGACTTATACAATAAGTGAGGCCCAAAATATTTTGGTTAAAAGGGGGTTGGGTCTTACACTCTAATAGAGGCCCAAAGAGTTTTAAATGGGTCTTATAGCTCGAGGAGAGGCCCAGTTTTGTTTTGAAAAGGCGACGATCGCACCGTTTATTTTTTTTGACGGTATCGGGACTTATACAATACACTGAGGCCCAAAATGCTTTGGTCAGAAAAAGGATTGGGTCTTACACTCTATTAGAGGCCTAAAGAGTTTTGAAAATGATTTATGAGGGTTGAATTAATCCAAAAACCCTAATTTGTTTTCAAAAATGTATTTAATTGAATAAAAATTCAATTAAAATGATCAAAATTGTTTATCATATGAAAAAACAAATTGTGACCTTGGATTAATGCTTCAAAAATTAAGTATTGACCTACAAAATAATTAGAAAGCATTAAAAGTTGCAAAATCAATGTAGAAAATATATTTAAAATGTAAAAAACAATTAAAATATTAATTCTTTGCAAAAATATCAATTATATGAAATAAATAATATTTTTGGGATTTTTTGGGAAATAAAATATTTTAACATTTTTGTGAATTATTAAAAAAAGAATCAACTCAAAATCATTAAAACTCAGAGAGAAATTAATTTTTGAATCAATTAAATAAAATCACAAAATTCAAATATTCAAATTATTCAAAAATGGCGCCAAGAACACACCAAGAACACGCGCGTGTTCTGGGTTTGGCTGATTTGCATTTTCTCCTCAATCTCACTGAATACTTGATTATAACATGCAATCCACATATCATTATGCTCGTCTCAACCTCACGATCATGTCTATGTCCATTAATTTCATTTAAATTAAACATATAACAAGAAATCATGAAAAATCCTCAAGAACCCTAATTTCTGCATGAAGGCTAGGATTTTTGATACACGATTCAAATAATGCAATTAATTGAGGGGAAACATTCCATGCATGATTATGAACATACGGCCAAATTATTGTGCAGCAAAAATTGCATGGATCATAGAGTTAGAAGAGCTCATGCTTACCACTTGCAGCTGGTGATCGTGATTTGTGTTGGAAGTGTTATAGCTTGGTTCCAATGATGTGGATAGCTTCCCTAGGTGCCAAGTGATGTGTCTGAGTGCTTGGAATGGATTGAAATGGTTTGGAATTGAAGATGGCACCTCAACCGCAAAACTGTCAAGAACTTGAGCAATTGGCTGGTGATTTTGTGAAATCAGTGTTCCAGATGTTATGTGAGTGTTTGGATCACTTCTATATGATGTATGTGAGGTGTGTGAGTGATTGGCTTGATTGGAAAAGCTCTCAAACTCAAAACCCGATAGCAACCTTGCTAAGAAAGGCATTTTTGCCAAGAGAAAGAGATTTGGAGGAAAGCATCTGTTAGATGGCTTTGGTGTACTCAAACTGATCACAATTGAGCTCTATTTATAGTAGAGCAAGTTTGTTTTGCAAGGAATAGTGAATGACAGCTGCTAAGTAGGTTTGGCCAATGTTGGCAAATGAAAATCCAAGTCTCCTCTAGCCATTGACTAGAGGTTAGGGCACATATCTTTGGTTCCCTTGGTCTTGGATAAGTCTTGACTGATTTCAGATGAGAATGGCTTAGTCCATGCCACCTTGATGCTTCCATTGAATGCTTTAATCCAAATTTGGAGTCTTGTCCCTATTTTGGCCATTCTAGGTTCAACATGCTTTTTCATGTTCCAAGGACTTTGAAGGCTTGGCTCAGTGATTGTCCCCTTTAGATTCAATCCTCTGAGGTGTCCAAATGGATAGGAGCATTTGAATTTGGCTGATTTTGGCAAATCGAGCAAAATTGCAAATTCTGCCTTGCCTTTGACAGATTTCAGCAAGGCAACTTTCCAATGTCATATCTCATGACTCAAATGGAATTTGGCAATGTTCTTGGTCATTTTGGAAAGCCCTTACATGATACAACAACTGTTTTAACATGTTTGGTTTTGATCTCTTTTGAATCCAAGTGAAAAATCCCCCTACATTTGGAAAAAAATGAAGACAGATTCTGACTTAGTGAAAATTTCACTAAGTGTTGGAAAAAGTGACATTTTCATTTTTCAGCTATTTTGATCACTCCATAACTCAAAATCCTTAATGAATTGGACTTAGGTCTGCTTGAAGTTTTTGTAGAGGGTAATGAGGGCTACAAATCCATCTTTGGATGAGAAAAAATGGCCTTGTGGTTTAGGAGTTATGGTCCTCCAAAGTTGGTACCTTTGTCACTCTATTTTTAACTTAGAAAATTTTCTAAGTTTTTATGGTTACCCCTTTTACAAGTTATCCAACTTTTCTTGATTTTTCTTGATGAATGATGATTCAAATCATACATTAACATCATTTTAGGGTTAAAAATCCATTTTGGTGAAAAATCTCAAAAAGTCAAAGTTGACTTTTGTGCACAGTTGACTTTTTATCAGATGAATTCCAAACTGTGCAATTCTTCTGGAAATCATGTCCTTGACCTAAATCAAACTTGATGGACATTTTCCATGGGTATCATAGGGTATATTGAATCATATCTTAGGGCTTAGGAGCATGTCTTGGTCAAAAGTCAAAGTTACAGTTGACTTTTTCTTAAAACCCTAACTGAGGTGCAGATGAAATTGAGACTTGTTGCTCAAGCTTCTTGGATTAATCCATTGTTCCAAATGGATCAATGTGGTATATTGGAGACCCTCAATTCCTCTCTTGAGGTCTTGGTTCATGATTTTCACCAAAAGTCAACTTAGGGGTGAATTAGGTCAAGAAACCCTAATTCTTGATTTTTGATGTATGCATCCCCTGAGGCAAAATTGACTTGGTGATTGGGTCCATGAGGTTACATGGAGTATATTAGGTTATGTTTTGGATCATTGGCTCATGCCCAGATGAAAATTTCCATCTGGAGGCCCTGGTCGACCAAAACCCTAATTTGGTGACATTGTCGATCTTGATGCTTGATCCACCTAGAAGGGAGCAACCTTGTGCTTAATCCTTGAAGTGGGAGTCCTCTTGATCCATTATGAATGTTTGGGAGGTTAGACAAGTTGAATATCATGTAATTCCTTGATTGATCCTTTGTCTAAGCATTCAGAGAAGGCTTGAAACCCTAATTTTGATTGTAGTGGGTGCTCACACATCTTTGGGGAGACTGATAAAGTAGGATGGTTCCCCCATATTGTGATGATGATTTGCACAATGATGGAAAATCTTAGTGGTCAAAATTTGGGGTATGACACACGCAGATCATGAGTCGACGTATAATCCTAGGGGATCGGCGCATAATGTGCAGATTCTGCTAAAAACTTAGTTTTCAACCGTTAAATGCCTTCCGGACCTCTGATTTCGATTTCGTAAAAAGCCCCGGTCTCAGAATTCAACATACTACAATATTTTCACCATTAAAAATCCATCCAACACATTTTCCATTTTTGAAATATTTTGAAGCATAATTTTATCAATTTATCCCAACTCCAAACTCGATCAAAACCACTCGAAAACACACAAACAACCATTCTCGATTAATTCCTATTCTCACCCGACTATACTAGACAACTTATTTCGCATTCCAACCGTGTAAACATCGATTTCTCACTATTTCATCCTTATTGCCCTAACTCTCACAAACTATATAACTCAATCCAAAACTCCTTAAATCATACCGACGAGTATTCCTGATTAAACCCAAACAGCACTCGACTATTCTACACAATCTATTCCAAATTCTAACCGTTAAAACATCGATTCTATCGAAATGATCACAATTCCAATCAAGTGGAAACCATATATTTTTCAACCAAACATTCAAACAAATACATACATATACATATACAAGCAAGATATAATCGAAACTTCTCACCCTTACCCGATTAATCGAAGTTCAAGCTTTGATTTGGATGATTTCCTCCTATTCCCCTTCTTCTCTCTTTTCTTTCTCTTCTTTCTCTTTTCTCCTTTTCCTCTTCTCTCTATTTTTCTTCTTCTTTTCTAACTTCCTCTTTTCTCTCTCTTCTCACAAATATATATAAATATATATATATATATATATATATATATATATATATATAATATAAATCCAATACGGTAAAACATCTCCAATCGATATTTGTCTTCCAACACCAATTGATCAATTATTAGAGTTACCTTAAATACTCTCTATAACAAAATATCTACTTTTATAAAAATATCTAACCCCTCAAAATGACCATTTTACCCCTCAACTCAAATATCTCGCAAAAGCTCTCAAAACGCGATAAAACATAATAACGATGAAAAATAATATATTGTCAAATAAAAGTCAAGAATAAAATAATATAAAAACGAAAAACAATTAAATCAACTCGATTAAATAAATCGGACAAAACGGGGCGTTACAATTGACAACAGGAGAAACTGCGGCTACATATTGTTGTTGCCTGCGATGAGGTTTCCCTTCAACTGAAACAGTATGGGTATCGCCATCCTTCTTCTTTTGAAAATTCCCAGCGGATTTTCTAGCACCATTAAAGGCTTCAACATTAGTAATCTTTCCTTTCTTGATACCCTCTTCTAGTATTTCTCCAATAGTGACTAGGTCAGCAAAACCAGATGATACACTGCCTATCATCTTTTCTCAAAAGAGTTGTTGAAGATTGTCCATGAACAATCCAGTCCATTCCTTTTCTGCCAAGGGTGGCTCCACCTGAGCAGCTAGCTCTCTCCACCGCTGAGCGTACTCCTTAAAGGATTCTTTTTCTCTCTGAGTCATGTTTTACAGTTGATGGTGATCAAGTGTCTTGTCCAGATTGTACTTATACTGCTTTAAGAAAGTATCAGCCAAGTCCTTCTAGCTTTGAATACGGTTCTTCTCGAATCCCATATACCATTTCAGTGAAGCCCCACTCAGGCTGTCTTGGAAACAGTGAATGAGCAATTTGTCGTTGTTGGTATAAGCAGCCATATTGCGGTAGTACATCACCAAGTGGATTCTGGGACAGGCGTGCCCCTTGTATTTCTCAAATTCAGGAGTTTTGAATTTTGCTGGCATAACCAAGTCTGAAACTAAGCACATGTCCATTGTGGCAGCACCAAAGACATCATTTCGTTCCACGACTCTTATCCTTTTCTCTAGTGTTTTCCATTGCTCTCTGACCTCTTCAATGTATCCAGGTTCTCCCTGACTTTTGGATTATGGACCACCAGCATGGTACACGAAAGGAGGATTCTCGAGAGTAACTTGAGCAACAAAATGCACAACAGGCCGAGGTTCAGTGAACAATGGAGCTGAAGATACTAGCAGTATAGACGGGACAACCACTGGAGTAGTTGCAAAGGGTGGCGAGTAATTCAGAGGTAACCCAAATTCTGGCCAAGTAGAAGCTGGTTGCTGGATTGGTGGAGGGTTAACAGCAATAGTTGAGATTTCAGAAATCACAGTCCTCTGAGGTGGTTCACCTCTAGCAATCAGAATTTGCATCATTTCTGTGAGCTTGGTCATGCTGGCCTTCAACTCATCAATTTCCATTCTGACTTCGGCATTGTGTTGTTCTTGATTTTTCATTCTCAATCTGATAGCACCTCTAGTTCCGTAGTTGTGTCGAGGAAACAGCTTGATGGTGAACAGATAAATGAAGAAGGAGACAGTTGAAATGAGTTCTCTAACAACTTGGTAGAATGCAGATGTATGCTCATGGATGCAAGAGTACATGGATGCAACAACCACAAACAAGATCACTCAAAGCACACAGGTCAAGGGTTTGAGTCATGAACATGGAGTCAAGGTTAAGAACCAACCCACAAAGGTATGTACTAAGGGTATAACACCTTCCGAACAAGGTTCTAAAAAGTTCCCAGAGTCATAGATCTATCTTTCAGATAATATTGACTTAAACGACTACTTGTCAGCCAACAATATTCTCAAGAGAAACTCGTCTGAGTGTGGTATCGCGTAACAACTGATTTAAGTCTACACCTGAATAGCCACCGCACCACGTCCTAATAAGGCCAAGATGGGTTAAAGGGTTCTAAGGTCCTCAGCTTCTCAGGCTCCCAGGTCAGAAAAAGTAATGTTATTACGACCACTCGTATGACATCAGTAATCGCAAAGGGGCCTCCACTGAGTGGGGGATCTGAAGTCAACTTAGTAAGGACTACTCCACATAATCTGAACAAGACTATACCACCCTCCTATCATAAGTGCACTCAAGTCTGGGTATAAGACTTATCTCACCACACAAGATCACCAAGCACCCAAACAGAATAAGCAATAATAGCCAAATCAAACAGATAAAGCGTAAGTAAATCAAAGTAGGCCAAACCCACTAAGAACCAGAGTCCCCAACAGAGTCGGCACTTTTCTGTAGCAGCAAAAATCGTGAGTGTAAGCTATTGATTAACTTAAGTCATAAAGCAAGAGTCGCCACCGTACTTTTATTTTATCCAAAAGGAAAGGAAAAAGAGCGAACAAAACCTAAACAAGTTCTAAAACAAGAACAAGTAAACAGAGATTGGGTAAGGGGGTTGGTTACGTTAAGGGAAGGTGTTAGCACCCAAAACGTCTATAGTACTTTATAGGAACCCTTTGAAATATCTAAGCTTTTTGGTTTGAAAAGGGTTGTTTGAAATGAGATTGAGGAGATGAGAAGAGAAGTATTTTTTTAAGATTTTTGTGTTTGGAGAGACTTGTCTCCTCATGCCTACGTACCCACAAAGTGTAAAATAGGATTAAAACCTCGTAGTTCGTGGTACAAAGATTGAAATTTGTTTGTTTTGGTTGATTTTAAATGTAAAGACAAGTCATCATTTCCAAACGAATAATTCCTCTTAAAGAAATGAATCATGTCTAAACTTATGAAAAGGTTTTAAATGAGAAAGTGCATAAGGCAAAAAAAAGAGTGAGAATGAGTTTGAATGTTGTTTAAAGTCTTTTAAAAAAGGTGTCAATATGCTTATGTAGTTTAGCATTTGTTAAGAAATGAAAAGAAAAGAGTAAAATCACTTGACAAAGTCAAGGTTTGATTATGAAAGAGGTGATAGTTTGAAATCTAGAAAGTTTTGAAAAAAGGGAGAACATTTTGAAAATTGAAGAATGGGCAGAGAAGAAGTGACTATCCTAAAGCATAAAGTAAAAGCTACGGATAAGAAACATCTAACCACAAATGTAGCTATCTTCACCATAAACCAAGTAAAAGCACAAAGCTCCAAAGTCTTTGAACCATAATTCCAAAGCAAAGGGAAAAGGTCCTATATCTAAGTCCAAGGATCCAAGAATAGCATTGAAGTCCAAGGTCTAGGGTCAAAATTCCATGTCCAATGCAAAGGATAGTAGCCATAGTCCAAGATTAGAAGCACAAGTTTTTTTAGAGGTTCAGGCCTTTATTAATGTTTTTTGGTCCAAGTGGACAAAGAGAAAAAGGCATAAGCATAAACATGTGTCCAACGGACAAAGGAAAAAATTACGGAAGCATAAACAAGATATGATATGATATAATGACATAAAGCATAAAAAGTAAAGAGAGGTAGGGAGAAAGAAGGAAGCATAAAAGTATAGTAATAGTAATGTAGTAGTATATACATAATAGTAGCACAAAGGCCATAGTGCCATAAGCCTTCAAAAGTAACACCGATTATTCTGTCTCGCATCTTGAACTATAATGATTAAACAATGTACTTAGGTCAAGGTTAATGAAGACTTGTTATAAGATTGATAGAATCAAAGCCTCTACGCTACAAGCTTCAAAGATTTTGAACCTAATACAAAAGATTAACCATCCTTGGGCTTACACAACCAAAATGTTTGAGCCACAAAAAGATCAAGTTCTGATTCAGAGGGAGGGACAAATGTAGCATTATGTTAAGCAATCGCTAAGTGACTTATAAAGAAGTCACCCTACTCGAGGTCGGTCAATAGTGATCTTTGTGCTAATGCATGCTAGATGAACAATATGTAGATTGTCATCCGAAAGCAATACCGCACGAAAAGAAAAAAAGGTATTCATCTAGTCTTGTTCAAGAATTCAACAAAGAAATTCTAAGATCCATAAGACTTTCATCGATCCAAATAAAAGAGAAATTGATGAAGAGAAAGCCAAATTAAACCACAAAATTATGTGATCTAAGGCTAAGAACAAAGGGAAAGGGAAGAAAAAGGAAAAACAACCAAAATAGTCCCAAAAATAAGCCAAGGACTGCATTCTGACTCAAAGTAACCGATTACTCTGATTACACATAAAACAGAGTAACCGATTACTCTGCACGCAGAGTGAAAAAATAGTGCAAAATTCAGCATGATCATCTTTCAAAGCTTTCTTCAAACACCTTATGATCATAGAACCAAAATTGCACGAAATTTTAAGTAAACAACAGCAAAAACCAGCAGTCAAACACAATTACAAATCCAAAGGATCATGTAACAAAAATTATTAAGGGATCACATTGTGGAAGATGAATCAAGAACAACAATGGTGGAAAATGAGATTACCACTCCAAATCTAAAAATTGCTTCAAATTGCTCCCAGATCCAAACTCCAAAGCCTTGATCTACAAGAATTGATGAAGAAAACAAGTTTGGATGAAGGTTTAGCTCAAAGTTGAACAAGATTCAATGTCAAAACTTGTTAACTTTCAAAAGAAGAAAAGTGAGCTTTGAGTGGATTTGGTAGTTGGAGAAAATTGAGAGAGTCAAGAAGAATTTTGACAAGGTGAATTTGGCTATCAAAAGCTTGTAGAATGAATGAAATGAGGGTTCTATTTATAGAGTTTAGGCTTGGAATTTTTGGTGGTTTGGAACCAAAATTAGGCTTGGAATTTGAATTTGGAAGGAAAATCAAGATCAAGTGGTGATTAGTGAAGGTGTATGGTGGGAATTAATTGTGATTATGTAGGGGAATTAAAAGGAAGTGATCTAGAATATTCTCAAATGATGAAATTGGTGCTAAATGCTACAGAATTTGAATTTGATGATTTTTTTTCAAATTTTCCACGTGGTAATCGATTACCCATAGAGTGGTAATCGGTCACTTCAGTGAAAAAATGGGAAAATTTCTTTTTTGTTGCACTGTCTTGGCTCTGGCTCGATTCTTTTTGCTTGTCAAAAAAGGCATGGAAATAAACACATGAACCTTGGGGTCTCTTGAATAATAATCAATCAAAAACTTGACAACTCTTGATCAGATGAATTTTTGAATTATATGCAGATCAACTTTGACTTTATCAGATAAAATTCCTTCAAGCTGAGGGACTGTTGCCTGGTGTTTTGATTTGTTCTTCCCCTGAAAAATTAATAAAGGAGAAACAAAATATTTTTGGATTTTGATTAGTGGTTAGTAAACATAAGCAAATAAAGTAGTAAAGCGAAAAAGAAACACATAGATGCTAGGTGATCCCTGTAAGGCATAAACCCAAAGGAGAGAGGGATAAAGGAACCAAAACATGATCTTGTTTGTGGTAAAGATGCAAAATGAGGTGTGCGAAATCTTAGGGGTAAAAAAAACATTTTTCATGCCTCCTAAACTGTAGTTGCTCTAACTTTTCATTAATACAAATTCCCAAAACACCTTTGACAAGAAGGTGACCAGTAACAATGACCTTGTCCTGCTGACCAGAAAGAATTCCTTGACTATCCTGACTGTAACTGGCTTGTCACAGCATAATGTCATGACATCCTGTTTGACATTGGATTCTTTTAGCATCAAATTCAAGTTGGAGTAACACCTTCCTCAGCAATATACTTAGGCCAGAAAGAAAGCAGATTATATTCTTGATGATCCAAAAGACACAATTATTTCTCAAGAAGAGACATCCTTAACAAACAAGAACACACACAAAGGAAACAAAACAAAACCCACATAAGAAATTCACATAGTGGTAACAACAACTCCCTCTGAATAACATGGCTTAAGAATCCAGCAAAGTGCAGCTGAATAGCTAAGCATAGTGTCAAGACATTTAGTCTGACTTCAGAACACTAACTCCTCCTGAAGACCATAACCCGCTGTAGAGAAAACTAAATTATCCCAGACAACAAACATCATTGTTCTCAAGGACATACCCATGCAATCATGAGTTGTCCCAGTTCACATATCAGAGGCACATGCCTAGTAGAAGAAAGATAAACCTCAAAGAAATATAAGAGAAACCAAAGTTCTCAAAAACAGTTCAGGCAGGCTAGATGTCATGCACAATTTGTTTGACATCATTCACACAAACCACATCAGAAGAAATACATCTCCTCTTAAGTACCAACAACTAGAATGATGTCAGAACATAACATTCCAACACCATCAAAGATAACATAGAAATGTAAAGGTCATTTCCATGCATCACACCATAGCATCACCATCGAAAAACCATAGAAGCCATTATTCTTTCACTACCTTAGGCCAGATGTCGAGACATCAGATATGTCGCCCTGCACTACACAGTAGTTCCTTCAAGGTCTCTATCACCACCAGACTTGACCAATACTTTACTCCGGACTTCACCAGAATTAGATTTTTCATCTCTGAATCTCTTGGTAAACATAAACTCCACACGATTAGCTCCTATGTATAATATGCTCCATTTTCGGGAGAGTTAATCACCTGCGCTGATATTCCAACATTTTCTTGGACATTAGTTCCTTGAACCATTAACTTTAGTTCAGGACAACATTCATAGATTCTGTTATCATCGTAGCAGCTCAGGAACATCCACTTGCATGAACTACTTGAGAACCAACATTTTACCACATCAGTAAAGGAACAAACTGCAAAGGCAGATCAGAGACACTCAAGGAAAAATTCACAGAGAGAAATAAACTCTCACGCATAGCAAGAGCCAAACGAGCTTATTCACAGAAGCACAATGTCAAGAGAACCTATTTGACAACACAGTATCAGTATAAACCCTTATGCAAGCAAGATGAGGTTCCCTCTAACAAGCAACATCTGAGCTGACCACATTACCAGGGTTCTGACTGAGCATATCACAATTATCAGACTCTTCCACCTCAGTCTTCTCCTTCATCCACTAAGACTTTACCTTGCACTAGCCTCATAAGAACTATGAAAGGAAGGTCTATAACACCTGCAGAAGTCTGATAATGCATTATTTGGTGACCTCTCTACTTCATCTTCCTTGGTCATTAAGCAAGAGCATGCAGTTGACACAAAAGCAACTGGATTTTGACTCAACTTCTTCCTCAGAGCTTCATAAATCTCATTAGTGACCAAGCATTCTCCCCTTCAATGGGACCTAGATCAAGAGAGACAAACAAGACTGGAAAATCCAGTTCTCAAACCCCTTTAACTTCACATTTTGGAACCATCATTATAGGAACATAGATGGGAAGAGATACTTAGAGTCCACCAGATTCTCCTTTACTTCAGTCATGAATTCTGGAACATCTACAACCAGAATACCAGTCTTGCTCAGTTGCAACTCCAAAAAGGTATAAGCTGAGTTGAACCTAACCACTACTTGGTTAGCTATAAGATGAGTTGAACCTTTGAGGCAACCATTCAAGTTGAGACAAAGGTGTCTGCTAAGACCAGCTTAATCCTATAAGGGAGACATCTCCAGAACAAGTTCCTGCCTTTCGCATGAATATTCTAATGTTCAGCACGATTTCGAGACATTTCGAAGACATCATTGACTCAGCTTGCCTCTTGATGGAAACAAAAATATTGACATTTGAGTTCTACTTTGCTTTATAAAGCCTTAAGAACCCTTATCCCTTTTAGGCTTCCATTCAACTCCTCAACCAGAATAACATTAGAGCAGTTGTTCACATCCTCATATACATGATCATGAAATCAAGATTGGATGTCAAAACAGTCACCTCATGCTGCAGGTGATAGATAACCATTCTTTCCTTATAGCCAGAAGATAAGAGATATTCACTTTTTATATTCCTTCTTTACTCTTGATGCACAAATCTTGAAGAAGCAATAAACTCAACATGAATTGATTCTCCAATACAAGGGACTACATCAGAAGCCCATATTCTAGAGAAGACAATAGCAACCTTCAAAACACTAAGTGCCTACATTTAGAACATCCTAGTTCTTACAGGTGTCGGGATTGATGTTCATCACATTTGATCTTGACCTTTTATCCACTATCCTCAGAGTCTGATTGAATTTCCTCCCAAGTCAAGTACTAAGTAGCTCTTCACAAGGTCACAAGCTCCTATAAAACACATTCCCTTGTCCTCCTATGCAAATCTGTTATTTTAAAGACAAATATGACCTAACCAGATCCATCTATGATGATGATGTCCACATCTTCTTCTACAACATCAGTCACATTCAATATAGAACTCTTGAGTTGAGACCTCAGAATCTTGCTGACCAGATGTGCCTTCAAGAATGATCTTGAGAAATTCCCAAGCATATTTTATCACCACACGTGTGTTTAACAAGCTTGGCACATTAGTATCAACTCCATAGAGTCTTTCAGAGCAACAAGAGCCAACTCATACTCTTCCTCACCAGGAACAATCTACACACACCCTTTGATGACAAATTTCCAAGAGTTGCTGACCATTGATCTCAAGAGAGCTACCAATCTAGCCTTCCAATGATCATACAGTACAGAAAAAAATCTCCCTGAAGCTCGCCCAAGAACTAACTAGGGTGCCAACTCTGATGCCAATTAAAATTCTGGCACTCTAACACAAGTTAATGATGATGTCCTCACATCAGAACATAATGTCAAGAAAAATGTTACAACATCTTCTGTCTGACAGAAAAAATAAACCAGGCTGAAAATAAATTGTAGAAATATAAATAACACAGTCAATTGGTAACCCAATTCGGTACAACATCACCTACATCTGGAGGCATCCAAGTCAGGAAGAAAATTCACTATGATAGCATTAGTTCAAAGCTAAACTCCCCCGTTTACAACTTCTCACCTAATCACTACCTTGTGCAACTTCTACCTAGAAATCCTATAGATATGAGATCCTCCTCTCACTTCCTAATCAATCATAATCCCAATGACAATACAACAACTACCCAAAATAGAAGTAGAACACTCTTCCAACAACAATACTTAGTTTTGCTTACAACCTTCAACTAAGAACAATACACTCTTGCTTAAAAGCTTTAGAGTGGACAATTAACAATACACAATCATCTACCTCAATGTATCAAACGATACAAGGGTGACATACAAAGTCACACTAAAGAGAATCTCAAAACCTAAGATTCAAAAACCTCCCCTTATTTTTACAAAATTGAAAGTCGCATCTTCATTAGGTTTAGTTTTCTCTTTAAATACTCCTCAGCAATCCATGGGCATCGAAATTTTCACCCAGATATTGCTTGATCCACACGCTGAGGGCTGAATCAATTATGCAAAAAAAATCTACTTAAATCTTGGAACAAATCATCAAGTTTCCTAAATCTTCTTAACATCCAATTTTAGAAACTTATGAATAGTTGGAGATCAAATCAGATGTTCCAGATTAAATCTTCTAGACCTGCAAAAACAAGTGAGATATATCCAAAAAAAATCTCACAAAATCAAATCAAATCTATCAAGAATAAAACTATAACCTGTACTGATGTTCTGCAACAGCATGTCACAACATCTGTCAGAACATCTGTCTTCAATGTTGACTGACCAACAAGTTAGAACATTTCACACAACATCTTGTTGTGAACCATGTTTTATCAAAATTGCTGCCAATCCTAAAACCATGGATCTAACACCACTTTTAAATTTCAAAATTCTTTCTATTCTACAGAAGAATTTTAGAAATGATGGTTGAACTACTTCTACAACACTTTTTATGAGCCAACCTTTCCTCAAAGGATGTAAACTGCTCTTTCTGTCTTGTAGGAAATCTTGACAGACAAAGCAGGTATGTGTTTCAATAAATTTTGATATTTCAGTTTTGTATCTCGACTTTATCATGTACTTCTTTGAAGCCAAAGCTCAAGAGGAAAACCCCAAAGACACGTCCATTATTGTCGACGACTAAGAAAGCAAACCCAAGAAAGTAAGTTTTGTCCATGTTTATTTCTCTATAAGTTCGTGTTATTTCCTTGATTTTGTGGTTGGCATTTATTTTGCTAAAACTATTCTAGCAGCAAGATGTTGAAACAAGATGTTCTAATATTCTGCATTTAACATGTCAGATAAAGATGTCCCATCCTTGATCATAGGACATCGCGTCTGATTTTGGTTTAAAAGGAAGATTTTGTTGTTGGTATTTGTTACTGAATATTCTGTGAATATTTAGTTATCCTATGTGGAAACCAAAGTATTTTGGGTTGAGTTTTTGTATGTTGGTTTTCGGATTTTCAACATTTTCTAAATATGGAGACATATTAGGAAACTTTAGATTAAAGACCTATTTTCTTGGAGTTTATTTTGCAGAATTGTGTGCAGTCTCTTTGCTGCGTTTTAAAGCCCAATCCAGTCCAGATTTAATGCTATATATTGACTGGTGTAAACCTAGTTTAGGTGTGGAACTTACGTGTGTTTTGTTAGGGTTTTTTAGTGTTATTTGTGAGCCTAACTGGTATCATTCTGATAACAGTACAAGGACTGGTTTTGTGTTGTAAGTTCTGTCAGTTACTCATAAGCTTTTAAGCATTGAGTTTCTTGTGTGTCAATTCTCATAAGCTTCGAAGTATTGAGAATTGTGTGTTTTGAAAGTGCGACTTTCGTTTTGTTACTTGTGTTGAAAGGAACCAGTCACGGGTTGTGATTGAAGAGGGATTTGAGGAGGGCCTCATACCTAGGTGAGTCTTAGGTAGAAGTCATAGGAAGGGTAGTGATTAAGTGAGCGGATTGTAACCGGGTGTGGTTGTTGTATGATTTGTGAATTGATACTATCGTATATTGATTTCGTCCATGGTTTGGTAGCCCCCAGAGTAGGATTGTTGATCCGAACTGGGTAAACATATCACTGTGTTCTTTACCTTCTGCACTGTTATTATTATTGTTAACTTGTTCATTGTGTTGGATATCAGTGTCTCAACATCTGTGTAGGACATCTGATATCTATGCCAGAATTTCAATTAGCATCAAGAGCTTGCACCCTTGTTTGGTTCTGGGTGAGATTCAGGGAAGGTACTTTCTGGTGCAATGGACAAGGATGGAGGATTTTTGAACAAACCACCTTTGCTTGATGGTTCCAACTATGACTACTGGAAACCTAGGATGGTAGCATTCATCAAATCCATGGATGATCAAGCATGGAAAGCTGTTATCAAAGGATGGGAACCCCCAAAGGTTAGAGATGGAGAAGGTAATCCTACTGATATGGTGAAGGAAGAGGAAGACTGGGATGATGCAGACTACAAAGGGTCCTTGGGAAATTCCAAAGCCATGAATGCACTGTTTAATGGTGTTAATAAGAATATCTTCAGGTTAATTGAACATTGCACCATTGCAAAAGAGGCGTGGCAGGTCTTGAAGGTTGCTCATGAAGGGACTTCAAAGGTGAAGATGTCAAAACTTCAGCTTCTCACTACCAAGTTTGAGAATTTGAAGATGAAGGAAGATGAGAGCATTCATGATTTTCACATGAACATTATTGAGATAGCTAATGCTTCAAGTGCCCTAGGTGAAAAGATGTCTGATAGCAAACTGGTCAGAAAAATCCCCAGATCTCTACCTAAGAGATTTGACATGAAAGTGACTGCTATAGAGGAAGCTCAGGACATAGATAAGATGAAAGTGGATGAACTTGTGGGATCACTTCAAACATTTGAATTGGGGATGAAAAGTCTGAAAAGAAGAAGAGTATAGCTTTTGTGTCAAATGCTGGTGATTCAGACGATGAAGGTAACCTGGTCAGAGATGAAGGGGTGTCTAAAGATCTAGTATTACTTGGAAAACAATTTAACAAAGTGTTGAAAAGGATGGACTGGAAGTCAAGAGCAAATGTTCAGAACAAGTCACTCGACATCAGTAAAAACCAGGATGGAGGCAGAAGGTCCAGAACTGAAGAAGACTCCAATCAAGGGAAGAGAGTTCAGTGTTTTGAATATGAGGGATTTGGGCACATAAAAACTGAGTGTCCCACGTATCTCAAAAGGCAGAAGAAGGGCTTATCTGTGTCTTGGTCAGAAGGAGAGTCTGAGAGTGATCTTGAAGAAGAATCAGCAAAATTGGTGACAGCCTTGACTGGAATCTGTAAGTCTGATGGAGAAACAACTTGTGAGTCTGATTCTGACAAAGAATCTTATATTGGAGAACTCACTAAGTAGGAAGTTATCACTAGGTTCTCAAAGTTGTGTATCAAGAATGAAGAGAGGTGCCAGATAATATTAGAACAGAAGGTTCTGATAGCTCAACTAGAAGCTGAGAAGGAAGAACATATATCAATCATTGCTGATCTTAAAGAGGAGGTTGTATGGCAAAAGTCAAAACTTGAAAATATGACCAAATCCATAAGGATGCTGAACAATGGTTCCACGCAGCTGGATGAGATTCTTCAGACTGGGAAAAATGCTGGAAAAGTACAAGAGTCTTGGTTTTAACAATCAAGCAGAGAACTACAAGAAGTCTGTATTAAAGTTTGTTCCTCAGAAAATAAAGCAAGAGGAGGAGATGTCAAATCACATGTTTCAACATCAGATGAAACATCAGAAAATAGTATGTAGTTCAAAGTATAAACCATGGAGATGTCATTATTGTGGAAAGATTGGTCACTTAAAGTCCTTTTGCTACAATTTGCATGGTTATCCCAAAACTGCTCATCAACAAGATAAAGGACATAATTGGGCTAAAGTAAAGAAAAGATGGACTCCTAGAAATATGATGGCTGGTTTCATAGCATATACCTCCCTCAGAGCATCTGCAAGGGAAGATTGGTACTTTGACGGTGGTTGTTCAAGACACATGACTGGTGTGAAAAATTTTTTGTCATATATCAAGCCTCACTCTACCAATTATGTCACTTTTGGGGATGGATCAAAAGGTGAAATAAAAGGTGTTGGAAAGCTGGACTACACAGGACAAACAAATCTGGATCGTGATCTATTTATCAAAGGGCTGACTGCAAATTTGATCAGTATAAGCCAACTGTGTGATCTAGGACTCAAAGTAAATTTCACAAAATCTGAATGCCTAGTGACCAATGAAGAAAATGAAGTTGTCATGAAGGGAACCAGGTCTAAGGATAACTGCTATCTGTGGAATCCTCAAGAATCAGAAAGTTTGTCTACCTGTTTGATGTCAAAGGAAGATGAAACCAAATTGTGGCATCAGAAATTGGGTCACTTACATTTGAAAGGGATGAAGAAAGTTCTGTCAAGTGAGGCTGTTAGAGGTATTCCCAAGATGAAGATTGATGAGGATATAATATGTGGTGAATGTCAAGTTGGGAAGCAAACAAGGATGTCACACAAAAAGCTTCAACATCTTACCACAACTTCTAGAGTTCTGGAGCTGCTTCACATGGACTTAATGGGACCTATGCAGGTTGAAAGTCTTGGTGGGAAGAAGTATGCTTATGTTGTCGTTGATGATTACTCCAGATTCACCTGGATAAGCTTTATCAGAGAGAAGTCTGAAGTATTTGCAGCTTTCAAAGAATTGTGTCAAAGGATTCAACGAGAAAAGGATTGTGGTGTTGTACGAATCAGAAGTGACCATGGGAAAGAATTTGAAAATAGCAGGTTTGAAGAGTTTTGTTTATCTGAAGGAATCACTCATGAATTCTCATCACCAATCACTCCTCAGCAAAATGGTGTGGTGGAACGCAAGAATAGGACTATTCAAGAGTGTGCAAGGGTCATGATTCATGCCAAAAAGCTTCCATATCATTTTTGGGCTGAAGCCATGAATACAGCGTGCTATATACACAATAGGGTGACTATCAGATCAGGTACTTCTGTTACTCTTTATGAGCTATGGAAAGGTAGAAAGCCAAATATGAAATATTTCCATGTTTTTGGGAGTAAGTGCTATATCTTGGCGGATCGTGAGCAGAGGCGAAAGATGGATCCTAAGAGTGAGGAAGGGATATTTTTGGGATACTCTATAAATAGTAAAGCATATAGGGTATTTAATTCCAGAACTAAGGTGATGATGGAATCCATAAATGTGGTGGTTGATGACTCTGGCAAAGACGAAGATGTCCCAGATGATGTTGGAACATGCTTTCCCATGAACAATGAAATCTCACTAGACACTGAGTCCGTAGAAGATAATGCTCAAGAGACCAACACTAGACCTGAGAATGAAGAGGTAGAGGATGCTAACAGGGGACCCTCTATAAGGGTTCAGAAGGATCACCCTAAGGAGTTAATTATTGGAAATCTGAATGAAGGTGTAAGAACCAGATCGAGGGAGGCTGTGTCAAATGCCTGTTTTGTTTCAAAGCTTGAACCAAAGAATGTTAAAGAGGCATTGACAGATGAGTTCTGGATAAGTGCTATGCAGGATGAGCTTTGTCAATTCAAGAGGAATGAAGTCTGGGAACTGGTACCACGACCAGCAGGAACAAATGTGATTGGAACAAAGTGGGTTTATAAGAATAAGTCTGATGAATAAGGAGTTGTTACCAGAAACAAAGCCAGACTAGTTGCTCAAGGATACACACAGATTAAAGGAGTGGATTTTGATGAAACATTTGCTCCTGTGGCTCGATTGGAATCCATCAGATTATTGCTAGGAGTGGCATGTTTTTTGAAATTCAAATTGTTTCAAATGGATGTCAAGAGTGCCTTTCTGAATGGCTATCTTAATAAGGAAGTTTATGTTGAGTAGCCTAAAGGGTTTGTGGATCCAAATTTTCTTGATCATGTCTACAAGCTAAAGAAGGCTTTGTATCGTTTGAAACAAGCTCCAAGAGCTTGGTATGAAAGGCTGACTGAGTTCTTAGTCAAACATGGATACAGGAAAGGTGGTATTGATAAAACACTCTTTGTCAAGGAGAAGGATGGAAACTAATGATTGCTCAGATTTATGTAGATGATATTGTGTTTGGTGGGATGTCGGATGAAATGGACCAACATTTTGTCAACCAAATGCAATCTGAATTTGAAATGAGCTTGGTAGGTGAATTGACTTACTTCCTTGGATTGCAAGTCAAGCATATGGAAGATTCCATTTTTATTTGTCAGAGCAAATATGCGAGGAATATTGTGAAGAAGATTGGATTAGATAATGCCAAGCACAAGAGAACTCCTGCTCCTACTCACTTGAAGTTATCCAAAGATGAAAAGGGAGTGAATGTTGAACAGAGTTTATACAGAAGCATGATTGGTAGTCTGCTGTATCTCACAGGAAGTAGGCCAGACATAACCTTTGCAGTTGGTGTATGTGCAAGATACCAAGCAGAACCCAAGGTCAGTCACATCAATCAAGTTAAGAGAATTCTTAAGTATGTGAGTGGTACATGTGATTATGGGTTGTTGTACTCCCATGACTCAAGTTCCATTTTAGTAGGATACTGTGATGCTGATTGGGCTGGAAGTGCTGATGATAGGAAAAGTACCCCTGGAGGTTGTTTCTTTTTGGGAAATAATCTTATATCATGGTTTAGTAAGAAGCAAAATTTTGTATCTCTTTCTACTGCTGAAGCTGAGTACATAGCAGCTGGAAGTAGTTGTGCTCAACTAGTGTGGATGAAGCAAATGCTATCTGAGTATAATGTCACACAAGATGTCATGACATTATTTTGTGACAACCTGAGTGCTATTAATATTTCTAAAAATCCTATTCAACATAGCAGGACTAAGCATATTGATATCAGGCATCACTTCATCAGAGAACTTGTGGAGGACAAAGTCATAACTCTTGAGCATGTTAGCCCAGAAAGTCAGCTTGCTGACATATTTACCAAGGCTCTAGATGCAGTTCAGTTTGAAAACCTGAGGAGTAGACTTGGGGTTTGTATTCATGAAGAACTATAGCAATTAATGTTCTTTCTGGCTGTCAGACTAAAAAGAATAAGGGTAATTATGGTAGTGCAGCTTGTGCAGGTGTTTATGAAGGGAAAAATGCTGAAGTTTGTGCATGACATTTGGTCATGTGATGTTGTGTGCATCTACTTTCTGATGCTGTTTATTCTGCTTTATGACTTGACCATTTCTAAAAATTAATAACTGTTCTACTTGCCTTTGTCATATTTATGGCTAAAAAGGGGGAGTAGTGTGCTTGTGGTGTGCTTGTGCTGGTGCTGCAGTTGAGGGGGAGTTTTTTTGAATATTGTTGTGTTGCTGCAGTTGAGGGGGAGTTTTTTGTTTTTTTTTGGGTGTGAATTTTTGCTGCTGCTGTCTCTGATATTGATGTTTTGTTTGTGTTATCTTTGCAAGATTGTTTGGTGTGTAGTTTTAGCCAAAATAAGCCAAAGGGGGAGATTGTTATTTCCTTGATTTTGTGGTTGGCATTTATTTTGCTAAAACTATTCTAGCAGCAAGATGTTGTAACAAGATGTTCTAATATTCTACATTTAACATGTCGGATAAAGATGTCCCATCCTGGATCATAGGACATCGCGTCTGATTTTGGTTTAAAAGGAAGATTTTGTTGTTGGTATTTGTTACTGAATATTCTGTGAATATTTAGTTATCCTATGTGGCAGCCAAAGTATTTTGGGTTGAGTTTTTGTATGTTGGTTTTCGGATTTTCAACATTTTCTAAATATGGAGACATATTAGGAAACTTTAGATTGAAGACCTATTTTCTTGGAGTTTATTTTGCAGAATTGTGTGCAGTCTCTTTACCGCGTTTTGAAGCCCAATCCAGTCCAGATTTAATGCTATATATTGACTGGTGTAAACCTAGTTTAGGTGTGGAACTTACGTGTGTTTTGTTAGGGTTTTTGAGTGTTATTTGTGAGCCTAACTGGTATCATTCTGATAACAGTACAAGGACTGGTTTTGTGTTGTAAGTTCTGTCAGTTACTCATAAGCTTTTAAGCATTGAGTTTCTTGTGTGTCAATTCTCATAAGCTTTGAAGTATTGAGAATTGTGTGTTTTGAAAGTGCGACTTTCGTTTTGTTACTTGTGTTGAAAGGAACCAGTCACGGGTTGTGATTGAAGAGGGATTTGAGGAGGGCCTCATACCTAGGTGAGTCTTAGGTAGAAGTCATAGGAAGGGTAGTGATTAAGTGAGCGGATTGTAACCGGGTGTGGTTGCTATATGATATGTGAATTGATACTATTGTATATTGATTTCGTCCATGGCTTGGTAGCCCCCAGAGTAGGATTGTTGATCCGAACTGGGTAAACATATCACTGTGTTCTTTACCTTCTGCACTGTTATTATTATTGTTAACTTGTTCATTATGTTGGATATCAGTGTCTCAACATCTGTGTAGGACATCTGATATCTGTGCCAGAATTTCAGTTCGAAACATACTTAACTCCATCTTTTTCCTCCAAGGTCAAAAATGTGGTCAAAGCTCTCCTACTACTTCCACTTAACCCAAAAAGAAGAAGGTTACGAAGGCTGCACCAACATAGGTATACACTTCAAAATTTTCTCTTTTAGATTCTAATTCCGATAATTAATGGACCCGATTATGCTTGCCTCATTTTAGGTTACACCAAAACCCACAGAGGATTCATTCAAGAATGAATGTTTTGACAGCAACGAAAAACTCAAATTTTTTATAAACTAAGACCACAACAAATCCCTAAACCAGGTGCCAGCAAAAGTAAGAAAGGCATTCTCCGAAAGAGTAACCCTGTGAATTATGCTTAACCTTCGAATGTTGGACTAACCAAAGAGGCAGACACAAACCCAACGACTCCAAATAAGAATAAACAAAACCAACAAACCATTCTGAAAATGATAACAGAAACCAAGGAAGCACCCGAGGTACTGATTGCATTTATCTGTTCTATCGGCTTACACCTTAGCACAATTTAATTGATCTCTTTTTTCAGGCACAACCTAAATCGAACGAAGATTTTCAAGACAAACTTCCAAGTATAAGACCTTCGACTTTGCACAAAACCCAGTCACCTATTGACTGGTCGACTACCCCTTATTCGAGCCTTTCCTCTATTCATCCAAAAGCCATACCAACGGTCGAAGATACTGACATTCTTGAAGAACTAAAAACAAAATTGGAACCTCAGGTTGAAACAAGGGAGTTATACCCTCAAAGGGATGATGGTTTCGAGGACACTCTTGCTTCAGTACATGATAAATTGAACCAGAATGAGAAACAAACTGAAGAAAAACTTGACTAAGAATAGCAAAAATCTAAAGTTGAGGAAGAAAAATCAAAACTTGCTGTCTGCAGGGGGAAAGTTTGAGATTAAGCTATTGGTTAACATAACTCATAAAGCAATAGTTGCCACCGCACTTTTATTTTTCCAAAGAAATGGGGAAAAGAACGAACAAAACCCATATAAGTTTTTAAAACAAAACTAATAAAAACAAAGAGACAATGGTAAGGGGGTTGGTTATGCAATGGGAAGGTGTTAGCACCCAAAACATCTATAGTACTTTATAGGAACCTCTTGAAAATCTATGCTTGGCTTAAAAAGGTTTTGTTTGCAAAATATTGAGGAGATGAGAAGAGAAATATTTTTTAGGGTTTTTGGTGTATGACAAGACTTTCTGAGCCTCGTGCCTACGTACCCACAAAGTGCAATGGAGGATCAAAACCTCGTAGTTCATGGTAAAAAAAACAAAAGAGTTTGTTTTGATTGATTTTAAATGGAAAGACAACTTGTCATTTTAAGGAGAAAACTCAACTAATCACCCACAAGTATATGAAAATGAACCTTTGCATCACTATTGAGAAGGGCTCCAACTTGGATAGAGATTAACAAGTATGCATCTAGCTCTCTCAAGTGGAAAAGAATCAACATCAAACATCACTATGGGGATAGGAGAATCACATCTCAACTATGAAAATGACTCATGTCTAATCCTTATGAAAAAGTTTTAAAAGAAAAAGTGAACAAAGGGCACAAAATGGTTTGAATGAGCTGTATGTTTTTATAAGTCTATTTGACATGGTCTTGATATGCTTAAGATGAATTAGCATTTATTCAATAAAAAAAGAGTTTGAAAATCACTTGACAAAGTCAAGGTTTATTAAGAAAGTGGTTCAAGTTTGAAAACAAGAAGATTTTGAAAAAGGGAGAAGATTTTGAAAATTTAAGAAGGGGAGGAGATGAAGAGTGTAGCGGAAAAATTTGAGATTAAGCTATTGATTAACTTAACTCACAAAACAAGAGTCGCCACTGTAGTTTTATTTTTCCAAAGGAAAGGGAAAAGAGCGAACAAAACCTAAAGAAGTTTTAAAACAAAAACTAATAACAACAGACACAAGGGTAAGGGGGTTGGTTATGTAAAGGGAAAGTGTTAGCATCCAAAATGTCTATAGTACTCTATAGGAACCTCTTTGAAAATCTAGCGTTTGGCTTAAAAAGGTGTTGTTTGCAAAATATTGGTGAGGTGAGAAGAGAAGTATTTTTTAATAATTTTGTGTTTGATAAGACTTTTTGAGCCTCGTGCCTACGTACCCACAAAGTGCAATGGAAGATCAAAATCTCGTAGTTCGTGGTAAAAATAACAAAATGGTGTGTTATGATTCATTTTAAATGAAAAGACAACTTGTCATTTTAAAGAGAAAACTTCAACTAATCACCCACAAGTATATGAAAATGGACTTTTGCATCATATTGAGAAAGGCTCCAACTTGGATAAAATCAACAAGTATGCCACTAACTCTCTAAGGTGGAAAAGAATCAACTTATTTCAAGCAATACTATAGGGATAGGAGGATCACATCTCAACTATGGAAATGACTCATGTATAATCTTTATGAAAAGTTTGAAAATCAAAAAGTGCACAAAAGGCACAAAAATGGTTTGAATGAGTTAAGTATATTTTAAGTCTTTTGAAAATGGTCTAAGTATGATTAAGATTGATTAGCATTTATTAAGAAAATGAGTTTGAAAATGCACTTAACAAAGTCAAGGTTTATTATGAAAGTGGTTCTAGTTTGAAAAAAGAAGGTTTTGAAAAAAGGAGAAGATTTTGAAAATTTAAGAAGGTGAGAGGAGATGAAGAGGCTACCGTAAAGCATAAAATAAAAGCTAAAGAAGGAAAGATCTAACCAAGATACAAAGCTTTTGACATAAACAAGACAAAACTCCCATCCTTTGGACTCAAGCAACAAGATAAGCAATAATAAGTAGAGAAATAACCAAGCATCTGGAGAAAGCCAAATCTCCAAGCCAAGTCTTCAAAAGAGGTCAACTCTAGGTCAAAGTGCCAAATAAGATCCAAGGTCTCAAGATATAACTCCAAAGCATAGGGAAAGGAACCTAATTCTAATTCCATCATCCTTGAGCAAGGGATAGTCACCAAATAGTCAAAGGAGCATTAAGAGTTTTATTTAAGTGTTTAAGCCTTTATTATTACCTTAAAAAGAAAAAGAAAGTCCACGTGGAGAAAAAGACAATAAACATAAACAATGTGATAATATTATATGAAATGAATAACATAAAAATAAAGAGCATAAAAATAAAAAACTTAAAGATAAAAGAGCATAAAAATAAAAGACATAAAGTAAAAGTTAGTACAATTAAAGTTAGTGTTAGTGTTAATGAATAAGATATTTTGTCATTAAAAGTAGATTACTCAACCAATCAACCCAACAAGTGTGAGAACTTTGCATCATCCTTTGAGAAGGGCTCCAACTTGGATAAAAGCAACGAGTATGCCACTAGGTCTCTTAGGTGGAAAAGAAACTACACATTATGGAGATAGGATATTTACATCTAAGCTAAAGATGACTTATATCTAAAATTGGACCAATATGATCATTTTCTGTTTAGGGACAAATTTAGCGCTATCTTAAGCAATCGTAGCATAATCTATAAGGAAGATCATATTATGGGAGGCCGGTCAATAACAATTTATGTACCATACATGTTAGAGATATGATATAAAGATCATACTCCTTAAACATTCAGCACAAATCAAAACAAGGTTGATCAAGACCTAAGCCAAGGAAAGATGGATCCATTACATCAATCAACCTCTCATAGTACTTAAGACAAACTTATGCATCAATCCAAAGTACCTCAATTGATCAAATAATCAATCAAATGGTAGATTTAAAATGATGAAAGTACATCAAGCACCATTCAATATCTCATGAACAAGATGGCATACACATCCTCCAATTGATCAAAGAAAGGGTGTAAAAGAAAGCGAAAAGGGATGAAGAAGATAAGATCAAAAAAAGGAAAAACTAAATTGGATCCAAGTGATAATCAAGTCATCATCAAAATCAATCATCCATTTTGGTGGATTAGGGTTTTCACCCCATCAACATCCAAGATCCATTGAGTTTGATGAGACTTGAGACCAAATCGACTAAGATCCAAGGCCAACAACATTCAACACAAGTCAAACTAATATAAAACGTAAGAAAATGAATAAAAATGCATTAAAATGAATTTTAAAATGAAAATAAAGATGAAAATGCAAATGATGCATCAAGTCAAATGAGAAATGTTCAAGAAAAATCACATAAGTCAGAAACAAGTCAAGAATGCTATATAAATTTTTTGAGAATTTTTGGATGCATAAAAATATTTTTAAACTAATTAAAATGTTTAAAAAAAGAGACAAATCAATAAAAATAGAAAATGAAGAAAATAAAATATGAAAAATATAAAATCAGAAAGAGGAAAATAAAAGAAAATTTTAAAAATTATTTTGGCATTTTTTGGATTAAAAATGGAATTTCTTTGAATTTTTAAAGAAAATGTAATTAAAAAAAACAGAAAATAAAATAAAAGGAAAAAAGGAGGAGTGTAGGATATGATTTCATTGATTGACGTGGCAGATCCCACACTCCTAAGATGAGGATGCACGGTGGAAATTAGCTCAGAAATAACACAGGAACATATTTGAAATCATCCAATCAGAACATTTCGTTTAGCCAGTGTGTCTCACCTCTGCTGGTCATCGTCTCCCTCTCCGGTCATTTTCTCCGGTGAGATGCTCACCGAAGATTGCTAGATGGTAACATTAAGGAATGAAATCACCATCATTGCAACCGTCTCATCAAGGCGAACTCAACCACACTCTCAATTTTCATTTATTGAAAGAGAGTAGAGAGAATTTCATAGAAAACACAGTGAAACAAATATCACGAAAATAAAAATTAAATGATGAACATGATGAATCAAAGCCATCTAGGTTACGGGAAACATTCAACAAGCAAAGGACTACATTGTGGTAACTTATTTGAGTGAAATTGGAACTTCAAACTACCTTGTCCAAAAACGATCTAAGAAGCTCTGAAATTGGATTTGGTTGAAGCAATTCAAGAACTCTTAGAGCTTGATTCTTGTTGCAGAAGCTTCAGAGGAACACGATGCACGTAACTAAATCAAGAAATTGAATTGAAAGTGGCTAGAAATCAAAACACGATAGCTCACTTTTTTGCAGAAAATTTGAAGGTGGAGCAGGGGATTTCTGGCTCCCAAAAGCTTGGTTTTTATTGTGGAATGATCCTATATTTATAGCTGAAGATTATGGAATTTTGAAAGGGGCGAATTGATCAATAATTAAGTGTAATCGTGTGCACCCTAATCATGGAAAATATATGACTTCAATTAGCTCAAAACTCGACCAAACCATGTGTTTTATGAGTCATTTAACTTCTGGGAACTTGATTAAACATGTTTAAATGGAAAACACGTCAAAATTTGGCTTGTAATTGAAGATTAGTTAAGGTAAAAATCTGATCATGGTGCAAATCTTCAGTTCCAAGTAACCATGTTTGCATCAATATGGCTTCTTGTACAAGAGGCTTTTTGATCCCATTCTTTTTGGAATTTGTTAAAATCATGGCAAAGATCATAATGTGCCAAGAAAGTTTTCATTTGGATGCTTGAACAAAAAGTTATGGCATGTTGAACTTGGCACAAAAATCTGGCGAACCAAACTTGAACATTTCTAAGTCCAAATGGCTGAAAATGACCTATAATGTATCAATGAATTCCATGGCCTTCCAAGCACAATTTGACTTTAACCTTTGAAGCAAACTTGTAGAGCGTATCTCAAATGATATTATTCAAAAAGAATGAGCTCCATATGTTGAAAATTGAAGAAGCTGTGATCCTTGAAAGTTGAGAAAAAGTCATTTGAAAATAGGAAAAATTTCACTAAGTCCACAAATGACCTATAATGTCTTCAAACTTTTCATTATCCTCCATGCATAATTGGATCTTGTCATGTAAAGAGAAGTTAAAGAGGATGTTGAGAATAGTCATATGAAAAAAGAAGCATTCAAAAATATTGAGAATTGAAGAAGTTGTGATCTTTGGAACTTTAACTTGAAATGTTGACTTTTTAGGTCAAACTTTCTTGAATAAACTTGTAAACTTGGACTTTCCTTGAATTTCAAAGCACATGAATAATCACATGAACTCAATATAATGTGTCCTTGAATGTCCTTTAATCAAATTGACCAAAGCTTGAGGTAACTTGTTGATGAAGGCTGTCATACCCCAAATTTTGACCACTAAGATTTCCCATCATTGTGCAAATCATCATCACAATATGGATGTACCATTGTGCCTCATCAATCTCCTCAAGGAATTGTTGAGCATTCACTACAATCAAGCTTAGGGTTTCAAGCCCTTTCAGAGCCTTAGACAAAGGATCAATCAAGGAATGACATGATATTCAACTTGTCTAAAACTCTCAAACATCCACAATGTATCAAAAGGACTCCCACTCCAAGGATTAAGCACAAGGTTGCTCCCTTCTAGGTGGATCAAGCCTCAAGATCGACAGTGTCACCAAATTAGGGTTTTGGTCGACCAGGGCCTCCAAAGGGAAATTTTCCTCTGGGCACAAGCCAAAGATCCAAAATATAACCTAATATGCTCCATGGAACCTCATAAACCCAATCATTAAGTCAATTTTGCCTCAGGGGATGCATTCATCAAAAATCAGGAATTAGGGTTTCTTGACCTAATTCACCCATAAGTTGACTTTTAGGACAAATCATGAACCAAGACCTCAAGACATGATTTGAGGGTCTCTAATGAACTATGTTGATCCATTTGGAACAATGGATTAATCCAAGAAGCTTGAGCAACAAGTCTCAATTTCATCTGCACCACAATTAGGGTTTTAAGGAAAAAGTCAACTGTAACTTTGACTTTTGACTAGGACATGCTCCCAAACCCTAGGACATGCCTAAAAATACCCTATGACACCCATGGAACATGTCCATCAAGTTTGATTTAGGTCAAGGACATGATTTCCTGAAGAATTGCACAGTTTGGAATTCATCTGATAAAAAGTCAACTGTGCACAAAAGTCAACTTTGACTTTTTAAGATTTTTCACCAAAATGGATTTTTAACCCTAAAATGATGTTAATGTATGATTTAAATCATCATTCATCAAGAAAAATCAAGAAAAGTTGGATAACTTGTAAAAGGGGTGGATAACCATAAAAACTTAGAAAATTTTCTCAGTTAAAAATAAAGTGGCTAGGGTACCAACTTTGGAGGATCATAACTCCTAAACCACAAAGCCATTTTTCCTCATCCAAAGATGGATTTGTAGCCCTCATTACCCTTTACAAAAACTTCAACTACACGTCATTCCAATTCATTAAGGATTTTGAGTTATGGAGTGATCAAAGTGGCTGAAAAGTGAAAATGTCACTTTTTCCAACACTTAGTGAAATTTTCACTAAGTCCAAATCTGTCTTCATTTTTTTCCAAATGTAGGGGGATTTTTCACTTGGATTCAAAAGAGATCAAAACCAAACATGTTCAAAAAGTTATTGTATCATGCAAGGGCTTTCCAAAATGGCCAAGAACATTGCCAAATTCAATTTGAGTCATGAGATATGACATTGGCAAGTTGCCTTGCTGAAATCTGTCAAGGCAAGGAAGAATTTGCATTTTTACTCGATTTGCCAAAATCAGCCAATTCCAAATACTCCTATCCACTTGGACACCTCTGAGGATTGAATCTAAAGGTGACAATCACTGAGCCAAACCTCCAAAGTCTTTGGAACAAGAAATAGCATGTTGAACCTAGAATGGCCAAAATAGGGACAAGACTTCAAATTTGGATTGGGGCATTCAATGGAAGCATCAAGGTGGCATGGACTGAGCCATTTTCATTTGAATTCAGTCAAGACTTATCCAAGACCAAGGGAACCACAGCCCTGTGCCCTAACCTCTAGTCAATGGCTAGAGGAGACTTGGATTTCCATTGGCCAACATTGGCCAAACCTCTGCTGCAGTTGCCATTCACTGTGGATCCCAAAACAAACTTGCTCTAATATAAATAGAGCTCAATTGTGATCAGTTTAAGTACACCAAAGCCATCAAACAAATGCTTTCCTCAAAATCTCTTCTTTCACTCCAATTTTGCCTTCTAAGGCAAGTCACTATCGGGTTTTGAGTTTGAGAGCTTTTCCAATCAAACCAATCACTCACACACCTCACATACATCATATAGAAGTGATCCAAACACTCACATAACATCTGGAACACTGATTTCACAAAATCACCAGCCAATTGCTCAAGTTTATGACAGTTTTACAGTTGAGATGCCATCCTCAATTCCAAACAATTTCAATCCATTCTAAGTACTCAGACACATCACTTGGCACCTAGGGAAGCTATCCACATCATTCAAATCAAGCTGTAACACCTCCAACACCAAACACGATCACCAGCTACAAGTGGTAAGCATGAGCTCTTCTAACTCTATGATCCATGCATTTTTTGCTGCACAATAATTTGGCCATATGTTCATAATCATGCATGGAATGTTTCCCCTCAATAAATTGTATTGTTTGAATCGTGTGTGAAATTTCTGAGCCTTCATGCAAAAATTAGGGTTCTTGAGGTTTCTCTTTGATTTCTTGTTTTATGTTTAATTTAAATGAAATTAATTGACATAGACATGATCGTGAGGTTGAGACGAGCATAATGATATGTGGATTACATGATATGATTAAGTATTCAGTGAGATTGGATAGAAAATGCAAATCTGAGAATCTCAGAACACGCGCGTGTTCTTCAGCTTGTTCTTGGCGCCATTTTTTGAAATTCAAATATTTGAATTTTGTGATTTTATTTAATTGATTCAAAAATTAATTTCTCTCTGAGTTTTAATGATTTTGAGTTGATTCTTTTTTTATAATTCACAAAAATGTTAAAATATTTTATTTTATCAAAAAATCCCAAAAATATTATTTATTTCATATAATTGATATTTTTGCAAAGAATTAATGTTTTAATTATTTTTAACATTTGAAATATTTTTTCCACCTTGATTTTGCAACTTTTAATGCTTTCTAATTATTTTGTAGGTCAATACTTAATTTTTGAAGCATTAATCCAAGATCACAATTTGTTTTCCATGTGTTAAACAATTTTGATAATTTTAATTGAATTTTTATTCAATTAAATACATTTTTGAAAACAAATTAGGGTTTTGGATTAATTCAACCCTCATAAATCATTTTCAAAACACTTTTGGGCCTCTAATAGAGTGTAAGACCCAATCCTTTTTTGACCAACCTTTTGGGCCTCAGTGTATTGTATAAGTCCCAATACCGTCAAAAACAAACGGCGCGATCGTCGCCCTTTTAAAAAATAACCTTGGGCCTACCCTCGAGTAGTGAGACCCATTTCTTTTCTTAAAATACACTTGGCCCTCTAATAGAGTGTAAGACCCAATCCCCTTTTAACCAAAACATTTTGGGCCTCACTTATTGTATAAGTCCCTTTGCGTTAAAAGAAAATCTCGGCGCGACCGCCATTTTAAACGAAAAATCATCTGGGCCTACCCTCGTGTTATAAGCCCCACTCTTTTTCTTTAAACCTTTTAGGCCTCTTGAGAGAGTGTAAGACTCATCCCTTTGTACAGAAAACCTTTTTTTGGGCCTCAGTCATTTGTAGAAGTCCCTCTGTACAAATTCAAACAGTGCGATCACTGATAAAACCCTGGGCCTCTCCTTGAGCTGTGAGCCCCAAATCTTTAGTTTTCAAAGCACTTTCTCCTTTGATTTTGAATATACTGTTGTTTTCAATCTTTCTTTGTTGAACAACTAACCAAACAGCATGGAAGCTCTACAACCGAGTAAGTGGTTATTGCTTTCATTTACCGCTTTCATATACATATAACTGTATTGTGGGGCTGTTTCACTGTAAGTCTTCTTTCATAAACTCATATCAACTGTGTAATAATAGTATAGATATTTAGAGTTTCCCCGGCAACTACGTCTAGCATTAAGCCCGTTGATCACTCTTAGAAATAATCTAAACTAGATCCCCATAGGATTACCAGACACAGTCTTCCCTCCTCTTGGGGTTAAACAATATGGAGACATGAAAGGCATCATTCTCTATGAACCCTTTCATAGACTATCACTCATAGAAGTTGTCAAAGAAACTCTATTCCCCAGAGATGATCTTTTCTCCGTGAATGGAATCTCTTGAGTTTCTTCCAAATTCTCGGACTTTCCTGGCTTGATCTATTCTCGGTGAATGGCATGTCTTGAATTTCTCGGGGTTTGGGGACCCACAGGCTTCTTAAAAGCACTTGTCAAGAAACTCTACTCCCCAGAGATGATCTTTTCTCCGTGAATGGTATCTTTTGAGTTTCTTCCAAATTCTCAAACTTTCCTGACTTTGATCTATTCTCGGTGAATAGCATTGCCTTGAATTTCTCGGGGTTTGGGGACCCATCGGCTTCCTAAAAGCAACCCCGCCTCCTCTTGGGCTTAGTACAAGGACCCTTCGGCTTCTTAGAAGTATTCACAGCCTCCTCTTAGGCTTCGTATAATGATCTCTTCCTCCGAGAATGATAGCCTTCTCTTGGGCTTCGAACAAGGACCGATCGGCTTCTTAAAAGTTTCCAGCCTCCTTTTGGGCTTTATACAAATTGTCCCGACAACCTCTTAAAGGTATAGGAACAGAACTTAGTCATCTCTATAAAACAGTCATTTCAAAGAGTCTACTACTGTTTCTCAAAGCATAGTGCAAAAGATGAAACTCTAGACTTGGACAGTCTAATCTCCTTGAGTCTCAAAGAAATTCTCAAGTAACCCATTCGTTAAAAAGAAAACCCGTAGACTCGGACAGTCTCAATACCCTTTGGATTTCCTGCTTCCTTAAAGAACAGGAATAACCCGGATCCTTGAATCAAATCCTTGAGTACAGTGTTGCTCATATAAGAACTGATTTTCTCTTTAAAAATCAGTATACTGGACCTGTCACTTAACTGAAACAGTCACCATAGCCTCTCTCTCGGGTTTTATACGAGATACAAAAAGGCTCTTATTGAGCCAAACAAACAAACAACAGCCTCCATTTCGGGCTTCATACGAGATGCAAAAAACTCTCTTGTTGAGTCAAATAGCCTCCATCTCAAGCTTTATACGAGATACCAAAAGATTCCATAGTCGAGTCAAAACCTTTCAGCCTCTCTCTCGGGCTTCGTACGACATACACAAAAATACCCTCTTGTTGGGCCAACAGCCTCCTCTTAGGCTTTGTATAAGAAAACCACTAGTTAATCTAATTAACCTTTTAGCAACAAAACTGTGCCTCGTTCACAGTACACAAACATCAAGCAACTCCCTTCGTCTATTCGCTGTAAGCAGCAAGCCTCTGGATCATCTACATCCATGCCACTGTCCCTCTTTTAGCATGAGAAATTCCTAAGGAAAGATAGCATTGCTATACACTGAGTTAAAGTCTTCTCCTTCAGGTTAAAAACCCCTATAAAGGAAATTATGGCATTGCCGGATCAACGTATCCCGGTTAAAGTAATCCTCCCTTTATAAACCAGTCACCCAACAGTTGTGACAAACAGAACTCTTTAGAGATAACAAATTCTCTCTAAAGTCAAACCTTTTTAGCTTCATATCTTGGGCTTTGAACAAGATACAAATAGACTTTTCAGTTTCACATCTTGGGCTTTGAACAAGATACAAATTACCTTTCGCTTCACGTCTTGGGCTTTGAACAAGACACCAAAAACACCTATTTCCTCCCATAGAATAGGAGGAACTACGAACGCTCTGATTTCCCTATTTCGGTAAACGGGAATACGTAGGCATAAGATTGAAAGAAAAATCTTAGCGAGCACACTAAACAAAAACCCAAAATCCCATACTCTCATGTATCTATCAAAAGCATCAGTCCTAACATCCTAACCCTTGTTCCCCGCTAGAAAGTCCTAGAAAGAAAGAAAATCGTATTGGCGAAAATACAAATAACCAGTACAAGAGCCCCCCACATTGATAGCATTCGTAATCTAACAGACCGCTGTTTAAACTCAGTATGCAAAGCAGGGTTAATTGGAGACATCTATTTCCCTTCCTTCATCAGCTTTAATAGGATAAAAAATGAATCGACCTGTAGTAAACTCAATCGCAGAGAGCGACCAGTGCTTAAGAACCACGTCCAAAATTGCTCGCTACAGAAAAATGGCACCCACCGTGGGGCCGGGTCTTTCTAAAACTTTTTTTTCTCATCACTTTTGTAATACCACAAATTGGGATTTCTGCCGAGGAACCCATTTCTGTCAGGAACTTAGGATTCATAGCCTTAAAGGTCTAGGATGTTTAGGACAAATATATATACTGCTTTTCCTAATTGCTATACGTGTTTATTTTGTTGCTAATGGGAATGCGTGTGATGCCGCATGTGGAAAGATTGAGTATACACTTAAGATAAGTGATGGCGACGAGGTCGACCATCAACCTCAGTGGAGGCTGACCAATACAACCCATTCTCTCACCTAGACAATGGGCCGATTGTTAAGTCTGAGAAGCTGAGGAGCCAAACCCTTTTGTAGTGCGGAAACTATCGGGAATAGTTGTTACGCGATACTACCCTCATTTGAGGTTGGTGATCTATTCTCGGTGAATGGCACTTACTCTAAGATTGCTCTACAACTCGCTGGCGATCCGCTTGTTGTTTTACTTTCCTGAGAGGAGCTGATGATAATGAGTACAGGTACAAAAATCACCCTAGTATAAACCTTTGGGGATGGGTAGAGCCTTAACTTCATGACAACGACCCTTTGACCCCATGTTTTTTCTATGTTTTTGTGTGCTGCATTCATGCATTCATTTAAAAAACATTAAAACATTCAAAAAACTTCTCTTCTAGTCTCTCTGTTTTTCAAATTAAACTAAGACTGTGATTGCAAATATCAGAGAAAAGGATTGCACTAATGGATTTCGGTAGAAGGAGAACTCATACGTACACCTTCAAGGTTCCAAAACTAGAGGATTTAAGAAGGTTGGCGAGGATGATCACTAACCCTGAGGCTTTCAGAGCCAAGCACGGAGGTCTGCTACCACTATTAAAAGTCCATGTGATTGAAGGAATCATGGATGCGCTCATTCAGTTTTACGATCTGGTTTATCACTGTTTCACATTCCCGAATTACCAACTAGCACCAATGCTGGAGGAGTATTCTCATCTGATCGATCTACATATCACTGATCGAGCTCCATTTTTTGGACTAGAAGAAATTCCAAAGAATCATATCATTGCAAGAGCAATTCATTTGGACGAGTCTGAGGTCAGGACTCACATGACCGCTAAGGGTGGCATCCAAGGTTTGCCAGCCCAGTTCTTGACAAAGAAGGCCCTATATTTTGCCAGTATAGGAAACATCACTGCTTTTGAAAGCATCTTTGTCTTGCTCACCTACGGGTTATTTTTGTTTCCCAACATCAATAACTTCGTCGATATTAACTTCATTAAGGTTTTTCTCATTGGAAACCCTGTGACGACTTTGCTCGCAGATGCGTATCATTCTGTACACTTAGGAAATTTGTACAGTGGAGGGGAGATCACATGTTGTGTACCTTTGCTTTATAAATGGTTTATTTCCCACTTGCCCAAGTCTGCTGCTTTTTGGGATTGCAAGAGTGCCTTACGTTGGTCGCAAAAGATCATGTCTCTTACCAACTCTGATATAGATTGGTGCAATAGGATCTATGACAGAATCAGAATCATTGATCGTTGTGGAAACTTCCCCAACGTACCCCTCATAGGAACTAGAGGAGGAATCAACTATCATCCGGTGTTGGTTTGCCGTCAATTTGGATACCCGATGAGACATGTCCCACGGGGTGTTCATCTGGAAGGTCTTTTCTTCAAGGAAGGAGAAAATGACAGAGCACTAAAGATGGAAATAGTGCATGCTTGGAAACAGGTTCATAAGAAAGGACGAGAGTCTCTAGGAAAACCGGACTGTGTCTCGGTGGAGCCTTATCTCCATTGGGTACAAACTAGAGCTATCAAGCTAAAAATGCCTTATCCTCATTACGGAATTCTTCCGCCGAGGGAATCTGTCATGTACTTCATGACAGAAACCGAAAAGCTTCAGGTTACTCTCAACAAAGTTCAACGGGGGAGAAGGTCTTGGAAGAACAAGTACCGCACCCTCGACATAGAGTGCATCAAAATACAATAATTACTGAAAGAAAAAGATGCTCTGATTGAGATTTTAGAGCAACATGTTGTAGAGAATCAAGATGACCAAAGGAATTTGCTCACTCCTTTCACCTGGAAAAGGAATGACAACCCGACAACGGCCCAAGAGCCCCGGTCAAAGAAAAGGAAAGTCCCAGAATCAGCACCCAACTTCTCTTCAGAGAGGACTCGAGACCCATTAGCTTAGGTTTCTGTTTCTACACCTTGTAATCTACTGTATTTCCATTTCTGTAATCCTTTGAATTCAATAAAAAGGGGTTTCCCCACTGTTTGATATTTGCAATCTAATTGTCGAAGTTTATTTTGAATAAACCAAATAAAAGAACAATTAATATAATCATTGCATTCATCATTCTCACATCACGTATTCTTCTTCCCTACGAATCTCACGTTTGTGTCTCGATTCTAAAGTCAAATTGTCTCATTCGTATAATACTCGGGAGAATCGTCAGAAAAAGATGGATGATCTTGAGGAAGAAAACAGAGAGTTGAAACAAGAGATCGACGCTCTGAGAGAGGATATGAGAAAGCTTCGTAACGACATGCAAGCCATGACAGAAGCTCAGCTACAAAGAACTGTGATCTCAGAGATCACCTCAACGCCCATCGTGGAGAAGTATGATCCTAGGTATCAAATGCCGAAAGATTGTCCTTGGGGCATGCCTGTTAACTATATCCCGGAAGGATATGTTCCGTCGATCACTGAAGATCAGGGAATCACAACAGAAGCCGCTGGGCCTGAAGGTTACAAACTTTGGGAAACCGAAGATACCAGGGGCATACTGAAGACTCCTGAAGGTTACAAACTTTGGGAAACGCCAAGATTTGCTGCCGTAGTCACGGTACCACCCCCTGTGGTGCACACTGTCCCGGAAGGACAGATTCCGCCTATACCTGCTGGTAAAAAGGAAACTATGTTCGATAGAATGGATGAATTCCAGGAATAGTTCTTGGAAATGCAAAAGGAGCTGCAAGCCATTCGCGGTCAGGATTTATTTGGATAGGACGCCGCAGACCTCTGCTTGGTCCCCAATGTGAAAGTTCTGCACAAATTCCAAGTGCCCGACTTTGAAAAATACAGGGGTAACTCTTGCCCTCAAAGCCATCTGGTGATGTACGCTCGGTGGATGTCAGCTCAGACAAAGAATCAGGACTTACTGAATCACTACTTTCTGGATAGTTTAACCAGTGCCGCACTCAAATGGTACATGGGTTTAAACCGTACTACGATCAGTACATTCAGAGATCTTGGTACTGCCTTCGTCCAACAATACAAATACAATTTGGACATGGAACCCGACAGAGATCAACTCAGATCAATGTCGTAAAAGGACAAGGAAACCTTTAAGGAGTATGCTCAAAGGTGGCGTGAAATTGCCGCTCAAATTTGTTCACCTCTTGAGGATAAAGAGATGACAAAGATCTTCTTAAAGACCTTAAGCTCATTTTACTATGACTGAATGGTTGCCAGTGCACCCAGTGATTTCACTGAGATGGTCGGCATGGGTGTACGTCTTGAGGAAGCCATCCGAGAAGGACGTTTGGTAAAAGACACAGGATCGACGAGCGGTACTGAAAAATACAGTAGTGCTTTCCCTAAGAAAAAAGAGCAAGATATTGGGAATATCTCTCTCGGAAAGCAAAGGCGTCGATATCAACCAGTAGCAGCTGTAACTCCTGCTATCAGCCCTGCGCCTATTCCTACGTATCAACCTCAGGTTATGCAGAGCCAACCTGATCAGCAAAGGACACAACAGCCTCTTCAGCAGGCTCGTCCTCAATACAACAACAACCGTACAACACGGCCACCAGGATTTGATCCTATACTCGTAACGTACGCAGAGCTGTTTCCATTACTGCTAGCCAAGGGGCACATTCAGACTAAGTCTCCTCTTACAGTACCGAAAAATCCGCCTTTTTGGTTTAAGGTGGATCAAACTTGCCCTTATCATCAAGCAGGTTCAGGGCATAACATTGAGAATTGTCTCAATTTCAAGTCCGACGTGCAAAAGCTTGTTAGGAGCGGGGTCTTATCCTTCAAGGATACAAATCCTAATGTTCTCACAAACCCGCTGCCTCAACACGAGAAAGCTGCAGTCAATCTGATTGAGAAAGAGACTAACGACGTCTATCAAATTCATGATGTACTCTTGTTGAAAACCAATCTGGTCAAGATGCATTGTAGACAGAGTGGATATAGCCATGTGCCACCTCATAATTATCACCAGTGTGATATCTTCTCTAAGAGTAACCAAGGATGTTCTGTAGTGCAAGCAGCTCTACAGGAACAGATGGATCTCGGATGGATCCAAGAGCACCGAGTTCGTGGAGTTAACATGGTTTACACGAATTCTAACGTAATTCAGAGCCACGATATTCGTGCAATCAATGTCAACTTGGTGGCGATGCACTCAAGGCAAAGCCAGTATCATAATCTGCCGCGGCACGATTATAGTTCCTGTCTGACTTGCTCGGTAAACAAACAGGGATGCTCTTTCATACAAGAGGCCCTTCAGCATCAGATGGATCTTGGATGGATCCAAGACTACCATGATAGGAACCCTTATCAGATCAACATGGTTCAGATCTTCGATATTCGCGTGATAAATACCAACCTGGTAGAATTACATGCTGAGCAGGTCCGACTCGGATTCTTAATATCACATGACTATCAAAGCTGTAAAGCGGGTTGCGAAAATGATCGAGGTTGTACCCTTGTCCAGGAGGCACTTCAGCACTTGTTAAATCACTGGTGGATGCCAATTTATATGGATGAAGATACTCAGCAAATTAGTATCAGTAACAGGAATCCTACTCGGCGTCAGAGTCAGGATGTCCGATCAATGGAAGCTAACCTAGTGAGGTTACATTGTATTCAAAGTGGGCGAGGCCAGGTGCCACCACACAATTATGACCGTTGTAGCGTCTGTTCGGAAAGTAAGCAAGGATGCTACCTTGTGCGAGCAGCCCTTCAGGGTCAGGTGGATCATGGAGAGATTCGTCCATATCCAGGTTCTGGACCTATCAACTGGACGCCGAACTACCTTGCCGATCAAATTAAGGACGTTGTCACAATCTCTGATCATCACAGGATCAGGGACGTTTGTGCCATTATCCCTCTATTGGATGAATCTAAGGTTCCCAACCGAGAACGGATCGAAATTACTTATGATGGTCAAAAAAATTAGAGGGCTCCCGTAGTCATCTATCTGCCGGGACCATTACCCTATGAATCAACTAAGGCTATCCCTTACAAATACGGTGCAACAACCATTGAGAATGGAAAAGAAATTCCATTACCCTCCATCGTGAATATTGCAAACATCAGTCGAGTAACACGGAGTGGTAGAATCTTCAACCGAGGGGTTGGGGAACTCAACAAAGAAAAGGAACTTCAGACGGAAGCTCCCGATCCACCAGTCGGTCAATCCAGTAATCCCGACCTTTCGAAAAACAATGATGAGATGCTGAAGCTCATCCAAAGGAGTGAATATAACATTGTTGATCAACTGTTACAAACTCCTTCAAAGATCTCGGTATTATCACTGTTACTCAGTTCAGAGGCCCATAGGGAGGCTCTACAGAAAGTCTTGGAGCAAGCCTTTGTGGAACAGGATGTAACAATCAAACAGTTCCATAGCATTGTCTCTAACATCACTTGCTGCAACAATTTGGGATTTAGTCATGAGGAATTACCTGAAGAGGGTCGTCGTCATAACATGGCGCTCAATATCACAGTTAACTACCAGGACGATGCTTTAGCTAGCATACTGGTAGACACAGGGTCAGCCCTGAATGTTATGCCGAAGTCCACTTTGATGTAATTATCATTCAAAGGACCTCCGATGAGAATCAGCGAGGTTGTCGTCAAAGCATTCGACGGATCCAGAAAAATGGTTATCGGCGAAGTGGATCTTCCCATAACAATTGGTCCTCACACTTTCCAAGTCACTTTCCAGGTCATGGACATCTGGGCAACGTACAGTTGTTTATTAGGAAGACCTTAGATACATCAGGCTGGAGAGGTTTTGTTAACCCTCCACCAAAAGGTAAAGTTCGTCAAGAATGATCAACTTGTCACAGTCTGTGGAGAACAGGCCTTGCTTGTGAGTAACTTGTCATCATCTGCTAATGTAGAACCTGAGGAGGTTATTGGAACGCAGTTCCAAGCACTGTCGGTGAGCAAGGACGATCAATCTGAAGGAGGAACATCAATTTCCTCATACAAGGATGCTATCAAAATGGTCGAGAGGACCGATACAAAAGGATGGGGACAGCTTGTCATTCCTATTAACAATAAAACAAAGAAGGGTCTTGGTTTTTCTGCAACCTGTACCCAGACAGCTGCCAACGACGAAAGTCTTCATCCCCTTCAAAACTACTTCCACAGTGGAGGTTTCCTTCACCCAGTGTCTCAGACAGTTCATGCTATCAATGAGGAAGATCCCTCCGACACAGATGTGGAATGGAAGTCCTATCTTAACGAGGACGGTTATATGTCTCAGGAAGAGGTGCCTACGCCATTTTTCTATCCCGCACAGAGTCCGAGATTTATACCAAGGTCAGACGTCGAAATGATATATGGAGAGTGTGATCCGGAAGGATGCCGTGCTCCGCCAAATTCATTAGAGGAGGACACTCTGATGAAAGACAACTTTGACCACAACTACTATGGCCCAATGGATGGTCTGCCAATGTGGCTACCTTATCCAGGAAACTTGGGGCAAGAGAGTCATCCGAACAATGAAAATCAGTTGACCGTCATTGAGCAGAATACCTGTGTCCTCACCATGTCATGGGATCAACACTCAGGTTCTTCAGAAACTACTCAACATGAAGATGAATTCGCAACGTTTACAGGACTTGAATTCATCAATTATGCTTTTCCCGAGGTCAACGTCATCGAGAGGGATGACTCCTCCAGTTCCAAAGAAGTTTGGGATACCTTGGGACAACCTAGTGGAAAATACGACTTTATGGTCAAGTACACTGCTCCCGAAAGCTCTCGTATCAGGCTCGAAGATATCCAGCCAACTGGATGGGGAGATACATCTGAGAGCACAAATGCTATGCATAATACAACTGAGGAATTCTCCTACGACAACTCTGCCTGGGAGACGGATTCCAATGATCCTGCTCCACCAGAAATCAGCGTTATTTCTGAAGACAAATCATGGAAGGTACCAAACTTTGTGAGTCACCGAGGAGTTCGCTGCCAATGGATTGCTGTCAAGGTTCCGAAGGCCGTTCACCAGTCAAAGTAAATGCCGTCTTTATCTTAACCTTTCACCCTGCCCAGGTGAAACGGATGTTTTGATAGGGCTCGCTTTCTGTAAATTTTCCCTCTTCGCTTTGCCCAAAGCGACAAAGTTTTGTTTTATAGGGCTGTAGTTTCAAGATTCAACTTGTTCATTAATAAAATAACGTCGTTCTGTAATTTCCGCATTAATTGTTGTTTTCCCTTTTTGCTTTTTCTCAGAAAATGGTAAATCCTAAAAAATAATTCAATAATAAAAACAAGAAGTAATAAAAATAAAACACTGCACACACTTGCATTTTCCTCTATCTCTTCTAAACATGAATCATCACGTCATGCAGATTGCTTGTTTTAAACCCAGTTGAAACATACGATCCGATGCCTTCTCCCAACTTTGAGTTCCCGGTATTCGAGGCTGAAGAAGAAAATGACAACGAAATTCCAGAAGAGATCTCCCGATTACCCAGACAAGAGGAAAGGTCCATTGAACCTCACAAAGAGCCGTTGGAAACGGTAAACTTGGGTTAAGAGCAAGAGAGAAAAGAAATCAGGATTGGAGCACTGCTCAATCCAACTGCCAGAGAGGGTTTGATAAAGCTTCTCAAAGAATTCCCCGATGTATTCGCTTGGTCCTATCAGGATATGCCGGGGTTGGATACCAGCATCGTGGAACATCACTTACCGTTAAGATCGGAATGTCCGCCAGTAAAGCAAAGGTTGAGACGCACTCATCCGGACATGGCCATCAAAATCAAAGAGGAAGTACAGAAACAGATTGACGCGGGTTTCCTCGCCACATCAGAATATCCTCAATGGTTAGCCAACATTGTACCCATTCCCAAAAAGGACGGAAAGGTCAGAATGTGTGTTGATTACAGAGATCTGAATAAGGCTAGTCCAAAGGACGACTTTCCTTTACCACACATTGACATGCTGGTAGACAGTACAACAAAGTTCAAAGTTTTCTCCTTCATGGATGGATTCTTGGGCTATAACCAGATCAAAATGGCACCGAAGGACATGGAGAAAACTTCGTTCATCACCCCATGGGGCACCTTTTGTTACAAGGTAATGCCGTTCGGTTTGAAGAACGTCGGGGCAACCTATCAAAGGGCCATGACTACTCTGTTTCATGATATGATACATAAGGAAATCGAGCTATATGTCGATGATATGATTGCAAAATCAAAAACAGAGAGTCAGCACGTTGAACATCTGTCAAAATTGTTCGAACGTTTAAGAAAATTCAAGCTCCGCTTGAATCCCAATATGTGCACATTTGGTGTCCATTCAGGGAAACTACTAGGGTTCATCATCAGCCAGAAAGGAATTGAGGTTGATCCTGACAAGGTCAAGGCCATTCAAGAAATGCCTTCTCCGAAAACTGAAAAACAAGTCAGAGGATTCCTGGGACGTTTGAACTACATCTCCAGATTCATATTCCTCATGACTGCCACATGTGTGCCGATTTTCAAGTTACTAAAAAAGAACCAGGATTACGTTTGGTCAGAGGACTGCCAAACTGCCTTCAACAGTATCAAGGAATACTTGTTGAACCCACTAATTCTATCACCTCCGGTGGAAGGAAGACCACTGATCATTTACCTCACAGTCCTAGAGGACTCAATGGGATGTGTACTTGGCCAACAAGATGAAACTAAACGGAAAGAGTCTGCCATTTACTATCTAAACAAGAAATTCACCGACTGTGAAACTCGGTACACGATGCTCAAGAAAACTTGTTGCGCTTTGGCTTGGGCAGCCAAACGTCTTCGCCAATACATGATTCATCATACTACTTGGTTGGTCTCCGAAATGGATCCAATCAAGTACGTATTTGAAAAACCTGCTCTTACGGGAAGGATTGCCCGTTGGCAGATGTTGTTATCAGAATATGACATAGAGTACCACGCTCAGAAAGCTGTTAAGGGAAGTATTTTAGCCGATCATTTGGCTCATCAACCGATTGACGATCAAGAATCAGTCGGGTTTGACTTCCCAGACGAAGATGTCATGTATCTAAAAATGAACGATTGCGATGAACCGTTACCCAGTGAAGGGCCAGAACCAGGTTCCCAATGGGGACTTATCTTTGACGGAGCAGTTAATCATTATGGAAACAGAATTGGGGAAATAATTGTTACCCCTCAAGGTACCCACATTCCTTTCACCGCCAGACTTACGTTCAAATGTACGAACAACGAGGCCGAATACGAAGCTTGTATTATGGGCCTCGAGGTAGCAATTGATTTAAGGATAAAAAACTTGGACGTATATGGCGACTCAGCCCTAGCTATCAATCAGATAAAAGGAGATTGGAACACATACCAATCAGGACTGATTCCTTACAAGGACTTCGCAAGAAGGTTGCTACCTTTCTTCAACAGAGTTGAGTTTCATCACATCCCTCGTGATGAGAATCACATGGCTGATGCATTAGCCACTCTCTCTTCCATGATTAGTGTATGTCAATGGAATGACATACCTAAGATTGACATCATGCGCCTTGAACGGCCCGCTTACGTCTTCACGATTGAAGCAGTTATAGACGACAAACCTTGGTATCACGATATCAAATGCTTCCTTCAGAAACAAGAGTACCCATATGGGGCACTCAAAAAAGATAGAAAGACCCTCAGAAGATTGGCTGGAAACTTCTTCTTGAGCGGTGACACTCTCTAAAAGAGAAATTTTGACATGGTTTTGCTCTGATGCGTCGACAGACCAGAAGCAGAAATGCTTATGAAAGAAATTCATGAAGGATCCTTTGGCACTCATGCCAATGGACACACAATGGTGAGAAAAATTCTCAGAGCAGGGTACTACTGGTTGACCATGGAATCCGACTGCTACAAGTACATGAGGAGGTGTCACAAGTGTCAGATATACTCCGACAGAATTCATGTACCGCCATCACATCTCAAAGTTCTTTCTTCCCCGTGGCCTTTTTCCATATGGGGAATCGACATCATTGGCTTGATCGAACCTAAGGCTCCAAACAGACATCGGTTCATCCTGGTAGCCATTGACTACTTCACCAAATAGGTCGAAGCAGCGTCATTCGCCAATGTAACCCGACAGGTGGTGGTCCGATTTATCAAAAATAATATCATCTGCCGTTATGGTGTTCCAAGCGAGATCATTACTGATAATGGATCTAACTTGAACAATAAGATGATGAAAGAGTTGTGTGCAGAGTTCAAGATCGAACACCATAACTCATCCCCCTACCGACCCAAGATGAACGGAGCAGTAGAAGCGACCAATAAGAACATCAAGAAGATCGTTCAAAAGATGGTTGTAACCTACAAAGACTGGCACGAGATGCTACCCTTTGCTCTTCATGGTTATCGCACATCTTTCCGCACTTCAACAGGGGCAACCCCTTTCTCTCTAGTGTATGGCATGGAAGCAATGCTCCCCATAGAAGTAGAGATCCCATCAATCCGGGTATTGATGGAAGCTAAGCTTACAGAAGCTGAATGGTGTCAAAGTCGACACGACGAACTGAATATGATCGAAGAGAAGAGAATCACGACACTATGCCATGGTTAGCTGTATCAACAGAAAATGAAGAAGGCGTTCGACAAAAAGGTCCGACCCCGAATCTTCAGGAAAGGAGACCTTGTGCTCAAAAAGATACAATCATTTCTCACTGATTCCCGGGGCAATCCGAATTATGATGGCCCCTATGTGGTCACGAAAGCTTTCTCAGGCGGCGCCTTGTGACTCGCAACCATGGACGGAGAGGAATTTGCCTACCCCACGAATGTTGATGTAGTCAAGAATTACTTCGCCTAAACTAAAAAAAATAGAAAAAAACGTCTCGGTGGATTGAAAACCCGAAAGGGCGGTCCAGACAAAAATTAGAGACATGAAAAAATCATCCCGGTGGATTGGAAACATCACAGTACAGTCTAGGCAAAAATTAGGGATAATGGCAAGTAACTATGTTCAACAGAGGCAAGTCCCTCAATAGCAGCAGTTACATCATCTGTCAGAAAACTCCAGTCAAGGTCATCTTCGACAGAAGCTCAGGATGCCCCGAATTCAAAGTTGGTAGAAGGATAGTGGTCGTTGTGTTTCAACGTAGCCCTTTTCACTGTAAATTACCATTTTCAAACTTTGTATATACTCTTTGGAATCACGCGTTTGGCTGATCTCCATCTTATCAATAAAATTTGAGCCCTTGTGCTTTTGTTTGTAATCCTTATTTGTTTTAGCTTTACAGAACGACGTTGTTAACATAATTAACGATTCTTGAAATAAAACAAAAAATGAATTTACTTGTTAAAACTTTTTCTGCTTTTAAAATAAAGTCGGAAATTTCTTTTGACTGTTGAACATCAGAAGAACCTCGACCGCTTCTCCAGAAGTAAGCAAACTTCAAAGTACAGAATCAAAGTACTCCTTCTAAGACGATACACCAGAATGAAGGATCAACTGTGTCAAAGACCTTGGTACATCTGACACACCACGGCAGAGTTCTTACCTCCTAAGCCCGACCAACGGTAGCTCCCAACAGGGACTATCTCTCCTAAGCAAGGTGGAATTGCTATCTTGAACCAGTGATATTTCTACATACCCTGCGATGGCCGAGTATCCAGTCATGTCCACCCGTCAGTTTGTATGTCGCGTCAGTTTTGTCGGCATATACATACATATATCATGCATTATTGATTTGCATTCACATTTCATATTGCATCATCATCACTCCGGTCGGTCTTGTCCCGTAGTGGTAACCGTCCTCTTGTCAATCAAGTTGTCAGTTATTTCCTTGTCAGGAAACGTCGTGTTTGACCAACCGCTTCTCCACTTTGCTGCTGAACTAAAGTTGGTTCTTTGACCACTTTGATAACTTGAACCTCTGAAAAGGCAAGAAAACCCTCAGTCGATGTCACTCTTTGCCATTAAAGATGATATCCTTGCTTTCCCGGATTAAGGAAAATCCCCAGAGAAAGCCTCTTAATCAGAGATTCGGCAGCATGCCAGTTTCGCTCCAAAAAGCCGCTGATGAAAAGGTCATCGACACCTCAAAATTGGACCCCATCATATGGCATTTCTTCGGGAAGATCCCGAGAAAAGTATGATGTAAGATCCCAAGCAGAAGCAGCCTCTCAAGAGACTCGCTTTCCCCGGTAGAAGCAAATGGCGTCTCCAACAGAGAAGTTTGTGCAACTCTACAACTCAGACGACTGGGTCCCCCAGTAAGTCTGACATCAAAAGTCTTTCCGTCAAATGGCATCTCTCCAGGAAAATTCGGCGAGAAGTTTGAGGAAAGCTGCTACAAATAGCGTCCCTTGTCAATAAAGTTCATTGACAAAAAAAACTAAGACCAGTTCCTTGGTAGGAAACCAGGATCGAGGGGAAGTTTAAATCAGAAACTAAGACCAGTTCCTTGGTAGGAAACCAGGATCGAGGGGAAGTTTAAATCAGAAACTAAGACCAGTTCCTTGGTAAGAAACCAGGATCGAGGGGAAGTTGACAAAAGAAAACTGAGACCAGTTCCTTGGCTGAAGACCAGGATCGAGGGGAAGTTTACCTTTTCTAAGCATCATTGCTTAGCTAAAGAAGATGAATGCGTAAGCTACCATTCATAACCACCATCAAAATTTCGGGTATTCCGATATTTAATCCTCTTGCACCCCGAATGCCCGAATACCTTCGTCATTCACACCTTCGGGTCCAAGAAGATTAAATAGGGGCATCTGTCATACCCCAAATTTTGACCACTAAGATTTCCCATCATTGTGCAAATCATCATCACAATATGGATGTATCATTGTGCCTCATCAATCTCCTCAAGGAATTGTTGAGCATTCACTACAATCAAGCTTAGGGTTTCAAGCCCTTTCAGAGCCTTAGACAAAGGATCAATCAAGGAATGACATGATATTCAACTTGTCTAAAACTCTCAAACATCCACAATGTATCAAAAGGACTCCCACTCCAAGGATTAAGCACAAGGTTGCTCCCTTCTAGGTGGATCAAGCCTCAAGATTGATAGTGTCACCAAATTAGGGTTTTGGTCGACCAGGGCCTCCAAAGGGAAATTTTCCTCTGGGCACAAGCCAAATATCCAAAACATAACCTAATATGCTCCATGGAACCTCATAAACCCAATCATTAAGTCAATTTTGCCTCAGGGGATGCATTCATCAAAAATAAGGAATTAGGGTTTCTTGACCTAATTCACCCCTAAGTTGACTTTTGGGACAAATCATGAACCAAGACCTCAAGACATGATTTGAGGGTCTCTAATGAACTATGTTGATCCATTTGGAACAATGGATTAATCCAAGAAGCTTGAGCAACAAGTCTCAATTTCATCTGCGCCACAATTAGGGTTTTAAGGAAAAAGTCAACTGTAACTTTGACTTTTGACCAGGGCATGCTCCCAAACCCTAGGACATGCCTCAAAATACCCTATGACACCCATGGAATATGTCCATCAAGTTTGATTTAGGTCAAGGACATGATTTCCTGAAGAATTGCATAGTTTGGAATTCATCTGACAAAAAAGTCAACTGTGCACAAAAGTCAACTTTGACTTTTTGAGATTTTTCACCAAAATGGATTTTTAACCCTAAAATGATGTTAATATATGATTTGAATCATCATTCATCAAGAAAAATCAAGAAAAGTTGGATAACTTGTAAAAGGGGTAACCATAAAAACTTAGAAAATTTTCTAAGTTAAAAATAAAGTGGCTAGGGTACCAACTTTGGAGGATCATAACTCCTAAACCACAAAGCCATTTTTCCTCATCCAAAGATGGATTTGTAGCCCTCATTACCCTCTACAAAAACTTCAACTACAAGTCATTCCAATTCATTAAGGATTTTGAGTTATGGAGTGATCAAAGTGGCTGAAAAGTGAAAATGTCACTTTTTCCAACACTTAGTGAAATTTTCACTAAGTCCAAATTTGTCTTCATTTTTTTCCAAATGTAGGGGGATTTTTCACTTGGATTCAAAAGAGATCAAAACCAAACATGTTCAAACAGTTGTTGTATCATGTAAGGGCTTTCCAAAATGGCCAAGAACATTACCAAATTCAATTTGAGTCGTGAGATATGACATTGGCGAGTTGCCTTACTGAAATCTATCAAGGCAAGGCAGAATTTGCATTTTTGCTCGATTTGCCAAAATCAGCCAATTCCAAATACTCCTATCCACTTGGAAACCTCTGAGGATTGAATCTAAAGGGGACAATCACTGAGCCAAGCCTCCAAAGTCTTTGGAACAAGAAATAGCATGTTGAACCTAGAATGGCCAAAATAGGGACAAGAATTCAAATTTGGATTGGAGCATTCAATGGAAGCATCAAGGTGGCATGGACTGAGCCATTTTCACTTGAATTTAGTCAAGACTTATCCAAGACCAAGGGAACCACAACCCTGTGCCCTAACCTCTAGTCAATGGCTAGAGGAGACTTGGATTTCCATTGGCCAACATTGGCCAAACCTCTGCTGCAGTTGCCATTCACTGTGGATCCCAAAACAAACTTGCTCTACTATAAATAGAGCTCACATTTTAAGTACACCAAAGCCATCAAACAGATGCTTTCCTCAAAATCTCTTCTTTCACTCCAATTTTGCCTTCTAAGGCAAGTCACTATCGGGTTTTGAGTTTGAGAGCTTTTCCAATCAAACCAATCACTCACACACCTCACATACATCATATAGAAGTGATCCAAACACTCACATAACATCTGGAACACTGATCACAAAATCACCAGCCAATTGCTCAAGTTCATGACAGTTTTGCAGTTGAGATGCCATCCTCAATTCCAAACCATTTCAATCCATTCTAAGCACTCAAACACATCACATGGCACCTAGGGAAGCTATCCACATCATTGGAACCAAGCTGTAACACCTCCAACACCAAACACGATCACCAGCTGCAAGTGGTAAGCATGAGCTCTTCTAACTCTATGATCCATGCATTTTTTGCTGCACAATAATTTGGCCATATGTTCATAATCATGCATGGAATGTTTCCTCTCAATAAATTGTATTGTTTGAATCGTGTGTGAAATTTCTGAGCCTTCATGCAAAAATTAGGGTTCTTGAGGTTTCTCTTTGATTTCTTGTTTTATGTTTAATTTAAATGAAATTAATTGACATAGACATGATCGTGAGGTTGAGACGAGCATAATGATATGTGGATTACATGATATGATTAAGTATTCAGTGAGATTGGATAGAAAATGCAAATTTGAGAATCTCAGAACACGCGCGTGTTCTTCAGCTTGTTCTTGGCGCCATCTCAGAACACACGATCGTCGCCCTTTTAAAAAATAACCTTGGGCCTACCCTCGAGTAGTAAGACCCATTTCTTTTCTTAAAATACATTTGGGCCTCTAATAGAGTGTAAGACCCAATCCCCTTTTAACCAAAACATTTTGGGCCTCACTTATTATATAAGTCCCTTTGCGTTAAAAGAAAATCTCGGCGCGACCGCCATTTTAAACGAAAAATCATCTGGGCCTACCCTCGTGTTATAAGCCCCAATCTTTTTCTTTAAACCTTTTGGGCCTCTTGAGAGAGTGTAAGACCCATCCCTTTGTACAGAAAACCTTTTTTTGGGCCTCAGTCATTTGTATAAGTCCTTCTGTACAAATTCAAACAGTGTGATCACTGATAAAACCCTGGGCCTCTCCTTGAGCTGTAAGCCCCAAATCTTTCTTTTTCAAAGCACTTTCTCCTTTGATTTTGAATATACTGTTGTTTTCAATCTTTCTTTGTTGAACAACTAACCAAACAGCATGGAAGCTCTACAACCGAGAAGTGGTTATTGCTTTCATTTACCGTTTTCATATACATATAACTGTATTGTGGGGCTGTTTCACTGTAAGTCTTCTTTCATAAACTCATATCAACTGTGTAATAATAGTATAGATATTTAGAGTTTCCCCGGCAACTACGTCTAGCATTAAGCCTGTTGATCACTCTTAGAAATAGTCTAAACTAGATCGCCATAGGATTACCAGACACAATCTTCCCTCCTCTTGGGGTTAAACAATATGGAGACATGAAAGGCAGCATTCTCTGTGAACCCTTTCATAGACTGTCACTCATAGAAGTTGTCAAAGAAACTCTATTCCCCAGAGATGATCTTTTCTCCGTGATTGGCATCTCTTGAGTTTCTTCCAAATTCTCGGACTTTCCTGGCTTGATCTATTCTCGGTGAATGGCATGTCTTGAATTTCTTGGGGTTTGGGGACCCACAGGCTTCTTAAAAGCACTTGTCAAGAAACTCTACTCCCCAGAGATGATCTTTTCTCCGTGAATGGCATCTCTTGAGTTTCTTCAAAATTCTCGAACTTTCCTGACTTTGATCTATTCTCGGTGAATAGCATTGCCTTGAATTTCTCGGGGTTTGGGGACCCATCGGCTTCCTAAAAGCAACCCCGCCTCCTCTTGGGCTTAGTACAAGGACCCGTCAGCTTCTTAGAAGTATTCACAGCCTCCTCTTACGCTTCGTATAATGATCTCTTCCTCCGGGAATGATAGCCTTCTCTTGGGCTTCGTACAAGGACCGATCGGCTTCTTAAAAGTTTCCAGCCTCCTCTTGGGCTTTGTACAAATTGTCCCGACGACCTCCTAAAGGTATAGGAATAGAACTTAGTCATCTCCATAAAATAGTCCTTTCAAAGAGTCTACTACTGTTTCTCAAAGCATAGTACAAAAGATGAAACTCTAGACTTGGACAGTCTAATCTCCTTGAGTCTCAAAGACATTCTCAAGTGACCCCTTCGTTAAAAAGAAAACCCGTAGACTCGGACAGTCTCAATACCCTTTGGATTTCCCGCTTCCTTAAAGAACAGGAATAACCCGGATCCTTGAATCAAATCCTTGAGTACAGTGTTGCTCATATAATAACTGATTTTCTCTTTAAAAATCAGTATACTGGACCTGTCACTTAACTGAAACAGTCACCATAGCCTCTCTCTCGGGCTTTATATGAGATACAAAAAGGTTCTTATTAAGCCAAACAAACAAACAACAGCCTCCATCTCGGGCTTCGTACGAGATACAAAAAACTCTATTGTTGAGTCAAATAGCCTCCATCTCAGGCTTTATACGAGATACCAAAAGATTCCATAGTCGAGTCAAAACCTTTCAGCCTCTCTCTCGGGCTTCGTACGAGACACACAAAAATACCCTCTTGTTGGGCCAACAGCCTCCTCTTAGGCTTTGTATAAGAAAACCACTAGTTAATCCAATTAACCTTTTAGCATCAAAACTGTGCCTTGTTCATAGTACACAAACATCAAGCAACTCCCTTCATCTAATCACTGTAAGCGGCAAGCCTCTGGATCATCTACACCCATGCCACTGTCCCTCTTTTTGCATGAGAAATTCCTAAGGAAAGATAGCATTGCTCTACACTGAGTTAAAGTCTTCTCCTTCAGGTTAAAAACCCTATAAAGGAAATTATGGCATTGCCGGATCAGCGTAACCCGGTTAAAGTAATCCTCCCTTTATAAACCAATCACCCAACAGTTGTGACAAACAGACCTCTTTAGAGATGACAAATTCTCTCTAAAGTCAAACCTTTTTAGCTTCATATCTTGGGCTTTGAACAAGATACAAATAGACTTTTCAGCTTCACATCTTGGGCTTTGAACAAGATACAAATTACCTTTCGCTTCACGTCTTGGGCTTTGAACAAGACACCAAAAACACCCATTTCCTCCCATAGAATAGGAGGAACTACGAACGCTCTGATTTCCCTGTTTCGGTAAACGGGAATACGTAGGCATAAGATTGAAAGAAAAATCTTAGCGAGCACACTAAACAAAAACCCAAAATCCCATACTCTCATGTATCTATCAAAAGCATCAATCCTAACATCCTAACCCTTGTTCCCCTCTAGAAAGTCCTAGAAAGAAAGAAAACCGTATTGGCAAAAATACAAATAACCAGTACAAGAGCCCCCCACATTGATAGCATTCGTAACCTAACAGACCGCTGTTTAAACTCAGTATGCAAAGCAGGGTTAATTGGAGACATCTATTTCCCTTCCTTCATCAGCTTTAATAGGATAAAAAATGAATCGACCTGTAGTAAACTCAACCGCAGAGAGCGACTAGTGCTTAAGAGCCACGGCCAAAATCGCTCGCTACAAAGGCATAGAAGTAAACACATGAACCTTTGAATTTTCTTGAGAGACAAGCCACTAAACCTTGAGATATATTTGATCAAAATGAGATTTAATGATTCTTGAAACCTTGTACTTTGATATAAGAATCCATGTTTTGATAAGATAGCCCTAGGGAATCAATGATTGTCCACACTTTAACCTTGAGTGAGCAAAACCCTAGCTAGTGAATCATACTTGGGGTTCTTGATATAGCACCCTACCTTGCAAAGAAACAAAAGGACACAATACATATTTTTGGTATTTTGATTAGTAGTTAGTGAAACATAAAGCATATAAACATAAAGGAAAAAGATACACAAAGAGGTGCTTGGTGATCTCTGTAAAAGCAAATACAAAGATGAGAGGGTAAGAAAGCAATCAAGCTTATGATCTTGTTTGTATGCAAAAATGAAAAAAGAGGATGGGATATTAGGGGTAAAATTTAGTGTATAACAAAGAGGCTACCCTAATGCACAAAGTAAAAGCAGGGAAAGGAAAGATCTAACCAAGATAACAAGCTTTTGACATAAGTCAAGCCACCCTTCCATCCTTTGGGTTTAAGCAAAAAAAGCAATTATTAAGCAAAGAATAAACCAAGTATCAGATAAAGAAGAACTCAAGCCAAGGCCAAAGATGAGGTAACAGAGCCAAGTCTTCAAGAAGCCAACCCAGGATCAAAGGTACTAGATGAATTCCAAGGTCTCAAGTCACAACTCCAAAGCAAAGGATCAAGAACCTAATTCTAAGTCCACAAGTCCAACATCCAAGCATGGGATAGTAACCAATAGTCCAAGGAAGCAATTAAGTCTTTTAGGGGGTTTTCTTTTACTAATGTCCTTAAAAGAAAAAAGAAAAGTCCAACTGGACAAAGGAAAAAAAGCATAAACATAAACAATAGCAATATGATATGTAATGATAAAAGCAATATAAAGAGCAATAAGTAAATGACATAAAAATAAAGGTGCATAAGAATAAAGGGCATAACATAAAAGTTAGCACAATAATATGGTTAGTATTGATGTTAGAGTTAATAATCCCATTCGGGACAAATTTAGAGCTAAGTTAAGCAATCGTAGCACAATCTATAAGGAAAATCATATTATGGGAGGCTAGTCAATAACAATTTATGTACCATACATGTTAGAGATATGATAGAAATAATACTCCTAAAACATGTAGCACAAGTAAAAACCAAGGAGGGATCAAGCACTATGGCAAGGATATTAGTCAATTACATCAATCTATCCTTCATGACAACTTAGGACAAACTTATGAATCAATCCATAGTACTTCCAATGATCATTGATCAATTGAATAGTAGGTTTGAAAGGATGAAAGTTCATCAAGCATCAACCCAAACATTATAAACAAGATTGAAAACAAGTCATCCAATTGATCAAGAGGAAAGAAAAAGTAAAATAAGGAGAAGGAAGGATGCAGAGAGGACCAAATTGAATAAAGACTCAAGATCCATTCATCACCAATTTTAATAACCTTTCTTGGTGGATTAAGGCACTAAACCTATCATAAGCTCAAAGCACCAAAAATGAATCAAATGATTCATTTAATGATAGATTTGAATTGATGAAGGTTCATCCAACCTCATCAACACTCAAAGTCCATTGAAATTAAAGAGAAACTTGATCATCAAGTTATGATCCAAGTCTACAACCAAAAGCAAACCAAAAAATACAATAATACACAATTAAAATGCATGAAAATATTTTTTAAATTATTTTTAAAATGAATATAAAAGAGAAAATAAGAATCAAGCTTCTAAACACAAATTAAATTCTCATGAAAATTACCATAGGATATGATCAACGGTTAACCAGCTTACATAGTCGTGGCCATCAGATCAAAATTACATGCATCCAAAGGTTCAGATCTAAAGTCAAACACGCGCTCTCAGTCAGATCATTGCACCAGATTACAACGGCTAAAACAGATTCAAAAAAGTGTGTGTCAACACGCTATTGGTCAGGATTTGAATTTCGCTCCAGAAGGCGCGAATGTCATCGTCTTCAACCTCTAAACCCTAGCTTTGGAAAGATCGTTGATGAGTCCTAGCCTTCGAGATTGGCATCAATTTTGGTAAAACTAACTTAATAGCAAGATGTTGGACAAGATGTCCTAACATGAAGAACTGACTGAAGATCAACATGTTGGACAAGATGTCCTATCTAATGATTCGACATCTTTGTCTGTTACTTTTCAATTTTTAATACTGCTATTTTAATTCCAGATCTCAAAGTATTCTGGGAATATTTGTTTATCCTAGGTGGCGTTCAAGATTGAGGAATCAGAGATTTTGATGTGAAGATGTCGTTTTCTATGTGTGGAGACATTTTAGGAAACTTTGGATTGAAGAAACTATTCTTGAGGAGAACCAGTTGCAGATTCTGTGTAACAATATTGCTGCGTTTTTGAAGCCCAAATCCTATCTAGTTTATGGTTATAAATAGGGTGGATTTTGTAACACCCCCAATCTATACCCCCAATTAAATAAAGCAGTAAAAGAAAATTCAAAATTTCATCAGAGTATATTTAGAAATTCACAGCATAGACCGAGGGGTCACATCAATTTGAAGCAAACACAATAAACTTGCCCATAAAGATATGTAACACTCGCAGGTAGCAAATAAACAGAGGAACTTAGTTCTTACTACCCACAATTCAAATACAGAATAAAGCGGAAAATCTGTACTGAATCTCATATATATATATATATATCATAAAAAGTTTGTCATACATCAAGTCATACATGTACAAGCCAAAAGATATATATACATAATACAAAATTATCACACTCGATCACCTCGACTACCCGGTGTCACATATCAGAGCCGACCGACAAAAGAATGAAGTCCTAAGCTTCACAAAAAGACCTCCAGCAACTCTAATCTGCAATGCCTCATAGAGCATTATTAAACAGCAGAAGGGTGAGAAAAACAATCATAATATAATTGCATACAATTATATATAACCCAAAAATACACATATATACGGTTCTCACCACAACTCACACCATAATTCAAACACAATACAACACAATGTATATTTCATTTTTCCCATCACCAAGGTATACCAACCAAGCACAATACAATTATCACCAACCATATACATATATCAATTTATCAATTTCATCCACAATTCCACACATAAACAAAACATTAATGATTTATGCAAATGCAAGAGACCGACACAACGACTCTATGCATATGCACATGCGGTACCGACTTCCATCAATTCTCAACACCAGTTCACTCAGGAACTATTGGAACCATCGATCGTTACTTAGTGTAACTCCCTGTCGGGCATACGATGTTCCCCGTCGCTTTCGGTCCTCTTTGTATAAGGCTCACGATCCGATAGCTCACACCCTACATGGGCACACGATCATCTATAACCATCGCTTTCGGTCCTCTTATTTTTAAGGCGCACGATCCAATCAGATCACTTTCAGTCCTCTTATTTTTAAGGCACACGATGTTATAGCGGATTCCCTCTGGAATCAATCAGTCACTCAGGACGTCACAAGAATGCATATCATGATGCTCAGCATACAATGACTCATGACATTCAAATGCACACATATATGCAACCATCTCACTTAACATAAATCATGCTTTGCAATTCAAGCCCAAAACAATGCATTTATACCACACAATAGCACGCAAATCATCCCATATCCATTTCAACAGCACATTGCATGATACACACCAATTACACACAATTAACCTGATAAAAGTCGACAAAACGACAATATTCCAAATTCCCGACATAATTAAATTGGCTAACAATTTCCAAATCATCATACTAAGAAAGTACAACTCAATAGCTTTCCAACGATACCAAGAATGTTAAAAACGGATAAACGGAACACAAGTTACGGACTAAACAAGAAAAACATCGCGAAAAAACCCCATTTTGCAATTCTCCTGAACATACGCGTATTGCCCTGAGCCATACGCGTATTGCCCTGATTCCTCGCCCATTCCATACGTGTATTGCCCAAAGTGATACGCGTACGGGCAGAGACCATTTTCCCCCAAAATTCACGTTTAAAAGTCCAATACGCGTAGTGCCCTACACCATACGCGTATTGCCCTAAAGTCTTACGCGTACCATACGCAAATGGACAGATGGCCGAGAAAAATGAAGCTCCATACGTGTATTGCCCAGTTTTCTTCAATGCCATACGCGTATTGCCTTGACCAATACGCGTATTGCCTTGAGTGATACGCGTATGGGCTGTGGAAAATCCAGAAAATTCTGGAGAACTTTGTTCTGCGTTTTCCACCCCAAATCATCCAATTTTCACCTATACACCAGAAAAATTGCGAATACAATGCCTAACAACATGTATCTAACCTGTATCAACAATAATGGACCTGAAAACATAATTTCCGACACAATTTAATCGATTTCTAATCAATTTCTACATAATATGGTTTTACTATATATCTCCATTTCAATCTAATAACAATCAAAAACACACATACATAATCATACACAAGCATATAATAATCGAGTTTCGCAGCCTTACCCGATTTAATCGTGTTTAGAAAAGTCGGGAGATCGATTTCTTGATTTCCAAGTTTTTCTCTCTTTTTCTTCTCTTCTTCACTTTTCTTTCCCTTTTCCTTCTTCTCTTTTTCTTTCTCTCTTTTTCTTCTCTTCTTCACTTTTCTTTCCCTTTTCCTTCTTCTCTTTTTCTTTCTCTCTATTTTTCTCTCTTTCTATTTTCTATTTTCTAACTTAAGGAAAAATATCATGAAATGACCAAAATACCCCCACGCTCAAATATCTCGCAAACGTTCCCAAAACCCGATAAAATATCACAACATTGAAAAATAACATATTTCCAAATAAAAGTCGAAAATAAAATAATATAATAATAAAATCATCAAAACGACTCGATTAAATAAAACTGACAAAACTGGGGCGTTACAGATTTAACCTAAGAAAAGGGTAAAAAATACATTGTTGCTTAGTGAGTTTTTAGGGTTTGTATTTGTGAGCCTCTCTTGTGTCGTGTGGATACTAGAGCTAGACTATTTTCATTGAGTTGTAATTTATGTCACTGCTGTGATTGAAAGAGAATTGAGAAGGGTCTCATACTTAGGAAGAGTCTTAGGTAGAAATTAAGCATGGGTAGTGATTAAGTGATAAGTTGTAAACTTGAGGTTGTTTAGCTTAGAATTAATACTATCTAGTGGATTTCATTCCTGGCGTGGTAGCCCCCAGACGTAGGTGTTGTTGTACACCGAACTGGGTTAACAATTACTGTGTGTTTGTTTACTTTCTGTAATTTTTATTTTGCTCCTTATTATTATCGTGTTTAAAGCAGAGATCAAGTGTCTCGACATATCTCAGGATATTTGAGATCTGCTACCAGAATTTCAATTGGTATCAGAGCAGGCATCTTGGTCTGCATCTGGGTGATATTAAGGGAAGTTACTTTCTGGTGTAATGGACAAAGAAGGAGGAATATTGAACAGACCACCTGAAGTGAGCGATTTTGGACGTGGTTCTTAAGCACTGTCGCTCTGGGGTACTACAGGTCGATTCATTTTTTATCCTATTAAGCTGACTAAGGAAGGGAAATAGATGTCTCCAATTAACCCTGCTTGCATACTGAGTTTAAACAGATGACTGTTGTTTTACAGATGCGGTTTAGATTGTGGGCCTCTCTCTGCTTATTTTGTTAAAAATGAAATGACGGGACTATTCATGGGGAATTTGGATAGGTACTGGATTTGATGTTTTTAATTAGTGTGCTCGCTAATATTTTTTTAATCTTATGCCTACGTATTCCCGTAAAATAGGGAAATCATAGCGATTGTAGTTCCTCCTATTCTATGGGAGGAAAAAGGTGTTTTGGTGTCTTGTTCAAAGCCCAAGACATGAAGCTAAAATGTGGTTTGTATCTTGTTCAAAGCCCAAGATGTGAAGCTGAAGGGTCTATTGGTATCTTGTTCGAAGCCCAAGATGTGAAGCTAAAGAGTTTTGACTTTAGAGAGAATTTCTCATCTCTAAAGAGGATCTGTTTGTCACAACTGTTGGGGGACTGATTATAAAGGAGAATTACTTTAACTGGGATATGTGAATACAACAATGCCATAATTTCCTTTATAGGGGATTTTCAACCTGAAGGAGAGGACATTAACTCAGAGTAGAGCAATGATATCTTTCCTTAGGAATTTCTCATGCTAAAAGAGGGACAGTGGCGTGGATGTAAATAATCTAGAGGCTTGCCGCTTACAGCAATTAGATGGGGGAAAATGAGTTGTTGATGTTTGTATGTTATGAACAAGGCACAACTTTGATGCTAAAAGGTTGATTGACTCAACTGGGGTTTTCCTTATACAAAGCCTAAGAGGAGGCTATTGACCCGACAAGAGGGTATTTTTATGTGTCTTGTACGAAGCCCAAGACGGAGGCTAAAGGTTTGACTCAACAAGAGAGTCTTTTATACTCAACAAGAGAGTGTTTTGCTATTTCGTACGAAGTCCGAGATGGAGGCTAAAAGTGTTTGACTCAACAAGAGAGTCTTTTATACTCAACAAGAGAGTGATTTGTATCTCGTACGAAGCCCGAGATGGAGGCTAAAAGTGTTTGACTCAACAAGAGAGTCTTTTATACTCAACAAGAGAGTGATTTATATCTCGTACGAAGCCCGAGATGGAGGCTGAAAGGGATTTGACTCAACAAGAGAGTCTGAAAAGGTTAGCTTCACTAGGGAGACTTATTTGTACAAAGCCCAAGAGGAGGCTGACTTCACTGAGGAAGGATCATTATACAAAGCCTAAGAGGAGGCTAATGTGCTGGAGACTGTTTCAGTTTAGTGAGAGGTCCAGTATATTGGATAAAGAGAAAATCATTTCTTATAGGGATAATGTTGTGCTTAGGGATTGCTCAGAGGATCAGGGTTATTTCCGGTTCTTTAAGGAAATGGGAAATCCAACGGGTATTGAGACTATCCAAGTCTACAGGTGTTTTGAGATATCGATTCTCAGGTAGTGAAAGATCTTTGTATGATGCCCAAGAGAAGGCTGGTATGTTAAGGGATGAAGGGCAACCCATTAACTAGTCTGACCCTTGACTCAGAAAGACAGCTCTAGCAAATTGATGACTAGGTTCTGTTCCTATACTTGTAGAGGTCTTAGGGTCCTTGTACTAAGCCCAAGAGAAGGCATGAGAGCTTTTAAGAAGCCGAAGGGTCCTTGTTCAATGCCCAAGAGGAGGCGGGGATGCTTTTAAGAAGCCTGTGGGTCCCCAAATACCGAGAAGTTCAAGACATGCCATTCACCGAGAATAGATCAAGCCAGGAAAGTTCGAAAATTTGGAAGAAACTCATGAGATGCCATTCACGGGGAAAAGATCATCTCTGGGGAGTTAGAGTTTCTTTGACAATGTCTAAGGGTGACAGTCTAAGAAAGGGTTCACAGAGAATGCTGCCTTTCATGTCTCCATATTGTTTAACCCCAAAAGGAGGGAAGACTGTGTCTGGTAATCCTATGGGGATCTAGTTTTGACTGTATTTAAGAGTGACCAACAGGGCTTTACCTAGTGCTAGACGTAGTTGTCGGGGAAAACCCTAAATAGCTATACTAGTATTACACAGTTGATATTTGACAAGTATATAAAAGTTTGTGAAAGAAGACTTACAGTGAGCAGCCCACAATATAGTTATATATAGAAGAAAGCGGATAAAGAAAGCGGGTAAACACTTACTCGGTTGTAGAGCTTCCATGTTGTTTGGTTAGTTGTTCAATAAAGAAAGCTTTGATAACAATATTATATTCAAAATCAAAGGAGAAAGTGCTTTGAAAAGATTGTTGGGGCTTATATCTCAAGGAGAGGCCCAAGGTTTTATCAGTGATTGCACTGTTATTTTGAAATTGTACAAGGACTTATACAAGTGACTGAGGCCCAAAAAGGTTTTCTGTACAAAGGGATGGATCTTACACTCTCTCAAGAGGCCCAAAGGTTTAATTTTATACAAGTGGTGGGGCTTACAGCTTAAGGAGAGGCCCAAGTGTTTTTATTTTAAACTGGCGATCGCGCCGAGATTTTCTTTTAACGCAGAGGGACTTATAAAATGTCTGAGGCCCAAAAGGTTTTGGTTAAAAGGGGATTGGGTCTTACACTCTATTAGAGGCCCAAAATGGTTTGTCTTTTTTGTACAAGTGGTGGGGCTTACAGCTCAAGGAGAGCCCCAGGGTTTTGATTTTGAACTGGCGACGATCGCACCGAACTTTTGAAAAACAACGAGACTTATACAACATTTGAGGCCCAAAATGGTTTGTATTTACAAAGGATTGGGTCTTACACTCTATTAGAGTCCCAAAGAGTTTGAAAAAGTTTTATGAGGGTTGAATTAATCAAAAAAACCTAATTTGTTTTCAAAATGTATTTTAATTGAACAAAAAATTCAATTAAAATGACAAAAATTGTTTAACATGTGGAAAACAAATTGTGATCTTGGATTAATGTTTCAAATATCATGTTTTGATCCACAAAATGATTGGAAATCACTAAAATTTGAAAAATCAAGAGGGAGAAAATATTTTAAATGTCAAAAACAATTAAAATATTAATTCTTTACAAAAATATCAAGTACATGAAATAAATAATATTTTTGGGATTTTTTGGGAAAATAAAATATTTTAACATTTTTGTGAATTATTAAAAAAAGAATCAACTCAAAATCATTAAAATTCAGAGAGAAATTAATTTTTAAATCAATTAAATAAAATCACAAAATTCAAATATTTGAATTTTCAAAAAAGGCGCCAAGAACAAGGGCAAGAACACGCGCCACCCTCTGTTTCTACAGATTTGCATTTTCTATCCAATCTCACTGAATACTTGATTATATCATGCAATCTACATATCAATTTACTCGTTTCAACCTCACGATCATGTCTATGGTCTTTAATTTCATTTATTTTAAGCATGGAATAAGAAATCAAAGAGAAACCTCAAGAACCCTAAAATTTGCATGAAGATTCATAAATTCCACACACGATTCAAACAAAGCAATTGTTTGAGGGAAAACACTCTATGCATGATTATGAACATATGGCCAAATTATTGTGCAACAAAAAATGCATGGATCATAGAGTTAGAAGAGCTCATGCATACCACTTGCAGCTGGTGATCGTGTTTTGGGTTAGAGGTGTTACAGCTAGGTCGCAATCATCTGGATAGCTTCCTTAGGTGCCATGGAGTGTGTTTGAATGCTTGGAATGGATGGAAATGATCTGGAACTGGTTGTGGTATCTCAACTGCAACTTGGTTAAAACCTTGAGCAGTTGGCTGGTGATTCTGAGAAATCAGTGTTCCAGATATTGTGTGAGTGTTTTGATTACTTCTATATGATTTTTATGAGGTGTGTGTGTGATTGGTTTGATTGGAATTGCTCTCAAACTCAAAACCCGATAGTGACTTGCTTTTGAAGGCAAATTTGGAAGTGAGAAGGAGATTTTGAGGAAAGCATCTGTTTGATGGATTTGGTGTACTCAAACTGATAAAAAATGAGCTCTATTTATAGTAGAGCAAGTTTGTTTTGCAAGGAATAGTGAATGGCAACTGCTGCATAGGTTTGGCCAATGTTGAGCAATGAGAATCCAAGTCTCCTCTAGCCATTGACTAGAGGTTAGGGCACAGGCTGCTGGTTCCCTTGGTCTTGGATAAGTCTTGACTGAATTCAGTTGGAAATGGGTCAATTCATGCCACCTTGGTGCATCCATTGAATAATCCAAAACAAAATTGGAGTCTTGTCCCCTCTTTAGGGATTTCTAGGTTTGGCATGCTATTTTTAGTTCCAAGGACTTAGGAGGCTTGGGATTAGAGTTGGTTCCTCCTTGGTCCTCCCTTGAGGTGTTCAGATGGATAAAGTTGCTTGCCCTTTGCGAAATTTGAGCAAATCGAGCAAAACTCCCAAATCTGCCTTTCCATGACAGTTTGCAGCAAGGCATATTGGCATTGTCATATCTCATGGCTCAAGTGAATTTTGATGGAGTTCTTGGCCATTTTGGAAAGCCCTCATATGATACAACAACAGTTTGATAATAGTTGGTTTTGATACCTTTTGGATCCAAGTGAAAAATGCCCCTACATTTGGAAAAAAGTGAAGACAGATTCTGATTTAGTGAAAATTTCACTAAGTGTTGGAAAAAAGAGACATTTTCACTTTTTGTGATTTTGATCATTCCATAACTTAAAATCCATGAAGAATTAGAATGAGTTCTGTTTGAAGCTTTTGTAGAGGGTAATGAGAACTACAAAACCAACTTTGAATGGGAAAAAATGGCCTTGTGGTTTAGGAGTTATGATCCTCAAAAGTTGGTACCCTAGCCACTTTGTTCCATAACTTAGAAAATTTCTAAGTTTTTTTATGGTTACCCCTTTTACAAGTTATCCAACTTTTCTTATTTTTCTTGATGAATGATGATTTCAATCACACATTAACATCATTTTAGGGTTAAAGAACCATAATTGTGAAAAATCTCAAAAAGTCAAAGTTGACTTTTGTGCACAGTTGACTTTTTGTCAGATGAATTCCAAATTGTGCGATCCTCTATGAAATCAAATCCTCGACCTAAATCAAATTGATGGATTGATTTCATAGGTGTTATAGGGTGTATTGAATCATGTCACAAGGTTTGGGAGCATGCTTGGGTTAAAAGTCAAAGGCACAGTTGACTTTTTCCCGCGAAACCCTAACTGTGGTACTGATGAACTTGAAACTTGGAAATCAAGCCTCTTGGATCAATCCATTGTTGAAAATGGATCAATGTAGGGTGTTAGAGACCCTCAAATCATGTCTTGTGGTCTTGGCTCATGATTTGTCCCAATAGTCAACTTAGGGGTGAATTAGGTCAAGAAACCCTAATTCTTGATTTTTGATGAATGCATCCCCTAAAGTCAAATTGACTTGATGATAGGGTCCATGAGGTTCCTTGGCGTATATTAGGATATGCTTTGAAGCATTGGTCGACCAAAACCCTAATTTGGTGACACTGGCGATCTTGAGGCTTAATCCACCTAGAAGGGAGCAACCTTGTGCTTAATCCTTGAAGTGGGAGTCCTCTTGATCTTTTGTGGATGTTTTAGAAGTTAGACAAGTTGAAGATCATGTCATTCCTTGATTGATCCTTTGTCTAAGAGCTCTGAGAGGGCTTGAAACCCTAATTTTGATTGTAGAGGATGCTCACCCATCTTCGGGGAGACTAATGAGACATAATGACACACCCATATTGTGGTGATGATTTGCACAATGATGGTAAATCTTAGTGGTCAAAATTTGGGGTATGACTGATGCCCCTATTTAATCTTCTTGGACCCGAAAGTGTGAATGGCAAAGGTGTTCGGGCATTCGGGGTGCAAGAGGATTAAATATCGGAATACCCGAAATTTTGATGGCGGTTAGGAATGGTAGTTCACGCATCCTTCTTCTTTTGCTAAGTGATGATGCTTAGGAAAGATAAAAACTTCCCCTCGATCCTGGTCTTCAGCCAAGGAACTGGTCTCAGTTTTCTTTTGAAATAAACTTCCCCTCGATCCTGGTTTCCTACCAAGGAACCGGTCTTAGTTAATGAACTTCCCCTCGATCCTGGTTTCCTACCCAGGAACTGGTCTCAGTTTCTGATATAAACTTCCCCTCAATCCTAGTTTCCTACCAAGGAACTGGTCTCAGTTTCTTTTGTCAATAAACTTTCTTGACAAGGGACGCTATTCATAGCCGTTTTCCTCAAACTTCTCACCGAATTTTCCTGGGGAGATGCCTTTTGATAGAAAAAAATCTGATGTCAGACTTGTTGGGGGACCCAGTCGTCTGAGTTGTAGAGATGTACAAACTTCTCCGCTGGAGACGCCATTTATTGATTCTACTGGGGAAAACGAGTCTCTTGAGAGGCTGTTTTCTGTTTGGGGATGTTACATCATACTTTTCTCAGAGATCTTCTCGGAGAAATGCCATACAACGTGATCCAATTTTGAGGTGCTGATGACCTTTTCGTCAGCGGATTTTTCGGAGAAAAACGGTTGCATTGCCGAATCTCTGATTAAGAGGCTTTCTCTGGGGATTTTCCTTAATCCGGGAAAGCGAAGACATCATCTTCAATGGCGAAGAGTGACGTTGGCTAAAAGTTCTCTGGTTTTTCAGAGGCTCAAGTTATCAAAGTGTTCAGGGGCCAATTCTAATCCAGAAATAAACTGGAGGAGAAATCGTTTAGACGCAACATTTCCTGACGAGGAAAGAACTGACAACTAGATTGAGAGGACGATTATCACTAGGGGATAAGACCGACTAGAGTGATAGTGATGCAATATGAATGCAAATGCAAATAAATAATGCATGATGTATGTATGTATATGCTGACAAAACTGATGCGACATACATACTAGTAGATGAACACGACTGGATACTCGGCCACTGCTGGGGACGAAGAAGTACCGCTGGTTCAAGATAGCAATTCTGCCTTGCTTAGGAGAAAGTAGTTCCCGCAGGGAACAACTGTTGATCGAGCTTAGGAGGTATGAACTCTGCCGGGGATGTCAGATGGAATAGTCGCATCTGACACAGCTGATCCTTCATTCAAGTGCACTGTTTTAGAAGGAGTACTTTGATTCTGCACTTCGAGGTTCGATTACTTCTGGAGAAGTGATCGATGTTCTTTCGATGTTCAACAGTCAAAAGAAATTGCCATCTTTATTTTAGAAGCAGAAAAAGTTTGACAAGTAAATTCATTTTTGTTTTATTTCAAGAATCATTGATCATATTAAAATGTCATTCTGTAAAGCTAAAACAAATGCGAATTATAAACAAAAGCACAAAGGCTCAAATTTTATTGATAGGATGGAAATCAGCCAAATGCGTGATTCCATAGAGTATTTACAAAGTTTAGAAAATGGTAATTTAAAGGAAAAGGGCTACATTGAAACATGACAACCGTTATCCTTCTATCAACTTTGAATTCGGGACATCCTGAGCTTCCGTCAAAGATGACATTGACTGGAGTTTTCTGATGAATGGCATGACTGCTGCTGAGGGACTTGCCCCTGTTGAACGTAGTTACTTGCCATTATCCCTAATTTTTGCCTGGATTGTACTGTGACGTTTCCAATCCATCGGGATGATTTTTTTTATTGTCTCTAATTTTTGCCTGGACCGCCCTTTCGGGTTTTCAATCCACCGAGATGTTGTTTTTTTTTAGTTTGGGCGAAGTATTTCTTGACTACATCAACATTCGTGGGGTAGGTAAATTCCTCTTCGTCCATGGTTGCAAGTCTCAAGGCACCGCCTGAGAAAGGTTTCTTGACCACATAGGGGCCGTCATAATTCGGGGTCCATTTGCCCCGAGAATCAGTGAGAAATAATTGTATCTTTTTGAGCACAAGGTCTCCCTTCCTAAAGACGCGAGGTCGGACCTTTTTGTTGAACGCCTTCTTCATTCTTTGCTGATACAACTGACCATGGCATAGAGCCGTTATTCGCTTTTCTTCGATCAGATTCAGTTCGTCGTGCCGACTTTGATACCATTCAGCCTCTATTAGCTTAGCTTCCATCAATACCCAGATTGATGGGATCTCTACTTTGATGGGGAGCACTGCTTCCATGCCATACACTAGAGAGAAAGGGGTTGCCCCTGTTGAAGTGCGGACAGATGTACGATAACTGTGAAGAGCAAAGGGTATCATCTCGTGCCAATCTTTATAGGTCACAACCATCTTTTGAACGATCCTTTTGATGTTCTTGTTAGCCGCTTCTACCGCTCCATTCATCTTAGGCCGGTAGGGAGATGACTTATGGTGTTCGATCTTGAACTCAGCGCACAACTCTTTCATCATCTTAATGTTCAAGTTAGATCCATTATCAATAATGATCTGGCTCGGAACACCATAACGGTAGATGAGATTATTTTTGATAAATCGGACCACCACTTGTCGGGTTACATTGGCGTACGATGCTGCTTCGACCCACTTGGTGAAGTAATCAATGGCTACCAGGATGAACCGATGTCTGTTTGAAGCCTTGGGTTCGATCATGCCAATCATGTCGATTCCCCATATGGAAAAAGGCCATGGGGAAGAAAGAACTTTGAGATGCGTTGGTGGTACATGGATTTTGTCAGCGTATATCTGACACTTGTGACACCTCCTCATGTACTTATAGCAATCGGATTCCATGGTCAACCAGTAGTACCCTGCTCTTAGAATTTTTCTCGCCATTGTGTGTCCGTTGGCATGAGTGCCAAAGGATCCTTCATGAATTTCTTTTATCAGCATGTCTGCTTCTGGTCTGTCTACGCATCGAAGCAAGACCATGTCAAAATTTCTCTTATAGAGTGTATCACCACTCAGGAAGAAGCTGCCTGCTAGTCTTCTGAGGGTTTTTCTGTCATTCCTGGATGCCCCAGGTGGGTACCCTTCTTTTTGGAGGAAGCATTTGATATTGTGATACCAAGGTTTGTCGTCTATGATTGCTTCAATCGTGAAGATGTAAGTGGGCCTTTCAAGGCGCATTACATCAATCTTAGGTAGGTCGGTCCATTGACCTACGCTAATCATGGAAGAGAGAGTGGCTAATGCATCAGCCATGTGATTCTCTTCACGAGGGATATGATGAAACTCGATTCTGTTGAAGAATGGTAACAACCTTCTCGCGTAATCTTTGTAAGGAATCAGTCCTGATTGGTATGTGTTCCAATCTCCTTTGATCTGATTGATAACCATGGATGAATCGCCATATACATCCAAGTTCTTGATCCTCAAATCGATCGCTTCTTTGAGACCCATGATACAAGCTTCGTATTCGGCCTCGTTGTTTGTGCACTTAAACATAAGTCTGGCGGTGAAAGGAATGTGGGTACCCTGAGGGGTAACTATGATTGCCCCCAATTCCGTTTCCGTAATGATTGACGGCTCCGTGAAAGATGAGTCCCCTTTGGGAACCTGGTTCTGGCCCTTAACTGGGTAGTGGTTCATCGCAATCTTTCATTTTCAAATACATGACATCTTCTTCTAGGAAGTCAAACCCGATTGATTCTTGATCTTCAATCGGTTGATGAGCCAAATGATCGGCTTAAATACTTCCCTTAATGGCTTTCTGAGCGTGGTACTCGATGACGTATTCTGACAACAACATCTGCCAACGGGCAATCCTTCTCGTGAGAGCAGGTTTTTCAAAGACGTACTTGATTGGATCCATTTCGGAGATTAACCAAGTAGTGTGACGAATCATGTACTGGCGAAGACGTTTGGCTGCCCAAGCCAAATCGCAACAAGTTTTCTCAAGCATCGTGTACCGAGTCTCGCAGTCGGTGAACTTCTTGCTCAAATAGTAGATGACAGACTCTTTCCTTTTGGTTTCGTCTTGTTGGCCAAGCACACAACCCATTGAGTCCTCTAGGACTGTGAGGTAGTTGATCAGTCGTCTTCCTTCCACTGGAGGTGATAGAATCGGTGGGTTTAATGGGTATTCCTTAATACTGTTGAAGGTGGTTTGACAGCCTTCTGTCCAAACGCATTCCTGTCTCTTTTTGAGTAATTTGAAAATCGGCGCACATGTTGCGGTCATGAGGAATATGAATCTGGAGATGTAGTTCAAACGTCCCAAGAATCCTCTGACTTGTTTTTCAGTTTTTGGAGAAGGCATTTCTTGAATGGCCTTGACTTTGTCAGGATCAACCTCAATTCCTTTCTGGCTGACGATGAACCCTAATAGTTTCCCTGAACAGACACCGAATGTGCATTTGTTGGGATTCAAGCGGAGTTTGTACTTCCTCAACCGCTCGAATAGTTTTGACAGGTGGGTCACATGTTCATCCTCTGTTTTAGATTTGGCAATCATATCATCGACATATACCTCGATTTCCTTGTGTATCATGTCATGAAACAGAGTAGTCATGGCCCTTTGATAGGTTGCCCCGGCGTTCTTCAAACCGAACGGCATTACCTTGTAACAAAAGGTACCCCATGGGGTAATGAACAAAGTTTTCTCCATGTCTTTCGGCGCCATTTTTATCTGGTTATAGCCTGAAAATCCATCCATGATGGAGAAGACTTTGAACTTTACTGTACTATCAACCAGCATGTCAATGTGTTGTAAAGGAAAGTTGTCCTTTGGACTAGCCTTGTTTAGATCTCTGTAGTCGACACACATTCTGACCTTTCCGTCCTTTTTTGGAATGGGTATGATGTTGGAGAACGATTGAGGATATTCCAATGTGGCGAGGAAACATGCGTCAATTTGTTTCTGTACCTCCTCTTTGATTTTGATAGCCATGTCCGGGTGAGTCCGTCTCAACCTTTGTTTCACCGGCGGACATTCTGACCTTAACGGTAGATGATGTTCCACGATGCTAGTATCCAACCCTGGCATGTCCTGGTAGGACCAAGCGAATACATCGGGAAACTCTTTAAGAAGCTATGTCAAACTTTCTTTGGCAGTTGAACTGAGTAGTGCCCCAATTTTGACTTCTTTTCTCTCTTTTTTCCGAACCCAAGTTTACCGTTTCCAACGGCTCTTTGTGAGGTTCAATGGACCTTTTCTCTTGTCTGAGTAGTCGGGAGATCTCTTCTGGAATTTCGTCGTCAACTTCTTCTTCAGCCCCAAATACCGGGTATTCAAAGTTGGGAGAAGGCATCAGATCGTATGTTTCAACGGGGTTTAAAATAAGCAATCTGCATGACGATATGATTCGTGTTTAGAAGAGATAGAGAGAAGGCAAAAGTGTGTGCAGTGTATTTTTTCTTTGGAAAACAGCTTGTTTATTATTATTTGTTTTTTTGGATTACCATTTTCTGAAAAGCGAAAAGAGAAAACAACAATTAACGCGGAAATTACAGAACGACGTTATTTTATTCATGAACAAGTCAATTCTTGGAACTACATCCCCATAAAACAAAACTCTGTCACTTCGGACAAAGCGAAAAGGGATATTTACAGAAAGTGAGCCCTATCAAAACATTTGTTTCACCTGGGCAGGGTGAAAGGTTAAAGACGACAATTACTTTGACTTATGAACAATCTTTGGAACATCGACAGCAACCCATTGGCGGCGAACTCCTTGGTGAATCACAAATTCTGGTACCTTCCTTGATTTGTCTTTAGAAATAACGCTGATTTCTGGTGGAGCAGGATCATTAGAATCTGTCTTCCAGGCAGAGTTGTCGTAGGAAGATTCCTCTGTTGTATTTTGCATAGTATTTGTTTTCTCAGGCAAATCTCCCCATCCAGTTGGCTGGATGTCTTCGAGCCTGATACGAGAGCTCTCAGGAGCGGTGTACTTGACCATATAGTCTTATTTTCCACTTGGTTGTCCTAAAGTGTCCCATACTCCTTTGGAACTAGAGGAGTCATCTCTCTCGATGACGTTGACTTCGGGAAAAGCATAGTTGATGAATTCTAGTCCAGCAAGCTTTGCCGATTCATCGTCATACTTGATATTTTCGGAATGACCTGAGTGTTGTTCCCATGACATTGTGGGGACACAAGTATTTTGTTCAATGATGCTCGGCTGATTTTCATTGTTCGGCTGATTTTCTTGCCCCAAGTCTCCTGGGTACGGCTGCCAGATAGGCAGGCCATCCATTGGGCCATAATAGTCGTGGTCAAAGTTGTCATTCATCAGAGTGTCTTCCTCCAATGAATTTGGTGGAGCACGACATCCTTCCGGATCACAACCTCTGTATATCATTCTGACATCTGACCTGGGTATAAATCTCGGACTCTGTGCGGGATAACAGAATGGCGTAGGCACCTCTTCTTGAGACATATAACCGTCCTTGTTAAGATAAGACTTCCATTCCTCCTCTGTGTCGGAGGAATCTTCCTTGTTGATAGTATGTACTATTTGAGGCACTGGGTGAAGGAAACCTCCATTGTGGAAGAAATCCTGAATGGGATGAAGACTTTTATCGTTAGTAGCTATCTGGGTATAGGTTGCAGAAAAACCAAGACCCTTCTTTGTTTTATTATTAGTAGGAATGACAAGCTGTCCCCATCCTTTTGCATTGTTATTTGTGATCACTTCAAGAGCATCTCTGTACGAGGAAATCGATGTTCCTTTTTCTGATTGATTCTCGTTGCTCACCGAAAGTGCTTGGAACTGAGTCCCAACAACCTCCTCGGGTTCTACACAAGTAGATAATGATAGGTTACTCACGACCAAGGCTTGTTCTCCACAGACCATGACGAGTTGATCGTTCTTGACGAACTTCAGTTTCTGGTGCAGTGTGGAAGTGACTGCCCCAGCCTGATATATCCAAGGTCTTCCTAATAAACAGCTGTACGCTGCCCAGACATCCATGAATTGGAAAGTGATTAGGAAAGTGTGAGGACCGATAGTTATGGGAAGGTCGACTTCGCCGATAACTGCTTTCCGAGATCTGTGAAAGGCTTTGACGATGACCTCACTGCCCCTCATCGAGGATCCTTTAAATGATAGTTGTATTAAAGTGGACTTTGGCATAACGTTGATGGCTGAACCCGTGCCTACCTGTACGCTGGCTAAAGCATCATCCTGGCAATTGACTGTGATGTTGAGCGCCATGTTATGACTTTTGCCCCCCTCTGGCAAGTCCTCATCACTGAATCCTAAGTTGTTGCAGGAAGTGATGTTAGAGATGATGCTATCGAACTGTCGTATTAACACATCCTGTTCCACAAAGGCCTGCTCTAAGACTTTTTGTAGAGCCTCTCTGTGGGCTTCGGAACTGAGTAAAAGTGATAGCACAAAGATCTTTGAAGAAGTTTGTAACAGCTGATCAACAATGTTGTATTCACTCCTTTGGATGAGCTTCAGCATCTTATCGTCGTTTTTCTAAAGGTCGGGATTACTGGATTGTCCGACTGGTGGATCAGGAGCTTTTGTTGGATGTTCCTTTTCTTTGTTAGGTTCTCCAACTCCTCGGTTGAAGATTCGACCGCTACGTGTTACTCGACTAATGTCTGCAATATTCATGACGGAGGGTAATGGAATTTCCTTTCCATTCTCAATTATTGTTACACCGTATTTGTAATGGACCGCCTAAGCCGATTCATATGGTAATGGTCCTGGCAGATAGATAACTATAGGAACCTTCTGATTTTTCTGACTGTCGTAGGTAACTTCAATCAGTTCCCGGGTAGGAACTTTTGATTCGTCCAGTAGAGGGATGATGGTACATACATCATTGCTCTGTTGATGATCAGAGATTATGACAACGTCCCTGGTTTGATTAGTGAAGTAGTCCGGCGTCCAGTTGATTGGCTTAGAACTCGGACATGGGTGAATCTCTTTACGGTCCAACTGACCTTGAAGAGTTGCCCGCACAAGGTAGCATCCTTGGTTATTCTCCGAGCAGACTCTACAACGTTCATAGTTGTGCGGTGGCACTTGGCCACGTCTGCTTTGAATGCAGTGCAACCTTACCAGGTCAGTTTCTATAGATCGGACATCCTGACTTTGACGCCGAGTAGGGTTTCCATTAAGCACACTGATTTGTTGCGTGTCTTCATCCATATAGATAGGAAGTCAACAGTGGTTTAACAAGTGTTGTAAAGTTATTTGAACAAGAGCGCACCCTTGGTTACTCTCACTGCATACTTTACAGTTCAGATAATCGTGAGAAGTGAGAAAACCAAGTTGAACCTGCCTGGCGTGTAACTCCACCAAGCTGGTATTCATCAAACGGATATCAAATATTTGGATCATGTTGATCTGATAAGGATTTTTGTCATGGTAGTCCTGGATCCACCCAAGATCCATCTGACGCTGGAGGGCCTCTTATACAAAAGAGCATCCCTGTTTATTTACCGAGCAAGTCAGACAGGAATTGTAATCATGTCGCGGCAGATTATGATACTGGCTTTGCCTTGAGTGCATTGCGACTAGGTTGACACTCATCGTACGGATGTCGTGGTTCTGAATGATGTTAGAATTTGTGTATGTCATGTTGACTCTACGAACTCGATGCTCCTGGATCCATCCAAGACCCAATTGTTCCTGTAGAGCTGCTTGCACCACAGAACATCCTTGATTGTTCTTAGAGCAGATATCACACTGGTTATAATTATGAGGTGGCACATGGCCATATCCACTCTGTCTACAATGCATCTTGACCAAATTGGCTCTTAATAAGAGTACATCGTGAATTTGATAGCTGTCGTTAGATTCTCCTTCTATCAAATTAACTGCAGCTTTCTCGTGTTGAGGCAGCGGGTTCGTGAGAACATTCGGATTCGTATCTTTGATGGTAAGGACACATCTGATCTGTTTTGAACCAGAAAGGCGGATTTTCAGGTACTGTAAGAGGAGACTTGGTTTGGACGTGCCCCTTGACCTGTAATAATGGAAACAACTCTGCGTACAACATGGGTATAGGATCAAACCCTGGAGGTCGTTTCGTACGGTTGTTACTATATGGAGGATGAGCCTGCTGAAGAGGCTGTTGATTAGGTTGGCTCTGTGCAACCCGAGGTTGATACGTCGAAACAGGCGCAAGGTTAATAGCAGGAGTTACAGCTGCTACTGGTTGATAACGTCTCCTTTGCTTTCCAAGAGAGATATTCCCAATATCCTGCTCTTTTTTCTTAGGGAGAGCACTACCGTATCGTTTTGTACTACTTGATGATCCAGCATCTTTAACTAAACGTCCTTCTCGGACGGCTTCCTCAAGACGAACTCCCATGTCCACCATCTCGGTGAAGTCACTTGGCGCACTGGCAACCATTCTATCGTAGTAAAATGAGCTCAAGGTTTTTAAGAAGATCTTTGTCATCTCTTTTTCCTCAAGAGGTGGAGAAATCTGGGCGGCAATTTCACACTATCTCTGAGTGTACTCCTTAAAGGTTTCCTTGTCCTTTTGTGATATCGATCTGAGCTGATCTCTGTCCGGTGCCATGTCCAAATTGTATTTATATTGTTGAACGAAGGCAGCTCCGAGATCTCTGAAGGTGCCGATCGTAGCGCGGTTTAAACACATGTACCAATTTAATGTGGCACCGGTTAAACTATCCTGAAAGTAGTGAATTAGTAGCTCCTAGTTCTTTGTCTGAGCCGACATTCGCCGAGCGTACATCACCAAATGGGTTTGAGGGCAAGAGTTACCCTTGTACTTTTCAAAGTCGGGTACCTGGAACTTGTGTGGAACTTTCACATTGGGGACCAACCAGAGGTCCGCGGCGTCCTTTCCAAATAAATCCTGACCGCGAAGGGCCTGTATCTCTTTCTGCATTTCCAAGAACTGTTCCTGGAATTTATTCATTCTGTCGAACATGCTGTCATTTCCACCAGACGGTATCTGTGGAATCTGTCCTTCTGGGATAGTGTGTACTACGGGCGGTGGTATAGTCATCAATGCAGAGAGTCTTGGTGCCTCCCGAAGTTTGTAACCTTCAGGAGTTGCTGTCATGCCCCTGGCACCTTCACTTTCCCGAAGTTTGTAACCTTCAGGCCCAGCGGTTCCTGCTGCGGTTCCCTGATCCTCAGCGATCGGCAGAACATATCCTTCCGGGATAGAGTTAAGTGGTATGCCCCAGGGACGATCTTTCGGCATTTTGTACCTAGGATCATACTTCTCCACTATGGGCATTGATGTGATCTCTGAGATCACAGTTCTTTGTTGTTGCATCTGAGCTTCTGCTAGAGCTTGCATGTCGTTGTGAAGCTTTCTCAGATCCTCTTTCAGAGTGTCGATCTCTTCCCTCAACTCTCTGTTCTCTTCCTCGAGATCATCCATCATTTTCTGATGATTGGTCCGAGTATTGTACGAATGAGACAGTTTGACTCTAGAACCGAGACACAAACGTGAGATTCGTAGGTAAGAAGAATGCGTTTATGGGAACGATGAATGCAATGATTATTAATTATTTTTGTTTATTCAAAGTAAATTTCGACAATTAGATTGCAAATATCAAACAGTGGGGGAACCCCGTTTTATTGAATTCAAAGGCTTGCGGAAATGGAAATATAGTAGATTACAAAGTGCTGAAAAAGGAAATCTAAACTAATGGATCCTGAGTCCTCTATAAGGGGAGCTCAAGTGCTGGTTCTGGTACATTCCTCTCCTTTGACCGGGGCTCTTGGGCCGTTGTCGGGTTGGCATTCCTTTGCCAAGTGAAAGGGGCGAGCAAATTCCTTTGGTCATCCTGATTTTCTACAGCATGTTGCTCTAAAATCTCAATCAGAGCATCTTTATCTTTCAATAGTTGTTGTATTTTCTTGCACTCTACATTTAGAATACGGTACTTGTTCCTCCAAGACCTCTTCTCCTACTGAACTTTGTTGAGAGTAACCTGAAGTTTTTCCGTCTCAGACATAAAATAAAGGGCATAGTCCCTTAATGGAAGAACTTCCTGACGAGGGTAAGGCATCCTCAGCTTGAGAACTCTAGTTTGTACCTAATGGAGATAAGGGTCCATCGAGATACAGTCTGGTTTTCCTAGAGACTCTCGTCCTTTCCTATGAACGTGTTTCCAGGCGTGCACTATTTCTGTCTTTAGTGCCCTATCATTTTCTCCTTCCTTGAAGAAAAGACCTTCCAGGTGAGCATTGCGCGGGACATGCCTCATTGGGTATCCAAATTGACAAAGAACGAGAATTGGATGATAGTTAATTCCTCCCTTAGTTCCTATAAGGGGTACATTTGGGAAATTTCCACAACGGTTGATGATCTTGATCCCGTCATAGATTCGATTGTACCAATTGATGTCAGAGTTGGTAAGAGACATGATTCTCTGCGACCAACGTAAAGTATTCTTTTGATCCCAAAATGCAGCAGACTTGGGAAAATGGGAAGTGAACCATTTGTAAAGCAAGGGTACACAACATGTGATTATTCCTCCGCTGTATAAATTCCTTAAGTGTACCGAATGATATGCATCTGCGAGCAAGGTCGGTACGGGGTTTCTAATCAGAAAAATCTTAATGGCATTGATATCCACGAAGTTATCAATGTTGGGAAACAAAAATAACCCGTAGGTGAGCAAAACAAAGATGCTCCCGAAAGCGGCCACGTTCCCTATACTAGCGAAGTATAGAGCCTTCTTTGTTAAGAACTGGGCTGGCAAACCTTGAATGCCACCCTTAGTGGTCATGTGAGTCCTGACTTCTGACTCGTCCAAATAAATTACTCTTGCAATGGTTTGATCCTTTGGAATTTCTTCCAATCCAGAAAAGGGAGCTTGATCAGTGATATGTAGATCAGTCGGGTGAGAGTATTCCTCCAGCGTTGGTGCTAGTTGATAGTTCGGGAATGTAAAACAGTGATAAACCGGATCGTAGAACTGGATTAATGTGGACAGGATTCCTTCAATTACGTGGACCTTAATAGAGACAGTAGTCCTCCATACTTGTCTCTGAAAGCCTCGTGGTTGGTGATCTTTCTCACCAAACCTCTTAAATCCTCTAACTTTGGAACCTTGAAGGTGTACTTATGAGTTTTCCTTCTACTGAAATCCATTTTTGAAAAAGAGAGACTAGAAGAGAATATTTTTTTTCTGTTTTAATGTTTTTTAATGAATGTATGAATGCAACACACAAAAACATAGAAAAAACATGGGGTCAAAGGGTCGGTGTCATGAAGTCAAGGATCTACCCCCCCCCCCCCCAAAAAGGTTCATACTGGTGATTTTTTGTACCTGTCCGCAAAATCATTGACCCCTCTTGGGATGACAACAACAAGCGGATCGCCAGCGAGCTGATGTATCCTAGAGTGATCTCAGATGAGGGTAGTATCGCATGACAACTATTTCCGATAGCTTCCGCACTACAAAATGGCTTAAGTCTGCTAAAAACCTCAGCTTCTCAGATAACCTAGTCGACCACACTACTTTCAACAACCGAAGTCGTATAGGCAATGTATCTGCAAAGGGAGTCTCCACTGACTTTGATGGTCGATCGGGGGCTCTTAACTGGAATTCACTCCCAGTAAGATTACCTGCATTGCCATCACCTATCTTAGGTGTATACTCAATCTTTCCACATGCGGCATCACACGCATTCCCATTAGCAGAAAAATAAACACAGATATCAATTAGGAAAAGCAGTATATATATTTGTCTTGATCATCCTAGACCTCTAGTCTTATGATCCTATACAGATAATGACTCCCCAGTAGAGTCGCCATTTCTGTGGAAGTTTTTAGATTTAAGGTTTCAACCAGAGAGATAAGAGGGACAAGATGCCCTGCGGGGTCCCACGGTGGGCGTCATTCTTCTGTAGCGAGTGATTTTGGACGTGGTTCTTAAGCACTGTCGCTCTGGGGTACTACAGGCCGATTCATTTTTTATCCTATTAAGCTGACTGTGGAAGGGAAATAGATGTCTCCAATTAACCCTGCTTGCATACTGAGTTTAAACAGATGACTGTTGGTTTACAGATGCGGTTTAGATTGTGGGCCTCTCTCTGCTTATTTTGTTAAAAATGAAATGACGGGACTATTCACGGGGATTTAGGATAGGTACTGGATTTGATGTTTTTAATTAGTGTGCTCGCTAAGATTTTTTTAATCTTATGCCTACGTATTCCCGTAAAACAGGGAAATCAGAGCGATCGTAGTTCCTCCTAATCTATGGGAGGAAAAAGGTGTTTTGGTGTCTTCTTCAAAGCCCAAGACACGAAGCTAAAATGTGGTTTGTATCTTGTTCAAAGCCCAAGATGTGAATCTGAAGGGTCTATTTGTATCTTGTTCGAAGCCCAAGATGTGAAGCTAAAGAGTTTTGACTTTAGAGAGAATTTGCCATCTCTAAAGAGGATCGGTTTGTCACAACTATTGGGGGACTGATTATAAAGGAGAATTACTTTAACTAGGATATGTGAATCCAGCAATGCCATAATTTCCTTTATAGGGGATTTTCAACCTGAAGGAGAAGACTTTAACTCAGTGTAGAGCAATGATATCTTTCCTTAGGAATTTCTCATGCTAAAAGAGGGACAGTGGGGTGGATGTAAATAATCCAGAGGCTTGCCGCTTACAGCAATTAGATGGGGGAAAAGGAGTTGTTGATGTTTGTATGTTATGAACAAGGCACAAATTTGATGCTAAAAGGTTGATCGACTCAACTGGGGTTTTCCTTATACAAATCCTAAGAGAAGGCTATTGACCAGACAATAGGGTGTTTTTATGTGTCTTGTATGAAGCCCAAGATGGAGGCTAAAGGTTTGACTCAACAAGAGAGTCTTTTATACTCAACAAGAGAGTGTTTTGCTATTTCGTACGAAGCCCGAGATGGATGCGAAAAGTGTTTGACTCAACAAGAGAGTCTTTTATACTCAACAAGAGAGTGATTTGTATCTCGTACGAAGCCCGAGATGGAGGCTGAAAGTGTTTGACTCAACAAGAGAGTCTTCTATACTCAACAAGAGAGTGATTTGTATCTCGTACGAAGCCCGAGATGGAGGCTAAAAGTGTTTGACTCAATAAGAGAGTCTTTTATACTCAACAAGAGAGTGATTTATATCTCGTACGAAGCCCGAGATGGAGGCTGAAAGGGATTTGACTCAACAAAAGAGTCTGAAAAGGTTAGCTCCACTGGGGAGACTTATTTGTACAAAGCCCAAGAGGAGGCTGCCTTCACTGAGGAAGGATCATTATACAAATCCTAAGAGGAGGCTAATGTGCTGGCGACTGTTTCAGTTTAGTGACAGGTCCAGTATATTGGATAAAGAGATAATTATTTCTTATAGGGATAATGTCGTGCTTAGGGATTGCTCAGAGGATTAGGGTTATTTCCTGTTCTTTAAGGAAATGGGAAATCCAACGGGTATTGAGACTGTCCAAGTCTACAGGTGTTTTGAGAAATTGATTCTCAGGTAGTGAAAGATCTTTGTATGATGCCCAAGAGAAGGCTGGTATGTTAAGGGATGAAGGTCAACCCATTAACTGGTCTGACCCTTGACTCAGAAAGACAGCTCTAGGAAATTGATGACTAGGTTCTGTTCCTATACCTGTAGAGGTCTCTGGGTCCTTGTACTAAGCCCAAAAGAAGGCACAAGAGCTTTTAAGAAGCCGAAGGGTCCTTGTACAATGCCCAAGAGGAGGCGGGGATGCTTTTAAGAAGCCTGTAGGTCCCCAAATCCTGAGAAGTTCAAGACATGTCATTCACCGAGAATAGATCAAGCCAGGAAAGTTCGAGAATTTGATAGAAACTCAAGAGATGCCATTCACGGAGAAAATATCATCTCTGGGGAGTTAGAGTTTCTTTAACAATGTCTAAGGGTGACAGTCTGAGAAAGGGTTCACAAAGAATGCTGCTTTTTACGTCTCCATGTTGCTTAACCCCAAGAGGAGGGAAGACAGTTTCTGGTAATCGTATGGGGATCTAGTTTTGACTGTATTTAAGAGTGACCAACAGGGTTTTACCTAGTGCTAGACGTAGTTGCCGGGGAAAACCCTAAATAGCTATAATAGTATTACACAGTTGATATTTGACAAGTATATAAAAGTTTGTGAAAGAAGACTTACAGTGAGCAGCCCCACAATACAGTTATATATAGATGAAAGCGGATAAAGAAAGCGGGTAAACAATTACTCGGTTGTAGAGCTTCCATGCTGTTTGATTAGTTGTTTAACAAAGAAAGCTTTGATAACAATATTATATTCAAAATCAAAGGAGAAAGTGCTTTGAAAAGATTGTTGGGGCTTATAGCTCAAGGAGAGGCCCAAGGTTTTATCAGTGATTGCACTATTGTTTTGAAATTGTACAAGGACTTATACAAGTGACTGAGGCCCAAAAAGGTTTTCTGTACAAAGGGGTGGGTCTTACACTCTCTCAAGAGGCCCAAAGGTTTATTTTTATACAAGTGGTGGGGCTTACAGCTCAAGGAGAGGCCCAAGTGTTTTTATTTTAAACTGGCGATCGCGCCGAGATTTTCTTTTAACGCAGAGGGACTTATACAATGCCTGAGGCCCGAAAGGTTTTGGTTAAAAGGGGATTGGGTCTTACACTCTATTAGAGGCCCAAAATGGTTTGTATTTTTTGTACAAGTGGTGGGACTTACAGCTCAAGGGGAGGCCCAGGGTTTTGATTTTGAACTGGCGACGATCGCGCCGAACTTTTGAAATACAACGGGACTTATACAACATTTGAGGCCCAAAATGGTTTGTATTTACAAAGGATTGAGTCTTACATTCTATTAGACGCCCAAAGAGTTTGAAAAAGTTTTATGAGGGTTGAATTAATCAAAAAACCCTAATTTGTTTTCAAAATGTATTTTAATTGAATAAAAAATTCTATTAAAATGACCAAAATTGTTTAACATGTGGAAAATAAATTGTGATCTTGGATTAATGTTTCAAAAATCATGTTTTGATCCACAAAATGATTGCAAATCACTAAAATTTGAAATATCAAGAGGGAGAAAATATTTTAAATGTCAAAAACAATTAAAATATTAATTCTTTACAAAAATATCAAGTACATGAAATAAATAATATTTTTAGGATTTTTTGGAAAAATAAAATATTTTAACATTTTTGTGAATTATTAAAAAAAGAATCAACTCAAAATCATTAAAACTCAGAGAGAAATTAATTTTTGAATCAATTAAATAAAATCACAAAATTCAAATATTTGAATTTTCAAAAAGGGCGCCAAGAACAAGGGCAAGATCACGTGCCACCCTCTATTTCTGCAGATTTGCATTTTCTATCCAATCTCACTGAATACTTGATTATATCATGCAATCTACATATCAATCTACTCGTTTCAACCTCACGATCATGTCTATGGTCTTTAATTTTATTTATTTTAAGCATGGAATAAGAAATCAAAGTGAAACCTCAAGAACCCTAAAATTTGCATGAAGGTTCAGAAATTCCACACACGATTCAAACAAAGCAATTGATTGAGGGAAAACACTCTATGCATGAATATTAACATATGGCCAAATTATTGTGCCGCAAAAAATGCATGGATCATAGAGTTAGAAGAGCTCATGCTTACCACTTGTAACTGGTGATCGTGTTTTGGGTTACAGGTGTTACAGCTAGGTCCCAATGATCTGGATAGGTCCCTTACGTTCCATGGAGTGTGTTTGAATGCTTGGAATGGATGGAAATGATCTGGAACTGGTTGTGGTATCTCAACTACAACTTGGTTAAAACCTTGAGCAGTTGGCTGTTGATTCTGAGAAATCAGTGTTCCAGATGTTGTGTGAGTGTTTGGATCACTTCTATATGATGTTTATGAGGTGTGTGTGTGTGATTGGTTTGATTGGAATTGCTCTCAAACTCAAAACCCAATACTGACTTGCTTTGGAAGGCAAATTTGGAAGTGAGAAGGAGATTTTGAGGAAAGCATCTATTTGATGCCTTTGGTGTACTCAAACTGATAACAAATGAGCTCTATTTATAGTAGAGCAAGTTTGTTTTGCAAGGAATAGTGACTGGCAACTGCTGCATAGGTTTGGCCAATGTTGAGCAATGAGAATCCAAGTCTCCTTTAGCCATTGACTAGAGGTTAGGGCACAGGCCGCTGGTTCCCTTGGTCTTGGATAAGTCTTGACTGAATTCAGTTGGAAAAGGCTCAGTTCATGCCACCTTGGTGCATCCATTGAATGCTCCAAAACAAAATTGGAGTCTTGTCCCCTCTTAAGGGATTTCTAGGTTTGGCATGCTATTTTTAGTTCCAAGGACTTGAGAGGCTTGGGATCAGAGTTGGTTCCTCCTTGGTCCCCCCTTGAGGTGTTCAGATGGATAGAGTTGCTTTCGCTTTGCAAAATTTGAGTAAATCAAGCAAAACTCCCAAATCTGCCTTGCCATGACAGTTTACAGCAAGGCATATTGGCATTGTCATATCTCATGGCTCAAGTGGATTTTGATGGAGTTCTTGGCCATTTTGGAAAGCCCTCATATGATACAACAACTGTTTGATCATAGTTAGTTTTGATACCTTTTGGATCCAAGTGAAAAATGCCCCTACATTTGGAAAAAAGTGAAGGCAGATTCTGACTTAGTGAAAATTTCACTAAGTGTTGGAAAAAAGTGACATTTTCACTTTTTGTGATTTTGATCATTCCATAACTTAAAATCCATGAGGAATTGGAATGAGTTCTGTTTGAAGCTTTTGTAGAGGGAAATGAGAACTACAAACCCAGCTTTGAATGGGAAAAATGGCCTTGTGGTTTAGGAGTATTGATCCTCCAAAGTTGGTACCCTAGCCACTTTGTTCCATAACTTAGAAAATTTCTAAGTTTTTTTATGGTTACCCCTTTTACAAGTTATCCAACTCTTCTTGATTTTTCTTGATGAATGATGATTCCAATCACACATTAACATCATTTTAGGGTTAAAGAACCATAATTGTGACAAATCTCAAAAGGTCAAAGTTGACTTTTATGCACTGTTGACTTTTTGTCAGATGAATTTCAAACTGTGCGATCCTCTATGAAATCAAGTCCTCGACCTAAATCAAACTTGATTGATTGATTTCATAGGTGTTATAGGGTGTATTGAATCATGTCCTAAGGTTTGGGAGCACGCCTGGGTCAAAAGTCAAAGGCAAAGTTGACTTTTTCCCGCGAAACCCTAACTGTGGTACTGATGAACTTGAAACTTGGGAATAAAGCTTCTTGGATCAATCCATTGTTGCAAATGGATCAATGTAGGGTGTTAGAGACCCTCAAATCATGTCTTGAGGTCATGGCTCATGATTTGTCCCAATAGTCAACTTAGGCGTGAATTAGGTCAAGAAACCCTAATTCCTGATTTTTTATGAATGCATCCCCTAAAGTCAAATTGACTTGATGATTGGGTCCATGAGGTTCCTTGGAGTATATTAGGATATGCTTTGAAGCATTGGCTCATGCCCAGAGGAAAATTTGCACCTGGAGGCCCTGGTCGACCAAAACCCTAATTTGGTGACACTGGCAATCTTGAGGCTTAATCCACCAAGAAGGGAGAAGCCTTGTGCTTAATCCTTGAAGTGGAAGTCCTCTTGATCTTTTGTGGATGTTTGAGAAGTTAGACAAGTTAAAGATCATGTCATTCCTTGATTGATCCTTTGTCTAAGAGCTCTGAGAGGGCTTGAAACCCTAATTTTGATTGTAGAGGATGCTCACCCATCTTCGGGGAGACTAATGAGACATAGTGACACAGCCATATTGTGGTGATGATTTGCACAATGATGGGAAATCTTAGTGTTCAAAATTTGGGGTATGACACCACCCATCCTTGATCGATCCAATTATGAATATTGGAAAGTACGCATGATGGCCTTCATTAAGTCCATGGATGGTAAAGCTTGGAAGTCTGTAGTTAAAGGATGGGATCCACCAAAGGCCAAAGATTAGGAAGGTAAGATAAATGATATGATAAAGCCTGAGGAAGACTAGGATGATGAAGATGACAAGCTTGCTCAAGGTAATTCCAAAGCATTTAATGCCTTATTCAATGGTGTGGACAAGAACACTTCAGGTTGATCAAGAATTGTACTGTTGCCAAAGATGCTTGGGAGATCTTTAAGACTGCTCATGAAGGAACTTCTAGGGAGAAATCATCAAGACTTCAACTTCTCACAACCAAGTTTGAGAACTTGAAGATGAGGGAGGATGAAAGTATTCAAGACTTCCACATGAACATTGTTGATATAACCAATACTTCAAGTGATCTTGGTGAAAAGATTCCAGAAGCTAAGTTAGTTCAAAAAATCCTAAGATCTCTTCCAAAGAAGTTTGACATGAATGTGACTGCCGTTGAAGAAGCTCAAGATATAAATACCCTGAAAGTGGATGAACTCATGGGATCTCTTCAAAATTTTGAAATGGCTATCAGTGAGAAATATGAGAAGAAGAAAAGCATAGCCTTGGTGTCTAATCAAGGTGAATGTAAGACAAATTCCAAGGAAGAATTGTCTAAGGCTGTTGTGCTTCTTGGAAAATAGTACAATCAAATGCTAAAGAGGATGGACGGGGAGTCAAGATCAAATGTCAAGACTCAGTCATCCGACAACAACAAAAGGACAGATTTAGGAAGAAAGTCCAAAACTGAAGAGAAAGCTAACAAAGGCAAAGGAATCCAATGCTATGAATGTGAAGGATTTAGACACATAAAATCTGAGTGTCCTACCTTTCTCAAGAAGGAGAAGAAAGGCTTGTCTACACCATGGTCTGAAGATGATTATTCAAGTGAAGGAGAATCTACTAAACAAGTTTCTTCTCTTACTGGAGTATTTGACTCTGATGGAGAATCAGACATTGGAGAAATCTCATATGATGATCTAGCTAGCTCATACAGGGAGTTGTGCATTAGAAGTGCAGAAGTATATCAGTTGGGAGAGGATTAACACAGTGTTATCGTCCGTCTTGAGGCTGAAAGATTGAAGCACTTAGACACCATCTCTGACCTAAAGGAGGAAGTTGTATTGCTCAACTCTAAACTTGACAATATAACTAAAACTGTTAGAATGCTCAATAGCTGTTCTGATGTGTTGGATGAGATTCTTCAATTTGGGAGAAAAACTAGAGATATCAGAGGACTTGGTTACAATGACCAAGTTGTGATGAATAAAAGAAAGGAACCAACTTTGAGTTTTGCTCAGCCTAAAAGAAAACAGAATCGGAAGATGTCAAAAGGGATGTCCCAACATCAACACAGACATCAGAAGATTTCTTCAGGGAGGAAGAAGCAGGACTGGAAATGTCATCATTATGGTAAGTTTGGCCACATAAAGCCTTACTGCTACAAGTTGCACGGTTATCCCAAATATGCGACTTAGTCTAGATGGAAAGAGAATACTGCTAAAACGAAGAAGAAGTGGATTCCTAAGAATGGTAATTGCTCTTATAGATCATGCCTCTCTAAGAGACTCTGCTAGAGAAGATTGGTATTTTGATAGTGGTTGTTCTAGACATATGACTGGTGTCAAGAAGTTTTTGGTAGATATTAAACCACATTCTACTAGCTATGTCACCTTTGGAGATGGGTCAACAGGTAAAATAAAGGGTGTTGGGAAGCTGGATTATACTGGGCAACCTAGTATGGATAAGGTGATGTTTGTCAAAGGGTTGACTATCAATCTGATAAGTATCAGTCAGTGATAACACTATTTTAGTGTGTTACTTTGACCCATTTTATGTGGCATTTTTAGTCTAGGATTTATTAATTTAATGTGAATTTAGCTAATTTCAGTATATTTTAGCTTTAATCACACTAGGTGCTTCTTTTATGGTTTTCAATGTGTTTTTGTTTAAAAGGAAATCGGTTGATGGCAAGTTGAGGCACGACCATGGAAGACAGACTCTGGAGTAGAATGAGGAGCTATTGGAAGAAAAATAGTTGATAATTTAATCAATTATTCCATCAAGAGAAGAGGAGGAGAAAAAGAATTACTAGGGCTCACGTGGCACTGTTTTGAAGAGCATTGGAGCAAAGAGGAATGGATAAGATCAAGGAAGCTAGAAGACAAATGGTAGTATGGTGGGGACCATGCAGCAAAAAGAGCGCCCAACACCAAAACCACCAGCCATCTACGCTGCTCCACCACTCTGCCACAGCCACCTGCAAAAAGTAGCTTTGTCTCCCACCAACATCTGTACCAGATAGCTTACAACGGAAGGATTGAGGAACAGCTGGTCCACATGTGGAATTGAATTGGGCCTAACCTTATTTTCATCAAGAAACCTATGATCCAAGAAAGTAGCAACTCTCACTTCCACTGACCTCTATATAAAGAAGACATGCACATTGAGAAGAAGAGAGCTAGAGATTTTACACACAACAAAACAGTTTATTTCAGTTGTATGTTTAAGTTTATTTCAAGAGTTGGAGCATTAGTAGAGGGTATTCTATTCCCATCCAGTCCTGTACACTCTGCTGAAAGATGTCGCTACTGAAGAAAGCTGTTGTTGTTTACTCAATGCAAGAGATTTCCAAGTTACTATTAGGTTGCATTTCTTTACTATACTTTGTAAGACAATGTTTCCTAGTAGTTTCACTTCAGTAGTTTGTACTCAGATCACTATGAGCTAAACCTTTGTTTGATGAGACTAATGAAGTTAGTATAAAAGTTATTTTTATGTTGATATGATGTGTTGAGTAGTGTCTTATTTTGTTATGTGTTTTTATGCTATAAACTTGATTCTTAGAGTCATCAACTAGGAAAAAGGTAAAAGCTTGTTGTTGAGAGAGATCCAACAAATAAGTGGATTTCATAACAAAAGTGGTTAATAAAGTAGGATAGAGATATTCACTTAATTCAACTTGCTTAGAGATAAGAAGTTGAGACTATAAAGAATTTCAGAATTAAAACCAGACGTATTTTAGGATTACAAGTAAGGCTTAGAGATTTGTTCCCTTGCCCTAGTTATGCATGTTTTTTATGTTGTAGAGATACACCACTAGATCACGTTCTGACCTTTTGAGGCACGACACTTCACATCATAAAAAGCATTTTAACAATAACTATACTAATGGATTTAGCTCATCAACTACTTTCTCTGATATTTTAACTCCTTTTTAGTCACAAATCTTGTCTTAGTTATTTGTATGTTGCTCCTGTTCTTTATTATTATTATTATTCTGTTACCTTGCTCATACTTTATCTTAAACAAAGAAATGAATACTAGTATTTCAAGGCCTTTATAACTTCCTTGTGGGTTCGACCTTTACTTTATCACTTGCTACATTATCAAACATGTATACTTGCATGTGACACCATTGCTCTAAATAATTGCAAGAAAAGCATCATATATGAAGTAGAGAACAAGTTTTTGCCGCCGTTGTCGGGGAAGTGTATAAAGTTTGAAATACTATATTTATTTATGTTTAAGATTGTATTTGAGTTTTTAACGTTTGCTGTGATTTGGTGATACGACAGGCTTAAGCTATTGCATGCGCAGGTCGTTACAACCAGTTTACACTGGTTATCCTGAACCTGATAGAATTCTCAGCGCACGAAGGAGATTTTTACGTGCTCAGCAAATATCTAGAGATTCCTCAACCTCATTTGTGGCTGAGCCTGAAGGAGTAGTGCACGAGGTGGACACGGACGAAGAAAGTTCATCGTCTTCTTCAGATGAGTCATTGTACTAGACAAACATGGCAGAGCCAGATATTATTGGCATTGCCAATGACCGAGCACGCGGCATAAGGGACTATGTTGTCTTTGATCCTAATGCTATGAATACTGGCATTGCTAGGCCAGCCATCACATCACCACAGTTCGAGTTCAAGCCTATGATGTTCTAGATGTTGCAAGCTACTGGTCAATATTCAGGCTCTCCTCATGAAGATCCACATTTGCATTTAAAACAATTTCTGGATGTTGCTGACAACTTCAAGATCCTTGACGTGCCAGTGGATACCTTTAGGTTAAGACTGTTCCCATACTCTTTAAGGAATAGAGCTAAGAGCTGGCTTAATTCTTTGGAACCAAATTCCACTACTACATGGAATGCCTTGGCAGAAAAGTTGCTGGCCAAGTATTTTCCTCCTTCCAAGAATACAAAGATCAGAAATGAGATCACATTATTTAGGCAAGGAGATGATGAATTGTTGTTTGATGCATGGGAAAGATTTAAGGAGTGTCGCTCCCGGGATTTTCATCCAAGTACAAACGCGAAAGTGGCACCGCAACAGAGTCGCCAGCAATGTGTATTTATCCCAAGAGAGGGAAAGGAAACACCGCGTAAACCTGAAGGAAGGGAAAAGCATGGCCTTGCGACCAAAAGAACTGGGTTCGGGAGTCGGTTACGCGAGAGGAAGGGATTAGCACCCCCTCGCGTCCATCGTACCCGATGGGATCCACGCTTGCTTGTCTCGATCAAAGGGTGTAAAGAAAGGATACTGGAAAAGGAACTGAAAGAAAGAAAAGAGAAAGAAAAGAAAAGGAACGGGAAACAAATGTAGGGAAAATAAAAGAAGTGCTCGCATGGGCCCTACCCCACTGCCTACGTATCTCATCGGGAACATGAGAATCAGAGCGACGTAGTTCCCCTCACTAGGGATGGATTGTTTGTGTTTTTTAGGGAACGACTAACGTTCTAGCTCAGGTGTTGCAGGCTCGCTGGTCCGAGTGCGTTACCATCTTGCAAGAGAACGAGTAGAAGCGCGTTCATACGTTGAGAGTGAATGAGGTGAGACAAGAATTCCGAAGGAAAGACGTTATTGTTTGTTTTTGTCTTTTAGAAGTGTTTTTATTTGTTTGCATATGATAGTGTATCTAAATCTTAATCATTGGAATGTGTACATTCTCACATTCCAAGATGGAATGAGTAAGAAAGCACACTAAGGGTGAAGCAGACCCCCACACTTAGTTCCAATTGTCAAGGTTCAAACACACTAGCATACTTGTATTTATTAAGTGTTTTTGTTGATTAAGAAATGAAGAAGTGTTTTTTATTATTTGCACCTTCAACAAGTATTGCATTTAAGTCCCTCATACAAGATCAAATGTTTAACACATTGACCCAAGATGGGCTATATGCTACACATTCTAAGATTACAAGAGAAGACCCCTTATAATCTTTTCTTTATATGAAAGGCCTAAATGCAATAAATGCCTACCTTTATTATATGTTTTGAATTTTCTTTGAGATGAGAAGATGAAAGACTCAAGAGTGAGGTAAAGGTGAAAACCAAGGGGAGACTAAGACACAATCCTAACTGATTAGTTAAGGGAATGATCCTAATGGTTTGTGAGGTTTGAGAATCTAATCCTAAAAACGGAGAAGAAGAACATAAGAAGCAACTTACTTCCAAGATGGAAGTTAAGTTTATCTTAAAGAGGGATGAAGAAAATTCTACACACATATCATTATGTCATGCTATTCATAAAAGAGATAGACAAGTAAAAGAGACAACTCAAGTATTAATCAAAATGAATATCAAAATCAAGATTTAAAATCAATCAAGAATATCCACAAAAATTAAAATGCTAATTAAGCAAGATTAAATTCTAAGTAAAAGTTAGTCTAAAATTAGTACTAGGATTAATCCTAAAATTAGTTCAAGTTGATTCTAAAGAAAATTAATCCTAAAATTAAATCTAGAATTAAACTAGTACTAATCCTAATGAAATTTCTAATTAAAACTAATCAAATTCCAAGGTTAAGACTATAAACTAATTCTAAGGCAAATTAGTTCTAAAGTTAATACTAAGGTTAATCTTAACATCCAAAGCTATTGTTTATTCAAGTTATTTTCTAGTTAAAAAACATCCTAAAACTAAAATCAAATTCTAATATCCTATAATCTCTAATCAAAGTTAATTCCAAAATTAAAATCTAATTCAAAATCTAAACCAAATTAAAGTTCTAAATTCTAATTAAAATCTAATTAGTAAATCCAACGATTAAACAAAACAAATAGAATCAAAATCTAAACCACTCACAAAAAATAAATTCTAAAAAAAAACTTAAGAAAGATGGGTGTAGAATTGATCTTGGGGTGTGTAAATGAGTTCAGGCGCGTGGGCCTTTAGGTTGTGGCCCAAGAATCTCTTAGCAGCCAGGAGAGGGGTGTAACGAGGGAAACGGAGGGTGTGAAAAGGGAAATGCAACGGGTTTGTAAAGAGGAGTCAGGGGGTGCGGAAAAGGAATTGCTCCTAGGGCCCAGTCCAAGTCACCATTACAAACCTAATAAACCTAAGCTTCACTATTAGTAAACACATCTCTCCAATCCATCCTCACCGCGCCGCATCCCTCTCTTCTCCTTCGTCACAAATCCACCTTCTCTTCTCCTTCAACGATAAGCCGCCGCCGCAAACCAAAAACAAACCGAGCGGCTCAATCTCTAACACGATCTTTCTTCTCCGTTAGCTCGCGCAAAAATCGTCGCCGGAAAACATCACCTCCCTCCGCTCGCCTCCATTGCTTCCGTTCAAACAACCACAAAAGCTCTCCTCCATTCTCACCATTCCGACTTCGCCGGCAACAACAAAAACTGCGCCGAACAACAACACGCCGTCTACTTCGCTCTTTCTCAGCTTAAAGCTAACGCAACAATAGTCATGGTTCAATACTCCGCCGCGTCATGGTATCCCGCCGGCGACGGCGGAACCTCTTTGATATCCAAGACAGCAAAATGATCTCACCTCACTCTCATTACAAATCAAGATAACGCGATTAAAACAACAGCATATGACGAGATGAAGAGAGATCAGAAAATTTACCGACCGGAGAAAGTTCGGTGCTTCTTCAACTTCGGCGAAAAAATAGAAAACCAGAGGTGAGATAATAGTCTTCTTAATCCATTGCTTGCTGCGTGACGTCTTCTTTCTTCTGTTTTCTAAATTTTCTGCTACTTTTCTTGAGCGCTGTGTGAAGTTGTTGTTGTTGATTTTGGTTCGAATCGTGAACTGTTATTACGGTTGCTGAATTGTTGATGTTGGTGATTGTTCTTCGTGTGAGTTCTAATTCCTTCTTCTACTCTTTCTGGTTCCGTGCTTTGAATTTACTTTGTTGCTGTTACTGAATTCTGCAGGTTGATGAAGTTCTGGAAAAACTGAAAATTATGATGAAGGTTGAGTTGAAGGTGACGATGTATTGGTATGGAAGATGGTGAAGATTAGTTACAGAGTGAAATTGGAGAGAATTGAAATGGAGAATTGGTGAAGGAGAATCAGAGCAGAGAGAGAGATTGAAGGTGATGAGTTGAAGATGAATCATGAAAATGAAGAATCCCCCTCTCAATTCAGCTGCAACTGCTTATATACAGGAATGGGGTGAGGGTAGTTTGGTATTTACAATTGAAATTCAGTTAGGGTTTTCTTGGAGTTTGTTAAATTCTGTTAGAGTTTTTTTTTTAGGGATTTGTGAAATTCTGTTAGAATTGGTTAGGATTTGTGTTAGAAACTTCTGTTAGAAGCTTGGTGAATTTGATTTTCTTTTATGAATGAGAAACTGCTGTGTTAATATTTTTTGTTGTGAATGTATCGGAAAGAAAAAGAGAACTATGAACTCTATTGTAATTTCCTGCAATTTTCTGTCAGAAGCTGTCATTGTTTTTTTTGTGAAATCTGTTTTTCTGTTGAATAACAACTCTGCTGAATTCCCGTTACGATTGCCGTTGAAAATAACTTGCTACCGTCAACTGTTATGAAAAAAATGGAAAATCTTCAATGTATCCTGCTGTAATTAGTTTTGGCCTTTTTGCTATTTTTTCCTGCTAAACTTTCTTATGAACCGCCGCTGTTGTGTATATAATCCTTTCTAAGGCTTCTTGAATGATACGTTCAGACTAAGCATCCCACACATTAATTGCACATTCCATTTCTTAGGCGAAATAACTCTCTTCATATTGAATGAATAGTAGGCAATTGGTTATTTGGATTTATAATTGCATTTTAAAAAAATGGAAAATTCAATGGATAGAATGGCTCTAAATGGATTTAAAGTGGATGACAAGAATGGATATAGGTTGAAAAATGATTTTAAACAAATGGATGAAATTGGATATGGATAATTGGTTTATGGATTATTTATAAAAATGGATTGAAATGGATTTAAAATATAAAGAGAATGTGAATATGGATAATCGAAAAATGATAAATGGATATTTATAAAAATGGATTGAAATGGATAAAGAAAAGATTATGGAAAGAAATGGATTTGAATATAGTGAAAAATATGGATAATAGAGAAGATAAAAAATGGATTTGAATGTGGAAAGAAACTTGGTTAAAATGGTTGAAAATGGTCATGATGGATAGAAAATGGATAACCCAAAGAATTCAAAACCAATCACAAACTATTCACAAGCCTCTGATAAAATGGTCACAGCTACCACTGATGAATCTGGCCACTCACATGATCCACTGAAGAATCTCAACCGATAAACAGTTCACTAGCTCAACCATGAATAAAACCTAAATCACCTAGATGTACACTGATGAACTTTGCAGAAGATGACTTGCAGAATAGTCCCGAACAGGGCAAACACTTATAACAAGAAAATCCTTCGATCCCATGTCTCAGGAAACCAATGCAATGATATGATTATGAGTATGGCCTAAAAATGCAGATGAGCGCGATGCAAAAGCCAGAAAAAAGGTAGGGCAAATTTTGGGGTGCTACAGCTGCCCCTATTCAATCAACTTGGACCTGAAAGGATGATAGCAACTGCTTTTAGACATTCAAGGTACAAGGTGATTGAATACAAAAAGAACCGCAAAATTTGCACTCTGTGGAGAATAAGGGATATAAACCCAACCAAACGAACTCTGCTTGAAGCACTTCTGATGATGAAGGAAAACAATGAAGGTTTGTCTTTTAGCACAACGCCAGACGACTACTGGCTTGCCACACTATCGATGGACTTTCAACAATGTCTTTTTGAATGACGCCAGACGACTACTGGCTTGCCATACTGTCGATGGACTTTCGCTGCTCTGCCAATCTAAACAATGGACTTTTACCAGTTCGTGCTGGATTTTTGCCAATCTATCGTTGGACTTCAATGATTACCAAACAGGCTTTGGAATCTCAAAATTGCCATCCTCAGATGGACTTTTGCAGCTTTGTCAAATTAAACTTGGACTTTGATGCTTACCAAACCGGCTTTGGATGCTTTGCCAAATGATCCTCCCACCTGCTGGAACAATCACCTGCAATATTATCCCACATGCTGGAATAATGTGAACAAACTGTATATGACGATCATCCCACTGGCTGGAACAACCATCTGCCATACTATCCCACCGGCTGGAATAATATGAACAAACTGTATATAACGATCATCCCACTGGCTGGAACAACCATTTGCCATACTATCCCACCGACTGGAATAATATGAACAAACTGTATATATTGCCAAAATGAATTGGACTTTGAGTTGTAAATGAGCAAGGCTGAGAATTACACCACCGGCTGGGTAATATCATATGCTGACACTTTGTTGAAGAAGAGATTCCATCGATCTCTTTAGGCCTTGCTGGGGAAATTACTGCGACTCGGCTGGGGATAATGAGCTTACAACACACTCCGCTGGAGAAAACTGCTTTAAAGCGTCTCTTGTTGGGGAATGCCTTTTGAGAGGATTTTACAGAAGACCAAATGGCCTCCAACTCTACTGGGAATTATAGATATGGAACATCTTCTGCCGGGGAAATTCAACATGCCCCATGTGTGGGAAGGTCAACTACTTGCCTTTTGCCCCAAATTACACAGTAGATCTGAAAAAAAATCATCCCAAAAGGATTTTACAGAAGACTTGGCATCTTCAAACTCTTGGACATTCACTGAGTCTTGACCACTAACTGCAAGGTAGCTCTGCGAGGCAACTCTACTGGGGAAAAGAGAAATCCAAGCAGACAACTCTGTAGGGGAGACAATCTAACATCGTCAAGGGGTTGACGGAAAGAAAAGATATGCACCGACCCACGTCGTCAAAGAATTGCCGGAAAGACAGTCCAACCGAAGAGAACGCATCGTCAAAGGGGTCTGACAGAAAGAAGACCTAACCGAAGGAAGCACATTGTCATAGGGATGACAGAAAGAAGATTCCACAGTAGGAACACATCGTCATGGGGTTTGACGGAATGAAATCTGAACAAAGATAAAACACTGTCATAGGGATGACAGAAAGAAAATTCCACCGTAGGGAAACACATTGTCATAGGGATGACAGAAAGAAAATTCCGCTGTAGGGAAACACATTGTCATAGGGATGACAGAAAGAAAATTCCACTGTAGGAACACATCGTCATGGGGATGACGGAAAGAAAATTTAACCGAAGGGACACATCGTCATGGGGATGACGGAAGAAAAATCTGAACAAAGATAACACATTGTCATAGGGATGACAGAAAGAAAATTCCACCGTAGGAACACATCGTCATGGGGATGACGGAAGCCAAATATGAACATATCCGAAGGTACGAAACCTGAGCTCGGAACACATCGTCAAAGGGTTGACAGAAAGAAGACCTAACCGAAGGAAGCACATTGTCATAGGGATGACAGAAAGAATACCTGACTTAGGGATCAATTGTCATGGGGATGACAGAAAGAAAACCATACGCAGAAACACATCATCAAAGGGGTTTGATGGAAAGGAAACCTGACCGAAATGTCGTCATCAAGGGGTTGATGGACAATGACTGGTCGAGGGTAAGATCGACGTATGATCTACGCCCCAAAAGAAAGGTAAGCAGAGGGGTAATTATAATGTCTGCTAGGGATATGTCACCGTCTTGACTGGAATTGATTTGGGCTTTCGTGCAAGGTACCAAACCTGGCTTATGCTTCGCATGCATATGTTTGAATTTTCTTTCTATGGCGTAATGCTCCATATCAAATGGAAATGCTATGCGATTTGAGGATGCAATGATCACTACATGCAAAATGCCGACATATGCTCGGGCTACCGGGGAGGAAGAATGTGCTAAGTACAAATGAACTTTGCTGGTAAGGACAGGTGAAACCTGATGGTGATTGTTTTTCAAAGGCAAAATCTTTTTGGGTACCAATGGGGATTGGATTTTGAATGAAGTGCTAATAGGGATTGGACCTCAGGTTTGAAGGGAACGCCAAAAGGGATAGGCTTTCAGGTTTTTGACATATGCCAGCAAAGTGAGTTGTGAATGAAGGTGCCGAGCAAGGTTGGGCTATAGATTTGTTGTTTGGTTTTACAAAGGTTCATACAATGCTATGCTGATGATTATGCAATGATGATTATGCAATGATGCTCATGATATGCAACAGGAGCACTCCAGCAAAATAAATGCTGAAGAGACGAGGCTAACTCCGTTGGGGAAAGCAAACTGAATTGCCTTCAGTGTCATGACTGCTCGAGATCCCGACTAAACCTTCATTCTGCAGGAAAGTACGAATAACAAATTTCTGCTGGAGATCCCAGGAATCCGTTGGAGAAAAGTGCCAATGAAAATTGACCTTTGACTTGCTGGTGAAAGCTAACCACCGCCCAAAATATGCTTGGGGACAATGGTTGATGATATCAGCTCTGCTAGGGGACAAGATCAGACTTACTCCTTTGTTTGATGCTTGCCTTTTACTCTTACTCCGTTGGGGAGGCGGAGACAACTTTGCCACACCAGGGAAGCACAGACCCAACACTCTTACAGGAAAACGAACTCTTTCTGAAGAGCAACAAATTTCACCAAACTGGATAGGGGAGAGCAAATTCATGAACTCCTGCTGGGGAGAATAATCACAATCTCCATAATGCTCTGCCACGAGTGATGAAACTCCAGCTATCTCCGCTAAGGAGAGAGACTCTACTGGGGTCGTCACGTGTCAGCTATTAACATGAACCCTGCAAAGGTGGTATGACCAAAAGAAGTGCCCCGATGCAGGATAACCTGTAAATGAACATATCTTCAGGATGTTTCGTGAAGATCCAACATATATTGCCCCAGACTGTGATTTACCGTTCTCCGGAGAGAATAACCTTTTGTGCTTTTGGGGCGGCCTGCCCCAGTCTTGAAATGATTTGTGCCCCTGTCTGGCTGATCTGTGAAGGAATACCTCTGACTGACTGACCTTCGAGAGATTTGTCGAATCTCGACTTGATTGCCCTAGATTCTCGACATAATTGCCCCAGATTAACTAAATCTTGGATTGGATCGCCCGTTTGATATGACCTGCCCCGACTCAACGGAGTACTCGGGCACTTTGCACCTTAGATTAATCAATCCTTCCATTATAGAAACTTTCCTGATGCCAAGTACTGACTCGCAAGTAAAACAATTCGTTTTGAAAAGATAATTTTGATGCAATGCATATGACAGTTTTGCAATCCAAGTGTGTTCACTGGAAAAATGTTATGACATGTGGTGAACGAATCACTGATTAGAATGTCACATCGATACCAACATGAATGGTAAGAAAATCCTTTTGGGAGTCAGAACTGACGCGATTTTAACCAAAGTATGCTTTTGGAGCAACCCTGCTTCAATTAGGTCTTTCGCCTGTTGTAACGTGGCCTGGTTCGTGGTTTAAGAAAGAAAGGATATAAGGCTCAAAGTTTTGTTTTAACCCACCCATTCTCCTTGATGTTCTCCAGTCCTACGTTCAGTTAACTCGACACATGCGTTCACCTTTCAAAAAGGTTATGAACGGTATGAGGATGGTTAAGGAACCCACACGGTTTTCGGAGTGACAGTCACCCTTTTTGTCTTTGGTGTCTGTGGTCACACGACTTGTTCTTTGCTCGAGAATTTTTCTTTTTATTCCTCTTCTTTTCACTTTTTATTCATTTTTGTTTTCCCCTGATTTTGCCTGGACTGATCCTTTGTGAATCTTTTTTTTTATTTTTTATTTTGAAGTCCAGCGGGATGCCCTAACTTTTGCCTAAGTCACTTGTTTTCAAGTCTTGACTTAGCGGGCTTTCTTTTTCTCTTTTGATTCTCTTTTTTTTATTTTATTTTTTTGAACTAATCGTGTGACACAGGTTTGTCTTGACTTGTAAAGGGCTGTGACCGTCTCACTCTTTAGTTGTTGAGGGATAACCGCAGATGTAATTGATCCTTGAACGGAACACTCCTTTTAAAATTTGAACGCACGGTCAAATTATCTGACACCTACCCTGCCCCAGGTTAAGATAGAGGGTTTTTTCGTTTTCAGAAATAAACTCCTACTACTAGGCTCAACGGGGTTGACAAGGGATTATCTTCCTTATGTCTCCGGTGTTTAGGGATTTGAAACAATGCCTGTACATCATCAACAAGGTTTTTGTTCAAAATCATACAATTGGAAGTTCTGCGTCTTTGAATGTCATCATCCTCCCTCGGATCCTGCTTAAACAAGCATATGATATCGATAAAAAGTATGAGTAAACACGACTGGATTTAATCAAAACATGCATATTCATTTCATTATCATTATCGATCGAAAACAGATAAGTTGTACAAATGAGTTTGCACTTTTTAACAGAAAAGAAACTACAAATGCAAAGAAATGACATGATCTAAATGGTCGCCAGCTTTGAGAAACTGGGCTTTCCAAGCTTGATTTACTAAGGAGATAGCCATCTTCAGAATTGCTCATCGAAGTCAGTCTGATAATCATCTGCACAACTGCTCTCAGTGACTTCTTCCATAACCTGGATTGATGAACCCACATAACTGGACGAAGGAGAGTCGTGGATCTGAATGCCCTGAGGTGTGAATGAGAACATATTGGAGTCAAGAAGAGTCTGAACTTTGCTCCTGAGTACCTTACAGTCTTCAGTTGAATGCCCCTGTGCCCCAGCATGATAGTCACAACGGGCGTTGATATCAAAACCTGGTGGGTACGGAAAAGGCACTGGCTTCAATTTCTTCGGTACAATAAGTCCACCTCTGATTAAATCTGGCAGCATCTGACTGTACGATATTGGCAACTGAGTGAACTGCCTCTCTGGCTTCCTTGGCCTTTGTCGGGCGTGCTGACGCGGCTGACAGCGATATGACCGTTGATTTTGAGGAGGTCTCTGATTTGCAGAAGAATATTGTCCTTGATATGATGACCCATAAGATTGTTGACTCTGCACAGTTGATATGTCTGAACACTGAGAACGAGGTGGTGAAGATTCCTGCATGGAACTATTTTCTTCCTCGAATTCTTCCTGAGAACTAACAACTGATTCATTTTCACTAGCTTGGAAGTTCGAGACGCCTTGGAGCTTTCCACACTTAACCAGGCTCTCGATACGTTCTCCCACCATCACCAGGTCAGAAAATTTTGTTGCCCCAGTGACAATCATCTTTTCCAAGTATGGCCCTTGCAAGGTATCCATGAACAAATCAACCAATTCTCTATCCGAAAGTGGTGGTTGAACACGAGCGGCTAACTTTCTCCATCTCTGAGCATACTCTTGGAATGATTCATTATCTGCCTGAGACAAGTCTTGCAAATGCATCCGGCTGGGAGCCATATCAAGATTATAATCGTATTGCTTCACAAAGGCGTTGGCTAGATCTGACCATGATCGGATGCTACCACTCTGCAACTGCATATACCAATACAAAGATGCCCCACTCAGACTGTCTTGGAAACAGTGGATCATGAGCTTGTCATTGTCGACATGTGAGGTCATTCTTCTGCAGAACATCACCAAATGTAGTTTTGGGCAGCTATCCCCTTTGTATTGCTCAAACTTCGGCATTTTAAACTTTGGAGGCATCACAAGGCCAGGTACCAGACACATGCTCGAAGCATTCAAATCAAGAGTATCACGCCTCTCCAGGGCTTTAATTTTCTCGTCCAACACACGGTATCTTTCATCATCAACAGATCGTGGGTCATTAGGGTTCATCTTCGGAACTACCCCTTGGACATCTGGCATAGAGAAGGCAAAACTCTGATAATCTGTGGCATTAAGAGAAGAAGAATGTCCGTCTCGGAAGATGGTACGCTCGTGTATAGCATGATTCTCAACCGGGACCAGCACAGGCTGAGCTTGAGCAACATTGTTCACCGGAGGTGGAATGACATTCTCATTTCTTTGAATATTGGCATCTCCCCTTGTCATGGTGGCCATAGCTTCCATAAGTTGGTCCAACTGATGCTTCATTAATTCAACATCGGCCCTAGTCACAAACTGATTCTGTTCCCCAGCGTTCATGATCCTTCCCAAGATTGATTCAAGTCCAATACGGAAGTCAGGAAATCAAACTGCAGTTCAGATAAAGGATGGATGAGCTCACTGATCTGGCCTGGAGAAAGGATATGCAAAATGATGCAAGATGCAAATGCAATGCAAAGGTATGAATGCAATAAGACATGGGATCAAAGCTTCCACATAGTCCGAATAATCACTGTGCTGTGCTGATGACTGAATAGGTTCATGAGTCTGTTCTGAAGAGAATACCAGAATACCAGAATACCGGATGATCAGAATACCAGAATACCAGGCTGATAAATCCACACTGATAGGAAATCCAAAATACTGGGTATGTTAAAGGTCAAGGTTACCTGCAAACCTGTAAACAACCCGCCCCTCTCACATGTGGGTACTAGGATGTTCAGTATCCCGGGCTCTCAGGTCGAGAAATGATGATACGTTCACCATTTCTGGTTTGGCATCATCATCAATCGAGGAGGCCTCAACTGATTCTCCAAAACGAAAGGTCCTCAGCTTCTGGCACTGAGGTCGAGAAGCAATAGTACATTCATCCCTCGGGGTACAGTACTATCGCCAATCGAGGAGTACCTCCACTGATTCTCTTTCACAAGGGATATCCTATAGCGAGTTCCCAGCATTGGGTCCTCGGATCGAGAATGTGCAATGGGTTTGCCACATAACGTGGTCTGCCACTGTCACATCTCGGGAGGAGTGCCGCAACTGAGTCCTCGGGAATGGTCACCAGAGTCGACAGTTCCTCAAGAGAATAACTACTGGCCTGCATAACATGCAGTAGCAGAAAGCTCCTGATAGAACCTCGTCTGGTTGTGGGTCTCATGAACAACAATACGTGGTCACCACCACGCAAGCGTCACGACTATCCAATCTAATACCTATGTGTGTACTCAAGCCTGGGTAGTGAGCTTATCTCTCAGAACACCCCGCCCGCCAAACAGTCAGAACAGTGCAACACAGTATAATATATGAAATGTAAAGGCTAACATGTTGTAAATATGGTACAAGTAATAAAATACAGTAAACAGCAAATACAAGATAACAGTAAACACCCAATGAAAGAAAGGTAAACAAGCGCTAGGATTGACTCGCTTAGGATGGACCAGCAATAGGTCAACAGGTCCCCAGCAGAGTCGCCAGCTGTCGCTCCCGGGATTTTCATCCAAGTACAAACGCGAAAGTGGCACCGCAACAGAGTCGCCAGCAATGTGTATTTATCCCAAGAGAGGGAAAGGAAACACCGCGTAAACCTGAAGGAAGGGAAAAGCATGGCCTTGCGACCAAAAGAACTGGGTTCGGGAGTCGGTTACGCGAGAGGAAGGGATTAGCACCCCCTCGCGTCCATCGTACCCGATGGGATCCACGCTTGCTTGTCTCGATCAAAGGGTGTAAAGAAAGGATACTGGAAAAGGAACTGAAAGAAAGAAAAGAGAAAGAAAAGAAAAGGAACGGGAAACAAATGTAGGGAAAATAAAAGAAGTGCTCGCATGGGCCCTACCCCACTGCCTACGTATCTCATCGGGAACATGAGAATCAGAGCGACGTAGTTCCCCTCACTAGGGATGGATTGTTTGTGTTTTTTAGGGAACGACTAACGTTCTAGCTCAGGTGTTGCAGGCTCGCTGGTCCGAGTGCGTTACCATCTTGCAAGAGAACGAGTAGAAGCGCGTTCATACGTTGAGAGTGAATGAGGTGAGACAAGAATTCCGAAGGAAAGACGTTATTGTTTGTTTTTGTCTTTTAGAAGTGTTTTTATTTGTTTGCATATGATAGTGTATCTAAATCTTAATCATTGGAATGTGTACATTCTCACATTCCAAGATGGAATGAGTAAGAAAGCACACTAAGGGTGAAGCAGACCCCCACACTTAGTTCCAATTGTCAAGGTTCAAACACACTAGCATACTTGTATTTATTAAGTGTTTTTGTTGATTAAGAAATGAAGAAGTGTTTTTTATTATTTGCACCTTCAACAAGTATTGCATTTAAGTCCCTCATACAAGATCAAATGTTTAACACATTGACCCAAGATGGGCTATATGCTACACATTCTAAGATTACAAGAGAAGACCCCTTATAATCTTTTCTTTATATGAAAGGCCTAAATGCAATAAATGCCTACCTTTATTATATGTTTTGAATTTTCTTTGAGATGAGAAGATGAAAGACTCAAGAGTGAGGTAAAGGTGAAAACCAAGGGGAGACTAAGACACAATCCTAACTGATTAGTTAAGGGAATGATCCTAATGGTTTGTGAGGTTTGAGAATCTAATCCTAAAAAAGGAGAAGAAGAACATAAGAAGCAACTTACTTCCAAGATGGAAGTTAAGTTTATCTTAAAGAGGGATGAAGAAAATTCTACACACATATCATTATGTCATGCTATTCATAAAAGAGATAGACAAGTAAAAGAGACAACTCAAGTATTAATCAAAATGAATATCAAAATCAAGATTTAAAATCAATCAAGAATATCCACAAAAATTAAAATGCTAATTAAGCAAGATTAAATTCTAAGTAAAAGTTAGTCTAAAATTAGTACTAGGATTAATCCTAAAATTAGTTCAAGTTGATTCTAAAGAAAATTAATCCTAAAATTAAATCTAGAATTAAACTAGTACTAATCCTAATGAAATTTCTAATTAAAACTAATCAAATTCCAAGGTTAAGACTATAAACTAATTCTAAGGCAAATTAGTTCTAAAGTTAATACTAAGGTTAATCTTAACATCCAAAGCTATTGTTTATTCAAGTTATTTTCTAGTTAAAAAACATCCTAAAACTAAAATCAAATTCTAATATCCTATAATCTCTAATCAAAGTTAATTCCAAAATTAAAATCTAATTCAAAATCTAAACCAAATTAAAGTTCTAAATTCTAATTAAAATCTAATTAGTAAATCCAACGATTAAACAAAACAAATAGAATCAAAATCTAAACCACTCACAAAAAATAAATTCTAAAAAAAAACTTAAGAAAGATGGGTGTAGAATTGATCTTGGGGTGTGTAAATGAGTTCAGGCGCGTGGGCCTTTAGGTTGTGGCCCAAGAATCTCTTAGCAGCCAGGAGAGGGGTGTAACGAGGGAAACGGAGGGTGTGAAAAGGGAAATGCAACGGGTTTGTAAAGAGGAGTCAGGGGGTGCGGAAAAGGAATTGCTCCTAGGGCCCAGTCCAAGTCACCATTACAAACCTAATAAACCTAAGCTTCACTATTAGTAAACACATCTCTCCAATCCATCCTCACCGCGCCGCATCCCTCTCTTCTCCTTCGTCACAAATCCACCTTCTCTTCTCCTTCAACGATAAGCCGCCGCCGCAAACCAAAAACAAACCGAGCGGCTCAATCTCTAACACGATCTTTCTTCTCCGTTAGCTCGCGCAAAAATCGTCGCCGGAAAACATCACCTCCCTCCGCTCGCCTCCATTGCTTCCGTTCAAACAACCACAAAAGCTCTCCTCCATTCTCACCATTCCGACTTCGCCGGCAACAACAAAAACTGCGCCGAACAACAACACGCCGTCTACTTCGCTCTTTCTCAGCTTAAAGCCAACGCAACAATAGTCATGGTTCAATACTCCGCCGCGTCATGGTATCCCGCCGGCGACGGCAGAACCTCTTTGATATCCAAGACAGCAAAATGATCTCACCTCACTCTCATTACAAATCAAGATAACGCGATTAAAACAACAGCATATGACGAGATGAAGAGAGATCAGAAAATTTACCGACCGGAGAAAGTTCGGTGCTTCTTCAACTTCGGCGAAAAAATAGAAAACCAGAGGTGAGATAATAGTCTTCTTAATCCATTGCTTGCTGCGTGACGTCTTCTTTCTTCTGTTTTCTAAATTTTCTGCTACTTTTCTTGAGCGCTGTGTGAAGTTGTTGTTGTTGATTTTGGTTCGAATCGTGAACTGTTATTACGGTTGCTGAATTGTTGATGTTGGTGATTGTTCTTCGTGTGAGTTCTAATTCCTTCTTCTACTCTTTCTGGTTCCGTGCTTTGAATTTACTTTGTTGCTGTTACTGAATTCTGCAGGTTGATGAAGTTCTGGAAAAACTGAAAATTATGATGAAGGTTGAGTTGAAGGTGACGATGTATTGGTATGGAAGATGGTGAAGATTAGTTACAGAGTGAAATTGGAGAGAATTGAAATGGAGAATTGGTGAAGGAGAATCAGAGCAGAGAGAGAGATTGAAGGTGATGAGTTGAAGATGAATCATGAAAATGAAGAATCCCCCTCTCAATTCAGCTGCAACTGCTTATATACAGGAATGGGGTGAGGGTAGTTTGGTATTTACAATTGAAATTCAGTTAGGGTTTTCTTGGAGTTTGTTAAATTCTGTTAGAGTTTTTTTTTTAGGGATTTGTGAAATTCTGTTAGAATTGGTTAGGATTTGTGTTAGAAACTTCTGTTAGAAGCTTGGTGAATTTGATTTTCTTTTATGAATGAGAAACTGCTGTGTTAATATTTTTTGTTGTGAATGTATCGGAAAGAAAAAGAGAACTATGAACTCTATTGTAATTTCCTGCAATTTTCTGTCAGAAGCTGTCATTGTTTTTTTTGTGAAATCTGTTTTTCTGTTGAATAACAACTCTGCTGAATTCCCGTTACGATTGCCGTTGAAAATAACTTGCTACCGTCAACTGTTATGAAAAAAATGGAAAATCTTCAATGTATCCTGCTGTAATTAGTTTTGGCCTTTTTGCTATTTTTTCCTGCTAAACTTTCTTATGAACCGCCGCTGTTGTGTATATAATCCTTTCTAAGGCTTCTTGAATGATACGTTCAGACTAAGCATCCCACACATTAATTGCACATTCCATTTCTTAGGCGAAATAACTCTCTTCATATTGAATGAATAGTAGGCAATTGGTTATTTGGATTTATAATTGCATTTTAAAAAAATGGAAAATTCAATGGATAGAATGGCTCTAAATGGATTTAAAGTGGATGACAAGAATGGATATAGGTTGAAAAATGATTTTAAACAAATGGATGAAATTGGATATGGATAATTGGTTTATGGATTATTTATAAAAATGGATTGAAATGGATTTAAAATATAAAGAGAATGTGAATATGGATAATCGAAAAATGATAAATGGATATTTATAAAAATGGATTGAAATGGATAAAGAAAAGATTATGGAAAGAAATGGATTTGAATATAGTGAAAAATATGGATAATAGAGAAGATAAAAAATGGATTTGAATGTGGAAAGAAACTTGGTTAAAATGGTTGAAAATGGTCATGATGGATAGAAAATGGATAACCCAAAGAATTCAAAACCAATCACAAACTATTCACAAGCCTCTGATAAAATGGTCACAGCTACCACTGATGAATCTGGCCACTCACATGATCCACTGAAGAATCTCAACCGATAAACAGTTCACTAGCTCAACCATGAATAAAACCTAAATCACCTAGATGTACACTGATGAACTTTGCAGAAGATGACTTGCAGAATAGTCCCGAACAGGGCAAACACTTATAACAAGAAAATCCTTCGATCCCATGTCTCAGGAAACCAATGCAATGATATGATTATGAGTATGGCCTAAAAATGCAGATGAGCGCGATGCAAAAGCCAGAAAAAAGGTAGGGCAAATTTTGGGGTGCTACAAGGAGCTGTTGAGACAATGTCCTCATCACGGGATCCCCATCTGCATACAACTTGAGACTTTCTACAATGGATTAATTCCATCCTAAAGGAACATGTTAGATGCATCCAGTGGTGGAGCTCTTTTTTTTCTAAATCCTATGATGATGGTTACAAGTTGATTGAGAGCATTACGGCCAACACTTATCAATGGCCAGTCACGTGGGCCACTGCAAGTTCAACTCAAAAGAAGCCTGCTAGAGTTCATGAAGTCACTGAGACTACAACTCTTGCTGCTCAAGTGGCTCAGATCCACCAAATGATGAAGACTCTGATGAGTCCTAAAGTGACAAAGCCTGAACCTGTGAAGGTGGTTACTGACGCTACTGAAGTTGCATGTGTCTACTGTGGAGGACCACATTTATTTGAAGAATGTTCCGCAAATCCTGTTTCTGTTAACTATGTTGGCAATCCCAACAACAACAGCAGATACAACAATCCATACAGCAACACTTACAACCCAGGATGGTGCAACCATTCCAATTTTTCTTGGAGTAACAATCAAAGTCAACCAAAACCACAAACAACTACACCACAAGTTCGACCTAATTTTTCTAACCCTAACTACGTTGGGGGTAATCAAGGAAACAACCATCTGGAAAATGTTCTTAAGTACTTTATTCAAGAAGCAAAGAATCAATTTCAAGCGCAAGGTGTGAGTATCAAGAACTTGGAAAATCAAGTAGGGCAAATTGCCACTGCTTTGAGTTCAAGAAACTTGGGAACTCTCCCTAGCTCAACTGAGACTCCAACTACACAAGCTGGAGCAAAGAATGTTGAAACATGCCAAGCCCTGAAACCAAGTTGTTGAACAACCTTCTTCATTTTGGCAACAGAAGGACAAAGATGATATAACTACTGCAGACTTCATTCCTCAAGAGAATCAAGAAGTCATTACTGAAACCAACAGGAATCGAAAGTTTGTTCAAGAAAGGCCACCACCTCCTTTCCCACAAAGGATAAAAAAGGCCAAAGAAGAGCATCAATTTTCAAAGTTTATGAAGATCTTAAAGCAGCTTCACATCAACATACCATTGATTGAAGTTATTCAACAAATGCCAAATTACTCAAAATTCATGAAGGATATGCTTACCAAACGAAAAAGGGTGGGAGAATTTGCTACGGTTGCACTCACACAAGAGTGTAGCCAATTGGTTTAAGGCAAACTCCCTCCCAAATTGAAGGATCCTAGAAGTTTTACTATTCCATGCACCATTGGAGATTCCTTTTGTGGAAAGGCGCTATGTGATATAGGGGCTAGCATTAATCTCATGCCCCTATCCATTTTCAAGAAGCTAGGGATAGATGCTACCAGGCCTACAACTATCACCTTGCAGCTGGCAGATAGAAGTATTTGCTACCCACAAGGGAAGATAGAAGATGTTCTGGTAAGGGTAGACAAATTTGTCTTCCCTGCTGATTTCATTATTATGGACTTTGAAGCTGATGAAGAGACACCCATTTTGTTAGGGAGGCCGTTCCTAGCAATGGGTAGAACTTTAATTGATGTAGAAAGAGGATAACTCACTATGAGAGTGAACGGACAGCAAGTAGTGTTCAACATACTCAATGCCTTGGAATACCCAGAAGAAGAAGTAGCTGAATGTTCCATGATATCTAGCTGGGAAGGTTTAATACATAAAAACCTTCTAAAGGCTAGTGATGTATTGAAAATTGAGTTAGGCAAAGTGGAAGATGAAGGACTAAAAGATGGGATCATTTATGGTCCAATGCAAAAACAAGAGGAAGAATCTGTGGAAGTGATAGAATCCACCACTGTTGCTCACAAGCAGCAGTTTCCTTCCATAGAGGAACCTCCTGAATTAGAGCTCAAGAAACTGCCGGATCATTTACAGTATGCATATCTGGAGGCAGGACAAAAGCTGTCAGTTATCATTGCTACAGATCTGCAATAGGAGCAGAAAGAGCAATTGATTTCATTACTGAAGAGACACAAGAAGGCAATTGCATGGTAGATTTCTGACATTAAGGGAGTCAGCCCAGTAATTTGCATGCACAAAACTCTGTTGGAAGAAAATGCTAAAAATAGCATTGAGATTCAATGAAGGTTGAACCCTATCATGAAAGAGGTGGTAAAGAAAGAAATTATCAAGTGGGTAGACCCAGGAATTATCTACCCTATCTCTGATAGTGTGTGGGTAAGTCCCATCCAGTGTGTACCGAAGAAAGGGGGCATGACAGTGATAATCAATGAGAAGAATGAGCTTATCCCCACTAGAACCATTTCTGGCTGGAGGATTTGCATGGATTATAGGAAGTTGAACAAGGCAACTAGGAAGGATCATTTTCCTTTTCCTTTCATTGATCAGATGTTGGATAGACTAGCTGGAAAGGAGTATTATTGCTTTTTAGATGGATATTCGGGCTACAACCAAATTTCAATAGCCCCGGAAGATCAAGAGAAAACAACATTCACATGCCCTTATGGCACCTTTGCCTTTAGAAGGATGTCGTTTGGACTGTGCAATGCACCTGCCACCTTTCAACGTTGCATGATGGTTATCTTCTCGGATATCATAGAGAATTCCATGGAAGTCTTCATGGAAGATTTTTCAGTTTTTGGAGAGTCATTCAAGGATTGTCTAAAGAATTTGGAGTTGGTGTTGGCCAGGTGTGAAGAGAACAACCAAGTTCTTAATTGGGAAAAATGCCATTTTATTGTAAAAGAAGGAATTGTTCTTGGTCATAGAATTTCAAAAGAAGGATTAGAGGTAGATCAAGCAAAGATAGAGGTAATTGAAAAGTTACCTCCACCAGTCAACATCAAGGGCATTAGGAGTTTCTTGGGGCATGCTAGATTTTATAGGAGGTTTATAAAAGATTTTTCAAAAATAACCAAACCCCTATGTCAGCTGCTCCAGCATGACTCACCTTTTGTCTTCAGTAAAGAATGCCTTGAATCCTTCAATCTTTTGAAGAAGGAACTCATTTCTGCGCCTGTAGTCAAAACTCCAGATTGGTCCAAGCCATTTTAATTAATGTGTGATGCCAGTGACTTTGCCATTGGTGCGGTGTTGGGACAAAGGCATAACAAAGTTTTTCACACCATCCACTACGCAAGCAAGACTTTGATAGAAGCACAAATCAATTACACAACCACGGAGAAGGAGCTGCTGGCAGTAGTGTTTGCCTTTGATAAGTTCAGACCTTATTTGGTAGGAACTAAAGTCATTGTGTACACGGATCATGCAGCAATCAAATATTTGATTGCCAAAAAATATGCAAAGCCACGGCTCATACGATAGGTTCTTTTACTACAAGAGTTTGACCTGGAAATAAGAGACAAGAAAGGAGTAGAAAACTCAGTTGCTGATCATCTTTCAAGACTACCAGAAGAAGTTCAATCTCAAAACTGTGGAGACATTAAAGAAAGTTTTCCGGATGAGAAGCTGTTGTTGATTACTGATGGCATGACTCCTTGGTACGCTGATATTGTTAACTACTTGGTCAGCAGAGTTGTGCCACCAGAATTCAACTTCTAACAAAGAAAGAGATTATTCCACACTGTCAAGAGTTATTTTTGGGATGAGCCTTATCTGTACAAGAAGTGTGTTGATCAGTTATTAAGAAGATGTGTTGACTATGAGGAGGCACGATAGATCTTGTCAGCCTACTACAAGGCCCCCTATGGTGGACACTTTGGTGGAGTCAGAATTGCAACAAAAGTGTTGCAATCAGGTTATTTCTGGCCTTTCATTTTTAAGGATGCTCATGAATTAACAAAAAGATGTGATAGATGCCATAGGGTTGGAAATGTGTCCAGGGGACAAGAAATGCCACTCACAAATATTCTTGAAGTAGAAATTTTTGATGTGTGGGGCATTGATTTCATGGGACATTTCCCTCTATCCTTTGACAATCTTTACATCCTGGTAGCTGTGGATTACGTGTCCAAGTGGATTGAAGCAGTAGCAACACCATCCAATGATGCTAAGGTAGTGACCAAGTTCTTGCTCAAGAGCATCCTGACAAGACATGGAACGCCTAGAGCTATCATCAGTGATGGGGGGTCCCATTTTTGCAACAAACTTTTTGAAAACTTAATGGAAAAATTTGGGATAAAGCACAAGGTTGCTACCGCTTACCATCCACAAACTAGCGGACAAGTGGAGCTTTCCAATAGAGAAATCAAGAGAATCTTGGAAAAAGTGGTTAACCCCACGAGAAAGGATTGGTCCAAGCATTTGGACGAGGCACTATGGGCGTATAGGACTGCCTATAAAACTCCCTTAGACATGTCCCCTTATAAACTTGTCTATGGAAAGGCTTGTCACCTACCCATTGAATTGGAGCATAAGGCATTTTGGGCTGTGAAGCAACTAAATTTTAATATTAAAAATGTTGGCTAAGCTAGAATGCTCCAATTAAATGATTTAGATGAGCATAGGCTATTCTCATACGAGAATGCTGAGTTATATAAAGAAAAGACCAAAAGGTGGCACGACAGGAAGTGTAAGAAGAGGGAATTAGCGAAAGGCCAAAAAGTTTTACTCTTTAACTCAAGGCTGAAGCTATTCCCTGGGAAATTAAAATCAAGATGGTCTGGGCCCTTTATTTTGGAAGAAATTTACCCCCATGGTGCTGTGGAATTATTGAATGAGAAAAATGGAGAAAGATTTAATGTTAATGGCCAAAGGGTCAAAACTTATTTTGGAGAACCCTCAAATAACACAAGGGGTTCTCTCCATTTCATTGATTGATGGACACTTGTTTTGGTCAGGCGATAAGACCTTAAAATAGCGCTACTGGGAGGCAGCCCAGCTTTATGCATTTTTCTTTTGTTTTTATTTTTGTACAGATCATGAAGGTTTTTGGTGGCATCAGCTAATGATAAGATATGACACGACAGCAAAGGACACGAGAAAAGTGGAAATGGAATATTGGAATAGGTGAAGAAATTAATTTTATTAAGTCCATAAGAAAGATATTAATGTTGAGTTGGCAATAAATATTTTCTTTGGACACCAGAAAGAAAACTGACCGTTTTGTTTTGAGAGAAGGAAAGAGAATCAAAGTGTGGCATAGGGATCGTGTGCCTTGGGCCGTGTGTAGCAGCAGAGTCATAATGGCCTCGTCTGCTACGTCAGACTGTTCAAGCTAGCCAAACATGTAAAAACACTAAGGGATCCTTTTCTGTTGTCAGTCCCAAGTCCCTTCACCCTTTGCCCTAATAAACACAAAAAAGGAAACATTTCTCTCTCCATCTTTACAAAGAAGTTTTTTTCTTTTCTCAAATTTTTTCAATCACCTTTCCAACATCCCTCCATCTCTCTCTACCCAAATATTCAAACAGACTTTTCACTTTTCATACCCTTCCTCCCGTAACCCTAATCTCTCAAACCCTCTCACCTTCATTCACTAAAAAAAATGACTAGATACCCAACCACTGGCCGTCGTTACAAGACTGCAGCAAAGAAAACCATTTCCCCTACGATCGACCTCTCCAGTCAAGATGAAGATGACACTTTCGTTAATGTTGAAGCCCACAAAAGATTTGTGGAGCACTTTGGCAAAATGAATGCGTTTTTGTAAGTGGGACTTCCAGGCGACCTAGGAACAACCATCTCACATTTGAAGTGGGAAAGTTTTTGTAAGCAACCCGGTCCTTACAATGCAACACTGGTCAAGGAATTCTATTCCAACTTGACGGATCCTGGGCACAAGAGGCTAGAGGTATTGGTTAGAGGAACAAAGGTGATTTATAATGAGTCCAATATCAACTTTTATTTCAAGCTGAAGAATACTGAAGATGAATACCCGAATCTGGTACTTAGTTCGCAGGAAGATGAATACGATGCCTACATGGAATCGTTGTGTGTTGCTGGAACGAACTGGGTTGAGAAAGCTGTGAGAAGAATGGATTTAAGCCCAGAGGTGAAAGTTTGGTATCAGTTTGTCAAGCATTCAATCAAGCCCACTGCTCATAACGAGACAGTCTCCAAGGCTAGTTTGGTGCTTCTCTATTGCATAACTGGATTGAGGGAGATTAATGTTGGTAAAATAATTGTGCAAGAGATTCATGCCTGTTCAAAGAAGAAAGAAGGAATGTTGTATTTTCCTTGTCTCATAACAACCCTTTGTAAAAGACAAGGTGTGCCAGAATACGACTCAGATATCTTTGGGTCCCCACAACAACCCTTGGATAAAACCCTAATACTGACTTTGATGAAACCTAAAGGATCTAGAAAAAGGACAGTAGCGGTGAGCCAAGCTTCTTCTGGGGTATCTGAACAACAAGACCGAGCTATGGAAATCTTGATGCAAATGCAAAAGGATCAGCAGGATTACTTTGCATATCAAAAGGCTAGGGCAATATGGCAAGAAAAGATGTGGGCTATGCAAACCCCATCCAACTCGCTTGAGGCCCCCAAATTCCCTAATCACATTCAGGGAAGTGTTGAATCAGCTGCTGCTGAGAATGAAGAAAAAGAGAATAAATCCACCAAGGAGGAGAAAACAAAGAAGAAAAAGAAGGAGAAGGAATGGAAAAAGAAAGAGGCAGAGGAGACAAGCAAGGGCGTGTCAGTAGACACCACTCAGAGCCAGGTAAAGAAAAAGAAGAAGCTGAGAAAAACCTACTCTTCTCCGCCTCCAGAACTTGAAAGCAACCCAAAACAGAAAAAGATGAAAGCAGAATGGAAGAAAAAGGAGACCACTACAGCCCCGACACCACCTGTCAGTCCTGCAAATAAGTTTGATCTTAACAAGTCTGATCAGGAGGAGGGAGGCTCTGGTAAGGACAAAGTTTTGGAAAGCTTTTTAGCAGAAGTAGACAAGGATGCTAAAGATCTGGAGATGAATAAGGAAGATGTAGCGGAAGAAGAGGAGGGGAGTAAGGAAAAAGAAAATCCAGTGGAAGAAACTGTCCAGACAGAGGGAACTGAGGAGGATATTGAAGGAGAAGCACTGAGGAAGTATTATTCATCAACAGAAACCATAAAGAAGGAAGATATTGTTAAAGGAGATGATGAGGCAGATAGTGAAGAGACAAAGAAGATCACTGCTGACCCAGAACCCAATCCCGTTGAGGAATTTGCCGTGAATGCAGATGATACTGTTGTGGAGGAGCAGCCAGACAAAGCTGAGGAACAGCCCAAGAAGAAGGCTAAAAGTCCTGACAAAGCTGCGGGGAAAATGGTAATTGGAGTCACAACCGAAGAGGACAATGAGAAAAAGGAGCTGGGAGCACAGGGTACAGAGGAAAAGAAGAAGAAGAAGAAAAAACAAGACATTCCTGCACCAAGGAAAAGCTCCAGGCTTAGGGCCTAGTTGGTAAAGTGAAATAGGCAAGCGATGTCCTGCCTTCTCTAACCACTAAACAATGAGGACACTGTCCTTACTTTAAGCTTGGGGGAGGATGCCACCACTTAGCCTATTATCACCACTCTAACCCTCTAATATCACAATTTGGATATTCTGTCTTTTGTCTTGCATGTTTCTATTCTAGAAAATGTTTTGGATTTATGCTTTGGATGGCCATGTTTTGAGCCATAAGTTTTTAAATCTTTTGTGGGGAAGCTTTGATGCCCCAGGAACTTAAGGATCTGTTTTCTTAATGTCATGTGTGTTTCATTTAGTTTTCATCTGTTTTATTTATTTTGCTGAATTTGTTTCATTTAGTTGCATGTGTTAGTTTAGAGTAAGAATGCTAGGGAATGTTTGGAGTAAAACTGCAATAGGCCAGGAACGTCAATCGTCAAAATTTTGGGCTTAAGAATAAAAAAGGGGAAGGAAGCTTTTATGAGTAATCAGAGTAAAGTATAGGAATTATGCCAAGTGAGTTTTGACAGAGGCGACCGATGTACTCTGTCACGACACCACTAGTCTTTTAAACCAGCCAAATTTTTTTTCAAAAAGATAACTGATTTGTTGGGAATCAAGAGAAAGGTTAAAACCCTAAGAATCACAAAGGGAAGGACAGAAAGACTTGAATAATGATTGAGATGATCACAGACGTGGCCCACTCCATACAAAAACACACAAAAGTGTGCGAAAAGTGGCAAAGACCACCAATAATAAAGTTCTTGTGCCCAAAACTGGAGGAACTACAAGCATTTCATCATAATATTCAATTGGACTTATTACAAGTGAGATTCTTCAGAGATGATATGTTTTTCCAAAAAAAAAAGAGAGAGAAGAGAAAATAAGTGGAAAAGTGTGGTCCCAAGTGTGAAAGTCAAAAATATCATTTGAGAGTCAGAAAATAATTCCCCTGTGAAACCAAAGGAAGAGACCCCACTCATGAAAGTACACAATAAAGGGATCAAAAGAGAGAAATTTGGCTTATTTTCTAGGAGAGTAGGGTCGTGACAAGAGATGTCAGTTCACTTTTGAGCTAACACCACTTTGACCAATTGTAAAGCTGAGCAAGGTTTCACCTGAAATAAGTTTCATTACCCTTCCAAATCTAAGGTCACATTACCTTTCTGACCTGGCTGAAGTTGTTGGACTCCAATTTCATTTCCTAAGTCATTTACTGTCACATCACTTGAGGACAGGTGATCATTCAAGTTTGGGGGAGTGATAACACTATTTTAGTGTGTTACTTTGACCCATTTTATGTGGCATTTTTAGTCTAGGATTTATTGAATTAATGTGAATTAAGCTTATTTCAGTATATTTTAGCTTTGAGCACACTAGGTGCTTCTTTTACGGTTTTCAATGTGTTTTTGTTTAAAAGGAAATCAGTTGATGGCAAGTGGAGGCACGACCCTGGAAGACAGACACTGGAGCATAATGAGGAGCTATTGGAAGAAAAATAGTTGATAATTTAATCAGTTATTCCATCAAGAGAAGAGGAGGAGAAAAAGAATTACTAGGGCTCACGTGGCACTGTTTTGAAGAGCATTGGAGCAAAGAGGAATGGATAAGATCAAGGAAGCTAGAAGACAAATGGTAGTACGGTGGGGACCATGCTGCAAAAAGAGCGCCCAACACCAAAACCACCAGCCGTCTATGCTGCTCCACCACTCTGCCACAGCCGCCTGCAAAAAGTAGTTTTGTCTCCAACCAACATCTGTACCAGATAGCTTGCAACGGAAGGATTAAGGGACAATTGGTCCACATGCTGATTTGAATTGGGCCTAACCTTATTTTCATCAAGAAACCCATGATCCAAGAAAGTAGCAACTCTCACTTCCACTCACTTCTATATATAGAAGACATGCACATTGAGAAGAAGAGAGCTGGAGATTTTACACACAACAAAACAGTTTATTTCAGTTGTAGTTTTAAGTTTATTTCAAGAGTTGCAGCATTAGAAGAGGGTATTATATTCCCATCCAGTCCTGTACACTCTGCTGAAAGCTGTCGTAACTGAAGAGAGTTGTTGCTATTTACTCAACGCAAGAGATTTCCAAGTTACTATTAGGTTGCATTTCTTTACTATACTTTGTAAGACAATGTTTCCTAGTAGTTTCACTTCAGTAGTTTGTACTCAGCTCACTATGAGCTAAACCTTTGTTTGATGAGACTAATGAATTTAGTATAAAAGTTATTTTTATGTTGATATGATGTGTTGAGTAGTGTCTTATTTTGTTATGTGTTTTTATGCTATAAACTTGATTCTTAGAGTGATCAACTAGGAAAAAGGTAAAAGCTTGTTGTTGAGAGAGATCCAACAAACAAGTGGATTTCATAACAAAAGTGGTTAATAAAGTAGGATAGAGATATTCACTTAATTCGACTTGCTTAGAGATAAGAAGTTGAGACTATAAAGAATTTCAGAATTAAAACCAGACATATTTTAGGGTTACAAGTGAGGCTTAGAGATTTGTTCCCTTGCCCTAGTTATGCATGTTTTTTATTTTGTAGAGATACACCACTAGATCATGTTCTGACCTTTTGAGGCATGACACTTCACATCATAAAAAGCATTTTAACAATAACTATACTAATGGATTTAGCTCATCAACTACTCTCTCTTATATCTTAACTCCTTTTTAGTTACAAATCTTGTCTTAGTTATTTGTGTGTTGCTCCTGTTCTTTATTATTATTATTTTGTTACCTTGCTCATACTTTATATTAAACAAAGAAATCAATACTAGTATTTCAAGCCCTTTATCACTTCCTTGTGTGTTCGACCTTTACTTTATCACTTGCTACATTATCAAGCATGTATACTTGCATGTGACACCATTGCTCTAAATAATTGCAAGAAAACCATCATATATAAAGTAGAGAACAATCAACTGTGTGACCAAGGTCTCAAGGTTAACTTTTCTAAATCTGAGTGTCTGGTAACAAATGATAAAGAGGAAGTTATCATAAAGGGTGCCAAATCTAAGGATAATTGTTACTTGTGGACTCCTCTTGAAACAAAGTGTTCCTCCACCTGCTTGATGTCAAAAGAAGATGAGGTGAAGATGTGGCATCATAAACTTGGGCACTTACACATGAAGGGAATGAAGGAACTCTTGTCAAAGGAAGCTGTCAGAGGTATTCCTAATCTAAATATTGATGAAGGAAGAGTCTATGGCGAATGTCAAATTGGAAAGCAGACAAGGATGTCACATAAGAAGCTTCAACATTTGACCACTTCAAAAATTCTGGAGCTACTTCATATGGACTTGATGGGACCTATGCAGGTTGAAAGTCTTTGAGGAAAAAGGTATGCTTATGTTGTGGTGGATGACTTCTCAAGATACACTTGGGTGCATTTCATCAAAGAGAAGTTTGAAGTGTTTGAAGTGTTCGAAGAACTGTGTCAAAAACATCAAAGAGAGAAGGATTGTGGCATAGTTAGAATTATAAGTGACCATTGGAAGGAATTTGAAAACAACAAGTTTGATGACTTCTGTTCCTTTAAAGGAATTAGTCATGAATTTTTGTCACCCATCTGTCATACCCCAAATTTTGACCACCAATATTTCCCATCATTGTGCAAATCATCACCACAATAAGGAGATACCATCATGCCTCATCAATCTCCTCAAAGATGGGTGAGCATTCATCATAATCAAGAATTAGGGTTTGAGCCCTCTCAGAACACATAGACAAAGGATCAATCAAGAAATGACATGATCTTCAACTTGTCTAACCTCTTAAAACATCCACAAAGGATCAATAGGACCCTCACATCAAAAATCAAGCACACAGTTGTGACATCCCAAGTGTTTTGAGCCTCGAAACACCCGATGTCGCCAAATTAGGGTTTTTGACGTCTGGGACCTCGAGAGTGAGATTTTCACAAAAGGATGAGCCAAGACTTCAACATGTGACTCAATATTCTCAAAATAACCCTAGGGATCCATCTGCAAAGCTAAATTACCCTCAGAGGATGCATTCCCCAAAATTTGGGAATTAGGGTTTTTACGCGCCGAACCGCTTCGGAGCCAAAAGTCAAAACATGACTTTTTTGTAAAAATGATCCTTATGACTCATATTTTCATAAATATGACTTATAATGTCATTTGAAAAAGAATTGATCAAGAAACCCAGATAACTTGTAAAAGGGGTAATCTTGAAAAATTGAAAATTTTTCTAAGTTACTAAATTTGGATGATTTTGGTACCAACTTCCAAGGACCATAACTTTTGATCTAGGCAGCCATTTTGAGTGATCCAAAGTCGGATTTGCAGGTCTTCCTACATTCTACAAAAGCTTCAACTACATCAAACTCCAATTCTTCATGGATTTTAAGTTATGTAGTGAACAAAATGACAAAAATGAAGAAAATGACACTTTTTCAACACTTAGTAAAAATCTGCCTAAGTTACCAGCCTTGAACATCAAAGTTCATGGGGTTTTTTCAGTTGGATTCAAATAGTTTCAAGACAAAATATGATCATACATGGATAGTACCATATGAGGGCTCTTTAAAAAGTACAAGAGCCTCCCATAACTCAACTTGAGCAAGAAGATATGATCCATTGAAAATGGTATTTTTCACTGATTTTTGCAAGACAGATTTGTGCATTGTTGCTCAAATTGATCAATTTGTGCAATAACAAGCATGGTTATCCATCTGTACACCTCAAGGGGGAACAACCAAGGGACAAACACTGATCCACCAGCCTCACAAGTCCATGGATCTATGTTTAGGCATGACACTCCTAAAATTCAAGATGCTTCAAATGGTCAATTTTGTTTCAAAGCATTTAACTGACGCATAGAGGTGGCATTCATCAAGTCAATATTATCCAAGTTCAGTCAAGCCTTATCTCTGCCACAGAAAACTCATACCCTGTGCTCTAACCTCAAGTCAATGGCTAGAGGAGACTTGAGATTCCATTTGATCACCATTTGCCACAGACCTGCTGCAGTTGCCATTCACTATTGCAGCCAAAATAAACTTGCTCTACTATAAATAGAGCTCATTTATGATTAGTTTGAGTACACCAAAGCACCCAAACTGATGCTTTACGCAAAATCTCCCTTTCACTCCAATTTTTCCTTCTAACTCAAGTCACTGTCGGGTTTTGAGATTGAGAGTGATTCCAACCAAACCAATCACACACACGCCTCATAAACATCATATGTGAATGATCCAAACACTAACACAACATCTGGAACATCAAATTCATCAAATCACCAGCCAATTGCTCAAGTTCTTGACAGAGTTGCAATTGAGGTACCACAACCAATTCCAGCTCATTTCAATCCACTCTAAGCATTCAAACACATCCCTTGGCACCTAAGGAAGCTGTCCAGATCATTGGAACCTATCTGCAACACCTCCATCATCAAACTCGATCACCAGCTGCAAGAGGTAAGCCTGAACCCTTCAAACTCTATGATCCATGCATCATGAATGAATTTTTGAGTTACCATCTTGTTTATGCATGTATGTAAAGTGATAACCCTCAATCAATTTCCATGAATCGATCGTGTATAGAATTTCATTGTGTTCATGCTGAAATTAGGGTTCTTGAGGTTTTCCATTGATTTCTTCCTCCACACTTAATATAAATGCAATTAATCTATATGGTTGTGATCCTTGTTCAAAAACAAACAAGATTGATACTTGAATCGTGCAAAACCATTGAGTAATCATGGAGAAAAGTGAGAAAATATAAATCTGCAGAAACAGGGTGCGCGCATGCTCTTCTTTGACCGTTGGAGCCCTTTTTTCAAAATTTGAATTTTTGAATATTTTGATATTTTTGTTAATTGATTCACAAATTAATTTCTCTCTGAATATTTGTGTTTTTGAATTTATTCTTTTTCTCAAAATTCATAAAAATATTAAATTATTTTATTTTACAAAAAAATCCAACTTATATTATTTATTTAATATAGTTAAGATTTTTGTAACTAATTTCATTTTAATTGTTTTTAAACATTTTTAAATGAAATTCCCACTTTGATTTTTCAAAACCAATTGGATTTCAAGCTTTCATGTGATTAAACATGATTTTTCAAAACAGTTTTTAAAGTGTACAACTTCTTTTTGAATATATTTTGATATTTTATATCATTTTTTATTTAATTTCCTTTGAAAATTATATCTTTTAAATTTAAAGTTAGGGTTTTCTCTAAATTTTGATTTTTCAAACACTTTGGGCCTCTAATAGAGTGTAAGACCCATCCCTTGTAAATAAAAACCTTTTTGGGCCTCAGTCGTTGTATAAGTCCCGATACGTTAAAAAACCGCGGCGCGATCGTCGCCTTTTAAACAAAAATCATCTGGTACTCTTGTGTTGTAAGTCCCATTTCTTTTCTTTTTCAAACACTTTGGGCCTCTAATAGAGTGTAAGACCCAACCATATTTTTGTACATAAATAATTTGGGCCTCAGTCATTGTATAAGTCCCAGAACAGTTTTCAAAACAACGGTGCGATCACTGTTTTTCATCTGGGCCTCTCTTTGAGTTGTAAGACCCATCTCTTGTACAAAAATAAACTCTTGGGCCTCTCTTTGAGTTGTAAGACACAACCCTTTTTTTGTAAATAAACAATTCTTTGGGCCTCTCCTTAAGTGTAAGCCCCAATCTTTTCAAAACAACTTTCCCTTTTGATTTGGGTTCAAACTCATAGTTGTCATCAAAACTTTCTTTAATTTCTGAACAACTAACCATACAGCTGTTACAATGGAAGCTTGCTCACTTGTAAGTTTTAAAAAACTTTCTTTTACATACTTGCACATATATATATTTGTTTGTGCTGGAAGCTTGCTCACCTGTAAGTCCTCCTACCCTCTTTTAGATACTTGTATATATTTCATCTGTATATATATGCTTGTATATATGTGCTTAGAGTTTTCCACGACAATTAGGTCTAGGATTAGATAAATCCAGTGGTCACTCTTTCAACACAGTCAAAACTAGTTCCCCATAGGAATTTCAGATACAGTGTTGCCTCCTCTTGGGCTTATACAATATGAAACAAAGAGAAAGGCATTATTCCCGGTGAAACTTTTCTCAGACTGGCACTATTAGAAAATTGTCAAAAGAAATTCATTTCCCCCATAGAGGATTAATTCCCGGTGAAACCTCTCTTGAATTTCTTCAAACCCTAGAACGTTCACTAAAGAAAGGATTAATTCCCGGTGAAACCTTTCTTGAACTTTTCTTAGGTTTGGACCCACAGGCTTCCTAAAAGCATCCCAGCCTCCTCTTAGGCTTTGTACAAGGACTCTCAGGCTTCTTAGAAGTTCTCATGCCTCCTCTTGGGCTTAGTACAAGGACCCGAGACCTCTTAAAGGTATAGGACAAAACTTAGTCATACTTTGTTAGAGTCTTCTTTCCAAAGAGTCAAAACCTCAGCTCAATTAAGGGTTGATTCTCATCCCTTAAAACACTTTCCTCCTCTTGGGCATCATACAAAGATAAACTCTTGCATACCAGTAGATTTGGACAGTCTAATCTCCTCTTGGATCTCAAAGACATTTTCAAGCTCCCTACAAACGCAGGAGAAACCCTGGTCATTTAATTAATCTCCAGCAGAGTTAAAACCTCCGTAGGTTCTAAAACTCAGTCTTTCATCCTAAATTTCCCCAGCTAGGGTCAGCTTATCATCAGTATAACACTATCTCAAATCAGAACCTCAAGGCATCTGATACCTCAACTCTTCTGTAATCTTCAGTAAGAGTTGATTCCCCACTTTGTACCTGCCTCTGGATCTAAATAATCCTCAACAGAAGACAACCTCCTCTTAGGATTTGTATAATGATTTTCCTCAGCAGAAGACAGCCTCCTCTTAGGCTTTGTATAATGATTTTCCTCAGCAGAGTTAACCTTTTTCAGCCTCAATCTTGTGCTTTATACAAGAAAAACAAAAACACTCTCTTGTTGAGTCAATCACCTTTTCAGTACTCTCTTGTTGAGTCAATCTTCTTTCTTAAAACACTCTCTTGTTGAGTTAACCTTTTTCAGCCTCAATCTTGGGCTTTGTACAAGACAGATAAAAAACACACTCTCTTGTTGAGTCAAATAAAAAACACTCTCTTGTTGAGTCAATCAGTTATTTTTAGCCTCAATCTTGGGCTTTGTACAAGACACCTGAAATATCCTCACCTGAGTCATTACCTTTTAGCCTCAATCTTGGGCTTTGTACAAGACATATATAAACTTTCTCCAGCAAAATCAAAATCTTCTAAACCTTCTCTTAAGCTCTGTATAAATATCTCCCCAATGGAGTCAATTCCTCCCAGCCTTCTTTTAGGCTTTAGGAATTAATCTCCCTATGCAGAGTCAATCTCTCTTTTAGCCTCAATCTTGGGGTTTGTACAAGACACCTAAAATATATCCCCGGTGGAGTCAATAACCCACTTTTAGCCTCAATCTTGGGCTTTGTACAAGACAGACAAAATATTTCCCCGAAAAAGTCAACCTTCAGCCTCCTCTTAGGCTTTATATAATGATATTTCCCAAAAGAGTCAATCTTTTTTTAGCCTCAATCTTAGGCTTTGTACAAGACAGATAAACACTCTCTTATTGAGTCAGCCTTTTCCAGCCTCCTCTTAGGCTTTGTATAAGGACCTCCCCAGTGGAGTCAATCAATCTCTTAGCTTCAACCTTGGGCTTTGATCAAGGCACATACAAAAAAAAATCAACATCCCCTCAGAGGAAATAAAAAAACTCTTTGTAGGAAGATACTTCTCTGTACATCACACATCAAAACAGATAAATCAAAACAAACCTTCATCCCAGATAACTGCTATAAGTGGCACACTTGTTGATTCAAAAATCCAAGATGTAGTCCATCTTTTATCCTGGTAAATCCTCTCTTTCATCTAATTGCTGTAAGCGGCAAGCCTCTGGATTATTTACATCCACGCCACTGTCCCTCTCTTAGCATGAAAGATTCCTAAGGAAAAATGGCATTGCTCAACACTGAGTTAAACTTCTCTCCTTCAGGACAAATCCCTTATAAAGGAAATTATGGCATTGCTGGATTCTCATATCCCAGTTAAAGTAATTCTCCTTTATAATCAGTCACCCAACAGTTGTGATAAACAGACGAGATATCTCTTTAGAGATGACAAATTCTCTCTCAGTCAAACTTTTAGCTTTAATCCCGGGCTTTAAACAAGACACAAATACAACCTTTAACTTCAATCTTGGGCTCCTAAGAGGTCTAGGTTGTTAGCAATCATATTACATACTGTATATATATATATATATATATATATATATATATATATATATATATATATACATATATATATATACATATATATATATATATATTGTTTTTCCTACTTGATATCCATGTTCATTTTTCTGTCAATGGGAATGCGATTGATACGCATCTGGAAAGTTTGAGAGAAACCTAAGATAAGGGGGTGGCAAAGACGGGGGGCCTTATAGGGAGTGAATCCCAAATAAGCGATCCTGGTAGACCACCAAATCAGGTGAGGGCCCGTAGGATTCAGCCTGCTGAACACGATCGTTGTGAAAGCAGAGTTTTCCTAATGCGGCGCTGTCATGCCCCAAATTTTGACCACCAAGATTTCCCATCATTATGCAAATCATCATCACAATATGGATGAATCATCATGCCTCATCAATCTCCTCAAAGATGGTTGAGCATTCACTACAATCAAAGATTAGGGTTTTAACCCCTCTCAGAGCATTTAGACAAAAGATCAATCAAGAAATGACATGATCTTTAACTTGTCTAGCCTCTCAAACATCCATGAAGGATCAAGAGGTCTCCCACATCAAGAATTAAGCACCGGGTTGCTATATACCAAGAGGATCAAGCCTCAGGATTGCATGTGTCACCAAATTAGGGTTTTGGTCGACTGAGGCCTCCAGATGAAAATTTCCATCTGGGCATGAGCCAATACCTCAATGTATGGTCTAAACAAACTCAAAAGGATCTCAAGACCCATCCACAATGGCAAAATCACCTTGAAGGTCCATCTATCAAAAAATCAGGAATTAGGGTTTTAACCTAATTCAACCCTTTAGTTAACTTGTGAAGTGAGGCAGGGCTTGAAGCTTCAAAATGAACTTCAAGGACCTCAAGTACATCATATTGATATGTCCAAAAGATTTGATTGACTCAAAGAGCTAAAGTCATAAGCCACAAGAACTCAAAACCATCTGATCACAAATTAGGGTTTCTAATGGAAAAAGTTAACCCTATCCTTGAATGTTGGCCTATCCTTGATTTCAAACCTTGGGGAGGGGTCCAAGACATTGTTAAATACCCTTTGAGGCCATCCATGAAGTTTAATCAAGCCCAAGGATTTATTTCACAAAAGGATCACAAAGTCAAAATTTCATCTGATGAAAAAGTCAACTGTACTAAAGTCCAAGTTTAACTTTTTAGATTTTTGGTCAACCAAGGTTCCTTAACCCTAAAACAATGTTAATATGTGATTTGAATCATCATTCATCAAGAAAAATCAAAGAAAGTGAGTTAACTTGCTAAAGGGGTAACCATAAAAAAACATAGAATTTTTCTAAGTTGTGGAACAAAGTGGCTAGGGTACCAACTTCCAAGGACCATAACTTGGGATCCAAGCAACCATTTTGGGTGATCCAAAGCTGGATTTGTAGGTCTTGCTACACTCTACAAAAGCTTCAACTACATCAAGCTCCAATTCTTCATGGATTTTTAGTTAGTAGTGGATCAAAGTGGTGAAAAAACCAAAATATGTTAAAAAACACTTAGTGAAAATTCTGCCTTGTAATTTCAGCATGAAACATCAAACTTCCAAGGCATTTTTAACATTGATCCAATATGAATCAATGAAATCTTCAAACTTCAATGTTTTAGTATATCATTCAAGCTTTTCAAAAAGTACAAAATGTCTCTAATTCATTTTGAGCTGAGAGATACATCCATGGGAAGTTAGCTCCAAAATCTAATTTTTCACTAAGTCAGAATTGTGCATTTGGTCGAATTTGCATATTATGAATCATCAAATACATGTTTATCCATCTGCACACCTCAGGGGGAGACCAAGGAGGAACAAACACTGATCCATAAGCCTTCCAATTCATTGGAACTACATGTAGGTGTGCCATCCCTAAAAGCTAAAGATGCCTCAAGACTCCAATTTTTTTTTTGAGACATTCAATGGATGCATAGAGCTGGCATGTATCAGTCTATGATCAACCAAATGAGTTAGGATAAACTCACACAACAAGGACCATAGGCCTGTGCTCTAATCTCAAGTCAATGGCTAGAGGAGACTTGAGATTCCATTTGATCCACATTGGCCAAAAGCCTGCTGCAGTTGCCACACACTGTTGCTTGCAAAACAAACTTGACACGCTATAAATAGGCCTCAATTGTGATCAGTTTGAGTACACCAAAGGTCCTAAACAGGTGCCTTTCTCAAAATCACCACTTTCACTCCAAAAATACCTTATCTTGCAAGTCACTATCGGGTTTTGCATTTGAGAGTGATTCCAACCAAACCAATGGTTCACACACCTCATATATAACAAATAGAGGTGATCCAAACTCTTACATAACATCTGTAACATCAAAATCACCAAATGGCCACCCAATGTCACAAGACTCACGACTTGTTGCAGAAGGAATCAGGCTGATCAATTCAGAGGTTTTCCAATCAACCTAACCACTCAAACACATCCATTGAGGTACGAGGAAGCTGTCCAAATCATTGAAACTCATCTGTAACACCTCCAAACCAGAATTCGATTCTCACTTACAGAGGTAAAACCTGAACTCTCAAACTCAATGAATCATGCATCATAAAAATGTTTTCTTGTTACCATTGTGTTTCTGGATGTTTGTAGATCATTTACCCTCAATCAATTGTTGTTTACAACTCGTGTATAGGATTTCATTGAGTTCATGCCAATTTTAGGGTTCTTCAGGCTTTATCAGATTATGTTTTGATTCAGTTGATTTAAATAAAATTGGGTATTTCCATTGTGTTCCTCATATGAAAACGCACGATTTTCATATTTGGATCGTGTGAAATGGTTGAGAGACGAGTGAGATAGGAGGCTTCACGTATCTGAGCTTAAGGATGAAGATGGCCATGGCGCCATGCTTCAGAAATTCAACAAGTTTACTATATATTTATCAGTTGCCGTGTTATAACTGAATTGGCATTGCGCCCTAGTGGAAACACTAGTATGTTTGTGTGTGTGAGCGAGTGAGAGGTCTGGGGTTCGAATCCCCCTTGCCCCAGACCTTTTGATTATTTTTTTCAATCATTTTCAAAGGTATTTTTCACATATATTCATCCCTTTCCACTCTCTTTCAGCCCACGCAAGTGGCCTAGTTGGCAAAATTTTGAACTATCCTCCCCAAGGGCGTGAGTTCAAACCTTGGGGGGGGGGGGGGGGGGGGGGGGGGGGGTCATTTCTTATTTTTTATCACTTGTTTTCTTATCAAACTTTCACCATCTTTTAATAACTTTGGAAATTAATTTCTCATTCATTTTTAATCCTTTTTGATTGATTCCTTTTGCAAAAATTCATAAAAATATTAAAGTATTTTATTCTACAAAACAAATCAGATTTATATTATTTATTTAATATAGTTGGTATTTTTGTGTATAAATTCATTTTTTATTGTTTTTAAACATTTTAAAAGTGAATTTTAATCTTGGAAATCAAAATCAAATAAGTTTTAAATCATCTTGTGATTAAAACCTCATTTTTCAAACCTTAACCAAAAATCACAAGTAGTTTAAACTTATTTGGTATTTTTATCATTTTTATTGATTTTCTTTAAAGAATTACTTTTAAAAGAAAATGAAATTAGGGTTTCTTTGATTTTTGATCCTTATCAAATATTTCAAAACACTTTTGGGCCTCTAATAGAGTGTAAGACACAATCCCTTTCTTAACCAACACCATTTTTGGGCCTCAGTCATTGTATAAGTCCCAGTACAATTTTTAAAACAACGGTACGATTACTGTTTTTCATCTGGGCCTCTCCTTGAGTATAAGCCCCAACAATCTTTTCAAAAACAACTTCCCTTTGATTTAGGTTCAAATGTATAGTTGTTATCAAAACTTTCTTTAATTTCTTTAAAACTAACAATACAGCTATGGAAGCTTGCTCTCCTATAAGTTTTTATCGGCTTTCTTTTACTTATTTGTACATATACATGTATATATTTGTTTGAACAGCATGGAAGCTTGCTCACCTGTAAGTTTTTACTAGCTTTACTTTACATGCTTTCATATATATAATTGTATTGTGGGAAGCTGCTCCCCTATAAGTCCTTCTTTCATACCCTTTTAAATACTTGTCATATATCAACTATATATATACTAGTATATATGCTTAGAGTTTTCCCCGACAACTAGGTCTAGACCTAGGTAAAGCCAGTTGGTCACTCTTTGATACAGTCAAAACTAGATCCCCATAGGATTTCCAGATACAGTCTTGCCTTCTCTTGGGCTTAAACAATACGGAACAAAGAGAAAGGCAGTATTCCCGGTGAACCTTTTCTCAGACTGTCACTATTAGAACTTGTCAAAGAAATTCAGTTTCCCCAGAGAGGATTAATTCTCGGTGAAACCTCTCTTGAATTTCTTCAAACCCTAGAACTGTTCACTAAAGAAAAGATTATCCCCGGTGAAACTTTTCTTGAACTCTTCTTAAGTTTGGGACCCACAGGCTTCCTAAAAGCATCCCCGCCTCCTCTTGGGATTTATACAAGGACCCTTCGGCTTCTTAGAAGTTCTCATGCCTTCTCTTGGGCTTAATACAAGGACCCGACGACCTCTAAAAGGTATAGGAACAGAACCTAGTCATCCTTTGCTAGAGAAGTCTTTCTTGAGTCAAATCTCAGACCAATTTAGGGTTGATTCTCATCCCTTAAAGCACCAGCCTCCTCTTGGGCATCATACAAAGATAAACTCTTCCATACCAGTAGACTTGGACAGTCTAATCCTCTATCGGATCTCAAAGACATTCTCAAGCACCTTACAAACATAGGAGAAACCCTGGTCATTATGGATCAATCTCCAGTAGAGTTAAAACCCATTGGTTCTAAAACCCAGTCTCTCTCCTAAAAAAATCCCCAACCAGGGTCAGCTTATCATCAGTATAACACTATCCCAAATTAGAACCTCAAGGTCTCTGATATCTCAACTCTTCTGTAACCCGCAACAAGAGTTGATTACCCATTTGGACCTGTCTCGGGATCTCAATAATCCCCAGCAGAAGATAGCCTCCTCTTAGGCTTTGTATAATGATCCTTCCTTTCCTCGGCATAGCTAGCCTCCTTTTGGGCTTTGTACAAAGATTTTCTCCCCAGCGAAGCTAACCTTTTCAGACTCTCTTGTTGAGTCAATCAACTTTCAGACTCTCTTGTCAAGTCGATCACCTTTCAAGACTCTCTTGTTGAGTCGACCCTTTTAGCCTCAATCTTGGGCTTTGTACAAGACAGATAAAAACACTCTCTTGTTGAGTCAATCATTTTCCATCCTCCTCTTAGGATTGGTATAAAGATTTCACCTAATAGAAGCTAGCCTCCTCTTAGGCTTTGTATAATGATTTCTTCAGTTTGTTCAACCACAATCCTGGGCTTTGTGCAGGACAGATAAAAGCACTCTCTTATTTAGTCAAACCCGTTTTAGCCTCAATCTTGGGCTTTATACAAGACACCATATAAATTTCCTAAGCAGAATCAAACTCTTTTCAGCCTCAAATCTTGGGCTTTGTACAAGACAGATAATACTCTCCAAAAGAGTCAAACTCTTTTCAGCCCCAATCTTGGGCTTTGTACAAGAGACATACAAACCCTCCCCAACGGAGTCAAAACCCCTTTTAGCCTCAATCTTGGGCTTTGTACAAAACAGACAAAACCTTTTCCCCGGAAAAGTCAAACTTTTAGCCTCCTCTTAGGCTTTGTATAATGATATCCACCAAAGAGTCAGTCTCTTTTTAGCCTCAATCTTGGGCTTTGTACAAGATAGATAAACACTCTCTTGTTGAGTCAGTCATTTCTAGCCTCCTCTTAGGCTTTGTATAACGACTTCCCTAGTGGAGTCAATCAATCTCTTAGCTTCAACCTTGGGCTTTGATCAAGGCACACAAAAATCAACATCCCCTCAGAGGTAATCAAAATCTCTCTGTAGGAAGTCATTTCTCTTTATATCACATATCAAAACAGACATTCAAAACAAACCCTAATCCCCAATAACTGCTGTAAGTGGCACACTTGTAGATTCGAATATCCAAGTTGTCGTCCATCTTTTATCCTGGTAAAAACTCCCTTTCATCTAATTGCTGTAAGCGACAAGCCTCTGGATTATTTACATCCATGCCACTGACCCACTCTTAGTATGAGAAATTCATAAGGAAAAATAGCATTGCTCTACACTGAGTTAAAGTTTTCTCCTTCAGGACAAATCCCCTATAAAGGAAATTATGGCATTACTCGATTCACATATCCCAATTAAAGTAATCCTCCTTTATAAACAGTCACCCAACAGTTGTGATAAACAGACGAGATGTCTCCCTTTAGAGATGACAAATTCTCTCTCAGTCAAACCTTTTAGCTTCAATCTTGGGCTTTGAACAAGACATAAAATACTCAACCTTTTAGCTTCAATATTGGGCTTTGAACAAGACATAAAATACTCAACCTTTTAGCTTCAATCTTGGGCTTTGAACAAGACACTAAATATCCTTTTCCTCCCTTAGAATAGGAGGAACTACGATTGCTCTGATTTCCCTGTTTCATTTAAACGGAAATACGTAGGCATAAGATTGCGAAATCTTAGCGAGCATACTAATCAAAAACTCTAGGTCTAGTACCTTCATATCAATCAAAACTTAGGTCCAATACCTTACCAAAAACATCGAAAAAACCAGAACATCAACAAAAACTAACTCTCTCTCTCTCTCATATTTCCCAAGAAACTTTCCCAACCCTTTAACGGATAAACACCATCAAGTACAAAGTGAAACCTGAAACTAACAACCTGTGGATAACCACATATAGGATGGGTAATTGACAACTCCCCGTTGTATAACTTGACCCCGAACTCCCTGAATCTCTTTAAGCATTTGTTCAGTTTAACATTCGCGTGCAAGGTTAGTTTTAGATATCTTCCCTTTCCCTTCCAGCTTCACGGGATAAATAAGAAATCAGAAAGTAGCACCCCTCTCCTCTTCATTGAGGAGAAAACCCAATTCCGGCGATAAGGTGGTCGCGTCACCGACAAAAATCGCACGTTACAGTAAAATGGCAACTCTGCTGGGGAGTCATTTTTGTTAATATAGGACTATAGACTAGAATTATTAAGAGGTCTAGGATGATAGTTTTAGGAATGAATATATATATATATATATATATATTGCTTTTCCTACTTGATATCTGTGTTTATTTTTCTGCTAATGGGAATGCGGGTGATACCGCACGTGGAAAGTTTGAGTGATACCTAAGATAAGTGATGACATAGACGGGTGGTCTTACAGGGAGTGATTCCCGAATAAGCGATCCTGGTAAACCATCGAATCAGTGGAGATATCCTTTGCGGATTCAATGTCTAACGATTTCGGTTGTGAAAGCAGATTGTTCGAATATGGATTCCATGAAACTGAGGATTTAGTAGACTGAAACCATGTGACTATTTAGTTGTGCGGAAGCTATCGGAAATAGTTGTCACGCGATACTACCCTTAATTAAGATTACTCTAAGATACTACAGCTCGCTCGGGTGAACCAGCTTGCTGTTATTATCCCAAGAGGGGTCAACGATTTTGAGGACAGGTACAAAATTCACCATAGTACAACCTTTGGGAATGGCTAGACCAATGACTCCATGCTCGTGAGGCTGAACCTTTGAACCCATGCTTTTTCTATGTTTTTGTGTGCTGCATTCATGCATTCATTTCATTAATTAAACTTTTAAACAAAGAAAAATCTTCTTTTCTAGTCTCTCTTTTTTAAATTAAACTAAGACAATGATTGCAAATATCAGAGAGAAAGATCGCGTTATGGATTTCGGTAGAAGGAAGACTCATAAGTACACCTTCAAGGTTCCAAAATTAGAGGATTTAAGAGGGTTGGCAAGGATGGTCACCAACCCTGATGCTTTCAGAGCTAAGTACGGAGGACTGCTGTCTCTGTTAAGGGTCCATGTAGTTGAAGGAATACTATCTACTCTGATTCAGTTTTACGATCCGGTTTATCACTGTTTCACATTCCCGGATTATCAACTAGCACCAACACTGGAGGAGTATTCTCACCTGACTGAATTACAAATTATTGACCAAGCTCCCTTTTCTGGACTGGAAGAAATTCCAAAGGATCAAACCATTGCAAGCGCAATCTATTCGGAAAAGTCAGAAGTCAGAACTCACATGACCGCTAAGGATGAAATCCTAGGTTTACCAGCCAAGTTTTTGATAGAGAAAGCCCTGTACTTTGCCAGTATAGGAAATGTTACTGCTTTCGAGGAGATCTTTGTCGTACTCACATACGGGTTGTTCCTTTTTCCCAACATAGATAACTTCATTGATATCAATGCCATTAAGATATTTCTGATTGGAAACCCTGTACCGACCTTTCTCGTAGATGCTTATCATTCTGTACACTTAAGGAATTTGTACAGCGGAGGAATGATCACATGCTGTGTACCCCTGCTATACAAATGGTTCACTTCTCATTTAGCTAAGTCTGCCACTTTCTCGGGTCATAAGAGTACTCTATGTTGGTCACAGAGAATCATGTCTCTTACCAACTCTGACATAGATTGGTACAATCGGATCTATGACAGGATAAGAATCATTGACCTTTGTGGAAACTTCCCTAATGTACCCCTCATAGGAACTAAATGAGGAATCAACTATCATCTAGTTTTAGTTCGTCGTCAATTCGGATACCCGATGAGACATATCCCGTGTAATGTTCATCTGGAAGGTCTTTTCTTCAAGGAAGGAGAATGAGACAGGGCACTAAAGACAGAAATAGTGCGTGCCTGGAAACGTGTTCACCAGAAAGGAAGATAGTCTCTAGGAAAACCAGACTGTATCTTTGTGGAACCTTATCTCCACTGGGTACAAGCTAGAGCTCTCAAGCTGAGGATGCCTTACCCTCGTTAGGAAGTTCTTCTGTTAAACTAATATGTCCTTTATTTTATGTCTGATATGGAAAAACTCCAAGTCGCTCTCAACAAAGTTCAACGGGAAATAAAGTCTTGGAAGAACAAGTACCGCATTCTCAATGTGGAATGTACCAAAATACAACAACTATTAAAAGAAAAAGATGCTCTGATCGAGATTTTAGAGCAACATGCTGTAGAAAGTCAAGAAGACCGAAGAAATTTGCTTGCTCCTTTCACTTGGCAAAGGACTGACAACCCGACAACGGCTCAAGAGCCCCGATCAAAGAAAAGGAAAATACCAGAACCAGCACCTGAGCTCTCTTCAGAGAGGACTCAGGATCCATAAGCTTAGATATTTCCTTTTATAGCACTTTGTAAAATACTGTATTTCCATTTCCGCAATCTTTGAATTCAATAAAATGGGGTTTCCCCGCTGTATGATATTTGCAATCAAATTGTTGAAGTTTCTTTTGATTAAAACAATTTTTTTTTAATAATATCATTGCATATCTTTCATCATTCTCACATAATGCATTCTCCTTACCTATGAATCTCACGTCTATGTCTCGATTCTATAGTCAAACTGTCTCATTCGTACAAAACTCGGGCCAATCGACAAAAGAAAATGGATGATCTCGAGGAAGAGAACTGAGAGCTGAGAGAAGAAATCGACGCTCTAAAAGAAGATCTGAGAAAACTTCACAGTGACATGCAATCTCTGGCAGTAGCCCAGAAACAACAACAACGGACTGTGATCTCAGAGATAACATCTACGCCCATAGTAGAGACGTATGATCCTCGGTATAACATGCCTAAAGATCATCCTTAGGGCATGCCACTCAACTATATCCCGAAAGGATATATTCCGCCGATCACGGAAGATCTGGAAACTGCAGCAGGCACCGCTGGGCCTGAAGGTTACAAACTTTGGGAAAGAGAAGATGCAAGGGGCATGACATCAACTCCTGAAGGTTACAAACTTCGGGATAGGGAAGTACCAAGAGTCACAGCCGTAATGACTATACCACCACCCATGGTACACACTGTCCCAGAGGGACAGATTCCACAGATACCTTCTAGTGGAAACGAAAGTATGTACGATAGAATGAATGAGTTCCAGGAGCAATTCCTGGAGATGCAGAAGGAACTGCATGCCATTCACGGTCAGGATTTATTCGGAATGGACGCCGCAGACCTTTGTTTGGTCCCCAATGTGAAAATTCCGCACAAATTCAAGGTGCTCGAATTTGAAAAATACAGGGGCAACTCTTGCCCTCAAAGTCATTTGGTGATGTACGCTCGAAAGATGTCAACTCAGACAAAGAACCAACAGCTACTGATCCACTACTTCCAAGATAGTTTAACCGATGCCGCACTCAAATGGTACATGGGTTTAAACCGCACCAAGATCGTTACTTTCACAAATCTTGGCGCTGCCTTCGTTCAACAGTAAAAGTATAACTTGGACATGGCACCAGACAGAGATCAACTCAGAGCCATGTCGTAGAAGGATAAGGAAACCTTTAAGGAATATGCTCAGAGATGGCGTGAAATTTCCGCCCAGATTTGTCCACCTCTTGAGGAAAAAGAGATGACAAAGATCTTTTTGAAACCTTTAAGCTCGTTTTATTACGACCGAATGGTCGCCAGTGCGCCCAGCGACTTCACCGAGATGGTGAATATGGGAGTACATCTTAAAGAAGCTGTCCGAGAAGAACATCTGGTCAACGATACTGGACCATCAAGCAGTACCAAAAGATACGGTAGTGCTTTCCCTAAGAAAAAAGAGCGAGATATTAGTAATATCTCTCTCGGAAAGCAAAGGCGACGATACCAACCAGTAGCAGTTGTAACTCCTACTATCAACCCTGCGCCTATTCCAACGTATCAACCTCAGGTTGCTCAGAGCCAACCGAATAAACAACAGTATTAGCAAAGGACACAACAGTCTCTTCACCAGGCTCGTCCTCCATACAACAACAATCGTACAACGCGACCACCAGTGTTTGACCCTATACCAATGTTGTACGCAGAACTGTTTCCACTACTACTGGTCAAGGGGCATGTCCAAACCAGGTCTCCTCTTACAGTACCAGAAAATCTGCCTTTTTAGTTCAAAGTGGATCAAACTTGCCCTTACCATCAAGGAGGACCGGGGCATAAAATAGAAAATTGTCTCAGCTTCAAATCTGATGTGTAGAAGCTTGTTAGGAGCGGGGTCTTATCCTTCAAGGATACAAATCCAAATGTTTAGACGAACCCGCTCCCTCAACACGAGAAAGCTGCAGTAAATTTGATAGAGGAAGAGTCTAACCACAGCTATCAAATACACGATGTACTCTTATTGGGAACCAACCTGGTCAAGATGCATTGCAGACAGAGCGGGTATGGTCATGTACCATCTCATAATTATCACCAGTGTGATATCTGCTCTAAATACAATCAAGGGTGTTCCGTAGTGCAGTCAACTCTACAAGAACAGATGGATCTCGGGTGGATCCAAGATCACCGAATCCGAGAAGTCAACATGACTTATACAAATTCCAACATCATTAAAAACCACGACATCCGTGCAATGAATGTCAACTTAGTGGAAATGCACTCAAGGCAAAGCCAACATCATGATCTGCCACGACACGATTACGATTCTTGTCTGATTTGCTCGGTAAACAATCAGGGATTCTCTTTTGTACAAGAGGCCCTCCAGCGTCAGATGGATCTTGGATGGATCCAGGACTACCGTGATAGAAATCATTATCAAGTTAATATGATTAAAATCTTTGATATTCGCTTGATGAATACCAGCTTGGTGGAATTACACGCTAAGCAAGTCCAGTTCGGTTTTCTGACTTTCCATGATTATCAGAACTGTAAAGTATGTCGTGAGAGTGACCAAGGATGTGCACTCGTTCAAAGAACACTACAACACTTGTTGAACCACTGGTGGCTTCCGATCTATCTAGATGAAGACACATAACAGGTCTGTATGGCTGACGGGAACCCTACTAGGCATCAAAGTCAGGATGTTCGATTAATGAAAATAGATCTAGTAAGGTTGCACTGCATACAAAGCGGACGTGGCCGAGTGCCACCACACAACTATGAGCGCTGTAGAGTTTGCTTAGAGAACAACCAAGGATGCTACCTCGTGCGAGCAGCCCTTCAAAGTCAGTTGGAGCACAAAGAGGTCCGACCAAGCTCAAGCTCTGGTTCGATCAACATAATGTCAGACTATCTTCCCAATCGAGGCAAAGACATTGTCTTAATCCCAAAATGAGAAGTGGCCAAAGATGTATGCGCCATAATCCCTTTACTCCATGAATCAAGAGCTCCCCTTGATAGTGGAAAGATTCTCAACCTCGAACCAATTGAGACTGGCTACGATGGTCAGAAAAATCAAAAGGCTCATGTAGTTATCTATCTACTGGGACTAGTACCGCACAAATCCGATAAGGGTATCCCTTACAAATACGGTGCAACAACAATTGAGAATGGAAAGGAAACTCCCTTACCCTCCGTCGTGAATATTGCAGACATCACTCGAGTAACACAGAGTGGTCAGATCTTCAACAAAGGAGTTGGAGAACCCACCAGAGAAAAGGAACCTCAAACAGAAGGTCTGAATCAACCAGTCGGTCAATCTAGTAATCCCGACCTTTCAAAGAACAACGATGAGATGCTGAAGCTCATCCAAAAGAGTGAGTACAACATTGTTGATCAACTGTTGCAAACTCCTTCAAAAATCTCTGTGCTATCTCTTTTACTCAGTTCCGAAGCTCACAGGGAAGCTCTGCAGAAAATCTTAGAGCAAGCCTTTGTGGAACAAGATGTAACGATAAGACAATTCGACAACATCATCTCCAACATCACTTCCTGCAACAATTTGGGATTCAGTGATGAAGAACTGCCGGAAGAAGGTAAAAATCACAACATGGCGCTTAACATTACAGTCAACTGCCAGGACGATGCTTTAGCCAGGGTATTGGTAGACACCGGATTAATTCTGAATGTTATGCCAAAATCTACTCTGATGCGACTATCATTTCAAGGATCTTCGATGAAAGGCGGTGAGGTCATCGTCAAAGCATTTGACGGATCCCGAAAAATAGTTATCGGCGAAGTCGACCTTCCCATAACTATCGGTCCTCACACTTTCCAAGTCACTTTCCAGGTCATGGACATCTGGGCAGCATACAGCTGTTTATTAAGAAGACCTTGGATACACGAGGCTGGGGCAGTCACTTCGACGCTTCACCAAAAGTTGCAGTTCGTCAAGAATGACCAACTAGTAACAGTCTGCGGAGAGCGAGCCTTGATCGTGAGCAACTTATCGTCGTCCACTTGTGTAGAACCAGAAGAGATTGTTGGAACCAAGTTCCAAGCAACCAATCAGAAAAAGGAACATCGATTTCCTCGTTCAAAGATGCTCTCAAAGTGATCAAAAGTAACAATGCAAAAGTATGGGGACAGCTTGTCATTCCTACTGATAACAAGACAAAGAAAGGTCTTGGTTTTTCCTCAACCTGTACCCAGACTGCTACTAACGATGAAAGTCTTCATCCCATTCAGGGCTTCTTCCACAATGGAGGTTTTCTTCATCCAGTGTCTCAAGAAGTCCATACCATCAACGAGGGTGACTCCTCTGATACAGATGAAGAGTGGAAGTCCTATCTCAACGAGGACGGTTATATGTCTCAGGGAGAGGTGCCTACGCCGTTTTGCTATCCCGCGCAGAGTCCGAGATATATACCAAGATCAGATGTCAAAATGATATATGGAGATTGTGATCCGGAAGGATGCCGTGCTCCACCAAACTCATTAGAGGAGGACACTCTGATGAAAGACAACTTTGACAATGACTATTATGGCCCAATGGATGGCCTGCCTATCTGGCAGCCGTACCCAAGAGACTTGGGGTAAAAGAGTCAGCCCGACGATGCATATCAGCTGAGCATCATTAAAAAGAATACCTACGTCCCCACCAACTCATGGGATCATTACTCAAGGCATTCAATAAACATCCAGCACGACGATGAATTTGCAAAGGTTGCAGGACAAGAGTTCCTTAACTATGCTTTTTCCCGAGGTCAACGTCATCGAAAGGGATGACTCCTCCAGTTCCAAAGAAGTATGAGACACCTTAGGACAACCGAGTGGCAAGTACGACTTCTTGGTCAAGTACACCGCTCATGAAAGCTCTCGTATCAGGCTCGAAGACATCCAGCCCACTGGATGAGGAGATCCACCTGAGAGTGCAAACACTGTGCAAGATACAACGAAAGAGTTCGTCTACGACAACTCTGCCTAGGAGACAGACTTCAACGATCCTGCTCCACCAGAAATTAGCGTTATTTCTAAAGACAACCCAAGAGGGAAGATACCAGACTTTATGATTCACCGAGGAGTTCGCCGCCAATGGGTTGCTGTCAATGTCCCGAAAATCGTTCATAAGTCTAAGTAATTGTCGTCTTTGTTTTAACCTTTCACCCTGCCCAGGTGAAACAGATGTTTTGATAGGGCTCACTTTCTATAAATGTCTCTCTTCGCTTTGCCCGAAGCGACAGAGTTTTGTTTTATAGGGGTGTAGTTTCAAGAATCGACTAAATCATAAATAAAATAAACGTCGTTCTATAATTTCCGCATTTATTGCTATTTTCACTTTTTGCTTTTTAGAAAATGGTAATCCTAAAAAAAACAACAACTCAAAATAAAATCAAGCATTTTTCAAAATAAATACACTACACACACTCTTGCATTCTCTCTATCTCTTCTAAAAAATCAACCATCACGTCATGTAGATTGCTTGTTTTAAACCCCATTGAAACATACGATCCAATGCCTTCTCCCAACTTTGAATTCCTGGTATTTGAGGCTGAAGAAGAAAATGACGAAGAAATTCCAGAAGAGATCTCCCGATTACTCAGACAAGAGGAAAGGTCCATTGAACCTCACAAAGAGCCGTTGGAAACAGTAAACTTGGGTTTAGAAGAAGAGAGAAAAGAAGTCAAGATTGGGGCACTGCTCAGTCCAATTGTCAAAGAAAACTTGATAAAACTTATCAAAGATTTTCCAGATGTATTTGCTTGGTCCTATCAGGATATGCCAGGGTTGGATACTAGCATCGTGGAACATCATTTACCGTTAAGATCAGAATGTCCGCTGGTAAAACAAAGACTAAGACGGACTCATCCAGACATTGCCATCAAAATCAAAGAGGAAGTACAGAAACAGATTGACGCAAGTTTCCTAGCCACATCAGAATATCCTGAATGGTTAGCCAACATAGTACCCGTTCTGAAAAAGGACGGAAAAGTCAAAATGTGTGTAGACTACAGGGATCTGAACAAAGCCAGTCCGAAGGATGACTTTCCCTTACCGCACATAGACATGCTGGTAGACAGTACAGCAAAGTTCAAAGTCTTCTCCTTCATAGATGGATTCTCGGGCTATAATCAAATCAAAATGGCACCGAAAGACATGGAGAAAACTTCCTTCATCACCCCATGGGGCACCTTTTGTTACAAGGTAATCTCGTTTGGTTTGAAGAACGCCGGGACAACCTATCAAAGGGTCATGACTACTCTATTTCACGACATGATACAAAAAGAAATAGAAGTCTATGTCGATGATATGATCGCCAAATATAAAATAGAGGAGGAACATGTGACCCACCTGTCAAAACTATTCGAGCGTCTAAGGAAATACAAACTCCGCTTGAATCCCAACAAATGCACGTTCGGTGTTCGCTCAGGAAAACTGTTAGGGTTCATCGTCATCCAGAAAGGAATTGAGGTTGATCCTGACAAGGTCAAGGCCATTCAAGAAATGCCTTCTCCAAAGACTAAAAAACAAGTCATAGGATTCCTGGGACGTTTGAATTATATTTCTAGATTTATATTCCTCATGACCGCGACATGCGCGCCAATCTTCAAATTACTCAAAAAGAATCAGGACTGCGTATGGACTGAAGACTGCCAAACCGCCTTTGACAGTATCAAGGAATACCTGTTGAATCCACCTATCCTGTCACCTTCAGTGGAGGGAAGACCGCTGATCATTTACTTAACAGTCTTGGAAGACTCCATGGCTTGTGTACTTGGCCAACAAGACGAAACGAAACGAAAAGAGTCTGCCATCTACTATCTGAGAAAGAAGTTTACCGACTGTGAAACTCGGTATAATATGCTTGAGAAAACTTGTTGTGCTCTGGCTTGGGCAGCCAAACGTCTTCGCCAGTACATGATTTGTCACACTACTTGGTTAATCTCCGAAATGGATCCAATCAAGTACGTCTTTGAAAAACCTGCTCTCACGGGAAGGATCGCCCGTTGGCAGATGTTGTTATCAGAATACGACATCGAGTACCATGCTCAGAAAGCCGTCAAAGGAAGTATCTTAGCCGATCATTTGGCTCATTAACTGATTGACGATCAAGAATCCGTCAGATTTGACTTCCCAGACGAAGATGTCATGTATTTGAAAATGAAGGATTGCGATGAACCTCTACCCAGTGAAGGACCAGAACCAAGTTCCCAATTGGGATTAATCTTTGATGGAGCTGTCAATCATTATGGAAACGGAATTGGACCAATCATCATAACACCTCAGGGTACCCACATTCCTTTCACTGCCCGATTAACATTCAAGTGTACAAACAATGAGGCCGAATACGAAGCTTGTATCATGGGTCTCGAAGAAGCAATCGACTTAAGGATAAAGAACATGGATGTATATGGAGACTCAGCCCTGGTTATCAATCACATCAAAGGAGATTGGAACACATACCAATCAGGATTGATTCCTTACAAAGATTATGCGTGAAGGTTGTTACCATTCTTAAACAGAATCGAGTTTCACCATATCCCTCGTAAAGAGAATCACATGGCTGATGCATTAGCCACTCTCTCTTCCATGATTAGTGTAGGTCAATGGAATGACGTACCTAAGATTGACATAATGCGCCTTGAAAGGCCCGCCTGCATCTTCACAATTGAAGCAGTCATAGATAACAAACCTTGGTATCACGATATCAAGTGCTTCCTTTAAAGACAAGAGTACCCTCCTAGGGCGTCCAGAAAAGACAGGAAGACCCTCAAAAGGCTGGCAGGAAACATCTTCCCGAGCGGTGATACACTCTATAAGAGAAATTTTGACATGGTCTTGCTTCGATGTGTAGACAGACCAGAAGCAAACACGCTGATAAAAGAAATTCACGAAGGATCCTTTGGCACTCATGCCAACAAACACACAATGGCGAGAAAAATTCTGAGAGCAGGGTACTATTGGTTGACCATTGAATCTGATTGCTACAAGTACATGAGGAGATGTCACAAGTGTCAGATATACTCAGACAAAATTCATATACCGCCAACGCATCTCAACGTTCTCTCTTCCCCATGGCCTTTTTCCATATGGGGAATCGACATGATTGGCATGATTGAACCCAAGGCTTCAAACGGACATCGGTTCATCCTGGTAGCCATTGATTACTTCACCAAATGGGTCGAAGCAGCATCATACACCAATGTAACCCAACAGGTGGTGGTCCGATTTATCAAAAACAATCTCATCTGCCATTATGGTGTTCCAAGCCAGATCATTACTGGTAATGGATCTAACTTGAACAATAAGATGATGAAAGAATTATGTGCTGAGTTCAAGATCGAACACCATAACTCGTCTCCCTACCTACCTAAGATGAACGGCGCGGTAGAAGCGGCTAACAAGAACATCAAGAAGATTGTTCAAAAGATGGTTGTAACCTACAAAGACTGGCACGAGATGCTACCCTTTGCACTTCACGGTTATCGCACATCTATCCGCACTTCAACAGGAGCAACCCCTTTCTCTCTAGTATATGGCATGGAGGCAGTGCTCCCCATAGAAGTAGAGATCCCATCAATCCAGGTATTGATGGAAGCTAAGCTAACAGAAGCTGAGTGGTGTCAAAGTCGGCACGACGAACTGAATTTGATCGAAGAAAAACGAATAACGGCTATATGCCACAGTCAGTTGTATCAACAAAGAATGAAGAAAGCGTTTGACAAAAAGGTCCGACCCCGTGTCTTCAGAAAAGGAGACCTCGTGCTCAAGAAGATACAATCATTTCTCACTGATTCCCGGGGCAAATGGACTTCGAATTACGATGGCCCCTATGTGGTCAAGAAAGCCTTCTATGGCGGTGCCTTGAGACTTGCAACCATGGATGGAGAGGAATTTGCCTACCCCACGAATGTTGACGTAGTCAAGAAATACTTCGCCTAAATAAAGATAAAAAAAGAAGAAAAAAACGTCTCGGTGAATTGAAAACCCGGAAGGGCGGTCCAGGAAAAAATTAGAGACATAAACAAAAATTATCCCGATGGATTGGAAATCTCAAAGTACAATCCAGGCAAAAATTAGGGATTAATGGCAAGTAACTACGTCTGATCAGTTCAACTCCTCAGCAGTAATGTCATCCATCGGAAAAACTCCAGTCAAGGTCATCTTCGACAGAAGCTCAGGATGTCCAGAATTCAAAGTTGGTAGAAGGATAACAGTCGTTATGTTTCAATGTAGCCCTTTTCCCTTAAATTACCATTTTCTAAACTTTGTAAATACTCTATGGGATCACGCGCTTGGTTGGTTTCCATCCTATCAATAAAATTTAAGCCCTAGTGCTTTTGTTGGTAATTCTTATTTGTTTTAGCTTTACAGAATGATGTTTTTAATATGATCAACGATTCTTGAAATAAAACAAAAATGAATTTACTTGTCAAAACTTTTTCTGCTTTTAAAAATAAAGATGGCAATTCTCTTGACTGTTGAACATCGATCGCTTCTCCGGAAGTAATTGAACCTCAAAGTGCAGAATCAAAGTACTCCTTCTAAACCAGTACGCCTGAATGAAGGATCAACCGTGTCAGATACCATGTTTCATCGGACACCCCGACAGAGTTCTTACCTCCTAAGCCCGACCAACGTTGTTCCCCACAGGAATTACTTTTCCTAAGCAAGGAAGGATTGCTATCTGGAACCAGTGATACTTTTCATCCCCCGCAGTGGCCGAGTATCCAGTCGTGTTCGTCTATTAGTCTGTATGTCACGTCAATTTTGTCAGCATAAACATACATACATCATGCATTATTAATTCATACTCATATTCATATTGCATCACTATCACTCTGGTCAGTCTTATCCCCAAGTGATAAAAGTCCTCTTATCAATCGAGTTGTCAGTTCTTTCCTCATCGGGAAATGTTTTAACTGAACAATTTCTCCCCAGTTTATTTCTGGATTGGAGCTGATCCTCGACCACTTTGATAACTTGAACCTCTGAAAGGCAAGAAGACATTTGACAAACGTCACTCTTCTCCATTGAAGATGATTCTTCGCTTTCCCGGATTAAGGAAAGTCTCCAAAGAAAGCTTCGCAACTAAAGACTCTCAGCAACCCATTGATTTTTCTCCCCAAGAGAGTTAATGATAATGAAGCCAACAACACCTCAAAATTGGATTGCATCACATGGCATTTCTCCGAGAAGATCTCGAGGAAAAGTATGATGTAATATCCCCAAGCAGGAAACAACCTCTCAAGAGACTCGTTTTCCCCTGTAGAGTCAACAAATGACGTCTCCAATAGAGAAGTTTGAACACCTCTACAACTCAGACGAATGGGTTCCCAGAGAGTCTGACATCAAAACTTTTTTCCATCAAATGGTATCTCCCCAGGAAAATTCGGCGAGAAGTTTTAGGAAAACCACTACAGATAGCGTCCCTTGTCAAGGAAGTTTATTGACAAAAGAAACTAATACTAGTTCCGCGGCTAAAGACCAGGATCGAGGGGAAGTTTACATCAGAAATTGAGACCAGTGCAGTGGCTAAAGACCATGATCGAGGGGAAGTTTATTGACAAATGAAACTAAGACCAGTTCCGTGGCTAAAGACCAGGATCGAGGGAAAGTTTACATCAGAAACTAAGACCAGTTCCTTGGCTGAAGACCAGGATAGAGGGGAAGTTTATTTCAGAAACTAAGACCAGTTCCTTGGCTGAAGACCAGGATCCAGGGGGAAGTTTTACCCTTTTTCTAAGTATCATTGCTTAGTAAAAGAATATGAATGAGCAAACTGCCATTCATAACCGCCATCAAAATTTCGGGTATTCCGATATTTAATCCTCTTGCACCTCGAATGCCCGAATTCCTTCGCCATTCACACCTTCGAGTCCAAGAAGATTAAATAGGGGCATCTGTCATACCCCAAATTTTGAACACCAAGATTTCCCATCATTGTGTAAATCATCATGCCTCATCAATCTCCTCAAAGATGGTTGAGCATTCACTACAATCAAAGATTAGAGTTTTAACCCCTCTCAGAGCATTTAGACAAAAGATCAATTAAGAAATGACATGATCTTCAACTTGTCTAGCCTCTTAAACATCCACGAAGGATCAAGAGGTCTCCCACATCAAGAATTAAGTACCAGGTTGCAATATACCAAGAGGATTAAGCCTCAGGATTGCCTGTGTCACCAAATTAGGGTTTTGGTCGACTGAGGCCTCCAGATGAAAATTTCCATATAGGCATGAGCCAATACCTCAATGTATGGTCTAAACAAACTCAAAAGGATCTCAAGAGCCCATCCACAATGGCAAAATCACCTTGAAGGTCTATCTATCAAAAAATCAGGAATTAGGGTTTTGACCTAATTCAACCCTTTGGTTAACTGGTGAAGTGAGGCAGGACTTGAAGCTTCAAAATGAACTTCAAGGACCTCAAGTACATCATATTGATATGTCCACAAGATTTGATTGACTCAAAGAGCTCAAGTCATAAGCCACAAGAACTCAAAACCATATGATCACAAATTAGGGTTTCTAATGGAAAAAGTCAACCCTATCCTCGACTGTTGGCCTATCCTTGATTTCAAACCTTGGGGAGGGGTCCAAGACATTCCTAAATACCCTTTGAGGCCATCCATGAAGTTTAATCAAGCCCAAGGATTAATTTCACAAAAGGATCACAAAGTCAAAATTTCATCTGATGAAAAAGTCAACTGTACAGAAGTCCAAGTTTGACTTTTTGGATTTTTGGTCAACCAAGGTTCCTTAACCCTAAAACAATGTTAAAATGTGATTTGAATCATCATTCATCAAGAAAAATCAAAGAAAGTGAGTTAACTTGCTTAAGAGGTAACCATAAAAAAACTTAGAATTTTTCTAAGTTGTGGAACAAAGTGGCTAGGGTACCATCTTCCAAGGACCCTAACTTGGGATCCAAGCAACCATTTTGGGTGATCCGAAGCTGGATTTGTTGGTCTTGCTACACTCTACAAAAGCTTCAACTACATCAAGCTCCAATTCTTCATGGATTTTTAGTTAGTAGTGGATCAAAGTGTTGAAAAAACCAAAATATGTTAAAAAAACACTTAGCGAAAATTCTGCCTTGTAATTTCAGCATTAAACATATAACTTCCAAGTCTTTTTTCACATTGATCCAAGATGAATCAATGAAATCTTCAAACTTCAATATTTTAGTACATCATTCAAGCTTTTCAAAAAGTACAAGAAGTCTCTCTAATTCATTTTGAGCCGAGAGATACATCCATGGGAAGTTAGCTCCAAAATTTTATTTTTCACTAAGTCAGAATTGTGCATTTGGTCGAATTTGCATATTATGAGTCATCAAAGACATGTTTATCCATCTGCACACCTCAGGGGGAGACCAAGGAGGAACAAACACTGATCCATAAGCCTTCCAAGTCTTTGGAACTACATGTAGGTGTGTCATCCCTAAAAGCTAAAGATGCCTCAAGACTCCAATTTTGTTTTGAGACATTCAATGGATGCATAGAGCTGGCATGTATCAGTCCATGATCAACCAAATGAGTCAAGATAAGCTCACACAACAGAGGACCATAGGCCTGTGCTCTAATCTCAAGTCAATGGGTAGAGGAGACTTGAGATTCCATTTGATCCACATTGGCCAAAGGCCTGCTGCAATTGCCACACACTGTTGCTTGCAAAACAAACTTAACACACTATAAATAGGCCTCAATTGTGATCAGTTTGAGTACACCAAAGGTCCTAAACAGATCCCTTTCTTGAAATCACCACTTTCACTCCAAAAATACCTTCTCTTGCAAGTCACTATCGGGTTTTGCATTTGAGAGTGATTCCAACCAAACCAATGGTTCACACACCTCACATATAACATATAGAGGTGATCCAAACTCTTACATAACATCTGTAACATCATAATCACCAAATGGCCACCCAATTACACAAGACTCATGACTTGCTACAGAAGGAATCAGGCTGATCAATTCAGAGGTTTTCCAATCAACCTAAGCACTCAAACACATCCATCACTAGTGCAGAAATATGAAACTACACCCATTTTTTATACATTTAACACCCGTTATTGGAGGGTGTGAATTCAACGGGTGAGAAATGTCTGACAAATTTACACCCGATTTAAAACGGGTGTAAATTTGATGTTATATTACACTCTTTTGTATAGATATCGGGTGTAAGTGTTTACATATATACATTTATAGATTGTATATTACACCCTTTTTTTTGTTTAAAACAGATGTATATACATTCTAGTTTACACCCTATTTTATAGAAAACGGGTATAAATTTGATGTTATATTACACTCTTTTTTATAGAAATCGGGTGTAAATTTTTGAATATATACATTTATAGATGATATATTACACCCTTTTTGTTTAAAACGGATGTATATATATTCCACTTTACACCCCATTTTATAGAAAACGGGTGTAAATGTGTAAATAATTGCATTTCAATCAAACGAATTTACACCCAATTTCATAAACATCGGATGTAAAAGGAGCAGTGAATACCTTATAGGTTTGCAAATTTACACTCTATTTTCTTTAAATAGGGTGTAAAAACGCGGTATATTACACCCATTTTTCCTATTCATGTTGGCATGTTTACACCCGATTTTACCATTGATGTTGACATTTTACACCCGATTTTATCATTGATGTTGGCATGTTTACACCCGATTTTACCATTGATGTTGGCATTTTTACACCCTGTTTTTTTAAATAGAATGCTTGTTTTACTTTCATAATTATATTATATTTAATTAGATTTAGAACCTATATTTTGATTTAATCAAATATTTTGTATACCACTAAATATTCAATAAACAAAAAGTACAACCAAAACAACCATCCTAACATTATGTTTACATATAATAAGTTAAACAACTACATGTTTTTCATTAAATACATGCAATACAAAACAACTACATAAACGTTTTGTTCGCTCACTGTTGAGTTATCAATACCAATGAAACAAGAAAATACAGCAGGAGACACATAAACATACAGTAAGGCTTAATATGTTAAATGCGGCACCAGATCTCACTCGATAGTGTCAAGGCCGGCCACAACAGTTCATCTTGATGCCGGTATATGTGTGGTAATGGATTAAAACCGAAACAATCACGCCTCCGTATATTATCCCTTCCCGTTGCAAACTAGACAAGTCTTTCAAAATTCAAATTAGAGCCGTCATGAGGAATTGATTCGTATCAACTTGCATCAAGATACTACATGTTCTTGTGAAGGATTCCATTTGATCAGTTCACCGGCAATATTCACGAATGATTCCATAGGAAGGTTCCAAGTAACTCTTGATACTTTGGTTCAAAAACCTGATTCAAAAGGCTAAAGAATTTCTCGGCTTTCTCGGGCACGTCAACTAGATGCAGTGTTGCGATGACCAAGGCTCCTATAAAAGATGTAGAGAAGTAATGTCACCTCCAGAAATTATTTTACTTGCATAGTGCCTGACAAAGAATGAGAAGAATACCTTCCTGAAGTAAGGTTGCAGGAGGCATTCCTTCAGTAAACCGCACATACCATAGAAGTACAACAAGTTCATCAAAACCTACATAAAAGTAAAAAACCTGTAAACACTCTATGCTACAAGTTTCATAAGGTTTCACACAATGTTACCGTGGAAACAATGATTTTCAAACACACGGTAAATAGTTTGGCACATTACTAGTTTCCTTGATTTAGTTAATGGAATTTCAATTTCAATAGATAACTTATGAAAAAAGCATGGAGACAGAGAGGAAACCTTGTTGTAAATCCATTCAGTCCATGAAGGTCCTTTACAAATTGGTGAATCAAGAATCAATCCAAGCACTCGTTCTTTGTATTTCATCTGCCAAGTGATGGAAAAAATTAACATGATGTTTAACTATATTAGAACGTTGAAACTGATAAAATTATAACTCAGCTCAGAGTTGCTAACTTATAGGAAATAGTGTGAGGATGTAAGCACCAGCTGTTACACCCAAGTACATAACCTCTCTTACCCTTATTTATGACAGTTTTGTATGGAAGTCAAAATCATAATCCAAATAAGTATATCAAAGACGCATTCACGCGCACGCATATACAAAGAGGTACTATTTACTCAGTTCCCTTAGTTCAATTTATCGAGAAAAAGCACAAACAATATAGCATCAATGAATAGCGAATGATATGTGTACCCTAAAAAATTAAGAACTTCTGCAAGCTGATCAGCTAAGTCATCCACACAAAGCAACAGTTCATCTGAAGAAATCACATCAGCTCCCAACTGCAATATCTCTTAAACAAATGAGAAAAGAGTGGATTATACTTTAGGATTGGAGAATGCTCATGAACTTTAATATGTGAGTCATATGTTACAAATTTATGTATGAATATGCTAGCTAACATTTCTTAACTAACTTTCGAAAGAAAAAGAGACATAGAATAGACATATGTGTGTAGAAATTAGACACATTTCACATCAATTTAGAAACCAATTGGATTGATTTACTTGAGTTCATTTACTCTAAAAAATAGTATTTGTATAATATGTCAGAATTGGTATGTGTCTGTCCATGTTTCATAGAAAATAACACTGGGACGAATCCGGATACTAACTTCATGCCCTGGAGCATCAATATGATAAATGCAGAAGTTATGAAGCATCAAAGAAGTTGCTTCTGGACAAAACAACAGACCCTAGAAACAAGACACATCTGTAAAAAAAAACACTCCATAATTTGATTCACTTAATTGCAACATTCGCACTATCGCAGTTGGCTTAGAACATAATACAAACCAGAATTATATGAATTCAGAAGATATAACAGGAATTATAGCTGAATTACTATTGAATGATTCTACTGCTCATAATATTTTAACTTTGGCATCGTGATTATAAAGATATGTCATATGCGTATCAACTTTCCAAATGGTTTGCTACGATACTAATGCTGCGTTAATTTGCCAAACACTAATCGAATAACTGATATGATGAGCAGTTGATGCAATGTGTAAAAATCTTAAACCCTATATTTAAATATGCGTGAGTACAGGTGACTTATCTCTGAATGGCGACATTGATGACATGTTCCAATGATCCTGGAAATGTTTTAATGTGTACGTAACAAATTGAGCTCCTTCTATAGAAAAAGTATTATAGGCTTTTCTCTTTGTGGATCTGCATTTAATTTTGTCCAATATCTTAGTATAATCAGTTGGAAATAATATCAGATTATATTCAAGGTTTAAACAAGTAGTAAATAATGGTAGTCAGAGGGATGAAGTTTTGGTTTTAAGTAGTTGTCAATTTGATAATGAAGATGATGAAATCCAAAGAACTGTTTCGAATAGAGAAAACTTATCTTTGAGATAGGATGGTACTGGACCTGTTGAAGCAACTTGTGGTGGGCAGCTTGAAACTGAGATGGAAGATCAAGAAAACCATCTTACATTATGGTAGGGATTACTCAAGCCAATAGTTCTTCATCGAACCCGTCACATATATCTGTTGGCCAAGAAACTGGTATGAAAAATCACTTGGAAAGACAGGAGATCATGAATCCAAAAATCTCAATTCCACAATGGCCAGATGAATAGTTGGATGAGTTGTTGGCATTTGACTGAGATGATAATCTCTATTTGTCATAGCCAAGTATTAGATGATGCTAAATACTTAGTTTACATATATTTTGATTGTGAACATTCCACAGTCAACTCAACATCTAGCTTCGCCAGATTCTTCATTGCTTCCACCATTTCTATTACATCAAAACAGTAAAAGTTTAATTATTTTTTGAAAAATCGATAGCCCAATTCCAATTTCAGTCTCAAATCGGAAAAAAAATTGATAAAATTCAAAAGGGGCATCTTTCATATAAAATTAAACGGTGTAACCCAGAAACTAAATTGAAATAAAAACGTTGTAATTGATATCGGTTGTGACTGTGATATCATATGAATAAGTGACTCACCAAATAGATTAGACTCAATTAACAAATGATAAAGTAACTCACCAATAGCATTGGACTCTTTCCAGCCAGCACATTAGTTTTCAGTCCAAGAGCCTGGTATCTCTGACATAAGAGAACAATTCCATGGCAATTAGAAATTTAATAAATCTAAGAAAAGTTAGTGATTATGCTTCACATTATCTGGATCAATACATTTATTCATTATTTTGAGTTCTAGAACAAAGAAGGAAGGAAAATAAACTATATTCCATGCAAGATGGTACTAGGCAGTGAGGAATCTTTTTATGGACATAGGAAGGCCATGGCCTTCCCAAAACACAATATTCTTAATATGTATATATAAATATTATAACATCTTTTAGATGATATATATTCTATGTGAGCCAACTTTCTACACTGGTTCACCCATTAAACACTACAGAATATATAACAGGCTAAAGCCAAACAAAAGAAAACAGTCATATTGAAAACACTGACATGAACATGATATTACATTTTCAAGTTCATCTACAAAAAAGAATTAAGACTGAGAAGGAAAACCTAGAAGAATAAAGAATGACGGTGATCACATAAAGTTGGAGTCACTAAAGATTAATAAGGGAAGAAAAATACAAAGTACACACAGCTGCACGCAACATGTCGTCCATGATATTCATAGCCCAACACCATTGTCCAGCTCGATCATGCGCATTAATAAGAGCGTTGTAAGTCTCAGCATCAGGTTTACACCTAGAATTTGCTTTTGGATGTCTGGCTCAATATTCTGAATTGATCTTTGGTCTTTCTGCTTTCTATTGCCTTATAATGTTGGTTACTTAAATTTTTATTGTTTCGTGCAACATTGTAGTACAGCTCATGTAACTATATGACATGAGTAATTATTTAGTATGCATGATTACAAGAAATATATTTGTTGATTACTTACCAAAGGTATTGGGATATTCTCTGTAAAGTATGAACCAAATGTCCAAAGGCAACCAAAGTCTGCAAATGGATTTAGTGGGGTTTGTGAAAAGCTTGAAAGTTAGAACTAAATTTTCATAGAAATCCATAAATTTCTCTCATGTATTTTTTAATAATATTACATATAATCGAGTACCATTACTAAGAGGGAGTTCGGGTGAACATATGTTAAATAACAACCAAGAATGATTCAATGAAAAGGGGAACTTTTGTTAACAATACCACAAACAAGAATCCATAATGTTTCTTTTTCTCTTCAAAATAAATGGGAAAATTCAATTTTAGAGAAAAACTTACAAAATCCAAAAGCATAGATCTTCAGTGACTTAATTTTAACAATTTTAATGGTTCTAGATCACGTTTCAACAAGGACCTGGTGCAAATTTAAAAGATTGATTATGTGAAAATGAAGGTAAATATGAAAATTTCAAACATATGATGTAGAGATAGGCAGATGAATAAATTCAAATAAGATATGAATACTAATAGTATAAATTACCAAAAAAACCACATTTTATGCCAGAAACTGAGAAGTAAAGTTACATTTTTCATCCCACCTATTAAGTATTAACTATATTGTAAGTCATTTTCAGTAACTATTTAGTACTAATGGTTGAGTTTGGTTAAACTGGTAATTGGTAATTAGTTAGCAAGTGACAAACAAGTTACATGATTATGATTTATTACCTCTTGGCTAATATACAAGTCATTTTGAGACTCACTAAATTTTAATTCCTTCTCAAATCATTGTTCATTCAATTTCTGTCAACAGCAATACCATTTTTTCTAGAACTTAAAAAGTTCTAGAGTTATGTATAAAGGATTGTAGAAAGTGAAAGCGTAGAAAATTGATGGTGAATGGTTCTAGTAGGAATAAGTCTAGATCTGAATTTATCCGTCGTAACCAATCGTTCTTCATTTGTGAATTTTTTATTGAAAACTAAGTTACAGTGTTCAATTGAACCTCTCTGAGTCAACTCCTACCAAATTTGAAAATAAATTGCATATTGAATTACATGTTTGATTATATGAAAAACATTCAAAATAATTTTAACACATTATTGTTATTTTAAGCTTTTGATTTTGATTAATTGTGTTGTTTAAGCAAATATTGAATTAAAAGGTTCTAAAGTTGTAATCTTGGAAGAGTGAAGAGGAAAAAAAAGTGCAATACCCTAATAAGGAAAGGGAAATTCTTGCGAGCAAAGCAGCCAATCCAGCGGTTGAGTAGACCTTCAACGTCGTCGTCGCGAAGGCTGAGGGAGAGGACTGAGTCGGCAACCTCCAACACAGTCCAATCCTTTTGGAAGCGGACTCCAGCGACTCGGAGGCAGTAGTGTGCGGGGAACTCGTCCTTGCAGAGGCCGTCGATTTTGGTGGATACCTCGTGCTGTCCTCTGTTGTAGTCTACGAAACCATCCTTTGTCTCCTTGAATGTCAATTTGTTGGATTTCTTCTTGCGTGTGATTGTGGATTTTGGAGGGCGAGTTGAGTTGGTGGCGCCACCAAGTTGGATGCGGTGAGGTCCTGTGCTGCCATTGAAATGGGAGTTGCACTGTAGAGCATCGTTGAAAAATTCAAGAAGATGAAGATGGAGTTATAGGGTTTCAGAGAGAATGGGATTTCAAAAAAGGGTTTTGATCGATGCATTATTTGTTGTGTTTTTATATAATATTAATTTAATAAATTTACATCTATTAATTCACTTACTTACCTAATTAGCACTTAATATAATATATTGTGTTTTATTAATATGTTTAAGACTAATAATTAGAGTTGTTAAAATAAATAATTTTTTTAGCCAATTAAAATTTACACCTGTTTTATCTTTAACAGGAGTAATAGAGATTTAACTATAATAATGATTTTAATTTATTATAATAATATTTTTAATTTACACTCTTTTTTTTAAAATAGGATGTCTATTGTCACATGTTAATAATTAAAATGACATTTTATTTACAAATTTGCCACCGGATTACTTATATACACCCGTTTTCTGTATAATGAGTGTAAATTTTAAAAGGCTTAATTGCAATTTTAATCCCTCTATTTTTATTTTTTTTGAATTTTGATCCCCCAAATTTAAAATCCGGAATTTTTGTCCCTCTATTTTCAGTTTTTTTTAGTTAGTCCCTCTATTTTAAAATCCGAAATTTTTGTCTCTACATTTTCATTTTGTTTGAGTTTTGGTCCCCTTATTTTCCTTTTTTTAAACTTTTAATCCCCCTACTAAATTAGTTCCAAATTGGAAAGGGGGACTAAAATCCAAAACAAAACTTAAAATAGAAGACCAAAACTAAACAAAAATAAAAATAAAGGGACCAAAATTCTGGATTTGAAAATAGAAAGACCAAAACTCAAAAAAACTAAAAATTGAGGGACAAAAATTCCAGATTTTAAAATAGGGGGATCAAAACTAAAAAAAAATAAAAATAAAGGGACAAAAATTGCAATTAAGCCATTTTAAAATTATATTTGTCACTTTGCACTAGTGCATTGAGGTACAAGGAAGTTATCCAAATCATTGGAACTCATCTGTAACACCTCCATACCAGAATTCGATTCTCACTTGCAGAAGTAAAACTTGAACTCTCAAACTCAATGAATCATGCATCATAAATATGTTTTCTTGTTACCATTGTGTTTCTGGATGTTTGTAGATCATTTACCCTCAATCAATTGTTGTTTACAACTCATGTATAGGATTTTATTGAGTTCATGCCAATTTTAGGGTTCTTCAGGTTTTATCAGATTATGTTTTGATTCACTTGATTTAAATAAAATTGGATATTGCTATTGTGTTCCTCATCTGAAAAACGCACGATTTTCATATTTGGATCGTGTGAAATGGTTAAGAGACGAGTGAGATAGAAGGCTTCACGTATCTGAGCTTGAGGATGAAGATGGCCATGGCGCCATGCTTCAGAAATTCAACAAGTTTACTATATATTTATCACTTGCCATGTTATAACTGAATTGGCATTGCGCCCTAGTGGAAACACTAGTATGTTTGTGTGTGTGAGCGAGTGAGAGGTCTGGGGTTCGAATCCCCCTCGCCCCAGACCTTTTGATTATTTTTTTCAATCATTTTCAAAGGTATTTTTCACATATATTCATCCCTTTCCACTCTCTTTTAGCCCACGCAAGTGGCTCAGTTGGCAAAATTTTGAACTATCCTCCCCAAGGGCGTGAGTTCAAACCTTGGGGGGCCATTTCTTATTTTTTATCACTTGTTTTCTTATCAAACTTTCACCATCTTTTAATAACTTTGGAAATTAATTTCCCATTCATTTTTAATCTTTTTTTATTAATTCCTTTTGCGAAAATTCACAAAAATATTAAAGTATTTTATTCTACAAAAAAAATCAGATCTATATTATTTATTTAATATAGTTGGTATTTTTTTTGAATAAATTCATTTTTTATTGTTTTTAAACATTTTAAAAGTGAATTTTTATCTTGGAAATCAAAATCAAATAAGTTTTAAATAATCTTGTGATTAAAACCTCATTTTTCAAACCTTAACCAAAAATCACAAGTAGTTTAAACTTATTTGGTATTTTTATTATTTTTATTGATTTTCTTTAAAGAATTACTTTTAAAAGAAAATGAAATTAGGGTTTCTTTGATTTTTGATCCTTATCAAATATTTCAAAACACTTTTGGGCCTCTAATAGAGTGTAAGACCCAATCCCTTTCTTAACAAAAACTATTTTTGGGCCTCAGTCATTGTATAAGTCCCAATATAATTTTTAAAACAATGGTACGATTATTGTTTTTCATCTGGGCCTCTCCTTGAGTATAAGCCCCAACAATCTTTTCAAAAACAACTTCCCTTTGATTTAAGTTCAAATGTACAGTTGTTATCAAAACTTTCTTTAATTTCTTTAAAACTAACAATACAACTATGGAAACTTGCTCGCCTGTAAGTTTTTATCGGCTTTCTTTTACTTATTTGTACATACATATGTATATATTTGTTTGAACAGCATGGAAGTTTGCTCACCTGTAAGTTTTTACTAGCTTTACTTTACATGCTTTCATATATATATAACTGTATTGTGGGAAGCTGCTCCCTTGTAAGTCCTTCTTTCATACCCTTTTAAATACTTGTCATATATCAATTGTATATATAATAGTATATTTGCTTAGAGTTTTCCCCGACAACTAGGTCTAGACCTAGGTAAAGCCAATTGGTCACTCTTTGATACAGTCAAAACTAGATCCCCATAGGATTTCCAGATACAGTCTTGCATTCTCTTGGGCTTAAACAATATGGAACAAAGAGAAAGGCAGTATTCCCGGTGAACCTTTTCTCAGACTGTCACTATTAGAACTTGTCAAAGAAATTCAGTTTCCCAAGAGAGAATTAATTCTCGGTGAAACCTCTCTTGAATTTCTTCAAACCCTAGAACTGTTCACTAAAGAAAAGATTATTCCCGGTGAAACTTTTCTTGAACTTTACTTAAGTTTGGGACCCACGGGCTTCCTAAAAGCATCCCCGCCTCCTCTTGGGCTTTATACAAGGACCCTTCGGCTTCTTAGAAGTTCTCATGCCTTCTCTTGGGCTTAATACAAGGACCCGACGACCTCTTTAAGGTATAGAAACAGAACCTAGTCATCCTTTGCTAGAGCAGTCTTTCTTGAGTCAAATCTTAGACCAATTTAGGGTTGATTCTCATCCCTTAAAGCATCAGCCTCCTCTTGAGCATCATACAAAGATAAACTCTTCCATACCAGTAGACTTGGACAGTCTAATCCCCTCTCGGATCTCAAAGACATTCTCAAGCACCTTACAAACATACGAGAAACTCTGGTCATTATGGATCAATCTCTAGTAGAGTTAAAACCCATGGGTTCTAAAACCCAGTCTCTCTCCTAAAAAAATCCCCAAATAGGATCAGCTTATCATCAGTATAACACTGTCCAAATTCAGAACCTCAAGGTCTCTGATATCTCAACTCTTCTGTAACCCGAGTAAGAGTTGATTCCCCATTTGCACCTGCCTCAGGATCTCAATAATCCCCAGCAGAAGATAGCCTCCTCTTAGGCTTTGTATAATGATCATTCCTTTCCTCAGCATAGCTAGCCTCCTCTTGGGCTTTGTACACAGATTTTCTCAACTTTCAGACTCTCTTGTCGAGTCGATCACCTTTCAAGACTCTCTTGTTGAGTCAACTCTTTTAGCCTCAATCTTGGGCTTTGTACAAGACAGATAAAAACTTCTCTTTTTGAGTCAATCCTTTTCCAGCCTCCTCTTAGGCTTGGTATAAAGATTTCCCCTAACAGAAGCTAGCCTACTCTTAGGCTTTGTATAATGATTTCTCCAGCTTGTTCAGCCACAATCCTGGGCTTTGTACAGGACAGATAAAAGCACTCTCTTGTTGAGTCAAACCCATTTTAGCCTCAATCTTGGGCTTTATACAAGACACCATATAAATTTACTAAGCAGAGTCAAACTCTTTTCAGCCTCAAATCTTGGGCTTTGTACAAGACAGATAATACTCTCCAGCAGAGTCAAACTCTTTTCAGCCCCAATCTTGGGCTTTGTACAAGACACCTATAATACCCTCAACTGAGTCAGTAAAGTCTCACTTTAGCCTCAATCTTGGGCTTTGTACAAGACATATAAAGATTTCTTTCCCACGGAGTCAGTCTTCTTTTCAGCCTCAATCATGGGCTTTGTACAAGACACGTACAAACCCTCTCCAACGGAGTCAAAACCCCTTTTAGCCTCAATCTTGGAATTTTGTACAAGACAGACATAACCTTTTCCCCGGAAAAGTCAAACTTTTAGCCTCCTCTTAGGCTTTGTATAATGATATCCCCCCAAAGAGTCAGTCTATTTTTAGCCTCAATCTTGGGCTTTGTACAAGATAGATAAACACTCTCTTGTTGAGTCAGTCTTTTCGAGCCTCCTCTTAGGCTTTGTATAAGGACTTCCCTAGTGGAGTCAATCAATCTCCTAACTTCAACCTTGGGCTTTGATCAAGGCACACAAAAATCAACATCCCCTCAGAGGTAATCAAAATCTCTCTGTAGGAAGTCATTTCTCTGTATATCACATATCAAAACAGACATTCAAAACAAACCCTAATCCCCGATAACTACTGTAAGTGGCACACTTGTGGATTCGAATATCCAAGCTGTCGTCCATCTTTTATCCTGGTAAAACCTACCTTTCATCTAATTTCTATAAGCGGCAAGCCTCTGGATTATTTACATCCATGCCACTGCCCCTCTCTTAGTATGAGAAATTCTTAAGGAAAAATGGCATTGCTCTACACTGAGTTAAAGTTTTCTCCTTCAGGACAAATCCCCTATAAAGGAAATTATGGCATTACTGGATTCACATATCCCAGTTAAATTAATCCTCCTTTATAAATAGTCACCCAACAGTTGTGATAAACAGACGAGATGTCTCCCTTTAGAGATGACAAATTCTCTCTCAGTCAAACCTTTTAGCTTCAATCTTGGGCTTTGAACAAGACATAAAATACTCAACCTTTTAGCTTCTATCTTGGGCTTTGAACAAGACACAAAATATCTTTTTCCTCCATTAGAATAGGAGGAACTACGATTGCTCTGATTTCCCTGTTTCATTTAAACGGGAATACGTAGGCATAAGATTGTAAAATCTTAGCGAGCATTCTAATAAAAAACTCTAGATCCTGTACCTTCATATCAATCAAAACTTAGGTCCAATACCTTACCTAAAACATCGAAAAAACTCGAACATCAACAAAAACTCACTCTCTCTCTCATATTTCCCAAGAAACTTTCCCAACCCATTAACGGATAAACACCATCAAGTACAAAGCGAAACCTGAAACTAACAACATGTGGATAACCATATATAGGATAGGTAATTAACAACTCCCCATTGTATAACCTGACCCCGAACTCCACGAATCTCTTTAAGTGTTTGTTCAATTAAACATTCACGTGCAAGGTTAGTTTTAAATATCTTCCCTTTCCCTTCCAGCTTCACGGGATAAATAAGAAATCAGAAAGTAGCACCCCTCCTCTTCATTGAGGAGAAAACCCAATTCCCGCGATAAGGTGGTCGCTGATAATACGATTTTACACTACATATTTGGCTCGATTTACATTGAATTATTTAATCGTTTTCGTTTATTTACATGTTATTTTGCAAGTGTTAAGCTTATTTCCATGTATTTTTTCTCAAGTGACTTGTATAAGAAAAGAGAAGAAAATAAGGCATTTGACAGCAAAAACCAGATTCTGCACTCAGGGCGCATGACAACCGTCACAGGTCCATGGCGACCATCATGGTACTTAAAGTAGTGACCCTCGTCCCATGACTATGGTGACCGGCACAAGCATAATTTCCAGAATTCAAGTTTAAGTTACGTGGACCACTCAACGGTATCAATTCAACTCAAACCACGTTCAACAAGACTTCACATATTTTCGGCCACTAACTTCCACTGGAGATTTTCTCTCCTTATTTCACGACAACTACTGAAGCCTATATATGGAAGCATTTTTCTACACATGCGACGGGTCTGGAATCTCTCTCTCTCTCTCTCTCTCGATACCTAGTTTATGCCATTTTCTGTAGTCGAAGCTTTTAATTCCCTTTCCTTTGCTTTTCCACTTTTTGTTTTCTCAGTACTTAAAAAGCAATAGCTTCCTACACCGGGGGGTTATTGCACTTTAGTTAGTAGTTATTTCACTTTAAGTTTTATTGTTCGAGCAAGCGAATCCTGCCGACTTGTGGAGGATCGTGTACTCAAGATTCATTATTTCCAGGTTTTTACTCAATTAATATAATTGCCCTTTACTTTTAAATATCATGTCTGCATTAATGTTTTATTGTTTATGTTTATGTATGTCTGTTAAAATGTCCGGCTAAACTATTTGTATCGGTATGTAATTAAGTCGATCGGAAAGGGGTCCGATCGATCGTAGGTAAACTTTGACACTTTAATTTTCTGGTTCCAATTTCTTATTTTAATTGACTTTTGTTACGAGAGTAAGAAAGTAACGAAGGTTACGATTAATAAAATGGGAGTTTGAGATTTTAACTGGATAGCTGAAACTGGGCATTGGTTTTAAATACAGCGAGAGCGCTTTAAAATCAATTAGGACTTATTAATTTTCAAAAAGTATTTTTAAATTTAAATGGGCTAGCGAGAGCAGACATTCTGATTTAGGAGTATAGTCAGAGTCAATAACACGAGAGTGTGAGGTAAAGACTTTTAAATTGGTATTTTTTCTACTGAAAACTATTTTGACTGATAAGCCGACGATCAGCTGGATCCCCGCTGATTGATGAGTTACGTACCGATATTCCGATATACTTTAACCAAATCTAAATTCTAACTTACTTTTAGTTTCCCGTTTGCACCTTAACATAAGAATCATCCGCCTTAGCTAAACATAGTAACAACCCGATAGCACTAGTTTGATTATCGGTCCCTGTGGGTTCGATATCTTTTAAAACTACATGATAGATTGTGCGCTTGCAGTTAGTAACCCCGATAGACTCATAAAGTCGTGATCAAGTTTTTGGCGCCGTTGTCGGGGAGTGATTTAGTCAATAGTGCGATTCCTTTGTTGCGCCGTATAGACTAAGGCAACAAATTCTTTAATTTTCCGGTTGTATGCCAAGTACTCACTCAAAAGGCGAAGACCTAACGCAACCGACAGACGAACCTAAACGTCTTCTCAGCGTAAGACAACGAATTAGAGAATACTGTTTAGAACACGAAATTCCTTTTCCTGACTCAGAATATGACTCAGAATCTGACTCTAAACCTGAAACTAAACCAAACATGGCCGACGGACCTCAGAACCGTCCTCTTAAGTACTATGCCATTCCTTCGCAAGCTGAACCACATAACATCATCGCTGCCCCTGCCATTGAGGCAAATAACTTTGAGCTAAAACCTTCGTTGTTGTCAGCTGTACTACAGAAGCAATTTTCTGTTGGTCCCACGGAGGACCCAAACTTACATTTGTCAGTGTTCTTGCAATATGCAAACACAGTGAAAGCAAATGGTGTCAGCCCCGAAGCAATAAGACAACGTCTTTTCCCTTTCTCATTAAGAGATAGAGCTAGAGCTTGGCTCCAGTCTCTACCGTCTAACTGTGTCACTACACGGGATGAGTTGAAGAAGGTATTCTTAGCACGATATTTCCCACCAAGCAAGACGACTATGCTAAGAGCCCAAATCAATGGATTCAAACAAAAGGATAACAAATCTCTTTTCGAAGCATGGGAAAGATACAAGGACATGATGAGGCTCTGTCCCCATCATGGTCTAGAAGAATGGTTGATTATCCATACCTTTTACAATGGTCTCTTGTATAACACAAGAATGACAATAGACGCTGCCGCGGGTGGCGCATTAATGGATAAACCCTACGCTGAGGCTCATGCGCTTATCGAAAGTATGGCCCAAAACCACTATCAGTGGGGAAGTGAAAGAACCTCCGTAGAGAAACCTCCGACGAAAGGCGGGATATACGAAATAAGTGGCCTTGACCAAGTGAATGCTAAGGTAGATGCTCTTACTCAAAAGGTTGAAAGTTTGACCCTGACACCTACAGCCATCGTAGCCGTCGTAGCTCCAAATTGCGAGTTATGCGGAGTTCCTGGGCATGCTACCCCTGAATGTCAAATTTTAACAGGAGTTTCCACGGACCAAGTGAATTATGCTCAAGGAAACCCTTACTCAAATACCTACAACCCAGGTTAGAGGAACCATCCGAACCTTTCATATAAAAACAACAACGCTTTGTATGCGCCTGGACAAGCACCTGCTGTACCACTAGGTTATCAAAAGGCTGCCGTAGCTGCTCCTAATGTTCCTAGAAAGTCTAACCTTGAAACAATGATGGAGAACTTCATTGCTGCACAAGCTCAACAAAACAAGGAGTTCCTTAACCAGAATGTTCACACCAGTAAGCAAATTAAACAATTAGCCAACAAGGTTGACGCTCTAGCCACTCACAACAAAATGTTAGAAACACAAATCTCACAAGTGGCTCAACAACAAGCAGTTACCGCTACCCCAGCTGGGAATCTTCCAGGACAAACTCAACCTAATCCGAAGGGACATGCAAATGCTATAACACTTCGGAGTGGAACAGAACTAGAAGGACCTACTGGCCCAAGGATAAAAAATCCAACCATGTATCAAAAGCCTAGTAAGGAGTCTGAAAAGGAAGACGAACCAAAGGAAAACGAAAAAGAGGATGATGGTAAAGAGGCCGAAGAGAAAGAAGAACCATATGTGCCTCCACCACCTTATAAACCACCTATCCCGTATCCTCAAAGATTCGCTAAATCTAAAAACATAGGGCAATTTAAGAAATTCGTTGAACTTCTTAAATAATTGAACGTTACAATACCCTTTACAGAAGCAATCACACAAATGCCCTCCTATGCTAAGTTCTTAAAAGAAATCCTATCTAATAAGAAAAAGATCGAGGATACTGAAACCGTTATGCTTACTGCAGAGTGTAGCGCTATAATCCAAAACAACATGCCTCCTAAGCTAAAAGACCCTGGTAGTTTTTCTATACCATGTGTGATTGGAAAGTTTGTCATAGACAAAGCCCTGTGCGATTTAGGAGCCAACATTAGCCTAATGCCCTTATCTATTTGTAAAAGGCTCAACATGGGAGAACTGAGACCAACAAAAATGTCTGTACAACTAGTTGATCGTTCAGTGAAATTTCCCTTAGGTATGCTAGAAAACGTTCTAGTACGTATAGGAAAATTCTATATTCCTACAGATTTCATAATTATCGACATTAAGAAAGACTCAAACATCCCTATCATTTTAGGAAGACCATTCCTAGCCACAACCGGAGCCATCATAGATGTGAAAAAAGGAAAACTGACTTTTGAGGTTGGTGAAGAAAAGGTAGAATTTATCCTCTCACAATTCTTCAAAGCACCTGCTGTAGAAGATTCGTTCTGTTTCTTGGATGTTATTGATGAATGCGTTAAAGAAATAGAGAAGCAACAAAATACGTATTCTGAAGTGCTGAGAATTCCAATGCCACCAATTTTTGAAGATGATAATTGGCGTGGTAAATACCAAGATAATAATCTAAGTGAATGTCTCGCACTCACTCCTGACCCTATGCCTTGCCCAAAGAAACCAGCTGTGGAACTGAAAACACTACCCAAAGATCTAAGGTATGAATTCCTAGATACGGAACTCGAGCGACCAGTTATAGTCAACACAGACTTAGGACAAATAGAAATCGAAAAATTATTACATGTCCTAAGAAAATACCCAACTGCCTTAGGCTATAACATCTCAGATTTAAAAGGAATAAGTCCCTCTATCTGTATGCATCGCATCATTCTTGAGGAAGACTGTAAAACCTCTAAAGAACATCAAAGGAGAATCAATCCCATTCTGAGTGATGTCATCAAGAGAGAAGTGCAAAAGCTGTTAGAAGCAGGAATCATATACCCAATATCCGATAGTGAAAGGGTTAGCTCAGTTCACGTTGTACCTAAGAAAGGAGGTGTTACAGTCATCAATAATGAAAAAGGCGAATCTGTAGCACAACGTACTCAAACCGGATGGAGAATGTGTATCGACTATAGGAAACTAAACAAAGCCACTCGTAAAGATCATTTCCCTTTACCCTTCATAGATGCTTGAACGTCTGGCTAAGCACTCCCATTTTTGCTATTTAGACGGATATTCAGGATTTTTCCAAATTCCTATCCGTCCCGATGACCAAGAAAAGACTACTTTCACATGTCCCTATGGTACTTTTGCCTACCGGCGAATGCCTTTCGGATTATGTAACACACCTGCAACATTCCAGAGATGCATGATGTCCATCTTCTCTAATTTCTTAGATGGTATAATGGAAGTCTTTATGGACGATTTCTCTATCTGTGGAGAAAGTTTTGAAGGATGTCTATCAAACCTCGAAATGGTGCTTGAACGATGTGTAAGTGTCAACCTAGTACTCAATTGGGAAAAATGGCATTTCATGGTCCGAAAAGGAATTATACTTGGACATATAGTATCCAATAGGGAGATTGAAGGCGATAAGGCAAAAATCGAAGTTATAGAAAATCTCCAACCGCCGAAAACCGTTAGAGAAATAAGAAGCTTTCTAAGACACGTCGGTTTTTATCGACGTTTCATTAAAGATTTCTCTAAGATAACCAAGCCTCTAACTGAGCTATTGATGAAAGATGTTGAATTCGTCTTTGATGACAAATGCTTAGACGCATTTCGAACACTTAAACAAGCATTAATATCAGTGCCCATTATGCAACCCCCAGATTGGAATGAACCATTCGAGATTATGTGTGACGCGAGTGATTATGCTGTAGGTGCAGTCCTAGGACAAAGAAAGGATAAAAAGCTTCATGCAATTTACTACGCTAGTAGAACCTTAGATCATGCACAAATGAACTACGCTACCACAGAAAAGGAACTTCTGGCTGTCGTGTTCGCTTTGGATAAATTTCGTTCTTACCTAGTAGGAGCAAAAATAATTATCTATACCGATCACGCCGCAACTAGGTACCTATTAAGTAAAAAAGACGCCAAACCAAGGCTTCTGAGGTGGATTCTGCTCCTACAAGAATTTGATTTGGAAATCAAAGACAAGAAGGGCACCGAAAATGTAGTAGCTGATCACCTGTCAAGAATGGAAAATACCCACCTGAACACGTACCTATTAATGACGATTTCCCTTATGAAAGACTCTTAGCCTAGTTAGAGAGTAATACAATTAAACAATCTCTGATTTATAATGATGCAGAAACCAATGAAGTTATAGAGTCTGTTTACACTAAAACCACGCCGCCATGGTATGCTGATTTTGTTAACTATCTAGCAGCTGGAGTACTACCACCTGATCTAACCTATCAACAAAAGAAGAAATTCTTCCAAGACCTTAAACACTATTATTGGGATGAACCACTGCTCTTCAAGAGGGGTGCCGATGGTATTTTCCGTCGTTGTGTACCCGAAGATGAGGTGGAAGATATAATTTCTCACTGTCATTCCGCCCCCTATGGTGGGCACGCGAGCACTTCAAAGACTTATGCTAAAATCTTGCAAGCTGGCCTCTTTTGGCCTACTCTATGGAAAGACATCCATATCGCAGTTATAAATTGCGACCGGTGTCAACGCACTGGCAACACCTCTAGACGCAATGAAATTCCTCAAAAGGGCATTCTAGAAGTAGAAGTCTTTGACGTGTGGGGAATAGACTTCATGGGACCATTTCCGTCCTCTTTTGGTAATAAATACATACTCGTTGCGGTTGATTATGTTTCAAAATGGATCAAGGCTGTAGCCGCCCCAACAAACGGCGCACGAGTAGTGAATAAGCTTTTTAAGAATATAATTTTTCCTAGATTCGGTGTCCCGAGACTAGTAATCAGTGATGGAGGTTCCCACTTTATCTCGAAATTGTTTGAGAAACTTCTATCTAAATATGGAGTCAAACACCGTGTAGCAACACCTTACCACCCCCAAACGAGTGGGCAAGTAGAGGTCTCAAATAGAGAAATTAAACAGATCTTAGAAAAGACCGTTACCACCTCTAGGAAAGATTGGTCTTCGAAACTACACGAAGCTTTGTGGGCTTATAGGACAGCTTATAAAACTCCCATAGGAACCACACCATTTAAGCTAGTTTATGGAAAATCTTGTCACCTGCCGATAGAAATAGAACATGAGGCCTATTGGGCCATCAAAACTATTAATCTAAATTATACCACTACGGGAGAAAAGAGAATTCTAGATTTACATGAACTAGAAGAACTTAGATTAGACGCTTACAAGAATGGCCAAATATACAAAGAAAGAACAAAAAAATGGCATGACAAACGTATAGCAAGGAAAGAATTTAATGTAGGAGACATTGTACTTTTGTTTAATTCTAGAGTTAAATTCTTCCCAGGCAAACTTCGTTCTAGGTGGTCTGGTCCCTTTGAGGTAACTAAAGTCCTGTCAAGCGGTGCAGTTGAAATAAAAGGTAGATCTAGTGAACCGTTCATCGTAAATGGACAACGTTTGAAACACTATCATTGCAAAAACAATAGAGATTTTTCGACTGGTCTAAAGCTGACAGAAATACCTACAGTACCCTTAAGCTGATATTCCTGATAAACTCTGTCGAGCTCCCGACAGTAAATGAAGCGCTGCGTGGGAGGCAACCCACGAAATTTCTTTTGTTTATTACTTCGTTTTTCTCTATTTTAATCATTTACCTTATTTTATTTTCAATTTTTATTTTATTTCCATTTTCATTTTTATCCAAATTTACTCCACTAACAAATGCGGTATTTTCAATTATTTTAAAAATCAGTGCTGATTGTCTTACTTTATGTTTCCAAGACTTCATTTTTTCTACCTTCTTCCTTCTTCACTGATTTCATTCTTTCTACTAACTTTAAAAGATGGATAATGAAGATACCATGGTTGTGCTATTCAAGGACGCTGTCCAATGGCACCGCTACGAGGCTCTTTCTCTTAGACCTATGGCTTTAACCAAATTCCCCCATGGACCTACCATGACTGCTCTAGGCATAGGTGACAGCATAAACTTTATGTTTAACCAAATAGGTTGGGAGGGTTTTGCTAGGAAGAAGCACTCGACTTACCATAGGTTGACTCTTGAATTTTTGAGCTCACTGTCCTATGACCCTAATTATGGCATGGGATTTAATAGGGGTAGGATAACCTTCGGGCTGTTTGGGTACACTTGCTGTTTTAACAACCGAGAATTCGCGGAACTGTTGGATTTTCCCAATGGCCCTGACGTTTTCACTATGGCACAAGAAGATTTTCCTATGGAAAATGAACTTAATTTTTTCTCACTACAAGAAAATTGGCAAATTACGACGGTTAATTTTGGCAGATTACGGCAGTTATAACCGACGCAAATTGCAAGTCACGACGGTTCCACTTCTGTCGTAGAAACATGTGTCGCGAGGGTGTTTTACGACGGTTTGTAAAATTGTCGCTCCAACTGCCGTAACACTCCGCGACGGTTTTGGAAGGGCCTCAAATATATTATTACGACGGTTGTAACCGCCATAATTTTATAATATATATTTCATTGAAAATAACGACGGTTGTAACCGACATAATTATATATTATATATTTCATTTAAAATAGTGACGGTTTAGAACCGCCGTAATTTTATTTTTTATTTTAAAAAAAAATTTTTTAAAATTGCTACATTATCTCCTCTCTTCTTCATGTTAGTATAATACCAATACTATTACAATATTCAATTCAATTAATACAAAATACTAAGAAAAATTATAATTTTATTAAACAACAAAATTACAATATCCACAACAAAACTATGATGCCCATAAATGTCAAATTATCAAACATCAAGGTATGCAGAATACTCAATTGGCTCTCCAAATTTGGAATTGACATACTGATGGTATAATTCATGCATGTGTAAGTATCGACCAAAAGCTTCCTGAAAAGCAATTTTCATATAATCAGTAATCAGAAAAAGTTGCAAGAAGTTGTACTTGATATTGTCTCTCTTAACAATATAATATATTAGATTTCATCCTGCACATTCAATGTAATTGTTTTCTCCGAAACAAATAGACAGGAACTTCTCCATGCATTCTGAACGCGCGGAGAAACTATTAAAATGTTCAATCACAAAAGCCAGATTTGAGGTAAACCTAAAAAGCCTAATGACCTGTCACCACAATTCCTAAAAGATCAGAATCCTGGACTTCACCATTTAACCATGTCTTCCACAATCCATGGCCTAAGGCAAAGTTGAATTTCAGTAAGTGCAACCAGCAGTCATTTCATGTTCATTGAAGAAACGGTGATTAAACATACACTAGTGGAGACAGATTGAGAAAGAGCAATACCTCTCCGCTGAACTCAATTTGAGGTTCCTCTTTAAGAAGAGTTTCAGTATTGTCAACACGTGCAACCGGATGCTTCCTATGATACTCTCGTATCTACACATACCACAAAACAACCAATCTGTTACACATACAAAGGATTCACAAATAAATGAGCCCTAAATATCAAATTATCTAGCCTTTCACTCCCAAACAGAAAAACATGCAAAGCCCTATAAATCACAACAATTAGGATGGGTCCAAAGTCCCAATTGATGCCTTCATCTCTTGAAACTAAAATATTATAAGAATAATAAAAGTGAAAAAGAAAGAGTAAAACCTCTTTGAGTCTGTTGTAGAAGGTGCTGAAAACATTAATTCCAGTAGCAATTTGTCCTCCCAGCAATGGGAAGCTTGCAGCTGTAGAAGGAGGCCTTTCATCTTCAACAGTTTCATTTCGAAGGAATTTGCCTCTGAGCAATGACTGAAAATGATAATCTTGTATAAATAGTCAATTTACAACTAGAGAGTGTATACTTGATGAAAGAAGTAAAACAACCAAGTCACATGCACATAGATATTTTTAAGTCACATGATTTATCAATTATTTGGCGAGGGAATAAAAGATAAAGGAGTAAACTGATGAATCAAAAACTGATACAATATGCAGTAGCTCGTGTAACAAAAGGAGATATATTATAATAAGCATTCATAACTTGGCCCATTTTCCACTATAGCAAAAAAAGAACAAAATGCAAAATTCTATTTTTTTTTATTAATTTCCTTCTAAGTACATGTTTGATAATACAAAGCACAGAAATACCTCTTGAATAAGTCCTGAACATGAAATCTTCCTCTGATGATAAAACCTCTATGATAAAACCTCTGATGATAAAACCTCTTGAATAAGTCCTGAACAGGAAATCTGCCTCCTGAACAGTAAAACCTCTATGGTCGAAGGTGATGCTAATTAGAAGATGTTGCACAAAAGTACACAAAATTCTTTAGAACAGGAAATCAAGCACATGAGATCAATGTAGTAAAATAATATCTTAAACATGGTAGTGAAAATAATATATAGATGAGAAGCATACAATGAAGATGATCTTTTAAGCTTCCATTTCCCAAGTACTCATATAACAGAAACCTGCCATTACACACTGATAACGGTTGTGTTTATCAATATATGTTGTCAAAGAACATAAATAAGCATGTAGAAATGAGCTTTATATAGAATAGATTGATTGAATAAATAATGTATTACATTGATTGAATAAATAATATATTAGTGGATCAAATTACCACCCTAGTTTTAATATCTCTATTTTAATTGAAATAGAGTTTGAGTTACCTATTTTTTTAAAAGCAAAATAATTTATTGATGTTAAGGCATAAGATATGCCAATACAATTAGGTACAACAAGGATAAAAAAACAGACTCCAAATAATGTCACCACGCCTAAAAAAACTGCTAAAGAAACAAATAAAAAAAACCGCTAAAACACACTGCACCAAGCTAGCAGAAAACTACCACTGCAAAAGCTAGCACCGCACGTAAGCACTAGTAAGGAGAACTTCACTGAGTTTAGAACAAAAACCCCAGCCGCCACACCAAACACCGTGATACCATAAAAGACACATTACACCTCTAGAGCACAAAGACCAATACGGACCCTTGTCGGACGAGAGCTCCCGACGAAAACCAGAAACTAACTCATAAAGAGCAAGCCTGAAACTCATGGCCAACCATTCCCGCCTGATGTTGAAAAATGTCAAAGACAGCAAAACACTGCCAAGAGAAAACCAGGACTCCACCACATGCCCAAGAAAAGCTGATCAAGGTATTAAAACTCATCACCATATGCACAGAAAAACAACACCTCAAATTCCCAGTGGCATCACCAACAACAAACAGACACAATAGGTTGCTAACGCGTTGTAGCCGAAAACCTCAGCACCAGGATTGCAGGACACGCTACAGACCTCTAAACAAACTCCTACACAGCAGAGATATAAAGCAGCATATACCTAGGCGAAAAAGGGAAATGCACATGCACAAAGAATCTTGCCAAACACCTACTGCAAACAAAAGCATATCAGAGATAACACACAACGACCTAATTCGATCCACGTCCATAACGATGATTAGCTCGATTGAGAGGCTGAGTCAGTACTGAAAATCGAAACGCCTGTCACACACACCAAAATAAAAGTGTTGCGCTCTTGATAGAAGGCTCCTACAAACTCCCACCTGAACTCTGCATAGGATTTGTTAGAGACAAACGCCAGGTCTAGCTTATGAGGACATCCACACCAGATGCTACCCAAACCAACCGAAAATCATATTCCGCAGAACAGGCAAACCTGGTAAAGAGTTTAGACCCCAGGCTGCAAGCACCTTAGATCAAAAACACCGCAGTGGACTTCATCCAACTAGAAACCGATTTAATTCAAACGAATGGTCCATACTCCTCTAATCCATTGGCCATCACTAAAATGAGCTTTATATACCCATTGGCCAATGAAGGTGCTAAACCCCTCTGTTGCTTTCTTTATCTCTTTGAAATTGAACTTTTGAAATGTAGTTTGAGCCTGCACCACCCTTCCAGAAAATTAAACTCAGCAACTTGCACCTTTATCCAACATTTATCCATCTTTCCAACTCAACCAACTGATTTTACAATGCTCAATTAAACTCAACAAAATTGGATTGACAAGTATGGCTACTAATTTCATCTAAATCACGATATCTACTTTCAATATTCATACTTTTGTGCCTTCAATTTTTTACAACAGCGTTTGAACCTAAACCAACAACAATATTCCTATAATAATGGTATAATATAAATAAACCTCAAAAACAAAATGACACCAGATCTCTGAAGCTCAATCTCAACCATCTAATGTCAAATACAATGTATACGAACAAACTCAAAAAACACTAGAGATTTGAATATTACCATCATTTCGGCGTTCAAATGTCTTTCAGGAGATCTTTGGTGGTGACTTTTGATGACCTGCAAATCAACACAATTTCTAAATGCTAATAATACAAACTTAAGAGCTAAATTATTAGCATAGTTTAAGACAGTAACATCCTTGAGTTGCAGAAACATATGAAAATGATGTTATAATCATTTATATTATAAGATTAGAGAATGTTCCTAGCATAAACATGATTCTAGAACACTGTAATAGACTGACATCATTAATGATCACACGTTTGAATTGAGCAATATCATAATATGACCAACTTGCATAAAATGGTATTGGCTTCTCAATAATCTATACAATAGTACAGTTTGTTTTCTATAATGTATAGAGGCTGATGCTATTTTGTAACAAGCCAAAGATAAAACAAATGCAAAGAGTCTAACATAAAAAACAATGGTTCCTGCTATATGCATGCTAATTTCAACCATATGACATACTTGAGCAGAACATAATTCAATTATTTTGGATTCACATAACAAAATTTAGCAGAAAGCACAAACAGACCAGAATCAAGAAGAAAGCATCAATCTTCATTGAAATTTAGGGCACACTATCGACAGTGTATTGTATGGTCCACAAATCATTACTCAAGTGGTTAATTTGATACACTGAAAGAAGTTTCGGAATGAGGTTTAGGGTTCAAATTCTGGCTACTAACATTTGCCTATAAAATAACTGAATTTGATTAAATATTCCATAACTGACAAGATAACACGATGAGAATGACAATAGACTCGAAATTTAAATTAGGGATCTTTATCTTATCTTACACATTGAAATTAAAGATGAAAGTTGAAAAGCTATCAACACATTGATCATAGAAAAATCAAATATAAGACATGAAAAGTATATACTGTTCATCTTGATTGACAAATCATCCCACCAATCTACAATAATACCCTCTTTGTCAGATGAGCTAGAAGAAACAGAAACATTATTATTTTCTGTCTTTCTTGTCTTCTTGATTGCTCTCACAGGACCCATCACAACAGCTTAATTCCAAAGGAAAACAAAGTCTGCAAGAAAGAATTCAAAGGGTCAAGGAAAAATAAAAGCAAAACATGACCCTCACATCCCAAACCTATATTCACAGAAGTAGATTAATAAATGGCATATTAGGAATAGACCACTGAACAGTTGTTAATCAAATGAAGAAGAATAGTAAACATTAGAGATTGAGTGATTGACAAAATAAAAGGAATTGAAAAATAAATATAACCTGCTCCCAGGGCATTGGCATATTTTCCAGGAGCTTATAAACTGCATGCGGTATAAACTTCAGTGCTATAAGATAAACACGTGGTCGTGACGGAATTGCTTCGAGGACATGTCACCATGATCCCTGAAATACATACAGAACAGTAAATAAACACAGCTTGAAACAATAGTAGAAAGTAACTACGTAATAAGATAGAAGTTCATCCAATTAGGTTTCCACAATTTGCTTCTGATTAAGAATAAGTAACCCATCACACAAAAACATCATGATATCTTTAAGGCTAATATAGTATTTCCAATACCGAAAATGGCCATTAGGCATCAAACATCTTCACCAAATAAAAATGAATCGGAACAATAAAAGAGATAATAATCAAAATGCAACACATTCTTACAATGACCGTGTTTTCCCTTATATAAACATACCAAATTAAGAATGAGAGGACTGCCATGGCCGTTGTAAACACGGATTTGCGTTTAGCAGAAAGTCGCGAAGTGGTTAATCTCGTATTTGTTTCATATGAGATTAACCATTTTTCCTTTTATAGGTCAGGATAAATTGATGTCTTGCTTTGGTTTCAGTTTAGGGGTTTTGATTTATCTAAAAAAAAACCCAATATTTTGTGGTTGATGATTCAAAAAGAGCTCCTGCATCTGAAATTGGAAGTAAGGATTAGGGATTGGATATATAGAACAATTTGATTTTTATGATTTTTGAAACGATTGGATTTGTGGAAAGTTTCAAGAAAGAAGGATTTAGCGAGAGGTTGGGTTTTTTATTATATTTTAGTTTTGTGATAATATAAAGCGGGTATTGTTTTTTTTTTTAAATATTTTTTAGTGACATTTTTAAATCAGTATTAAAAGTATAGTATATTTCTAAAATTTTGTTTGACACATGTGTTTTTCAAACAAAAACTTGCGACGGTTACCAGTAACCGTCGCGAGAACTGTCTCAAAATACACATTGCGACAATTGGAATCCAACCGTCGCAAACTAAGTGTCGCAATCTTGGTATTTTCTTGTAGTGTCTGGGGTAGTATTTCAGGACGACCACATCATGACCCGCACCCTATGGTGTCCACTGATATTCATAATCCGGCTATCCGATATTTCCATATGATCTTAGCCTTTACCCTTTTTGGAAAAGCTGAGAATGACACCCTAGTATCCAGAGATGAGCTCTTTATCCTAATCTGTGTGTTTCAATCTCGACCTGTTAATGGGGCTACCTTTATGCTTGATAACCTCCGTAGGATTGCTCAAGCTGATCATGGTCCCATTTTAATAGGCGGCCTATTGACCAAAATTGCTGAAGCCATGGGATTTAGGACACGTCTCTCTCGAGTGAACCCTTTAGGAGGATATAGGCCCATGAACATCACCTTCTATTTCAATAGGGGATTGATAGGAAACCTTAGACCACACCATTTCCAGCTACTGATTAACAATGAGGTTGTACCACACTTTACATTGCCTGGCCACGAACGGACTAGTGTGCACAACCGCCATAATTGGCTGTATGATTTGGACAGACCGCAATTTGAGAAGGAACTTGATGACCATGCCCCTGAGATTGAAATAGATCCCGAAACACCTCCACATTACCATGATTTTCCAGACCACCTAATCAATGAGGCTAATAACATTCCACCTGCCAACATTCATGCCACATTGGAAGCCTTCTGTACAGAACTCAATGGCATACGAGACGAGCTCCGCACTATCCGTCTTGATGTCATTGGTTTAAGAGACGTTACTATAGAGCAGCTGGATCATCTAAACCAAGCAGTGGAGACTCTGAAATGCCATATTGGCTGATTTTAATTCTCTTGACATTTACCGCATTTTCTTTACTTTTAAATTCAGTTTTTCATTTGCTATTTTTGGTTTTTAATTGAACTTACTGGTGCCTGATACGTTTGCACCTGCTACTGATACTTTTGGATACTGAACCTCTTTGCTTCAGTTAATGCATACTTATTTCATTGGTATTTTTCGTTAATTACTATGTTTGCAGCTTTAAATAATTCCCATTACATTTGTTTTTATGTTACTGTGGTGCAAATATATTACACTGTGTTAAATAATGTGTGAAGTGTTGTGTGAAATTTAACGATGTATGCGTTACTGGTTTAAATTAAAATTTAAAATTTTCTGAGTTTCTGGTGTATGCCAACCATAATAGCCTTGTGACGACCGTCACAGGCATAACAAGGGTGACGATCGTTAGGTCATCTGTGGCGACCGTCACAAAATAAAACCTGCTATCTGCTATATTCGTAACAGAACCACTCAAAACCTTTCTTCTCCCCTTCTTCTGCAACCGTCCCACTTACCATTCATCACCATTCACACCATAACTCCATACCACTCAGCAACGTTCAAAATCCCCATTTATTGTGCTACTACTTCACCCACTCACCACATTTTTTCTCTATTAAAACACAGTAAATTCACTCCAAATTCACAATCCCACCTCTGTTCCGTAAACAAACCACATTCTAAAACCAAAAAATCTTGCATGCACAATGGCTCAACAACCAGACCTTTCACATATAATTTTTCGTGATGGAGAAGCGGGTGAGCATCAAAGGGAGAAGTATCTCAAGTTCCACAGACGATCAATCCAACCGACATGTTATCTTGACATCTCCGGTCTATAAGAGCTTGGCTTGTTGGAGGGTGTTAAATAGACGCTTCTCAACTCAGGTTTAACGCAGCTCTGCACCCAGAACCTTCCTACTTATGAAGCGCTAACCTTGGAGTTCCTCAGCTCTTTTTCCTACAACGCCCCCTGTGATGATGCGCAGTATCTCACCGGGTCCGCATCTTTTAGAATGTTCAACACCGAATATTCTTATACTCAAGACGAGCTTGCCACCATGCTGAACTTTCCACAAGGCAACAATGTGCAGTACCGTATTCCTCGAGATGCAAACTGACCAAATGTGGCATTTGGAGTGTGGAGAAGTTTAACAGGTGAAAGCATTACAAACTGGGGGGACTTAATGCCTCACTCATCCATAACCCAGCTATTCGCTATTATCAACGTGTCTTAGGCCACACCATCTTCGGGAGGGTAAACAACCACAAGGTAAACTCCAAGGAGATTTTCTTCATGCACTGTGTATTCACGCCCGTCCCGGTCAATGCCATCTCATTTCTGCTTGCACACATTCAGGCTAGTTGTGCGAGAGGTTCTACTCCTTTCTGTTTTGGAGGAATAGTTACTTCTATAGCACTAGCCTTGAATTTGGAAGATAGGCTTGCGAACCTACCATCTGTGTCGGCCACCTATCTGGATATAGAGTACTGCCACTACGCACATTTGATCAAAGTCAGAGAGGATGGGAAATACAACCTTATGGTGAGGAACAGGGTGGTTCGTAGTATTGTGTTGCCTTGCCCTGCTCGTACGGATCCACAGAGGATGGAAAATTGGATCTTTGATTTGGATGCCCCTGAGCCTAATGAGCTTGCACCCGAAGGTCAGCTTGATGATGAGTTTGATGAGATGGAACACGGTGCACCCGAGGAAGACCAACAACAACACACTGTGCAGTTTGCAAGCTCATCCTCTCGACACCGTCGAAGAAGTGACCGCGCCCTTGCTACTAATGACGCCATTCTCGTAGCCATTATGCAAAGGAATGAGTTGGATGCCCAACGAGACCAGAGACACCAGACTCAGCATGCTGACATGATGGGTCTCCTGCGCCAAATCCAACAAGACCAGCGCGACCAAGGCGAAAGAATGGAGCGAAGAATGTCTTCATCATCGATGAGATGGGTGCCTTGACTGTGCGGGTGGATGGCTTGCGTAATTACATCTATCATGTGGGTTTACCTCATTAGTTTGGACCAGATGGACGTGGGCGAGCACGAGGCAGATCGCGAGGACCCCAGTAGTTTGTTTTCTATTTTCTGTTTTGTTTGTTCCTTTCTTTCTACAATATTTCGAAACATTGAGGACAATGTTAGATTCGGTGTGGGAGAGGAAACATTCGTTGTAGTTTATTTTCTAGTTTATGTTGTTATTTCCTTTTCTCAACTTTAATGTACTTCCCAGCTAATATATGCTATGTTTTCCGTGTTATTTAATTCCCCACTTTATTTATCCATAACAACAAAAAAATTTCATTTACGATTCGACACATAACTTGACACACCCTTAGAGTATATAGGTTATTAGAAACCAGAGAAAGAATCAACAAAATTGATACCGTCTTGACACCCTAGACCGCTCATATTTGCGCTATCAGTTTGAGTACCCATTATACCGAGACCTTAAGCTTTAGTTCTAAATTAGCCCCAAGTAGTTTATATCAGCAATCAGCACCGTCTTAAGCACAAACTATGTGGAGAGCCGATGCAAATAAGTGATTGATGCCTAAAGATGCAAAAATTGAAAAATTTCACGCTTTTGTCTGTGGAAATAAAAAGAAAATGCAGAATGCAAAATATGCAAAAGGCGATAGAAATCTGTGTTAGTTGGTTCAGAGGTACCTAGTACTGAACTCGGTAGGGCGAACCACGGTTCGAACCCCCACAACTTGCAATAGGTATATAAAGGGTTACCACACTTGTGTACCAGACCCCGTGTTTAAAGGATCAAAATCACTAACAGGCTACTCTATTTGGCTCGATTTACATTGAATTATTTAATCATTTTCGTTTATTTACATGTTATTTTGCAAGTGTTAAGTTTATTTCCAGGTATTTTATCTCAAGTGACTTGTATAAGAAAAGAGAACAAAAGAGAAGAAAATAAGGCATTTGACAGCAAAAACCAGATTCTGCACTCAGGGCACATGACGACCGTCACAGGTCCATGGAGACCGTCATGGTACTTAAAGTAGTGACCCTCGTCACATGACTATGGCAACCAGCACAAGCATAATTTCCAGAATTCAAGTTTAAGTTACGTGGACCACTCAACGGTATCAATTCAACTCAAACCACGGTCAACAAGACTTCACATATTTTCGGCCACTAACTTCCACTGGAGATTTTCTCTCCTTGTTTCACGACAACTACAGAAGGCTATATATGGAAGCAGTTTTCTACACATGCGACAGGTCTAGAATCTCTCTCTTGATACCTAGTTTATGCCATTTTCTCCAGTCAAAGCTTTTAATTCCCTTTCCTTTGCTTTTCCACTTTTTGTTTTCTCAGTACTTAAAAAGCAATAGCTTCCGACACCGGGGGGTTATTGCACTTTAGTTAGTTGTTATTTCACTTTAAGTTTTATTGTTCGAGCAAGCGATTCCTGCTGACTTGTGGAGGATTGTGTACTCAAGATTCATTGTTTCCAGGTTTTTACTCAATTATTATAATTGCCCTTTACTTTTAAATATCATGTCTGCATTAATTTTTTATTGTTTATGTTTGTGTATGTCTGTTAAAATGTCCGGCTAAACTATTTGTATCGGTATGTAATTAAGTCGATCGGAAAGGGGTCCGATCGATTGTAGGTAAACTTTGACACTTTAATTTTCTGGTTCCAATTTCTTATTTTAATTGACTTTTGTTATGAGAGTAAGAAAGTAACGAAGGTTACTATCAATAAAACGGGAGTTTGAGATTTTAACCGGATAGCTGAAACTGGGCATTGGTTTTAAATACAGCGAGAGCGCTTTAAAATCAATTAGGACTTATTAATTTTCAAAAATTATTTTTAAATTCAAATGGGCCAGCGAGAGCAGACATTCTGATTTATGAGTATAGTCAGAGTCAATAACACGAGAGTGTGAGGTAAAGACTTTTAAATTGGTATCTTTTATACTAAAAACTATTTTGACTGATAAGCCTATGATCTGTTGGATCTCCGCTGATTGATGAGTTACGTACCGATATTCCGATATACTTTAACCAAATCTAAATTCTAACTTACTTTTAGTTTCCCGTTTGCACCTTAACATAAGAATCATCCGCCTTAGCTAAACATAGTAACAACCCGATAACACTAGTTTGATTATCGGTCCCTGTGGGTTTGATATCTTTTAAAACTACGCGATAGGCTATGCACTTGCAGTTAGTAACCCCGATAGACTCATAAAGTCGCGATCAGTCGCGTCACCGACAAAAATCGCACGCTATTGGCGCCTGTGAACCTGAGGATTTTGTAGGCATTAACCTTATGACCACCTGGTAGTGCGGTGACTATCAGGAATAGTTGATACGCAATAGTACACTTAAATGAGATTACCCTAGGATGCTACAGTTCGCTCGGGAGAACCAGCTTGCTGTTGATATCTCTAGGGGGTCAATGATTTTGGGAACCTTAGGATCCGTTCTACAGGTACAAAAATTGACCAGAATACAACCTTTGGGATAGGTAGAGCCATTACTCCATGCTCGTGACGTTGAACCCTTGAACCCATGTTTTTTCAATGTTTTTGTGTGCTGCATTCATGCATTCATCTAAAAAACTCTTAAACAAAGAAAAATTTCTTCTCTTTCCTCCTCTCTTCTTTTTCAATTTAAACTAAAACAATAATTGCAAATATCAGAGAGAAAGATTGCGTTATGGATTTCGATAGAAGAAAGACGCACAAGTACACCTTCAAGGCTCCAAAACTAGAGGATTTAAGGGGGTTGGCAAGGATGATCACCAACCCTGATGCTTTCAGAGCTAAGCACGAAGGGTTGTTGTCTCTGTTAAGGGTCCATATAGTTGAAGGAATATTGTCTATGCTAATTCAGTTCTACGATCCGGTTTATCACTATTTCATATTTCCAGATTATCAACTGACGCCAACGTTAGAAGAATACTCTCATCTGACTGATCTACCTATCATTGATCAAACTCCTTTTTCTGGACTGGAAGAAATTCCAAAGGATCAGGTCATCGCAAGAGCCATTTGTTTGGACGAGTCAGAAGTTAGGACTCATATGACCACCAAAGGAGGAATCCAAGGTTTATCAGCCAAGTTTTTGGTAGAGAAAGCTCTATACTTTTCTAGTATAGGAAACTTTACTGCTTTCGAAGATATCTTTGTCCTACTCACATACAGGTTATTCCTTTTTCCCAACATTGAAAACTTCGTTGGCACCAACCATGTTAAGATATTTCTGATTGGAAACCCCGTACCGACTCTGCTTGCAGATGCTTATCATTCTGTGCACTTAAGGAATCTGTACAACGGAGGAATGATCACATGATGTGTACCCTTGCTTTACAAATGGTTCATTTCCTATTTGTCCAAGTCTCTTGCTTTTTGGGATCAAAAGAGTACTCTACGTTGGTCACAAAGGATCATGTCCCTTACCAACTCTGACATAGATTGGTATGATAGGATTTATGAGGGAATATAGATCATCGACAGTTGTGGAAATTTCCCTAATGTACCCCTCATAGGAACTAAAGGAGGAATCAACTATCATCCAATTTTAGTTCGTCGTCAAATCGGATACCCAATGAGGCATATCCCGCATAATGCTCATCTGGAAGGTCTTTTCTTCAAGGAAGGGGAAAATGACAAGGCACTAAAGAAGGAAATAGTGCATGCCTGGAAACATGTTCACAAGAAAGGAAGAGAGTCTCTAGGAAGGCCAAACGATACCTCTAGGGAACTTTATCTCCACTGGGTGCAACCTAGAGCTCTCAAGCTGAGGATGCCTTACCCTCGTCAAGAAGTTTTTCCGTTAAAGGAATTTGTCCTTTATTTCATGTCTGACACAAAAAAACTCCAGGTCGCCCTCAACAAAGTTCAACGGGAGAAAAGCTCTTGGAAAAACAAGTACCGTATCCTCAATTTGGAGTGTACCAAAATTCAGGAACTATTAAAAGAAAAGGATGCTCTAATTAAGATACTAGAGCAACATGTTGTGGAGAATCAAGAAGACCGAAGAAATTTGCTCGCTCCTTTCACTTGGCAAATGACTGACAACCCGACAACGGCTAAAAAGCCCCAGTCAAAGAAAAGGAAAATACCAGAACCAGCATCTGAGCTCTGTTCAGAGAGGACTCAGGATCCATAAGCTTAGACGTTTCCTTTTATAGCACTTTGTAAAATATTGTATTTTCCCTTTCTGCAATCTTTCAAATTCAATAAAACAGGGTCTCCACCCTTTACTGTATGATATTTGTAATTTATTTATTGAAGTTTCTTTTTGATTAAAACAAAAAAATATATACATAACTTTGCATATCATTCATCATTCTCACATAACGCGTCTTCTTATCTTCGAATCTCACATATACGTCGTAATTCTAGAGTCAAACTGTCTCACATATACAATACTCGGGCCAATCGTCAAAAGAAAATGGACGATCTCGAGGAAGAGAACAGAGAGCTGAGAGAAGAAGTCGACGCTCTAAAGGAAAGTTTGGAAAAACTTCACAATGACATGCAATCCCTGGCAGCAGCTCAGGAACGGCAACAACAAAGGACTGTGATCTCAGAGATCACATCTACTCCCTTAGTGGAGACATCTGATCCTCGGTACAACATGCCCAAGGGTCGGCCCTAGGGCATGCCTATCAACTTCATTCCTGAAGGATACGTCCGGTCGGTCTCTGAAGAACTAGAAACTGCAGCAGGAACTGCTGGGCCTGAAGGTTACAAACTTTGGGAAAGCGGAGATGAAAGAGTTATGACAGCAACTCCTGAAGGTTACAAACTTCGGGGCATAGAAGCACCAAGAGTCACCGCCGTAATGACTATACCACAACCAGTGGTACACACTGTCCCGGAAGGACAGATTCTACGAGTAATTTCTGATGGAAATAAAGACATGTCCGAAAAAATGAATGAGTTCCAGAAATAATTCTTGGAGATGCAGAAGGATTTCAACGCCATACGCGGTCAGGATTTATTCGGAAAGGACGCCGCAGACCTCTGTCTGGTCCCTAATGTGAAAATACCGCACAAATTCAAGGTGCCTGAATTTGAAAAATACAAGGGCAACTCTTGCCCTCAAATTCATTTGGTGATGTACACTCGAAAGATGTCAACTCAGATAGAAAATCAACAGCTACTGATCCATTATTTCCAAGACAGTTTGACCGGTTCCGCACTCAGTTGGTACATGGGTTTAAATCGCACCAAGATCAACACTTTCAGAGATCTTGGCGCATCTTTCGTTCAGTACTATAAGTATAACCTAGACATGGCACCAGACAAAGATCAAATCAGAGCAATGTCGTAGAAGGACAAAGAAACTTTCAAGGAATATGCTAAGAGATGGCGTGAAATTTCCACCCAGATCTGTCCCCCTCTCGAGGAAAAGGAGATGACAAAGATATTTTTGTAAACCGTGAGCTCATTCTATTATGACCGAATGGTTGCAAGTGCACCCAGTGACTTTACTGAAATGGTGAACATGGGAGTGCGCCTTGAGGAAGCAGTCCGAGAGGGACGTTTGGTCAAAAATACAAAACCGTGAAGCAGTACCAAAAGATATGGTGGTGCTTTCCCAAAGAAAAAAAAGCAAGATATTGGTAATATCTCTCTCGGAAAGCAAAGGTGAAGGTATCAACTAGTAGCAGCAGTAACTCTTGCTATCAACCCAACGCCAGCTCCGACTTATCAACCTCAGGTTGCTCAGAGCCAACCAAGTCAACAACAGTATCAGCAAAGGACACAACAGCCTCTACAGCAGGCTCGTCCCCAGTACAATAACAACAATCGTACGACATGACCCCTAGGGTTTGACCCTATACTGATGTTCTACGCAGAACTGTTTCCACTACTACTGGTCAAGGGGTATGTCCAAACCAGATCTCCTTTTATAGTACCGGAAAATCCACCTTTTTGGTTCAAAGCGGATCAAATTTGCCCTTACCATCAAGCAGGACCGGGGCACAACATCGAGAACTGTATCACTTTCAAGTCTGATGTACAGAAGCTTGTCAGGAACGGGGTCTTATCCTTCAAGGATACTAATCCAAATGTTCAGACGAACCCGTTGCCTCAACATGAAAAAACTGCAGTAAATTTGATAGAGGAAGAGGTTGGCCGCAGTTATCAAATTCACGATGTACTCCTATTAGAAAACAATTTGGTCAGGATGCATTGTAGACAGAGCGGGTATGGTCATGTACCACCTCACAATTATCACCAGTGTGATATCTGCTCAAAGAATAACCAAGGATGTTCCATAGTGCAATCAGCTCTACAAGAACAAATGGATCTCAGATGGATCCAAGATCACCGAATTCGTGAAGTCAATGTGGCTCACATAAATACCAACATTGTTCAGAACCACAACATTCTGGCGATGAACATCAATTTAGTGGCAATGCATTCGAGGCAAAGTCAATATTATAATCTGCCACGGCATGAGTACAATACCTGTCCGATCTGCTCAACAAGCAATCAAGGATGCTCTTTTGTACAAGAGGCCCTCCAATGGCAGATGGATCTCGGATGGATTCAGGACTATCATGAGAGAAGTTACCATTAAGTCAATATGATCAGATCTTCGACATGCGCTTGATGAATACCAGTCTGGTAGAATTACACGCTAAGCAAGTCAGGCTCGATTTTCTGGCTTCACATGATTATCAAGACTGTAAAGAGTGTCGTAAGAACGATCAAGGGTGTGCACTTGTCCAAAGAACACTTCCACACTTGGTGGACCACTGGTGGCTTCCAATCTACTTGGACGAAGCTACACAGCAGATCACTATGACTGATGAGAATCCTACTAGATATCAAAGTCAGGATGTCCACTCGATGGAAACAGATCTAGTAAAGATGCATTGCATACAAAGCGGGCATGGCCGGGTGCCACTCCACAACTACGAGCACTGTAGAGTTTGTTCAAAGAACAACCAAGGATGCTACCTCGTACGAGCAGATCTTCAAAATCAGTTGGACCACAAAGAGATTCGACCATGTTCAAATTCTGAGACAATCAACATGATACCAGACTATTTCTTTGATCAAAGCAAGGACGTTGTCATAATCTCTGATCATGGGAAGACCAAAGACGTTTGTGCCATAATACCTCTACTCGATGAATCGAGAATTCCTCTGGACAGTAGAAAGGTTCCCAACCAAGAACCGATTGAAGTTGCCTATAACGGTTAGAGAAATCAAAAAGCTCTTGTGGTTATCTACTTGCCAGGTCCAATACCATACAAATCCGATAAGGCTATCCCTTACAAGTACGGTGCAACAACAATCGAAAATGGAAAGGAAACTCCATTACCCTCCATCGTAAACATTGCCGACATCGGTCGAGTAACACGGAGCGGTCGGATCTTCAATAGAGGAGTTGGAGAGCCTATCAAAGAAAAGAAACCTCAAACAGAAGTTCTTAATCAACCAGTCGGTCAATCCGGTAATCCCAAACTCACAAAGAACAGTGATGAGATGCTGAAGCTCATCCAGAGAAGTGAGTACAACATTATAGACCAATTGTTGCAAACTTCATCTAAAATCTCTATGCTATCTCTCCTACTTAGTTCCGAAGTTCACAGGGAAGCTTTGTAGAAAGTCTTGGACCAAGCTTTCGTAGAACAAGATGTGACGGTAAGGCAGTTTGACAACATCATTTCCAACATCACTTCCTGCAACAATTTAGGATTCAGTGATGAAGAACTGCTAGAAGAAGGCAAAAATCACAACATGGCACTTAACATTACAGTCAATTGCCAGGACGATGCTCTAGCCAGCGTACTGGTAGACATGGGATCAGCTCTGAATGTTATCTACTCTGATGCACCTATCATTTCAAGGATCTCCGATGAGAGGCAGCAAGGTTATCGTCAAAGCCTTTGACGGATCCAGAAAAATAGTTATCGACGAAGTTGATCTTCCCATAACTATCAGTCCTCACACTTTCCACGTCACTTTCCAGGTCATGGATATCCGGGCAGCCTACAACTGTTTATTAGGAAGACCTTGGATACACAAGGCTGGGGCAGTCACTTCAACACTTCACCAGAAACTGAAGTTCGTCAAGAATGACAAGCTAGTCATAGTCTGTGGAGAGCAGGCCTTAATCGTGAGCAACTTATAATTATTCTCCTGTGTAGAACTCGAGGAGGTTGTCGGAACCCAGTTTCAAGCACTCTCGTTAAGCAATGAGAATCAATCAGAAAAAGGAACGTCGATTTCCTCATACAAAGATGCTCTTGAAGTGATCAAGAGTAACGACGTAAAAGGACGGGGACAGCTCGTAAATTATATGGATCACAAGACAAAGAAAGGTCTTGGTTTTTCTTCAGCTTGTACCCAGACTACTAAAGACGAAAGTTTTCGTCCCATTCAGGACTTCTTCCACAGTGGAGGGTTCCTCCACCCAGTGTCTCAAGAAGTACACACCATCAATGAGGGTGACTCCTCTGATACAGATGAAGAGTGGAAGTCCTATCTCAACGAGGACGGTTATATGTCTCAAGGAAAGGCACATACACCATTTTGCTTTCCCACGCAGAGTCCGAGATATATACCGAGATCAGACGTGAAGATGATATATGGAGATTGTGATCCTGAGGGATGCCATGCTCTGCCAAACTCATTAGAAGACTATCCAATGAAAGACAAGTTTGACTATGACTATTATGACCCACTAGATGACTTGCCTATCTGGCAGCCGTACCCAGAAGACTTGGGGAAAAAGAATCAGCCAAATGACGCTTATCAGTTTAGCAATATTGAAAAGAATACCTGCGTCCCCACCAAGTCAAGGGATTATTACTCAGGACATTCCGAAGATATGCAGCACAACGATGAATCTGCAAAGATTGGACAAGAGTTCATCAACTATGCTTTTCCTGAGGTTAACGTCATCGAGAAGGATGACTCCTCCAGTCCCACAGAAGTATGGGACACCTTAGGACAGCCGAGTGGCAAGTACGACTTTTTGACCAAGTACACCGCTCCTGAAAGCTCTCGTATCAGGCTCGAAGACATCCAGCCAACTAGATAGGGAGATCCGCCTGAGAGTAAAAACACTATGCAAGATACAAAAGAAGAGTTCGTTTATGACAACTCTGCATGGGAGGAAGACTCCAACGATCCTGCTCCGCCAGAAATCAGCGTCATTTCTGAAGACAAACCAAGAAAGAAGGTGCCAGACTTTGTGATTCACCGAGGAGTTCACCGCCAATGGGTTGCTGTCGATGTCCCGAAAGTTGTCCATAAGTCTAAGTAATTGCCGTCTTTATTTTAACCTTTCACCCCACCCAGGTGAAACGGATGTTTTTATAGGGCTCACTTTCTGTAAATGTCCCTCTTCGCTTCGCCCAAAGCGACAGAGTTTTGCTTTACAGGGCTGTAGTTTCAAGAATTGACAAATCATAAATAAACAATGTCATTCTGTAATTTCCGCAGTTATTGATGTTTTCCCTTTTCTTTTTTCAGAAAATGTTAATCCTAAAACAACCAAAATAAAAAAAAACGATCATTTTTCAGAAAATACACTGCACATACTCTTGCATTCTCTCTATCTCTTCTAAAAACAAATCATCACGTCATGCAGATTGCTTGTTTTAAACCCCGTTGAAACATACGATCCACTGCCTTCTCCCAACTTTGAATTCTCGGTATTTAAAGATGAAGAAGAAGAGGACGCAGAAATTCCATAAGAGATTTCTCGATTACTCAGACAAGAGGAATGATCTATTGAGCCTCACAAAGAGCCGTTAGAAACGGTCAATTTGGGGTCAGAACAAGAAAAGAAAGAAGTTAAGATTAGGGCACTGCTCAGTCCAACTGTCAAAGAAAGCTTGATAGAACTTCTCAAATAGTTCCTAGATGTGTTTGCTTGGTCCTATTATGACATGCCAGGGTTGGATACCAGCATCGTGGAACATCATCTACCGTTGAAGTCAGAATGTCCGCCGGTAAAACAAAGGCTGAGACTAACTCATCCAGACATGCCATCAAAATCAAAGAGGAAGTGCATAAACAGATTGACGCGGGTTTCCTCGCCACCTCGGAATATCCTCAATGGCTAGCCAACATAGTGTCAGTTCCGAAAAAGGACGAAAAAGTCAGAATGTGCGTAGACTACAGGGATCTGAACAAAGCAAGTCCGAAGGATGACTTCCCCTTACCACACATATACATCCTGGATGACAGTACAACAAAGTTCAAAGTCTTCTCCTTCATGGATGGATTCTCTGGCTATAACCAAATCAAAATGGCGCCGGAAGATATGGAGAAAACTTCGTTCATCACCCCATGGGGCACCTTTTATTACAAGGTAATGCCGTTCAGTTTGAAGAACGTCGGGGCAACCTATCAAAGGGCCATGACTACTCTATTTCACGACATGATGCTCAAAGAAATCGAAGTGTATGTCGATGAAATGATTGCCAAATCTAGAACAGAGGAGGAACATGTGACCCACTTGTCAAAGCTATTCGAGCGTCTGAGAAAATACAAACTCCGCTTAAATCCGAACAAATGCACGTTTGGTGTTCGCTCAGGAAAGTTTTTAGGGTTCATTGTCAGCCAAAAAGGAATTGAGGTTGATCCTGACAAGGTGAAGGCCATTCAAGAAATGCCTTCACCAAATACTGAGAAACAAGTCTGAGGATTTTTGGGACATCTAAATTATATTTCCAGATTCATATCTCTTGTGACCGCGACATGCGTGCCAATCTTCAACTGCTCAGAAAGAATCAAAACTGTGTATGGATGGAAGATTGCCAAAAAGCCTTCAACAGTATCAAGGAATATTTGTTGAATCCACCAATCCCGTCACCTCCATTAGAGGGAAGACCACTGATCATATACTTAACAGTCTTGGAAGACTCCATGGGTTGTGTGCTTGGCCAACAAGATGAAACAAAAATAAAAGAGTTGGGCATCTATTACTTAAGCAAGAAATTTTCCGACTATGAAACTCGGTACACTATGCTCGAGAAAACTTGTTGTGCTCTGGCTTGGGGAGCCAAACGTCTTTGCCAGTACATGATTTGTCACACTACTTGGTTAATCTCCAAAATGGACCCAATCAAGTATGTATTTGAAAAACCTGCTCTCACGGGAAGGATTGCCCGTTGGCAGTTATTGTTATCAGAATACAACATCGAGTACCACGCTCAGAAACCCGACAAAGGAAGTATTTTAGCTGATCATTTGGCTCATCAACTAATTGAAGATCAGGAATAAGTCGGGTTTGACTTCCTAGACGAAGATGTCATGTACTTAAAAATGAAAGATTGTGATGAACCGCTACCCAGTGAAGGGCCAGAACCAGGTTCCCAATGGGGACTAATCTTTGACGGAGCTGTTAATGTTTACAGAAATGGAATTGGGGCAATCATCATAACACCTCAGGGTACCCATATTATTTTCACCGCCTGACTGACTTTCAAATGCACAAACAACGAGGCCAAATACGAAGCTTGTATCATGGGTCTCGAAGAAGCTATCGACTTGAGAATTAAGAACTTGGATGTGTATGGAGACTCAACCCTGGTTATCCATCAGATTAAAGGAGATTGGAACACATACCAATCAGGACTGATCCCTTACAAAGACTACGTGAGAAGGTTGTTACCATTCTTCAACAGAATCGAGTTTCATCATATCCCTCATGAAGAAAACCACATGGCTGATGCACTAGCCACTCTTTCTTCCATGATTAGTGTAGGTCAATGGAACGACGTACCTAAGATCGACATAATGCACCTTGAGAGGCCCGTCTACATCTTCACGATCAAAGCAGTCATAGATGACAAACTATGGTATCACGATATCAAATGATTCCTTCAGAAACAAGAGTTCCCACCTGGGGCATCAAGAAAAGACAGGAAAACCATTAGGAGATTGTCTGGAAACTTCTTCCTGAGCGGTGATGCACTCTATAAGAGAAATTTCGACATGGTCTTACTCTGATGCATAGACAGACCAGAAGCAAACATGCTAATGAAAGAGATTCACGAAGGATCCTTTGGCATTCATGCCAACGGATACACAATGGCCAGGAAATCCTGAGAGCAGGATACTATTGGTTGACAATGGAATTCGATTGCTACAAATACATGAGGAGATGTGATAAGTGTCAGATATACGCAGACAAGATCCATGTACCGCCAACGCATCTCAAAGTTCTTTCTTCCCCATGGCCTTTTTCCATATGGGGAATCGACATGATTGACATGATTGAACCCAAAGCTTCAAACGGACTTCGGTTCATCCTGGTAGCCATTGACTACTTCACCAAGTGGGTCGAAGCAGCGTCATACACCAATGTAACCAGACAAGTGGTAGTCCGCTTTATCAAAAACAATCTCATCTGCCGTTATGGTATTCCAAGCCAGTTCATTACTGATAATGGATCCAACTTGAACAACAAAATGATGACAGAGTTTTGCGCTGATTTCAAGCTCGAACACCATAACTCATCTCCCTACCGACCTAAGATGAACGGAGCGGTAGAAGCGGCTAACAAGAACATCAAGAAAATCGTTCAAAAGATGGTTGTAACCTACAAAGACTGGCACGAGATGCTACCCTTTGCTCTTTACGGTTATCGCACATCTGTCCGCACTTCAACAGGGGCAACCCCTTTCTCTCATATATATGGCATGGAGGCAGTGCTCCCCATAGAAGTAGAGATCCCATTAATTCGGGTATTAATGGAAGCTAAGCTAACAGAGGCTAAATGGTTTCAAAGTCGATACGATAAAATGAATTTGATCGAAGAAAAGCGAATAACGACTATATGCCATGGTCTGTTGTATCAACAGAGAATGAAGAAAACGTTTGACAAAAAAGTCTGACCCCGTGTCTTTAGAAAAGGAGACCTCGTGCTCAAGAAGATACAATCATTCCTCACTAATTGACGGGGCAAATGGACTCCGAATTATGACGGCCCCTATGTGGTCAAGAAAGCCTTCTCAGGCGGCACCTTGAGACTCGAAACCATGGATGGAGAGGAATTCGCCTACCCCACAAATGTTGTCGTAGTCAAGAAATACTTCGCCTAAATAAATAAAAAAACCATCTCGGTGGATTGAAAACCTGAAATGGCAGTCCAGGAAAAAATTAGGGACATAAGCAAAAATCATCCCGATGGATTTGAAATCTCAAAGTACAATCCATGCAAAAATTAGGGATTCATGGCAAGTAACTATGATCGACAAGGTAAAATCCCCAGCGGTAATACCATTCGTCAAAAGACTCCGGTCAAGGTCATCTTCAACAGAAGCTCAGGATGTCCAGAATTCAAAGTTAGTAGAAGGATAATGGTCGTTATTTTTCAATGTAGCCCCTTTCCCTTAAAATTACCATTTTCTAAACTTTGTATATACTCTATGGGATCACGCGCTTGGCTGATTTCCATCCTATCAATAAAATTTGAGCCCTAGTGCTTTTGTTTGCAATTCTCATTTGTTTTAGCTTTACAGAATGACATTTTTAACATGATCAATGGTTCTTGAAATAAAACAAAAATGAATTTACTTGTCAAATTTTTTCCGCTTTAAAAATAAAGAGGGCAATTCGTTTTGACTGTGAACTTCAAAAATAACATCGATAGCTTCTCCAGAGGTGATTCAACCTCAAAATGCATAATCAAAGTACTCCTTCTAAACCTGTACACCTGAGCGAAGGATCAACAGTTTCAGATGCCATGTTTCATCTAACATCCCCGGCAGAGTTCTTACCTTTTAAGACCAATTGCCAATTTTTTCTCCCCCCACAGGGACTACCTCTCCAAAGCAAGAGAATATTGTTATCACGAACCAATGGTACTTTTCATCCCCCGCCGTGGCCGAGTATCCAGTCGTGTTCATCTACTAGTCTCTATGTCGCGTCAGTTTTGTCAGCATAAACATACATACATAATGCATTATTGATTCATATTCATATTCATATTGTATTACTATCACTCTGGTCATACTCATTTCCCAAGTGATAAAAGTCCTCTTATCAATTGAGTTGTCAGTTCTTTCCTCGTCAGGAAATGTTTTGTCTGAGCAATCTCTCCCCCAGTTTATTTCTGGATTGAAGCCTGTCCTCAACCACTTTGATAACTTGAACCTCTGAAAGGCAAGAAGACATTCGACAAACATCACTCTTCACCATTAAAGATGATATTTACACTTTCCCGGATTAAGGAAAATTCCTAGAGAAAGCCTCCCAACCGAAGACTTTCAGCAACACATTAGTTTTTCTCCCAAGAGAGTCAATGTTAATGAAGTCATCAGCACCTCAAAATTGGATTACATCACATGGCATTTCTCCGAAAAGATCTCGAAGAAAAGTATGATGTAGTATCCCCAAGCAAAAAGAAGTCTCAAGAGACTCGTTTTCCCCAGTAGAGTCAACAAATGATGTCTCCAACAGAGAAGTTTGCACACCTCTACAGCTCAGACAAATGGGTTTCCCCAGCAAGTCTGACCTCAAATCTTTTCCACCAAATGGCGTCTCCCTCAGTGGAAAACTCAGTGAGAAGTTTGATGAAAGCCGCTACACATAGTGTCCCTTGTGAAGGAAAAAACTCAACAAGAAGAAACTGAGACCAGTTCCTTGGCTGAAGACCAGGATCGCGGGGGGGTTTATTACAAGAAGAAACTGAGACCAGTTCCTTGGATGAAAACTAGGATCGAGGGTAGGTTTATTACAAGAAGAAACTGAGACCAGTTCCTTCGCTGAAAACCAAGATCGAGGGGAGGTTTATTACAAGAAGAAACTAAGACCAGTTCCTTGGCTAAAGACCAGGATCGAGGGGAGGTTTATTTCTTCAAGAAACTAAGACCAGTTCCTTGGTTGAAGACCAGGATCGAGGGGAAGTTTTACCCTTTTATGAGTATCGTTACTTAGTAAAAAGAAGATAGATGAGCAAACTGCCATTCATAACCACTGTCAAAATTTCGGGTATTCCGATATTTAATCCTCTTGCACCCTGAATGTCCGAATATCTCCGCCATTCACACCTTCAAGACCAAGAAGATTAAATAGGGGCATCTGTCATACCAAAAATTTTGAACACCAAGATTTCCCATCATTGTGAAAATCATCACCACAATATGGAGATACCATCATGCCTCATCAATCTCCTCAAAGATGGGTGAGCATTCACCGTAATCAAGAATTAGGGTTTGAGCCCTCTCAGAACACTTAGACAAAGGATCAATCAAGAAATGACATGATCTTCAACTTGTCTAACCTCTTAAAACATCCACAAAGGATCAAGAGGACCCTCACATCAAAATCAAGCACACAGTTGTGGCATCCCAAGTGTTTTGGGCCTCGAAACACCTGATGTCGCCAAATTAGGGTTTTGGAAGACTGGGACCTCCAGAGTGAGATTTTCACAAAAGAATGAGCCAAGACTTCAACATGTGACTCAATATGCTCAAAATAACTCTAGGGGTCCATTTCCAAAGCTAAATTACCCTCAGAGGATGCATTCCCCAAAAGTCGAGAATTAGGGTTTTTACGCGCCGAACCGCTCCGGAGCCAAAAGTCAAAACATGACTTTTTTGGCAAAAATGATCCTCATGACTCATATTTTCATAAAATAAGACTTATAATGTCATTTGAACAAGAATTGATCAAGAAACCAAGATAACTTGTAAAAGGGGTAATCTTGAAAAATTGAAAATTTTTCTAAGTTACTAAATTTGAATTGATTTTGGTACCAATTTCCAAGGACCATAACTTTTGATCTAGGAATCCATATTGAGTGATCCAAAGCCTGATTTGTAGGTCTTCCTACATTCTACAAAAGCTTCAACTACATCAAACTCTAATTCTTCATGGATTTTAAGTTATGGAGTGATCAAAATGACAAAAATGAAGAAAATGACACTTTTTCAACACTTAGTGAAAATCTGCCTAAGTTACCAGCCTTGAACATCAAAGTTCATGGGGTTTTTTCAGTTGGATTCAAATAGTTTCAAGACAAACTATGATCATACATGGATAGTACCATATGAGGGCTCTTTAAAAAGTACAAGAGCCTCCCATAACTCAACTTGAGCAAGAAGATATGATCCATTGAAAATGGCATTTTTCACTGATTTTTGCAAGGCAGATTTGTGCATTGTTTCTCGAATTGATCAATTTGTGCAATAACAAGCATGGTTATCCATCCGCACACCTTAAGGGGGAACAACCAAGGGACAAACACTGATCCACCAGCCTCACAAGTCCATGGATCTATGTTTAGGCATGACACTCCTAAAATTCAAGATGCTTCAAATGGTCAATTTTTTTTCCAAGCTTTTAACTGATGCATAGAGGTGACATTCATCAAGACAATGTTATCCAAGTTCAGTCAAGCCTTATCTCTGCCACAGAAGACTCATAACCTGTGCTCTAACCTCAAGTCAATGGCTAGAGGAGAGTTGAGATTCCATTTGATCACCATTTGCCACAGACCTGCTGCAGTTGCCATTCACTATTGCAGCCAAAACAAACTTGCTCTACTATAAATAGAGCTCATTTGTGATCAGTTTGAGTACACCAAAGCACCCAAACTGATGCTTTACTCAAAATCTCCCTTTCACTCCAATTTTGCCTTCTAACTCAAGTCACTATCGGGTTTTGAGATTGAGAGTGATTCCAACCAAACCAATCACACACACACCTCATAAACATCATATGTGAGTGATCTAAACACTAACACAACATCTGGAACATCAAATTCATCAAATCACCAGCCAATTGCTCAAGTTCTTGACAGAGTTGCAGTTGAGGTACCACAACCAGTTCCAGCTCATTTCAATCCACTCTAAGCATTTAAACACACTCGTTGGCACCTAAGGAAGCTGTCCAAATCATTGGAACCTATCTGCAACACCTTCATCATCAAACTTGATCACCAGCTGCAAGAGGTAAGCCTGAACCCTTCAAACTCTATGATTCATGCATCATGAATGAATTTTTGAGTTACCATCTTGTTTATGCATCTATGTAGAGTGATAACCCTCAATCAATTGCCATGAATCGATCGTGTATAGAATTTCATTGTGTTCATGCTGAAATTAGTGTTCTTGAGGTTTTCCATTGATTTCTTCCTCCATACTTAATATAAATGCAATTAATCTATATGGTTGTGATCCTTGTTCAAAAACGAACAAGATTGATACTTGAATCGTGCAAAACCATTGAGTAATCATGGAGAAAAGTCAGAAAACGTAAATCTGCAGAAACAGGGTGTGCGCATGTTCTTCTTTGACCATTGGCGCCCTTTTTTTAAAATTTGAATTTTTGAATATTTTGACATTTTTGTTAATTGATTCAAAAATTAATTTCTCTCTGAATATTTGTGTTTTTGAATTGATTATTTTTCTCAAAATTCATAAAAATATTAAATTATTTTATTTTACAAAAAAATCCAACTTATATTGTTTATTTAATATATTTAAGATTTTTGTAACTAATTTCATTTTAATTGTTTTAAAACATTTTTAAATGAAATTCCCACTTTGATTTTTCAAAACCAATTGGATTTCAAGCTTTCATGTGATTAAACATGATTTTTCAAAACATTTTTCAAAGTGTACAACTTGTTTTTGAATATATTTTGATATTTTATATCATGTTTTATTTAATATCCTTTGAAAATTATATCTTTTAAATTCAAAGTTAGGGTTTTCTCTAAATTTTGATTTTTCAAACACTTTGGGCCTCTAATAGAGTGTAAGACCCATCCCTTGTAAATAAAAACTTTTTTGGGCCTCAGTCGTTATATAAGTCCCGATACGTTAAAAAACCTCGGCGGGATCGTCGCCTTTTAAACAAAATCATCTGGGCCTACCCTTGTTTTGTAAGTCACATTTCTTTTCTTTTTCAAACACTTTGGGCCTCTAATAGAGTGTATGACCCAACCATCTTTTTGTACCTAAATAATTTGGGCCTCAGTCATTGTATAAGTCCTAGTACAGTTTTCAAAACAGTGGTGCGATCACTGTTTTTCATCTGGGCCTCTCTTTGAGTTGTAAGACCCATCTCTTGTCCAAAAATAAACTCTTGGGCTCTGTAGCAGCAAAATCGTGAGTATAAGCTATTGATTAACTTAAATCATAAAGCAAGAGTCGCCACCTCACTTTTATTTTATCCAAAAAGGAAAGGAAAAGGAGCGAACAAAACCTACACAAGCTCTAAACAAGAACAAGTGAAGAGAGACTGGGTAAGGGGGGTTGGTTATGCAGAGGGAAGGTTTTACGCACCCAACACATCCGTGGCACTCCATGGGAACCCTTTGAAATATCTACGCTTTTGGTCTGAAAAAGTTTGCTTGAAAAGTGATTGAGGAGATGAGAAGAGAAATTGTTTTTTAAGATTTTTGTGTTTGGAGAGACTTGTCGCCTCATGCCTACGTACCCACGATGTGCAATGTAGGATCAAAACCTCGTAGTTCGTGGTACAAAGAACGAAATCTGTTTGTTTTGGTTGATTTTAAATGTAAAGACAAGTCGTCATTTCCAAGCGAATAATTCCGCTTAAAGAAATGAATCATGTCTAAACTTATGAAAAAGTTAAAGGAAAAGTGCACGAGGGCGCAAAAGAGAGTTTGATGAGTTTGGTGTTTTTCAAAGTCTTTTGAAAAAGGTGTCAATATGCTTATGTAGTTTAGCATTTGTTAAGAAATGAAAGGAAAAGAGTAAAATCACTTGACAATGTCAAGGTTTGATTATGAAAGAGGTGAAAGTTTGAAATCAAGAAGGTTTTTGAAAAAGAGAGAGAGTTTTGAAAATTGAAGAATGGGTGGAGAAGAAGTGACTATCCTAAAGCATAAAGTAAAAGCTAAGGATAAGAATGATCTAACAAAAAATGTAGCTATTTTCACCATAAACCATGCAAAAGCACAAGTCTTCGAAGACTTCGAACCATAATTCCAAAGCAAAAGGAAAAGGTCCTAGTTCTAAGTCCAAGGTTCTAAGAATTGCATTGGATGTCCAAGTTCTAAGTCCAAGGATTCAAGAATAGCATTGAATTCCATGGTTTAGGTGCAAAATTCCATGCCCATTGCAAAGTATAGTAACCATAGTCCAAGATTAGAAGCACAAGTTTTTTAGAGGTTTTGGCCTTTATTAAAGTTTTTTGGTCCAAGTGGACAAAGAGAAAAAGGCATAAGCATAAACATGTGTCCAACGGACAAAGGAAAATTTGCAGAAACATAAACATGTGTCCAACGGACAAAGGAAAAACATGCGGAAGCATAAACATGTGTCCAACGGACAAAGGAAAAATTGCATAAAAGTAAAAGAGAGACAGGGAGCGAGAAGGAATTGTAAAGAAGTTAGAAGTTAGTCATTAGTAATTAGTTGTTAGAGTAAGTGATCAATAATGATCGAATAGTGTACTTAGGTCTAGGTTAATGAAGACTTGTTAGAAGATTGATAGAATCAAATCCTCTACAACAACAAGCTTCATAGATTTTGAACCTAATACAAAAGATCAATCAACATTGAGTTGTTTTCCGATACGGGACATAATGTTGCACTATGTTAAGCAATCGCCGAGTAATTTACGGAGTAATTACCCTACAATGAGGCCGGTCAATAGCTCTTTGTGCTAATGCATGTTAGATGAACGATATGTATATTGTCATCCGAAAGCAATACCGCACGAAAAGAAAAGAAGGTAGCGATCTAGTCTTGATCAAAATTCAACAAAGGAATTCTATGATCCATAAGACTTTCATCGATCAAAAGAAAAGGGAAATAGATGAAGAGAAAGCCATATTAAACCATACAATTATGTGATCTAAGGCTAAGAACAAAGGAAAAGGGAAGAAAAAGGAAAAGGAACCAAAACAGTCCCAAAAACAAGGCAAAATGTGCATTCTGTTTCGAAGTAACCGGTTACTCACCAGACGTTAATCGGTTACTTATTTCAAAATAAACACAGTTTTTCAAAATTAACACAGAGTAACCGGTTACTCACCAGACGTTAATCGGTTACTCTGCACCAGAATGCAGAAAATTATGCAAAATTCAGCATGACCCACTTTCAAAACTTTTTACAAACACTTTATGATCATGGAACTAAAATTGCACAAAATTTAATGTAAAATCATAGCAAAAACCAGCAATTGAACACAATTACTAGATCCAAAGGATCTAGTAACAAGGATCTCCAAAGATCTACATTATGGAAGATGAAGATGAAGCTTCAACAATGGTGAAAGATGAATTACCACTTCAAATTTGAAAATTCCTTCAAATTGCTTCAAGATCCAAATACCAAAGCCTTGATCTATGAGAATTGATGAAGAAAACAAGTTTGGATGAAGGTTAAGCTCAAAGTTGAACAAGATTCAATGTGAATTCTTGTTAACTTTCAAAAGAAGAAAAGTGAGCTTTAGTGAAATTTTTGGATTGGGAAGAGAATTTGCAAGAGGTTTGTTGGCTATCAAAAGCTTCAAGAGAAATTTTAGCAAGGTGAATTTGGCTCTCAAAAGCTTGTGAAATGAATGAAATGAAGCCTCTATTTATAGAATTTAGGCTTGGAAAATTTGGTGGTTTGGAATTTAGTTTAGGAATGAAAATTAGGCTTGGAATTTGAATTTGGAGGGAAATCATAAAAGAGTGGTGATTAGTGAAGGTGTATGGTAGGAAATGATCAAAGTGATGTAGGGGAATTAAAATGAGATGGTCTAGATTATTCCAAATGTGATCAAGGCCTGTGATTGGTGCGAAATTGCTGAATTTGAATTCGCTGATTTTTTTTTCAAATTTTCACGAGGGTAACCGGTTACTCACCACAAGGTAACCTGTTACTCAGTGCAAAATTTGTGAAAAATGAGCATTTTGTTGCACTGTTGTGGTTCCGACTCGATTCTTTTGCTTGTCAAAGAAGGCATGGAAATAAACACATGAACCTTGGAGTCTCTTGAATAATAATCAATTAAATCTTGGAAACTCTTGATCGGATAATTTTTGAATTAATTGCATATCAACTTTGACTTTGTTCAGATGAAATTTATTCGAGCTGTGGGACTGTTATTTTGGCATTTTTAACCCGTTCTTCCCCTGAAAATGTCAATAAAGAGAAAACAAAATATTTTTGGGTTTTGATTAAGGTTAGTAAAATATAAACAAATAAAGCAATAAAGTGAATAAGAAACACACAGATGCTCGGTGATTCCTGCAAGACATAAACCCAAAGAAGAGAGGGATAAAGGAACCGATGTGTGATCTTGTTTGTGGTAAAGATGCAAAATGAGATGTGAATGATAAGTGGAATCTTAGGGGGGTCAAAAATTAGGGTCTTACAGCCTCTCTTTGAGTTGTAAGACCCAACCCTTTTTTGTAAATAAACAATTCTTTGGGCCTCTCCTTAAGTGTAAGCCCCAATCTTTTCAAAACAAATTTCCCTTTTGATTTAGGTTCAAACTCATAGTTGTCATCAAAACTTTCTTTAATTTCTTGAACAACTAACCATACAGCTGTTACAATTGAAGCTTACTCACCTGTAAGTTTTAAACAACTTTCTTTTACATACTTGCACATATATATATTTGTTTGTGCTGGAAGCTTGCTCACCTGTAAGTCCTCCTACCCTCTTTTAAATACTTGTATATATTTCATTTGTGTATATATGCTTGTATATATCTGCTTAGAGTTTTCCTCGGCAATTATTTCTAGGATTAGATAAAGCCAGTGGTCACTCTGTCAACACAGTCAAAACTAGTTCCCCATAGGAATTCCAGATACAGTCTTGCCTCCTCTTGGGCTTATACAATATGGAACAAAGAGAAATGCATTATTCCCGGTGAAACTTTTCTCAGACTGTCACTATTAGAAAATTGTCAAAAGAAATTCATTTCCCCCAGAGAGGATTAATTCCCGATGAAACCTCTCTTGAATTTCTTCAAACATTAGAACTGTTCACTAAACAAATGATTAATTCCCGGTGAAACCTTTCTTGAACTTTTCTTAGGTTTGGACCCACAGGCTTCCTAAAAGCATCCCAGCCTCCTCTTGGGCTTTGTACAAGGACTCTCAGGCTTCTTAGAAGTTCTCATGCCTCCTCTTGGGCTTAGTACAAGGACTCGAGACCTCTTAAAGGTATAGGACAGGACCTAGTCATCCTTTGTTAGAGCCGTCTTTCCAAAGAGTCAAAACCTCAGATCAATTAAGGGTTGATTGTCATCCCTTAAAACACTTACCTCCTCTTGGGCATCATACAAAGATAAACTCTTTCATACCAGTATATTTGGACAGTCTAATCTCCTATTGGATCTCAAAGACATTCTCAAGCTCCCTACAAACACAGGAGAAACCCTGGTCATTTAATCAATCTCCAGCAGAGTTAAAACCACCGTAGTTTCTAAAACTCAGTCTTTCATCCTAAATTTCCCCAGCTAGGGTCAGCTTATCATCAGTATAACACAATCTCAGATTAGAACCTCAAGGCATCTGATACCTCAACTCTTCTGTAATCCTCAGCAAGAGTTGATTCCCCACTTTTGACCTATCTCTGGATCTCAATAATCCTCTGCAAGAGACAGCCTCCTCTTAGGATTTGTATAATGATTTTCCTCACCAGAAGACAATCTCCTCTTAGGCTTTGTATAATGATTTTCCTCAGCAGAGTTAACCTTTTTCAGCCTCAATCTTTGGCTTTGTACAAGACATACAAAAGCACTCTCTTGTTGAGTCAATCACCTTTTCAGCACTCTCTTGTTGAGTCAATCTTCTTTCTTAAAACACTCTCTTATTGAGTTAACCTTTTTCAGCCTCAATCTTGGGCTTTGTACAAGACAGATAAAAAAAACACTCTCTTGTTGAGTCAAATAAAAAACACTCTCTTGTTGAGTCAATCAGTTCTTTTCTGCCTCAATCTTGGGCTTTGTACAAGACACCTTAAATATCCTCAACTGAGTCATTCCCTTTTAGCCTCAATCTTGGGCTTTAAACAAGACATATATAAACTTTCTCCAGCAAAGTCAAAATCTTCTAAACCTTCTCTTAAGCTCTGTATAAATATCTCCCAAACGGAGTCAATTCCTCCCAGCCTTCTTTTAGGCTTTGGGAATTAATCTCCCTAAGCAGAGTCAATCTCTCTTTTAGCCTCAATTTTGGGATTTGTACAAGACACCCCAAATATATCCCCAGTGGAGTCGATAGCCCACTTTTAGACTCAATCTTGGGCTTTGTACAAGACAAACAAAATATTTCCCCAAAAAAGTCAACCTTCAGCCTCCTCTTAGGCTTTATATAATGATATTCCCCAAAAGAGTCAATCTCTTTTTAGCCTCAATTTTGGGCTTTGTACAAGACAGATAAACACTATCTTGTTGAGTCAGCCTTTTCCAGTGTCCTCTTAGGCTTTGTATAAGGACCTCCCCAGTGGAGTCAATCAATCTCATAGCTTCAACCTTGGGCTTTGATCAAGGCACATACAAAAAAAAATCAACATCCTCTCAGAGGAAATCAAAAAACTCTCTGTAGGAAGATACTTCTCTGTACATCACACATTGAAATAGATAAATCAAAACAAACCTTAATCCCAGATAAAAGCTATAAGTGGCACACTTGTTGATTCAAAAATCCAAGTTGTAGTCCATATTTTATCTTGGTAAATCCTCTCTTTCATCTAATTGCTGTAAGCGGCAAGCCTCTGGATTATTTACATCCACGCCACTGTCCCTCTCTTAGCATGAATGATTCCTAAGGAAAAATGGCATTGCTCAACACTGAGTTAAAGTTCTCTCCTTCAGGAAAAATCCCTTATAAAGGAAATTATGGCATTGCTGGATTCTCATATCCCAGTTAAAGTAATTCTCCTTTAGAATCAGTCACCCAACAGTTGTGATAAATAGACGAAATATCTCTTTAGAGATGACAAATTCTCTCTCAGTCAAACTTTTAGCTTCAATCTTGGGCTTTAAACAAGACACAAATACAACCTTTAGCTTCAATCTTGGGCTTTGAATAAGACACCAAACAATTTCCTCCCATAAAATAGGAGGAACTACGATTGCTCTGTTTATCTTTAACGGGAATACGTAGGCATAAGATTGCGAAATCTTAGCGAGCACACCAATCCAAAACTTTAGGTCCAGTACCTTCACACACTAATCAAAATCCTTAGGTCCAGTACCTTACCAAAAACATCGGAACAATCCCGAAATCAACAAAAACTCTCTCTCTCTCTCTCTCCCTCAAATACTCCCAAAGGAGAAACTTTCCCAACCAACAGAAAAACACCAGTAAGTAGAAAACAGTAAGTATAATTGCTAACGATCTGTGGATAACCACATATAGGATGGGTAATTGACAACTTCCCATTGTATAACCTGACCCCCGGACTCCCCGATCTCTTTAAGCATTTGTTTAGATAAACATTTGCATGCAGGTTAGTTTGAGATAGCTTCCCTTTCCTTTCCAGCTTCATAGGATAAATAAGAAATCAGAAAGTAGCACCCAACTCCTACCATTGCGGTGAGGAAAAACCCATGGCAATAAGGTGGTCGCGTCACCGACAAAAATCGCACGCTACACCATCACTCCTCAATAGAATGGTGTGGTTAAGAGAAAGAATATGACAATTCAAGAATGTGCAAGACTCATGCTTCATGCCAAGAAACTTCCATATCATTTTTGGGCTGAAGCCATGAATACTGCTTATTATATCCTGAATAGAGTAACCATCCGATCTGGCACATCTGCTACTTTATATGAGCTATGGAAAGGAAGGAAGCCAATTGTAAAATACTTCCATGTTTTTGGGAGAAAATGTTACATTTTGGCTGACCGTGAGCAAAGGAGGAAGATGGATCCTAAAAGTGATGAAGGAATATTTCTGAGATACTCTACAAATAGCAGAGCCTATAGAGTATTCAACTCCAGAACTAATGTTGTGCTGGAATCCATAAATGTTGTGGTTGATGACTCAACTACAAAAGCTGCTGTCATAGATGATATTGGAGCATTATTTCCCATGAGTCATGAAGATGTCACATAACATGTTGGAACATTACATGATGCTCCTGAAGATGTTGCGGACTCAAATGTTAATATTGAAGCTACAGAGACTGAGAAAGTAGACAAGGGACCCTCCACCAGAATTCAGAAAGATCATCCTAAGGAGCTTATAATAGGAGATCCAAATGGTGGAAGAATGACCAAATTAAGAGAAGTTGTTGCTGGCGCTTGCTTTGTCTCAAAGTTGGAATCCAAGAATGTCAAGGAGGCCTTGACTAATGAATTCTGGATCAATGCTATGCAAGAGGAACTAGGGCAGTTAAAAAGTCATGAGGTCTGGGAGCTTGTACCAAAATCTAAAGGGTCAAATGTTATTGGTACAAGATGGGTGTTTAAAAACAAGTCTGATGAGCAAGGTGTGATAACTAGAAACAAGGCTAGACTTGTTGCTCAAGGGTACACTCAGATTGAAGGAGTGTACTTTGATGAAACTTTTGCTCATGTTGCTACATTGGAGTTTGTTAGATTGTTACTTGGAGTGACTTGTCTGTTGAAATTCAAGCTATTTCAAATGGATGTTAAGAGTGACTTTCTGAATAGATACTTGAATAAAGAAGTATATGTGGAACAACCAAAAGGATTTTTTGATCCTACATTTCCATATCATGTGTTCAAATTGAAAAAGACCTTGTATGGGTTGAAACAAGCTCCAAGAGCTTGGTATGAGAGGCTAACTGAGTTCCTTGTCAACCATGGGTACAAAAAAGATGGAATTAACAAAACTCACTTTGTTAAAAATAGGAATGGAAAACTCATGATAGCTCAAATCTATGTAGATGATATTATGTTTGGAGGGATGTCGGATGATATGGTTCAGCACTTTATCAAGCAAATGCAATCTGAGTTTGAGATGAGCTTAGTGGGTGAATTAACATACTTTCTTGGTCTCCAAGTCAAACATATGGAAGACTCCATATTCCTTTGTCAAGGGAAATATGCAAATAATATTGAGAAGAAGTTTGGCTTAGAGAATGCTAACCACAAAAGGACTCTTTCTCCTACACACTTGAAGTTAACTAAGGATGAAAAGGGTGTTAGTGTTGATCAGAGTCTGTATAGAAGCATGATTGACAGTCTTCTATATCTTACTGCAAGTAGACCTGACATAACTTTTGCTATAGGAGTTTGTGTAAGATATCAAGCTGAACCCAAAGTCAGTCATATCAATCAAGTCAAAAGGATTCTGAAGTACGTGAATGGTACATGCGACTATGGTCTGTTATATTCTCATAGTTCTAATTCCATGTTGATGGGATATTGTGATGCTGATTGGGCCGGTAGTGTTGATGATAGGAAGAGCACCTCTAGTGGATGTTTCTTTCTGGGAAACAACTTGATTTCATGGTTTAGTTAGAAACAAAATTGTGTTTCTTTATCTACTTTTGAGGCTGAATACATAGCTGCAGGTAGCAGTTGTTCTCAAATGATGTGGATGAAGCAGATGCTGACTGAGTATAATGTCACACAAGGTGTCATGACACTTTTCTGTGACAACTTGAGTGCCATCAATATTTCAAAGAATCCTATTCAGCACAGCAGGACCAAACATATTGACATCAGACACCACTTTCTTAGAAATCTTGTGGAAGATAAAGTTATAATATTGGAGCATGTTACCACAGAGAATCAGTTAGCTGACATCTTCACTAAAGCCTTGGATGCTAATCAATTTGAGGTGTTGCGGGGCAAGCTTGGGGTTTGCCTGCCTGAAGATTTGTAGCAGGCAATTTGGTGTGGGAATATTATTCGTGTGAGTGTATATGTGTTCCCACAAACTAGAGAGAGGTCTTCAAAGCGAACTCTCATTTGTAGCATTATTCATCAACATCTTGATATCCAGATGAGACTGATGATTATCTTGATGGAGAGGAAAAGGAAGAAGAGGATGATGAGGCTACTGAAGATGATATTTGAATGTAGTTTAATTCATATGTTTTGAATGGTTATGTAAGGGCTAAATGCCTAGGATATTTTTAGCACTTCATGTACTTGTTATGTACTTTAAACTTTTATGTTATTGTTTGGTTGTTTAGTTAGTTTAACTACCTTTGTCATATTATGGCTAAAAAGGGGGAGTGATACTAACCTAACTAACCACTGTTAACCACTGGCTGCTGCTATTGAGGGGGAAAGCACTAATCACTTGCTGCAGAAGAAGGAATTGATTGAGGGGGAGGCTATATTGTGTTTTTCTACTGTGCTGTTCTGATTTTTGGCCTCTGACGTTGTGTTTTTGCTTGCAAGGGTTATTTAGTTAGTTTTAGCCAAAATCTGCCAAAGGGGGAGATTGATGAGTCCAAGCCTTTGAGGTTAGCATCAATTTTGGAAAAACTAATTTAACAGCAAGATGTTGGACAAGATGTCCTAACATGAAGAACTGAATGAAGATCAACATGTTGGATAAGATGTCCTATCTAATGATTCGACATCTTTGTTTGTTACTTTTTCAGTTTTGAATACTTCTATTTTAATTCCAGATCTCAGAGTATTATGGGAATATTTGTTTATCCTAGGTGGCATTCAAGATTGAGGAATCAGAGATTCTAATGTGAAGATGCCGTTTTCTAAGTGTGAAGACATTTTAGGAAACTTTGGATTGAAGAAACTATTCTTGAGGAGAATCAATTGCAGATTCTGTGTAACAGAATTGCTTCATTTTTGAAGTCCAAATCCAGTCTAGTTTATGGTTATAAATAGGGTGGATTTAACCTAAGAAAAGGGTAAAAAATACATTGTTGCTTAGTGTGTTTTTAAGGTTTGTATTTTTTAGCCTCTCTTGTGTCGTGTGGATACTAGAGCTGGACTGTTTGCATTGAGTTGTAATTTTTATCACTGCTGTGATTGAAAGGGAATTGAGAAGGGTCTCATAACTAGGAAGAGTCTTAGGTAGAAATTAAGCACGGGTAGTGATTAAGTGATAAGTTGTAAACCGGAGGTTGGTTTGCTTAGAAGTAATACTATCTAGTGGATTTCATTCCTGGCTTGGTAGCCCCAGACGTAGGTATTGTTGTACACCGAACTAGGTTAACAATTACTGCGTGTTTGTTTACTTTATGCAATTTTTATTTTGCTCCTTATTGTCATTGTGATTGAAGCAGAGATCAAGTGTCTCAACATCTCTCAAGACATCTGAGATCTTCTACCATAATTTCAACCATGAAGTGTAATTTTAAGCTCAAACACTCATGGTGCAAGCTTCGTTTTACTTCATCGCTCATGTCTCCATGCTCAAGATCAATTTATTTGATCTGAGCAAATAGAATTTTCAGAAATACGCAAGAACCCTAGCTACTTCAAACAAAAATTAAATTCCAAAGATGAAGAATAAATTCCAGTTAAGTTAGGGGAAATGATCAGTGGAACAAGACAAAGAGAATGGTAACTTGTTTGGATGAAAATGAAACTCGTATCTACCTTTCCCAAATGAGCTTCAAAGTCTGAAAATGGTGGAATCGGTTTGATGCTTAGAGGTCATGGCATGCTATGGTAATGCTTAGGTTAGCTTCAGAAGAGATTGGTGATAGATTATGGGTGAAGAATTAGAGTTGAAACGAAGAGAAAATGAGGTTTCAACTTTCTGGTTTTGAGGTGATTTCGAGCTTTAGAGTATCAGGGATTTTTTGGATTTCCAAGCTTGAGAAAAGAGGTAAAAGCTTTCTCTATTTATAAGGAATAAAATGATGTGCTCATATGTGTGAGATCAGATCCAAAACGTGTGAACCCATTCTAGAATTTTCTCATTTTTTGTAACCGTGTGAAGCAAGGTGAAAAGCATGATTCAGGACTTGAAATGAGTTATTTTTCACTTGGCGAGATGTGTTTTACAACCACAAACGAGTTTGCACATGTGTTTTGGTCCCCAAGTTGAGTTTTAGGTCATTTCTAAAATTGATGGTCACGAAACAGAGTTGAGATCACTTACTTCCAATTGAGGCCAAATGGAATTCCCTCGTGCGTTTTGTGATTTTTCTTGAGCTAAATGTTCCTTTCATGGAGTAGAACTCAATGCAAAAAATAACTAATTCCATTGGATGCTTGATGAGAAAATGACAAGTTTAGAAAGTTGAGGGAAAACCACTAAAAATTAGGTCTGGCATTAGGTCAAACAGGTCATGACCTAGTTTTGTGCATAAATGGCATTCAAGATTTGAGGTCCTTAGAGCATGAATTAATGGTTGAACTCTAAAGCAAAGTTGTAGAGCACATCAATAGAGATATTTGGCAAAAAGAAGCGCTCATAAAATTTGAAAATTAAAGAAGTTATGATCTTTGGAACATAGGCATGCCATACTTGAACTTTAGGCCAAACATTTCTAAGTCTACAAAATGACCTATAATGTTTCCACACTTTTGATGGTATGCCAATCACAATTACTTGGAGAGGATGTCAAGATGAGTCATTTTCCCAAAGAAGCACTCAAAAATGTTGAAGTATGAAGAAGTTGTAAAGTCTTGAACTTAGGCTTGAGATGTTGACTTTTTTGGTCAAATCTCCTTGAAAAAACTTGCAACCTCGGATATTTTCTTGCATTTCAAGGAACATTGATGATAATATGAACTAAAAATGATGTACTCTTGATTGTTATTTGATGAAGCTTGCATTGGCTTGAAGAAACTTGTTGATGAAGGCATGGAAATAAACATATGAACCTTGGAAATTTCTTGAGAAACAAGCCACCCAATCTTGAGATATCTTTGATCAAATGAAGTTTGAATGATGCTTGAGACTCCATGATTTGAGATTAGAGGTCATGCTTTGATGAATGGCCTTTGAAAATCAAGGGTTGACCACACTTTGACTTGAGGAACTCAAAACCCTAGCTAAGGAGACAATCACTTGATGCTCTTGATTCCAAACCCGACTGTTGTACCCCAAATTTTATCCCATAGATGTCATAACATTTTGCACTTACATTTAGGGTTCATTCATTTGTGCATTGTTAACTAACCCATATCTTTGCTAGTTTGTTTTCTTTGTGAAAATCAGGATTGACACAAGAAAGAGGATAAGAACAATAAACCAAGTTCTCATGTGTTTTAAGGTCACCAAGGCATTTGTGAATATTGTAAGAAAATAAAAAACAAAAGAAAAAAAAAGAAAAGAAAAAAAAAAGAAAAAAAAAAGAAAAGGAAAAAAGAAAAGAAAGAAAAAAAGAAAAAAAGCATTTCAAGGCACTGGCCACACTTTGGTGGCACTGGCCATGAAATGCATGGCACTTGCCACTTGAAGATACATGGCACCCACCATGAGGAAACATGGAGCCTGCCATGAAGTTGGTTTATGGCCCCTGCCATGAAGAAACATGGCACTTGCCATGAAAAATGTGGCGTTTGCCACCTTTCCCAAAATTTGCACCTAAAATAATATATTTTAAAACAAGTTAAAGCAAGTGGATCCAAGTCATCATGAAGAAAGAAAAGTTTTTCAGTAAAAGCATGACCCCTCTCCCATCAGCACACAAAAACAACCTAACCTATTCTGATCAGTGAAGATTTTTCAAAACTCAGCCACTTGCCAGCTTACACGAGGAAATCTTGAAAAAGGGTAAACTTGGCAAAACGAGAAAACGGACCATACCTCAAGCTCCTTCAATTTTCCTATAAATAGAGACTTAATCTCCATTCTAATACATACCAGATTCACCCTAAAAATACAGGCTGAATACTCTCTTCTTTTTCTCCCCCACTTGTTCTTGAAAATCTGCAAGTACGTTGTTGCAAGAAATTTGGAGAAGAAGCTCGTCATTTATTTTTTTCCAGAACACGTATCTGTGAAGAAGTAGTGGACTTTCTCCACTAGGTAACACTCGTTCTGTTTTACTTCGTTTCCAAAATATCATGATTATTTGCTTCATACTGTTAATGTCTGATTCTTGAATAAATGTTGCAAATCATAAATATGTGAATTTGTTTGAGGTATCGTGAATTGGATTCGTGATTGTTATTTAAAAACAGAACAAAAAAAAGGGACTTTAATGGCACTCGCCATGCTGGAAATAGCATGAACATGGCGCCTGCCATGCTTGGTAATTGATGGCGCTTGCCATGGGAATAAGTGGCGCTGACCACAAGAAGAATAATGCTTGCCATGAAAAAATCATGGCACCTGCCATGAAGAATTGTGGCGACTACCATATTGCTATTATTTATTTGTTTGTTTCATAATTTTATTTCTCATGGCCATATTAGTTTTTTTAACTTAGTTTTTAAATTTCACTTCTTAAAATTAATTTCATTTTTCTTTCTAAAAACTTCAAAACAAAAAAAAAATGCTTTACTTCATATTCGATTCGCGGACTCTTTTTATGAAAAATCACCAACTGTTTCCTAAAAACTTTTTGAAGATTTTTTTGAGCATTATGTGGTATGTGATATATTTGCTTAAGGTTTGTTCCTGAACCTTAGACAATGTCATTCTGTTATTTGTACGTACTGGCTTTTGTTGCTAAGTTTCATAACTTTACATATCTCTGATTTCAAAATGTAAAAATGTTATCCCTGCCTTACTTGTGTTCACTTATCCATGCTTGCCATGTTCATACTTGGAATTTCATATTGATTAATGTTCATTATCTTTGAATTCTTAAATTCGTATTGTTCATTTATTTTCAATCCCCTTCAACTCTTGTTTACAAGTTATTATCTCCCCCTTCTTCCAAAGGAAAGTCTCTCTATTGACCTCAAAGTCATAGATAGCTCATTACCCTTTTAACCTAGCCTTAGGCTTGGAGTCGCCGCACTCCACGTAGGTGTCTTACTGTCATACCCTACTTTCTCGTGGACACTTCTTTCCCTGTTTTTACCTAACCTTAAGTTTAGATTCGCCGCACTCCACGTAGGTGTCTTGCTTTCAGACCCTACATTCCCTTTGGAACTTTGGCCACAGTCAATGGTTCCTCTCTCACCCTTAGTTTGGGGAACTACAGACGCTCTGATTTCTCAAGTTCATCTTGAGAATACGTAGGCATAGGATTGCGAGATCCTATCGAGCCACCTTTTCTTTTTTCCACCTTTATATTTTACACCCTTTTTTACCTCTCGTTGAGGGGAACTATGAATGCTCTGATTCCACTCCCATCAAGATACGTAGGCACAAGATGCGATGTCTTGGCGAGCATACTTAGTATATATACCCCTAGGTCTTTACCTTATCACTTTTCCTTAGCAAGCAAACATAAATTAACACAAACACTAACAAGAGGTTCCCGTAGAGTACTATGAATACTTAGGATGCTAACACCTTCCCTAGGTATAACCAACCCCGGAACCCTAGATCTCTTATTATGGTTTTTCGATCTTTACCCTTTCCTTTTGATAAATCAAAGCTCGGTGGTGAATTTCAAAGATGTGTAATTCAAGTTAATTAATAGCTTGATATCCGATTCTCACCGCAACAGAAATGGCGAATTCACTGGGGAAAGAAGGCTCTAAGAGGGTTAAGCCTATCTTGTTTATATTTGTGTTATCTTACATGTTTGCTTGCTTGTACATTTGTATATTTATATATGTATATATAGATCCGTTGTGCTTGGGTTTTTTGTATGTAGGGTTGTTACTTTGAGTGGTGAGGATATGTCCTATACCCGGACTTGAGAGTACACCTTTGATAGGACGATGGTATATTCAAGGAGACTTTGAGGGAGTCGATTCCCAAAAAATTTGACTTGAGACACCATCACTCAGTTGAGGCCCCCTCGAGAGTTTAGTCATGTTGAACGAGTCTATTCGTGAAAACGTTACTACTCTCGACCTAGGTGCCCGTGAAACTAATGACCATAAGTCACCTTTAACCCCACTTGGCCTGCTAGGATGTAGTGCATGGACTATGAGGGAGTCTATTCCCGAATTGGTTGCTACACGATACTACACTCAGACGAGACTCTCTTGAGAATATTATTGACTACCAAGTTATCTGGGAAATCGATAATATCTGAAAGATGGGTTGTCGACCCTGGGAACTCTTTAGAGCCCTGTTCTACAAATACAAGAACCCTAGTACACACACTGTGGTTGGTTCTTTACCCAGACTCCATGCTGTGATCTCTAACCCTTGATCCTGTTGCATGTGATTTACATCCTATTTGCATCGTATTGCATATCTTTTGCATCTTTGCATGATTCATTGCATACGTCTGTCTGTCCAGTTACTCATCTCCAACTGTCTCTATATTCTGGAGTCTGTCTGTGAATCGTCTAGCTGATTCCTCGACACTGATACCGGACTAAAGCTAACATCAGATGCAAAATGTCAAGAACAACCCTCTGCCAGGGCACGCCAAGTGAAGCTTCAGTCGACTTCAGCTCAGCTACTTTCCGAAGACAGGACAACTCATCCTTGTAGTTAAATAGTCACTAGGCCTTGTTTCTCGTTGTGTGCATTTTCCTTATTTTGTAATGGCTGTTTGCCTTCAAATTATGTTTGTACTTTCTTGATTAATGAAATGAGCATTTCAACTTTTGATTCAATTCATTATTTACATTTTTATGCTTTCTTTTGCAAAATATTTTATCTCTTTTCCACTTTCTTTATGATCATGCAAAGATTGGAGGGAGGATGATGAAAACATTATATCCATAACTGTTGTGGTATGCTTTCAATTAAACTTTGCTGACGATGTAAGTCATTGTTTCAATCCCTAAACACTGAAGAAATAAGGAAGATAATCCCTCGTTAACCACCTCGAGCCTAGAAGTAGGAGTTTTTCTTTCCTTACAAAAAACCCTTAAATCTCAACCTTGGGGCAGGGTAGTTCTCAGTTTAACTTAGTTATGCATTCGAACGCAAGCGCTTCATGCAAGACACCAGTCAACTCTCTCAAATCAAATGACAATAAAAAGAAGAGGTCTCAAAACCTCAGAAGACAAACAAGAGGTCTCATAACCTCAACAAAAAAGAGGTCTCATAACCTCGACAAAGACAAGAAGAGGTCTCATAACCTCAGTAAAGACAAAAAAGAGGTCTCATAACCTCAGTGAAGACAAGAGGAGGTCTCAAAACCTCAGCGTTAAAAGATAACCAAATTCTGCAAGGGAATAATGATTATCCCAGGTGTTTGAATCATCATCAACTATCATCATTCCTAACCTATGGGAACCTGAGTGCATAGTTTGAGTTGATTGAGCATAGGACTGGAGATCATCACGAAGATTGGGTGGGCACAAATAAACTTTGAGCTTTAATCCTTTGTTTCATAAGCCATGAACCAGGCCACGTTACAACCCTCAAAAGACCTAACTAAAGCAAGGTTATTTTGAAAGCATACTACAGCAAGGTTGCGTAAACTGACTCCCAAAGATCTTTGCAGATCATCTATTTTGGCATCATACCTTTCACTTTTAAATGTCTTGAATCGCCGTGTTTAGACCAGTGACTCATTGTGTTGTGCATCTTCCAAAAATAATTTTGATTTCAAAAGTTGCATGACTTTGCTTTAAAATTACCATGTTTGTACAAATACTTTTGTTTGCAAATTTGCTTTCCTCTCAAGGAATTTTCAAATAATTAAGAAACTTGGTGATCTTATCAGGGGCAAGTTCTTTCCAAATCCTATTGAGGAATCAGTTCAAGGGTTGTTGTTCAGGGGCAAGTCCTTCTCAGAATTAGTTTATCCAGAATATTTTTCAAGACTCAAGCTGGGGCAAGCTTTCCCAGTGCATAGTGAAGCAATCATTTACACACTCAGACAAATTGAAGCAATGATTAGTTCATCTACAGCAGTCAGCTAATCTGGGGCAGTTTATTGAAGAATCCCCAAGCAGCTCTCCGTCCTTCCTACAAGGATCATCAACTTGGATACAGTTTACCAGTGTGGCAATGATGTGTTCAGCAGTAGCATCTTTAGTCCCCGAGCAGAATGGCAGTGATCTCTGTGTTGAGGAATCAGTCTTCCAGTCTTGTCTTCTCACCAAAAGAGTCGAGCTGTGTCGTCAGCATCTACATCTGCATTTGATTATATATCATCTGCATAATTCATATACATATGCATATCATGAGTGTTTCATCCTCATTTTCATTTCTCCCGAGGTCATGTTGTTATCCACGTCATACCTTGTGGTCAAAGTCCAACTTACTTGGCACCTACCAAAACGTTATATGTCATTTCATTCAGTGCCATTCCTGAATGTTGTCGTTTCCTTGAGTATCTAGTCCTATTGTTAGATGTTTGTCTTCTCTCCTTCCAGTGCTATTCCTGGATCTTTATATTTTCTCACTCCAGTTCTATTCCTGGATGTCAGTCTCTTGTGATCTCCAGTGCCATTCCTGGATATCTTATTCCTATTATTTCTCCCAGTGCTATTCCTTGAAGTTTTGCTTATCTTCTATAATCCACATCAAATTTTCTTGGATATCTTTCAGTGTCATTCTTGAAGGCCTTATCTGTTCATTTAGTGCCATTTCTAGATGAGTTTTCTCCTTTGCATTCAGTGCCATTCCGGGATGTCTTTCTCACTATCAGCCGATACCATTCCTGAATATAGTGATTTGCCTTTACTTTCAGTACCATTTCTGAAAGTTCACAGTCATTCAATACTGTCTTGGATACTGTGATTCCTTTTGTCCAATGCTTTCTTGGATTTCACCTTTGTTCACATTCATCCAATGATTTCTTGGATATTGTGATTCCTTTTATCCAATGCTTTCTTGTGTATCTCTTTGTTCATATTCGTTCAATGCTTTCTTGGACGTTGTGGTTTCTTTTTTATCCAATGCCTTCTTGGATTTCACCTTTTGCCTCATTTGCATCTGATGCCTTCTCAGATAGTATGAGTTTACCTTTCATTCAAAGCCATTATTGAATGTCTGGTGTCCTTTTATCCAATGCTTTCTTGGATCTCTACCTTTCTCACGTTTATCTGATGCCTTCTCAGATATTGTGATTTGTACCTTTCATTCAAAGCCATGATTGGATGATTGTTTTCTTTGTATCAAATTCCTTCTCGGATCCCTCTTTTGTTCACTTTATCTAAATCCATTATTAGATATTGTGATTTATACCTTAATTCAAAGCCATTATCGAATGTCTGGTGTCTGCTTGTCCAATGTTTTCTTGGATCCTTACTTGGTTCACTTTCATATAAAGCCATTATTTGATATCGTGATTGTACCTTTCATTCAAAGCCATTATTGGATGTCTGGTTTCTTTACATCTGATGCCTTCTCAGATTTAACTTTTTATCTCATGCCTTCTCAGATTTAACTTTTTATTTCATTCTCATCTGACGCCTTCTCAGATATTATTTGTACCTTTCATACAAAGCCATTATTAGATGACTGGTTTCTTTGCATCCATTGCTTTCTTGGATCTCTGCTTTGTTCACTTTTATCTAAAGCCATTATTAGATATTGTGATTTTACCTTTCATTCAAAGCCATTATTGGATGTCTGGTTTCTTTTGCCATCTGATGCTCTTCTGGATGTGCCTTTCTCTTTCTGATGTTCTTCCAGATTGAGTCTTTGTTATCTGATTCCCCAGTGGAGACTGTCTTTCCAGTTCTATTCCATTGAGGATCTTGTGTTATAAGTGTCAGCCGGTCACCCTTGAACTAGTTGCTCAGTCACCTTAGATATTCCCCAATTTGTTTCAACTTCCCCAGTGTTGTTGTCATTCCCAATGAGTGTTTGCTCATGATGTTGCTCTATCCCCGTTTGCTTTTGTTGTTGTCTGCATCTTGCATCTTTGCACTATCATATCAACATACTAGAAGTTCATTGGCATGGCAGCATTCGCATGTCTGTTGCCTATCCTTAGCATCTGCATTCCATCTAAGGGAGAAAATTTTCGATTTGCTATATTTAAATATCTTTCACCTTGATGTCCCGAGGATTCCCATTCCTCGTGTCATCCGGTAAAGTTATTTAAATAGGGGCAACTATTGTACCCCAAATTTTACCCCTTAGATGTCATAACATTTTGCACTTACATTTAGGGTTCATTCATCTGTGCATTGTTAACTAACCCATATCTTTACTAGTTTGTTTCCTTTGTGAAAATCAGGATTGACTCAAGAAAGAGGACAAGAACAATAAACCAAGTTCCCGTGTGTTTTAAGGTCACCAAGGCATTTGTTAATATTGCCGCTTGAAGATACATGGCGCCCACCATGAGGAAACATGGCGCCTGCCATGAAGTTGGTTTGTGGCGCCTGCCATGAAGAAAAATGGCACTTGCCATGAAAAATGTGGCTTTTAGCACCTATCCCACAATTTGCACTTAAAATAATATATTTTAAAACAAGTTAAAGCAAGTGGATCCAAGTCATCATGAAGAAAGAAAAGCTTTTCCATAAAAGCATGGCCCCTCTCCCATCAGCACACAAAAGCAACCTAACCTATTCTGATCAGTGAAGATTTTTCAAAACTAATCCACTTGCCAGCTTGCACGAGGAAATCTTGAAAAAGGGTAAACTTGGCAAAACGAGAAAACGGACCATACCTCAAGCTCCTTCACTTTTCCTATAAATAGAGACTTAATCTCCATTCCAATACACACCAGATTCACCCCAAAAATACAGGCTGAATACTCTCTTCTTTTTCTCTCCCACTTGTTCTTGAAAATCTGCAAGTACGTTGTTGCAAGAATTTTGGAGAAGAAGCTCGTCATTTTTTTTTCCAGAACACGTATCTGTGAAGAAGTAGTGGACTTTCTCCACTAGGTAACACTCGTTCTCTTTTACTTCGTTTCCAAAATATCGTGATTATTTGCTTCATACTGTTAATGTCTGATTCTTGAATAAATGTTGCAAATCATAAATATGTGAATTTGTTTGAGGTATCGTGAACTGGATTCGTGATTGTTATTTAAAAACTGAACAAAAAAAAGGGACTTTAATGGCACTCGCCATGCTAGAAATAGCATGAACATGGCGCCTGCCATGCTTGGTAATTGATGGCGCCTGCCATGGGAATAAGTGGCGCTGGCACAAGAAGAATAATGCTTGCCATGAAAAAATCATGGCATCTGCCATGAAGAATTGTGGTGACTGCCATATTGCTATTATTTATTTGTTTGTTTCATAATTTTATTTCTCATGGCCATATTTGTTTTTCTAACTTAGTTTTTTAATTTCACTTCTAAAAATAAATTTCATTTTTCTTTCTAAAAACTTCAAAACAAAAAAAGTATGCTTTACTTTATATTCGATTCTCGGACTCTTTTTATGAAAAATCACCAACTGTTTCATGAAAACTTTTTGAAGACTTTTTTGAGTATTCTGTGGTATGTGATATATTTACTTAAGGTTTGTTCCTGAACCTTGGAAAATGTCATTATGTTATTTGTACGTACTGGCTTTTGTTGCTAAGTTTCATAACTTGACATATCTCTGATTTCAAAATGTAAAAATGTTATCCTTGCCTTACTTGTGTTCACTTATCCACGCTTTCCATGTTCATACTTGGAATTTCATATTGATTAATGTTCATTATCTTTGAATTCTTAAACTCGTATTGTTCACTTATTTTCAATCCCCTTCAACTCTTGTTTACAAGTTATTATCTCCCCCTCCTTTCAAAGGAAAGTCTCTCTATTGACCTCAAAGTCATAGATAGCTCATTACCCTTTTAACCTAGCCTTAGGCTTGGAGTCGCCGCACTCCACGTAGGTGTCTTGCTGTCAGACCCTACTTTCCCGTGGACACTTCTTTCTCTGTTTTTACCTAACCTTAAGTTTGGAGTCGCCGCACTCCACGTAGGTGTCTTGCTTTCAGACCCTACCTTCCCTTTGGAACGTTGGCCACAGTCAATGGTTCCTCTCTCACCCTTATTTAAGGGAACTATGGATGCTCTAATTTCTCAAGTTCATCTTGAGAATACGTAGGCATAGGATTGCGAGATCCTAGCGAGCCACCTTTTCTTTTTTCCACCTTTTCTTTTTTCCACCTTTCTATTTTACACCCTTTTTTACCCCTCGTTGAGGAGAACTACAAATGCTTTGATTCCACTCTCGTCAGGGTACGTAGGCACGGGATGCGATGTCTTGGCGAGCATACTTAGTATATATACCCCTAGGTCTTTACCTTAGCACTTTTCCTTAGCAAGCAAACATAACTTAACATAAACACTAACAAGAGGTTCCCGTAGAGTACTACAGATACTTAGGATGCTAACACCTTCCCTAGGTATAACCAACCCCCGAACCCTAGATCTCTTATTAGGGTTTTTTGATCTTTACCCTTTCCTTTGGAAAAATCAAAGCTCGGTGGTGAATTTCAAAGATGTGCGATTTAAGTTAATTAATAGCTTTGAAATTCTGGCACAGATATCAGATGTCCTATACAGATGTTGAGACACTGATATCAAACACAATGAACAAGATAACAATTTATAATAATAGTGCAGAAGGTAAATAACACAGCGATATGTTTACCCAGTTCGGTCTAACACACCTACTCTGGGGGCTACCAAGCCAAGGACGAAATCAATATACGATAGTATCAATTCACAGATCATACAAACACCGAATAATCTGCTCACTTAATCACTACCCTTCCTATGACTTCTACCTAAGACTCACCAAGGTATGAGGCCCTCCTCAAATCCCTCTACAACCACAACCCGTGATTGGTACCTTTCCACACAAGAAACAAACTGAAAGACACACTTTCAAGACACACAATTCTCAATACTTCACAGCTTATGAGAATTGACACACAAGAAACTCAATGCTTAAAAGCTTATGAGTAACTTGACAGAACTTACAACACAACAATCAGTCCTTATACTGTTATCAGAATGATACCAGTTAGGCTCACAAAATACACTCGAAAACCCTAAAAAACACAAGTAAGTTCCACACCTAAAACTAGGTTTACATCAGTCAATATATAGCAATTAATCTGGACTGAATTGGGCTTCAAAAATGCAGCAAATAGACTGCTCACAAATCTGCAAAATTAACTCCAACAAAATAGGTCTTCAATCCAAAGTTTCCTATTATGTCTCCATAATTAGAAACAGCAGCAAATCCGAAAACCAACAAATAACCATAATCCAAAAATGCTTTGGATGCCACATAGGATGACCAAATATTCCCAGAATATTCAGTAACAAATTACACAAACAGAATCTGCATTAAAACCGAATCCACAACGCAATGTCCTATGAGCAGGCATGGAACATCTTCATTCGACATGTTGAAAACAGCCACTTAGAACATTAAGATTCAACATCTTGCTGCTATAATAGTTTTAGCAAAATAAATGCCAACCACAAAAGCACAGAAATAACAATCTCCCCCTTTGGCTTATTTTGGCTAAAACTACACATACAGAAAAAACTTTAAAAGAAGCACAAACAGCAAAAAATTATCCATATATCAGACAGCAGCGAAAACACAAAAAAAATCCAGCATAACAGCACTCCCCTTCAGCTGCATACAAACTCTCAGTACAGCAAACAACTCATCATAGCAAACTGGCAAAACTCCCCCTCAACAGCAGCAACATTTCACATTCTCCCCCTCAACTACTGCAGCAGCACAAGCACACAAGCACTCAAGCATTCCCCACACAAACATACTACTCCCCCTTTTTAGCCATAAATATGACAAAGGCAAGTAGAACAAGTCAAGGTAACCATAAACCAGAGTAAAGTACAGAGGAGATACAAATAAAAACTATTCAGGTGTTTCAGACAACAAAACAACAAAAGCAAAAAAAAACTTCTGCAAAAATTAAGCCATTATTCTGCAGCAGCATCATCTTCAGATTCAGCAATGTCTTCACTCTCTCCATCAGCAACAGCATCAGTATCAGTATCACCACTCCTAGATCCAGAGTCATTTGAACTCTGCTCACATTCTCTATCAGATTCTACAGAAGCATCATCTTCAGCAGTTCCTTGGTCCTTACCAGTTGTCCCACCAGAAGCATTCCTTTTCTCCATGAGGGTTTTGATCAACTGTTCCAGTTTGGCCTTCCAATCAGTGTCTCTTCTAATGGATTCTTCTAGTTCCTTGCAAGTTTCTTGCAGCTGAGCAACGACTTCATCATCAAGATTAGCATGACTGGAAGTCTGTGTAGATGTCCCAACAATGTCTGAGACATGTGCTCCACCAAGTAGCTTGTAGTGAAGGGAAAGAGGAGGTTTTCTTTTGAGCGCAGTGTCACCCCTCAACACAAGATTAGGACACTAATCTAGAATAATACCACAGATCAAGGAAGGAAAATAGATAGACATCTTAACTGCAGGTGAGCTAGCTTGTTTCAAAATCTGTTCAAATATGTATAGTCCAAAATCAAAAGGAATATTTTTCCCGATAGCATACATAAATTTGCCAAGTGTGGAGGAAATGGTAGATGTGTGATTTGTAGGAACCCAATTTACAACAGCAATCCTGTGGAGGATGGCATATTTGACACTTAGTTTTCCAGACGACAACTTCTCTGTATTTGGCCAATGTCTCATACAACCTCCAGTAATCTCCTTGCAAATAGTATTGTCTATAACCTCCAACTCAGGTTGAGGTTCCTTGCTCCTTCCCAGATAGTTATTGATAATTTCAGGAGAAAAAATGACAGCTTCTCCTCTTACAGACACTTTTCTGAGGTTGTCACCCCTGTCCTCATTACATTCTTCAAATAAGCTCACCACAAATTCCTTGACTAGATTTCCATAGCATGGTCCTATGTTGGACACCGTTCTTATCAATCCAGCATCCACAATGAGATCCATGATCTCTTTGTACTTATAGAAATCCTTCCCCAACTCTCTCTCAAGCGCAATCCTCCTTTGATCTACAATTCTCCATCTATCTGTGTTTCTCATAGAACTTTCAGCATAACCCTTTTTGCTGGTGGAGGTTTTCATACCAATGATGTCCTGGACATCTGTTTCAACTTCATAGTCAGAATCATTGTGATCAGTGATTTTTCTTTTCTTAGTGGGCACTACAACCTTGCTCCATTGTTTAGGAGGCCCTGCTTGAACTTTTCTTTCCCCACCTCCAGATTTACCACTCAATTTCGAAGACTTAGAGCCTTCACTTATCAGAGTTTTTCCTCTTCTTCTCTGAATTTTTCTCAGCATTCCAGCAATAGATTCCTCATCAGAAGTGAGGTCATCAACATTAATAACATCATCAGTCCTTACATCAGCTTTCCTTTTACTTTTTCTTTCACTGTATACATGCATGGGAACATCACCATTAGTCCTATCAGTAGGGCTGCTATTGATATTTTATGTTACTGATGTTAGAGCATTAGACCCGACATTTGCCTTAATTCCACTCAGAATCGAGGCAACAACCCTCCTAATTTCGTTATCCTTTTTGACAGCATCATCATCAGTGGAATTCTTGTTCACACCACAAGATTTAGTAACCTTCTTCTTCTCAACTAAGCCAGATTTAGATCCCTTTTCAGCCACGTTTTTCTTAGGGCTTACTTGGTTAGCATACAAACTAGTCACGGAGTGGTATTTCTTCCTAGGTGAGAAAGGTTTAGACTTCTTACCTGGAATGTTGACATTCGTTGTGTGAGAAGCTTGCTGGTTGCCTTTTGGGTCAGCCGGCATAACATTCAACGGAGCAATGTCGAGCACTAGGTCAGAGAGATTTATCATCCACAGTGATTCTTCATCTCCAGCATTGATTCGCGGAGAACCACTATTATCAAGATGTTGAGAAAATATTTAATTGATCACATGGTACAGTCTTGAGAATGTTAGTAGAAAACCCTAAGACACGTGAGCTTTGAAGAGAAGGTGCAAGAGGAATTTGTGTAGAGTAAGTTTGCTGAAAATATGGTGTGTTTGCCCGCCTATTTATACTTTTGAGGACTAGGCCCAGAGTAGAGCGGTATTCACAGAATTTGATTACCCGACTCGCTTCAATTGCACATTTATCAAATTCTCCTTCTAAACTTACCTTGCTGGCATACTTGCTAAATTTAAGCTCATTATTACATTTCACCAAGCAAACATCATGAGTTGCTTTATAATTTATCAGCACCTGTTCTAACTTGATAGTCTTTCCAATATCTTTCTTAGTCTCCACGCCTATTCCAGTGTTCTCAGAACTCCACAGATAACAATTATCTGTCGCTCTCTTACCTCTCATGATAACCTTACCCTTCTTTTTTGTTATCAGACATTCAGAATTGGTAAAGTTTACCTTGATACCTTGATCACATAATTGACTTATGCTGATCAAGTTTACATCTAAACCTTCAACAAGTAATACCTCCTCTAGATTGGGTTTACCTGCACAGTCCAGATTTCCAACACCTATAACCTTCCCTTTTGATCCATTACCAAAGGTCACGTAGTTGACAGAATGAGACTTCACATCTGACAGACATCCCATGATACCAGTCATGTGCCTGGAACATCCACTGTCGAAGTACCATTTTTCCATTGCAAAGACACTGAAAGAATTATGAACCATGTGTTCCTCTGTAGTACTCTTAGGAGTCCACACTTTTGTTGCCCCAATCCACTCTTGTTTCCTACTTGACTGTAAGCCATTCTTGGGGTAGCCATATAATCTGTAGCAGAAGGGTTTTATATGTCCAAGCCTTCCACAATAGTGGCATTTCCATCTTTGATTCTTGTTTCTTGTGACATTCTTCTGATGTCTGTGAGGATGTTGCAACATGTTATACGACATCTTTGATTCCTTTTCAGGTTGAGCAGGTGTCACTTCAGGCCATTTTCCCTTATCCATCTCGCTGGAACTTTCAAACCCGAGACCCCTAACATCTCAAACATCTCTCCCTGACTTCAAAATCTCATCAAGCACATCAAAGCTGCTATTAAGCATTCTGACTGTTTTGATGACATTATCCAGTTTGGAGTTCAGAATAACTACTTCATTTTTTAGATCAGAGATAGTAGCCAGATGCTCTACCTGTTCAGCTTTTAGATGAGCAATGATTTTCTTTTGTTCTTCTTTCTGCTGACACACTTCTTCACTTTTAACGTATAAGTTCTTATAGAAAGCAGCTAGCTCTTCAAAGGTAAGATCATCAATGACTGAATCTTCATCAGACTCACACACACCTGTTAATGCTGTGACCCTCTTTCCAGACTTCTCATCAGTTTCAGTTTCAGAATCATCTTCTGACCATGAGACTGATAGCCCCTTCTTTTGCCTCTTGAGATATGTGGGGCACTCAGACTTTACATGTCCAAAACCTTCACACTCATGACACTGAGCTCCTCTCTCTTGGTTAGAATTACCTTCAGTACTGGTATTTCTCCCAGCATTCTCATTTTTACTGATGCCAGATGGCTTGTCCTTAACATTTGACCTTGACTTCCAATCCACCTTTCTGAGTACTTTGTTAAATTGTTTGCCTAGTAACACCAGATCTTCTGAGAGGCCTTCATCTCTGTCCAGATTACTTTCCCTTTCTGAATTATTTGCCTTTGACACAAAAGTTATACTCTTCTTCTTTTTAGTCTTTTCACTGATCCCCAATTCAAATGTTTGAAGTGATCCCACAAGTTCATCCACTTTCATTTTATCTATATCCTGAGCTTCCTCAATAGCAGTCACTTTCATGTCAAATCTCTTAGGTAGAGATCTGAGGATTTTTCTGACTAGTTTGCTGTCAGACATCTTCTCACCTAGAGCACTTGAAGCATTAGCTATTTCAATAATGTTCATGTGGAAGTCATGAATGCTCTCATCTTCCTTCATCTTCAAATTTTCAAACCTGGTAGTGAGAATCTGAAGTTTTGACATCTTTACTTTTGAGGTTCCTTCATGAGCAATCTTCAGGACCTGCCAAGCCTCTTTAGCAATGGTGCAGTGTTCAATCAACCTGAAGATATTCTTGTTAACACCATTGAACAATGCATTCATGGCTTTGGAATTCCCTACGGACCCTTTGTAATCTGCATCATCCCAGTCTTCCTCTTTCTTCACCACATCAGTAGGGGTACCTTTTTCATCTTTGACCTTAGGGGGCTCCCATTCTTTTATAACAGCTTTCCATGCTTGATCATCGATGGATTTGATGAAAGCTATCATCCTTGGTTTCCAATAGTCATAGTTGGAACCATAAAGCAGAGGTGGTTTGTTCAGAAATCCTCCATCCTTGTCCATTGTACCAGAAATTACCTTCCCTGAATCTCACCCAGAACCAAATAAGGGTGCAAGCTCTTGATGCCAATTGAAATTCTGGCACAGATATCAGATGTCCTATATAGATGTTGAGACACTGATATCAAACACAATGAATAAGATAACAATTTATAATAATAGTGCAGAAGGTAAATAACACAGCGATATGTTTACCCAGTTCGGTCTAACACACCTACTCTGGGGGCTACCAAGCCAAGAACGAAATCAATAAACGATAGTATCAATTCACAGATCATACAAACACCGAATAATCTGCTCACTTAATCACTACCATTCCTATGACTTCTACCTAAGACTCACCTAGGTATGAGGCCCTCCTCAAATCCCTCTACAACCACAACCCGTGATTGGTACCTTTCCACACAAGAAACAAACTGAAAGACACACTTTCAAGACACACAATTCTCAATACTTCACAGCTTATGAGAATTGACACACAAGAAACTCAATGCTTAAAAGCTTATGAGTAACTTGACAGAACTTACAACACAAAAATCAGTCCTATATTGTTATCAGAATGATACCAGTTAGGCTCACAAAATACACTCGAAAACCCTAAAAAACACAAGTAAGTTCCACACCTAAAACTAGGTTTACATCAATCAATATATAGCAATTAATCTGGACTGAATTGGGCTTCAAAAACGCAGCAAATAGACTGCTCACAAATCTGCAAAATTAACTCCAACAAAATAGGTCTTCAATCCAAAGTTTCCTATTATGTCTCCATAATTAGAAACAATAGCAAATCCGAAAACCAACAAATAACCACAATCCAAAAATGCTTTGGATGCCACATAGGATGACCAAATATTCCCAGAATATTCAGTAACAAATTACACAAACAGAATCTGCATTAAAATTGAATCCACAACGCGATGTCCTATGAGCAGGCATGGAACATCTTCATTCGACATGTTGAAAACAGCCACTTAGAACATTAAGATTCAACATCTTGCTGCTATAATAGTTTTAGCAAAATAAATGCCAACCACAAAAGCACAGAAATAACAAGCTTGATATCCGATTCTCACCGCAACACCGACCTTGCAAAAGAAACAAAAGGGAAAAGGCATATTTTTGTATTTTGATTAAAGGTTAGTGAATTATAAAATATTTAAATTTAAAAGGGAGGATACACAAAGAGGTGCTTGGTGATCTCTGCAAAGGGAAACCCAAGGATGAAGTGGGGTTAGGGGACGACCAAGTTTGTGATCTTGATGAATTATAAAGATGCAAATGAGGTGGGATCTTAGGGGTAAAAATTAAGGTATGACACTGTCGAATTTAACCTCTTGGTGATAGAAAAAAACCTGAAGAGGATGTTGGGGATGAGAATAACCCCATGATTCAGGACACTTCCTCCAACACTTCCCTTAGTCGAGAGGAGATCTTAGCTATCGAAAATAAGAATCAGATAAAAGCCTTGAGTCAACTTTAGAAACTTGGCAGGTTATCAACTAGTGTTGTTTCTAATTATTCGAAAGCTTATGTGGTTGTTGCATCTGAAGGCTCTATAAACCTCATGATCCAACAATTCAGAGCTAATGTCATTGACATCGATATTTATTTGACCATAGAGGAAGATTCTAACTTTGTAACTAATATTCAGAAACTGCTTCAAGCAATGAATAAACAAAATATTGTTGACTCTCTTGTTCAATTACTATTCGACTTTGAAGCTTTCTTCAATCACATTTGTCGAGACATTCAGCTCAAGAAAACTTATGATGCCCAAATTCACTAGAAGAAAGGAGAAGTTATTGGAGAGTGGGATCTAAGTGCAACATTTGAAACCCAAGTCGATGAACTTGGGGCCAAATTCCAAGAACAAAAATATAAAATGACCTATATCACAATCAGATCTCGATCTAACATTCCCAAATTTCAAAACTAAACAAGAAGATTGCAAACTTGGAAAAACATAAATTCGAATTTAACAAGTCTAAATCGACTCTTACCAGGGAGAAAATCGACCAAGAAGCGAACAAAGGGGTTCAACATGCTGAGACTGTGCTTCAATTGAAGGATGAACTGGATAAATTGGAAGAAGCCTCTGGAAAACTAAGCACCAGACTTTAATTCTCATTGGAATGTCTTGAAGAGTTCAAGTGCAGATTCCCTACTTAGATGCCCTTCAATTTATAGTCTTTTATTTTGTGATGTTTTGTAATAACCACCATTTTGGCACCTTCTTTTGAACACCATTTTGGAATTTCATATATATGCATATTATTCTATTGAAATTCTAATTTCCTGTATCATAGGTTTGTATCTTTTCAAATACTTACCGTTTACTCTTAGGATTCGAAGGTCAGGTGCTAATTCTTAGATCTCATAAGCATTACTCGAGAATACTTGAATAATTCGGAATGGACCTTCCCAATTAGGGGACCATTTGCCTAAGGTCCTATATTTTCAATCAATAGGAAAAATAAATTTCCACACAATCTCTAGTCGAGAATGTTTTAACTTTAACTTTTTTATTATAAGCCTTGGTTACTCGCTCTTTTTTCCTTATCAAAATATCTAATGCAGCTAGCATTTCCTCATCCAAATTGACCAATTCATCCAACATCATTTTCCATTAATGTTCGGATGGTATCTCATTTTGTCTTTAATTCTCAGTCGATTTTAGATATATTTCGACAGGTAAGACAACATCATATCCATAGGTTCATCGAAAAGGAGTGGTATTTTTTGCTTCTTTAGGGGATGTTTGACATGCCCACAAGACTAGGTCCATATTTTTATGCCAATTCTTTGGCTTCTTCCCCACATGCTTCTTGATTAAGGTGTGGATGTTAACAACTTTATCCCCATCTCAGAAGCAAACCCTTGCATCTTTCGACCACTGAACACCGATCCTTGATTAGTCGTAATGGTTTATGGGATTCCGAATATATAAATAATATGCCTTTGTATAAAATTTATTATTGCCTCCAGGTCGACATTAACTAGGGGTATTGCTTTTATCCATTTAGTAAAGTAGTCAATACCAACTAAGATGTACTTCTGACTTTTAGACGGTGTTGGTCGAATCTCGCCAATCAAATCTAAAGCCCAACCTCTAAACGGCATTGGTTTCACAATTGCATGTAACTCCCTTGCTGGAACATGTTGAATGCCTGCATGTATTTAACATTTTTTACATCCCTTGGCAAATTCAATACAATTATTTAGCATTGTTGGCGAATAAACACCTTTTCGAAATAATAACCATTTTATTTTGTGTCCGACTTGATGGGTGACACAAGCTCCACTATGGACATTCGATACTGCTAAGACACTTGAGCAAGATACCTTCAGGTGTCTTTTTGAACAATTCAATCCTTATAATAACATAGCTTAGAGACCGGTATTTGACCTTTCAGTCAGGTCGAACCTATTGAATTTTCTAGATTTTAAACTATTGGTCTTCCCCAATCAGTATCTATCAAATTGTCAATGGCAAAGATATCAAAGTTTTTAGGATCTGCAGATCCCAATTTTGTCATCAACAAATCAAAAGGAGATAATATCGTCGACCTTACTCTTCCCCAAACCTCCCAAACATTCCTTTTGATACTTTGTATCTAGAGGCAATCTGAGCCAACTCATTTTCCTCTTGATTTTCAAATCAAGGGACATGTTGAATGTCGACAAAATCAAAACGATAAATTAGTCAATTTACTATAACAAAATAAATTATCAAATTCTACTTAATACACATGTACTCCTGTGTTATTTTCTTAACAACCAACTCAGAGTCTCCTCTTATTTCAACTCTTTTTGCCCCGTAATCTAACCAAATTCTGAGACCAGCTATCAAAGTCTCATATTCGGCCTCATTATTCAAGCAAGTGCCGCCAATTTTGTACTTAAACTTAGTCAGAATCTTATTAGGGAAATTACTAAAATTCTAATGACAATTTTATTTTTATTGATGGAACCATCGAAGTATAATTTACAATGTTCTACTTCTAAATAATTTCGAGGTGCCTCGACTATCGTATGATCTACGATGAAGTTGGCGACCACCTGCCCCTTCATTGCCTTTACAGGCACGTATGTCAGGGAGTATTCAGTTAGGGAAAGATTCCACTTTCCAATTTGACTATGCAGAATTGGCTTAGATAACATGTGCTTAATGATATCGAAATGCGAAGAAACATAAACATCAATGAGTTTTATGTAATGTTTTAACTTCATACACAAGAAATTCAAACATAAGAACATCTTTTATATTAGGCTATACCTAGTTTCTACATCAATCAAGACTCGAATGAGGTAATAAATGGCCCTTTCGATGCCATTATCATCCTCTTGTGCTAACATGCTTCCTATGGTCAAGTCTCAGGCAAAAATATACAATCTCATGCACTGATTCCTAACAGGAGGAGACAATATAGGAGGGTGCATCAATTACTCCTTTATTTCATCAAAAACCTTTTGATGTTCTTGTTGTCATATGAACTCTTCCTTTTTCAGGTGAAGTAAAGGCGAGAAAGCTCGAGTCTTGATAGTAAGGTTCGAAATAAACCTCCTCAAAAAATTGATCTTCCCCATTAAAGATCGGATCTCTTTCTTGAACAAAGGAGGTCGAGTCTCCATGATGGATTTAGTCTAATTTCAGTTTATCTCGATGCCCTTTTTATGGAAAACGAAACTGAGGAAATCTCCAGCCTGAACACAAAAAGCGCACTTAAGAGGTTTCATTTTTCGCCAGTATTTTCTCAATCTTTCGAATGATTGTCGAAGATAGTCAAGATGACCATTTCCCAACATAGACTTAATGAATACATCATAAATGTATATTTGCATAAAAGTTTCAATATAGTCATGAAAAATTGAATTCATTACCCTTTAGTAGGTTCCCCCCGGCATTCTTTAAGCCAAATGGCATCACCACCCATTCACAGGTGCCTAAGGCTCCTGGACATCGAAATATCGTTTTCGGTACATCCTCATCTGCAATAAATATTTGGCTATAACCAGAGTAGCCATCAAGCATACTAAGATAATATAAACATGTTATTGAGTTGACCAACATTTCGACGACATGCATTGGGGTTGCAGCGTTCGGGTCTCTAATATCTATGCAAACCCTCAATGTTCAATTCATCTTAATTACTGGAACAATGTTTGTGAGCCATTTGAAATACACTGCTCTCCTTATAAACTTTCTTTTTAAGAGCCTTTTTATCTCTTCTTTTATTTTTTACGAAATTTATGATGCGAACCGTCTTGGAATTTTCTTGATCGACTTTTTTCCAGGCTTTATCGGCAACTTAAGTTCCACCAAATCTCTGTTTAAACCTAGAATTCATTATAATCCCAAGCAAAAAAATATTTATATTCTTGAAGTAAATTAATTACCTCTATTCTCAGACCCGGGTCAATGTTGGCACTGTTGTACGTCGGCCTTTTATTGGTCCTTTCACCCAAGTTGATTTCCTCCAAGGGATCCTTCTTGAAACCCAAAGGTTCGTCATCATAGATGCATTCGAGCCTTTTGCCTTCTACGCTGCCGTTTTCCATGCCTGCTGATCACAGCTTGTCGGGTGGTTTTAGCTCAATATTTATTCTTTTCCCCACGTCAAATATTTTTACTTCATTGGCTTCGAAAACCATATGTTGTACTTCGACCTCTAAACCCGCTTTTAATCTATTCTTGGCTACATAAGCCAAAATTCGCTCCAAGCATCAAACTCAGACAATATCCTCGAATTCATCTCCCTAACCAGTGGTCTGGATGGTGTATAAACTTCCCTCTCCTATAATTTATCTATACCATATAAATCCATGAGTCAAATGAAGCTTTAGAGAATAAAATGACTCCTCTAGAGGCACATATGCAGATCCTGCTGGAGAGGAAGGTGCAATGTTGGCTAGGTTTTTATTAACATTTCTTATATCAACGGGATTTAATTCTGCCATAAAATAGCCCTGGTCGGCCTCCATGTTTTCCACAATCCAATCATTCCTCCATATTGCAACTCTTTGATGGAGCAATGATGGTACAACCCCTATGCCATGGATCCACTCCTGCAACCTAGGAGTAGATTTTAACTTGCCTTCGATGCTATCACCATAAAAACATTGGGCCTGGTTATTGACCCAACTGTCAAGTCAACCTGTATCACACCCATAGTATGTCCTGTCCTCCCTTCATAATTTGATAACAAAATGTTGTGTGGCCTTAGATCGGTATCATAATTTCTTATTTTCTTCTATCAAAATCTTATTAATTGTGGTATTCTCGTCTCTGGCCCTTATTAATAAAAATTTTAAGTAACTTTTCATACCGTTATCTGGCCTCTCAAAGAAAACATTTTTCTCTTCAATACAACATTATTCATCACAAAGTAACACACAGGTTTATGCTTCTTCATCTCTTGCTCGTCGTAACCCACTAGTTCCGTCACCTCTGTGATACAATCATATTCAATCAGAAGCACTGAAACCACATTTAATTTGATGTCAAAGTCATCCTCCTACCCCGAATCAAAATTATTCTTCATCATCTCATTGTCATTGAATGGTGCATCCTCTTTCGCTTTCCCTTTCTCCATGACCGACATGGGGGAAATAGGTGCCTTCCCACTGGTTTCTTGATTTGATCATTAACTTTGTTTTACTATGGTTTGTTGCTACTCAACTCAGTAGACTCCTTTTCTGATTTCTTATTCCTTTGGAACCACCTCCACTGGGTCATCGATATTAGATTCTTTCCCTTGTAATTGCCAGGTCCATAGGAATGTTTCTACGAAACTTGAAATTTCTCTCGATAAGTTAGTGAGGAACCTCTATCGGTCTCAAATTTCTTCCATTTCTGGTGGCTAGATCCGTCTTTTCTTGTAGGCCGCACCCACTTGGATTAATCTCTAATGAATTCTTCCATCTCAATCATTAGTCTTGTATTCATGATGTTGTGTCATGTTTGTTGCCTTTATGAACTATGATTTTTGTACTTAACATGTCACCTAACCAAATTACAAATACATTTGTTTCCCTTTTCTTCGTGTTCATTTAGGGTTACAAGATTGGATCGAGGTGCTCATTATCAAGGCCAATTGGAATTCTAGTGCTATTGTGATTAAGTGGAGGCTCACATGGTCATTATCTCAAGGCATATTCACTCTGGTTCATGAGGGGTTTATTTTGTTAAAGAAGACTCAAAAGGTTGATTTTGGTCCATCATTTCTTAAGTGATAAGGAATTATAAATTCATCCACTCATGGTCAAGACTTTCTTTCAAAGATTGATTTAAGATTGATCAACATGGAATCAAGCACTATTTCATTTGTTTTCAACATGGCTTAAATAAGAATTCGAAAATGAAAAAAAAAAGAGTTCTATTTTGGTTCTTAGATCAAATTCAAGTGTGGCCACCATTCATGTCATCAACCATTACCCAAGGTTTCCTCAAGAAATTATCATCAAGGTTATGAATAAAAGAAGCAAGGAGCAATGTGTGCAACTTGGATTAAAAAAAAGCTGTGAGTGCTTTTGGATTTTGAGTGATGTCAAAACTAGGATAGTGTAGCGTTATGTATATTGGATGGTATCCTCCATTTCTAGATGAGCATCTTAGTATTAGGAAGCATTCAAGTAAGCTGGAAAAGAAGCTTGTATCAAAATTGCATTGAAAAACATATTTTTTGGGTGGTCAAGCCCTTTCAGGTCGACACATGCATAAACAGGCCGACCTATACAATTTTAAAATTCAGTATAGTTCGGCACATAACATTTCAGGTCGGCTTCCATGGATTAATATTGAAACATGTAGCTTCTGTCCACAGGTCGCCTCACATAGGTTGATCTGCAGACAACACATAACCTTTATAGGACGACCTGAGGCCTTGATAGGCCGGCCTGATTTCTTTGACAAGCCGACTTATTGCTTTGGCATGCCGACCTATACGATTTCCCATCTTAAAAATTTCATTTTTGCTCCAACTTATTGCAATCCTTTTGCTCATTTTCTTCACATACCTATATATACTCATGCGTGCACTTTCTTCTAGACAAGGTACTAGTGAATTACCTAAACAAAACCAGATTACAAAGCATTCCCATCATCACCAACCTCTCTTCTATGCATACACACAACTGAATTACACATAATAATTTTAGATTGAGTAACCATCAAGATTAGGGTTTTTAACGTCCAATTAGGTTGGTGTAGCTGAGAATATTAGGTAGGGATCTTTGTGTGTTTCAAATCAGAAAACTAAGGTGGGGTTTTCCTTCAAGATCAGGGTCATTTGAAGGTTTTGGACAAGATATCACGTCAACGCGGATTCGACCGAGTGAATGCCTTGGGACAAGGTGGTTTCCTTGCAAGGGATAGCGCGAGACGATGAATCGTGTTCGGGAATCTTGGGTTCAATATGTGCGTGCTCGGGATAATTGGAGGATTATAGTCGCATTGTTGGTGACTTGATCAAGCTTTGATCAAGGGTTTGGAGGTGGTTAAATCAACAACAAACCATAGGGTTTGTGGGGTTAGAGTTTTTCACCTCTTGTATAAACATTTTTGCAAAGATAAGGTTAATTGCATGTATCTCAATTCGATTTTGCATTGAGGGCAGACGTACTCATAGCGAGGCCGATTGAGGAACTGCCTAAACAAATCTTTGTGTCGCTTTATCGCTTTATTTCTCTTTAATTGTTGTTCTTGCAAATTAACGATTTCGTTGTTGTTTTGATTAATTCCATTGGAAATTGTTTTCAACTATTTTTTAAAAGTGTTGTTGTTTATATAATCACAATCACTTTGATTGTGATTGGCTTTTAATATCAACAAAACAAATAGAATTTCAAAACATGATCAATCGCACACAAGTGTTCGATAAATTGTCTTTGACTATTTTTATCGCTTTGTGTTCATTAAAAATAAGTTTTACGAATAGATTTGCATTTGATTGATCCGTGAATTAATAATTGTTGAAAATTTTATGTTCATTATCATTCCATCAGTTTTCATTACGCATATCCATGCTTTTCGACAGTAGGTTCGGTTAGACGATTTAATTCGGGTTGTTTCCGTTGTGCCATACTTTTTTGAAAACAAAATATTGCCAAGAGTTTTTGGTTTTAAAATTTTTGATCTATTCACCCCCCTCTCTAGATCGAAGCCTATAGTCTAACATAAGCAATTCAACAAACAACCTAATGCTATATGTAGCGGGAAAATTTGAGATTAAGCTATTGATTAACTTAACTCATAAAGCCAGAGTTGCCACCGCACTTTTATTTTTCCAAAGGAATGAGGGAAAAGAACGAACAAAACCCACAGAAGTTTTAAAAACAAAACCAATAAAATCAGAGACAAGGGTAAGGAGGTTGTTTATGCAATGAGAAGGTGTTAGCACCCTAAACATCTATGAGATTAAGCTATTGTTGTGATTGATTTTAAATGGAAAGACAAGTTGTCATTTTAAGGAGAAAACTCAACTGTCACCCACAAGTGTATGAAAATGAACTTTGCATCACTATTGAGAAGGGCTCCAACTTGGATTGAAATCAACAAGTATGCCACTAACTCTCTCAAGTGGAAAAGAATCAACATCAAACATCACTATGGGGATAGGAGAATTACATCTCAACTATGAAAATGACTCATGTATAAACCTTGAGAAAATGTTTTAAAAGAGAAAAGTGCACAAAGGACACAAAATGATTTGAATGGGTTATGTATTTTTTAAGTATTATAAAAATGGTCTTGATATGCTTAAGATGAATTAAAATTTTATGCAAGAAAAAAGATTTTGAAAATCACTTGACAAAGTCAACGTTTATTGAGAAAGTGGTTCAAGTTTGAAAAAACAAGAAGATTTTGAAAAAAGGGAGAAGATTTTGAAAATTTAAGAAGGGGAGGAGATGAAGAGACTACCCAAATGCACAAAGTAAAAGCTAAGGCAGGAAATATCTAACCAAGACCTCTGACACAAGTCAAGCCAAAACTCCCATCTTTTGGATTAAGCAACAAGCAACCAAATAAGCAGAGAAATAACCAAGATCAGATAAAGAAGAACTTAATCCAAGGCCAAAGATGAGGTATCAGAGCTAAGTTCTCCAAAAGTCAACCCAAGGTCAAGGTGCCAGATGAATTCCAAAGTCTCAAGTCACAACTCCAAAGCATAGGATCAAGAACCTAATTCTAAGTCCATAAGTCCAACATCCAAGCATGGGAGAGTAACCAATAGTCCAATGGAAACCATAATTCTTTTAATGGTTTTGCCTTTATTAATTTCTTAAGAAAAAAAATAAAAGAGAAAAGTCCAAGTTTACAAAGAAAACTAGCAAAAACAAAAACAATGGCAATATGATATGTAAATGATAACAATAAAGCAATATGTATAAGGAGAAAGAAAGTAAATGACATGTAAATAAAGGTGCATAAAAGTAAATGGAATAAAGATAAATGTTAGCACAATTATATGGTTAGTGTTAAAGTTAAAGTTAATAATCTGATTCGGGACAAATTTAGCGCAATGTTAAGTAATCATAGCACAATCTATAAGGAAGATCATACTATGGGAGGCCGATCAATAAAAATTTATGTACCATACATGTTAGAGATATGATAGAGGTCATACTTCTAAAACATGTATCACAAGTAAAAACCAATGAGGGATTAAGCACTAAGGCAAGGAGATTGGTCAATTACATCAATCAATCCTTCATAATACTTGGAACAAACTTATGCATCAATCAAAAGTACCTCCAATGATCATTGATCAATCAAACGGTAGATTTGAAATGATGAAAGTTCATCAAGCATCAATCTAAACCTCATGAACAAGATGGACAACACATCATCCAATTGATCAAAAGAAAAACAAAAGTAAAAAAGAAAGTGAATGAAAGATGAAGAGAGGACCAAATTGAATCAAGACTCAAGATCACTTCATCATCAATTTCAATCACCTTTCTTGGTGGATTAAGGCACTAAACCTATCATCAACACAAAGCACCAAAAATGAATCAAATGATTCATTTAATGATAGATTAGTATTGATGAAGGTTCATCCAACATCATCAACACCCAAAGTTCATTGAAATTGAGGAGAAACTGGATAAACAAATTATGATCCAAGGCTATACAACCAGCGAAGAAATCAAAATGCATTTAGAATGATTTTTAAATAAATTTTAAAATCAAAATAAAAGAGAAAATGAGTAAGGAACCTCTAAACAAAAAATCAAAACTCAAGAAAATTACTACAATTCAGAAACAACATGAGGATCATATATAAAATTTTGGTGAATTTTAAAATGCATGAAAGTAATTTTAAACTATTTAAAATGCATGAAAAATGAAGAAAATGATGAAATAAAAATATGGAAAATAGCTCAGAAAATAGAAAATAATTTTATGAAACTACAAAAAAAATTGGAGTGAAAAATGTTAATGGATCTATTTTTAATGAACTTTTGAATTTAAATTAGAAAAAGAAAATAGAGAAAATAAAATGAAAAGCTAGAAAATACCACAACCCTTGGATCTACGCTGACTAACCAAAGTATGCGCAATAAAAGGTCCAAATCTGTAGTGTATGGTGGACTTTAAGTAAAAAAAAACACTTTGGATCATTAAAATACGTGGACCATTAGATCTACGTGGACTGGCTAAAGTAAGCACGTCTGAGGGTCCAGATCAAAGGCACACGGTGCAAATTAAGTGAAATAACGCATCTGATCCATTTTAAACTTAAAACAAACTCCGGCCACCTTCTAATCTCTGATCATCTTCTTCGGTTACTCATCACCGGAGTTTTGACAAATGGTAACATTAGAGAATGAGACCACCACCATTAAGATCGTTATCTCATCACGAATCCAACCATATGCTTCATTTTCATTTATTGAAAGTGCAGATGGAGAATTTCAGAGAAAACTCAGCAAAAGAGAAACCACGAAAAGAGAAATTAAATGCCAAACAAGAACAATCAACACCAGATAATTTAGGGGGAATGATCAGGAAGCATCATGCTACATTGTGGTAACTTGTTTAAGTGAAAATAAAGCCTCAAACTACCTTGTCCAAATGTGATCAGAAGAGCTTGCAAGGTGGATCTGGTCATCACGATTCAAGGAGTTGTAAAGTTTGATTCTTGTTGCAAAAGTTTCAGAGAAGTATGTGTAGCGTGCGATTTTTGTCGGTGACGCGAACACCTTATCGCCACTTGGTTTTTCCTCACCACAATGGTGGGGATTGGGTACTACTTTCTGATTTCTTATTTATCCGATGAACCTGAAAAGGAAAGGGAAGCTATCTAAAACTAACCTTGCACGCAAATGTTTAACTGAACAAATGCTTAAGAGATTGGGGAGTTCGGAGTCAGGTTATACAATGGGGAGTTGTCAATTACCCATCCTATATGTGGTTATCCAGAGGTTGTTAGCAATTTTCCTTACTGCTTTCTACTTACTGGTGTTTATTTGTTGTGGGTTGGGAAAGTTTCTTCTTTGGGAGTGTTTGAGAGAGAGATTTTTTGTGGATGTCGGGCTTGCCGATGTTTTTGATGAACGTGTGAAGGTACTGGACCTAGAGTTTTTTGATTGGTGTGCTCACTAAGATTTCGCAATCTTATGACTACGTATTCCCGTTAAAGAAAACAGGGGAATTAGAGAAATCGTAGTTCCTCCTATTCTATGGGAGGAAAAAGATGTTTTGGTGTCTTGTTTAAAGCCCAAGATTGAAGCTAAATAAGGTTATTTGTGTCTTGTTCAAAGCCCAAGATTTAAGCTAAAAGTTTGACTGAGAGAGAATTTGTTATCTCTAAAGGGAGATATCTTGTCTGTTTATCACAACTGTTGGGTGACTGATAATAAAGGAGAATTACTTTAACTGGGATATGTGTATCCAGCAATTCCATAATTTCCTTTATGAGGGATTTGTCCTGAAGGAGAAAATTTTAACTCAGTGTAGAGCAACGCCATTTTTCCTTAGGAATCTTTCATGCTAAGAGAGGGACATTGGCGTGGATGTAAATAATCCAGAGGCTTGCAACTTACAGCAATTAGATGAAAGAAGGAGTTTTACCAGGATAAGAGATGGACTACAACTTGGATATTTTGAATCAACAAGTGTGCCTCTTACAGCAGTTATCTGGATTTGGGGTTTGTTTTGAATGTCTATTTTGATGTGTGATATACAGAGAAGTATCTTCCTACAGAGAGATTTTGGTTTCCTCTGAAGGGAATGTTGATTTTTGTGTGCCTTGATCAAAGCCCAAGGTTTAAGCTAAGAGATTGTTTGACTCCACTCGGGAAGTCCTTATACAAAGCTTAAGAGGAGGCTGGAAAAGACTGACTCAACAAGAGAGTGTTTATCTGTCTTGTACAAAGCCCAAGATTGAGGCTAAAAAAAGAGACTGACTCTTTGGGGGATATCATTATACAAAGCCTAAGAGGAGGCTAAAAGTTGACTTTTCCGGGGAAATATTTTGTCTGTCTTGTACAAAGCCCAAGATTGAGGCTAAAAGTGGTTTTTGACTCTATTAGTGAGAGGTTTTATCTGTCTTTTACAAAGCCCAAGATTGTGGCTAAAAGAAGATTGACTCTGCTGGAGAGTATGATTTGTCTTGTACAAAGCCCAAGATTTAGGCTGAATAGAGGATTGACTCTGCTTAGGGAGATTTTATATGTGTCTTGTACAAAGCCCAAGATTGAGGCTAAAAGATATTTGACTGACTCAGCTGGAAATATTTATAGGTCTCTTGAACAAAGCCCAAGATTGAGGCTAAAAGATACTTGACAGACTCAACTGAAAATATTTATGGGTGTCTTGTACAAAGCCCAAGATTGAGGCTGACTTTTGCTGAGGGAAAGAAGGATCATTATACAAAGCCTAAGAGGAGGCTGAAAATGATTGACTCAACAAGAGAGTGCTTTAAGAAAGAAGACTGACTCAACAAAAGAGTGTTTGACTCAACAAGAGAGTGCTGAAAAGGTGATTGACTCAAAAAGAGAGTGCTAAAAAAGTGATTGACTCAACAAGAGAGTGCTAAAAAGGTGACGGACTCAACAAGAGAGTGCTTTAAAAAGGTTAATTCTGTTGAGGAAAATCATTATACAAAGCCTAAGAGGAGGCCGAAAAAAGGTTGACTCAATAAGAGACTATTTTTGTTTGTCTTGTACAAAGCCCAAGATTGACTCTAAAAGAGGTTAACTCAACAAGAGAGTGCTTTTGAGACTGACTCTGCTGAGGAAAATCATTATACAAAGCCTAAGAGGAGGCTGAAAAAGGTTGACTCAACAAGAGAGTACTTTAAGAAAGAAGGTGGACTCAACAAGAGAGTACTTTGTCTGTCTTATACAAAGCCCAAGATTGTGGCTGAAAGAGGTGACTCAACAAGAGAGTGGGGAAAAATCTTTATACAAAGCCTAAGAGGAGGCTAGTTTCTACTGAGGACTATTGAGATCCAGAGGCAGGTCCAAGATGGGGAATCAACTCTTGCTGAGGGTTACAGAAGAGTTGAGGTATCAGATGCCTTGAGGTTCTGATGATAAGCTGACCCTAGCTGGGGAAATTTAGGATGAAAGACTGAGTTTTAAATACGGTGAGGGTTTTAACTCTACTGGAAATTGGTTAAATGACCAGGGTTTTTTCCTGTGTTTGTAGGGAGAATGTCTTTGAGATCCAAGAGGAGATTAGACTGTCCAAGTCTACTGGTATGGAAGAGTTTATCTTTGCATGATGCCCAAGAGAAGGCTGGTGCTTTAAGGGATGAGAATCAACCCTTAAATTAGTCTGATGTTTTGACTCTTTGGAAAGATTGCTCTAACAAAGGATGACTAAGTTTTGTCCTATACCTTTAAGAGGTCTTCAGGGTCCTTATATTAAGCCCAAGAGAAGGCATGAGAACTTCTAAGAAGCCGTAGGGTCATTGTACAAAGCCTAAGAGGAGGCGGGGATGCTTTTAGGAAGCCTGGGGGTCCAAAATTAAGAAAAGTTCAAGAAAAGTTTCACCGGGAATAATCTTTTCTTTAGTGAACAGTTCTAGGGTTTGAAGAAATTCAAGAGAGGTTTTACCGGGAATTAATCCTCTCTAGGGGAAATGAATTTCTTTGACAGTTTTCTAATAGTGACAGTCTGAGAAACGTTTCACCAGGAATAATGCATTTCTCTTTGTTCCATATTGTATAAGCCCAAGAGGAGGCAAGACTGTATCTGGAATTCCTATGGGGAACTAGTTTTGACTGTTGAAAGAGTGACCACTGGCTTTATCTAATCCTAGACCTAATTGCCGGGGAAAACTCTAAGCAGATAATATACAGGCATATATACAGATGAAATATACACTATATATATATATATGTGTGTGTGTGTGTGTGTGTGTGTGTGCAAGTATGTAAAAGAAAGCTGTTTAAAACTTACAGGCGAGCAAGCTTCCATTGTAACAACTGTATGGTTAGTTGTTCAAGAAATTAAAGAAATTTTTTATAACAACTATGAATTTGAACCTAAATCTAAAGGGAAAGTTGTTTTTAAAAAGAAGATTGGAGCTTATACTCAAGGAGAGGCCCAGATATAACAGTGATCGCACCGTTGTTCTGAAAATTGTATCGAGACTTATACAACGACTGAGGCCTAAAAAGGTTTTCTGTACAAAGGGATGGGTCTTACAACTCAGGGAGAGGCCCAAAGGTTTGAAAAAGAAAAGAAATGGGACTTACAACACAAGGGTAGGCCCAGATGATTTTGTTTTGAAATGGCGATCGCGCCGTGATTTTCTAAAATCGCAGTGGGACTTATACAATGACTGAGGCCCAAAAAGGTTTTCATGTACAAGGAATGTGTCTTACACTCTATTAGAGGTCCATGAGTTTATTTTGGTACAAGGGATGGGGCTTACAACTCAAGGAGAGGCACAAAATTTTGAAAAAAGAAGGAGAAATGGGACTTACAACACAAGGGGGTTGGGTCTTACACTCTATTAGAGGCCCATGAGTGTTTTGAAAAAGATTTGTGAGGGTGAGAATAATCAAAACCCTAATTTGATTTTCAAATGTATTTTAATTGAATAAAAATTCAATTAAAATGATCAAAATTGTCAAACATGTGTGAAAAAACAAGGGAAAGAAATGTTTGAAAAATTATGTTTCATTCATAGAATGATTTGAAAATCATCTTAATTTGCAAAATCAAGAGAAAGAAATGTTTTGAAATGTTTTAAAAACAAATAAAACATAATTCTTTACAAAAATACTAAATATATGAAATAAATAATATTTTTGTGAAATTTTTATGGAATAAAATATTTTAACATTTTTGGGAATTTTCAAAAAAAGAATCAATAAAAAATAATTAAAATTGAGAGAGAAATTAATTTTGAAAAAAGAAGGAGAAATGGGACTTACAACACAAGGGGGTTGGGTCTTACACTCTATTAGAGACCCATGAGTGTTTTGAAAAAGATTTGTGATGGTGAGAATAATCAAAACCCTAATTTGATTTTTAAATGTATTTTAATTGAATAAAAATTCAATTAAAATGATCAAAATTGTCAAACATGTGTGAAAAAACAAGAGAAAGAAATGTTTGAAAAATTATGTTTCATTCATAGAATGATTTGAAAATCATCTTAATTTGCAAAATCAAGAGAAAGAAATGTTTTGAAATGTTTTAAAAACAAATAAAACATAATTCTTTACAAAAATACTAAATATATGAAATCAATAATATTTTTGTGAAATTTTTTTGGAATAAAATATTTTAACATTTTTGGGAATTTTCAAAAAAAGAATCAATAAAAAATAATTAAAATTGAGAGAGAAATTAATTTTGGAATTAATTAAACAAAAACCATAAAAAAATGAAAAATAGAAAAATATGGCAAAATGATAAAATGGTCTGGGTGGGTGTTGAACCCACGACCTCAACAACAAACACACATGCGCGCTACCACTGGGGTGGTGATACATCCGTGTATCAAAACCACCCCATTAATACATAAGGAATGCCTTGTTTTAGGCCTGGCCAAGGCGCCATGCCTGGCCCTTGCCCAAGGCAAGGCCTGATTTTAGGCCTCTTGCATGAAGGCTCTAACTTCCTCATTTCTCCATGGATTGGGACAATATTTAGGTGTATCCTGCTTAGAATTTCATGATGAATCCAATGGCGCCCTTGGAATTTTCAGAAAATGTTTCCATTTTAAAATTCGATAGTGATTTCAAAATAGGCCAAATTTTGCATGTTCTATGCTATCTCATGGTACAGGAAATAATAGCATGATAAATTGGTTCAAACAAAACACATATGATATGTATGAGAGGTCCATGATCAATGGACCTCAAAGCAATGCATGATTTAGAGAGTTCAAGTTATGATGCACTTACCTCTTGGAGCTTTTTGTGCTATCTGCCAAATTCCTTGTGCCAGAAGTAATTCAATGCTTTGAACACTCTTGATTGATCCCTTAGAAGCTTTTAGGATGACCAAAACCAGATGGAATCCTCAGGAACAAGTATAGGCCCTTTCTTTCAAAAGGGGCAAAAGTGATCAAGATAGTAACTCTCTCAAATGGTGTTCCAGATGAGGGAAACCAATTGGGACAGTTTGAGGATGATATTTGGAGTGTGTTTAAGGCCTGGTTTGGTTTTGGAAGTGACTGAATCAAGACATGGCTTGAAAAATGCAGAAAAGTCAACTTTTGAGGTTTTAGATGTTGACTTTCTGATTTTGGTGTTTCAGATCACAAGTGAGTGTTTGAACAGCTTAGATATGACATATTGGATGTGTTTGGATCATGAGCTATGGTGGAATTGCTCTCTAACTCAAAAACTCAGAGATGACTTGCAAAATAAGGTATTTTGGCCTAAAGGGAGAGATATTGAGGAAAGCATCAGTTGTAGTGCTTTGGTGTACTCAAACTGATCACAAATGAGCTCTATTTATAGTAGAGCAAGTTTGTTTTGTAAGCAATAGTGAATGGCAGCTGGTACAGGAATTTGGCCAATGTTGATCCAAGGGAATCTTTAGTCTCCTCTAGCCATTGACTTGAAGTTAGGGCATAGGCATATGGTCCTTCGATTCAGAGGTGAATCTTGACTCAATCAGTTAGAAATGTCTCAGTCCATGCCACCTTGATGCATCCATTGAATGCTTGGAAACAAAATTGGAATCTTTTGCACTTTTTAGCCTTTTTAGGTTTGTTATGGCTATATGTAGATTCTTGGACTTGGGATGCTTGGGGATCAGATTATTCCCCTTGGATTTTATCCTCTGATGTGTCCAAATGGATGACAAGGCTTGGAGTTGTCCAATTTTTCCAAATCGAGCAAAATGCCAAATTCTGCCTTGTACAAGACAGTTGGAAATGGTGATTTTGAGGGGATCGTATCTCCTTGCTCTGGTTGAGTTATGGGAGGCTCTTGTGCTTTTTAGAAAGCCCGCATATGATATAATACATGTGTGATCATAGTTTGTCTTGAAACTATTTGAATCCAACTGAAAAATCCTCATGAACATTGATGTCCAAGGCTAGTAACTTAGGCAGATTTTCACTAAGTGTTGGAAAAGTGCCATTTTCTTCATTTTTGTCATTTTGATCAGTCCATAATTCAAAATCCACGAGGATTTGGAATCTCTTGTAGTTGACACTTTTAAAGTATGTCAGATGGAATTTCATTTGAGCTTTGAATGGGAGAAAAAGGTCTTGTGGTTTAGGAGTTATGACCTTGCAAAGTTGGTACAAAATCACTATTGTTCCATAAATTAGAAAAAATTTGGTTTCACATGGTTGCCCCTTTTGCAAGAAACCTCACTTTTCTTGATTTTTCTTAATGAATGATGATCAATACCATACATTAACATTATTTTTGACTTAGGGGAACCATATTTGTGAAAAATTCCAAAAAGTCAAACTTGATTTTGTGCACAGTTGACTTTTTATCGGATGAAATCCAAACTGTGCGATCCTTTGTGAAATCAAGTTCTTGACCTAATTTAAACCTAATGGATGGATTCCATATGTTTTATAGGGTGTATTGAATCATGTCTCAAGGTTTGGGAACATGTCTTTGTCAAAATTCAAAGATACAGTTGAAGTTTATTTCAGAAACTTAGACCAGTTCCGTGGCTGAAGACCAGGATCGAGAGGAAGTTTATTTCAGAAACTTAGACCAGTTCCGTGGATGAAGACCAGGATCGAGGGGAAGTTTATATCAGAAATTAAGACCAGTTCCTTGGCTGAAGACCAGGATCGAGGGGAAGTTTATTTAAGAAACTTAGACCAGTTCTGTGGCCGAAGACCAGGATGGAGGGGAAGTTTTACCCTTTTCTAAGTATCATTGCCTATCAAAAGAAGATGGATGAGAAAATTTCCATTCATAACCACCATCAAAATTTCGGGTATTCCGATATTTAATCCTCTTGCACCCCGAATGCCCAAATACCTTCGCCATTCACACCTTCGGGTCCAAGAAGATTAAATAGGGGCATCTGTCATACCCCAAATTTTGACCACCAATATTTCCCATCATTGTGAGAATCATCACCACAATATGGATGTGTCATCATGCCTCATCAATTTCCTCAAGGATTGTTGAGCTTTCACTACAACCAAGACTTAGGGTTTCAAGCACTCTTAGAGCACTTAGACAAAGGATCAATCAAGAAATGACATGATCTTCAACTTGTCTAACCTCTCGAACACCCATAAGGGATCAAGAGGACTCCCACATCAAAAGTCAAGCACAAAGTTGCAAAATTCCAAGTGGATCAACCCTCAAGATCGCCAGTGTCACCAAATTAGGGTTTTGGTCGATCAAGGCCTCCAAATGAAAATTTTCCTCTGGGCATGAGACAATTCTTCAAAGCACAACCCAAGATACTCCAAGGGACCTCGTGAACCCAATCATCAAGTCAATTTAGCCTCAGGGGACGCATTCATAAAAAATCAGGAATTAGGGTTTCTTGACCTAATTCACCCCTAAGTTGACTTTTGGGGCAAAGCATGAGCCAAGACCTCAAGACATGATTTGAGGGCCTCAAATACAGCACATTGACTTTGTCTGTCTTATACAAAGCCCAAGATTGTGGCTGAAAGAGGTGACTCAACAAGAGAGTGGGGAAAAATCTTTATACAAAGCCTAAGAGGAGGCTAGTTTCTACTGAGGACTATTGAGATCCAGAGGCAGGTCCAAGATGGGGAATCAACTCTTGCTGAGTGTTACAGAAGAGTTGAGGTATCAGATGCCTTGAGGTTCTGATGATAAGCTGACCCTAGCTGGGGAAATTTAGGATGAAAGACTGAGTTTTAAATACGGTGAGGGTTTTAACTCTACTGGAAATTGATTAAATGACCAGGGTTTTTTCCTGTGTTTGTAGGGAGTTTGAGAATGTCTTTGAGATCCAAGAGGAGATTAGACTGTCCAAGTCTACTGGTATGGAAGAGTTTATCTTTGTATGATGCCCAAGAGAAGGCTGGTGCTTTAAGGGATGAGAATCAACCCTTAAATTGGTCTGAGGTTTTGACCCTTTGGAAAGACTGCTCTAACAAAGGATGACTAAGTTTTGTCCTATACCTTTAAGAGGTCTTCAGGGTCCTTATATTAGGCCCAAGAGAAGGCATGAGAACTTCTAAGAAGCCGGAGGGTCATTGTACAAAGCCTAAGAGGAGGCGGGGATGCTTTTAGGAAGCCTGTGGGTCCAAACTTAAGAAAAGTTCAAGAAAAGTTTCACCAGGAATAATCTTTTCCTTAGTGAACAGTTCTAGGGTTTGAAGAAATTCAAGAGAGGTTTCACCGGGAATTAATCCTCTCTAGGGGAAATGAATTTCTTTGACAGTTTTCTAATAGTGACAGTCTGAAAAAAGTTTCACCGGGAATAATGCATTTCTCTTTGTTCCATATTGTATAAGCCCAAGAGGAGGCAAGACTGTATCTGGAATTCCTATGGGGAACTAGTTTTGACTGTTGAAAGAGTGACCACTGGCTTTATCTAGTCCTAGACCTAATTGTCGGGGAAAACTCTAAGCAGATAATATACAGGCATATATATAGATGAAATATACAATATATATATATATATATATATATATATATATATATATATATATATATATATATGTGTGTGTGTGTGTGTGTGTGTGTGTGTGTGCAAGTATGTAAAAGAAAGCTGCTTAAAACTTATAGGCGAGCAAGCTTCCATTGTAACAGCTGTATGGTTAGTTGTTCAAGAAATTAAAGAAATTTTTTATAACAACTATGAATTTGAACCTAAATCAAAAGGGAAAGTTGTTTTTGAAAAGAAGATTGGGGCTTATACTCAAGGAGAGGCCCAGATATAACAGTGATCGCATCGTTGTTCTGAAAATTGTATCGGGACTTATACAACGACTGAGGCCTAAAAAGGTTTTCGGTACAAAGGGATGGGTCTTACAACTCAGGGAGAGGCACAAAGGTTTGAAAAAGAAAAGAAATGGGACTTAGAACACAAGGGTAGGCCCAAATGATTTTGTTTTGAAATGGCGATCGCGCCGTGATTTTCTGAAATCGCAGTGGGACTTATACAATGACTGAGGCCCAAAAAGGTTTTCATGTACAAGGAATGTGTCTTACACTCTATTAGAGGTCCATGAGTTTATTTTTGTACAACGGACGGGGCTTACAACCCAAGGAAAGGCGCAAAATTTTGAAAAAAGAAGGAGAAATGAGACTTACAACACAAGGGGGTTGGGTCTTACACTCTATTAGAGGCCCATGAGTGTTTTGAAAAAGATTTGTGAGGGTGAGAATAATCAAAACCCTAATTTGATTTTCAAATGTATTTTAATTGAATAAAAATTCAATTAAAATGATCAAAATTGTCAAACATGTGTGAAAAAACAAGGGAAAGAAATGTTTGAAAAATTATGTTTCATTCATAGAATGATTTGAAAATCATCTTAATTTGCAAAATCAAGAGAAAGAAATGTTTTGAAATGTTTTAAAAACAAATAAAACATAATTCTTTACAAAAATACTAAATATATGAAATAAATAATATTTTTGTGAAATTTTTATGGAATAAAATATTTTAACATTTTTGGGAATTTTCAAAAAAAGAATCAATAAAAAATAATTAAAATTGAGAGAGAAATTAATTTTGAAAAAAGAAGGAGAAATGGGACTTACAACACAAGGGGGTTGGGTCTTACACTCTATTAGAGACCCATGAGTGTTTTGAAAAAGATTTGTCAGGGTGAGAATAATCAAAACCCTAATTTGATTTTTAAATGTATTTTAATTGAATAAAAATTCAATTAAAATGATCAAAATTGTCAAACATGTGTTAAAAAACAAGAGAAATAAATGTTTGAAAAATTATGTTTCATTCATAGAATGATTTGAAAATCATCTTAATTTGCAAAATCAAGAGAAAGACATGTTTTGAAATGTTTTAAAAACAAATAAAACATAATTCTTTACAAAAATATTAAATATATGAAATCAATAATATTTTTGTGAAATTTTTTTGGAATAAAATATTTTAACATTTTTGGGAATTTTCAAATAAAGAATCAATAAAAAATAATTAAAATTGAGAGAGAAATTAATTTTGGAATTAATTAAACAAAAACCATAAAAAAAATGAAAAATAGCAAAATATGGCAAAATGATAAAATGGTCTGGGTGGGCGTTGAACCCACGACCTCAACAACAAACACACATGCGCGCTACCACTAGGGTGGTGATACATCAGTGTATCAAAACCACCCCATTAATACATAAGGGATGCCTTGTTTTAGGCCTGGCCAAGGCGCCATGCCTGGCCCTTGCCCAAGGCAAGGCCTGATTTTAGGCCTCTTGCGTGAAGGCTCTAACTTCCTCATTTCTCCAAGGATTGGGACAATATTTAGGTGTATCCTGCTTAGAATTTCATGATGAATCCAATGGTGCCCTTGGAATTTTCAGAAAATGTTTCCATTTTAAAATTAGATAGTGATTTCAAAATAGGCCAAATTTTGCATGTTCTATGCTATCTCGTGGTACACGAAATAATAACATGATAAATTGGTTCAAACAAAACACATATGATATGTATGAGAGGTCCATGATCAATGGACCTCAAAGCAATGCATGATTTAGAGAGTTCAAGTTACGATGCACTTACCCCTTGGAGCTTTTTGTGCTATCTGCCAAATTCCTTGTGCCAGAAGTAATTCAATGCTTTGAACACTCTTGATTGATCCCTTAGAAGCTTTTAGGATGATCAAAACCAGATGGAATCCTCAGGAACAAGTATAGGCCTTTTCTTTCAAAAGGGGCAAAAGTGATCAAGATAGTAACTCTCTCAAATGGTGTTCCAGATGAGGGAAACCAATTGGGACAGTTTGAGGATGATATTTGGAGTGTGTTTGAGGCCTGGTTTGGTTTTGGAAGTGATTGAATCAAGACAAGGCTTGAAAAATGCAGAAAAGTCCATTTTTGAGGTTTTAGAGGTTGACTTTCTGATTTTGGTGTTTCAGATCACAAGTGAGTGTTTGAACAGCTTAGATATGACATATTGGATGTGTTTGGATCATGAGCTATGGTGGAATTGCTCTCTAACTCAAAAACACAGAGATGACTTGCAAAATAAGGCATTTTGGCCTAAAGGGAGAGATATTGAGGAAAGCATCAGTTGTAGTGCGTTGGTGTACTCAAACTAATCACAAATGAGCTCCATTTATAGTAGAGCAAGTTTGTTTTGTAAGCAATACTGAATGGCAGCTGGTACAGGAATTTGGCCAATGTTGATCCAAGGGAATCTTTAGTCTCCTCTAGCCATTGACTTGAGGTTAGGGCACAGGCATATGGTCCTTTGATTCAGAGGTGAATCTTGACTCAATCAGTTAGAAATGTCTCAGTCCATGCCACCTTGATGCATCCATTGAATGCTTGGAAACAAAATTGGAGTCTTTTGCACTTTTTAGCCTTTTTAGGTTTGTTATGGCTATATGTAGATTCTTGGACTTGGGATGCTTGGGGATTAGATCATTCCCCTTGGATTTTATCCTCTGATGTGTCCAAATGGATGACAAGGCTTGGAGTTGTCCAATTTTTCCAAATTGAGCAAAATGCCAAATTCTGCCTTGTACAAGACAGTTGGAAATGATGATTTTGAGGGGATCATATCTCCTTGCTCAGGTTGAGTTATGGGAGGCTCTTGTGCTTTTTAGAAATCCCGCATATGATATAATACATGTGTGATCATAGTTTGTCTTGAAACTATTTGAATCCAACTGAAAAATCCTCATGAACATTGATGTCCAAGGCTGGTAACTTAGGCAGATTTTCACTAAGTGTTGGAAAAGTGCCATTTTCTTCATTTTTGTCATTTTGATCAGTCCATAACTCAAAATCCACGAGGATTTGGAATCTCTTGTAGTTGACACTTTTAAAGTATGTCAGATGGACTTTCACTTGAGCTTTGAATGGGAGAAAAAGGCCTTGTGGTTTAGGAGTTATGACCTTGCAAAGTTGGTACAAAATCACTTTTGTTCCATAAATTAGAAAAAAATTGGTTTCACATGGTTGCCCCTTTTGCAAGAAACCTCACTTTTCTTGATTTTTCTTAATGAATGATGATCAATACCATACATTAACATTATTTTTGACTTAGGGGAACCATATTTGAGAAAAATTCCAAAAAGTCAAACTTGATTTTGTGCACAGTTGACTTTTTATCGGATGAAATCCAAACTGTGCGATCCTTTGTGAAATCAAGTTCTTGACGTAATTTAAACCTAATGGATGGATTCCATATGTGTTATAGGGTGTATTGAATCATGTCCCAAGGTTTGGGAACATGTCTTTGTCAAAAGTCAAAGATACAGTTGAAGTTTATTTCAGAAACTTAGACCAGTTCCGTGGCTGAAGACCCGGATCGAGGGGAAGTTTATTTCAGAAACTTAGACCAGTTTCGTGGATGAAGACCAGGATCGAGGGGAAGTTTATATCAGAAACTAAGACGAGTTCCATGGCTGAAGACCAGGATCGAGGGGAAGTTTATTTAAGAAACTTAGACCAGTTATGTGGCCGAAGACCAGGATCGAGGGGAAGTTTTACCCTTTTTCTAAGTATCATTGCCTAGCAAAAGAAGATGGAAGAGAAAATTTCCATTCATAACCACCATCAAAATTTTGTGTATTCCGATATTTAATCCTCTTGCACCCCGAATGCCCAAATACCTTCGCCATTCACACCTTCGGGTCCAAGAAGATTAAATAGGGGCATCTGTCATACCCCAAAGTTTGACCACCAAGATTTCCCATCATTGTGAGAATCATCACCACAATATGGATGTGCCATCATGCCTCATCAATTTCCTCAAGGTTTGTTGAGCTTTCACTACAACCAAGACTTAGGGTTTCAAGCCCTCTTAGAGCACTTAGACAAATGATCAATCAAGAAATGACATGATCTTCAACTTGTCTAGCCTCTCAAACTCCCATAAGGGATCAAGACGACTCCCACATCAAAAATCAAGCACAAAGTTGCAAAATTCCAAGTGGATCAAGCCTCAAGATCGCCAGTGTCACCAAATTAGGGTTTTGGTCGATCAAGGCCTCCAAATGAAAATTTTCCTCTGGGCATGAGCCAATGCTTCAAAGCACAACCCAAGATACTCCAAGGGACCTCGTGAACCCAATCATCAAGTCAATTTAGCCTCAGGGGATGCATTCATAAAAAATCAGGAATTAGGGTTTCTTGACCTAATTCACCCCTAAGTTGACTTTTGGGGCAAAGCATGAGCCATGACCTCAAGATATGATTTGAGGGCCTCAAATACACCACATTGATCCATTTACAACAATGGATTGGGAGATGATTCAATACACCCTATAACACCTATGGAATCCATCCATTAGGTATGATTTAGGTCAAGGACTTGATTTCACAAAGGATCGCACAGTTCAGATTTCATCCGATAAAAAGTCAACTGTGCACAAAATGAAGTTTGACATTTTGGATTTTTTCACAAATATGGTTCCCCTAAGTAAAAAATAATGTTAATGTATGATATTGATCATCATTTATTAAGAAAAATCAAGAAAAGTGAGGTTTCTTTCAAAAAGGGCAACCATGAGAAACCAAAATTTTTCTAAGTTATGGAACAAAAGTGTTTTTGTACCAACTTTGCAAGGTCATAACTCCTAAACCACAAGGCCTTTTTCTTCCATTCAAGGCTCAAATGAAACTCCATCTGACATACTTTAAAAGTGTCAACTACAAGAGATTCCAAATCCTTATGGATTTTGAGTTATGGACTGATCAAAATGGCAAAAATGAAGAAAATGACACTTTTCCAACACTTAGTGAAAATCTGCCTAAGTTACCAACCTTGGACATCAATGTTCATGAGGATTTTTCAGTTGGATTCAAATATTTTCAAGACAAACTATGATCACACATGTATTGTATCATATGAGGGATTTCTAAAAAGCACAAGAGCCTCCCATAACTCAACCTGAGCAAGGAGATATGATTCCCTCAAAATCACCATTTCTAACTGTCTTGTACAAGGCAGATTTTGGCATTTTGCTCGATTTGGAAAAATTGGACAACTCCTAGCCTTGTCATCCATTTGGACACATCAGAGGATAAAATCCAAGGGGAATGATCTGATCCCCAAGCCTCCCAAGTCCAAGAATCTACACATAGCCATAACAAACCTAAAAAGGCTAAAAAGTGCAAAAGACTCCAATTTTGTTTTCAAGCATTTAATGGATGCATCAAGGTGGCATGGACTGACACATTCCTAACTGAATGAGTCAAGATTCAGGTCTGAATCAAAGAACCATAGGCCTGTGCCCTAACCTCAAGTCAATGGCTAGAGGAGACTAAAGATTCCCTTGGATCAACATTGGCCAAAGGCCTGTACCAGCTGCCATTCACTCGTGCTTGCAAAACAAACTTGTTGCACTATAAATAGAGCTCATTTGTGCTCAGTTTGAGTACACCAAAGCACTACAACTGATGCTTTCCTCAAAATCTCTCTCTTTAGGCCAAAATGCCTTCTTTTGCATGTCATCTCTGAGTTTTTGAGTTAGAGAGCAATTCCACCACGCTCGTGATCCAAACACATCCAATATGTCATATCTAAGTTGTTTATACACTCACTTGTGATCTGAAACACCAAAATCAGAAAGTCAACCTCTAAAACCTCAAAATTTGACTTTTCTGCATTTTTCAAGCCATGTCTTGATTCAGTCACTTCTAAAACAAAATCAGGCATCAAACACACTCCAAATATCATACTCAAACTGTCCCAATTGGCTTCCCTCATCTAGAACACCATTTGAGAGAGTTACTATCTTGGTCACTTTTGCCCCTTTTGCAAGAAAAGGCCTATACTTGTTCCTGACGATTCCAGTTGGTCCTGATCATCCTAAAAGCTTCTAAGGGATCAATCAAGAGTGTTCAAAGCATTGAATTACTTCTGGCACAAGGAACTTGGCAGATAGCACAAGAAGCTCCAAGAGGTAAGTGCATCACAACTTGAACTCTCTAAATCATGCATTACTTTGAGGTCCATTGATCATGGACCTCTCATACATATCATATGTGTTGTGTTTAACCAATTTATCATGCTATTATTGCATGTACCATGAGATAGCATAGAACATGCAAAATTTGGCCTATTTCGAAATCACTATAGGATTTTAAAATGAAAACATTTTCTGAAAAATTTCAAGGGTACCATTGGATTCCTCATGAAATTCTAGGTTAGATGCACCTAAATTTTGTCCCAATCCATGGAGAAATGAGAAAGTTAGAGGCTTCATGCAAATTGCCAAAACTAGGCCTTGCCTTGGGCAAGGGCCAGGCCATGGCGCCTTTGCCATGCCTAAAACTTGGCATCCCTTATGTATTAATGGAGTGGTTTTGATACACGAATGTATCACCACCCCAGTGATAGCGCGTATGTGTGTTTGTTGTTGAGGTCGTGGGTTTATCACCCACCTGTCGTAACCCGAAATTTGACCTCCCTCTTTTCCCTTTTGCATAAGCATGCGCATTTGCATCGTTAGCATACGCATTCACACTTTTCTTTGTGTGTTTCTTGTGGCAGGATATTCAGGTTTTCCAAGCCCGATTAATTGAATCCTCACAAGATCATCACATCATCAAAACAAGCTCAAAATAAAGGTTTCCATGTTTATTTATCAAGACAAGAGATGGAAAATCGGAATCAGGACTTCAGCATCATCTTTTTGCAAATTTGTGGAAATTTGGCTGAAGTAACCGGTTAGAACATATGTTGTAACCGGTTACTTGGTGTATTTTTCACCAAAAAATGCAAGTTCTCAAGCAAGTAACCAGTTAGCACATATGCTGTAACCGGTTACTCTGTGCAAAATTTCAGTTTCTGCTGCATTTTTGGGACAGCCTCCTTGCACACTATTCGTCATTAATTCTACAATATTCTGGCAGCATGTGGAATATTCTAGACTTCTCTAGACATTTCAAGGCTATTCAATTCAATCCAAGTGCATTTACTCTAATGCTTCACTCCAAATTAAGTGCACCATGTTCCTTATTTTACAAGCATGCCAACCTTTGGATGAGGGAGTTCACATTGGGATTGTTACCGAGTTGGTTCTAGCTAACCGAGTTAACCACCTTGACTCAGTGAGTCAAGCCTAACTAACTCCTAGCCTAGTGCCAAACCCAATGCTAAGTCCAAAGCTAGCTCCAAACCTCCCATACTCCAAACATAAAATCTATATAAGCACATCTTCACTCACTTTTCAATCTCTCCATCATTTCCCACATTTCTCACACAAGACCTTCAACTGTTTGCACAATTCACTCTCAATTCTCTCACATTCTCTCTGATTTTTTCTGCTACATCTTCATCTTCATCTCAATTCTCTTCCAAAACCTCACCAAAGCTCATTTATACATTAAAGGATAATCACTTTTGCATCAAAATTGATTATTTCTTGAGCTCAACCTTCATCCTTCTTGCTATTACACTTGGATTTCTGGAGTTATTTCAGCTTGTGGATTAATCTTGAGTGTTTGCTGCAACATTCAACGGTTCGAATTCACATTTCGGAGCTTTATTGTATTTTGCTCGATTTCGACACGTTTCATCACCAAATTGAAGATTCATCTGGTTTTCTTTAATTTTCTACATCAAGAACACCTTGCAACAATTACCAAGGCACATCTTAGCCTTGTAGGTTGGTAGATCTCACTCTACTCTTTGTTTCGATCGTTTCGCACATTTACGATGTAATTCCGTTTAATTTTCGGTTTGATTTGCCGTGCATTTTGATCGATCTTGGATCTCCATGATTATTGATTGTGATCTGTGTTAATTGCTCTCATATGATGTAATTTTCGTGCACCAATTCATATCCTAGGATGTGGTGGTTGGCATAAGTGATTAAGTGTTGAAAATCACTTTTGAAAAGTTGTTTTTGCTGTTATTTTTGCCTCTGTTACAGTGGTAACCGGTTAGTAGATATGCTGTAACCGGTTACACAGTGCAATTTTCACTAAAAACGCAAGTTTTCAAGCATGTAACCGGTTAACAGATATGCTGTAACCGGTTACCACTGTACAGAATGGCCATTTTCTTGCATTTTCAAGTGTGTTTGCTATGCTTTCTTCCTTTTAACCTCCATTGATTATCATGTTTGATTTTATGGATGTTTTAAGTATCATTTTACCTCTGTTTGAAGCATGTTCGTGAACTTTCGATGCATCTTTTTTTAATTATTCAACTTGTTCATATTTCTTTGGCAATGTTTGCTCATGAACATCTTGCATTCCACTTGATCACTTGTTAACATGTTTTGCATTGCATACTAAATGGTATTTGGTATTGTTTTGCGTGTTTGTCCCTTAATTGCATTAAGTTCATTCTTCATGGATGAGCTTAATCTTGCTTAATCAATAATTCACACCTTTTGCTTTAATGATTTTACATTCTCTTTGGAAAATTGTTAGCATGGCTTTTCCCTTTGATTAATTGATCGAAACCATGTTTCGATTAGTTGATCTTCCCCTTCCTTCTCTTTAGGCTTCCTTTAGAGTTTTCTCTCTCGTTCCCCCGTGGAGTTGGAGTTTCGCGCTGCGCCCTGCATTGGAGCATTGTACAATTGAAATTGTTACGCTGTCCGTTTCTTCACGCGGGAGCACCGTACAACTTGGAGTTGTTGTGCCGTCCGGTTCAACTTCTGCATTACACCCTGTGTGTTAGAGAAGGAATGAGAAGGGAGAATTCATACTCTTATTCCGACTACTTCAGGTAGGGGACGAATGACCCTGTACTTGGCTTAGTCACCTCTATCCCCAGGTTGTAGTGTATCCCCTTTCCCAGTCGAGTCGATCATTAGTCACTCCTATCTCTTTCAATCCCTCTTCTGATCAATCACCTTCTTGGTTAATATCAGTGTTCATTGGGTTAGCAAGCTTCCTTTGTTTTAATACCCTATTCTTTTCTTGCGGTCGATCATTGTTTCTTGATTCCCCAGAAGAGTCTCTTTTCTCCTTCTTCGGTTAAATACAGTACTCCTGTTACAACCGAATCCCCTGCGGAGTTCGCAACCTTCTTTTGGTTCTTCTCCTTGTGTTGGTTATTCACTGTTTGTCAGTTAACACACCAACGTTTGCGTTCTTCTCAGTTAACCACAGTCCGTTTGTTAAAACACTGAGTTTCATCTTGGGTTAATCCCCTATTCTTGGTTAATCACCCTTTTCTTCAGTTAACCACAGTCTGTCTGTTAAAATACTGAAACCCTTTTTCAGTTAATCACCTTCTCTTGGTTAATCACTCGTTCTTCTCAGCTAACCACATTCCGTCTGTTAAAACACTGAGTTTCATCTTGGGTTAATCACCTATTCTTGGTTAATCACCCTTTTCTTTAGTTAACCACAACCTGTCTGTTAAAATACTGAAACCCTTTTTGAGTTAATCATCTTCTCTTGGTTAATCACTCGTTCTTCTCGGTTAATCGCAGTGTTCTGTTAAAAATCAATCCCCCTTGGGTTAGTAACCTTCTTTTGGTTCAATACCCTTCTTCGTTGGTCAAGCGTTGTTTGTTCAGTCAATACCAACACCCCTTTTGGGTTACGACCTTCGATCGGTCCCATACCCGTTCTTCTAGTTAATCACAGTTTTCTATGTTGAAACCAATGCTTCTCTATCCCCACAGAGTTACGATATTTGCTTTCCTGGGTTAACCACTGCCAGTCAGTTAATATACCGATGCCCCCTCAGAGTCAAACACCTTCCTTCGGTCCAGTACTCTCTTTCGGGTTTATCGCGGTCCGTCTATTAACACCAGCCTCTTTTTCCCACCTGAGTCTTACTCCTTTATCTTCGGTTAACCACTGCTAGCCAGTTAATATACCGAGTCTCCCTTTTCTCTCGGTTTTGACACCATCCCTTTATTTGGATCCCCAGCCGGGTCGCTTACCCTATAATTCATAGCAGTTTTTTTATCTTTTCTCCCCCAGAGGAGCCCTTTCTATTCACTTTGCTCTTACTTCCTTGGTTTCGACACCAATCCTCTTTGTTACCCCTAGCGGAGCTTCTTTCTTTCTCGGATTTGACACCATTCCTTTTCTGGTTTCTTGTGCAATTGCTCTTACTGTTTGACTTTTCCCCAGTAGAGTTTTCTTTCACTCTTGCCCTTGGTTTTTGACACCACCTATCTCTTTCTTGTTTTGTTTTCCGTTTGGTTCCCCGAACTACGGAAGCTTTGATTCTGCATTCTTTTGAATGTATGATACATATGCACGAGATTGAGATGATCTTGGCGAGCACACTTCCACCCTTCCTTCCTTCTTCCATTCTTTCCTGTCCCCTGGTTCCATGAACTACGACGCTTTGATTTCCTCATTTCACTATGAGGGTACGTAGGCACGAGGGCCCCAATCCTCCGCGAGCACTTTCTTTCTTTTCTTCTTTTTCCCCTTTCTTTTCTCTCTCCCTTTCTTTTAGCTAGAAGCCTTTAGATAGATAACCCATCCAAGCCTAGAAGCAAGCAAAATGGTTCCCGTCGAGTACGACGGATGCGTAAGGTGCTAGTACCTTCCTTTCGCATAACCTACCCTCGTTCCCGTTTCTCTTCCCCTTGGGTTCTATCGATATTTTCCCTGTCCTTCGGGACTAAATAAAGTTCGGTGGCGACTCTGTGTTATCTTTGAGTGTGCAATTCACTCAGGGTATAAACCAGCCATCTTCAGCTGGCAACTCTGTTGGGGAGTTCTTGCTTTTGCAGGTTAGGGTCTCGCCTAGTTTTGTTTACTCTCTTGCTTGCTTGGGTGTTTATCTTTTGCACTTTACCCGCTTTATTTTACTTACTTTAGCTTTATGTTTATTTACTGCATTCATTTACTGCTTTGAATATTCATATGCTACATATTCTGGATATCTGCTATATTTTCTGCTGTTGTTGGGATGGGTAGATATTATTGGAGAGAAAGGTCCTAGCACCGGGCCTAGTATACACAGGCTAGAACGTGGATAGTCGTGAGGCCTGCGTTTTGCGCGTTGGGATATCACGAGACCCACATCCCAGATCGTGATTCATTTGAGAATACTTCTGTCCTGTGAGAATTCACTACGACGAGGGATTTTCATCCTGAGTCCTATGGTTTCGGCGACCTTTCTAGGGACCACCATGTTGTGTCTAGATCACACCTGTGAGGGGGGGGTGGGTTTTTGCAGGAAAACAAGCCACTTCATACCCTTGTTCTCACACACGCCATATTTCTTCACCGACACATCAGATTATGTTGCACTGACACTGAATTATATGCAGATATCCGGACTATTCAGACTTGGTTATTCAGACACTACTGGCTTCTTGTTGTTGTGTTGCATGTCATTCCATCATGTAAATTAAATTTTGCATGTGCATTTCCAGGTTTTCGAGGACTTATCTTTTGTTGACATTATCATAGAGATGAGTACTGGTTGTCGTGGCATCTTCAGTTACAAGGTTTTGGAGCCTAAGCTAGGTATTGTGAGAAGTTTACCATCTTTGTTGGTTGGAGATCACAGAGGGGTTTTTATAGATACTTATGGTAATCTGTTGTCCATCCTCAACACTGAAGTCAACATCACTGCTATTCATACTCTGGTGCAGTTCTATGATCCGCCATATAGGTGCTTCACATTTCAGGATTATCAGCTAGCACCTACACTCGAGGAGTATGCTTATATTCTGGGGGTTGAGATCAAGAAGCAGGTTCCTTATGTTTACACTAGTGGTTGTCCGAGGTTTCCCCTTATTACTGATGCGCTTTGCATTAGTAAGAAGGATGTGGAAGATAATCTCAAGACCAAAGGGAAGGGTATTCGAGGGTTCGCTTCGAAGTTCTTGGTTGACAAGGCCACTTCTTTTGCTAAGGATGGACACTGGAAGGCTTTCAACGCCGTTCTTGCTTTGCTGATATATGGGATTGTCTTGTTTCCGAACATGGAGGATTTCATAGATTAGGCTGCCATCAGTATCCTCTTGTCCAAGAACCCTGTTCCGACACTTCTTGCTGATACCTATCATTCTATTCATTCCAGGAATGAAAAGAAAAAGGGAACCATTGTCTGTTGTGCTCCTTTGTTGTACCGATGGTTCATGTCTCACCTTCCGCAGAAGGGTCCCTTTGTTGAGAATAAGGGTAATCTCAAGTGGTCTCAGCGAATCATGTCTCTTACTGCTGATGATATTTCTTGGTATTCTCGAGTCTTCGACGACATTCCAATCATTCTTCATTGTGGGAAATTCTCCAATGTGCCCCTTTTGGGTACAAAAGGTGGAATTAACTACAATTCGAGAATGGCTTTCTGACAGTTGGGATACCCTATGGTTGCTAAGCCAGATCCTGAGGTAGTGGAGGAGTTCATCTTTCATGAAGAGGTTGATGACATGGGTTTGTTGAAGAGGTTTAGTGCTGCTTGGACTCAGATTCATCTCGAAGGAATAGCCGATTTGGGTAAGAAGAATTGCGTAGCCAAGGAAGCTTACACACTTTGGGTCAAAGAGCGTGTCAAAGAGATCTTGTTGCCATTCTCTCCTGAGCCTTCCATGAATGCCAAGCTTCCTGAACTTGCCATTGTTCCTCCGTGTTAAGTCGATCAACTCAAGCTGATTATTGAGAAGTTGACGAAGGAGAATGATGATCTTTGCCTCAACCTTGATAGAGTCACTTCCTATAAGGATAGCTTACAGATCGAGCTCCATCAGAAGCTCGAGCGCATGCTCCAAGAGGTGAAGAGGTGAAGGTTGAACAGAACAAGCGTAGGAAGGTGGGTGATGCCTTAAAGAGCACCTATGAGGGAATTGCTTCAAAGAAGAGACAACTTGTTGATGCTCATTATCAAGCCTACAAAGAGGAATTGAGCTACAACAAGCAACTTGAAGAGCTTCGAGGGAAGTTATCCGAGTTCAAGACAAAGTGGCAAAGTGAGCAAAACCGTGCTAATCGGTTAGCAAAGGACTTTTATCAATGTCAAACCCAACTCGACAAAGTCTTCGGTGAGATTCAGAAGCTACAGGATCAAGCACATCAGAGTCAAGAGCAGATTAGTCAGCTCAACACAGAGGGCACTCATTGGGAGCATCAAAGTCGTCATCTACAGAACCTCTTGGATCAGAAAGAGGCCTTTCTTCAGGATATGCTTTAGGGACCTAACCATTCTTTGCTGCGTAACCTCATGAAGGATGTGAAGTATTGGAGTGAGAGGCATGTCTAGCCAGATTTGCTGAGCATGCATTGGAAGACCTACCTGGGTTGTGGAGGGATGCATATGCTGATGCATTGCCACACCAGCTTCCTTGGGCTGTTTTCCATTTCTTGTCTGTTTGCAGGGTGGTATTTGATAGGATCCATGTGGATTTTGTTGTGGCCCAAGAGGCAGATATTTGACTTGTATTCGACTTGTACTTCTTTCCTTTAGTGTTAAATGAATGAATGAAGTTGCTTGCCAATTTTATCTTCCACGCCTTTACTTATATGCTTTATGATTATTGTCAACAAAGATAAGTTCAAGAATTCCTGGAATTTAAAATTTTTGCATGCATATCATACATTCATTTGCACACATATGCACGTCCCTTCATCCGAAACCGTTGCTCATCCTTGTCTGCCTTCTTTGTAGCAAGACGACAACTCGACATCAGTATTTTACTCGCTCAAACGAATCCAGAATCATGGCTGACTTCGAAGCTGAGAACGCCGCTTAGAAGGAAACTCTGGCCCAATTCCAAGGTTGGATGGATCAGTTCCAGATGAACATGGATGTCATTATGGAACTTCTTCGTGCCCAGAGGGACGTCGCTGTTACTGCCACTGTTGTTGCAACCCCTACTGATGCAACTGTTGTCATTCCTATTGTGACTATTCCTCCTGTTGTTACGGCTACTCCTGTTGTTGTTGTTCCTTCTGCTACTATTGTTGAAGTACCAGTTGAGCCTGTGAATCAGCCTGTTGTTTATCCGACAAATTCTCAGTTCGGTTTGAACCAGATGCCCGCTGGTTTTCCTTGGGGTATGCCTCCAAATTACACTCCTCAGATTGCAAATAATGGTAGTGCCTTCACGCCATATCAGCCTTTTGTTGCGCTCATGTCTAATGGGAATAATGTTGCATATCCATGTGTCATGCCTACTCCAGTCCCACCTCCAGTGGTGAATGATGATCCTGAGAGTCTTCAGGTTCAAACTCATCAAACTGCCGGATTGGCTGACATTGAAACCCCTGATGAAGAAGAGCATGTGTATAGAGGTCCTCCTATTCATGTTCTGATTTCATCTCAAGCTACTCAAACTACTGTTCAGAATGTTCATCCTGGGATGTTCTATCCTGGGGCATCTTCCTCAGCTGCTGGGGTACCTTATCCGAATTATCTGTATGGTGTTACGATGGGTCAGAATGTTGGTCAGATGGTTAACCCAGTTTTGGTGTATCCTTCTCAGTTTGCTACTCCGCAAGTACACGCTCTCGCTGCATCTCAGTTGTCAAATCCTCAGATTCTTGTCAGACCCACTAATCAGAGTAGACCAGTTGACTACAAGTTGTTGGAAGACCTTATTAGAACTATTGAAGGGTTTTCTGCTTTTGGCATGGAAGCCAAGGACTTGTGTTTGGTTCCAAATGTTGTGCTACCGCAGAAATTCAAGATACCTGAGCTGCCAAAGTATAAAGGCTTGAGTTGCCCACGTAGTCACATCACTATGTACTGCAGGAAGATGGCATCCCATATTGATAATGATGAATTGCTTATTCATTATTTTCAAGATAGTTTGTCTGGTGCTTCATTGGACTGGTACATGGGCTTGGAGCGCAGCAAAATCTGTACTTGGAGGGATTTATCTGAAGCGTTCGTGAAGAAATACAAATATAATCTTGATCTGGCACCTACCAGATTGCAGTTACAGAACCAGTCTCAACGCTCAGCTGAAACATTCAAGGAGTATGCACAAAGATGGCATGAGATGGCATCCCGTGTGCGACCTGCTCTCTCTGATAATGAGGTTGTTAACATCTTTATGGGTACATTGCAAGGATCCTACTACGAGAAAATGGTGGGTAGTTCTTCATCGAACTTCGCTGATGTTGTAATGATTGGTGAACGGATTGAAAACGAATTGAATACTGGAAAGATTCCTGGAGCTGCTTCCCAGCAGCCAACCACCGGAAAGTCTCAGAACAGTCAGTCCAAGAAAAAGGAAGGTGAAGCCAACGTTGTGACAACTCAAGTTTCTCCTCAGTATCAAGCATCCATGGCTCCCATGCCATATTACCCATATCTTTATATTGCTGCTGCACAATATCAACAACCCCCATATCAGTATCATCCGCAACAACCAATTCGGAATGCTCAGAATTAGCAACAGAATCAACAGAACAACAAAAATCAGCAGAATCAAAACCGTCAGAACAGCAACAGTCAAGGAAATCGTAAGCGTCCAAATTTTGATAGAATTTTGGTGTCATACACGGAATCGTTTCCTTACTTGGTTCACCAAGGGGCAATTATCCCCAAGCAGATTGTGCCTGCAATTCCTCCATTTGGTCCGAAGCATAATCCAAATGCGTCTTGTGCTTATCATGCTGGATACATAGGACATACAACAAAGGATTACTTTGTTTTCAAAACCAAAGTTCAGGAACTCATTGATAAGAAGATTCTGACTTTCGCTGAGGAAGGACCTAACATTCAGAATAATCCGTTGCTGAATCACAATGGACATGCAGTGAACATGATTTAGGATAATTCAGAGGCTGAATTAATCATGGATGTCGATAAGGTAAAGACTCTGATGACCGTGGTTTTCAAGAAGTTGAATGAACACGGGCTGTTGAAAGGGCTGCATGGTAAGTGTCAGATTTGTGACGATAATCCCAACCAGTGTTGAAGGCTGGAGGGTTGTGTCCAAATTTTAATGAACCGAGGCGAAGTGCAATTTTCCAGATCTAAACCTGACGAGGAAGTTTCCGCTATCGAGCCGTTCACCATCATCTATAGGAAGGTTCCTGTCAAATCCCCTAAGCAGAAGAAGGTGCAACCCATCATTGTTTGCCCGCCAAAACCGTTTCCGTACCAGAATTCTAAGGAGGTACCTTGGAAGTATGGGTCTACTGGGTTTGCTGGAGGTCAAGAGATAAAGTTTACGGAATCTGAGATCGTGAATGTTACAGCCGGTGGAGGCATGACTCGTAGTGGATGAGTGTTTGTTTCGGAGGTCACTACGAAGCCTGTTCAAGTTCCAACTGTTGTTTCTCCCAAGGTGACACCTGCATCTGCAACCCCTGTTTTTCAACATTAGGCATCTATTACCATTCCAGTACCGACTATTCCGTCTGGGATGTTTCAAAGAACAAAGAGGCCCTTGATGATCAAGAGTTTCTTAAGTTGATCAAGAAAAGGGACTTTAAGATTGTGGATCAGCTGGGGCAGACAACCTCGAGGATCTCAATTTTGTCCTTACTCTTGAGTTCGCCCGCGCACCGATCAGCTTTGTTGAAAGTCTTGAACAGTGCCCATGTCATGCAAGATATATCTGTCGCCGAGTTTGATGATATAGTGGCCAATATAACAACAAGTCGGTATTTGGGTTTTAACGAATCTGAATTACCTCGTGAAGGAAATGCCCACAACAAAGCACTACACATATCTGTAACATGCACAGACATCCTGTTATCTCGTGTTCTAGTAGATATCGGTTCTTTCCTCAATGTAATGCCTATGGGCACAATGAGTCAATTACTGGTGGAAGGAAACGAGATGAGACCAAGCGCCTTAGTTGATAGAGCCTTTGATGGTTCTCGAAGGCAGGTCATTGGAGAAGTGGACTTACCCATCAATATTGGGCCGTATTTGTTTACCATTACCTTCCAAGTGATGGACATCAATCCGGCATACAGTTGCCTACTGGGTCGTCCATGGATTCACGCTGCAAGGGCAGTTACCTCCACTTTACATCAGAAGTTGAAGTTCATGTTTGAAGATCAGCTTGTCATCGTTTGTGGTGATGAGGATTTGATTGTGAGTGAGTTATCATATTTCCGATATATCGAGACTAAGGAAGGCATAGCTGAGGTGTCGTTGCAGTGTCTTGAATTCGAAGATGTCAGCTCTGCTTCAACTAGTCAAAGTAGATCACCACAATTGACTTTAGCGTTTGCTAAGAGTGCTAAGGAGACTATCCAGAAAGGTGCTTTGTCAGGCTGGGGCATGTGATTGATGTGGTTGAAAAACATAATCGGTTCGGATTGGGCTACCATCCTGGTCGACAATCTAACTCACATGGGTCGAAACAGTGCAACTTGATCAAGTTCAATAGCGCGGGTTTCCAGCAGGGTGACATCGTGGCAGCTATTGATGATGCTGGTCCCAGTAATCAGACTTCAAGCTTTGTGCGCAAGTGTCCATCGGGTTTCAAGCTCAACAATTGGACATCTACCGTGATTCCTGTGGTTTTCCCATATAGCATGTAATGCATTTTGCTTTCTCATTCCCTCATCCTCGCCCGAGACGAGCGGATAGCTTGTAAAGGGCCTCACGCTTTTGCAGTATTATGTGATCAATAAATAAAAGTTTTTTGCATTCAAAATCATGCTCTATTTTCTTTCTTTATTTTACTTTTTCACAAATAAATAGCAAAAGTTTCTTTTATTTTTCACTTTTCAATATAGCTCATTCTAAACATATTCATAAACATGCAGAACTAATAAAAGCATTGATAACAACATGGCAGACGTCCATTGTAATTCTGGGATTCCAACTAACCAAGCCGAAGAAGATGGTGAGGGAGACAGTGAATTACCGGCTGAACTAGCAAGGCTCCTTGAGCATGAGCGTAGAGAGATTTATCCACACAAAGAGCCAGTGGAAGTTGTCAATCTTGGTACTGATGAGGTCAGAAGAGAAGTTAAGGTTGGCACATCCCTCGCAGAGCATGTACACTCCGAGTTGGTCAAGTTATTGAAAGAGTATGTTGATATCTTCGCCTGGTTCTATCAAGATATGCTTGGGTTGGATACCAACATCGTTGAACATCACTTGCCACTCAAGCCCGGATTTCCTCCTATCAAGTAGAAACTCAGAAGGACTAGAGCCGACATGGCACTCAAAATCAGAGAAGAGGTAAAGAAGCAGCTTGATGCTGGATTCCTAGCCACTTCCGAATATCCTGAATGGATTACCAACATCGTCCCAGTTCCCAAGAAAAATGGGAAAGTCAGAATGTGTGTGGATTATCGAGAACTCAACAAGGCAAGCCCAAAGGATGATTTTCCTTTGCCTCATATTGATGTCTTGATAGACAACACAGTGCAATTCTCTGTCTTTTCCTTCATGGACGGTTTTTTAGGATATAATCAGATCAAGATGTCCCCAGCTGATATGGAGAAGACTACTTTCATCACGCCATGGGGTACATATTGCTACAAGGTCATGCCATTCGGTCTAAAGAATGCAGGGGCAACATACCAGCGTGCCATGACAACCCTCTTTCACGATATGATTCATAAAGAGATTAAGGTTTACGTGGATGATATGATTGCCAAGTCCAAGACTGAAGAGGATCATTTGGTTCATCTGAAGAAACTGTTTGACAGACTTTGAAAGTTTAGATTACGGTTGAATCCTGTGAAGTGTACCTTTGGAGTTCGATCTGGTAAACTGTTGGGCTTTATTATTGGTCAGAAGGGCATTGAAGTTGATCCTAATAAGGTTAGGGCAATTCAGAACATGTCGCCTCCCAAAACAGAAAAAGAAGTCTGTGGCTTTCTGGGAAAACTCAATTACATTTCAAGATTCATTTCCCATTTGACGGCTACCTGTGAACCAATGTTCAGATTACTAAGAAAAAATCAATCGGTTGAATGGAATAATGATTGTCAAGAAGCATTTGACAAAATAAAATAATACTTGCAAAAACCACCGATCTTAGTACCGCCCGTTCCTGGTAGGCCTTTAATCATGTATCTCACCGTTCTTGATGAATCGATGGGATGTGTATTGGGTCAACATGACGGCACTGGCAGAAAAGAACATGCAATATACTATCTGAGCATGAAGTTCACTGATTGTGAGACCAGATACTCACTCTTAGAGAAAACTTGTTGTGCTCTGGTCTGGGCTGCTCGACGCCTACGACAATACATGATTTGCCATACTACTTTGTTGATATCCAAAATGAATCCGATAAAGTACATATTTGAAAAGCCTGTTGGCTCTGGAAGGATTGCTCGGTGGCAGATGCTATTAACTGAGTATGATATCCAACATGTTACCCAGAAAGCAATAAAAGGGAGCGTCTTGTCTGACTACCTTGCTCATCAACCTATAGAGGGTTATCAACAGATGAAGTTTGACTTTCCTGATGAGGATATGTTGTTCATCTGAGATTATGAGACTCCAGACCCTGACATAAGACCTGAACCAGGGGCGCGATGGACGCTCGTATTCAACGGTGCCTCCAATTCTCAGGGTCGTGGAATCGGTGCTATCCTCATCTCTCCAACAGGTTTTCACCTTCCCTTCACTTCCAGATTATGCTTTGCATGCACCAATAATATAGCTAAATACGAAGCATGTATCTACGGTATTGAAGCGGCTATTGACATGAGAATCAAGATTCTTGAGGTCTATGGAGATTCTGCCTTGGTCATCGGTCAAGTCAGAGGGAATTTTGTGACTCGGGATTCCAAGTTGGTTCTGTACCAACAACACATAGCAAAGTTGATTCCTTACTTTGATGAGATTTCTTTTCATCATATCCCCAGAGAGGAAAATCAACTAGCTGATGCTCTTGCCACCTTAGCATCCATGTTCAAGGTCAAGTGGAAGAATGAAGCTCCTCATATCCACATTGATCACTTGAACGAATCAGCACACTGTTTAGTAATCAAGGATGAGTCTGATGACAAGCCTTGGTTCTACGACATTAAAAGATATTTGGAAAAATAGGAATATCTCGAGGGTATTACTATCACTGACAAGAAAGCTCTTAGACGGCTTTGCGCCAAATTCTTCTTAAGTGGTGGTGTACTGTACAAGAGGAATTATGATTCTGTGTTTCTCAGATGCATGGATAGACACGAGGCAAACAAGATCATAAGGTCCATACATGAGGACGGCGAGGGTGTACATGCTAAAGGTCCTGCTATGGCCAAGAAGATCCTTCGGGCGGGGTATTACTGGACAACAATGAAGGTAGATTGATACAACTTTGCCAAAAGGTGTCACAAGTGCCAAATCTACGGAGACAAGATCCATGTGCCTCCAACTCCATTGAATGTTTTGACTTCACCTTGGCCATTCTCCATGTGGGGTATAGATATGATTGGAATGATCGAGCCGAAAGCTTCCAACGGTCATCGATTCATTCTGGTTGCTATCGACTACTTCATCAAGTGGGTTGAAGCTGCTTCTTATGCAAACATTACACGACAAGTGGTTGCCAGATTTATCAAGAAGGAGATAATCTGTCGTTATGGCATTCCTAGCAACATTATCATAGACAATGCAAGCAACGTGAACAACAATATAATGAATGAGTTGTGTCAAGAATTTAAGATTGAGCAGCACAACTCTTCACCATATCGGCCCAAGATGAATGGTGCCATTGAAGCAGCAAACAAAAACATCAAGAGGATTGTCCAGAAAATGGTCAAGACTTACAAGGATTGGCATGAAATGCTTCCATTTGCACTACATGGCTACCGAACTTCAGTCCACACTTCTACCGGGGAAACTCCGTATTCGCTTGTGTATGGTATGGAGGCAGTTCTACCCATTGAAGTCGAAATTCCTTCACTCAGAGTCATCATGGAAGCAGGTCTTGATGAAGCTGAATGGGTTTAATCCAGATACAACCAGCTGAATCTCATCGAAGAGAAGCGTCTTACAGCCGTCTATCATGGTCAATTGTATCAGAGACGCCTCAAGCGAGCTTTTGACAAGAAAGTTCTCCCTCGAACGTTCTGTGCAGGCGAACTCGTGCTCAAGAGATATTCACCTGTTCACTCGGATCCACGAGGAAAATGGACTCCCAACTATGAAGGACCCTTTGTTGTCAAGAATGCCTTCTCAGGCGGAGCCCTGATCCTCACCACCATGAATGGGGAGGAGTTTCCATCGCTCGTGAACTCCGATACTGTCAAAAAATATTATGCCTGAAAAAAATGGATAAGAGTCCGCTAGATTGACATCCACAAGGACAATCTATGCAAAAATGGACGTCCCGATGGACCAAAAAAAAGAGATGTCCATGCAAAAGTTAGAGACAATGAAAAAATAATAGCAGCCCGCTAAGTTGAAAACCAAAAAGGGTGACTTAGGCAAAAATGGGTATCCCGGTGGACGAAAAAATAGAAAAAACATGTCCAGGCAAAAATTAGGGATAAAGGCATTGACTGTGAACACTTGAGCCTCCTTTCACCATGGCTAGACCTTAGACGGTAAAAGAGCATTCCAAACATCATCAACTGGTGCAAGGCGTTGGAACCTAGACTTACGGTGGATGGTAGCCAATGTTGTAATAAATGCAAAACATGATTTCCCTTTGCCATTTACATTTGTTTTTCAATTTTATTGCAAATTTCCTCATCAAGGATTTTTGCATCCTTGTACACACTTTTTGTACAAAAATTTTACACTCAATAAAATGCATCATTTGTTATCTCAAATTGTTTTCATTCCAGTATTTTGTTTGCAAAATAAACAATTATTTGTGATCACATAATACTATAAAACGTTGAGAACAATAAAAAGCTAAATCAATCGAGAAAGCATTATGCATTGCATGTGTTACTGGTAACTCCTACAGGATAATCAGTAATATCCATTAGTAAGCCTAACGGCAGGCCGACAATGTGATGGTTCTTTGAAGAAGTTGCTGTTTCCTCAGCAGTTCCTCAGCAGAGTCATCATTCTCCCCAGCAAGCGCCATTACGATTTTTCGAAAAGCTTGTTTGTTTACATCTCTCTTCTCCGACATATTTGTAATGTCTCTAGGCAGGTTGCCAAAGTGTTCCCAGCAAAAACACTTTGCTCTTTTTTTCCAGCAAGGGTTGTACATCATCTCCAATAATTTGAAACTATCTGTCCCCAGCAGCAGTGGTTTCCACTTAACCGAGTCAACATGATTTGGAAGGATGTATTTCCCCATGCAGAGTCAGTCTTGGTAGGAAGGATCGATTTGATTCTTTCATCCCCAGCTGTGACAGCCATGGTGACTTAGAAACCTGAGATGTTCTCGGTTTTTTTCCCCAGCGGATTCATCATCCTTTGTGAACTCTCTTCCTCAACAGAGATTGTCTTTATCTGTGGTTCCTCTCCCCAACCGAGGGTGTCGAAGTCGTTTTTCTATGATTTTCTGCCTAACCGCTTCACATTATGCCTTACCTTGCGCCTTTGCATTGCATGGTATCAAGCATCATGTAGAAACGCATACATAGCATATGCATCGATCATACCCCCTCTCTATTGGCCTGATTCATCTCCCCAGCAGATTTTCAGCCAAACTTTGCACTTATCTATTCTACCTTTGCACCGCTCCTTTTGCCGCCGTCGGCCAAATTTTTCGAGCTACTATTTTATTTAATCCCTTTTTACCTCGAATCATCAAAAAACTAGCGCAATTCGTACATTCAGGTCCAAGAGGATTAAATAGAGGCAGTTTTCATAACCCAAAATTTGACCTCCCTCTTTTGCCTTTTGCATAAGCATGCGCATTTGCATCGTTAGCATACACATTCACACTTTTCTTTGTGTGTTTCTTGTAGCAGGATATTTAGGTTTTCCATGCCCGATTAATTGAATCCTCACAAGATCATCACATCATCAAAATAAGCTCAAAATAAAGGTTTCCATGTTTATTTATCAAGACAAGAGATGCAAAATCGGAATCAGAACTTCAGCATCATCTTTTTGCAAATTTGTGGAAATTTGGCTGAAGTAACCAGTTAGCACATATGCTGTAACCGGTTACTCAGTGTATTTTTCTCCAAAAAACGCAAGTTCTCAAGCAAGTAACTGGTTAGCACATATGCTGTAACCGGTTACTCTGTGCAAAATTTTAGTTCCTGCTGCATTTTTGGGACAGCCTCCTTGCACACTCTTTGGTCATTGATTCTACAATATTCTAGCAGCATGTGGAATATTCTAGACTTCTCTAGACATTTCAAGGCTATTAAATTCAATCCAAGTGCATTTACTCTAATGCTTCACTCCAAATTAAGTGCACCATGTTCCTTATTTTACAAGCATGCCAACCTTTGGATGAGGGAGTTCACATTGGGATTTTTACCGAGTTGGTTCTAACTAACTGAGTTAACCACCTTGACTCAGTGAGTCAAGCCCAACTAACTCCTAGCCTAGTGCCAAACCCAAAGCAAGGTCCAAAGCTAGCTCCAAACCTCCCATACTCCAAACCTAAAATCTATATAAGCACACCTTCACTCACTGTTCAATTTCTCCATCATTTCCCACATTTCTCACATAAGACCTTAAACCATTTGCACAATTCACTCTCAATTCTCTCACATTCTCTCTGATTTTTTCTGCTACATCTTCATCTTCATATCAATTCTCTTCCAAAACCTCACCAAAGCTCATTTCTACATTAAAGGATAATCACTTTTGCATCAAAAGTGATTATTTCTTGAGCTCAACCTTCATCCTTCTTGCTATTACACTTGGATTTCTGGAGTTATTTCAGCTTGTGGATTAATCTTGAGTGTTTGCTGCAACATTCAACAGTTCGAATTCGCATTTTGGAGCTTTATCGTATTTTGCTCGATTTTGACACGTTTCGTCACCAAATTGAAGATTCCTCTGATTTTCTTTAATTTTTGCATCAAGAACACCTTGTAACAATTACCAAGGCACATCTCAGCCTTGTAGGTTGGTAGATCTCACTCTACTCTTTGTTTCGATCGTTTCGCACATTTAAGATGTAATTCTGTTTCATTTTCAGTTTGATTTGCCGTGCATTTTGATTGATCTTGGATCTCCATGATTATTGCTTGTGATCTGTGTTAATTGCTCTCATATGATGTGATTTTCGTGCACCAATTCATATCCTAGCATGTGGTGGTTGGTATAAGTGATTAAGTGTTGAAAATCACTTTTGAAAAGCTGTTTTTGCTGTTATTTTTACGTCTATTACAGTGGTAACCGGTTAGCAGATATGCTTTAACCGGTTACACAGTGCAATTTTCACTAAAAACGCAAGTTTTCATGCATGTAATCGGTTAACAGATATGCTGTAACCGGTTACCACTGTACAGAATGGCCATTTTCTTGCATTTTCAAGTGTGTGTGCTATGCTTTCTTCCTTTTAACCTCCATCGATTATCATGCTTGATTTTATGGATGTTTTAAGTATCATTTGACCTCTGCTTGAAGCATGTTCGTGAACTTTCGATGCATTTTTTTTAATTATTCAATTTGTTCATATTTCTTTGGCAATGTTTGCTCATGAACATCTTGCATTCCACTTGATTACTTGTTAACATGTTTTGCATTGCATACTAAATGGTATTTGGTACTGTTTTGCATGTTTGTCCCTTAATTGCATTAAGTTCATTCTTCATGGATGAGCTTAATCTTGCTTAATCAATAATTCACACCTTTTGCTTTAATTATTTTCCATTCTCTTTGGAAAATTGTTAGCATGGCTTTTCCCTTTGATTAATTGATCGAAACCATGTTTCCATTAGTTAGTCTTCCCCTTCCTTCTCTTTAGGCTTCCTTTAGAGGTTTCTCTCTCGTTCCCCCACGGAGTTAGAGTTTGGCGCTGCGCCCTGCATCGGAGCACTGTACAATTGAAGCTGTAACGCTGTCCGTTTCTTTACGCGGGAGCACCGTACAACTTGGAGTTGTTGTGTCATCCGGTTCAACTTCTGCATTACACACTGTGTGTTAGAGAAGGAATGAGAAGGGAGAATTCCTACTCTCATTCCGACTACTTCAGGTAGGGGACGGATGACCCTGTGCTTGGCTTAGTCACCTCTATCCCCAGGTTATAGTGTATCCCCTTTCCCAGTCGAGTCGATCCTTGGTCACTCATATCTCTTTCAACCCCTCTTCTGATCAATCACCTTTTCGGTTAAGATCAGTGTTCATTGGGTTAGCAAGCTTCCTTTGTTTCAATACACTATTCTTTTCATGCGGTCGATCATTGTTTCTTGATTCCCCAGAAGAGTCTCTTTTCTCCTTCTTCGGTTAAATACAGTACTCCTGTTACTACCGAATCCCCTGCGGAGTTCGCAACCTTCTTTTGGTTCTTCTCCCTGTGTTGGTTAATCACTGTTTGTCAGTTAACACACCAACGTTTGCATTCTTCTCAGTTAACCACAGTCCTTCTGTTAAAACATTTAGTTTCATCTTGGGTTAATCACCTATTCTTGGTTAATCACCCTTTTCTTCAGTTAACCACAACCTGTCTGTTAAAATACTGAAACCCTTTTTGAGTTAATCACCTTCTCTTGGTTAAGCACTCGTTCTTCTCAGTTAACCACAATCCGTCTGTTAAAACACTGAGTTTCATCTTGGGTTAATAACCTATTCTTGGTTAATCACCCTTTTCTTCAGTTAACCACAACCTGTTTGTTAAAATACTGAAACCCTTTTTGAGTTAATCACCTTCTCTTGGTTAATCACTCGTTCTTCTCAATTAACCACAGTCCGTCTGTTAAAACACTGAGTTTCATCTTGGGTTAATCACATATTCTTGGTTAATCACCCTTTTCTTGAGTTAACCACAACCTGTCTGTTAAAATACTGAAACCCTTTTTGAGTTAATCAACTTCTCTTGGTTAATCACTCGTTCTTCTCGGTTAATCGCTGTGTTCTGTTAAATACCGAACCCCCTTGGGTTAGTAACCTTCTTTTGGTTCAATACCCTTCTTCGTTGGTCAAGTGTTGTTTGTTCAGTCAATACCAACACCCCTTTTGGGTTACGGCCTTCGATCGGCCCCACACCCGTTCTTCTGGTTAATCACAGTTTTCTCTGTTAAAACCAATGCCTCTCTATCCCCACAGAGTTGTGATCTTCGCTTTCCTCAGTTAACCACTTCCAGTCAGTTAATATACCGATGCCCCCTCAGAGTCAAACACCTTTCGTTCATTACTCTCTTTTGGGTTTATCACGGTCTGTCTGTTGACACCAACCTCTTTTTCCCACCTGAGTCTTACTCCTTTCTCTTCGGTTAACCACTGTCAGCCAGTTAATATACTGAGTATCCCTTTTCTCTCAGTTTTGACACCATCCATTTATTTGGATCCCCAGCCGGGTCGCTTACCCTCTAATTCCTAGCAGTTCTTTGATCTTTTCTACCCCAGAGGAGCCCTTTCTATTCACTTTGCTCTTACTTCCTTGGTTTCGACACCAATCCTCTTTGTTACCCCCAGCGGAGCTTCTTTCATTCTCGATTTTGACACCATTCCTTTTCTGGTTTCTTGTGAAATCGCTCTTACTGTTCAGCTTTTTCCCAATAGAGTTTTCTTTCACTCTTGCCCTTGGTTTTTGACACCACCTATCTCTTTCTTGTTTTGTTTTCCGTTTGGTTCCCCGAACTACGAAAGCTCTGATTCTGCATTCTTTTGAATGTATGATACGTAGGCACGAGATCGCGATGATCTTGGCGAGCACACTTCCACCCTTCTTTCCTTCTTCCATTATTTCCTGTCCCTTGGTTCCATGAACTACGACGCTCTGATTTCCTCATTGCACTATGAGGGTACGTAGGCACGAGGGCCCCAATCCTCCGCGAGCACTTTCTTTCTTTTCTTCTTTTTCCTCTTTCTTCTCTCTCTCCCTTTCTTTTAGCTAGAAGCCTTTAGATAGATAACCCATCCAAGCCTAGAAGCAAGCGAAATGGTTCCCGTCGAGTACGACGGATGCGTAAGGTAGTACCTTCCTTTGGCATAATCGACCCCCGTTCCCGTTTCTCTTCCCCTTGGGTTTTATCGATATTTTCCCTGTCCTTCGGGACTAAATAAAGTTCGGTGGCGACTCTGTGTTATCTTTGAGTGTGCGATTCACTCAGGGTATAAACCAGCCATCTTCACCACCCAGACCATTTTATCATTTTGCCATATTTTGCCATTTTTTTCATTTTTTATGGTTTTTGTTTAATTAATTCCAAAACTAATTTCTCTCTCAATTTTAATCATTTTTTATTGGTTCTTTTTTTTTTAAATTCCCAAAAATGTTAAAATATTTTATTCCATAAAAATTTCACAAAAATATTATTTATTTCATATATTTAGTATTTTAGCAAAGAATTACGTTTTATTTTTTTTTAACATTTAAAAATATTTCTTTATCTTGATTTTGAAAATTCAATTAATTTTCAAATTATTCTATGAATGAAACATGATTTTTAAAACATTAATCCAAGATCACAACTTGTTTTTTTATACATATTTGATAATTTTGATAATTTTAATTGAATTTTATTCAATTAAAATACTTTTCTAAAATCAAATTAGGGTTTTAATTATTTTCGCCCTCACAAATATTTTTCAAAACACCTTTGGGCCTCTAATAGAGTGTAAGACCCAATCCTTGTTTTACATAAACCTTTTTGGGCCTCAGTCATTGTATAAGTCCCACTGTGTTTTGAAAAATCTCGGCGCTATCGCCATTTCATTTCAAAATCATCTGGCTCTACCCTTGTGTTGTAAGTCCCATTTCTTTTCTTTTTCAAACCTTTGGGCCTCTCTTTGAGTTGTAAGACCCATCTCTTTGTACAGAAAACCTTTCTTGGGCCTCAGTCATTGTATAAGTCCTGATACAATTTTCAGAACAACGGTGCGATCACTGTTATATCTGGGCCTCTCCTTGAGTATAAGCCTCAATCATCTTTGCAAAAAACAACCTTCCCTTTTGATTTAGGTTCAAATTCATAGTTATTATCAAAACTTTTTTTAATTTCTTGAACAACTAACCATACAGCTGTTAAATGGAAGCTTGCTCACCTGTAAGTTTTAAACAACTTTCTTTTACATACTTGCACACACACACACACACACACAGATATATATATATATATATATATATATATATATATATATATATATATATATATATATATATATATATATATATATTTGTTTATGCTGGAAGCTTGTTCACCTGTAAGTCCTCCTACCCTCTTTTACTTACAGTATATATTTCATCTATATATATATGCTTGTATATATCTGCTTAGAGTTTTCCCCGAAAATTAGGTCTAGAACTAGATAAAGCCTGTGGTCACTCTTTCAACAGTCAAAACTAGTTCCCCATAGGAATTCCAGATACAGTCTTGCCTTCTCTTGGGCTTATACAATATGGAACAAAGAGAAAGACATTATTCCAGGTGAAACTTTTCTCAGACTGTCACTATTAGAAAGTTGTCAAAGAAGTTCATTTCCCCCAGAGAGGATTAATTCCCGGTGAAACCTCTCTTGAATTTCTTCAAACCCTAGAACTATTCATTAAAGAAAAGATTATTCCTAGTGAAACTTTTCTTGAACTCTTCTTAAGTTTGGACCCACATGCTTCCTAAAAGCATCCCCGCCTCCTCTTGGGCTTGTACAAGGACCCTCCGGCTTCTTAGAAGTTCTCATGCCTTCTCTTGGGCTTAATGCAAGGACCCTGAAGACCTCTTAATGGTAGAGGACAGAACTTAGTCATCCTTTGCTAGAGCAGTCTTTCCAAAGAGTCAAAATCTCAGACCAATTTAAGGGTTGATTCTCATCCCTTCAAACACCTGCCTCCTCTTGGGCATCATACAAAGATAAACTCTTCCATACCAGTAGACTGGACAGTCTAATCCCCTCTTGGATCTCAAATACATTCTCAAGTTCCCTACAAATACAGGAGAAACCCTGATCATTCGATCAATCTCCAGTAGAGATTAAAATCCTCACAGGATCTAAAACTCAATCTTTATCCTAAATACCCCCAGCTAGGGCTATCTCATCATCAATACCATGCCAGCCTATCAGAACCTCAAGGCATATGATACCTCAACTCTTCTGTAAACCCTCAGCAAGAGTTGATCCGCCGACTTAGACCTGCCTCTGGATCTCAATAATCCTCAGCAGAAACTAGCCTCCTCTTAGGCTTTGTATAAAGATTTTTTCCCCACTCTCTTGTTGAGTCACCCCTTTTATCCTCAATCTTGGGCTTTGTACATGACAAACAAAGCACTCTCTTGTTGAGTCAATCACCCTTTAAAGCACTCTCTTGTTGAGTCAATCATCTTTTAAATCACTCTCTTGTTGAGTCAATCACCCTTTAAAACACTCTCTTGTTGAGTCAATCATCTTTTCAACCTCCTCTTAGGCTTTGTATAATGATCCTTCTTTTCCTCAACCCTTTTTAGCCTCAATCTTGGGCTTTGTATAAGACAGATAAAAACACTCTCTTGTTGAGTCAGTATCTTTTCAGCCTCAATCTTGGGCTTTGTACAAGACACATATAAATCTCTCCAACAGAGTCAATCTTCTTTCAGCCACAATCTTGGGCTTTGTACAAGATAGATAAAACCTCTCACCAATAGAATCAGTTTCCCCTTTTAGCCTCAATCTTAGGCTTTGTACAAGACATATATAAACTTTCTCCAGCAAAGTCAAATTCCTCTTAAGCTCTGTGTAAATACCTCCCCAGATGAGTCAATTCCTCCCAGCCTTCTTTTTGGCTTTATGAATTAATCCCCCTAAGCAGAGTCAAAACCTCTTTTTGCCTCAATCTTGGGCTTTGTACAAGACAAATGAAATATTTCCCCGAAAATTCAATCTTCATCCTCCTCTTAGGCTTTATATAATGATATCCCCAAAAGAGTCAGTCACTTTTTAGGCTCAATCTTGGGCTTTGTACAAGACAGTTAAACACCCTCTTGATTGAGTCAGTCTTTTCTAGCCTCCTCTTAGGCTTTGTATAAGGACTTCCCCAGGGGAGTCAATCAATCTCTTAGCTTCAACCTTGGGCTTTGATCAAGGAACATACAAAAACAACCATTTCTCAGAGGAAACCAAAACCTCTCTGTAGGAAGATACTTCTCTGTATATCACACATCAAAAGAGACATTCAAAACAAACCTTAATCTCAGACAACTGATGTAAGTGGCACACTTGTTGATTCAAAAATCCAAGCTGTCGCCTATCTTTTTTCCTGGTAAAATTCCTCTTTCATCTTATTGCTGTAAGTGGCAAGCCTCTGGATTATTTACATCCATGCCACTGTCCCTCTATTAGCATGAAAGACTCCCAAGGAAAAATGGCATTGCTCTACACTGAGTTAAAGTTTTCTCCTTCAGGATAACACCCTTATAAAGGAAATTATGGCATTGCTGGATTCACATATCCCAATTAAAGTAATCCTCCTTTATAATCAGTCACCCAACAGTTGTGATAAACATACGAGATGTCTCCCTTTAGAGATGACAAATTCTCTCTCAGTCAAACCTTTAGTTTTAATCTTGGGCTTTGAACAAGACATAAATAACCTCATTTAGCTTCAAACTTGGGCTTTAAACAAGACACCAAAACATCTTTTTCCTCCCATAGAATAGGAGGAACTACGATTGCTCTGATTTTCCTGTTTTCTTTAACGGGAATACGTAGGCATAAGATTGCGAAATCTTAGCGAGCACACCAATAAAAAAACTCTAGGTCCAGTACCTTCACACATTCATCAAAAACATCGGCAAGCCCGACATACACAAAAACTCTCTCTCTCAAACACTCCCAAAGAAGAAACTTTCCCAAGGCAGAATAGATAAACACAAGTAAGTAGAAAGCATTAAGGAAAATTGCTAACAACCTGTGGATAACCATATATAGGATGGGTAATTGACAACTCCCCATTGTATAACCTGGCCCCGAACTCGCCGAATCTCTTTAAGTATTTGTTCAGTTAAACATTTGGGTGCAAGGTTAGTTTTAGATAGCTTCCCTTTCCTTTTCAGCTTCACAGGATAAATAAGAAATCAGAAAGTAGTACCCAGACTAGGGTGAAAAGGAAAGGGAAGCTATCTAATCCTAGTCCTAGTCTGGGTGCTACTTTCTGATTTCTTATTTATCCTGTGAAGCTGAAAAGGAAAGGGAAGCTATCTAAAACTAACCTTGCACACAAATGTTTAACTGAACAAATGCTTAAGAAATTGGGGAGTTCGGGGTCAGGTTATACAATGGAGAGTTGTCAATTACCCATCCTATATGTGGTTATCCACACGTTGTTAGCAATTTTCCTTACTGCTTTCTACTTACTGGTGTTTATCTGTTGTGGGTTGGGAAAGTTTCTTCTTTGGGAGTGTTTAAGAGAGAGAGTTTTTGTGGATGTCGGGCTTGCCGATGTTTTTGATAAATGTGTGAAGGTACTGGACCTAGAGTTTTTTGATTGGTGTGCTCGCTAAGATTTCGTAATCTTATGCCAAAGTATTCCCGTTAAAGAAAATAGGGAAATCAAAGCAATCATAGTTCCTCATATTCTATGGGAGGAAAAAGATGCTTTGGTGTTTTGTTTAAAGCCCAAGATTGAAGCTAAATTAGGTTATTTGTGTCTTGTTCAAAGCCCAAGATTGAAGCTAAAAGTTTGACTGAGAGAATTTGTTATCTCTAAAGGGAGATATCTTGTCTGTTTATCACAACTGTTGGGTGACTGATTATAAAGGAGAATTACTTTAACTAGGATATGTGAATCCAGCAATGCCATAATTTCTTTAATGGGGGATTTATCCTGAAGGAGAAAACTTTAACTCAGTGTAGAGCAATGTCATTTTTCCTTAGGAATCTTTCATGCTAAGGTGGGACATTGGCGTGGATGTAAATAATCTAGAGGCTTGCCACGTAGATCAATTAGATGAAAGAAGGAGTTTTACCAGGATAAGAGATGGACTACAGCTTGGATATTTTGATTCAACAAGTGTGCCTCTTACAACAGTTATCTGGATTTAGAGTTTGTTTTGAATGTTTGTTTTGATGTGTGATATACAGAGAAGTATCTTCCTACAGAGAGATTTTGGTTTCCTCTGAATGGAATGTTGATTTTTGTATGCCTTGATCAAAGCCTAAGGTTGAAGCTAAGAGATTGATTAACTCCATTGGGGAAGTCCTTATACAAAGCCTAAGAGGAGGCTGGAAAATACTGACTCAACAAGAGAGTGTTTATCTGACTTGTACAAAGCCCGAGATTGAGGCTAAAAAAAGAGACTGAATCTTTTGGGGATATCATTATACAAAGCCTAAGAGGAGGCTAAAAGTTGACTTTTCTGGGGAAATATTTTGTCTGTCTTGTACAAAGCCCAAGATTGAGGCTAAAAGTGGTTTTTTACTCTATTGGTGAGAGGTTTTATCTGTCTTGTACAAAGTCTAAGATTGTGGCTAAAAGAAGATTGACTCTGCTGGAGAGTATGATTTGTCTTGTACAAAGCCCAAGATTGAGGCTGAAAAAAGGATTGACTCTACTTAGGGAGATTTTATATGTGTCTTGTACAATGCCCAAGATTGAGGCGACACTACTACGGAAAACCCATTTAACAACGGTTGGAAATGACATATAATGACGGGGGCGAAGGCGTTGTTATGTAGAGTGTTGTTGTATATGAGGTACGTACAATGACGGTCCTGGGACCATTGTTGTATTCCAGTATGCGCGCACCATTTCACAACGGTTAGTTTACTCAACCGTTGTGATATAACTAAATTGTGATCTGGTTCGATTCTCAGCAACAACATTTTTTATTTATATTAGCGTTTGACATACAACTACGGATAGGTTTATAACTGCTGCCAAAAACAGCCTATTTTAAATATAAAATTTATCTGCTTATCAAATTATTCCTATATTTTATCCTGTAAAAACAGCTTCTGTTTACATGCAAACACAATATGTGCATCAAACACAATTCTTCCTATATTTTATCCTTATAAATGAATCAGAGAATTTACATCAAAAGCTAAATGAATTAGAGATTTAAACTGCGAACATTATTTAAATCAAAAGCCAATATTATTGGTTTCATTATGTGCATCAAAAACCAAAACTATTGTTCACATTATGTGCATCTAAAGCCAAAAATATGTGCATAAAAAAATGTTGTTGATATATCAAACAGCATGAGCAGAACCCTTAAGCGCATTGTGGATATACGCCCAATGTTTACGAAGATCCACAAAGTCCTCAATGGGGAATGGGGTTTCGTCGTTAAACATCTACATAAGAGCAAAAAATTGAAGATCATGCATGATAATAATTCAATAGTTAACTTATATATTAATATATGTAAACATTTTATGGCATATATACTGTATCCCATGAATCAACAGTGCTGGCAAGGACAATGTTTAACATGTGTTTCATGATAAAATACCCACACTCGTAACTCTCGCGTTGTTTCCTCGTCTACATATTGCATGAATATAAAAACTTGAATACAACCACGCATGCATGAATGTAAATGAAATAAACAGGTAATCGGGCCACTTACTTTAGGAGCAAGGTATGTGGGCTTTTTCCTAACATTATTCATTATATTAGCTTGCTCCACAATACTGCACATTGAAAATTGAATTAAACATATTACATGAAAAAATAATTACAATTAATGCCAAATAAAATGATATTATTAAACAAAGACACTTACGTTAATACAAGATCTTTCATTGGTTTGTGGAGTGGATCATGCAAGGAACACAGTAATGTCACCGTATTTGTCCTAAACGAAATTATGATCAATTGCCATTGACCAATGAATGAACACGAGAATATATATATATATATATATAGAGAGAGAGAGAGAGAGAGAGAGAGAGAGAGAGAGAGAGAGAGAAAGAGAGAGAGAGAGAGAGAGAGAGAGAGAGAGAGAGAGAGAGAGAGAGATTATTAGTTGTTACTAAAATAAAACTAAATATAGAATATAGAAATAAATTACAACAATACTAACCCACAGAGGAATGGTGCAAGGTAACATTCTTTTCCTCCGTCATTTAGCCGGCTTTTCAAGTACTTTTCTCTGATATTTTTATCATTATACTCCCAAGCAATAAAACTTGGATCCAAGATTCCATAGGTACTTGATTTATTCAATTCTATACAAACACGATGAATGTACCTAAATGGTCAAAGAAAATGAATAAATTAAGGGAGAAAATACAAAAAATTATAATGTTCTATAATGACATGTATATTCGACTATATACTTACGTGCACCAAACTTGCAAAATAGCTATGCCAAGCCACTTAAATCCTGCGAGAAAATACCTCACATCTTCAGGAGTGTAATACACTAAATCCAATTTCGGGCAATGTTCTAGCGGGAGAGCTTGCGCAAGGTTTGTTGTTGAAAAGGACAAGTATAAACTTGTTATTTCATTTGGACTAGGGTCCAATATCCCATTGCGGTTATCTACAGGGGGAGGGGATGTACAATTACTTCCTTTTGTAGAAGCGTGATTTACGACACTTCTACTTGGAGTTTGATCATCACCAACGCAACGATGATCTTCATTATTAGTTCGTTGTTTGAGGCTTTCACTTAATCTCTATATCATAATATTCAATTAGAACATAAAACAAAAGTAAGCACAATATATTCAATTAGAACATACAATATATATCATACAAAAATAAGCGTGATTTATGACACATACCAAATACAACTCTTTTAAATTTTCCACTTCTTTCTCCCTTTTTTGCCTCTCCTCTTCAAACAGCCTCCTTTGCTCTGCCAATTGCTTCTCAACATTCTCAATCTTTTGTCGTTGAGTAAGAAATTCAGCCGTTTCGGTGCTTCTTCTTTTAGGTCCAAAGTATGACCTCAAGCCGACACCATCTCCAACACCACAGACATGACCTCCATGCTCAGCTGTTCCGATAGCTTCGACTAATATGTCATGTCGTGCTTCCGGAACAAATGTGCCTTCACGGGCCGCCACAACCAAATTATCCTACACAACATGAGCAACTTACATAAGTAAACGTATTTAAATAACAACTCATGAGCAACTTACATAAGCAAACGCATTTAAATGACAACTCATGAGCAACTTACATAAGCAAACGCATTTAAACAAAACATATACTTACAATTTTCTCAGCAACTACTCTTGAAGCCTCAGAGGTGTACTCTCCATTAGGTCTTAATCGAGCCCTCTTCCATTTCTCATGTCTTGAAGGTGGAGATGGAATGTCACCATCTCCTCCTTCTTGTTGTTTTTCCTGCATTATCCTCTTCTCAATTTTCCTGTAACCCCCACGAGACAATCTAAGGGGGTACATGTTTTTCGCCTTGTTCTGAATTCCTACTTCGCTTTTAGCCTGTTATTAACATAGTGAAAAATGTGTATGATTAGTATCTATAACTCATTAGCATAACATTATAGGTTACATAAGACTAGTACTAACCTTGAATTCCTCAGAACGGCGTTTCTTTGCAAACTTGTGCCACACCTTCTTCGATAAAAAACTATACCAAATCCATGGAGGTTGAAGACCGCTCTTAGGCTTCGTAATGTATTCAGCCGTGAGCCGTGACTTAAATCCCCTCCAACGAACACCGGCATAAGTTATCCACTTTCTTTTCAATTTTGAGTCATCGGTAAACTCAAAATTCAACTACATTAAATCAATATATAAGTATGAATTAGAAACTATAGGTAGTGATATCAAATATATGAAAATTATAGTATGAAATACCTTAACGTATGTCCATATGCTGTCTTTGACATTAACATCCACTTCTTTTCAATCATCAATCAGTATACTGACTTTGCTACGTGCAAGGAACACAACATAACTCCTAAAAGTAGCGTAATGTGGACAATCCACGAATCTGTAGTGCGAATCAAACTCGGTCCGAATTTTTACACTAGATGAGTTGCGGACTGATGTGAATTGGGGCATCATTGTGACACCTCTTTGTGATCTTTTCATTTGACTTTTAGTTGTTTGAGTTTCATTGGCTAACCTTTCATTTATTTGAGTTTCTTCGCTGGTTTCTGATGAAGAACTCGACAAGGTCGACATCTAAGTTCAAAAACAACAACAACAACAACATGAACAACAATGGCAAAAGAGTTTACTGTAGATACATGGGGAAAATATTTTACGTACCCTAAACGTGACGACGAAGTAAACGATGTTGGTGTTGGTGTTGTTGTTGTCTTCCTTCCTTACGACAAAGACGGTGTTATTGTTATCTTCCTTCTCGGCGGTGACGATGATGACGACAGTGTTGGTAGGTGCGTAATCTTCTATTTTCTTCACGATCGTGACGATGATGACGAAAATGATAACAAATGGATACTGATGATGCAAGCTTTGGTAGAAATCGTGTATTGTTTCATAGTATTAAATGTTAGGGTTTAGGGTTGAAATCGTGTAACATTTCGTCTAGTTTCTATTTTCAATGGAAAAAAGGATACTGAAGAGACAATGCAACTAGCTAGCTTGGAGAATATTGAAAAGCTACTGCGACGGTCAAAAATATAAACCGTTATGATATATTATTTTCATAATGATATTTCATATTAAAGCGCCAGAGTTATATTTAGAATTAAAAATTAAAATACATACAAAATATATCACAACGGTGTATATAAACAACCGTAGTTATAACTTTTAATTTTTTTAATTAAAATTAAATAAAAAAGAAAAGGCGCGCTTTAACATAAAAGGAATAATATATATGATGGCGTGGAGGTTCGAACACATGAAAGCTTGATGGTATCACCACGGTTGATTTATCAACCGTTGTTATATACACATAATCACCACGGTTGGTTTATCCACCGTTGTTATATACAGATAATTTTTATTCAATAAACAAATAAAATACAACCGCGCCTTAGTTTAGATATGTCACAACGGTGTAGGGATGAAGCGTTGTGAGCATGGCGTCGTTGTTTATGCGTTTTTGAAGGGAATGTTGATTTTTATGTGCCTTGATCAAAGCCCAAGGTTGAAGCTAAGAGATTGATTGACTCCACTGGGAAAGTCCTTATACAAAGCCTAAGAGGAGGCTGGAAAATACTGACTCAACAAGAGATTGTTTATCTGTCTTGTACAAAGCCGAAGATTGAGGCTAAGAAAAGAGTCTGGCTATTTTGGGGATATCATCATACAAAGTCTAAGAGGAGGCTAAAAGTTGACTTTTTCGGGGAAATATTTTGTCTGTCTTGTACAAAGCCCAAGATTGAGGCTAAAAGTGGTTTTTGACTCTATTGGTGAGAGGTTTTATCTGTCTTGTACAAAGCCCAAGATTGTGGCTAAAAGAAGATTGACTCTGCTGGAGAGTATGATTTGTCTTGTACAAAGCCCAAGATTGAGGCTGAAAAAAGGATTGACTCTACTTAGGGAGATTTTATATGTGTCTTGTACAACGCCCAAGATTGAGGCTAAAAGATATTTGACTGACTCAGCTGAAAATATTTATAGGTGTCTTGTACAAAGCCCAAGATTGAGGCTAAAAGATATTTGACTGACTCGGCTGAAAATATTTATGGGTGTCTTCTACAAAGCCCAAGATTGAGGCTAACTTTTGCTGAGGGAAAGAAGGATCATTATACAAAGCCTAAGAGGAGGCTGAAAATGATTGACTCAACAAGAGAGTGCTTTAAGAAAGAAGATTAACTCAACAAAAGAGTGTTTTACTCAACAAGAGAGTGCTGAAAAGGTGATTGATTCAACAAGAGAGTGCTAAAAAAGTGATTGACTCAACAAGAGAGTGCTAAAAAGGTGATGGACTCAACAAGAGAGTGCTTTAAAAAGGTTAATTCTATTGAGGAAAATCATTATACAAAGCCTAAGAGGAGGCTGAAAAAAGGTTGACTCAACAAGAGAGTGTTTTTGTTTGTTTTGTACAAAGCCCAAGATTGAGGATAAAAGAGGTTAACTCAACAAGAGAGTGCTTTTGAGACTGACTCTGCTGAGGAAAATCATTATACAAAGCCTAAGAGGAGGCTGAAAAAGGTTGACTCAACAAGAGAGTACTTTAAGAAAGAAGATGGACTCAACAAGAGTGTACTTTGTTTGTCTTGTACAAAGCCCAAGATTGAGGCTGAAAGAGGTGACTCAACAAGAGAGTGGGAAAAAATATTTATACAAAGCCTAAGAGGAGGCTAGTTTCTGCTGAGGATTATTGAGATCCAGAGACAGGTTCAAGGTGGGGAATCAACTCTTGCTGAGGGTTACAAAAGAGTTAAGGTATCAGATGCCTTGAGGTTCTGATGATAAGATGACCCTAGCTGGGGAAATTTAGGATGAAAGACTGAGTTTTAAATCCGGTGAGGGTTTTAACTCTATTGGAAATTGGTTAAATGACCAAGGTTTTTTTTCCTGTGTTTGTAGGGAACTTGAGAATGTCTTTGAGATCCAAGAGGAGATTAGACTGTCCAAGTCTACTAGTATGGAAGAGTTTATCTTTGTAAGATGCCCAAGAGGAGGCTGGTGCTTTAAGGGATGAGAATCAACCCTTAAATTGGTTTGAGGTTTTGACTCTTTGTAAGATGCCCAAGAGGAGGCTGGTGCTTTAAGGTATGAGAATCAACCCTTAAATTGGTTTGAGGTTTTGACTCTTTGTATGATGCCCAAGAGGAGGCTGGTGCTTTAAGGATGACTAAGTTATGTCCTATACCTTTAAGAGGTCTTCAGGGTCCTTGTATCAAGCCCAAGAGAAGGCATGAGAACTTCTAAGAAGCCAGAGGGTCCTTGTAGAAAGCACAAGAGGAGGTGAGGATGGTTTTAGAAAGCCTGTGGGTCCAAACTTAAGAAAAGTTCAAGAAAAGTATCACTGGGAATAATCTTTTCTTTAGTGAACAGTTCTAGGGTTTGAAGAAATTCAAGAGTGGTTTCACCGGAAATTAATCCTCTCTGGGGGAAATGAATTTCTTTGACAGTTTTCTAATAGTGACAGTCTGAGAAAAGTTTCACCGGGAATAATGCCTTTCTCTTTGTTCCATATTGTATAAGCCCAAGAGGAGGCAAGACTGTATCTGGAATTCCTATGGGGAACTAGTTTTGACTGTTGAAAGAGTGACCACTGGCTTTATCTAATCCTAAACCTAATTGTCGGGGAAAACTCTAAGCAGATAATATACAGGCATATATACATATGACATATATACTGTATGTAAAAGAGGGTAGGAGGACTTACAGGTGAGCAAGATTCCAGCACAAACAAATATATATATATATATATATATATATATATATATATATATATATATATATATATATGTGTGCAAGTATGTAAAAGAAAGTTGTTTAAAACTTACAGGCGAGAAGGCTTCCATTGTAACATCTGTATGGTTAGTTGTTCAAGAAATTAAAGAAAGTTACCTAAATCAAAAGGGAAAGTTGTTTTTGAAAAGAAGATTGGAGCTTACACTCAAGGAGAGGCCCAGATATATCAGTGATCGCACCGTTGTTCTGAAAATTGTATCGGGACTTATACAACGACTGAGGCCCAAAAAGGTTTTATGTACAAAGGGATGGGTCTTACAACTCAGGGAGAGACCCAAAGGTTTAAAAAAGAAAAGAAATGGGACTTACAACACAAGGGTAGCCCCAGATGATTTTGTTTTGAATTGGCGATCGCGCCGTGATTTTCTGAAATCGCAGTGGGACTTATACAATGACTGAGGCCCAAAAAGGTTTTCATGTACAAAGAATGGGTCTTACACTCTATTAGAGGCCCATGAGTTTATTTTTGTACAAGGGATGGGGCTTACAACTCAAGGAGATGCCCAAAAGTTTGAAAAAAGAAGGATAAATGGGATTTACAACACAAGGGTAGGCCCAGAAATAATAGTGATCGCACTGTTGTTTTGAAAATTGTACAGGGACTTATACAATGACTGAGGCCCAAAATTATTTATGTACAAAGGGGTTGGGTCTTACACTCTATTAGAGGCCCAAGAGTGTTTTGAAAAAGATTTGTGAGGGTGAGAATAATCAAAACCCTAATTTGATTTTTAAATGTATTTTAATTGAATAAAAATTCAATTAAAATGATCAAAATTATCAAACATGTGTGAAAAATAAGTTTTGATCTTGGATAAATGTTTGAAAAATTATGTTTCATTCATAGAATGATTTGAAAATCATCTTAATTTGCAAAATCAAGAGAAAGAAATGTTTTGAAATGTTTTAAAAACAAATAAAACATAATTCTTTACAAAAATACTAAATATATAAAATAAATAATATTTCTGTGAAATTTTTATGGAATAAAATATTTTAACATTTTTGGGAATTTTCAAAAAACGAATTAATAAAAAATAATTAAAATTGAGAGAGAAATTAATTTTGGAATTAATTAAACAAAAACCATAAAAAATGAAAAAGAGCAAAATGATAAAATGGTCTGGGTGGGTGTTGAACCCACGACCTCAACAACAAACACACATGCGCGCTACCACTGGGGTGGTGATACATCCGTGTATCAAAACCACCCCATTAATACATAAGAGATGCCTTGTTTTAGGCCTGGCCAAGGCGCCATGCCTGGCCCTTGCCCAAGGCAAGGCCTGATTTTAGGCCTCTTGCATGAAGCCTCTAACTTCCTCATTTCTCCATGGATTGGGACACAATTTAGGTGTATCCTGCCTAGAATTTCATGAGGAATCCAATGGTGCCCTTGGAATATTCAGAAAATGTTTCCATTTTAAAATCCGATAGTGATTTCAAAATAGGCCAAATTTTGCACGTTCTATGCTATCTCATGGTACAGACAATAATAGCATGATAAATTGGTTCAAACACAACACATATGATATGTATGAGAGGTCCATGATCGATGGACCTCAAAGGAATGCATGATTTAGAGAGTTCAAGTTATGATGCACTTACCTCTTGGAGCTTCTTGTGCTATCTGCCTAATTACTTGTGCCAGAAGTAATTCAATGCTTTAAACACTCTTGATTGATCCCTTAGAAGCTTTTAGGATGATCAAAACCAGCTGGAATCCTTAGGAACAGGTATAGGCCTTTTCTTGCAAAAGGGGCAAAAGTGACCAAGATAGTAACTCTCTCGAATGGTGTTCCAGATGAGAGAAACCAATTGGGACAGTTTGAGGATGATATTTGGAGTGTGTTTGAGGCCTGGTTTGGTTTTGGAAGTGACTGAATCAAGACATGGCTTGAAAATTGCAGAAAAGTCAAATTTTGAGGTTTTGGAGGTTGACTTTCTGATTTTGGTGTTTCATATCACAAGTGAGTGTTTGAACAGCTTAGATATGACATATTGGATGTGTTTGGATCATGAGTTGTGGTGGAATTGCTCTCTAACTCAAAAACTCAGAGATGACTTGCAAAAGAAGACATTTTGGCCTAAAGAGAGAGATTTTGAGGAAAGCATCAATTGTAGTGCTTTGGTGTACTCAAACTGATCACAAATGAGTTCTATTTATAGTAGAGCAAGTTTGTTTTGCAAGCAATAGTGAATGGCAGCTGGTACAGGCCTTTGGCCAATGTTGATCCAAGGGAATCTTTAGTCTCCTCTAGCCATTGACTTGAGGTTAGGGCACAGGCCTATGGTCCTTTGATTCAAAGCTGAATCTTGACTCATTCAGTTAGAAATGTCTCAGTCCATGCCACCTTGATGTATCAATTGAATGCTTGGAAACAAAATTGGAGTCTTTTGCAATTTTTAGCCTTTTTAGGTTTGTTATGGCTATATGTAGATTCTTGGACTTGGGAGGCTTGGGGATCACATTATTCCCCTTGGATTTTATCCTTTGATGTGTCCAAATGGATGACAAGGCTTGGAGTTGTCCAACTTTGGCAAATCGAGCAAAATGCCAAATTCTGCCTTGTATAAGACAGATGGAAATGGTGATTTTGAGGGGATCATATTTCCTTGCTCAGGTTCAGTTATGGGAGGCTCTTGTGCTTCTTAAAAAGCCCTCATATGATACAATACATGTGTGATCATAATTTTTCTTGAAACTATTTGAATCCAACTGAAAAATCCTCACGAACATTGATGTGCCATTTTCTTCATTTTTGTCATTTTGATCAGTCCATAACTCAAAATCCATGAGGATTTGAAATCTCTTGTAGTTTACACTTTTAAAGTATGTCAGATGGACTTTAATTTGAGCTTTGAATGAGAGAAAAAGGCCTTGTGGTTTAGGAGTTATGACCTTGCAAAGTTGGTACACAATCACTTTTGTTCCATAACTTAGAAAAATTTTGGTTTCATATGGTTGCCCTTTTTCCAAGAAACCTCACTTTTCTTGATTTTTATTAATGAATGATGATCAATACCATACATTAAAATTATTCTTGACTTAGGGGAACCATATTTGTGAAAAGTTCCAAAAAGTCAAACTTGATTTTGTGCACAGTTGACTTTTTATCGGATGAAATCCAAACTGTGCGATCCATTGTGAAATCAAGTTCTTGACCTAATTTAAACCTAATGGATGGATTCTATAGGTGTTATAGGGGGTATTGAATCATGTCCCAAGGTTTGGGAACATGTATTTGTCAAAAGTCAAAGATACAATTGACTTTTCCTACAAAACCCTAATTGTGGGCCAGATGAAATTGAAACTTGTGAATCAAGCTTCTTGGATCAATCCATTATTGTAAATGGATCAATGTGGTGTATTTGAGGCCCTCAAATCATGTCTTGAGGTCTTGGCTCATGCTTTGCCCCAAAAGTCAACTTAGGGGTGAATTAGGTCAAGAAACCCTAATTCCTGATTTTTTATGAATACATCCCCTGAGGCTAAATTGACTTGATGATTGGGTTCATAAGGTCCCTTGGAGTATCTTGGGTTGTGCTTTGAAGCATTGGCTCATGTCCAGAGGATAATTTTCATCTGGAGGCCTTGGTCGACCAAAACCCTAATTTGGTGACACTGGCGATCTTGAGGCTTGATCCACTTGGAATTTTGCAACTTTGTGCTTGATTTTTGATGTGGGAGTCCTCTTGATCCCTTATGGGTGTTTGAGAGGTTAGACAAGTTGAATATCATGTTATTTCTTGATTGATCCTTTGTCTAAGTGCTCTAAGAGGGCTTGAAACCCTAAGTCTTGGTTATAGTGAAAGCTCAACAATCCTTGAGGAAATTGATGAGGCATGATGGCACATCCATATTGTGGTGATGATTCTCACAATTATGGGAAATCTTGGTGGTCAAAATTTGGGGTATGACAGTACGATGGAGCTAATGGAATCAAGAAATAAGGTTAAAATAGCTCAGAAATTGAAAACGAAATCACAAATTTTCAGAGTGAGATGTGAGCTTGAGCAGGGGTTCTGGGGGCTTTCTAAATTTGGTTTTCAGTGCATATGAGCCTTCTATTTATATATGAAAATAATGCAACTCATACATGTGAGAATTAGCTTGAATTCGTGTGAAATCATTAGCAAGCAAAGTGTGACAATCCTTGATCATTAAGTTAGCTAAAACACAGGTTATTCTATGCACTTTCCACTCGTTTTTGCTCCTTGTGCATTACTTAACTTAACATCACCAGGTCCTAATCACGTGCATACATTGACTTAAAATGATAATAGGATGAATTTTAAAATCTGATCTTGGACCATAACTCAGTTTCAAGTAGCCATGTTCATGGTGAGGCCAAATACAATCTACTCGTGCATTTCTTGATTTTTCTTGAGCTAAATGATCTATTCATGGAATAGAACATAATACAAAAGGAACCAATACAAAAGGATACTTGAGGTGAAAATGGCATGAGGTAAATGTTGAGGCCGTGGCCCTGAAAATCAGGCCAGGCATTATGTCAAACATGTCATGACCTAGTTTTGTGCACAAATGGACTTCATGATTTGAGGTCCTTAAAGCATGAATTGATGTTTGACCTATAAAGCAAAATTGTAAAGTACATCAAGATGGATATTTTGAAAAACTAAGCGCCCATAAAAGTTGAATATTGAAGGAGTTATGACCTTTGGAAGTTAGGCATGCCATGCTTGAACTTAGGCAAAAAATTTCTAAGTCCACAAGATGACCTATAATGTCTTTAAACTTTTGATGGTCTTCCAAGCACAATTGGCTCTTGAATTGTGAAGAGAAATTAGAGAGGATGTCAAGATGAGTCATTTGCTAAAAGAAGCATTCAAATATGTTAAAGTATGAAGAAATTGTAAAGTCTTGAACTTAGGCTTAAAATGTTGACTTTTGGTCAAACTTCCTTGAATAAACTTACAACCTTCGATGTTTACTTGCACTTCAAGCATATCGATGATCATATAAGCTCAAAATAATGTACCCTTGATTTTCCTTTGATGAATCATGTCATGGCTTGATGAAACTTATTGATGAAGTCATGGAAATAAACACATGAATCTTTGAAAGTTCCTTGAGAAACAAGCCACCCAACTTGAAAAGTCTTTGATCAAAATGGAATTCAATGATGCTTGAGACTCCATGAGTTGAGATTGGAGGTCATGCTTTAATGAATATCCTTTGAAGATCAATAATTAACCACACTTTGACTTGAGGAACTCAAGCTCTAGCTTAGGATACATTTACATGATGCTATTGATTCCAAACTCTACCTTGCAAAAGAAACAAAAGGGACAAGGCATATTTTTTTATTTTGGTTAGAGGTTAGTAACATATAAAGCATATAGGTAAAAAAAAAGGAAGATACACAAAGAGGTGCTTACTGATCTCTTACAAAGACAAACCCAAAGGTAGGAGGGTTAGAAAACAACCAAGTTTGTGATCTTGATGCATTGTGAAGATGCAAGTGAGGTGGGATCTTAGGGGTAAAAATTAGGGTATGACAGTATCATCATACAAGCTTGAGAATCAAAGAAGATTTCATGAAGTTCAAGGCAAGACATCAATAAATTTTCCTTTCAAATTGCCATGAACAAAGGCAACCATGCATCGTCATCATACAAGAACTAAGACACATCAATTAGCTAATTTTAAGGCATTGTTCCAAGCAAACACAAGGGTGCAAACTATATCATTAATTGTTGCAACAAAAACAATTCAAATTACAATATTAAGGCCCAAATGAAGGTACAAGTTACAATCCAAAAATAAAAAGCAAGATGATTCAAGAAAGTCTGAAGCAATACACAATCCAAAAAAGGAAAAACGCAACAACACTGGCTCAAAATCTCATAAGAAACTTTCAATTAAGTTCTAAAACTACCCCTTTCACACTCTATAAAGGAGACCGAATTTCACACCGCAAGGGGGTTAGCTATATGCAAAAATCATCACTTCTAGCTCCTTCATGTTTCCTTTTTTCATTTCAAATCTTCACAGCTCAAACAGCATCACCTTAATCCTACATGATTCATAAAGCTTCAATCCAAACAATCACTCAAAATTCAAGCGCAACACAACTGCAGAATAACACTCAACAACCCACGTTCATCGCAACGCACAACAATAAGACTGTAAGCAACAAGGAAGAACACACAGCAAGGAGGAAGAATCACCTACGTACCTGAGTAAACACTCTTATGCAAATTTTGTCGTGCTTCAATTCATTATCCTTTGTAATCAATTTCAGATCGATTTACGTATTCAGTGAGGAATTGAGAAACATCATTGAGAGATTTGAGCAGAGAAGGATGAAACGATTTGGTTGATGTAGTTGTTGGGTTTGTATTGAGCTCCGCCTCCGCCGGCGATGAGCTCCGGCGCGACGGAGTTTGTTTTCCTACAAGTGAAGAAACAAGAGAGTGAGCGTATGAACACGAGGTTGATTCTCTTTATGTTTTAAACCCTCTTTGTTCCTCATTGAACTTTGGGCTCGGCCCATTCCATAATATCCTATATGCAACTCTGGCTTGGTTCATCACCTCCCTCTCTTTTGCTACTTTATTTCTTTTTCTTTTTAATTTGTTTTTTAATTTATTATCTTAGTTTGTTTTTTTTTTAAACTTCTAATGATTTTTATTTTATTTTATTGTATTCTTTAATTTCACTTTAATCTTGTGAATCATTATTATTATTATTATTATTATTATTATTATTATTATTATTATTATTATTTTTGTTTACTTTTGATTTTCACTTTTGTGATCATTTGGCTGATGAAATCTTTAACATCATTAAGTAATGATCCCTAGGTTGATTGAACCATCAACAGTTCAAACTTGTTGATGAATTATCATTGGATCATTCTTGACATTTTGAGTTATTGATAGGTTTTCCTTGGTTAATCATAATTTGAATCTCTTGCTGATAGATGAGCCTATTGTGTCGACTTGAGCTTGGTTTCCGATTTCTCCTTCTTCATCTATTTTCTCATTGTGTTGCGTGTTTTAGGAGAATAACTTGGTATTATTTCTCTAACATGTTTGAACACATAAATTCTTATTGACTGACCTCAGATAGGTGTGGCTTCTACATAACTCCACTTACGATTGCTCAACATAGCGCTAAATTGTCCCAAAGTGATTAATCTATCATTCGATCACTAACTACTATCTTCAAACATCAAACTTTTACATTATCGCACTTTATTTTATCGCAATTTACTTCTCTCCATTTACTTTCCGCAATTTACTTTATCGCTCTTTATCATTCACTTTACTTTATTTAATTTTCTTCTTCTTTGATTTTTATTCTTTATCTTGATAAAAAAAACACAAAAACATGATAAAATACGGAAAACACCTACAAAACTTGTGAGACATAAATGGACCATGAACTGTGATTGACCTTTGCATGACTTGGAGTGTTTCAGACATTTTAGACCTTGTACTTGACCCTATCAAAAGGAGACTGGATTTTGATTCTTATTTCCATTTCATAGCCTAGGACACTTTGGACACACACACAACTTTCTCTTGGGCTACGTGACAATGAAACCATTTATTTCTTGCATACTTCCCTTGTATTTTTTATGTATCTCTCTCCCCATTTTGATGTACCTTTTAACTTTCCCACTTTTCTTTGGTTTGGTTTCGCTTGCAAGTTATCCTTAGGGACTAGGATCGATCTCACCACTTTCTCAAACCCTTTATCTAACGTCAAGTGGTATTTTCCAAATAAAACCCTAGATCCAACATCAAGTGGACTTTTTCTCAATAAACTCAAAAGCACAATAAAATACATTTAGGATTGCGCGCCACATGCCTTAAGTGGTAGAGAAGGAGTGAGAATGTAGCTTTTATGCCCTCACTCTGAGTATTTTGGACACAAGACGCTTGCCTTGGTAGTTTGAAATATTCACCTCTACCCATAGTTTTCAGTGCAATCTTAATCAAGAACAATATCTTTTCAAAAACCAAAAAACAACATCAACACATTAAACCCTTTCTCACCACCGTGCGATCTTTCAAACCCTTTTTCAAGGTAAAATCAACCAACACACACTCATTTTCTACCCCGAACTACGAATGTTATGATTTCCTTATTACAATATAAGGATACGTAGGCACGAGATTTCGAGATCTTGGCGATCAACCTAATAAAAAACCAACCATTTCCCCCGATAGCAAGTAACTCTTAGATAACGACACCTATTTGCTCTTAGAAAACCTAGATGGTTCCCGTTGATTACCACAGATGTGAGGGTGTTAATACCTTCCCCTTACATAACCGACTTACAAACCCGATATTGGTTGCGACAACCATATCCTTTCCTTTTTCATTTATGGGTTTTATCGATATTGTCACTTTCCCTCTTTAGGAGTAAATAAAGTTCGGTGGAGACTCTGTTAGGTCCATCCCACGAGCGTGCAATTTCGCATCACGAGGTTGTTCTCATTTTTTTAAGGTACAACAACACCTTGCTTGGAAAAGTTGAAACCTATTTAGGTAATCGTCAATCGATTCAACTAACTTTCGCTTCACACTTGACAAATATTTTAGGTTGATCTTAGATTGCCCTATATAGAATTATTCATGGAACAATCTCTCTAAACGAGTCGAATCACTAATGGAATGCACGAGGAGCATTATAAACCACGTAAAAGCATTGTTTTGTAAGAGAACTTGGGAGATATCTCATTCTTAAATTCTCATTATTTTCTACATCCCTCGCTTCAGTCAAATATCAAGTGATATGTTCCACTGTAGATTCACTAGTCTCATAAGCAAATTTGGTGAACTTAGGGAGTTTCCAACCCCTTGGGAGTTCCGTCTGTAATATGTACTCCGACAATGGGGATCTATAATTTGGCCTTTGCAAGCCTACATTCAAACCATTTAGCGTCATTACTCTTTCGACTCTGGTTGCAAGATTATTTTCTCCTACCAGGTTTTCTTGTCGGACTTGATGGACCACTTGCTCGGCGCCTTAACTTCAATTAACTATAAAAAATGGCGGGCAATCGACTTCCCTAGGCCTTTGTTGTTCTACTATATGGGCCACAAATTTTTGGCCCTGAATAACATTGTTTTCTTCAAGAATTATTCCCTCGCTTTAAATCGACCTAGCCACCCGGGGTTGTACAATTGGTCGAACTTACGCTTAAGGGGCACGAAAGAAATCGGCAATTCAAGTCATTTAAGTCGCCAATTGGTGGTAACTATGATTCGTATTTTGATTCAAAGGGTTAAATATAATACCCATTTGTCGGGTAAGCAATTTAACCATCTCATGGTTGCTTTCATCTATTTATTGTCTCATCGTCGTCACATAATTTGTCGTGAAAGTCAGCATCACTTATGAAACGAATCCCATCCCAAATTGGAGTTGCGTGTTTCGACCAACGTTACTTATAGCTGATACTGATGCCAATAGTGGCAAATATGCAGTCGTCGCGTTGTTAGCAAATTTCGACGCATTCGTCTACAAGCCTGCCATCATGGATGTTGGCAGGCCATAAGGTTTTTCACGACTAGGCATAGGCATTTTGAAACTTGTGGCATAAGGCATAAATTCACTTTCCATAGTCGGCCTAGAAATCACAGGGTGACTCTGTGTTGTTGATGGGTAGAATATCACCCCTTTTTACGCAGTCGGTAATATGGTCGTCGTGTTGGCTATGAAGGCGATTGCTTTAGTTGAACTTGTAGCGATAGTGTCTCTACAGTGTTTTTTTGGTTATCCAACCACTCCTCAATCTCATGCACACTCAAAAATTTAAGAAGTTTCATAAATGAAGAACTTATGCAAATTTATAAAGAAAAATGTATATTCTCGCACAAAGGGTCCCACTGTGCGTGCCAAATTGTTTACTATGAAATTTGGTTAACAAAGACCAGTTTGATTTTACTTAAGGCATTAAACTCAAAAAAATCCTAGGACATATTGTGCAAAAATTACGAGTTTGAAACACATTTGACGTTAAAGTCGAAAATAAAGAAAAACTTGAAAATAACATTTAATGAAATAAAAGAATTAAAAATAAAGAATTTAATTCATGAAGTGGAACACAAATACATACATTTTCATATCACTATTTTCTCACTAAACACTTGGGTACTTCGAGTTTGTAGAATTTGTGTGAAATTGCGGACCTCTAAAACTACAAACAAACATTGCTTATATACTAGTCTTAATGTAACCTTCTAATCTTATCTATTTGTGCCTTGTTCGACCACGTGCAATTAGTAATATCACATTGGAAACTCCAAATTTCACTAAGTCTAAAACTTATGTATTCCTGGTCTTTAACTAATTGCTTGAAAATTCAATCAAAGTCACCATCATCCTTCGACAGGACCAATTCGCTTAAATGCATATCTAATTCCATGGTCATAACTAAGCACTTCAACCTACGTAAAACCCAAGTCATCAAACAACCTTCCAAAAAATATCAAATCCTTGCACCCAAAGCTTGTGTCGAAAATCAAAGGTAACAGGTAGTAAGACTGAATTTATTACTGTAGTGTTTCTTATAAACGAGGGAAAAAATAGGAGGCATCATCTAGTTCAGAAAATTATATAAAAAAGAAGTTGTTGGGGATCGAACACATGGTCATTAAGTCTTGCCTCTCTGTGGAATTTCCACCGAGGAAAAAATGGTGCTTTTTTCATGATGCCCTTCATTACCTCGCATATGAAACCGAGGCAACAACCATTTCTAAATGACGTCAAAAGTATTTTTCGTAGTAGTGTCACCAACCTTTAATTCTAAAATAGTGTTTATCATACTCCTGCTCTTCACAGAAGCATAAAAGAAATTAGAATTTGCATCACCTACCTTGAGCTAGTTAGATCTAGATCTTAGAATCACTTGAGAGACCTTAATTATAAGGAGGGACAACACATCTACTATTACTTTAGATCTTATCTCAATCTCATCCTTCGATAAGATACCAAGATCAGACAAATAATCAATCCTACTAACTTCCTTTATAAACCAATTAATCCCGAAATCGAGATTATTAAAAACCTCTTTATTCCAAGATTTAAGAACCACTTTAAAAACTTTAAACCTTCTTAATTAGAAAATTAAATATTTCTTTTGTAAAATCTAGAAAATTGTTAAATCCATTGGTTTTTCATCAATCCAAATATATGTAATTGTCAATAATAAACCTTTCATGATCGCTTGAGGATTTGTTAATCAGTTTAATATCTATCAACTCAAGGTATGCTAAAGAGACAAACACAACAATTAGATAAGCTTAAAATACATATAATAATGACTCTAACTTTAAGAAGGTATTTTACAACTTCATAACTCATAAGCATGAAAAACTATTTAGTGTATGTAAGAAGAGAATGAACTTTATAAAGTGATAAAACCATACAATTTAACTTGCATGCAAAGAGGAGAAATATGGGTAAAGTTGTCAAATTTGTTTATGTAATTATCATCTTTCTTTGTCTGATTCATGTTACAATGAATGATGAGAGTAAGTCATTTTTTTTAATTTTTTTTTAAATTTTCTTATTTACTTCTATACAATATTTTATCTCATTTATAAAATTTAATATTATTAATTTTCATTTCAGCGCTTAAATGTACTCGTGATTCTGATTGTCCAAAAAACAAGTGTCCGTTTCCTTTCAAACCGAAGTGTTTTTGGTTTAAAAATCCATTTGGTTCTGGAAGTGGGACATGTATATGTTGTTGAGAGATGTTCACGCAGTCTCTTGATACAAATTTCCATGAGTTAGTTATAGTTTTGGCATTCAATAATTTTCATTTTCTTATTATTTTTAAGGGCTTTCTAGTTACGGATTTTGTATTTTAAGATGATGATACTTAAATAAAGTAAGAAACAATGTACCGATATGCTTATCATATATTTTAGGCAAAACTACTATCTTTAATTCTTTAAATTATTTTAAAATATCAAATTAATCTCTTAAATTATTTTTTTAAGGCTTTGATTCTTTTTTAAAAATTTCTGTTATAATAAATTGCACACTCATTTACCATTTGAACTGGTTTTTCGCACTGATCACGAATATGCAATCAAATTTATCAAACAAGTTACGATTCATGAGAATTAGGTAAAAATAGACGAAATACATAATAAAAAATCATTGATCCGATCAAAATACACAATCAAACGCAAAACTAAATACATATTCGTGATCAGCGCGAAAAATCAGTTTGAATGGTATATGAGTTTATAATTTATTGTAACGGAGATTTTTAAAAAAGGACCAAAGCGTTACAAAAAAAAACTTAAGGAAATAACTTAATATTTTAAAATAATTTAAAGGACCTAAACAGTAGTTTTGCCTATATTTTGTGAAGACATAGCTTCTCAATGGTTTTGATGAAGACAACAATGTTCATTCAAGGTTTTATGTACAAAAGGAAATGGATCAAAGACTTCAAAGCTAGAACAAGTTTCATATTAATTCAAGTCTTGAAGATTTCTCAAAGAAGGAAAGAGAAGAAATGCATAAGACTTGACTACTCTTGCAAGATAGGATTAATCAAACTTTTAGGTATATGAAATTCTTGACTAAAACAAATCTTAGTGCTCAACTTTTATAATCATGTTTTAAAAAAGTCATTCTTTCATTTAAAACCTTGAGAAAACATTTTTCAAAGTTTATCTGAAGTCTTGGTCATAATTTGAGATGATATATGGCTTAGAATCATTTGCATTAAGAATTTTTCAAATTTTACACTGATTGAATCGATTGTCATCCTGATGCAATCGAATGCACTAGGCTAAAATTTTCAAATTTTTTGCACGTTACACTTGGTGCAACCGATTGTCATTCTGATGCAATCGATTGCACCTGAAGCTTTTTTGAAAAATTCCTTGTTTAAATGCATCTTTTCATGGTACCTCTTGCTTCCATCTTTTCCATTCATTGTATAATAATTTTCAGAAATTTTTTCAAGCATTGCCTTGATTATTGAATGGGTGCATGCACACTATATATTGAATTCAAAGTTTCTTTTGTAATTCACCTCTTTCAAAATACTCTCTACAATCTCTAAGCATATTTTTCCATAACAGAAATTTTATACAAGATACTTTATGAATACCATTTTCATATTACATACATAAAAGTATCATTTGAGCACTTAGAGAGTTTATGATATTGAAATTTCATATTTGAAAGAGAAGAAGTCCTTCATAGGATTTATATACTACAAACTTGTTTCAAAAACTCTTGTTGTAACATATCTTATTCTTCCAGGATTGTTGGATATTAGATTGTTTGGTTGTAAACCTTGTTATCCGGATTATGGATACAAGAGGTCCATTTGTGAGAGGTTGATTCTCGGTTGGACTTTAAACTTGTAAAATCCAAGAGGGTGTTCTTGGTGTGGATTGTTAGAGTTTTGTATAGGAAGATTAGGTGTGTCTTGTCCTAAGATCTAACATTAGTGAAAATCTCTTTCGTGTTGAAAGGGGAGTGGAGTAATCTCGACCTGTGAGGGGAACCACTATACGTCTTGGTGTCTTTACTTTCCGCATTTACCGCTTTCCTCACTTAAAAACTTTTAGGAAAGTAAAATTCAAAAACCGTCAAAAATCCGGATAATTGTCTAAGAGCCTAATTCACCCCCCTCTTAGGCACACATATAACTTACAATTGGCATCAGAGCAGGTTAGGTAACATGTTCCGACAAGATCCAGCATGGCTTCCGCAAGCACGAACCCGGTTTTCAAAGACGGTGGAAGTAGTAACAAGCCCCCACTTTTCTCTGGAGAGTATTTTGACTTTTGGAAAATCCGCATGAAGGCACTTCTTGAAGCAGAAAGAGAATGTATATGGGAAGCCATTGAGAATGGTCCGCATAATCCGGTTAATGTGGTCGATGGTGTTGGTACTCCAAAGTTAAAAAATACATATGATGAAGATCACAAGAAAAGAATCTTGAATGAAAAGAAAACTGTCAATATTCTTTAGAGTGCATTAAGTATGGATGAGTTCTTTTGTGTTTGTCAATGTAAATCGGCTAAAGAAATATGGGATACGTTGGTAGATACACATGAAGGTACGGATGAAGTAAAAAGATCCAGACTAAACACTTTAAGTCAAGAATATGAAATGTTCCGAATGCATCCCAAAGAATCCATTGTTGCATTACAGAAGAGATTTGTTCATTTGACTAACCACTAAGCGACACTTGGTAAAACATTCTCAAATGATGAATTAAATCTCAAAATTCTAAGATCATTGACTAGAGAATGGCAACCAAAACTAACGGCAATATCGGAAAAGAAAAGCCTCTCTACGATGACTTCCGCATATCTATTTTGTAAACTTCAAGAGCATGAGTTAGAACTTGAAAGATTTGAGTAGCATGGAATATAAGTAAAAGATTCAAAAGACGTTGCCTTAAAGACAAAAGTAAAAAATTATGATAGCAATCAAGAGGATGAGTCCAATAGTGAAGAAAATGATGATCTTATCAAAAAGTTTGAAAAGTTTCTAAGAAAAGAAAGGAAAAAGGAGATCACTAAAGGGGAAGCACCAACGAGAAAGATTAAATGCTTTGAATGTGGAGAAAGAGGACATGTTAAAAGTGAATGTCCTACACTTCAAAAGAAAAATAAATTCAAGAAAAAGAATCATAAAATGGAAAGGAAAACATATGTAGACAACGAAATAAGTTCAGCTTCAGATGAAGAACATGTAAATCTTGCATTGATAGCATCACACCACTCCGATGATGAAGAAGATGAGGTTAGTAATAATTCTTTTGATAGTGATGCACAAGGTGCCATAAATGAATTGTTAAATGCATGCAAAATTCTATATAAAACTATATCATCTCAAAAGAAACAAATTTCAACTTTAGAAGAAAAAAATGTTTCATTAGAAAAAGAGATCGAAAATGAGAAACAAAAGACGATTAGTGAAACACAGAATTTTGTATGTAAAAATTGTGAATCTCTCTCTTTTCAAATTGTTCAATTAAAAAGAGTACTTGAAAGGTATGAGAAAGGACAAATTAGATTGGAAGAAGTCCTTAGTCAACAAAGATATTCAAATGATAAAAGTGGACTTGGCTATTCAAAGTTTTCTAAACCAAGTTCAAGTAAAACTATATTTGTTAAGGCTAAGGATCAAACTTCCAAAGAGAAAGTGAACAAACCTAGGAATGTGCATCCTAATCCTATTAAGAAAAGATTTCCTAAAAAGAAATCATATGTTCCTAGATATAAAAGCAATTTTGTTCCTACTTGTTTTTATTGTGGTATTATTGGCCATACACCTAATGCTTGCTATGTAAGAAACTTTAGTGTTGCAAGTGGGCATTATGTGTGGGTAAAGAAATGTACTAATTATGAAGGACCCAAGGCTATTTGGGTACCTAACAAAACTTAATTTGTTTTGTAGGTTTGCTTGAAGACCACTTCAAATCTATGGTATCTTGATAGTGGTTGTTCGAAGCATATGACCGGAGATATAAACTAATTTTCAAATCTTGTGCTTAAAGTCCAAGGATTATTTCACATTTGGGGAATACCTTAAAGGAAAAATTCTTGGCATTGGCAAAATTGGAGCACAAACTTTCACATTCATTGAAGATGTACTTTATGTTAAAGGACTAAAGGAATATCTTCTAAACAAAAGTCAACTTTGTAACAAAGGCTTCAAGATCATGTTTGCCAAGGATGAAGTCAATCATGAGGTAAATCTCATAGGTAAAAATTGTCTTTATGTTTCATAATTTCTTTATATACTTCAAGTTTTTTCCCATCCTTTTTGTTAATGACAAAGGGGGAGAAGAATTGTGTATTATTGCTTGGTTTCTCTAACAAAATGTGTAGAAATCAAAACTCTCTAAAATCATGGATTAAGGGGGAGCAATATCCAAGGGGGATCAAGCTTTGATTAGAGAAATAAGATTGGATCAAATTTTCAAGAATTGGGTTGTCATCATCAAAAACGGGGAGAATGTGAAGACATAGCTTCTTAATGGTTTTGATGAAGACAACAATGTTCATTCAAGGTTTTATGTACAAAAGGAAATGGATCAAAGACTTCAAAGCTAGAACAAGTTTCATATTAATTCAAGTCTTGAAGATTTCTCAAAGAAGGAAAAAGAAGAAATGCATAAGACTTGACTACTCTTGCAAGATAGGATTAATCAAACTTTTAGGTATATGAAATTCTTGACTAAAACAAATCTTAGTGCTCAAGTTTTATAATCATGTTTTAAAAAAGTCATTCTTTCATTTCAAACCTTGAGAAAACATTTTTCAAAGTTTATCTAAAGTCTTGGTCATAATTTGAGATGATATATGGCTTAGAATCATTTGCATTAAAAATTTTTCAAATTTTACACTGATGCAATCGATTGTCATCCTGATGCAATCGATTGCACTAGGCTAATATTTCAAATTTTTTGCAGGTTACACTTGGTGCATTCGATTGTCATTCTGATGCAATCGATTGCACCTGAAGTTTTTTTGAAAAATTCCTTGTTTAAATGCATCTTTTCATGGTACCTCTTGCTTGCATCTTTTCCATTCATTGTATAATAATTTTCAGAAATTCTTTCAAGCATTGCCTTGATTATTGAATGGGTGCATACACACTATATATTAAATTCAAAGTTTCTTTTGTAATTCACCTCTTTCAAAATACTCTCTACAATCTCTAAGCATATTTTTCCATAACAGAAATTTTATACAAGATACTTTTTGAATACCATTTTCATATTACATACATAAAAGTATCATTTGAGCACTTAGAGAGTTTATGATATTGAAATTTCATATTTGAAAGGGAAGAAGTCCTTCATAGGATTTATATACTACAAACTTGTTTCAAAAACTCTTGTTGTAACATATCTTATTCTTCCAGGATTGTTGGATATAAGATTGTTTGGTTGTAAACCTTGTTATCCGGATTATGGATACAAGAGGTCCGTTTGTGAGAGGTTGATTCTCGGTTGGACTTTAAAGTTGTAAAATCCAAGAGGGTGTTCTTGGTGTGGATTGTTAGAGTCTTGTATAGGAAGATTAGGTGTGTCTTGTCCTAAGATCTAACATTAGTGAAAATCTCTTTCGTGTTGAAAGGGGAATGGAGTAATCTCGACCTGTGAGGGGAACCACTATATGTCTTGGTGTCTTTGCTTTCCGCATTTCCCGCTTTCCTCACTTAGAAACTTTTAGGAAAGTAAAATTCAAAAACCGTCAAAAATCTGGATAATTGTCTAAGAGCCTAATTCACCCCCCTCTTAGGCACACATATAACTTACAATTGGCATCAGAGCAGGCTAGGTAACATGTTCCGACAAGATCCAGCATGGCTTCAGCAAGCACGAACCCGGTTTTCAAAGATGGTGGAAGTAGTAACAAGCCCCCACTTTTCTCTGGAGAGTATTTTGACTTTTGAAAAATCCTCATGAAGGCACATCTTGAAGCAGAAGGAGAATGTATATGGGAAGCCATTGAGAATGGTCCGCATAATCCGGTTAATGTGGTCGATGGTGTTGGTACTCCAAAGTTAAAAAATACATATGATGAAGATCACAAGAAAAGAGTCTTGAATGAAAAGAAAACTGTCAATATTCTTTAGAGTGCATTAAGTATGGATGAGTTCTTTTGTGTTTGTCAATGTAAATCGGCTAAAGAAATATGGGATACGTTGGTAGAAACACATGAAGGTACGGATGAAGTAAAAAGATCCAGACTAAACACTTTTAGTCAAGAATATGAAATGTTCCGAATGCATCCCAGAGAATCCATTGTTGCATTACAAAAGAGATTTGTCCATTTGACTAACCACTTAACGACACTTGGTAAAACATTCTCAAATGATGAATTAAATCTCAAAATTCTAAGATCATTGACTAGAGAATGGCATCTAAAACTAACGACAATATCGGAAAAGAAAGGCCTCTCTACGATGACTTCCGCATATCTATTTGGTAAACTTCAAGAGCATGAGTTAGAACTTGAAAGATTTGAGTAGCATGAAATATAAGTAAAAGATTCAAAAGACGTTGCCTTAAAGACAAAAGTAAAAAATTTTGACAGAAATCAAGAGGATGAGTCCAATAGTGATGAAAATGATGATCTTATCAAAATGTTTGAAAAGTTTCTAAGAAAAGAAAGGAAAAAGGAGATCACTAAAGGGGAAGCACCAACGAGAAAGATTAAATGCTTTGAATGTGGAGAAAGAGGACATGTTAAAAGTGAATGTCCTACACTTCAAAAGAAAAATAAATTCAAGAAAAAGAATCATAAAAAGGAAAGGAAAACATATGTAGACAACGAAATAAGTTCAACTTCAGATGAAGAACATGTAAATCTTGCATTGATAGCATCACACCACTCCGATGATGAAGAAGATGAGGTTAGTAATAATTCTTTTGATAGTGATGCACAAGGTGCCATAAATGAATTGTTAAATGCATGTAAAATTCTGTATAAAACTATATCATCTCAAAAGAAACAAATTTCAACTTTAGAAGAAAAAAAATGTTTCATTAGAAAAGGAGATCGAAAATGAGAAACAAAAGACGATTAGTGAAACACAGAATTTTGTATGTAAAAATTGTGAATCTCTCTCTTTTCAAATTGTTCAATTAAAAAGAGTACTTGAAAGGTATGAGAAAGGACAAATTAGATTGGAAGAAGTCCTTAGTCAACAAAGATATTCAAATGATAAAAGTGGACTTGGTTATTCAAAGTTTTCTAAATCAAGTTCAAGTAAAACTATATTTGTTAAGGCTAAGGATCAAACTTCCAAAGAGAAAAAGAACAAACCTAGGAATGTGCATCCTAATCCTATTAAGAAAAGATTTCCTAAAAAGAAATCATATGTTCCTAGATATAAAAGCAATTTTGTTCCTACTTGTTTTTATTGTGGTATTATTGGCCATACACCTAATGCTTGCTATGTAAGAAACTTTAGTGTTGCAAGTGGGGATTATGTGTGGATAAAGAAAGGTACTAATTATGAAGGACCCAAGGCTATTTGGGTACCTAACAAAACTTAATTTGTTTTGTAGGTTTTCTTGAAGACCACTTCAAATCTATGGTATCTTGATAGTGGTTGTTCGAAGCATATGACCGGAGATATAAACTAATTTTCAAATCTAGTACTTAAAGTCCAAGGGTTATTTCACATTTGGGGAATAACTTAAAGGAAAAATTCTTGGCATTGGCAAAATTGGAGCACAAACTTTCACATTCATTGAAGATGTACTTTATGTTAAAGGACTAAAGGAATATCTTCCAAACAAAAGTCAACTTTGTAACAAAGGCTTCAAGATCATGTTCGCCAAGGATGAAGTCAATCATGAGGTAAATCTCATAGGTAAAAATTGTCTTTATTTTTCATAATTTCTTTATATGCTTCAAGTCTTTTCCCATCCTTTTTGTTAATGACAAAGGGGGAGAAGAATTGTGTATTATTGCTTGGTTTCTCTAACAAAATGTGCAGAATTCAAAACTCTCTAAAATCATGGATTAAGGGGGAGCAATATCCAAGGAGGAGAAAGCTTTGATTAGAGAAACAAGATTGGATCAAATTTTCAAGAATTGGGTTGTCATCATCAAAAAGGGGGAGAATGTGAAGACATAGCTTCTCAATGGTTTTGATTGAAGACAACAATGTTCATTCTAGGTTTTATGTACAAAAGGAAATGGATCAAAGACTTCAAAACTAGAACAAGTTTCATATTAATTCAAGTCTTGAAGATTTCTCAAAGAAGGAAAAAGAAGAAATGTATAAGACTTGACTACTCTTGCAAGATACGATTAATCAAACTTTTAGGTATATGAAATTCTTGACTAAAACAAATCTTAGTGCTCAAGTTTTATAATCATGTTTTAAAAAAGTCATTCTTTCATTTAAAACCTTGAGAAAACATTTTTCAAAGTTTATCTAAAGTCTTGGTCATAATTTGAGATGATATATGGCTTAGAATCATTTGCATTAAAAATTTTTCAAATTTTACACTGATGCAATCGATTGTCATCCTGATGCAATCGATTGCACTAGGCTAATATTTCAAATTTTTTGCAGGTTACACTTGGTGCATCCGATTGTCATTCTGATGCAATCGATTGCACCTGAAGTTTTTTTGAAAAATTCCTTGTTTAAATGCATCTTTTCATGGTACCTCTTGCTTGCATCTTTTCCATTCATTGTATAATAATTTTCAGAAATTCTTTCAAGCATTGCCTTGATTATTGAATGGGTGCATGCACACTATATATTGAATTCAAAGTTTCTTTTGTAATTCAGCTCTTTGAAAAAACTCTCTACAATCTCTAAGCATATTTTTCCATAACAGAAATTTTATACAAGATACTTTTTGAATACCATTTTCATATTACATACATAAAAGTATCATTTGAGCACTTAGAGAGTTTATGATATTGAAATTTGATATTTGAAAGAGAAGAAGTCCTTCATAGGATTTATATACTACAAACTAGTTTCAAAAACTCTTGTTGTAACATATCTTATTTTTCCAGGATTGTTGGATATAAGATTGTTTGGTTGTAAACCTTGTTATCCGGATTGTGGATACAAGAGGTCCATTTGTGATAGGTTGATTCTCGGTTGGACTTTAAACTTGTAAAATCCAAGAGGGTGTTCTTGGTGTGGATTGTTAGAGTCTTGTATAGGAATACTAGGTGTGTCTTGTCCTAAGATCTAACATTAGTGAAAATCTCTTTCGTGTTGAAAGGGGAGTGGAGTACTCTCGACCTGTGAGGGGAACCACTATACGTCTTGGTGTTCTTTACTTTTCGCATTTTCAGCTTTTCTCACTTAGAAACTTTTAGGAAAGTAAAATTCAAAAACCGTCAAAAATCCAGATAATTGTCTAAGAGCCTAATTCACCCCCCTCTTAGGCACACATATAACTTACATATTTTATATTTTTTTCTCTAATTGATATATTGATATGAATTATTATTAAAAAAATTAGATTGTTGATCCCCTCTTTGACATGAATCTAATTTATACAGCTTTAGGCAATACCAATAACTCTAAGTCTAATACTAATCTAGACTTGGTATAGGGCCGGGTTAGAAACTGATGTTATACCTTAAAAAAAGTCGTTATAGTGCTCATTGTTTGAAGTTAAAGTCAATTTAAAAAAAATAAATAATATTCTTTATTAAATAACAAATAGTCTCATTTATATAGTTTTATTAGGTTTGATTTAGTCTGTAACTTTTCTCTACTATTTAGATTTTACCTTTTTGTTTTTACTTTTGTATATATAAATTACCATATTCTCTTTGTATTCCAAATTTTATATCATTAAAATAATGTTTTTTATTATCTTTTTCTGTAAAGTGAATATGGTATCAGAATATATCTCTTCTCTTCTCTCCCTGTGTTCTTTTTTCCTTTCATCCAATAATCTTTTTTTTTTCACTCTCTTCATCTACTTCCCACGTGGTTCATCTCTCTCTCTCTCTCTCTCTCTCTCTCTCTATCTATCTATCTCTCTCTCTCTCTCGCTCTCTCTCTTTCAATCTTTTTCATCCCCTCATGATACGTGTCACCCACACATTGGTGACACCTGATTCTCTCTTGTCCTTTTTCTGCATTTCATCATCAAAACCTTATCACTTTCTTTAATTTATAGATTTGCTTTCTCTCTCTTCATCAAACCTTTCTCTCATTTCTTGATTTCCTTTCTCTCTCTTCATTAACCCTTTCTCTCCTCTTCACCATTTCTGTCACTCGAAACATCACCGTCCATAACCAACCATCAACTACCATCCAGATTCTCCAACAATCTGCCATCAACCACCATCCCCTTCCTTACTTCGTTCCAAAAAATTTTCCTTCTCCTTCATCCTCCAAAAATTTTGATCCCAAAACCACACCCATAAACCCTAAAATGCACCTCCATCCTCAATTTGTTTTTGTCAGCAACACCTCTGTATTTATGCTATAAAGCTTAAAAGGAAGGGGAAGATATCTTAAACTAACCCTGCGTGCAAGTGTTTTCTTTAACAAATGCGAAGAGAACTGGAATCAGGGTTTGGTTATACAAAGGGAAGCTATTAACACCTAGAGTATCTATAGTAATGTATATAAACCTTTATTTGCATATGTTTCTACTGCTTTGAATGCTTTCTTAAGTCTATCTGTTGTTGATTAGGGAAAGTTTCTCCTTTGGGAGGACTGAGGAAATGTTTTTGTTGTTTTTGGGTTTTCTATTGTTTTTGGGAAGGTACTTGACCTAATATTTTTTATTTGTGTGCTCGCTAAGATTTCGCTATCTTATGCCTACGTATTCCCGTAAAGAGATTTGGGAAATCAGAGCAATCATAGTTCCTCCTATTCTATGGGAGGAAATTTGGTATCTTGTTCAAAGCCTAAGATTGAAGCTAAAAGTTTACTGAGAGAGAATTTGTCATCTTTGAAGGGAGATATCTCACATATTCATCACAAATGTTGAGTAATTGGTTATTAGGGAAGTTACTTTAACTCAGTGTAGAGCAATGCCACGTTTTCCTTTATGAATCTTTCATGCTAAGAGAGGGACATTGTCTTGGATGTGTAGAATCCAGAGGCTTGCCACTTACACCAATTAGATGAAAGAGAAATTTTAGCCATGATAAAGGAGGGACTCCAGCTTGGATTTTAAATCAACAAGTGTGTCACTTACATCAATTATCTAGAAAAAGATTTTGATTGTTTATTTTGATATATGATGTATAGAGGAAATGTCCTCCTACAGAGATGACTCATGGTCTCATCTGTGGGGATGTTGGATTTTGTGCCTTGATTAAAGCCCAAGGTTGAAGCTAAAAAAAGGTTTGGGGATTGGCCCCACTGGAGATGTTTTATTTGAGTATCTTGTTTGAAGCCTAAGACGATGAAGTTGAAGAGGTTGAGTATAGCCTTAAAGAAGACTAACTCAACTGGGGAGTATGATATTTGTCTTGTACAAAGCCTAAGATTGAGGCTAACTGGTTAAATCATTATATGAAGCCTAAGAGGAGGTTGTTTCTTGCTGAAAATTTATTCAAATCCAGGAGAAGGTCTAAACTATTTTGAGGAATCCAAATGGAAACTAACTCTTGCTGGTGATTGGAGAAGAGTTGAATTATCAGATGCCATGAGGCTTTGATACTTTTTGGGGATTTGTTGAGGGTAATCTGACCCTTGCTGGGGATTTTAAGGTGAAAGTCAAGACTTGTTGGGGGTCAAAAGGGATTTAAAGATCAGTCTGAATGCCTTAGAGGTTTTAACTCTTCTAATAAATGATGTATTGGTAAAGATGATTAGGATTTATCTTAAGCTTTTAGGAAGCTTGAGGGTTCTTGTATTAAGCCCAAGAGGAGGCTATGAGGGTGACTTTCCAAGTCTACTTGTATGAAGCCCAAGAGGAGGCTGAGATTACCCAAGTCTCTTACGAAGAGGTAGACTCTGGCTGAAGAAAGATCTTTGTATGATACTCAAGAGGAGGCTGAGGGTTCTAGGGATGTAGATCAACCCTTGAATTTTTGACTTTCCTGAGGGTTGGACTAGTATAGATGACTAAACTCTTTCCTATGCTTTTAGGAAGCCTTTGGGTCCTTGTACTAATCCCAAGAGGAGGATGGGATGCTTCTAGGAAGCCTGTGGGTCCTTTTACTAAGCCCAAGAGGGGCTGGGGGGAACTTCTAAGAAGCCTGTAGAACCAAGCCTATGAAAAGTTCAAGAAAATTTTCACTGGGAAATAATACTTTCTTTGTTGAACAGTTCTAAGGTTTGAAGAAATTCAAAAAAGGTTTCACCGGGAATTAATCCTCTCCGGGGAAATGAATTTCTTTGCATAAGAATAAACTAGTTGATTGAACTAAGTTATAAGTATCCTACTGTTTAATCTAAGTGTGAATTGAGGATGACCTAACTGCTAAGGGGACCCTAGACAGATAAGCACATGTATATGTACAGATATATGAACAAGCATATAAACAAGTATGAATTGAATTGAATAGGGTATTGGGTCTTACTTTCAAAGAGAAGCCCAAGTATATTGTGATTGATTGTATTGGTTATCACTGTATGATTAAGGTTTTGAGAAATTGAAGAAATTTTTGAGAAAACTTTGAATTTTGTATTAAAAAAGAACGTTGTTGTTATTTGAATGACTTGAAAAGAAAGTTTGGGGATTATAACTCAAAGAGAGGCCCAAGTGGTCTAAGAGCAGTTTCACCGGGAATAATGCTCCTCTTAGTACCAATGTAATTTGAATCTTCTTTTTATTATATAAAAAAGAAAGAAAAGAGGATGGGACTTACACTCTATTAAGAGGCCCAAGTTAATGTATTTTTGAATGAAATAATGAAAGAATAGTATTGGGTCTTATACTCGGGGAGATGCCCACTTGTTTTCAAGCAGTTCAAAAACAGATAGATGATTTTGAAAACAGAGATATGGGGCTTACAACTCAAGAAGAGGCCCATGGAGGTTGTTTATTGTTTAAAACAAAGTTTATGTACAAAATATTGAGGCTTATACTCAAGGAGAGGCCCAGTTGATTTATTTTTGAAAATAGTGATTGCACTGCGATACCGAAAGACGTTGTGGGACTTACACTCTAGCGGAGGCCCAAAATTTATTTATGTACACAGGGGGGTTGGATCTTACACTCTAATAGAGGCTCATGAGTGTTGAAATGAAGTTTTGAAAAATAAAATCAAAGAAAACCCTAATTTCAGTTTTTTAAAGATATTTTTCAAAGAAAAAATCAATAAAAAATGATTAAAAAATACCAAAAATTTCAATAAACATGTTATGAATTATGTTTAGAGTTTGAAAAATAAGGTTTTATTCGCATGATGATTTAAAATCAAATTGATTTTGAAAAATCATGAAAAAGAAATTATTTAAAATGTTTAAAACAAATAAAAATAAACTTAAAAAAAGACCAAAGCGTTACAAAAAAAACGTAAGGAATTAACTTAATATTTTAAAATAATTTAAAGGACCTAGACAGTAGTTTTGCCTATATTTTGTAAAGACATAGCTTCTCAATGGTTTTGATGAAGACAACAATGTTCATTCAAGGTTTTATGTACAAAAGGAAATGGATCAAAGACTTCAAAGCTAGAACAAGTTTCATATTAATTCAAGTCTTGAAGATTTCTCAAAGAAGGAAAAAGAAGAAATGCATAAGACTTGACTACTCTTGCAAGATAGGATTAATCAAACTTTTAGGTATATGAAATTCTTGACTAAAACAAATCTTAGTGCTCAAGTTTTATAATCATGTTTTAAAAAAGCCATTCTTTCATTTAAAACCTTGAGAACACATTTTTCAAAGTTTATCTAAAGTCTTGGTCATAATTTGAGATGATATATGGCTTAGAATCATTTGCATTAAGAATTTTTCAAATTTTACACTGATGCAATCGATTGTCATCCTGATGCAATCAATTGCACTAAGCTAAAATTTCAAATTTTTTGCACGTTACACTTAGTACAACCGATTGTCATTCTGATGCAATCGATTGCACCTGAAGCTTTTTTGAAAAATTCCTTGTTTAAATGCATCTTTTCATGGTACCTCTTGCTTGCATCTTTTCCATTCATAGTATAATAATTTTCAGAAATTCTTTCAAGCATTGCCTTGATTATTTAATGGGTGCATGCACACTATATATTGAATTCAAAGTTTCTTTTGTAATTCACCTCTTTCAAAAAACTCTCTACAATCTCTAAGCATATTTTTCCATAACAGAAATTTTATACAAGATACTTTTTGAATACCATTTTCATATTACATACATAAAAGTATCATTTGATCACTTAGAGAGTTTATGATATTGAAATTTCATATTTGAAAGAGAAGAAGTCCTTCATAGGATTTATATACTACAATCTTGTTTCAAAAACTCTTATTGTAACATATCTTATTTTTCCAGGATTGTTGGATATAAGATTATTTGGTTGTAAACCTTGTTATCCGGATTGTGGATACAAGGGGTCCATTTGTGAGAGGTTGATTCTCGGTTGGACTTTAAACTTGTAAAATCCAAGAGGGTGTTCTTGGTGTGGATTGTTAGAGTCTTGTATAGGAAGACTAGGTGTGTCTTGTCCTAAGATCCAACATTAGTGAAAATCTCTTTCGTGTTGAAAGGGGAGTGGAGTACTCTTGACCTGTGAGGGGAACCACTATACGTCTTGGTGTTCTTTACTTTCTGCATTTACTGCTTTTCTCACTTAGAAACTTTTAGGAAAGTAAAATTCAAAAACCGTCAAAAATCCGGATAATTGTCTAAGAGCCTAATTCACCCCCTCTTAGGCACACATATAACTTACAATTGGCATCAGAGCAGGTTAGGTAACCTGTTCCGACAAGATCCAGCATGGCTTACGCAAGCACGGACCCGGTTTTCAAAGACGGTGGAAGTAGTAATAAGCCCCCACTTTTCTCTGAAGAGTATTTTGACTTTTGGAAAATCTGCATGAAGGCACATCTTGAAGCACAAGGAGAAGGTATATGGGAAGCCATTGAGAATGGTCCGCATAATCCGGTTAATGTGGTCGATGGTGTTGGTACTCCAAAGTTAAAAAGTACATATGATGAAGATCACAAGAAAAGAATCTTGAATGAAAAGAAAGCTGTCAATATTCTTCAGAGTGCATTAAGTATGGATGAGTTCTTTTGTGTTTGTCAATGTAAATCGGCTAAAGAAATATGGGATATGTTGGTAGAAACACATGAAGGTACGGATGAAGTAAAAAGATCCAGACTAAACACTTTAAGTCAAGAATATGGAATGTTCTGAATGCAGCCCAGAGAATCCATTGTTGCATTACAGAAGAGATTTGTTCATTTGACTAACCACTTAATGGCACTTGGTAAAACATTCTCAAATGATGAATTAAATCTCAAAATTCTAAGATCATTGACTAGAGAATGGCAACCAAAAGTAACAACAATATAGGAAAATAAAAGCCTCTCTACGATGACTTCCGCATCTCTATTTGGTAAGCTTCAAGAGCATGAGTTAGAACTTGAAAGATTGGAGTAGCATGAAATACAAGTAAAAGATTCAAAAGACGATGCCTTAAAGACAAAAGTAAAAAATTATGATAGCAATCAAGAGGATGAGTCCAATAGTGATGAAAATGATGATCTTTTCAAAAAGTTTGAAAAGTTTCTAAGAAAAGAAAGGAAAAAGGAGATCACTAAAGGGGAAACACCAACGAGAAAGATTAAATGCTTTGAATGTGGAGAAAGAGGACATGTTAAAAGTGAATGTCCTACACTTCAAAAGAAAAATAAATTCAAGAAAAAGAATCATAAAAAGGAAAGGAAAACATATGTAGACAACGAAATAAGTTCATCTTCAGATGAAGAACATGTAAATCTTGCATTGATAGCATCACACCACTTCGATGATAAAGAAGATGAGGTTAGTAATAATTCTTTTGATAGTGATGCACAAGGTGCCATAAATGAATTGTTAAATGCATGCAAAATTCTATATAAAACTATATCATCTCAAAAGAAACAAATTTCAACTTTAGAAGAAAAAAATGTTTCATTAGAAAAAGAGATCGAAAATGAGAAACAAAAGATGATTTGTGAAAAACAGAATTTTGTATGTAAAAATTGTGAATCTCTCTCTTTTCAAATTGTTCAATAAAAAAGAGTACTTGAAAGGTATGAGAAAGGACAAATTAGATTGGAAGAAGTCATTAGTCAACAAAGATATTCAAATGATAAAAGTGGACTTGGCTATTCAAAGTTTTCTAAACCAAGTTCAAGTAAAACTATATTTGTTAAGGCTAAGGATCAAACTTCCAAAGGGAAAGTGAACAAACCTAGGAATGTGCATCCTAATCCTATTAAGGAAAGATTTCCTGAAAAGAAATCATATGTTCCTAGATATAAAAGCAATTTTGTTCCTACTTGTTTTTATTGTGGTATTATTGGCCATACACCTAATGCTTGCTATGTAAGAAACTTTAGTGTGGCAAGTGGGCATTATGTGTGGGTAATTAAAGGTACTAATTATGAAGGACCCAAGGCTATTTGGGTACCTAACAAAACTTAATTTGTTTTGTAGGTTTGCTTGAAGACCACTTCAAATCTATGGTATCTTGATAGTGGTTGTTCGAAGCATATGACCTGAGATATAAACTAATTTTCAAATCTAGTGCTTAAAGTCCAAGGGTTATTTCACATTTGGGGAATACCTTAAAGGAAAAATTCTTGGCATTGGAAAAATTGGAGCACAAACTTTCACAATCATTGAAGATGTACTTTATGTTAAAGGACTAAAGGAATATCTTCTAAACAAAAGCCAACATTGTGACAAAGACTTCAAGATCATGTTCGCCAAGGATGAATATTTTGATGAAGTCAATCATGAGGTAAATCTCATAGGTAAAAATTGTCTTTATTTTTCATAATTTCTTTATATACTTCAAGTCTTTTCCCATCCTTTTTATTAATGATAAAGGGGGAGAAGAATTGTGTATTATTGCTTGGTTTCTTTAACAAAATGTGCAGAATTCAAAACTCTCTAAAATCATGGATTAAGGGGGAGCAATATCCAAGGGGGAGCAAGCTTTGATTAGAGAAACACGATTGGATCGAATTTTCAAGAATTGGGTTTTCTTCTTCAAAAAGGGGGAGAATGTGAAGACATCGCTTCTCAATGGTTTTTATGAAGACAACAATGTTCATTCAAGGTTTTATGTACAAAAGGAAATGGATCAAAGACTTCAAAGCTAGAACAAGTTTCATATTAATTCAAGTCTTGAAGATTTCTCAAAGAAGGAAAAAGAAGAAATGAATAAGACTTGACTACTCTTGCAAGATAGGATTAATCAAACTTTTAGGTATATGAAATTCTTGACTAAAACAAATCTTAGTTCTCAAGTTTTATAATCATGTTTTAAAAAAGTCATTCTTTCATTTAAAACCTTGAGAAAACATTTTTCAAAGTTTATCTAAAGTCTTGGTCATAATTTGAGATGATATATGGCTTAGAATCATTTGCATTAGGAAATTTTCAAATTTTACACTGATGCAATCGATTGTCATCCTGATGCAATCGATTGCACTAGGCTAAAATTTCAAATTTTTTGCACGTTACAGTTGGTGCAACCGATTGTCATTCTGATGCAATCGATTGCACCTGAAGATTTTTTGAAAAATTCCTTGTTTAAATGCATCTTTTCATGGTACCTCTTGCTTGCATCTTTTCCATTCATTGTATAATAATTTTCAGAAATTATTTCAAGCATTGCCTTGATTATTGAATGGGTGCATGCACACTATATAATGAAATCAAAGTTTCTTTTGTAATTCACCTCTTTCAAAAATCTCTCTACAATCTTAAGAATATTTTTCCATAACAGAAATTTTATACAAGATACTTTTTGAATACCATTTTCATATTACATACATAAAAGTATCATTTGAGCACTTAGAGAGTTTATGAAATTGAAATTTCATATTTGAAAGAGAAGAAGTCTTTCATAGGATTTATATACTACAAACTTGTTTAAAAAACTCTTGTTGTAACATATCTTATTTTTCCACGATTGTTGGATATAAGATTGTTTGGTTGTAAACCTTGTTATCCGGATTGTGGATACAAGAGGTCCATTTGTGAGAGGTTAATTCTCGGTTGGACTTTAAACTTATAAAATCCAAGAGGGTGTTCTTGGTGTGGATTGTTAGAGTCTTGTATAGGAAGACTAGGTGTGTCTTGTCCTAAGATCTAACATTAGTGGAAATCTCTTTCGTGTTGAAAGGGGAGTGGAGTACTCTCGACCTGTGAGGGGAACCACTATACGTGTTGGTGTTCTTTACTTTCCGCATTTACCGCTTTCCTCACTTAGAAACTTTTAGGAAAGTAAAATTCAAAAACCGTCAAAAATCCAGATAATTGTTTAAGAGCCTAATTCACCCCCCTCTTAGGCACACATATAACTTACATATTTTATATTTTTTTCTCTAATTGATATATTGATCTGAATTATTATTAAAAAAATTAGATTGTTGATCCCCTCTTTGACATGAATCTAATTTATACAGTTTTAGGCAATACCAATAACTCTAAGTCTAATACTAATCTAGACTTGGTATAGGGCCGGGTTAGAAACTGATGTTATACCTTAAAAAATGTCGTTATAGTGCTCATTGTTTGAAGTTAAAGTCAATTTAAAAAAAATAAATAATATTCTTTATTAAATAACAAATAGTCTTATTTATATAGTTTTATTAGGTTTGATTTAGTCTGTAACTCGAAACATCACCGTCCATAACCAACCATCAACTACCATCCGGATTCTCCAACAAACTGCCATCAACCACCATCCCCTTCCTTACTTCGTTCCAAAAAAGTTTCCTTCTCCTTCATCCTCCAACAATTTTGATCCCAAAACCACACCCACAAACCCTAAAATGAACCTCCATCCTCAATTTGTTTTTGTCAGCAACACCTCTGTAGCTCCGATTTTAGTGACGCGACCACTACCGCTTTTAATGCTACTTTCTGATTTCTATATTTATGCTATGAAGCTTAAAAGGAAGGGGAAGATATCTTAAACTAACCCTGCGTGTAAGTGTTTTCTTTAACAAATGCGAAGAGAACTGGAATCGGGGTTTGGTTATACAAAGGGAAGCTATTAAAACCTAGAGTATCTATAGTAATGTATATGAACCTTTATTTGTGTATGTTTCTACTGCTTTGAATGCTTTCTTAAGTCTATTTGTTGTTGATTGGGGAAAGTTTCTCCTTTGGGAGGACTGCGGAAATGTTTTTGTTGTTTTTGGGTTTTCTATTGTTTTTGGGAAGGTACTTGACCTAAGATTCTTCATTTGTGTGCTCGCTAAGATTTCACTATCTTATGCCTACGTATTCCCGTAAAGAGATTAGGGAAATCAGAGCAATCATAGTTCCTCCTATTCTATGGGAGGAAATTTGGTATCTTGTTCAAAGCCCAAGATTGAAGCTAAAAGTTTACTGAGAGAGAATTTGTCATCTTTGAAGGGAGATATCTCACATATTCATCACAAATGTTGAGTAATTGGTTAGTAGGGAAGTTACTTTAACTCAGTGTAGAGCAATGCCACGTTTTCCTTTATGAATCTTTCATGCTAAGAGAAGGACATTGTCTTGGATGTGTAGAATCCAGAGGCTTGCCACTTACACCAATTAGATGAAAGAGAAATTTTAGACATGATAAAGGAGGGACTCCAGCTTGGATTTTAAATCAACAAGTGTGTCACTTACATCAATTATCTGGAAAAAGGTTTTGATTGTTTGTTTTGATATGTGATGTATAGAGGAAATGTCCTCCTACAGAGATGACTCATGATCTCATCTGTGGGGATGATGGATTTTGTACCTTGATTAAAGCCCAAGGTTGAAGCTAAAAAAAGGTTTGGGGATTAGCTCAACTGGAGATGTTTTATTTGAGTATCTTGTTTGAAGTCTAAGATGATGAAGTTGAAGAGTTTGAGTATAGCCTTAAAGAAGACTAACTCAACTGGGGAGTATGATATTTGTCTTGTACAAAGCCTAAGATTGAGGCTGACTGGTTAAATCATTATATGAAGCCTAAGAGGAGGTTGTTTCTTGTTGAGAATTTATTCAAATCCTGGAGAAGGTCTAAACTATTTTGAGGAATCCAAATGGAAACTAACTCTTGCTGGTGATTGGAGAAGAGTTGAATTATCAGATGCCATGAGGCTTTGATACTTTTTGGGGATTTGTTGAGGGTAATCTGACCCTTGCTGGGGATTTTAAGGTGAAAGTCAAGACTTGTTGGGGGTCAAAAGGGATTTAAAGATCAGTCTGAATGCCTTAGAGGTTTTAACTCTTCTAATAAATGATGTATTGGTAAAGATGATTAGGATTTATCTTAAGCTTTTAGGAAGCTTGAGGGTTCTTGTATTAAGCCCAAGAGGAGGCTATGAGGGTGACTTTCCAAGTCTACTTGTATGAAGCCCAAGAGGAGGCTGAGATTACCCAAGTCTCTTACGAAGAGGTAGACTCTGGCTGAAGAAAGATCTTTGTATGATACTCAAGAGGAGGCTGAGGGTTCTAGGGATGTAGATCAACCCTTGAATGATTGGATGTTCTAGAGTTTTTTGACTTTCCTGAGGGTTGGACTAGTATAGATGACTAAACTCTTTCCTATGCTTTTAGGAAGCCTTTGGGTCCTTGTACTAAGCCCAAGAGGAGGATGGGATGCTTTTAGGAAGCTTGTGGGTCCTTGTACTAAGCCCAAGAGGGGTTGGGGGGAACTTCTAAGAAGCCTGTAGATCCAAGCCTATGAAAAGTTCAAGAAAATTTTCACCGGGAAATAATCCTTTCTTTGTTGAACAGTTCTAAGGTTTGAAGAAATTAAAAAAAGGTTTCACCGGGAATTAATCCTCTCCGGGGAAATGAATTTCTTTGCATAAGAATAAATTAGTTGATTGAACTAAGTTATAAGTATCCTACTGTTTAACCTAAGTGTGAATTGAGGATGACCTAACTGCTAAGGGGACCCTAGACAGATAAGCACATGCATATGTATAGATATATGAACAAGCATATAAACAAGTTTGAATTGAATTGAAAAGGGTATTGGGTATTACTCTCAAAGAGAAGCCCAAGTATATTGTGATTGGTTGTATTGGTTATCACTGTATGATTAGGGTTTTGAGAAATTGAAGAAAGTTTTGAGAAAACTTTGAATTTTATATTAAAAAAGAACGTTGTTGTTATTTGAATGACTTGAAAAGAAAGTTTGGGGCTTATAACTCAAAGAGAGGCCCAAGTGGTCTAAGAGCAGTTTCACCGGGGATAATGCTCCTCTTAGTACCTGTGTAATTTGAATCTTCTTTTTATTATATAAAAAAGAAAGAAAAGAGGATGAGACTTAGACTCTATTAAGAGGCCCAAGTTAATGTATTTTTGAATGAAATAATAAAAGAATAGTATTGGGTCTTATACTCGGGGAGATGCATAGTTGATTTCAAGCAGTTCAAAAACAGATAGATGATTTTGAAAACAGAGATATGGGGCTTACAACTCAAGAAGAGGCCCATGGAGGTTGTTTATTGTTTAAAACAAAGTTTATGTACAAAATATTGAGGCTTATACTCAATGAGAGGCCCGGTTGATTTATTTTTGAAAACAGTGATTGCACTGCGATACCGAAAGACGTTGTGGGACTTATACTTTAGCAGAGGCCCAAAATTTATTTATGTACACAGGAGGGTTGGATCTTACACTCTAATAGAGGCTCATGAGTGTTGAAATGAAGTTTTGAAAAATCAAATCAAAGAAAACCCTAATTTCATTTTTTAAAGATATTTTTCAAAGAAAAAATCAATAAAAAATACCAAAAATTTCAATAAACATGTTATGAATTGTGTTTAGAGTTTGAAAAATAAGGTTTTATTCGCATGATGATTTAAAATCAAATTGATTTTGAAAAATCAAGAAAAAGAAATTATTTAAAATGTTTAAAACAAATAAAAAAAAATTCTTTAAAATATTCAAAAATATATCAAATAAAAATATTTTTTGTGATTTTTTAGTGAATAAAATATTTGTAATGTGTGAGTGATATTTGTGCGAAAAATAATTTTAAACTAATTAAAATTGATTAACAAAAATAATTATTGAAAATAAAATAGGAAAATATCAAAAAATATGAAAATGTGAAAAATTGGACAAAATGGCGTGGGTGGGTGTTGAACCCACACCCTCCAACACAAACAAACTTGAAAACACACGCTGCTACCACTGGGATGGTGATACATCCGTGTATCAAAACGACCCCATAAACATATATGGGTGACTTGATTTCTAGGCCAGGCCTGGCCCTTGCCCAAGTGAGGCCAGTTTTTGTGCCTTTGCAAGATGGCCTTAACTTTCTTATTTCTCCATGAAAATGGATGAAATAAAGATGGTTCCTACCTAGAATTTCATGAGGAATCTAATGGTGGTCTTAGAATTTTCTAAAAAAGCCTACATTTTAAAACTCGATAGTGGTTTCAAAATAGGTCAATAATTACAAGTTATATACTACAACTTCATACAAGCAATAATAGCATGGCAAATTAGTTCAAACACAACAAATATGATATGTATGATATGTTCATGATCAATGTACATCAAAGCAATGCATATTTCTCAAAGTTCAAGTTGTTATGCACTTACCTCCTTGTCATACCCCAAATTTATCCTACTTGTATATAACCTTCATTTATACATCCATCCACTAACCATATTCAGAAAATCCAAAAAAAACGTGTTGCTTCTGTTTCTTAAGTCCAGTTGTCGCAAGGATGAGTTCAGGTATGACTATCAAGTCAGGGGTGTGTATGTTTTTGACCTAATCTGTCTGTCATACTAATTTTGTTCCAAAGTCAAGATCTGGGTATGGTTGATTCAAGTGATGCGTCTAAGCTTCTAATTAGGGCTTGTGTCAATTCAAGTTTGTTAGTGTCGGGGTTAAAATTTTCAAGTTCATAATGCTTCATGGTCTATTTCACTTTTCAATTAGTGTTTTTGGACGGAATGGTTAGAGGTGTATATGTGCATTTTGGGTTCTTTTACCAATTCTAAAGCTCGTTTCTTAAAACCATATCCATATTCCTTAGATACCCACTTATCCATTCATACTACAATTTTTAAGCCTCTTTTAATCTATTTTTTTTTCTATCCGATTTCAAGCCAATTATCCATATTCACTTTTAATATCCTTTTTTTCTTTTTCTATCCATTTTTCATTATGTCCAATTATTCAATCCATTTTTTCATTTCCTTTTCCACTTACAAACTTACATAAGAAATACTACACAAAGAATAAAGGGCCATTATCCTTCTTGTCACTTTACATCAATTAAACAAAAGCTAAAAGAGAGGAGGTACCAAGACTTCATACAACCAAAATCATATCAGACAAAAAAATCTAGCCATAGCCATGTATAACCTTAGCCCACAATTTCAGCCTTTACCAAGCCCATACACGGTGCGCTGAAAAACAAAGATAACCCAAAGTGAACATTCCAAAACTTCCTCATGGATTCAACCAACAAGCCATACGCATACCAAATTACAACCATACAGCAATTCATCTCACAATAACATGATCCCACGCCCTCAAGTAAACAATGCACATGGATTAACAACCTGCTGAATATGCGAAATCAGTATGAAACAGCAGGTCCCACAAATACCATTCGTACTCCACCCACATGACTTTTTTACGCACCATCCCTCCCTCATAAAGCCATAACGCACATGCCATACCCCACTCGAAACGCAACCAAAGCCAACCTGCATAAGCCTTGCGACAATAACAACAAAGGCATCACAAATGCATTCCCAATAATCCATAACCTGCATGCCATACATACAAAACTACAAGAAATTTTCAGAAACGACAAAACAATTCACAACCTGTACACACCCGAAACAAGGCCAGCTGTGAAATTCGTACAACAACCAAAACGCACAAAATCGAGCAAAACGACATTAAATGCTCACCCAACCCCACCTATAAATAAACACCCTTTCTCTTCATTTTCAAAAGCTCCACAGCCACCAAAAACTCTGTCGAAATTCCTTCATAAACCTCCAAAACCGAGTCTTCATCAATCCCTTACCCGACAACCCTTCAACCGAAATCCCTCCATTTTTCGTTCAACTCAATTGACCTTCATTTTTTCAACCTATTTCTCTTCATCCCCTTCAAAACCTTCACCAACATCAACACAGAACCCACCTCAACCCCAAAACCAGAAAAGATCTAGAAATCAAAACCCAGAACTAAGAAAGAGAAGAAGGAGAGTGAAAGCAGAATAGAAGCAGAGCGAAGAGAGACGAAGGAGAACAAGGTTGAGTTTCCGTCGCGACGTATTCTTCCTTTTGTGAGGCGATGCGTTTGAATGTTTCTTCACCTTATCCGTTTTTCGTGTTGACTTTTCAAAATGAGGGTTCTTTGCTGTTAATTTAGTGTGCCTTTTTGGAGAACGGTGTTTTGTTTTTATGCTATTAATTAGTTTTAAAATAAAATCTGATTGTTCTAAGGATAAGGCTGGTACTTCTTTTTGTTTTAAAATCATTTGGTTTTGTGCCTTGTTGTTGATGTTAAGATGCTGTTGACCCTACGTGGGCTTGACAAGCTGCTTCCTTATTTTCTATTTTTGTTGGTCAATGAAAGTCAAATATCATAGATTATCGATTTCTCGATTAAATCTTGATTAAGACGAGACCACTTTGATTTTATCTTCATTTCCATTTCATTTTCATTTCGCATTTTCTTCTATCTTCTTTTTTCATTTTCGATCGATGAAGTCTTTCTATTCACGAATGTTGATGGTTGAAGCGATTAACCTTTGTTATTTCTTTGATTCTGTGGTTGGCATTTATTTTGCTAAAACTATTCTTGAAGCAAGTTGTTAAAACAAGATGTTCTAAGTTGCTGCACTCAACATGTCGAATGATGATGTCCCATACCTGCTCATAGGACATCGTGTTTAGTTTCAGTTTAAATGCAGTTTCTGTTGCTGAGATTTGTTACTGAATATTCTGTGAATATTTGGTTATCCTATGTGGCATCCAAAGTATTTTTGGATTGTGTTTATTTGTTGGTCTTTCGGATTTTCAGCTGTTTCTAATTATGGAGACATAATAGGAAACTTTAGATTGAAGACCTATTTTGTTGGAGTTAATTTTGCAGATTTGTGAGCAGTCTATTTGCTGCATTTCTGAAGCCCAATTCAGTCCAGATTTATTGCTATATATTGACTGGTGTAAACCTAATTTAGGTGTGGAAGTTACGTGTGTTTTGTTAGGGTTTCGAGTGTATTTTGTGAGCCTAACTGGTATCATTCTGATAACAGTATAAGGACTGGTTTTTTGTGTTGCAAGTTCTGTCAGTTACTCATAAGCTTTTAAGCATTGAGTTTCTTGTGTGTCAATTCTCGTAAGCTGTGAAGTATTGAGAATTGTGTGTTTTGTAAGTGTGACTTTCGGTTTGTAACTTGTGTGGAAAGAAACCAATCACGGGTTGTGGTTGTAGAGGGATTTGAGGAGGGCTTCATACCTAGGTGAGTCTTAGGTAGAAGTCATAGGAAGGGTAGTGATTAAGTGAGCAGATTATTCGGTGATTGTATGATCTGTGAATTGATACTATCGTATATTGGTTTCTTCCCTGGCTTGGTAGCCCCTAGAGTAGGATTGTTGATCCGAACTGGGTAAACATATCACTGTGTTATTTACTTTCTGCACTGTTATTTTTATTGTTATCTTGTTCATTGTGTTGGATATCAGTGTCTCAACATCTGTTTAGGACATCTGATATCTGTGCCAGAATTTCAATTGGCATCAAGAGCTTGCACCCTTGTTTGGTTCTGGGTGAGATTCAGGGAAGGTACTTTCTGGTACAATGGACAAGGATGGAGGATTTTTGAACAAACCACCTCTGCTTGATGGTTCCAACTATGACTATTGGAAACAAAGGATGATAGCATTCATCAAATCCATGGATGATTAAGCATGGAAAGCTGTTATAAAAGGATGGGAACCCCCAAAGGTTAAAGATGAAAAAGGTACCCCTACTGATGTGGTGAAGGAAGAGGAAGACTGGGATGATGCATATTATAAAGGGTCCGTGGGAAATTCCAAAGCTATGAATGCATTGTTTAATGGTGTCAACAAGAATATCTTCAGGTTGATTGAACATTGCACCATTGCAAAAGAGGCGTGGGAGGTCTTGAAGGTTGCTCATGAAGGGACTTCAAAGGTGAAGATGTCAAAACTTCAGCTTCTCACTAGCAAGTTTGAGAGTTTGAAGATGAAGGAGGATGAGAGCATTCATGATTTTCACATGAACATTATTGAGATAGCAAATGCCTCTAGTGCCATAGGTGAAAAGATGTCTGACAGAAAACTGGTCAGAAAAATCCTCAGATCTCTACCTAAGAGATTTGACATGAAAGTGACTGCTATAGAGGAGGCTCAGGATATAGACAAGATGAAAGTGGATGAACTGGTGGGATCTCTTCAAACATTTGAATTAGGAATCAGTGAAAAGTCTGAAAAGAAGAAGAGCATAGCTTTTGTGTCAAATGCTGGTGACTCAGAAGATGAAGGTGATCTGGTCAGAGATGAAGGGGTGTCTAAAGATCTGGTAGTGCTTGGAAAACAATTTAACAAAGTGTTGAAAAGGATTGACTGGAAGTCGAGAGCAAATGTTCAGAACAAGTCACTCGACATCAGTAAAGACCATGATGGAGGCAGAAGATCCAGAACTGAAGAAGACTCCAATCAAGGGAAGAGAGTTCAGTGTTTTGAATGTGAGGGATATGGGCACATAAAGACTGAGTGTCCCACGTATCTCAAAAGGAAGAAGAAGGGCTTATCAGTGTCTTGGTCAAAAGGAGAGTCTGAGAGTGATCTTGAAGAAGAATCAGTAAAATTGGTGACAGCTTTGACTGGGATCTGTAAGGCTGATGGAGAAACTACTTGTGAGTCTGACTCTGACAAAGAATCCTATATTGGAGAACTCACTAAGGAAGAAGTCTTCACAGGGTTCTCAGAGTTGTGTATAAAGAATGAAGAAAGGTGCCAGATAATATTAGAACAGAAGGTTCTGATAGCTCAACTAGAAGCTGAGAAGGAAGAACATCTATCAACCATTGTTGATCTGAAAGAGGAGGTTGAATGGCAAAAGTCAAAACTTGACAATATGACCAAATCTATAAGAATGCTGAACAATGGTACCACGCAGCTGGATGAGATTCTTCAGACTCGGAAAGATGCAGGAAATGTGCAAGGCCTTGGTTTTAACAATCAAGCAGAGAATTACAAGAAGCCTGTATTGAAGTTTATTCCTCAGAAAATAAAGCAAGAAGAGGGGATGTCAAATCACATGTTTCAACATCAGATGAAGCATCAGAAAAGAGTTTGTAGATCAAAGTATAAACCATGGAGATGCCATTACTGTGGAAAGATTGGTCACTTGAAGTCCTTTTGCTACAAGCTGCACGGCTATCCCAAAACTGCTCAGCAACAAAATAAAGGACAGAGTTGGGGTAAAGTGAAGAGAAGATGGACTCCTAGACAAATGATGGCTGGTCTCATAACACATACCTCTCTTAGAGCATCTGCAAGAGAAGATTGGTACTTTGACAGTGGTTGTTTAAGACACATGACTGGTGTGAAGAAATTCTTGTCAGATATCAAGCCTCACTCCACCAATTATGTCACTTTTGGGGATGGATCAAAGGGTGAAATAAAAGGTGTTGGAAGGCTGGACTACACAGGACAACCAAATCTGGATCATGTTCTATTTGTCAAAGGGCTGACCGTAAATTTAATCAGTATATGTCAACTGTGTGATGTAGGTCTCAAAGTGAATTTCACCAAATCTGAATGTGTAGTAACCAATGAGAAAGATGAAGTTGTTATGAAGGGAACCAGGTCTAAGGATAACTGCTATCTGTGGAATCCTCAAGAACTTGAAATTTTTTCTACTTGTTTGATGTCAAAGGAAGATGAAACCAAACTGTGGCATCAGAAATTGGGTCACTTACACCTGAAAGGGATGAAGAAAGTTATGTCAAGTGAAGCTGTTAGAGGTATTCCCAAGCTGAAGATTGATGAGGATGAAATATGTGGTGAATGTCAAGTTGGGAAGCAAACAAGGGTGTCACACAAGAGGCTTCAACATCTTACCACAACTTCTAGAGTTCTGGAACTTCTTCACATGGACTTAATGGGACCTATGCAGGTGGAAAGTCTTGGTGGGAAGAAGTATGCCTATGTTGTCGTAGATGACTACTCCAGATTCACTTGGATAAGTTTTATCAGAGAAAAGTCTGAAGTATTTGCAGCTTTCAAAGAGTTGTGTCAAAGGATTCAATGGGAAAAGGATTGTGGTGTTGTTCGAATCAGAAGTGACCATGGGAAAGAATTCGAAAATAACAGGTTTGAAGAGTTCTGCTTATCTGAGGGAATCACTCATGAATTCTCATCACCGATCACTCCTCAGCAGAATGGTGTGGTGGAACGCAAGAACAGGACTATACAAGAGTGTGCAAGAGTCATGATTTATGCCAAAAAGCTTCCATATCATTTTTGGGCTGAAGCCATGAATACTGCTTGCTATATACACAATAGGGTGACTATTAGATTAGGTACTTTTCTCACTCTTTATGAGCTATGGAAAGGTAGAAAACCAAATGTGAAGTATTTCCATGTGTTTGGGAGTAAGTGCTATATCTTGGCGGATCGTGAGCAGAGGCGAAAGATGGATCCTAAGAGTGAGGAAGGGATATTTTTGGGATACTCTACAAATAGTAAAGCATATAGGGTATTTAATTCCAGAACTAAGGTAATGATGGAATCCATAAATGTGGTGGTTGATGACTCTGGCAAAGACGAAGATGTCCCAGATGATGTTGGAGCATGCCTTCCCATGAACAATGAAATCTCACAAAACATTGAGTCTGTAGAAGATAATGCTCAAGAAACCGACTCTAGACCTGAGAATGAAGAGGTAGAGGATGCTAACAGGGGACCCTCTATAGGGATTCAGAAGGATCACCCTAAGGAGTTGATTATTGGAGATCTGAATGAAGGTGTAAGAACCAGAACGAGGGAGGCTGTGTCAAATGCATGTTTTGTTTCAAAGATTGAACCAAAGAATGTCAAAGAAGCATTGACAGATGAGTTCTGGATAAGTGCTATGCAAGATGAACTTTGTCAATTCAAGAGGAATGAAGTTTGGGACCTGGTACCACGACCAGCAGGAATAAATGTAATTGGAACAAAATGGGTTTATAAGAATAAGTCTGAAGAACAAGGAGTTGTTACCAGGAACAAAGCCAAATTAGTAGCTCAAGGATACACACAGATTGAAGGAGTGGACTTCGATGAAACATTTCCTCCTATGGCTCGATTGGAATCCATCAGATTGCTGCTAGGAGTGGCATGTTTGTTGAAATTCAGATTGTTTCAAATGGATGTTAAGAGTGCCTTTCTGAATGGCTATCTTAATGAGGAAGTCTATGTTCAGCAGCCTAAAGGGTTTGTGGATCCAAATTTTCCTGATCACGTCTTCAAGCTGAAGAAGGCTTTGTATGGGCTGAAACAAGCTCCACGAGCTTGGTATGAAAGACTGACTGGGTTCTTAGTCAACCATGGATACAGGAAGGGTGGTATTGATAAAACACTTTTTGTCAAAGAGAAGGATGAGAAACTAATGATTGCTCAGATTTACGTAGATGATATTGTGTTTGGTGGGATGTCGGATGAAATGGTCCAACATTTTTTCAACCAAATGCAGTCTGAATTTGAGATGAGCTTGGTAGGTGAATTGACCTACTTCCTTGGATTACAAGTCAAGCAGATGGAAGATTCCATTTTTATTTGTTAGAGAAAATATGCGAGGAACATTGTGAAGAAGTTTAGACTGGATAATGCCAAGCATAAGAGAACTCCTGCTCCTACTCACTTGAAGTTATCCAAAGATGAAAAGGGAGTGAATGTTGAACAAAGTTTGTATAGAAGTATGATTGGAAGTCTGTTGTATCTTACAGCAAGTAGGCCAGACATAACATTTGCTGTTGGTGTGTGTGCAAGATACCAAGCAGAACCCAAGGTCAGTCACATCAATCAAGTGAAGAGAATTCTTAAGTATGTGAGTGGTACATGTGATTATGGGTTATTGTACTCCCATGACTCAAGTCCCATTTTAGTAGGTTACTGTGATGCTGATTGGGCTGGAAGTGCCGATGATAGGAAGAGTACCTCTGGAGGATGCTTCTTTTTGGGAAATAATCTTATTTCATGGTTTAGTAAGAAGCAAAATTTTGTATCTCTTTCTACTACTGAAGCTGAGTACATAGCAGCTGGAAGTAGTTGTGCTCAACTGGTGTGGATGAAGCAAATGTTATCTGAGTATAATGTCACACAAGATTTCATGACATTATTTTGTGACAACCTGAGTGCTATTAATATTTCCAAATATCCTATTCAACATAGCAGGACTAAGCACATTGACATCAGACATCACTTCATCAGAGAACTTGTGGAGGACAAAGTCGTAACTCTTGAGCATGTAAGCACAGAAAATCAGCTTGCTGACATATTTACTAAGGCTCTGGATGTAGTGCAGTTTGAAAACCTGAGGAGCAGACTTGGGGTGTGTATTCATGAAGAACTATAGCAATTAATGTCCCTTCTGGCTGCCAGATTGGAAAGATTAAAGGAGGTCCTAGTAGTGCAGTGTGTGAATGAAGGGAAAATGCTGAAATTTGTGTATGACATTTGGTCATGTGATGTGGTGTGCATCTACCCTCTGATGCAGTTTATTCTGGTTTATGATTTGATCAGTTCTCAGTTATTTTTAACTGTTCTACTTGCCTTTGTCATATTTCTGGCTAAAAAGGGGGAGATTTTAGTATGTTTGTGTGTGGTGTGCTTGTGCTGGTGCTGCAGTTGAGGGGGAGAATGTGGTATGCTTGTGTTGTTGCAGTTGAGGGGAAGTTTTGCTATGCTGCTATGATGTGTTGTATGCTGTTGAAGGGGAGTGCTGCTATGCTGGATGTTTTGTTTGCTGTGTGCTGTTGGTAACTATTGGTTTTTCGTTGCTGTGTGTTGTATGCAGTTGAAGGGGAGTGCTGCTATGCTGGATGTTTTGTTTGCTGTGTGCTGTTGGTAACTGTTGGTTTTTCGCTGCTGTCTGATATGGATGTTTTTGTGCTTCTTTGCAAGTTTTTTTTGGTGTGTAGTTTTAGCCAAAATAAGCCAAAGGGGGAGATTGTTATTTCTTTGATTTTGTGGTTGGCATTTATTTTGCTAAAACTATTCTTGAAGCAAGTTGCTAAAACAAGATGTTCTAAGTTGCTGCACTCAACATGTCGAATGATGATGTCCCATACCTGCTCATAGGACATCGTGTTTGGTTTCAGTTTAAATGTAGTTTCTGTTGCTGAGATTTGTTACTGAATATTCTGTGAATATTTGGTTATCCTATGTGGCATCCAAAGTATTTTTGGATTGTGTTTATTTGTTGGTCTTTCGTATTTTCAGCTGTTTCTAATTATGGAGACATAATAGGAAACTTTAGATTGAAGACCTATTTTGTTGGAGTTAATTTTGCAGATTCGTGAGCAGTCTATTTGCTACGTTTTTTAAGCCCAATTCAGTCCAGATTTATTGCTATATATTGACTGGTGTAAACCTAATTTAGGTGTGGAACTTACGTGTGTTTTGTTAGGGTTTCGAGTGTATTTTGTGAGCCTAACTGGTATCATTCTGATAACAGTATAAGGACTGGTTTTTTGTGTTGTAGGTTCTGTCAGTTACTCATAAGCTTTTAAGCATTGAGTTTCTTGTGTGTCAATTCTCATAAGCTGTGAAGTATTGAGAATTGTGTGTTTTGAAAGTGTGACTTTCGGTTTGTAACTTGTGTGGAAAGAAACCAATCACAGGTTGTGGTTGTAGAGGGATTTGAGGAGGGCCTTATACCTAGGTGAGTCTTAGGGAGAAGTCATAGGAAGGGTAGTGATTAAGTGAGCAGATTATTCGGTGATTGTATGATCTGTGAATTGATACTATCGTATATTAGTTTCTTCCCTGGCTTGGTAGCCCCCAGAGTAGGATTGTTGATCCGAACTGGGTAAACATATCACTGTGTTATTTACTTTCTACACTGTTATTTTTATTGTTATCTTGTTCATTGTGTTGGAGGATATCAGTGTCTCAACATCTGTATAGGACATCTGATATCTGTGCCAGAATTTCAACCTTCATTATTTCAAATCTGTAGTGAGTGATCATCGAGATCTCTTTCTATACTTTGAGATCGTAATAGGTTACCTTCGATTAACCGACTAAAGTTTGTGATTAAGACGAGATCTCCACCTTTTCTTTTCGTGTGGCATGATTCAATTGGAGAATGATCCTCAATATCATTTCTCCATCGTGTTTTAGCACAAAGATCAAATTGCGCATCCTCCTATAGTGTGATCTTCGTCATAGACCATGCTACGATGGTTTAGAGCTATATTGGACCCGATTAACAATTAACAACTAACTACTAACTTTACTTCTTGTCAATATTATCTTGCTTTACTTTCTCGTCAATATTCATCTTGTTCATATTCATATTATTCATCATATTCATACTCGTTCATCTAACCATTTTCTTTGTTCATACCTTAATCAAAACACACTAAAAATATTGAAACAATAAAAGACTAATTGGTAACTGTTGGTTACTATCCTTTGCTTGGAGCTTTTGTCCGACTCTTGCTCAAGGCTTAGTTTAGGACACTTCGCACATACACGGCTTCCTCTTGGGCTACCTTATATTGAGACCTTTTATTTCGTGTCATCCCCTGTATTTTGCATGTACCTCTCTCCCTATTCCGATGTACGCATTCGTTGTTTCTTTGATTGTGGTTTATTTACTAGGAGGACCCCTAGGGACTAGCATAGACAACCCATTTTCAAACTAATTCTCGATTCGTTGTCGAGCCATTTTCAAACAAACCTTTTTTCAGCCAAACCCTCGATTCGTCGTCGAGCCATTTTCAAATCAACCTCTAACCAAACTCTTTTCAAACTAACCTATTCGTATACAAATAAACCCTTGATCCAACGTCAAGTGGATTTTCATAAATAAACTAAAAAATGACTAACAAATATCGCAACTCTTTTCGGGTTGAAAAATGGGGGTTCAAGTCTTTTATCTCTCTTTAGTTGTTTACGTGCGGGTTCTCTTACTCGTGTGTGAGCAATTGACGCCTTTAAAACAAACCAACTCTCCCTTGTTTCGTGGGTGTTCCACGAACTACGACTGCTCTGATTCTTTACTCTCATCCGAGTAAAGATACGTAGGCACAAGATTGTGATGATCTTGGCGAGCACACTACCATTTTTTCTGTCAAACCCCGTAGTCGAACTACGACTGCTCTGATTACTCATTCTCGTCCGAGTGAGCATACGTAGGCACAAGATTGCGATGAACTTGTCGAGCACTCTATCCTTAAACCACCCATTTCCCCTTAGCATCTGTTCCCCTCTTTTTTGATAAATAAAGTTCGGTGGTGACTCTATCGAACCGTTCCGCGCCTTTCGCGCGAGGGTCGTGTCTTCGATGAAGCGGTTTTTTCGAGGTGCGACAGCTGGCGACTCTGCTGGGGAAAATTTGCTCCATGCAAGAGAGAGTCGAGCCTATCTTGATATGAATCGCGAGCTCGTTAGTTTCGTTTGCATGTTTTCTTCTCGCTTGTTTACTTATTTACTTGCTTTCCTATTTCCTTATCTGTGTTACCTTTTGTGGCATTGTTGGGATGTTCTGACATTGGGAACTTTATGAGATGGATCTACACCCGAGTTGAGAAAAACCTTAGGATTAGGATGATGGTTGTGTAGTGTAGGCTTGCATGGTCTCTTCCGCGTGAGTTGAAGCGAAAACCCCACTTGGAGTAGACTCCCTTGGAGATATTATTGTCGTGGTGAATCTTTGCCATGGCGGTAATGTTTTCGAGCTGAGTCGTTGATCCCAAGGACCATTAACCTATTTATCCATGGTGGTTGGTAGTGTTAACTTATTGTGGGTTAATGCGAACGCCCCAATCAAATGAGATCCGTCGAACGTATTACTTCCTGACAGTAATATTTTCGACCTCGATCTAGGATTTTGAGAACCCTACTTAGAACCCGTGTGTCGATGGTTGTGTAGTGGACGCCTCCGAGGAGTCTTTCTCGTGGGGAAGAAATGAAGACCTCACCTAGACGAGATTATTTTGAGAATATTATAGTCGGATAAATCTTTGTCGTGGCTATAATGTTTTTGAAATATATCCGTAACTCTAGGCACCTACCCGTCTTAGAAACTTACCCATGGGCTTTCTTTGATCCGAGCTGTGGTTCTTGACCCGTTCCTCCGGCCAACCTCAGAACTGTTTGAAGTTATTTAATTCTGCGATCCTGGATCTTGCATCTTGCATTGCATCTCATGTCATTGCATTGCATTGCATCAGTTATACATCTTGCATTAAATTTCATCTTCAGAATCTCACTTCAACTTCCTTCCTTCTCCAGTAAATCAAGCTAATTCCTCGACACCAGTACGCAACTCGAGCCAATACCAGACGAATGATAGAGCAGATTCAACAAGAGCAAGCCGCCTTTAGAGAAGAATTGGACTTTATCAAGGGAAAGATTGACCAAATTCTAGAAGCCATCATGATTTCCAGAAAAGAAGAAGAACTGCGTGAAGCCGCTGCCGCCAACAACAATGTGTCTGTGCAAGGGTCACCCTCAAGGCTCTCAGTTTCTGTTCCCAACCCTATCAATTATGGGATACCAATGAACTTCACTTTTTCCGCTGAAGGAGCCACTTCTCAACCACTTCCAACATCTGGAGTTACTGTTGGAGCTATTCCGCAAGCCCAACCTGTTATCACTCAGATTCCTATTCCTCATGCTAAAGAAAATCTGCTAGATCAGTATGATGAGGTACAGAACTACCATGCTGCTATCCCAATTATCAATCCTACTGCTGCTCAGGATTCTAAAGCCATCAAAATGTGTCGTGATCTAGCTGAAAAACTCGGAGTCATGAAGGGGCGCAACTCAAATTCTTTGAATGCTCTGGAAATGTGCTTGGTGCCAGATGTCGTCATTCCTCCCAAGTTTAAAATGCAAGAACTCTTAAAGTACAAAGGTCTCAGTTGTCCTCACATCCATCTGAAGACGTACTGCCGCAAGATGGCTACCTATGCCAAAGACGAAAAGCTGATGGTCCATTGCTTCCAAGACAACTTGTTTGGGGCATCACTCGAATGGTATATGCAGTTGGAGCGTAGCAGTGTGCGCACTTGGGCTGAGCTAGCTAATGCGTTCGTCAAGCAATACAAATACAACACCGACCTTGCTCTGAATCGTACTCAACTTTAGAGTATGGCTCAAAAGGACAACGAATCCTTTAAGGAGTACGCGCAACGCTGGAGAGAGCTAGCTGCAAGAGTGCATCCATCTCTGGTTAACCGTGAATTGATTGACATCTTCATGGGTACCTTGCAAGGTCAATACTATGAGAAGCTGATTGGTAGTGTTTCTGTTGGATTCTATGATTTGGTAATTGCCGGTGAGAGAATCGAAGAAGGTCTAAAGAGCAGAAGGATACAAGGAGGTTCTAGCAACCAGTCTCAAGCCAAGAAACCTTTCATCAATAGATACAAGAAAAAAGAGGGTGAAACAAATGCCGTCTCTGCTAAAAAAGGGAAAGCTCAACAAGCTCCCCCTCCAATGCCTTATCAAATCCCCTACCTCTAGTATCCATATGTTGTCACTGCGCAATATGCTCCAATGCCTTATCATCCAACTGTTCAAGCTGTTCAAGCTCCAATGCCTCAGCAACAGGCTCCTCAGCAACAATCACAGAACCAGCAAGGGTATCAGTATCCTCCTCAACATCAACAACAGAGAGTTGCTCAATAATGTCAACCTAATCAACAGAGGACAAAGAGGTCTGATAGAGACTATGATCGTCTGCCAACATCATATGCTCAGATCTTTGCTCAATTGCTGGAAAAGAGGGCTGTTACTCCCAGAGACTTGGCTCCTCCAACTGTCATTCCTCCAGATTATGATACTAATGCTCATTGTGAGTTTCATAAGGGTGCTCCAGGGTATACAATTGAGGACTGCAGAGCCTTCAAACACAAGGTTCAAGACATGATCGACTCAAAGTTTCTCACATTCAATGGGAGGGCTCCAAACGTCATCAAAAACCCTATGTCGCCGCCAAGCTAGTGCCAGCATCAAGTCAAGTCAAATCAAATCAAGTTCATTCCCCGAAGAAGGCAGTCATGTTACCATCCCGTCATTTGCATTCTTGTTATTTTGTCTTTATTTGTTTAAGTATTGTATGCTTTGAACATTGCCTTTCATATTTGGTTTATTAATGTAGTAACTATGCATGTGTTGAATCAGTTATGTTGTATTCACGCATTTTTTCCATTTACTGCAAAGCACCGACACATTTATCCACTTCACTTTCTAAATCAAACTCTTGTTAACAATAATTGGAGGGAGGATGATGAAAATGAAATACCCATAATTGCAAAATGTATGCTTTCGGATAGAATCCCGCCGATGATGTACAGGCATTGTTTCAACCCCCAAACACTGGAGAGACAAGGAGTTAATCCCTAGTAAACCACTTCGAGCCTAGAAGTAGTAGTTTTCTTCGGATATTCAAACCCTTACATTCAACCTGGGGTAGGGTAGTGTTCAGTTAATCCAACTACACATCCAATTCATAAAGCAAAACTCCACAAGACATGACGGTTGTTCATCAATAACCATGACTTGGCAGTCATAATCATCCAACAAAACCAAAAACAAAAAAATCAAAAGCCTTCTAAGTCGAACACCTCAAAGGAGATTTAGGCAAAAATCAAGGCTATCCTGATGGACTCGAAAAGCAAAATCAGTCCATGCAAAAGATAGGGATTAAAGGCAAAAACAAAAGAGGCCCTCGGATCCTCAACAAAAATAAAATAAGATCCACTGACCACCATGTCAAATCCAAAAGGTCACTGACATTCATAAAAAACAAAATAAGGTGACTGCCATGTCGAGCATCCCTTGAATTATCACGCTTACACTGTCAACCCTTTTAGAATACAAACATGTGCAGATTTAACTGAACGTAGGACTGGAGATCATCACGAAGAAGGGGTGGGTACAAATTATACTTTGAGCCTAATATCCTTTGTTTCATAAACCGTAAACCAGACCATGTTACAACCCTCGAAAGACCTAATTGAGGCAAGGTTTATTCTGAAAGCATACTATTGCAAGGTTGCGTAAACTGACTCGCCATATTTGCTAATCTTCAGCATTGGTGTCATTCTCCTTGCTATATCTTTCACAACATCAAAATTAGCACACATCTGGACTAACGGTCCATTCGTCTCACAATATCTAGACACTCGAATAAACGACTTTTTTTCAAAACTTGCATGAGCATTGCATTAAGATTACCATTTATGAATGTACATTTTTAACTGCAAATCAGTGCTTGACATCAATGTAATTTCAACAAGGGCAATCAAAGAGGAATTTGAGCTCTCAGTGGTCGTGTCTCGAAGCAAGACTACCTCAAACCCGCAAGCTGGGGCAAATCATTCAGCTGCTCAATCAGGGGCAAATCTCTCAATAGCTCAATCAGGGGCAAGCCATCTCAAAGCATATCAAACCTCAACTTTCAAAGATCAAATCACTTCAGAACTGGTTAATCAGGGGAAGACTATTACCATGTTCAGGTTGGGGCAATACCCCATTGCAGCAGGCATATCCTCTTTGTATCCTCCTCTTCAAACAAGCAGACCTTGCCAGACACTATGAATCATCAAGTTCAGAGCAAAGACATGATCATCATGAGTAGCTCACGTCGCTATGCTCATTTTCTGGCTATCCTGACCCTTAAGCACAGAGTTGTGGATCTCTCAGGAGTGAACCCACAATTCATCAACAAGTCATCAAACTCAGAGCTTCAAGAGTCATCTTCGTCTACTTTAATCATGACGTCTTCAACAAGCTGAGTGTCGAGGAAATCGATCCCTTCCACCACCTAAACTCCAATCTGAATTGACAACTACCCAAAAGTCCACTATGCTGACACCTTCACCAAACATATCGAATCACCCGTCTGCAATCATATGCATCGCATTTGACATCATAGACATCATATGCATCATGTGCATCCCAAAAAAACCAAATCATACTTCCCCAACACTTGCATCTCTGTGCGTCAGCATAACATTTGCATTTCCATTCGACATGAAGCATCATCAAGCATTCATACATGCATAGTCGAGATCCAGGATCAATCTCAAGACTGCAAGACGATCTTCAGCCCAGTCAGGGGCATCCTCAGCATATCCGTGAGCGTTCCTCACGAAGTTGTTCAACCTTTTGTTGGCCAAGCTCGAGACAGGATTTCAAAGCAATCTCAGCCCAGTCAGGGGCATCTTCTTCAGTTCATGGGCGTTCCCCATGAAGTTCTTCAACCTTTTGTTGATAAAGTTGTGATCTCCAAGCAAGTCAGTGGGCGTTCCTCATTGAATTTTGTTCCTCAACCTTTTGTTGATGAAGTTGTCATCCTCAGCCCAACCAATAAACATTCCTCAGAGTCAGTGGGCGTTCCTCATTGAATCATTTCTTCAACCTTTTGTTGATGTCTCCAAATAAGCCTCACTCATCATATCCCCAGCAAACTTGACCTTTTGTCAATTGCATCACTATCATCCTTTTGGTGATAGCCAAACCTTGTCAACTCAACCTAACCTACACCCTTTTGGTGTTGGTAACCCTCAAATAAAAAATTTCTATCATCCTTTTGGTGGTAGCCATCCATGTCAATTCAACCTAACCTACACCCTTTTGGTGTAGGTAACCTTCAAATCAAAACTTTCTATCATCCTTTTGGTGGTAGCCATCCATGTCATTTCAACCTAACCTGCATCCTTTCGGTGTTGGTCCTCGCAATTGGGAAGTTCCTATCAACCTTTTGGTGGTATTGCTTATATTAATCTGTCATCCTTTTGGTGTCAGATAGTTGTGTGTGTGCCCTATTATCCTTTTGGTAATAGCAGGCTTTGACCTCATTTTCATCCTTTTGGTGGAAGGGTATGTGTGTGTGTGTGCCCTATTATCCTTTTGGTAATAGCAGGCTTTGACCCCATTTTCATCCTTTTGGTGGAAGGGTCTGTGTGTGTGTGCCCTATTATCCTTTTGGTAAAAGCAGGCTTTAACCTCATTTTCATCCTTTTGGTGGAAAGGTCTGTGTGTGTGTGCCCTATTATCCTTTTGGTAATAGCAGGCTTTAACCTCATTTTCATCCTTTTGGTGGAAGGGTCTGTGTGTGTGTGCCCTATTATCCTTTTGGTAATAGCAGGCTGTGACCTCATTTTCATCCTTTTGGTGGAAGGGTGTGTGTGTGTGTGTGCCCTATTATCCTTTTGGTAATAGCAGGCTTTGACCTTATTTTCATCCTTTTGGTGGAAGAGTCTGTGTGTGTGTGCCCTATTATCCTTTTGGTAATAGCAGGCTTGGACCTCATTTTCATCCTTTTGGTGGAAGGGTCTGTGTGTGTGTGCCCTATTATCCTTTTGGTAATAGCAGGCTTTGACCTAACTTTCATCCTTTTTGTGATAGGTCTGTCATCATTTTGGTGTCAGATAGTTGTATGTGTGCTCTATTATCCTTTTGGTAATAGCAAGCTTTGACCTCATTTTCATCCTTTTGGTGGAAGGGTCTGTGTGTGTGCCCTATTATCCTTTTTGGAAATAGCAGGATTTGACCTCATTTTCATCCTTTTGGTGGAAGGGTCTGTGTGTGTGTGTTTACCATCATCCTTTTGGTGATGGGTCTATCATCCTTTCGGTGTCAGGTACCTCTGTGTGTGTGTGTGTGTCTACTATCATCCTTTTGGTGATAGGTTTGTCATCCTTTTGGTGATAGGTCTATCATCCTTTTGGTGTCAGATAGTCGTGTGTGTGCCCTATTATCCTTTTGGTAATAGCAGGATTTGACCTCATTTTCATCCTTTTGGTGGAAGGGTGTGCGCGCGTGCCTTTTTTATCATCTTTTTGGTGATAGGTCTATCATCCTTTTGGTACCAGATACTCTTGTTGTCATCCTTTTGGTGATAACGACCTTTGCAAGTCATCCAGTGTCCACTCGAGGGTTGACATTGATATGTTATTCCACCTCCCTAGCATTTTCTTTCTTTTTGGACAAATTCGTGGTCTTCTTCATATCTAATTGACTCCTACCTTGAAAGAATGAACGTCGTAGCAGTTCATCTTACTAGGTCCAAGCCAATTAGATAGGGGCATCTTTCATACCCCAAATTTGTCCTATCTGTATATAATCTTCATTTATACATCCATCCACTAACCATATTCAGAAAATCCAAAAAAAATGTGTTGCTTCTGTTTCTTAAGTCCAGTTGTTGCAAGGATGAGTTCAGGTATGACTATCAAGTCAGGGGTGTGTATGTTTTTGACCTAATCTATCTGTTATACTAATTTTGTTCCAAAGTCAAGATCTGGGTATGGTTGATTCAAGTGATGCGCCTAAGCTTCTAATTAGGGCTTGTGTCAATTCAAGTCTGTTGGTGTCGGGGTTAAAATTTTCAAGTTCATAATGCTTCATGGTCTATTTCACTTTTCAATTAGTATTTTTGGACGGAATGGTTAGAGGTGTATATGTGCATTTTGGGTACTTTTACCAATTCTAAAGCTCGTTTCTTAAAACCATATCCATATTCCTTAGATACCCACTTATCCATTCATATTACAATTTTTAAGCCTCTTTTAATCTATTTTTTTTTCTATCCGATTTCAAGCCAATTATCCATATTCACTTTTAATATCCTTTTTTTCTTTTTCTATCAATTTTTCATTATGTCCAATTATTCAATCCATTTTTTCATTTCTTTTTCCATTTACAAACTCACACAAGAAATACTACACAAGTAATAAAGGACCATTATCCTTCTTGTCACTTTACATCAATTAAACAAAAGCTAAAAGAGAGGAGGTACCAAGACTTCATACAACCAAAATCATATCAGACAAAAAATAAATCTAGCCATAGCCATGTATAACCTTAGCCCACAATTTCAGCCTTTACCAAGCCCATACACGGTGCGCTGAAAAACAAAGTGAAATTCTGGTATCAGACGTGTGATGTTAAGGTGTGATGTCACAACAACACACTCTGCACAATGGACAGCAATAACAGTAAAATAACACCAAGAATTGTTGACCCAGTTCGGTTACAACCAACCTACTCTGGGGGCTACCAAGCCAGGGATGGAATTCACTACTTGTAGATATAATTTACAGACTCAACGACCCGTTGACAATCTCCTAAACTTATACTCTACTAATGACTTCCTACCTAAGAAACCACTTAGGTATGAGAACACCACTCGATCCCTTACAAACTCTCAAAGAAACCACTTTGAGCAACCTTGATCTTACTTCACAGCTTCGATCAATCAACCACTCTCTATTGCTTCACAGCTTCTAGAGAGGACAGAATACGACACAACAATTCACCCTAGAATTCTGGTTACACAACTTGTACAAAATACTCAAGACACTCAGCCTATGCTCTTGATCTTCTCTCTGTATTTCTGTACCTTTTTCCTTTGGTCTTGTGCGCTTTATATAGCTCCTTGAATTGGTCTTGGACTTGCTACAATATCTCCCGGATTTGTTATTTAAAACTGAATATTAAAACATATTTTCTCCTAAAATCTTTTTAAATCTTCAACCTTTTAAATCTCCTACAAATCTGCAGCAGATCTCCTATGCAGCAGCAAATATCTATCCCAAGATATTCGCATCCAATGAGACAGCTTGCTCTCCACAATTCCAGCTAATACGCAACCCTAATAACATCACAACCTGATGTTATTAATTCTGCAGATCTGATGTTACAACATCACTTGTGTGACATCAGAGATCCAACTTCAGCAATAACTCACTTAACACAGCCCAGTGTTAAGGCTTCAATGTTGCAACATCAGCACCTTGACATCAACATTGAATAACCTTTGTTTTACCAAAATTCCAGCCAATCCAGGAACTAACAATCTCCCCCTTTGGCTAATTTTGGCTAAAACAATCTCTGTACTCTGCAATCAACTTCTGCACTCTGCACCTTCAGAGATTTTAGCAGCGGAATAATCTTCAAACATTTGAAACTTTCATCAGCAGCAGGTTGACATTTTTCATAGTCTTCATTACTTGATCTGCTGCAGCACCATCTTCATTATTGACAACAGCCAATTGGTGCTCCCCCTCTAAAACATGAACCAGCTTCACAGCTGTTCAGTAGCTCACAATGTGCAGCACTTTTCTCCCCTTTGATGTCTGCTTGGCTGCACTCTTCAATTGCTATGAAATCTTCACTAGCTCGGTTCCCTTAAAGCAGCAACAACTTTCAACAATGTTGCATCCAACAATGTTGCTCAGCATAGCAACTGTCAATAACTCCCCCTTAATATCTGCACTGGCAGCATTTGGCAATGACACTCTGGACACTCTTGGCTATTTACTCCCCCTTTTTAGCCATAATTAGGCAAACTTCAGTTAGAAGCCCTATTAACTATAGTCAGTGCACCCTAGCTCTCATTTTTAGCCTCACAGTTAGAAAACAGGCAAAACAAATCATAGAAGGAAACTAAAAACATAACCAGTGCAAAAACAACACAATATTCAAATTACATAACCATCATAGCAAAGTACTAAAACAAAGACAGAAAATAAAGCTAAAACTACAAAAATAGGAGGCAAACATTAAAAGCTTGAATCTTCTGAGATGAGATCATCATTATCGTCTTCATCACCAGGTCCATCAACAACATCCTTCCTAGTGTTGGCAGCTTCACCTTCCTTTGTTGCCAATCTCAGAGACATGACAAGTCTTTCAAATTTTTGTTTCCTTGCCGTACTAACTCTTATGACTTCATCTAACTCCTTGCAAGCCTCCTCTAGTTCTGTAATCAACCCAGTCTTGGCTGGTGACTGTTGTTATGTTGAAGCAGATGTCTTGACATTGTTAGAAACATGTTTCAACTTTTAATGAAGTAACAAGGCAGGCTTCCTTTTGCACACTACATCTGAATGCTGTAGAATTCCAGGATGTTGAGACAAGATAATCCCACAAATGAGAGAGGGAAAAGCAATGTGCATCTTCACAGCATTTGTAGCAGCATGCTTAATAGTATGATCATAGATATAGGAGACATAGTCAATTCTTTGCTTTGTCCCAACTGCATAAATTATCTTCCCCAATTCAACCGAAATTGTGGTCTTGTGACTAGTAGGAACCCAGTTGACAATACCTATTCTGTGCAGAAAATCATATTTGACACTCAACAAACTGGCTAACAGCTTTCCTTCTATGGGCCAAACATCTACCTGACCGGCAGTGATTTCTTTGCATATAGCATTGTTGGAGACTTCTAATTCTCCATAATCTTCCTCATTTCTTCCTAAGTAGGCATTGATCATCTCAGGAGAGAACCAGACACACTTACTGTCGCTCCCGAAAGATTCGCATCCAACGGTACAAATGCGAGAGTGGCGCAAAGGACACAGAGTCGCTAGCAAAGTGTATTTATCCCAAGAGAGGGGAAAGGGAACACTGCATAAACCTGAAAGAAGGGAAAGAGCATGGTCATGCGACCAAGAGAACGGGTACGGGAGTCGGTTACGCGAAGGGAAGGTGTGAATAGGTATCAGGCGCATGTGTTTACATGATGGGCCCAAGAAAAATCATCAGAATGAAGCCAAGGAGGGTCAGAGAGGGGTGTGCGAATGAGAAACGGGGTGTGAAAAAAAAGAAAAACCCAAGTGGGCCTAGCCTGGATCCGGTTCAAACATGGGTAAGGATTTAACCTAAAATAAAAACACAACTCCTCCGTCACCATCTTCATTTAGCCGACCTCCATCATCTTCTTCCTAATACTCCTCTGCCGGGAACTCCCTCTGTCTCACCTTCTTTCCACTTCGTACCGTCGTAACCAATACTCCGCCATTGCCATCTCCATTCAACAAACCCTCCGTCATCAATTTACACCGCGAGAACAACTTCTCCCTGCGTCAACTTTTCAAAACTCCTCCATCTCCATCACTGCAACTCTCCTTTTTTCCAATACTCTCCTCTTTCTTTGCATTGCGACGCCGTCTTCAACACGCCCTTCCTCTCTCAACACTCGTCTCTCTCCCAATTTCGTTGCCACCGTTCTCTCTTCGATCAAAACCTCCACCGGAAATAAACAGAACTCCACCGGGCATCTTACTCTTTCTCAGATTCGTCCTCACCATACCTCACCTCAACGGATCAAACTAAGTGAAACCTTGTTTTCACTCATCTTCCTACGTCCCAACTCTTCTCGCGCGTGACACAGAAACACGACAGATCCTCCCGCCGGCGAAGGAAAGAAACTCTTAACATCAACAACACGACAACTCTCTGGCTTAACAAACGGTTCCCATTGAAATATTACCCTCTACCACAAATCAAGGTCTAAACAGAGACGATTTAATCTACACACAGGAACGAAAACACATATAGAGATGCAAAAGATGGAGGTGCTTACCTATCGGAGCTCGTCCGATGCGTCTTCAAATTGACGGACATAAACAGAAAACCAGAAATGATGTCCGCTCCACTACGCGTTCAGGATTATCGTGTTGTTGTTGTTTCGGCTCTGCTTCCCTTGTTCGACCTGGAATTGTTCCTTGAGAGTTCCTGCAACTGGATCGTTACGATATGGTCTTGCAGGTGAATAACTCGTTTCAGGACTCGCAGTGAGTTGAAGTTGAAGCCTGACGTGTGAAGACGAATAGGATGGTTCAGAGTGTAGCAGAGATTCTTTGCACAATGAAGACCATGGTAAGGAAATGAGTTTTCTGGTATGATTCCTCAACTGTCTTCTTCAAATCTTCTACGTTCTTAGATCTGCATTTTCATCTCCTTCTACTCTGGTTTCTGAACTTCTGTTGATGGTGTGAATCGCTAGTTGAATTGTTGTTGAACTAAATTCTGTTACAGGTTATTGAATCATGGTGCTGTGAATTTTCGCAATTGATAAAGAGCTTGGTTTGTTGTGGTTTTTGCAGATTCCGAGTTTTGATGATGATTGAGGTATTGAGAATGTGATCAATTGGAATCCAAGATGGTGAGAGGAGCAAGTTTTATAGGAGTAAAATGGGAGGGTAGAATCGGGTTTTGAGCTACAATTCTGTTAGAGTTATTTGCTGTGAATTTGTAGTGGAATTGGTCACAAGTTTCTACGTGAAAACCGCCACTTTCCTTTTTGTAATTCTGCATTTTTGTCGTGACCTGTTATGTCGTTGGTATGCTGCGCCTTGTATCATTTTCTGCTGCGCTGAGGTGTTAAATATTCTTCTTCTTTTGGTTTTAAAATTTGGTTCAGTAGCACATGTGGCACTTGGATCACAGTGTAAGGATTGATTAAGGCAATGGGGGTCATGACTTGATGGTAAAAGCTAACGTGGGAATCAACATTTCACCACCTCTTTTTATAACTTTGGACCTGATATTGATTTTGGAAATAGACTTAAAAATGATTAATGGAAAAATTAGATGAAATATAAAAAAGTGGATAAAAAATGGATAGAAAAATGGTTCATGGTTTGAATAGAATAAAAAATGGAAATGGATAATAGGTTCAAAATGGATATTTGGATAAAATGGATTTTGGATAATGGAAATGGATTAAAAAAAAGGATTTTTGAAAATGGATATAGGAAATGAAATTTGAATATGAACTTGGATATGGACAAATGAGAAAAATGAATTTCATGAACAATGGATATTAAATTTAATGGATAATGGATAATATTGGTTTGGAAATGGATATGATGGATTAGATAGTAGAAATGGTTTATGAATAAAAGAAAAGGTAAGTGGATAAAAAAAGAAAATGTTTGATGGATTAAAAACAATGAGTTTGGATATGGATTATGGATAGAAAATGGATAACCAACTGAATTCAAAACCAATCACCAACTTTCCACAAGCCTCTGACAAAATAATCACAACTACCACTGAACAATCTGACCACTCACATGATCCACTGAAGAATCTCAACCGATAACTATCCACCAGCTCAACTGTAAACAAAAACTCTGATTCTCCCTGGTATGCTGATAAATCTCGAAGAAGATGATTTGAACTGAGAAGAAATTAAAACCTGATTCACACCAATGAACCTCTGACTCAAAGACTTTGATAATTCCTCTGGATAAGAAAACCTCAGAACCTAACGCACCTCTGAATAAGAAAATACTGATAATAAGAAAACCCCTCGATCCCATGTCTTAGGAACCCAATGCAAATGATTAATGCAAAGCTATGACCTAATGATGCAAAAAATGAGAAGGAAACATAAGCCAGAAAAAGGTAAGGCAAATTTTGGGGTGCTACAGCTGCCTCTATTCAATCGACTTGGACCTGAAGGGATGATAGCAACGGCTTTCAGACATTCAAGGTAGAAGGTGATTGAATACAAGAAGAACCCGGAAATTTGCAACCTGTGGGGGTGATGAAAAAAGTTGTTTACTAGGACGGCCGCAGACGAACTCGAAAAGGGTAGACCAACCGAAGGCGGACTACGCTGGGGGATATAAAGGTAATACGAGGCCATGCCGAAGGTGGGCTCGAAAAGGAAAGAATATGAGACCATGCCGAAGGTGGACTTTCAAAGAAAGACTAAGCCGAAGGTAGACTTTCCTGGGGATATCAAGATAACAGCAAGTGCGAGGACGGCCGAAGGCGAACTCGAAAAGGTAGAAAAAACCCAACCGAAGGTGGACTTTCAAAGAAAAACTAAGCCGAAGGTAGACTCTCAAACGACGATATGTAGAATTGACAGCTCTACAAAGATGACTCCGCCGGGGACAAGAGAAATCTAAACAGACAATTCTGCTGGGAGAGTAGTTCAACATCATCAAGGAATTGACGAAGATAACACATTGTCATAGGGATGACAGAAAGAAGATGAAACCCAAGAAACACCTCGTCAAAGGGTTGACGGGAAGAAAACCTAACCGAAGAGAACGTATTGTCATAGGGATGACAGGAAAAAGATGAAACCCATAGAAAGAAAAGTGAACCCCAAAACCGCACTGATTATTTATCCGAAGAACCACATTGTCATAGAGATGACAGAAAGAGAACGAAAACCCGACCGAAGGGACACATTGTCATGGAGATAACACATTGTCATAGGGATGACAGAAAGAAGATGAAACCCAAGAAACACATTGTCATAGGGATAACACATTGTCATAGGGATGACAGAAAGAGAATGAAAATTCCACCGTATGAATACATCGTCATGGGGTTGACGGAAAGAGGATGAAACCCATATCCGAAGAAACACCTTGTCATAGGGATGACAGAAAGAAGATGAAACCCATATCCGAAGAAACACCTTGTCATAGGGATGACAGAAAGAGAATGAAAATTCCACCGTAGGAATACATCGTCATGGGGATGACGGAAAGAAGATGAAACCCAAGAAAACACCTCATCAAGGGGTTGACGGGAAGAAAATTGAAAACGTCCGAAGGTACGAAACCTGAGCTCGGAACACATCGTCAAAGGGTTGACGGAAAGAAACTGAAAACATCCGAAGGTACGAAACCTGAGCTCGGAACACATCGTCAAAGGGTGACGGAAAGAAACTGAAAACATCCGAAGGTATGAAACCTGAGCTCGGAACACATCGTCAAAGGGGTGACGGGAAGAAACTGTCTGTTGAGGAATGGCTTGGCATTCCCTCTGGAGATACGTCACTGTCCTGACTGAAATATGATTCGGGTTTCTGTACAAGGTACCAAATCTGGCTTATGCTTCGCATGCATATGTTTGAATTTTGCCGTAATGCTCCATACGAAATGGAATGCTACGCATTTGGGAGGATGAAATGCAAACATGCTTACTATATGCAAAAGGACCCCTCCAGCAAAATAAATGCTGAAGAGAAGAGGCCAACTCCGCTGGGGATGACGAACTGAACTGTCTCCAAGGTCACGAACCCTGCTGAGGAAGTCACACTGAACAACCTTCCTGATATAACCTCTGCTGAAGATGAAACCCGAAGAGAACTCCCACTCCGTTGGAGATTACGAATAAACCTTGAAGATGGAACCCAAAGATCTGCCCCAGAAAAGGTGCCAATAACCATTGGACTTTGAATCTGCTGGGGATGTCAACCACTGTTGATCAAGCCATTGAGATGACTATCACCTGCTTGGGGAATGAAGTCAATAACAGCGGACCTGCTGGAGAATATCATTGAACTTAGCATGTAGTCGGGGAAATGCCCTTAACCTGCTGGGGAGTACCAGCCATCACCAACAACTTTGCTCGGGGAACGATGCTTGACGCCATCAACTCTGCTAGGGGACAACATTGAGCTTACTCCTCTGCTGGAGACTTACTTTCTACCCTTACTCTGTTGGGGAGAGAAACTCTACTGGGGACGTCACGTGTCGACCACCAACATGAACCCTGCAGATGTGATATGACCAAAAGATGCCTTGATACAGCATAATCCAAAAAGAACTTTTCCTTATGATGTATCATGAAGATCTTACATATCTTGCCCCATGATCTTAATTAACCGTTCTCCTGAGAAAATACCTTTTTCCTCTTGGGGTGACATGCCCCAGCCTTGAAGTGATTTTGCCCTTGACTGGCTGATCTGTGAAGGAGTACCTCTGACTGACTGACCTTCGAGAGATTTATCGAATCTCGACCTGATTGCCCCAGATTGGCTGAATCTTGGAACGAATTACCCATTTGAAATGACTTGCCCCTGCTCAACGGAGTACTCGGGCATTTTGCATCTTATCTTGATCAATCCTTCCATTGCAGAAACTTTCCTGATCAAGCACTCACTCGCAAGTAAAACAATTCGTTTTGAAAATGGCCATTTTAATGCAATGCATATGACAGTTTTGAAATCCAAGTCTGTTCACCGGAAAAATTTGTGACATACAGTGAATGAATCACTAATCACAGTGTCGCTGATACCAACATGAATGGTAAGAAGATCCTTTTAGGAGTCAGGTTCGACGCGATCTTTACCGAAGTATGCTTTCGAAACAACCTTGCTTCAATTAGGTCTTTTAAAGGTTGTAACGTGGCCCGGTTCACGGTTTAAGAAAGAAAGGATATAAGGCTCAAAGTTTTGTTTTAACCCACCCATTCTCCTTGATGTTCTCCAGTCCTACGTTCAGCTAACTCGACATAAGAGCTCACCTTTTAACAAGGTTAATCAATAGTATGAGGATAGAAAGAACCCACATGGTTTTCGGAGTGACAACCACCCTTTTTTGCCTTTGGTGTCTGTAAACACACGACTTGTTCTTTATTTGAGGATTTTTCTTTTTCCATTTTTTCGCTTTTTATTCTTTTGCTTTTCCCTGATTTTTCCTGGACAAATTCTTTTGATTTTTTCGATTTTGAAGTCCAGCAGGATGCCCTAACTTTTGCCTAAGCCATTTGTTTTCAAGTTTCGACTTAGCGGGCTTTCTTTTTGTTTTGATTCTTTTTCTCTTTTTTTTTTGAACAAATCGTGTGACACTGGCTTGTCTGACTTGTTTGAAAGGGATGTAACTGCCTCACTTTTCGGTTGGTGAGGGATAACCATAGATTTGATCCTCGAATGGGACGCTCCTTTGAAATTTGAACGCTTGGTCAAATTAACTGACACCTACCCTGCCCCAGGTTAAGATTGAGGGTTTTTTCGTTTTCAAAAAGAAACTCCTACTTCTAGGCTCAAAGGGGTTGACAAGGGATTATCTTCCTTATATCTCCGGTGTTTAGGGAAGTTGAAACAATGCCTGTACATCATCAGCAGGGTTTTGTTCAAAAGCATACAATCAGAAGTCCTGCGTCTTTGAATTTCATCATCCTCCCTCAGATCCTGCTTAAACAAGGGTTAGATATCAATAAAGAAAATATGAGTGAACACATATGGATTTAATCAAAACATGCATATTCATTTCATTATCATTATCAACTGAAAACAGACGAGTTTTACAAATGAGTTTGCACTTTAACAGAAAAGAAACTACAAATGCAAAGAAATGACATGATCTAAAAGATTGCCAGCTTCGGGGAACTGGGCTTTCCAAGCTTGACTTGCTACTGAACTAGCCATCTTCAGAATTGATCATCGAAGTCAGTCTGATAAAAACTCGCACCACTACTCTCGGTGTCTTCTTCCATAACCTGAACTGATGAACCCGCCTAACTGGATGAAGGAGAATTATTAATCTGAATACCCTGAGGCGTGAATGAGAACATATTGGAGTCAAGCAGTGTCTGGACCTTACTCCTAAGCACCTTACAATCTTCAGTTGAATGCCCCTGTGCCCCAGCATGATAATCACAACGGGCGTTGACATCAAAACCTGGTGGATACGGAAAAGGCACTGGCTTCAATTCCTTCGGCACTATCAATCCACCTCTTATCAAATCTGGCAACATCTGACTGAACGACATTGGCAACTGAGTGAAATGCCTCTCTGGCTTCCTAGGTCTTTGTCAGACGTGCTGACGCGGCTGACGGCGATACGACCGTTGATTCTGAGATCCAGAAGATTGCTGACTCTGAACAGTTGATACATCTGAATATCGAGGATGAGATGGTGGATGTTCCCAGATGGAATTACTTTTTTCCTCCCATTCTTCTTGAGAACTGACAACTGATCCACTTTCGTTAGCTGGGAACTTCGAGGTATCTTGAATCTTTCCACACTTAATACCGACCTCAATGCGTTCTCCAAGTATTACCAGGTCAGAGAATTTTGATACAGTAATCAACTTTTTGAAGTATGGTCTTTACAAAGTATCCTTGAACATATCAACCAATTCTCTTTCCAAAAGTGGTGGTTGAACGCGAGCAGCTAACTCTCTCCATCTTTGAGCATACTCTCTGAATGATTCGTTATCTGCTTTAGATAAACCTCGCAACTGCAGGCGGCTAGGAGCCATGTCAATATTATAACTGTACTGCTTTACAAAGGCAATGGCTAGATCTGACCATGATCGGATGCTACCACTTTCCAACTGCATATACCAACTCAAAGATGCCCCACTCAGACTGTCCTAGAAACAGTGAATCATAAGCTTGTCATTATAGACATGTGAGGTCATTCTTCGGCTAAACATCACCAAATGTAGCTTCGGACAGCTATCCCCTTTGTATTTCTCAAAATTCGGCATCTCAAATTTTGGAGGTAACACAAGGCCGGGCACCAAACACATGCTCGCAGCATCCAAATCAAGGGTATCACGCTTCATTAGGGCATCAAGCTTCTCTTCCAACACACGACATCTTTCATCAAACTGAATAGCCCGTGGGTCCTTAGGCTTCGCCTTTGGAGGTTTCATATTTTGAACAACCCCTTGGAAATCTGGCACAGAGAACGCAAAGCTTTGATAGTCTGTGGCATTAAGAGAAGAAGAATGCCCATCTCGGACGATGGTACGCTCGTGTATAGCTTGATTCTCAGCAGGGATTCCCACATGCTGTGCTTGAGCAACATTGTTCCCTGGAGGTGGAATGACATTCCCAATCACAGCAGTCCTCTGAACATTGGCTTCTCCCCTATTCATGGCTGTCATGGCTTCCACAAGTTGGTCCAACTGACTTTTCATCAATTCAACATCGGCCTTAGTTACAATCTGATTCTGTTCCCCTGAATTCATAATGATCTCCCCAAAAGCTGATTCAAGTCTGATGAGAAAGTCTAGAAATCAACTGCGGTTCAGACAAAGGATGGATAAACTCTCTGATCAGGCCGGAGACAGATATGCAAAAATGATGCAAGATGCAAATGCAATGCAATATGAATGCAGCAGACATGGGATCAAAGCTTCCACAAATTCTGAATAACTGCTGTGCTGCTGACTGAATAGTTCAAAGGTCTGCTCTGAAGAGAATACCAGAATACCGGATGATCAGAATACCAGAATACCAGGCTGATAAGTCCACACTGATAAGAGAACCAGAATACCAGGTAGGATGAAAGTCAAGGTTACCTGCAAACCTGTAAACAACCCGCCCCTCTCATATGTGGGTACTAGGATGTTCAGTATCCGGGCTCTCAGGTCGAGAAATGATGATACGTTCACCATTTCTGGTTTGGCATCATCATCAATCGAGGAGGCCTCAACTGATTCTCCAAAAACGAAAGATCATCAGCTTCAGAGGTTTGAGAAGCAATAGCACATTCAGCCCGAAGGATACAATGCTACCGCCAATCAAAGAGGTCATTCGCTGATTCTCTATCAAAAAGAAGGATCTTATGGCAAGTTCCCAGCATTGGGTCCTCGGATCGAGAGTGTGCAATGGGTTTGCCACAGAAAGTGGGCTGCCACTGTCACATCCCGGGAGGTGTGCCACAACTGAGTCCTCGGGAATGGTCATCAGAGTCGACAATTCCTCCAGAGAATAACTACTGGCTTGTATCAACATACAGTAGCAGAAAGCTCCGGATAGAACCTCGTCTGATTGTAGGGATCGTGATCACCCGCACGTGGCCAACACCACGGGAGCGTCACGCCTGCCCACGCTAAAACCTAGGTGTATGCTCGAGCCTGGGTATTGAGCTCATCTCTCAGAACATCCCAACCCGCCAAACAGAAAAAAAAACAGCCAGCACAGCGCAGTAATATCCAGTATGACAATAACAAAATGCAATGCAATGCAGTAAAAAGCTATAAATACAGTAAAGTAAATAACATAACAAATACAGTAATATACAACAAAGCAAAGCACCATAAAAACACCCAAAGAAGATAAACAGACAAGCGCTAGGATTGACTCGCTAAAGGGGAAGGACCAGCAGTAGGTCAACCAGAATCCCCAGCAGAGTCGCCAGCTGTCGCTCCTGAAAGATTCGCATCCAACGGTACAAACGCGAGAGTGGCGCAAAAGACACAGAGTCGCCAGCAAAGTGTATTTATCCCAAGAGAGGGGAAAAGGAACACTGAATAAACCTGAAAGAAGGGAAAGAGCATGGTCACGCGACCAAGAGAACGGGTACGGGAGTCGGTTACGCGAAAAGAAGGTGTGAATAGGTATCAGGCGCATGTGTTTACATGATGGGCCCAAGAAAAATCATCAGAATGAAGCCAAGGAGGGTCAGAGAGGAGTGTGCGAATGAGAAACGGGGTGTGAAAAAAAAGAAAAACCCAAGTGGGCCTAGCCTGGATTCGGTTCAAACATGGGTAAGGATTTAACCTAAAATAAAAACACAACTCCTCCGTCACCATCTTCATTCAGCCGACCTCCATCATCTTCTTCCTAATCCTCCTCTGCCAGGAACTCCCTCCTTCTCACCTTCTTTCCACTTCGTGCCGTCGTAACCAATACTCCGCCATTGCCATCTCCATTCAACAAACCCTCCGTCATCAATTTACACCACGAGAACAACTTCTCCCTGCGTCAACTTTTCAAAACTCCGCCATCTCCATCACTGCAACTCTCCTTTTTTCCAATACTCTCCTCTTTCTTTGCATTGCGACGCCGTCTTCAACACGCCCTTCCTCTCTCAACACTCGTCTCTCTCCCAATTTCATTGCCACCGTTCTCTCTTCGATCAAAACCTCCACCGGAAATAAACAGAACTCCACCGGGCATCTTACTCTTTCTCAGATTCGTCCTCACCATACCTCACCTCAACGGATCAAACTAAGTGAAACCTTGTTTTCACTCATCTTCCTACGTCCCAACTCTTCTCGTGCGTGACACAGAAACACGACAGATCCTCCCGCCGGCGACGGAAAGAAACTCTCAACATCAACAACACGACAACTCTCTGGCTTAACAAACGGTTCCCATTGAAATATTACCCTCTACCACAAATCAAGGTCTAAACAGAGACGATTTAATCTACACACAGGAACGAAAACACATATAGAGATGCAAAAGATGGAGGTGCTTACCTATCGGAGCTCGTCCGATGCGTCTTCAAATTGACGGAGATAAACAGAAAACCAGAAATGATGTCCGCTCCACTACGCGTTCAGGATTATCGTGTTGTTGTTGTTTCGGCTCTGCTTCCCTTGTTCGACCTGGAATTGTTCCTTGAGAGTTCCTGCAACTGGATCGTTACGATATGGTCTTGCAGGTGAATAACTCGTTTCAGGACTCGGAGTGAGTTGTAGTTGAAGCCTGACGTGTGAAGACGAATAGGATGGTTCAGAGTGTAGCAGAGATTCTTTGCACAATGAAGACCATGGTAAGGAAATGAGTTTTCTGGTATGATTCCTCGACTGTCTTCTTCAAATCTTCTACGTTCTCAGATCTGCATTTTCATCTCCTTCTACTCTGGTTTCTGAACTTCTGTTGATGGTGTGAATCGCTAGTTGAATTGTTGTTGAACTAAATTCTGTTACAGGTTATTGAATCATGGTGCTGTGAATTTTCGCAATTGATAAAGAGCTTGGTTTGTTGTGGTTTTTGCAGATTCCGAGTTTTGATGATGATTGAGGTATTGAGAATGTGATCAATTGGAATCGAAGATGGTGAGAGGAGCAAGTTTTATAGGAGTAAAATGGGAGGGTAGAATCGGGTTTTGAGCTACAATTCTGTTAGAGTTATTTGCTGTGAATTTGTAGTGGAATTGGTCACAAGTTTCTACGTGAAAACCGCCACTTTCCTTTTTGTAATTCTGCATTTTTGTCGTGACCTGTTATGTCGTTGGTATGTTGCGCCTTGTATCATTTTCTACTGCGCTGAGGTGTTAAATATTCTTCTTCTTTTGGTTTTAAAATTTAGTTCAGTAGCACATGTGGCACTTGGATCACAGTGTAAGGATTGATTAAGGCAATGGGGGTCATGACTTGATGGTAAAAGCTAACGTGGGAATCAACATTTCACCACCTCTTTTTATAACTTTGGACCTGATATTGATTTTGGAAATAGACTTAAAAATGATTAATGGAAAAATTAGATGAAATATAAAAAAGTGGATAAAAAATGGATAGAAAAATGGTTCATGGTTTGAATAGAATAAAAAATGGAAATGGATAATAGGTTCAAAATGGATATTTGGATAAAATGGATTTTGGATAATGGAAATGGATTAAAAAAAAGGATTTTTGAAAATGGATATAGGAAATGAAATTTGAATATGAACTTGGATATGGACAAATGAGAAAAATGAATTTCATGAACAATGGATATTAAATTTAATGGATAATGGATAATATTGGTTTGGAAATGGATATGATGGATTAGATAGTAGAAATGGTTTATGAATAAAAGAAAAGGTAAGTGGATAAAAAAAAGAAAATGTTTGATGGATTAAAAACAATGAGTTTGGATATGGATTATGGATAGAAAATGGATAACCAACTGAATTCAAAACCAATCACCAACTTTCCACAAGCCTCTGACAAAATAATCACAACTACCACTGAACAATCTGACCACTCACATGATCCACTGAAGAATCTCAACCGATAACTATCCAATAGCTCAACTGTAAACAAAAACTCTGATTCTCCCTGGTATGCTGATAAATCTCGAAGAAGATGATTTGAACTGAGAAGAAATTAAAACCTGATTCACACCAATGAACCTCTGACTCAAAGACTTTGATAATTCCTCTGGATAAGAAAACCTCAGAACCTAACGCACCTCTGAATAAGAAAATACTGATAACAAGAAAACCCCTCGATCCCATGTCTTAGGAACCCAATGCAAATGATTAATGCAAAGCTATGACCTAATGATGCAAAAAATGAGAAGGAAACATAAGCCAGAAAAAGGTAAGGCAAATTTTGGGGTGCTACACTTACCCCTGAGGGTAACTCTTCTGAAAGTTCGGCTCTTGCTGTCATTTATCGATTCAGGTATATTAACTATGAATTCCCTGACCAGTCTATCATAACAATCAGCCAACCCTGATACAGTCCTTATGAGACCAGCAAGTTTAATTAGGTCTATAATTTTAGTAGACTCTAAGTCTTTTGCTACTACCTCTCTTTCCAGAGCTATTTTTCTTAGGTTCACACAACCCCACAAGGATGCACTTCTGGCACTGTGAGATGAGATGTTATCAGGCACTTGATTTGTAGCAGGATTGATGTCTTGAGCATCACATTCAGAATTTGACTCTTCCCTGATTCTCCTCTTCTTGCCATATCTGGCACCTTTGCTCCACGACTTGGGAGAGTCAGTAGCTGAAGTCCTTTTCTTATCCTTCCTTCTTTCAATTCTATCATCCTCAGATGAGTCCTTAATCTCTATAACCTCAATCTGTTCCTTCCCTTTACCCTTGTGACTTTCATTCCTAGGGGACGATGTTCTAACATCAAAGTTGACATCAGTGTCATCAGGATCTTCACCTTCAGCTTCTTGATTCAGGGTCTGTCTTTGACGATTTTTGTCCTTACCTTGAGAGTCGACTTGTTCAGCAGGTATCTGCTTTAAAGGAACAGAAATCCCTTTCACCAGTATCCCCTTCTCAAGGATTTTGGTGGCAAGCTGTTCCAAATGCATGTCTACATCAAACTTCTCCTTAACAGCTTGAGAGGATGATGACCAAGCTTCAGTTTTATTCACCGAGGTTGAGGGTTTAGGGTTATCTGACTCGGGAAGAGCAATAGAAATCTGTTCTTCGGAAGAACCCCTAGTTCGTACCTGCTCAGATTTCTTGGAAGGGAGAGACATTGTTCCTTTGTAACAGACTAGGTTTGGAGAGGGTTTTTCTCTTATGTTGAGGGAGACGAATCGTTGAGATGAGAACCCTTTGATAAATCTTGATGTAGGATTAATATGGTAAGGCGCCTGATTTTGGGTACCTCTTAAAGACCAATCACTAATGTTTTCCCTCCATAAAAACTTTCCTTTTAAAACATTCACATTAGAACTTGTTAACTCTGAGTGACCTTTCAGCAACTTGATGTCACAGTCTGATGTTATAACATCCACTTGAACATCATCAGTTGAATTTCCTTCAAGAGAAATCCACTGATAGCAGTTATCTCTGGTTCTGGCACCCTTCATAACAACCTGATTATGCTCATCAAAAACCACACAGTCATCCTTAGTGTAGTTTACCTTGTAACCTTCATCACACAACTGGCTTATGCTGATTAAACTTGCATTTAAACCATTGACAAACAGAACATTATCAAGTTCAGGTCTGCCATTTCCTTGCACCTTCCCAATTCCTGCAACAACACCTCTTTCTCCATTGCCAAATATAACCTCATGAGAGGGACAAGGTCTAAGTTCCGCAAACATGGATCTACATCCAGACATGTGTTTGGAACACCCACTGTCAAAATACCATGTTCCTTCTTTAGACTCTCTATCAGCCATATGAGCCAATAAGCACTTCACCTTCTCCTTAGGTACCCATTGTTTAACAACTTTGGGCCTGTACTCTCTCCATCTATTTTGAGGCTGAGGGTATCCATGCAGCTTGAAGCACGAGTACTGCATATGTCCAACCCTTCCACAATAATAACATCTCATCCTTTCATCTCTGAATCTTCTCCCAATATGAGATTGCTTAGGCTGCCTTCCATAATGTGGTCTTCTCCTACCATAACTGGCCTGCCATCTATTATGCTGGTATCTTCTCCCATAAGACGGCTGAGAATGCTGTTTCCTAGATTGTCTCCCATGATGGTGTGGCTTTCTTCTTCCATGGATATAAGGAACAACATTGGTGTATCCATGTCCATAACCATACCAGTTGTCCTGATGTTGAGACACCTGATGTGACATGTCCTGTTTGAGCCTTGCAGCTTGCATGCTCTTGTGGTATTGTGGGGGCATATACTGACTAGCTCCTTGTGGCCGCGTTCTCTTCTGATAAGGACCAGTCTTCTTCTCAATCTTCTTAGGTTGGGAAACATCAGCTTTCTTAGGGGTAGGATCCAGCTTCTTTGGCTGATATTGAGATGAAAATTGTGACACTTCCTTCTTTGAACCTGAAGTGCTTCCTTCTGAAGTTCCCTTTTCCTCATCCACATAACCTATCCCAGCTTTGTCTCCAGCAGCTTTTTCTGACTGAAAAATCTTGTCAAGTGTGTCTGTACCACAGCTCAGCATCCTCACAGACTTGGTCATTTGATCAAGGTGAGCTCTAACAAGCACCGCTTCATTTTCAAGATCAGTCTTTTCATTCTCTAGGTGAGCAATCTGTTGCTTGTGGCACTTGTTCTCTTGACAAATCTCAGCACTTTTTAAACACAGCTCTTGATAAGTAGATGCTAACTCCTCATAAGTTACTTCTCCATCATTAGAATCATCATCAGAAACAACAGCTCTTGTTAGGGCTCTAACATGCTTTGCTGACTCACCTTCACTTTCACTATCTGAGTCAGACCAGGAAACTGTCATGCCCTTCTTCTGCTTTTTCAAGAAGGTGGGACAGTCTTTCTTGACATGTCCATACCCTTCGCACTCAAAGCACTGCACTCCTTTATCTTGGACAGCTTTCTCTTCATCCTTCTTGCTGGTGTCAGAAGTCATGTTCTTGACATTAGGCCTGGAGTTATTATTCATTCTCTTGAATACTTTGGTGAACTGTCTTCCCAACATCACTATGGCCTGAGATAGATCCTCCTGGGATTCAGAACTCTTTCCTTTCTCTTCTTCATTATTTGACACCAGGGCTATATTCTTTGGCTTCTTCTCTGGTTCTTCCTCATTCAACCCAAGCTCAAAGGTTTGAAGAGATCCAATGAGCTCATATACTCTCATCTTGCTGATGTCTTGTGATTCTTCAATGGCAGTTACCTTCATCTTATACTTCTTAGGTAGGGACCTAAGGATCTTCCTAATAAGCTTTTCATCTGACATCTTCTCACCAAGAGCACTGGATGCATTAGCCAGCTCCAGAACATTCATGTGAAAGTCATGAATAGTCTCATCATCCTTCATTTTCAGGCTTTCAAATTTTGATGTCAAAATCTGAAGTCGTGACATCTTGACTCTAGATGTTCCTTCATGTGTAGCCTGCAAGATATCCCAAGCTTCCTTAACAACTTCACAGGTATTGATTAACTTGAAGATGTTCTTATCCACTCCATTGAAGATGGCATTTAGAGCTTTGGAGTTTCCAAGGGCAAGCTCATCTTCCTCCTTGGTCCATTCTTCTTCAGGCTTTGGCTTAGAGGTGCCTTCTTTATCTTTGCCAGCATCATCTTTCTCACACATGACAGGTGCTTTCCACTCTTTAGTAACAACCTTCCAAGCCCTGCTGTCCAAGGATTTCAAGAAGGTGGTCATCCTTGGCTTCCAATAATCATATTTGGATCCATCCAAAATAGGGGGTCTGATGATGAATCCTCCAACTTCTTTGTCCATCTTTACACCAGAAAGTAACTTCCCTAGATCTCACCCAGAGACAGACAGGATGCCTGCTCTGATACCAATTGAAATTCTGGTATCAGACGTGTGATGTTAAGGTGTGATGTCACAACAACACACTCTGCACAATGGACAGCAATAACAGTAAAATAACACCAAGAATTGTTGACCCAGTTCGGTTACAACCAACCTACTCTGGGGGCTACCAAGCCAGGGATGGAATTCACTACTTGTAGATATAAGTTACAGACTCAACGACCCATTGACAATCTCCTAAACTTATACTCTACTAATGACTTCCTACCTAAGAAACCACTTAGGTATGAGAACACCACTCGATCCCTTACAAACTCTCAAAGAAACCACTTTGAGCAACCTTGATCTTACTTCACAGCTTCGATCAATCAACTACTCTCTATTGCTTCACAGCTTCTAGAGAGGACAAAATACGACACAGTAATTCACCCTAGAATTATGGTTACACAACTTGTACAAAATACTCAAGACACTCAGCCTATGCTCGTGATCTTCTCTCTGTATTTCTGCACCTTTTTCCTTTGGTCTTGTGCGCTTTATATAGCTCCTTGAATTGGTCTTGGACTTGCTACAATATCTCCCGGATTTGTTATTTAAAACTGAATATTAAAACAGATTTTCTCCTAAAATATTTTTAAATCTTCAACCTTTTAAATCTCCTACAAATCTGCAGCAGATCTCCTATGCAGCAACAAATATCTATCCCAAGATATTCGCATCTAATGAGACAGCTTGCTCTCCACAATTCCAGCTAATACGCAACCCTAATAACATCACAACCTGATGTTATTAATTCGGCAGATCTGATGTTACAACATCACCTGTGTGACATCAGACATCCACCTTCAGCAATAACTCACTTAACACAGCCTAGTGTTAAGACTTCAATGTTGCAACATCAGCACCTTGACATCAACATTGAATAACCTTTGTTTTACCAAAATTCCAGCCAATCCAGGAACTAACACAAAGATAACCCAAAGTGAACATTCCAAAACTTCCTCATGGATTCAACCAACAAGCCATACGCACACCAAATTACAACCATACAACAATTCATCTCATAATAACATGATCCCACACCCTCAAGTAAACAATGCACATGGATTAACAACCTGCAGAATATGCAAAATCAGTATGAAACAGCAGGTCCCACAAATACCATTCGCACTCCACCCACATGACTTTTTTACGCACCATCACCTCCCTCATAAAGCCATAACGCACATGCCATACCCCACTCGAAACGAAACCAAAGCCAACCTGCATAAGCCTTGCGACAATAGCAACAAAGGCATCACAAATGCATTCCCAATAATCCATAACTTGCATACCATACATACAAAACTACAAGAAATTTTCAAAAACGACAAAATAATTCACAACCTGTACACACCCGAAACAAGGCCAGCTGTGAAATTCGTACAACAACCAAAACGCACAAAATCGAGCAAAACGGCATCAAATGCTCACCCAACCCCACCTATAAATAAACACCCTTTCTCTTCATTTTCAAAAGCTCCACAACCACCAAAAACTCTTTTGAAATTCCTTCATAAACCTCCAAAACTGAGTCTTCATCAACCCCTTACCCGACAACCCTTCAACCGAAATCCCTCCATTTTTCGTTCAACTCAATCGACCTTCATTTTTTCAATCTATTTCTCTTCATCCCCTTCAAAACCTTCACCAACATCAACACAGAACCCAAATCAACCCCAAAACCAGAAAAGATCTAGAAATCAAAACCCAGAACTAAGAAAGAGAAGAAGGAGAGTGAGAGCAAAATCGAAGCAGAGCGAAGAGAGACGAAGGAGAACAAGGTTGAGTTTCTGTCGTGACGTATTCTTCCTTTTGTGAGGTGATGTGTTTGAACGTTTCTTCACCTTACCCGTTTTTCGTTTTGACTTTTCAAAATGAGGGTTCTTTGTTGTTAATTTAGTGTGCCTTTTTGTAGAATGGTGTTTTGTTTTTATGCTATTAAATATTTTTAAAATAAAATCTGATTGTTTTAAGGATAAGGCCGATACTTCTTTTTGTTTTAAAATCATTTGGTTTTGTGCCTTGTTGTTGATGTTAAGATGTTGTTGACCCTACGTGGGCTTGACAAGCTGCTTCCTTAATTGTTGCTTTTGCTGGTTTGTGGATGAATGGGCTTAAGAGGGCCCATGATGATTCCAAGATTATGGATTCATCACACATCCATCACCCCTAATCTGTTCAGCGCACCTTTTCCTTGTTATTGTTGCCTTAATCTTCTTTAATTTGTTTGGAAACTTCTTTTTAATCTTGATTTACTTCATTTATTTCATTTCCTTTTCATTTTCGCTTTCATTTTATGGTCAATGATATAACAAAAGGTCTTGGATTTATTGATTTGAAAAAATCGAAAAATCTAGATAAATATGAGACCACCTTTTTATTTTTCTTTTTTATCGGTCAATGAAAATCTGAAACCAAAGATTATCGATTTATCGATTTAAGATCTTGGTAAAGATAAGACCTTTCTTATTTTTGATCTCTTTTCGATTTTCATTTCATTTCTTATTTTCTATTTTTGTTGGTCAATGAAAGTCAAATATCATAGATTATCGATTTCTCGATTAAATCTTGATTAAGACGAGACCACTTTGATTTTATCTTCATTTCCATTTCATTTTCATTTTGCATTTTCTTCTATCTTCTTTTTTCATTTTCGATCGATGAAGTCTTTCTATTCACGAATGTTGATGGTTGAAGTGATTAACCTTCATTATTTCAAATCTGTAGTGAGTGATCATCGAGATCTCTTTCTATAATTTGAGATCGTGATAGGTTACCTTCGATTAACTGACTAAAGTTTGTGATTAAGACGAGATCTCCAACTTTTCTTTTCGTGTGGCACGATTCAATTGGAGAATGATCCTCAATATCATTTCTCCATCGTGTTTTAGCACAAAGATCAAATTGTGCATCCTCCTATAATGTGATCTTCGTCATAGACCATGCTACGATGGTTTAGCGCTACATTGGACCCGATTAACAACTAACAACTAACTACTAACTTTACTTCTTATTAATATTATCTTGCTTTACTTTCTCGTCAATATTTATCTTGTTCATATTCATATTATTCATCATATTCATACTCGTTCATCTAACCATTTTCTTTGTTCATACCTTAATCAAAACACACTAAAAATATCGAAACAATAAAAGACTAATTGGTGGACTGTTGGTTACTATCCTTTGCTTGGAGCTTTTGTCCGACTCTTGCTCAAGGCTTAGTTTAGGATACTTCGCACACACACGGCTTCCTCTTGGGCTACCTTACAATGTGACCTTTTATTTCATGTCATCCCCTGTATTTTACATGTACCTCTCTCCCTATTTTGATGTACGCATTCGTTGTTTCTTTGATTGTGGTTTGTTTACTAGGAGCACCCCTAGGGACTAGCATAGATAACCCATTTTCAAACTAATTCTCGATTCGTTGTCGAGCCATTTTCAAACAAAACTTTTTTCAGCCAAACCCTCGATTCGTCGTCGAGCCATTTTCAAATCAACCTCTAACCAAACTCTTTTCAAACTAACCTCTTCGCATACAAATAAACCCTTGATCCAACATCAAGCGGATTTTCATAAATAAAATCAAAAATGACTAATAACTATCGCAACTCTTTTCGGGGTGAAAAATGGGGGTTCAAGTCTTTGATCTCTCTTCAGTTGTTTAGGTGCGGGTTCTCTTACTCGTGTGTGAGCAATTGACGCCTTTAAAACAAACCAACTCTCCCTTGTTTCGTGGGCGTGCCACGAACTACGACTACTCTGATTCTTTACTCTTGTCTGAGTAAAGATACGTAGGCACAAGATTGCTATGATCTTGGCAAGCACATTACCATCTTTTTCTGTCAACCCCCGTAGTCAAACTACGACTGCTCTGATTACTTATTCTCGTCCGAATGAGCAAACGTAGGCACAAGATTGCGATGATCTTGATGAGCACTCTATCCTTAAAAAACCCATTTCCCCTTAGCATATGTTCCCTCTTATCTTACCATTTTGCATTTATTTTTTAGAAGAAAACAAACAAGCTTAGCTAACGAGCATCGCGATTCGAATTAAGAGGTTCCTATTGAGTACAATGGACGTGAGGGGGTGCGCGTACCTTCCCCTCACGTAACCGACTCCCGAACCCAGAATGTGCTTGCGATGACCATGTTATTACCTCTCCCTTAAAGGTTTTCTCGATATTTTCCTTTCCCTCTTTTGGAATAAATAAAGTTCGGTGGCGACTCTGTCGAACCGTTCCGTGCCTTTCGCGCCAGGGTCATGTCTTCGATGAAGCGGTTTTTTCGAGGTTCGACACTCTTGAAGCTCCACTTGGTATCTTTCAAGATACTTGTGACAGAAGTAATCCAATGCCTTTGACACTCTTAATAGACCCCTTAGAAGTTTTTAGGATGATCTAAATCAAAAGGAAACCTCTGGAACAGAAACTGGCTCCTTCTTGCAAAATTTGCAAAAGTGACCAAAATGGAAACTCCCTCAATTGGTGTTATAATTGAGGAACACTTATTATAACAACTTAGGGATGATATTTAGAGACTGTTTGAAGTGTTGTTTGGTTTTGAAAGTGATTGAATCAAGACAAGGCTTGAAAAGTGCAGAAAAGTCAAAATTTGAGGTTTTGATGGTTGACTTTCTGATTTTGGTGTTGTGAGATGAATATGAAGGTTTGAACACCTCCAATGGATGATTTGTAATGTGTTTGGATGGTGTTTTGAGGGGTTCAAGCGCTGGTTTTGAGAATTTCATGTTTGGTCCTTGAAACCTTGAACTTTGAAGTAAGAGAATAAAAGTGAGAAAACAAGGTTTCGATATTGTTTTGGTGTGTTTTGAAACATCAGAAATGACCTCTATTTAAAGTAGAGGAAGTTTGTTTTGCAAGAAATAGTGAATGGGGGTTGGATCACCCTATTATCCAATGGATATGGCTATGTGTTCAAAGTCTCCTCTATCCATTGACTTGAGTTAAACTTTGAAGGTTTAGGTCTTCTGATCCTTGGATAAATCTTGACTCATTTGGACTGATATGGCCTGGTGCATGACACCTCAATGCATCCTTTCAATTCCATATGACAAAATTGAATTTTGGATTTGCAACATTGATGATCACATGCCAAAGGGATAGGATTCTTGACTAATTGACCTTATGGTTCAGATTCTTCATCATTTAGGTTGATATTAGACAGAAATCCAATGATGCAAGTGTCAAAAATTGGCTCAAGAAATCGTGGGATACAAGTTATGTGCCAATACTGTCAAAAACCAGTTTGTGTCAAGGCATGTTGTAAGGTCCATAACTTCTTGCTCAAGTTGAATCAATGGATGTTCTTATACTCTTTGGACAGCTTGTATATCATACAACAACTTTGATGTTTACATTTGGTTTTGATTCATCTTGGATCATAATGAAAAACACCTCCAAAGTTGGACAAAACATGAGACAGATTCTACCTAAAATTTTTCTAAGTGTCAAAGTTCAAATCTTATGAAACCCTAACTTTATAGCCTTATAACTCAGAATCTAGGCACTTTTTGACCATGGATCGGTAGGAAACTTTTGTAGTATGTAATGAGAGCTTTCATTTGAGCTTTGTATGGAAGAAAATGGTTGCTTGGATCACAAGTTATGACCTTGCAAAGTTGGGTAAAAATCACTTTTTTTCATAACTCAGTGAAATTTCAAGTTTCTCAAGGTTGCCCTTTTTGCAAGTAACCTCACTTTTATTGATTTATCATGATCCAAATCACAAGTTAACATTGTTTTTTTACTTGAAGAGGCCATGTTTGTAAAAAATCCCAAAAGTCAAACTTGGTTTTGATCACAGTTGACTTTTTGTATCAAATGAATTTTGAACTTAGTAATCCTTTATGAAATCAAGTCCTTGGGATAAATTGAACCTAATGGATCGATTCCATTGGTGTTTTAGAGTGTCTTGAATCATGTCCCAAGGTTTGAGATCATGTTTTGGTCAAAAGTCAAATGCATGGTAGACTTTTTCTCAAAAACCCTACTTTGTGGTTCAAATGAATTTGAATCCTTGCATTGCTTATGAACCAAGTTATTTGAATAAATTCAAACTTGTGAATAGATAAATATGATGAATTTGAGGTCCTTAAAGCATACCTTGAGGTCTTGGCTCATGCCTTGCTCCAAAAGTCAACTTAGAGACTGAATTAGGTCAAAAACCCTAATTCCTGATTTTTTATAGATGCACCCCCTGAGGCTATTTTAAAATTATGAATGAACTTATGAGGTTATTTTGAGCTTCTTGAATCATATATTGAAGTGTTGGCTCATTCCCAGATGAATATTTCCCTCTAAAGGCCTTGATCGACCAAAACTTTAATTTGGTGACACTGATGATCTCGAGGCTTGATTAATTTTAAATATTGCAATCTTGTGCTTGATTCTTGATGTGGGAGACCTCTTGATCCTTCATGGATGTTTGCGAGGCTTTAAAAGTTGAATATCATGTTAATTCTTGATTGATACTTTGCTTGAATCCTCTGAGAGGGCTCAAAAGCCATAATCCTTGGTTGAGGTAAATTCTTAACAATCTTTGAAAGAGTTAGTGGGGTATGAAAATACATCCAAATTGTGGCGATGATTTGCACAAATGGTGTGAAATATTATGGTCAAAATTTAGGGTATGACAACCTCCAATATCCACCATCTTTATTGATTCATAGAAATCACGAAAATCCTCATCTCCACAAACCCTAACTTCCCTAAAAATCATCCACAAATTCCTCTGTATCTCCAATTTTATCTTTGAATTTCATTCTATCAAAACCCTAACTTCTTCTTTTAATCCATACCATGTCCAATTTACCCTTCTCAGACTTCGCGACCAACACATCAAATCCTTATTACCTTCATCCAAACGAAAATCCCACACTTGTTCTTGTCACACCACCTATGGATCACAATAACTAAAGTGAATGGTCTAGAGCAATGAAGGTTGTTCTCATCTCAAAAAACAACTTGAAATTCATTAATGGAACTTTTCCTCAACCAAACGTCAGTCACATTCTCTCTGATCCCTGGCTCCGCTACAACAATATGGTGTTATCATGGATTCAACAATCTCTCTTTGAAAATATTGTGCAGTAAATCTTATGGTTTGATAATGCTCAACCTGTTTGGAAGAATATGAAAAATCGTTTCTCTTAGGGAGATATCTTCAAAATCTCTGACCTCCATGGTGAGCTGACCTAATTCTATCATGGCTCGTTGTATGTATCCATTTTCTTTACCAAATTTACCTCGTTATGGGAACAAATCGAATCTCTCAGACCAACCAGAGATTTCATATGTGCCATACCTTGCACCTGTGTTGTTGTTTCTGATCTTCGCAAACACAAAAATGAAGACCGTGTTCTCAAATTCCTCAAAGGCCTTAACGACTTTATCCAATGCTCGATCTCAAAACCTCTTGATTGAACCTCTTCCTTCTATTGACAAAACTTTTTTCATGGTTCATGGGAAAGAAATTCAAACAAATTTTCTACGCCTCTCTAATAATCCCACTTTGGCCATGAATATCCAACCTACTCATCCTGGGGGAGATCGTGGCCTTTCCTCCTACCGTGTTAAATGTTGTGCCAACCAAGGTCAAGGAACGTCTACTCGACACATCAGTACTCACTGCCGACGTAACAACCACATCGGGGATACTTGTTTTATTAAACATGGCTACCCTCCCGGTTACATTTACTAGAGCAACAAGGCATCTGTCAACATTGCTAAAACCTCCACTCCAAATGATACTCCAATTGATTTCCTCAAGTCTCTTATTCATCCATTGCAACCATAAAAAACCAATACAATCACATCATCCAACTTCTTTAGCATCATTCTACTTCGCCTTCCCTCGTTATGTAAGAAGCTGCTCTCCCCAACATCAACTATGTTTCAACCTCCGTTGATGGTAAGCCACCTATATATAGGGTTATTGATACATAGGCTACACATGATATTACTCCTACTCTAAAGAATTTTTCTTCATACTCTCTTGTTTCTACTATTCATATGAAATTACCTAATGGTTTCACTATTTTGACAGATATTGAAGGCACAATTTATATCTCTAAATTTATCATCCTTACTTATGTTTACTACATTCCTACATTTAATATTGACTTAATTTCTACAACTAGGCTTATTGATTCCTTATATTATTATCTTACATTCATTAATTCCAAATCGCCTTATCTTGCAGAAACACACCAATAAAATGATTGGTTCAGCTGATCGGCATGGGGACTTATTTGTTCTTCAAGCTCAGGTTATTCCTCCCACTCAACCAGCCTTCACATTTACTCGTAATTATGTCAATTCTACATCTTCTGATTTGTGGCATAGAGTATTAGGCCATCCTTCTAAGTCGGTACACAAAACTCTTTCTTATCTTTTTTCTAACATTACTTACCATGATAATAATTCTTTACCTTTTCATTTTTGTCACTTAACTAAACATAAACATTTACACAGTGCTAATAGTACTAGTACTACTACTTATACCATTGCTATTTTACACACTGACATATGGGATCCTTACTCAACCCCTTTTGTCACCAATAAATTTTATTTGCTTGCCCTAGTCGATGATTACACTCGTGTCACTTGGGTCATCTTTATTACCTACAAAAGCGAAACTAGAACCCACCCTGTTAACTACATTTCCTTTATTAACACTCAATTTTCTTCAAAATTACAATGCATTCGCTCTGACAATGGATCTAAATTTTTAATGTCTAATTTTTATAAATCTAAAGGAGTCATGCATCATATATCATGTTTTGAATGTCCTCAACAAAACAGAATTGTTGAGTGCAAACATCAACACATTCTCAATGTTGCACGGTCCTTATTTTTTTCAAGATAATCTTCCAAAAAGAAAAATTAGCATTTATCCATTGCTCATATTATGCATATCACTAAATGTTTACCTTATCCTCTCCTTCATAATCACACCCCTTATTTTCTATCATTTAACAAACTCCCTAATTACACCAATTTTAAAAGCTTTGTCTGCCTAGCTTTTGTCTTCACTATTCAACAATACCGCACTAAGTTTTATCCTAGATCCAACAAATGTGTATTTTTAGGATACCAAGAAGGCACCAAATATTATTTACTATATGATTTATTTACTAAAAAATTCTTTGTTTCCAGGAAAGTTTGCTTTTATGAACCATGCAACTCCTTCTCCACTACTCATGACCATCTGCCTCTTCCCCCACCCTATCTCCTTCACCACGATCCCAATAACCTCGAACCTCTTCCTCCTAATCCAAATATATCAGCTGCACCTCCTACACCCAAACCCGTAATACCAAATCCTCCTCCACTAGGAATTACTCAACCTCTAAACCTTAGGCGCTCTACTATACAAACCAAACAACCATCATACCTAAAAAGCTACCATTGTAACCTTATTAACACTAATCCTTTTCTCCTTACCGACACACCTGAACCTTCTTTTCCCATATCCTCTTTTATTTCCTATGATAATTGCAATACCTCTTACAGAAACTTTTTCCTATCCCTCACTTCCATACCTGAACCTAATACCTTCAATCAAGCCAGAAAACATGTTTGTTCGCTTGAAGCCATGCAAATTGAATATAAAGCTCTTGAAGACACCCAAACCTGGACCCTTTTTTCTCTACCTCCTAACAAAACACCTATAGGTTGTAAATGGGTCTATTGAATTAAATATCTTGCTGACAGTTCTATTGAAAGTTACAAAGTACGCTTTGTCACCAAAGGCTACACACAACTTGAAGGTGTTGATTATTTTGACACCTTCTCACTAGTTGCCAAATTAACTACATTCCAAATGCTCATTGCTTTAGCTTCCATCAAACACTAGCATTTAGAGAAACTGGATTTCAATAACGCATTCCTCCATGGGGATTTAAATGAAGAAGTCTATATGATTCTTCCGCAAGGCTATAAACTCTTTTATTCTTCTTCCCCTTCACAACTTTGCAAACTCAATAAAAGTATTTATGGTCTTAAACAAGCCAGCTGATAGTGGTATTATAAATTGTCACAATCATTAATCTTTCTAGGATATATTCATTGACATGATGACTAATCTTTATTTACCAAATGTGATGCTTATAACTTTACTGCTTTGTTAGTATACATCGATGATATAGTTTGAATAGGTAATGATCTAACGGAAATAAAAAATGTTAAAATTGATTTCCATCTCTTCCGTGAAAATCTAGAATCTGGAATCATCAAATTATTTCCCATTCTATCAACTGTTCAAATTGATGATGTTCTCACCAAACCTTTATCCAACCCTTCTTTTTCTACTTTTCTGCTCAATCTTAGCCTTATCACACTGCACATTCCAGCTTGTGGGTGAATATTAAATAATAAATAACCTCATTTATATAGTTTTATTAGGTTTGACTTAGTCTGTAACTTTTCCCTACTATGTGGGCCTTACAGTTTCTTTTACTTTTGTATATATGTATATGTCATACCTCAGAAAATGAGAACGACCTCGTGAAGCGCAATCGCACGCTCGCGAGATGGACTTAACAGAGTCGTCATCGATCTTTATTCCTGTTATTTCGGTGCTTTTGTGGTTGGCATTTATTTTGCTAAAACTATTATAGCAGCAAGAGGTTGAATCTTAAAGTTCTAAGTGGTTGATTTCAACATGTCGAATGAAGATGTTCCATGGTAGCTCATAGGACATCGCGCTGTGAAGTCAATTTTAATGCAGATTTTGTTTCTATGATTTGTTACTGAATATTCTGTGAATATTTGGTTATCCTATGTGGTATCCAAAGCATTTTTGGATTATGGTTATTTGTTGATTTTTGGATTTGCTGTTGTTTCTAATTATGGAGACATAATAGGAAACTTTGGATTGAAGACCTATTTTGTTGGAGTTAATTTTGCAGAATTGTGAGCAGACTATTTGCTGCGTTTTTGAAGCCCAATTCAGTCCAGATTAATTGCTATAAATAGACTGATGTAAACCTAGTTTTAGGTGTCGAACTTACATGTATTTTTAGGGTTGTGTGCTTGTATTTTGTGAGCCTAACTGGTATCTTATGATAACGGTATAAGGACTGTAGTGTAAGTTGTGTAAGGTTGCTCATAAGCTTTTAAGCATTGAGTAACTGTGTGTTAATTCTCATAAGCTGTGAAGTATTGAGAATTTGTGTTTCGACCATTGTTTTGTGTGAAAGGTACCAATCACGGGTTGTGGTTGTAGAGGGATTTGAGGAGGGCCTCATACCTAGGGGAGTCTTAGGTAGAAGTCACAGGAAGGGTAGTGATTAAGTGAGCTGATTGAACTGGGTGTGGTTATCAGTGAATTGATACTATCGAATATTGATTTCATCCCTGGCTTAGTAGCCCCTAGATGTAGGATAGTTAGATCCAAACTGGGTTAACAATTTCTGGTGTTCTTTACATTTTCTGCACACTATTGTTTTGACTTGTTCATTGTTGTCGTATATCAGTGTCTCGACATCTCGATAGGACATCTGATATATAGGCCAAAATTTCAATTCCCATAAAGGGAAATGGAAAATGTCAAATAAAACCCCTAAAATAAAGACAATGGTATGGTCACCGCAACCAATATCTGGGTTTAGGAGTCAGTTACGTAAGGGGAAGGTGTTAGCACCCCCTTGTCCGTTGTACTCAATGGGAACCATTTAGTTAGTTGTGCACGTCAGTGTTAGCTTTGAAAGGTTAGGCTTATTTAGTTTATTAAATGGAAAATAAAGGACAAAAAGGTTTTTATTTTTATTTTTATTAGTGGGCCTGACAAGATTTCGCAATCCTGCTCATACGAATCTCAAAAGAGAAGTCAAGACACACGTAGTTCTGGGTAAAAATTTTGTTTGTGTTTTAGGTGATAGCGAGAGCTTGGATTAACGAGATATCCATCTTGCATCCTAGTCTCAGTAGCTCATGGTATCCACCCGTTTCGTTTCCATCTTTATTAAAAAGAGTGTTTTGATCTTATTAAATGTTTTGAGGTTTTATTGGGAAAATGCACTCGATGTTGATCGAGGATTGTTTATGGTTGTGAAAAAGTTTGAAGTGGGTTGTGTCATACCCTCATTTACATCGTTTGCATAACATTCATCATTACATATGTGTGTCTTTATGCATCACTAACCCATTACAAATATAAGGTGTGTGTGCTTGTTTACTTTACAGGTTATGTGGTCCCCCAAGGGCTCAAGCAGATGAATTATCAAAGTATGGGTATCATATTCAACATCTCAAGTCCATTATTCACACATGAAGATCAAGAGTTTTCTCTCATTAATAATAAGGTACAAAGTTTAACTGAATCTAGATCGTCAAGCCCCCAAGTCATCAGATGCATTCCAAATTAGGGTTTTGACCTAATCCAGTTCCTGGTTGACTTTTGAAGCAAGACATGATCCCACATCTGCTTCAAATATTTTAAATGCGTCATATTAGTCAATTCATATGATTGGATTGATCCAAGGACCTTGATTCGTAAGCAATACAAGAATTCAAATTCATCTGGTCCACAAACTAGGGTTTTTGATGAAAAGTCAACTGCACCTTTGACTTTTGACCAATACATGATCTCAAACCTTGGGACATAATTCAAGACACTCAAAAACACCTTTGGAGTCCATCCATAGTGTTCAATTAACCGAATGGTTTGATTTCATTGAAGATCACAAAGTTCAAGTTCATCTGTTGAAAAGTCAACCACTGATCAAAGTCAAGTTTGACTTTTGACTTTTTTGGTCAAACATGGTTTCCTCAAGTAAAAAATGATGATAATGTGATATTTGGATCATGACCAATCAAGATAAATCAATAAATATGAGGTTACTTGCAAAAAGGGCAACATTGGAGAAATTGAAATTTTTCTAAGTTATGAAAGTTCATGATTCTTGTCCAACTTGTCAAGGCCATAACTTCCAATCCAAGTGACCATTTTCTTTGCTCCAAAGATCAAATTAAATAGCTTATTACATACTAGAACTTTTCCTTGAGGATGAATTCCCAAAAAATGCATAGATTAAGAGATATGATGCCATAAAGTTGGAGGTTCAATACTTTTTGAACCTAGACACTTAGAGAAATTTTTAGACAGAATTTGTCTTATGTTGGAGCCAACTTTAGGGCCATTTTTGTCCAAGATCCACATTGATTCAAGACAAACCATGAACATCAAAGTTGAAGTATGTTATCTCAGTTTTCCAAAATTTCCAAGAACATTTATTTACCTTACTTGAGTGAGAAGTTATGAATTTTAGAATATGCCTTGTTACAACTGATTTTTCAAAGACAGAATTGATGGTACACGATTTGGATGACCTTGCAAGCCTAATATCTTCACATGATCAACACCAAAATCATCATGCACCATGTGCTCTGTAAGAGCATAACAAAATTTTCATGATTATATCCTTGGCATGTGATAAAAATCATTTCAAAACCATGAGGTAAGGTTTTGTCCTCTAGCATTAAAGTGAAATAGTGAAATTGATCAAAAACCTCCCAATCTATCCAAGAATGATCAAAACACCAAGGGATGAGATGTAATATGGCAGGTTCAATCTCAAAAGATCATAATTATAGCCACATGAAGAATAGGCTATGTGTACCATGGCATCCAAGTCATGACACATAGAAAGATTCATTGGATAATTGAGTAATCCTAATCCAAACTCTTCTCCAAATATCTAATTTAATTCTCTAAAATAGAGACCATTTTGCATCATTCAAAACACACCAAAACATAGCCAAGACTTGTTTTCTAAGCAATCTTCTTCCTTCCAAAATTCGAAGTCCCAAAGAGAGTTAAAACTTGTAACTTCAACTCCAAGCAATCTCCAACCAAACCAGTGATCAAAACACTTCATATACATCATATAGAAGTGATCCAAACACTCACATTGTTTCGGTAACATCAGAATCATCAAGTCATATTGTCATACCCCAAATTTTGACCACTAAGATTTCCCATCATTGGGAAAATCCTCATCACAATATGGATGGGCCATCATACCTCATTAGTCTCCCCAAAGATGGGTGAGCATCCACTACAATCAAAAGTAGGGTTTCAAGCCCTCTCAGAGTTCTTAGACAAAGAATCAATCAAGGAATGACATGATATTCAACTTGTCTAGCCTCTCAAACATCCCCAATGGATCAAGAGGACTCCCACAACAAGAATCAAGCACAAGGCTGCAACATTCTGAGTGGATCAAGCCTCAAAATCAACAGTGTCACCAAATTAGAGTTTTGGTCGACCAGGGCCTCCAGATGGGAATTTTCCTCTTGGCATGAGCCAATTCTTCAAACCATAACCTAATGTATCCCATGGAACCTCATGGACCCAATCATCAAGTCAATTTAGCCTCAGGGGAGGCATTCACCAAAAATCAGGAATTAGAGTTTCTTGACCTAATTCACCCCTAAGTTGACTTTTGGGACAAATCATGAGCCAGGACTTCAAGAGAGGATTTGAGGGTCTCTAATAAACTACATTGATCCATTTGCAACAATGGATTGATCCAAGAAGCTTGATCAACAAGTTTCAAATTCATCAAAACCACAATTAGGGTTTCGCGGGAAATGTCAACTGTGCCTTTGACTTTTGACCCAGGCATGCTCCCAAAACTTGGGACATGATTCAATACATCCTATAACACCCATGGAACATTTCCATCAAGTTTGATTAAGGTCAAGGACTTGATTTCATAGAGGATCGCACAGTTTGGAATTCATCTGACAAAAAGTCAACTGTGCACAAAAGTCAACTTTGACTTTTTGAGATTTTTCACAATTATGGTTCCTTAACCCTAAAATGATGTTAATGTGTGATTGGAATCATCATTCATCAAGAAAAATCAAGAAAAGTAGGATAACTTGTAAAAGGGGTAACCATAAATACTTAGAAATTTTTCTAAGTTATGGAACAAAGTGGCTAGGGTACCAACTTTAGAGGATCATAAATCCTAAACCACAAGGCCATTTTCCCCATCCAAAGCTGGATTTGTAGCTCTCATGGAACTTTACAAAAGCTTCAAACATAACTCATTCCAATTCCTCATTGATTTTAAGTTATGGAATGATCAAAATCACAAAAAGTGAAAATGTCACTTTTTTCCAACACTTAGTGAAATTTTCACTAAGTCAGAATTTGCCTTCACTTTTTTCCAAATGTAGGGGAATTTTTCACTTGGATCCAAAAAGTATCAAAACCAATTATGATCAAACAGTTGTTGTATCATATGAGGCCATTCCAAAATGGCCAAGAATCCCATCAAATTCCACTTGAGCCATGAGATATGACAATGGCAACATGCCCTGCTGAAAACTGCCAAAGCAAGGCAGATTTGTGCATTTTGCTCGATTTCCCAAATTTGTGCAAATGACAAACACACTTATCCATCTGAACACCTCAAGGGAAGACCAAGGAGGAACCAACTCTGATCCCAAGCCTCCTAAGTCCTTGGAACTAAAAATAGCATGCCAAACCTAGAAATCCCTAAAGAGGGGACAAGACTCCAATTTTGTTTTAGAGCATTCAATGGATGCACCAAGGTGGCATGGACTGAGCCATTTCCAACTGAATTCAGTCAAGACTTATCCAAGACCAAGGGAACCAGTAGCCTGTGCCCTAACCTCTAGTCAATGGCTAAAGGAGACTTGGATTCTCATTGATCAACATTGGCCAAACCTATGCAGCAGTTGTCATTCACTATTCCTTGCAAAACAAACTTGCTCTACTATAAATAGAGCTCATTTGTGATCAGTTTGAGTACACCAAAGCCATCTAACAGATGCTTTCCTCAAAATCTCCTCTTTCACTCCAAAATTGCCTTCCAAAGCAAGTCACTATCGGGTTTTGAGTTTGAGAGCTATTCCAACCAAACCAATTACACACACACACACCTCATAAACATCATATAGAAGTGATCCAAACACTCACACAACATCTGGAACACCAAAATCACAAAATCACTAGCGAATTGCTCAAGTTCTTGCCAGATTTGCAGTTGGGGTACCATCTAAAGTTCCAGATCATTTCAATCCACTCCAAGCATTCAGACACACTCCATAGCACCTAGGGAAGCTGTCCATATGATTGGAACCAAACTGTAACACCTCTAACACAAAACACGATCACCAACTGCAAGAGGTAAGCATGAGCTCTTCTAACTCTATGATCCATGCATTTTTTGCTGCACAATAATTTGGACATATGTTAATAATCATGCATAGAGTGTTTTCCCTCAATCAATTGCTTTGTTTGGATCGTGTATGGAATTTCTGAACCTTCATGCAAATTTTAGGGTTCTTGAGGTTTCTCTTTGATTTCTTATTCCATGTTTAAAATAAATGAAATTAAAGACGATAGACATGATCGTGAGGTAAAAACGAGTAGATTGATATGTAGATTGCATGTTATCATCAAGTATTCAGTAAGATTGGATAGAAAATGTAAATCTGCAGAAACAGAAGGTAGCGCGTGTTCTTGCCATGTTCTTGGCGCCATTTTTTGAATATTTGAATATTTGAATTTTGTGATTTTATTTAATTGATTCAAAAATTAATTACACTCTGAGTTTTAATAATTTTGAGTTGGTTCTTTTTTTAATAATTCACAAAAATGTTAAAATATTTTATTCTCCCAAAAAATCCCAAAAATATTATTTATTTCATATACTTGATATTTTTGTAAAGAATTAATATTTTAATTGTTTATTTGACATTTAAAATATTTTCTACCTCTTGATTTTTAAAATTTTAGTGATTTCCAATCATTTTATGTATAGAAACATTATTTTTGAAACATTAATCCAAGATTACAATTTGTTTTCCACATGTTTAACAATTTTGATCATTTTAATTGAATTTTTAATCATTTTAAAATATATTTTGAAAACAAATTAGGGTTTTTGATTAATTCAACCCTCATCAAATTTTCTTTAAACACGTTGGGCCTCTTGAGAGAGTGTAAGACCCAACCATTTGTAAATACAACCCTTTTTGGGCCTCAGTGTATTGTTTAAGTCCCCAAACTGTAAAAAGGATCAACACGATTGTCGCCTTTTTTACAAAAATCATCTGGGCTTCTCCTTGAGTTGTAAGACCCATCTTTAAACACTTTTGGGCCTCTTGAGAGAGTGTAAGACCCATCCCTTTGTACAGAAAACCTTTTTGGGCCTCAGTCATTGTATAAGACCCACTGTGCTTTCAAAAACCTCGGTGCGATCACCGTTTTTAAAAACAAATCATCTGGGCCTACCCTCATGTTATAAGCCCCATTCTTTTTATTTAAACACCTTTGGGCCTCTTGAGAGAGTGTAAGACCCATCCCTTTGTGCAGAAAACCTTTTTGGGCCTCAGTCACTTGCATAAGTCCCTGTACAAAACAACAGTTCAATCACTGATAAAACCTTGGGCCTCTCCATGAGCTGCAAGCCCCAACAGTCTTTTCAAAGCACTTTCTCCTTTAATTTTGAATATAATATTTTCAAACCAAACAGTATGGAAGCTCTACAACCGAGTAAGTGTTTACCCGCTTCTTTATCCGTTTTCATATATATAACTGTATTGTGGGGCTGCTCGCTGTAAGTCTTCTTTCACTAACTTTTATATACTCATCATATATCCACTGTGTAATACTAGTATAGTTATTTAGAGTTTCCCCGGCAACTACGTTTAGTACTAGGTAAAGCCCTATTGGTCACTCTTAAATACAAACAAAACTAGATCCCCTTATTTTTACCAGACACAGTCTTCCCTCCTCTTGGGGTTAAACAATATGGAGACGTGAAAGGCAGCATTCTCGGTGAACCCTTTCTCAGACTGTCACCCTTAGAAATCGCATAAGAGAATCTACTCCCCAGAGATAATCTTTTCTCCGTGAATGGCATCTCATGAGTTTCTTCCAAATTCTCGGACTTTCCTGACTTTATCTTTTCTCGGTGAATGGCATGTCTTGAACTTCTTGGGGTTTAGGGACCCACATGCTTCTTAAATGCATGCCCGCCTCCTCTTGGGCATTGTACAAGGACCCTTCGGCTTCTTAAAAGCTCCTATGCCTTCTCTTGGGCTTAGTATAAGGACCCAGAGACCTCTACAGGTTTAGGATAAGAACCTAGTCATTAATTTGCTAGAGCTGTCTTTCTGAGTCAAGTGTCAGACCTGTTAATGGGTTGACTTTCATCCCTTAACATACCAGCCTTCTCTTAGGCATTATACAAAGATCATCCACTATCCGAGAATTGATTTCTCAAAACACCAGCACACTTGGACAGTCTCAATACCCTTTAGATTCCCTGTTTCCTTAAAGAACAGGAAATAACCCTGATCCTCTGATCAATCCCAAAGCAGAATAATACCTTTAATTGTTCCCTTCATAAGAACTGATTTTCTCTTTTATCCAATATACTGGACCTGTCACTAAACTGAAACAGTCACCAGCACAGTAGCCTCCTCTTGGGCTTTGTACAAATGATTCTCCCCGGAGGAGCTAACCTTAAAAGATTCTCTTGTTGAGTCAAACCTTTTAGCCTCCATCTCGGGCTTTGTACGAGATACAAAAACACTATCTTGTTGAGTATAAAAGACTCTCTTGTTGAGTCAAACCTTTAGCCTCCATCTCGGGCTTTGTACGAGATACAAAAACACTCTCTTGTTGAGTATAAAAGACTCTCTTGTTGAGTCAAACCTTTAGGCTCCATCTCGGGCTTTGTACGAGATACAAAGACACTCTCTTGTTGAGTATAAAAGACTCTCTTGTTGAGTCAAACCTTTAGCCTCCATCTCGGGCTTTGTACGAGATACAAAAACACTATCTTGTTGAGTATAAAAGACTCTCTTGTTGAGTCATACCTTTAGCCTCCATCTCGGGCTTTGTACGAGATACAAAAACACTATATTGTTGAGTATAAAAGACTCTCTTGTTGAGTCATACCTTTAGCCTCCATCTCGGGCTTTGTACGAGATTAAAAAACACTCTCTTGTTAAGTATAAAATACTCTCTTATTGAGTCACACCTTTTAGCCTCCATCTCGGGCTTTGTACGAGATACAAAAACAGTCTCTTGTTGAGTATAAAAGACTCTCTTGTTGAGTCAAACCTTTAGCCTCCATCTCGGGCTTTGTAAGAGATACAAAAACACGCTCTTGTTGAGTATAAAAGACTCTCTTGTTGAGTCAATCCACCTTTTAGCCTCTCTCTCTCGGGCTTTGTACGAGACACATAAAAACACCCTCTTGTTGGGTCAATAGCCTCCTCTTAGGCTTTGTATAAGGAAAACCCCTGTTGAGTCAATCAACCTTTTAGCATCAAAATCTGTGCCTCACTCACAGTATACAAACATCAACAACTCCTTCTGCCATCTAATTGCTGTAAGCGGCAAGCCTCTGGATTATTTACATCCACGCCAATGTCCCTCCTTTAGCATAAGAAATTCCTAAGGAAAGATGGCATTGCTCTAAACTGGGTTAAAGTTTTCTCCTTCAGGTTAAAAAATCCCCTATAAAGGAAATTATGGCATTGCTGGATTCACATATCCCAGTTAAAGTAATTCTCCTTTATAATCAGTCACCCCAACAGTTGTGACAAACAAACAAAATATCCCCTTTAGAGATGACAAATTCTCTCTAAAGTCAAAACCCTTCAGTTTCACATCTTGGGCTTTGAACAAGATACAAATAGACCCTTCAGCTTCACATCTTGGGCTTTGAACAAGATACAAACCACATTTAGCTTCACGCCTTGGGCTTTGAACAAGACACCAAAATAACCTTTTTCCTCCCATAGAATAGGAAGAACTACGACCGCTCTGATTTCCCTGTTTCGTTAAACGGGAATACGTAGGCATAAGATTGAAAAAAATATTAGTGAGCATACTAATAAAAAAAACCCAAATTCCAGTATCTCCACCAAATCAAGTTCTTGACAGACTTGCAGTTGGGGTACCATCTAAAGTTCCAGATCATTTCAATCCAATCCAAGCATCCAGACACACTCCATATCACCTAGGGAAGCTGTCCATATCCTTGGAACCAAGCTGTAACACCTCTAACACAAAACACGATCACCAGCTACAAGAGGTAAGCATGAGCTCTTCTAACTCTATGATCCATGCATTTTTTGCTGCACAATAATTTGGCCATATGTTCATAATCATGCATAGAGTGTTTTCCCTCAATCAATTGCTTTGTTTGGATCGTGTATGGAATTTCTGAACCTTCATGTAAATTTTAGGGTTCTTGAGGCTTCTCTTTGATTTCTTATTCCATGTTTAAAATAAATGAATTTAAAGACCATAGACATGATCGTGAGGTAAAAACGAGTAGATTGATATGTAGATTGCATGTTATCATCAAGTATTCAATGAGATTGGATAGAAAACACAAATCTGCAGAAACAGAGGGTGGCACGTGTTCTTGCCATGTTCTTGGCGCCATTTTTTGAATATTTGAATATTTGAATTTTGTGGTTTTATTTAATTGATTCAAAAATTAATTTCTCTCTGAGTTTTAATAATTTTGAGTTGGTTCTTTTTTTAATAATTCACAAAAATGTTAAAATATTTTATTCTCCCAAAAAATCCCAAAAATATTATTTATTTCATATACTTGATATTTTTGTAAAGAATTAATATTTTAATTGTTTTTTTGACATTTAAAATATTTTCTCACTCTTGATTTTTCAAATTTTATGATTTCCAATCATTTTGTGGATAGAAACATAATTTTTGAAACATTAATCCAAGATCACAATTTGTTTTCCACATGTTTAACAATTTTTATCATTTTAATTGAATTTTTATTCAATTAAAATATATTTTGAAAACAAATTAGGGTTTTTGATTAATTCAACCCTCATCAAATTTTCTTTAAACACTATGGGCCTCTTGAGAGAGTGTAAGACCCAACCCTTTGTAAATACAACCCTTTTTGGGCCTCAGTGTATTGTATAAGTCCCGATACCATCAAAAGGTTCGACACGATTGTCGTCTTTTTTACAAAAATCATTTGGGCTTCTCCTTGAGTTGTAAGACCCATCTTTAAACACTTTTGGGCCTCTTGAGAAAGTGTAAGACCCATCCCTTTGTACAAAAAACCTTTTTGGGCCTCAGTCATTGTATAAGACCCACTGTGCTTTCAAAAACCTCGGTGCGATCACCATTTTTAAAAACAAATCATCTGGGCCTACCCTCGTGTTATAAACCCCATTCTTTTTATTTAAACACCTTTGGGCCTCTTGAGAGAGTGTAAGACCCATCCCTTTGTGCAGAAAACCTTTTTGGGCCTCAATCACTTGTATAAGTCCCTGTACAAAACAACAGTGCAATCACTGATAAAACCTTGGGCCTCTCCTTGAGCAGTAAGCCCCAACAGTCTTTTCAAAGCACTTTCTCCTTTAATTTTGAATATAATATTGTTATCAAAGCTTTCTTTGTTGAACAAACTAACCAAACAGCATGGAAGCTCTACAACCGAGTAAGTGTTTACACGCTTTTTTATCCGCTTTCATATATATAACTGTATTGTGGGGCTGCTCGTTGTAAGTCATCTTTAACAAACTTTTATATACTCGTCATATATCCACTGTGTAATACTAGTATAGTTATTTAGAGTTTTCCCCGGCAACTACGTCTAGTACTAGGTAAAGCCCTGTTGGTCACTCTTAAATACAAACAAAACTAGATCCCCATAGGTTTACCAGACATAGTCTTCCCTCCTCTTGGGGTTAAACAATATGGAGACGTGAAAGGCAGCATTCTCGGTGAATCCTTTCTCAGACTGTCACCCTTAGAAACCGTCTAAGAGACTCTACTCCCCAAAGATGATCTTTTCTCTGTGAATGGCATCTCTTGAGTTTCTTCCAAATTCTCGGACTTTCCTGGCTTGATCTATTCTCGGTGAATGGCATGTCTTGAACTTCTCGGGTTTTGGGGACCCACAGGCTTCTTAAAAGCATGCCCGCCTCCTCTTGGGCGTTGTACAAGGACCCTTCGGCTTCTTAAAAGCTCTCATGCCTTCTCTTGGGCTTAGGACCCAGAGACCTCTTTAGGTATAGGATCAGAACCTAGTCTTTAATTTGCTAGAGCTGTGTTTCTGAGTCAAGTGCCAGACCTGTTAATGGGTTGACCTTCATCCCTTAACATACCAGCCTTCTCTTGGGCATTATACAAAGATCATCCACTATCCGAGAATCGATTTCTCAAAACACCAACAGACTTGGATAGTCTCAATACCCTTTGGATTCCCCGTTTCCTTAAAGAACAGGAAATAACCCTGATCCTCTGATCAATCCCAAAGCACAACAATACCTTTAATCGTTCCCTTCATAAGAACGGATTTTCTCTTTTACCCAATATACTTGACCTGTCACTAAACTGAAACAGTCACCAGCACAGTAGCCTCCTCTTAGGCTTTGTACAAATGATTCTCCCCGGCGGAGCTAACCTTAAAAGACTCTCTTGTTGAGTCAAACCTTTTATCCTCCATCTCGGGCTTTGTACGAGATACAAAAACACTATCTTGTTGAGTATAAAAGACTCTCTTGTTGAGTCATACCTTTAGCCTCCATCTCGGGCTTTGTACGAGATTAAAAAACACTCTCTTGTTAAGTATAAAATACTCTCTTGTTGGGTCACACCTTTTAGCCTCCATCTTGGGCTTTGTACGAGATACAAAAACACTCTCTTGTTGAGTATAAAAGACTCTCTTGTTGAGTCAAACCTTTAGCCTCCATCTTAGGCTTTGTACGAGATACAAAAACACGCTCTTGTTGAGTATAAAAGACTCTCTTTTTGAGTCAATCCACCTTTTAGCCTCTCTCTCGGGCTTCGTACGAGACACATAAAAACACCCTCTTGTCGGGTCAATAGCCTCCTCTTAGGCTTTGTATAAGGAAAACCCCTGTTGAGTCAATCAACCTTTTAGAATCAAAATTTGTGCCTCGCTCACAGTATACAAACATCAACAACTCCTTCTCCCATCTAATTGCTGTAAGCGGCAAGCCTCTGGATTATTTACATCCACGCCACTGTCCCTCCTTTAGCATAAGAAATTCCTAAGGAAAGATGGAATTGCTCTAAACTGAGTTAAAGTTTTCTCCTTCAGGTAAAAAAATCCCCTATAAAGGAAATTATGGCATTGTTGGATTCACATATCCCAGTTAAAGTAATTCTCCTTTATAATCAGTCAACCCAACAGTTGTGACAAACAAACAAAATATCCCCTTTAGAGATGAAAAATTCTCTCTAAAGTCAAAATCCTTCAGCTTCACATCTTGGGCTTTGAACAAGATACAAATAGACCATTCAGCTTCACATCTTGGGCTTTGAACAAGATACAAACCACATTTAGCTTCACGTCTTGGGCTTTGAACAAGACACCAAAACAACCTTTTTCCTCCCATAGAATAGGAGGAACTACGATCGCTCTGATTTCCCTGTTTCGTTAAACGGGAATACGTAGGCATAAGATTGAAAAAAATCTTAGCGAGCATACTAATAAAAAAACCCAAAATCCAGTATCTCCACTAAATCAACCCAAAAGCATCAAATCCAAACACATTACCGAAAAGTTCACAAATAATCCAGACACTGTGTTCTTAACGAAATAATCAAAGATTGGGCCCCACATCCACATAGCATCTGTAACCTAACAGACCGCTGTTCAAACTCAGTATGGAATCAGGGTTAATTGGAGACATCTATTTCCCTTCCTTAATCAGCTCAATAGGATAAAAAATGAATCAAACTGTAGTGCCCGAGCGATAGTGACTCAGGACCACAAAAATCGCGCTACAGAAAAAGTGGCGCCCACCGTGGGGCCCTTTTCTTTCAATCTTTGATAGAAAACCTTAAGTTCTCAAAATTTCACAGAAATGGTGACTCTGCTGGGGACACTTTATCTCTTCCCATCTCATAGGTAGAAACCTTAAAAAGTGCCACAACAGAAAGGCGACCACAGTGGGAGACATTCTTGCTTGCTTTCCCAAGGGATGAAACCCTAAATTCGTATCACAGAAATGACAGCTCTGCTGGGGAGTCATTGTCTGTATAGGATCATAAGACTAGAGGTCTAGGATGATTAAGACAAATATATATACTGCTTTTCCTAATTGATATCTGTGTTTATTTTTCTGCTAATGGGAATGCGTGTGATGCCGCATGTGGAAAGATTAAGTATACACCTAAGATATGTGATGGCAATGCGGGTAATCTTACTGGGAGTGAATTCCAGTTAAGAGCCCCCAATCGACCATCAAACTCAGTGGAGACTCCCTTTGCAGATACATTGCCTATACGACTTCGGTTGTTGAAAGTAGTGTGGTCGACTGGGTTGTCTGAGAAGCTGAGGTTTTTAGTAGACTTAAGCCATTTTATAGTGCGGAAGCTATCGGAAATAGTTGTCACGTGATACTACCCTCATCTGAGATCACTCTAGGATACATCAGCTCGCTGGCGATCTGCTTGCTGTTGTTATCCCAGAGGGGTCAATGATTTTGCGGACAGGTACAAAAAATCACCAGTATAAACCTTTGGGGGGGGGGGGGGTAGAGCCTTGACTTCATGACACCGACCCTTTGACCCCATGTTTTTTCTATGTTTTTGTGTGCTGCATTCATGCATTCATTTAAAAAACATTAAAACATTAAAAAAAATCTTCTCTTCTAATCTCTCTTTTTCAAATTAAACTAAGACAATGATTGCAAATGTCATAGAGAAAGGAGATTGCGCTGATGGATTTCGGTAGAAGGAAAACTCATAAGCACACCTTCAAGGTTCCAAAGTTGGAGGATTTGAGAGGTTTGGCGAGAATGATCACCAACCACGAGGCTTTCAGAGCCAAGTATGGGGGACTCCTGTCTCTATTAAGGGTCCATGTAATCGAAGAAATCCTATCCACGCTAATTCAGTTCTACGATCCGGTTTATCACTATTTCACATTCCTGGATTATCAGCTAGCACCAATGCTGGAGGAGTATTCTCACTTGACTGATCTGCATATCACTGATCAAGCTCCCTTTTCTGGACTGGAAGAAATTCCAAAGGATCTGACCATTGCAAGAGCAATTTATTTTGACGAGTCAGAAGTCAGGACTCACATGACGACTAAGGGTGGCATCCAAGGTTTGCCAACCCAATTCTTGATAAAGAAAGCTCTATACTTTGCTAGTATAGGGAACGTGGCCGCTTTCGAGAGCATCTTTGTTTTGCTAACCTATGGGTTATTTTTGTTTCCCAACATCGATAACTTTGTAGATATCAACGCCATTAAGATTTTTCTGATTGGAAACCCCGTGGCGACCTTACTCGCAGATGCGTATCATTCGTACACTTAAGGAATTTGTATAATGGAGGAATGATCACATGCTGTGTACCCCTGCTATACAAATGGTTCACTTCCCATTTGCCCAAGTCTATTGCATTTTGGGATCAAAAGAATACTTTACGTTGGTCGCAGAGAATCATGTCTCTTACCAACTCTGACATCGATTGGTATAATCGAATCTACGACGGGATCAGAATTATTGACCGTTGTGGAAATTTCCCAAATGTACCCCTTATAGGAACTAAGGGAGGAATCAACTATCATCCAGTGTTAGTTCGTCGTCAATTTGGATACCCGGTGAGGCATGTCCCGCGAAATGCTCATCTGGAAGGTCTTTTCTTCAAGGAAGGAGAAAATGACAGGGCACTAAAGACAGAAATAGTGCACGCTTGGAAACACGTTCATAGGAAAGGACGAGAGTCTCTAGGAAAACCAGATTGTGTCTCGATGGAGCCTTATCTCCATTGGGTACAAACTAGAGCTCTCAACCTGAGGATGCCTTAACCTCGTCAGGAAGTTCTTCCATTAAGGGACTCTGCTCTTTATTTCATGTCTGAGACAGAAAAACTTCAGGTTACTCTCAGCAAAGTTCAGCAGGAGAAGAGGTCTTGGAGGAACAAGTACCGTATTCTCAATGTGGAGTGCAAGAAGATACAACAACTGTTAAGAGAAAAAGATGCTCTGATTGAGATTTTAGAGCAACATGCTATAGAAAATCAGGATGACCAAAGGAATTTACTCGCTCCTTTCACTTGGCAAAGGAATGACAACCCGACAACGGCCCAAGAGCCCTAGTCAAAGAAAAGGAAAGCACCCGAACCAGCACCTGAGCTCTCTTCAGAGAGGACTCAGGATCCATTAGTTTAGATTTCCTTTTCCAGTACTTTGTAATCTACTGTATTTCCATTTCCACAATCCTTTGAATTCAATAAAACAGGGTTTCCCCACTGTTTGATATTTGCAATCTAATTGTCGAAGTTTACTTTGAATAAACAAAAATAATTAATAATCATTGCATTCATCATTCTCATAAACGCATTCTTCTTACCTACGAATCTCACGTTTGCATCTCAATTCTAGAGTCAAACTGTCTCATTCGTACAATACTCAGGCCAATCGTCAGAAAAAGATGGATGATCTCGAGGAAGAGAATAGAGAGTTGAGAGAAGAGATCGACACTCTGAAAGAGGATTTGAGAAAGCTTCATAACGACATGCAAGCTCTAGTAGAAGTTCAGATGCAACAACAAAGGACCGTGATCTTGGAGATCACATCAATGCCCATAGTGGAGAAGTATGATCCTAGGTACAAAATGCCGAAATATCGTCCCTGGGGCATGCCTATCAACTATATCCCGGAAGGATATGTTCCACCAATCGCTGAGGATCAGGGAACCACAGCAGGAACCGCTGGGCTTGAAGGTTATAAACTTTGGGAAAGAGAAGATGCCAGGGGCATGGCAGCAACTCCTGAAGGTTACAAACTTCGGGAGGCACCGAGAGTCTCGGCTATAATGACTATACCACCGCCCGTGGTATACACTGTCCCGGAAGGACAAATTCCACAGATACCTTCTGGTGGAAACGACAGCATGTTCGACAGAATGAATGAGTTCTAGGACCAATTCCTGGAGATGCAGAAAGAACTGTAGGCCCTTCGCGGTCAGGATTGATTTGGAAAGGACGCTGCGGACCTCTGCCTGGTCCCCAATGTCAAAGTTCCACACAAGTTCCAAGTGCCCGACTTTGAAAAGTACAAGGGTAACTCTTGCCCTCAGAGCCATTTGGTGATGTATGCTCGACGAATGTCAGCTCAGACAAAGAACCAGGAGCTACTAATTCATTACTTTCAAGATAGTTTAACCGGTGCCGCATTAAGATGGTACATGGGTTTAAACTGCGCTACGATCGGCACATTCAGAGAACTTGGCGCTGCTTTTGTTCAACAATATAAATACAATTTGGAAATGGCACCGGACAGAGATCAACTCAGATCAATGCCACAAAAGGACAAGGAAACCTTTAAGGAGTACGCTCAAAGATGGCGTGAAATTGCCGCCCAGATTTGTCCACCTCTTGAGGAAAAAGAGATGACAAAGATCTTCTTAAAGACCTTGAGCTCATTTTACTACGATAGAATGGTCGCCAGTGCGCCCAGTGATTTCACCGAGATGGTGGGCATGGGGGTTCGTCTTGAGGAAGCAGTCTGAGAAGGACATTTAGTAAAAGACGCTGGATCATCAAGTAATACGAAACGATACGGTAGTGGTCTCCCTAAGAAAAAAGAGCAGGATATCAAGAATATCTCTCTCGAAAAGCAAAGGCGACGATATCAACCAGTAGCAGCTGTAACTCCTGCTATCAATCCCACACATGTTCCTACGTATCAATCTCAGGTTGCATAGAGCCAACCGAATCAACAGCAACTTCAGCAAAGGACACAACAGTCTCTTCAGCAGACTCGTCCTCAGTACAACAACAACCGTACAACACGACCATCAGTGTTTGACGCTATACCCATGTTGTACGTAGAACTGTTTCTATTATTACTAGTCAAGGGGCACGTCCAAACTAAGTCTCCTCTTACAGTACTGGAAAATCCGCCCTTTTGGTTCAAAACGGATCAGACTTGTCCTTACCATCAAGGAGGACCAGGGCACAACATAGAGAATAGTCTCAGTTTCAAATCCAACGTACAAAAGCTCATTAGGAGCGAGGTCTTATCTTTCAAAGATATGAATCCGAATGTTCTCACAAACCCGCTGCCTCAACACGAGAAAGCTACGGTCAATTTGATAGAGGGAGAGTATAACAACACCTATCAAATTCATGATGTACTCTTGTTAAGGGCCAACTTGGTCAAGATGCATTGTAGATAGAGCGGATATGGCCATGTGCCACCTCATAATTATCACCAGTGTGATATCTGCTCTAAAAACAATCAAGGATGTTCCGTGGTGCAAGCAGCTTTACGGGAACAATTGGATCTCTGATTGATCCAAGAGCATCGAGCTCGTGGAGTCAACATGACCTATACGAATTCCAACATCATTCAGAACCACGACATCCGTGCGATGAATGTCAACTTGGTGGTAATGCACTCAAGACAAAGCCAGTATCATAATCTGCCACTGCACGATTATAATTCCTGTCTGACTTGCTCGGTAAACAAACAGGGATGCTCTTTTGTACAAGAGGCCCTCCAGCACCAGATGGATCTTGGGTGGATCCAGCACTACCATGATAGAAATCCTTATCAGATCAACATGATTCAAATCTTTGATATTTGTCTGATGAATACCAGCTTGGTGGAGTTACATGCCAGGCAGGTCCAACTCGGTTTTCTCACTTCACATAATTATCAGAACTGTAAAGGATGTTGTAAGAGTAACCAAGGGTGCACTCTCGTTCAGAGAACTTTACAACACTTATTAAACCACTGGTGGCTTCCAATCTATATGGATGAAGACTTGTAACAAATCAGTGTGCTTAATGGAAACCCTACTAGGTGTCAAAGTCAAGATGTCCGATCTATGGAAACAAACCTGGTAAGGTTGCACTGCATTCAAAGTGGACGTGGCCAGGTGCCACTACATAACTATGAACATTGTAGAGTCTGCTCGGAGAATAACCAAGGATGCTACCTTGTGCGGGAAGCCCTTCAAGGTCAGTTGGATCGTAAAGAGATTCACCCATATCCGAGTCCCGAGCCAATCAACCGGACGCTGGAATACTTCGTTGATCAAATCAGAGACATTGTCATTAATCTCTGATCATCAACAGAACAAGGATGTTTGTACCATCATTTCTCTACTAGATGAATCAAAGGTTCTTAGCCAGGAACTGATTGAAGTTACTTACGACAGTCAGAAAAATCAGAAGGCTCCTGTAGTTATTTATCTACGGGACCGTTACCGTATGAATCAGCTAAGGCGATCCCTTACAAATAGGGTACAACAATGATTAAGAATGGAAAGGAAATTCCATTACCCTCCATCGTGAATATTGCAGACATCAGTCTAGTAACACGGAGCGGTCGAATCTTCAACCGAGGGGTGGGAGAACCTAACAAAGAAAAGAAACTTTTGACAGAAGCTCCTGATCCACCAGTCGGTTAATCCAGTGATACCGACCTTTCAAAAAACATTGATGAGATGCTGAAGCTCATCCAAAGGAGTGAATACAACATTGTTGATCAACTGTTACAAACTCCTTCAAAGATCTCAGTGTTGTTACTTTTACTCAGTTCTGAAGCCCACAGACAGGCTCTACAGAAAGTCTTAGAGCAGGCCTTTGTGGAATAGGATGTGTCAATACGACAGTTCGATAGCATCATCTCTAACATCACTTCCTGCAACAACTTAGGATTCAGTGATGAGGATTTGCCAAAGGGGGGCAAAAGTCACAACACGATGCTCAATATCACAGTTAACTGCCAGGACGATGCTTTAGCCAGCGTACTGGTAGACACAGGATCGGCCATCAACGTTATGCCGAAGTCCACTTTAATACGACTATCATTCAAAGGACCCCCGATGAGGGGCAGCGAGGTCATCGTCAAAGCATTTGACGGGTCTCGGAAAGCAGTTATCGGTGAAGTCGACCTTCCCATAACTATCGATCCTTACACTTTCCTAATCACTTTCCAGGTCATGGACATCTGGGCAACATACAGTTGCTTATTAGGAAGACCTTGGATACACCAGGTTGGGGCAGTCACTTCGACACTGCACCAGAAACTGAAGTTCGTCAAGAACGATCAACTCATCACGGTCTGTGGGAAGCAAGCATTGCTCGTGAGTAACTTGTCATTATCTACTTGTGTAGAACCCGAGGAGGTTGTTGGAACTCAGTTCCAAGCACTTTTGGTGAACACAGAGAATCAGTCAGAGAAAGGAACCTCGATTTCCTCGTACAAAGATGCTCTCGAAGTGATCAGAAATAACAATACAAAAGGATGGGGATAGCTTGTCATTCCTACTGATAATAAAACAAATAAGGGTCTTGGTTTTTCCACAACCTGTAACTAGACAGCTGCTAACGATGAAAGTCTTTATCCCATTCAGGACTTCTTCCACAGTGGAGGTTTCCTTCACCCAGTGCCTCAAATAGTCCATACTATAAACGAGGGAGATTCCTCTGATACGGATGAGGAATGGAAGTCCTATATCAACGAGGACGGTTATATGTCTCAGGAAGAGGTGCCTACGCCCTTTTGCTATCCCGCAGAGAGTCCGAGATTTATACCCAGGTCAGATGTCGAAATGATATATGGAGATTGCGAGCTGGAAGGATGCCGTGCTCCACCAAACTCATTAGAGGAGGACACTTTGATGAAGGACAACTTTGACCACAACTATTATGGCCCAATGGATGGCCTGCTTATCTGGCAGCCGTACCTAGGAGACTTGGGGCAAGAAAATCATCCGAACAATGAAAATCAGCTGAGCGTCATTGAACAGAATACCTGCGTCTCCACCATGTCATAGGATTAACACTCAGGTCATTCATAAAATATCCAGTATGACGATGAATTGGCAAAGCTTGCCAGACTAGAATTCATCAACTACGCTTTTCCTGAGGTCAACGTCATCGAGAGAGATGACTCCTCCAGTTCCAAAGAAGTGTGGGACACCTTAGGACAACCAAGTGGAAAATTTGACTTCATGGTCAAGTACACCACTCCTGAAAGATCTCGTTTCAGGCTCGAAGATATCCAACCAACTGGATGGGGAGATATACCTGAGAGCACAAATATTATGCAAAATACAACTGAGGAATCCTCCTACGACAACTCTGCCTGGGAGACAGATTCCAATGATCCTGCTCCGCCAGAAATCAGCGTCATTTCTGAAGACAAATCAAGGAAAGTACCAGAATTTGTGATTCACTAAGGAGTTCGCTGCCAATGGAATGCTGTCGATGTTCCGAAGATTGTTCATAAGTCAAAGTAATTGTCGTCTTTAACCTTTCACCCTGCCCAGGTGAAATAGATGTTTTGATAGGGCTCACTTTCTGTAAATTTCTCTCTCCGCTCCACCCAAAGCGACAGAGTTTTGTTTTATAGGTCTGTAGTTTCAAGAATCGACTTGTTCATAAATAAAATAACGTCGTTCTGTGATCTCCGCATTAATTGTTGTTTTCTCTTTTCGCTTTTCTCAAAAAATGGTAATCCTAAAAAACAATTCAAAATAAACAAGCAGTTTTTCAAAAAAAATACACTGCACACACTTGCATTTTCTCTATCTCTTCTAAACACAAATCATCACGTCATGCAGATTGCTTGTTTAAAACCCCGTTGAAACATACGATCCGATGCCTTCTCCCGACTTTGAGTTCCCGGTATTTGGGGCTGAAGAAGAAGATGACGACGAAATTCCAGAAGAGATCTCCCGATTACTCAGACAAAAGGAAAGGTCCATTGAACCTCACAAAGAGCCGTTGGAAACAATCAACGTGGGTTCAGAAAAAGAGAGAAGAGAAATCAGGATTGGGGCACTGCTCAGTCCCACTACCAAAGAGAGTTTGACAAAGCTTCTCAAATAATTTCCCGATGTGTTTGCTTGGTCCTATCAGGACATGCCAGGGTTGGATACCAGCATCATGGAACTTCATCTACCGTTGAAATTGGAATGTCCACCAGTAAAACAGAGGTTGAGACGGACTCACCCGGACATGGCCATCAAAATCAAAGAGGAAGTACAGAACTGCACATCAGAATATCCTCAATGGTTAGCCAATATCGTACCTATTCCAAAAAAGGACGGAAAAGTCAGAATGTGTGTCGATTACAGAGATCCGAACAAGGCTAGTCCAAAGGATGACTTTCCTTTACCACACATTGACATGCTGGTAGACAGTACAACAAAATTCAAAGTTTTCTCCTTCATGGATGGATTCTCAGGCTATAATCAAATCAAAATGGCGCCGAAGGACATGGAGAAAACTTCGTTCATGACCCCATGGGGTACCTTTTGTTACAAGGTAATGTGGTTCGGTCTGAAGACGCCAGGGCAACCTATCAAAGGGCCATGACTACTCTATTTCATGATTGCCAAATCTAAAACAAAAGACGAGCATGTTACCCACCTGTCAAAACTATTCGAGCGGTTGAGAAAGTACAAACTCCGCTTGAATCCCAATAAGTGCACATTTGGTGTCCATTCAGGGAAACTTTTAGGGTTCATCGTCAGCCAAAAAGGAATTGAGGTTGACCCTGACAAGGTCAAGGCCATTCAAGAAATACCTTCTCCGAAAACTGAAAAACAAGTCAGAGGATTCCTGGGATGTTTGAACTACATCTCCAGATTCATATTCCTCATGACCGCGACATGTGCGCCAATTTTCAAATTACTCAAAAAGAATCAGAACTGCATTTGGACAGAGGACTGCCAAACTGCCTTCAACAGTATTAAGGAATATCTGTTGAACCCACCGATTCTATCACCTCCAGTGGAAGGAAGACCACTAATCATATACCTCACAGTCTTGGAAAACTATATGGGTTGTGTGCTCGGCTAACAAGACGAAACAAAAAGAAAAGAGTCTGCCATCTACTATTTGAGCAAGAAATTCACCGACTGCGAGACTCGGTACACTATGCTTGAGAAAACTTGTTGCGCTTTGGCTTAGGCAGCCAAACGTCTTCGCCAGTACATGATTCGTCACACTACTTGGTGGAACTCAGAAATGGATCCGATCAAGTATGTCTTTGAAAAACCTGCTCTCACGGGAAGAATTGCCCGTTGGCAGATGTTGTTTTCAGAATATGACATTGAGTACCATGCTTAGAAAGTCGTTAAGGGAAGCATTTTAGCCGATCATTTGGTTCATCAACCGATTGACGATCAAGAATCATTCGGATTTGACTTCCCAGACGAAGATGTCATGTATCTAAAAATGAAAGATTACGATGAACCTCTACCCAGTGAAGGGCCAGAACCAGGTTCCCAATAGGGACTAATCTTTGACGGAGCTGTCAATCATTATGGAAATGGAATTGGGGTAATTATCATAACACCTCAGGGTACCCACATTCCTTTCACTGCCAAACTTACGTTCAAGTGCACAAACAACGAGGCCAAATACGAAGTTTGTATTATGGGTCTCGAAGAAGCGATCGACTTAAGGATCAAGAACTTGGATGTATACGGTGACTCAGCCTTGGTCGTCAATTAGATCAAAGGAGATTGGAACACATACCAATCAGGACTGATTCCTTACAAAGATTACGCAAGAAGGTTGTTACCCTTCTTCAACAAAATCGAGTTTCATCACATCCCTCGTGATGAGAACCACATGGCTGATGTGTTAGCCACTCTCTCTTCCATGATTAGTGTAGGTTAATGGAACGACTTACCCAAGATCGACATAATGCACCTTGAAAGGCCCGCTTACATCTTCACGATTGAAGCAGTCATAGACGACAAACCTTGGTATTACTATATCAAGTGCTTCCTTCAGAAACAAGAGTACCCACCTGGGGCACTAAGGAAAGACGGGAAAACCCTTAGAAGGCTGGCAGGCAGTTTCTTCTTGAGCGGTGATACACTCTATAAGAGAAATTTTGACATTGTCTTGCTCCGATGCATGGACAGACCAGAAGCAGACATGCTAATAAAAGAAATTCACGAAGGATCCTTTGGCACTCATGCCAATGGACACATAATGGCGAGAAAAATTCTAAGAACAGGGTACTATTGGTTAACAATGGAATCCGACTGCTACAAGTACATGAGGAGGTGTCACAAGTGTCAGATATACTCAGACAAAGTCCATGTAACACCAACACATCTCAAAGTTCTCTCTTCCCCATGGCCTTTTTCCATATGGGAAATCGACATGATCGGCATGATCGAACCTAAGGCTTCAAACGGACATCGGTTCATCCTGGTAGCCATTGATTACTTCACCAAGTAGGTCAAAGCAGCGTCATTCCCTAAGGTGACCCGACAAGTCGTGGTCCGTTTTATAAAAAACAATCTCATATGCCGTTATGGTGTTCTAAGCCAGATCATTACTGATAATGGGTCTAACTTGAACAATAAGATGATGAAAGAGTTATGCGCTGAGTTCAAGATCGGACACCATAACTCATCTCCCTACTGACCCAAGATGAACGGAGCGATATAAGCGGCTAACAAGAACATCAAGAAGATCGTTCAAAAGATGGTTGTAACGTATAAAGATTGGCACGAGATGCTACCCTTTGCTTTTCACGGTTATCGCACATCTGTCTGCACTTCAACAGGGGCAACCCCTTTCTCTCTAGTATATGGCATGGAGGAAGTACTCCCCATAGAAGTAGAGATCCCATTAATCCGGGTATTAATGGAAGCTAAGCTAACAGAGGCTGAATGGTGTCAAAGTCGACACGACGAATTAAATCTGATCGAAGAGAAGCGAATCACGGCTCTATGCCACGGTCATTTGTATCAACAGAGGATGAAGAAGATGTTTGACAAAAAGTTTCAACCTCGCGTCTTCAGGAAAGGAGACCTTGTGCTCAAAAAGATACAATCATTCCTCACTAATTCTCGGGGTAAATGGACTTCGAATTATGACAGCCCCTACGTGGTCAAGAAAGCTTTCTTAGGTGGTGCCTTGAGACTTGCAACCATGGACGGAGAGGAATTTTCCTACCCCACAAATGTTGATGTAGTCAAGAAATACTTCGCATAAACTAAAAGAAAAAAAACGTCTCGAAAACCCGAAAGGGCGGTCCAGGCAAAAATTAGAGACATAATAAAAAAAATCATCCCGGTGGATTGGAAATCTCAAAGTACAATCCAGGAAAAAGTTAGGGATAATGGCAAGTAACTACGTCCAACAGGCACAAATTCCCCAATAGCAGTTATGTCGTCCATCAGAAATCTCGACCAGTTCATCTTCAACAGAAGCTCAGGATGTCCAGAATTCAAAGTTAGTAGAAGGATAATGGTCGTTATGTTTCAATGTAGCCCTTTTCCCTTAAATTACCATTTTCTAAACTTTGTAAATACTCTATGGAATCACGCGCTTGGCAGAGTTCCATCCTATCAATAAAATTTGAGCCCTTGTGCTTTTGTTTGCAATTCTTATTTGTTTTAGCTTTTCGGAACGACGTTTTAGCATGATTAATGATTCTTGAAATAAAATAAAAATGAATTTTACTTGTCAAATTTTCTGCTTTTAAAATAAAGATGGCAATTTCTTTTGACTGTTGAACATCGATTGCTTCGCCAGAAGTAATCGAACTTTAGAGTGCAGAATCAAAGTACTCCTTCTAAACCAGTGCGCCTGATCGAAGGATCAGTTATGTCAGATGCGAATACTCCATCTGACATCCTCGGCCGAGTTCTCATCTCCTAAGCCCGATCAACGGTTGTTCTCCCACAGGGACTACTTCTCCTAAGCAAGGCAAAATTTCTATTGTGAACCAGTGATACTTTTTATCCCCCACTGTGGCCGAGTATCCAATCGTGTTCATCCATTAGTCTGTATGTCGTGTCAGTTTTGTCAGCATATACATACATGCATCATGCATTATTGATTTACATTCATATTCATATTGCATCACTATCACTCTAGTTGGTCTTGTCCCCTAGTGATAAAAGTCTTCACAATCGAGTTGCCAGTTCTTTCCTCGTCAAGAAATATTGCATCTGAACAATCTCTCTCCGCCAATTTATTTCTGGATTAGAGTTGGCCCTTGACCACTTTGATAACTTGAACCTCTGAGAAGACCAGAGAAACTTTCGGTAAATGTCACTCTTCGCCATTGAAGATGATATCTTCGCTTTCCCGGATTAAGGAACATCCCCAGAGAAAGCTTCGCAACTAAAGACTTTAAGCAACACATTGATTTTGCTCTCCGGAGAGTCGATGTTAATGAAGTCATCAGTACCTCAAAATTGGGATACATTGTATGGCATTTCTCCGAGAAGATCTCGAAGAAAAGTATGATGTAATATCCCCAAGCGACAGCAGTCTCTCAAGAGACCTTCTTACCCCAGTAGAGTCGACAAATGGCGTCTCCAACAGAGAAGTGTGTGCACCTCTACAACTCAGACAGATGGGTTCCCTAGCAAGTCGAACATCAAAAGTTTTTCCATCGAATGGCATCCCTTCAGGAAAATTCGGCTAGAAGTTTGAGGAAAACCTCTACGAACAGCGTCCCTTGTCAAGAAGTTTATTGGCAAAAGAAACTTAGACCAGTTCCTTGGTAGGAAACCAGGATCGAGGGGAAGTTTATTTCAGAAACTAAGACCAGTTCCTTGGTAGGAAACCAGGATCGAGGGGAAGTTTATTTCAAAAACTAAGACCAGTTCCTTGGTAGGAAACCAGGATCGAGGGGAGGTTTGTATCAGAAACTTAGACCAGTTCCTTGGTAGGAAACCAGGATCGAGGGGAAGTTTATTTCAGAAACTTATACTAGTTCCTTGGTAGGAAACCAGGATCGAGGGGAAGTTTATTTCAGAAACTAAGACCAGATCCTTGGTAGGAAACCAGGATCGAGGGGAAGTTTATTTCAGAAACTAAGACCAGATCCTTGGTAGGAAACCAGGATCGAGGGGAAGTTTGTATCAGAAACTTAGACCAGTTCCTTGGTAGGAAACCAGGATCGAGGGGAGGTTTGTATCAGAAATTGAGACCAGTTCCTTGGTAGGAAACCAGGATCGAGGGGAGGTTTGTATCAGAAACTGAGACCAGTTCCTTAGTAGGAATCGAGGAACGAGAGGAAGTTTATTTCAGAAACTAAGACCAGTTCCTTGGTAGGAAACCAGGATCGAGGGGAAGTTTGTATTAGAAACTAAGACCAGTTCCTTGGTAGGAAACCACGATCGAGGGGAAGTTTGTATCAGAAACTTAGACCAGTTCCTTGGTAGGAAACCAGGATCGAGGGGAGGTTTGTATCAGAAACTGAGACCGGTTCCTTGGTAGGAAACCAGGATCGAGGGGAGGTTTGTATCAGAAACTGAGACCAGTTCCTTGGTAGGAAACCAGGATCGAGGGGAAGTTTACCTTTTCTAAGCATCATTGCTTTGCAAAAGAAGAAAGATGCATGAACGGCCATTCTTAACCACCATCAAAATTTCGGGTATTCCGATATTTAATCCTCTTGCACCCCGAATGCCCGAATACCTTCGTCATTCACACCTTCGGGTCCAAGAAGATTAAATAGGGGCATCTGTCATACCCCAAATTTTGACCACTAAGATTTCCCATCATTGGGCAAATCCTCATCACAATATGGATGGGCCATCATACCTCATTAGTCTCCCCAAAGATGGGTGAGCATCCACTACAATCAAAATTAGGGTTTCAAGCTCTCTCAGAGTTCTTAGACAAAGGATCAATCAAGGAATGACATGATCTTCAACTTTTCTAGCCTCTCAAACATCCCCAATAGATCAAGAGGACTCCCACAACAAGAATCAAGCACATGGCTGCAATATTCTGGGTGGATCAAGCCTCAAAATCAACAGTGTCACCAAATTAGGGTTTTGGTCGACCAAGGCCTCTAGATGGGAATTTTCCTCTGGGCATGAGCCAATGCTTCAAAGAATAACCTAATGTACCCCATGGAACCTCATGGACCCAATCATCAAGTCAATTTAGCCTCATGGGAGGCATTCACCAAAAATCAGGAATTAGGGTTTCTTGACCTAATTCACCCCTAAGTTGACTTTTGGGACAAATCACGAGCCAAGACTTCAAGAGAGGATTTGAGGGTATCTAATAAAAAACATTGATCTATTTGCAATAATGGATTGATCCAAGAAGCTTGATCAACAAGTTCCAAATTCATCAGAACCACAATTAGGGTTTCGCGAGAAAAGTCAACTGTGCCTTTGACTTTTGACCCAGGCATGATCCCAAACCTTGGGACATGATTCAATACACCCTATAACACCCATTGAACATGTTCATCAACTTTGATTTAGGTCAAGGACTTGATTTCATAGAGGATCGCACAGTTTGGAATTCATCTGACAAAAAGTCAACTGTGCACAAAAGTCAACTTTGACTTTTTGAGATTTTTCATAATTATGGTTCCTTAACCCTAAAATGATGTTAATGTGTGATTGGAATCATCATTCATCAAGAAAAATCAAGAAAAGTGGGATAACTTGTAAAAGGGGTAACCATAAAAACTTAGAATTTTTTCTAAGTTATGGAACAAAGTGGCTAGGGTACCAACTTTAGAGGATCATAACTCCTAAACCACAAGGCCATTTTTCGCATCCAAAGCTGGATTTATAGCTCTCATGGCACTCTACAAAAGCTTCAAACATAACTCATTCCAATTCCTCATGGATTTTAAGTTATGGAATGATCAAAATCACAAAAAGTGAAAATGTCACTTTTTTCCAACACTTAGTGAAATTTTCACTAAGTCAGAATCTGCCTTCACTTTTTTCCAAATGTAGGGGCATTTTTCACTTGGATCCAAAAAGTATCAAAACCAGTTATGATCAAACAGTTGTTGTATTATATGGGGGCTTTCAAAAATGGCCAAGAACCCCATCAAATTCCACTTGAGCCATGAGATATGACAATGGAAACATGCCCTGCTGAAAACTGCCAAAGCAAGGCAAATTTGTGCATTTTGCTCGATTTGCCAAATTTGTGCAAATGACAACCACACTTATCCATCTGAACACCTCAAGGGGAGACCAATGAGGAACCAACTCTGATCCCAAGCCTCCCAAGTCCTTGGAACTAAAATTAGCATGCCAAACCTAGAAATCCCTAAAGAGGGGACAAAACTCGAATTTTGTTTTGGAGCATTCAATGGATGCACCAAGGTGGCATGGACTGAGCCATTTCCAACTGAATTCAGTCAGGACTTATCCAAGACCAAGGGAACCAGCAGCCTGTGCCCTAACCTCTAGTCAATGGCTAGAGGAGACTTGGATTCTCATTGATCAATATTGGCCAAACCTATGCAGCAGTTGCCATTCACTATTCCTTGCAAAACAAACTTGCTCTACTATAAATAGAGTTCATTTGTGATCAGTTTGAGTATACCAAAGCCATCTAACAGATGCTTTCCTCAAAATCTCCTATTTCACTCCAAAATTGCCTTCCAAAGCAAGTCACTATCGGGTTTTGAGTTTGAGAGCTATTCCAACCAAACCAATCACACACACACACACCTTATAAACATCATATAAAAGTGATCCAAACACTCACACAACATCTGGAACACCAAAATCACAAAATCACTAGCCAATTGCTCAAGTTCTTGACAGATTTGCAGTTGGGGTACCATCTCAAGTTCTAGATCATTTCAATCCACTCCAAGCATCCAGACACACTCCATAGCACCTAGGGAAGCTGTCCATATCCTTGGAACCAAGCTGTAACACCTCTAACACAAAACACGATCACCAGCTGCAAGAGGTAAGCATGAGCTCTTCTAACTCTATGATTCATGCATTTTTTGTTGCACAATAATTTGGCCATATGTTCATAATCATGCATAGAGTGTTTTCCCTCAATCAATTGCTTTGTTTGGATCATGTATGGAATTTATGAACCTTCATGCAAATTTTAGGGTTCTTGAGGTTTCTCTTTAATTTCTTATTTCATGTTTAAAATAAATGAAATTAAAGACCATAGACATGATCGTGAGGTAAAAACGAGTAGATTGATATGTAGATTGCATGTTATCATCAAGTATTCAGTGAGATTGGATAGAAAAAGCAAATCTGCAGAAACAGAGGGTGGCACGTGTTCTTGCCATGTTCTTGGCGCCATTTTTTGAATATTTGAATATTTGAATTTTGTGATTTATTTAATTGATTCAAAAATTAATTTTTCTCTGAGTTTTAATAATTTTGAGTTGGTTCTTTTTTTAATAATTCACAAAAATGTTAAAATATTTTCTTCTCCCAAAAAATCCCAAAAATATTATTTATTTTATATACTTGATATTTTTGTAAAGAATTAATATTTTAATTGTTTTTTTGACATTTAAAATAATTTCTCCCTCTTGATTTTTCAAATTTTAGTGATTTCCAATCATTTTGTGGATAAAAACATAATTTTTGAAACATTAATACAAGATCACAATTTGTTTTCCACATGTTTAACAATTTTGATCATTTTAATTGAATTTTTATTCAATTAAAATATATTTTGAAAACAAATTAGGGTTTTTGATTAATTCAACCCTCATCAAATTTTCTTTAAACACTTTGGGCTTTTTGAGAGAGTGTAAGACCCAACCCTTTGTAAATACAACCCTTTTTGGGCCTCAGTGTATTGTATAAGTCCCGATACTGTCAAAAGGTTTGACACGATTGTCGCCTTTTTTACAAAAATCATCTGGGCTTCTCCTTGAGTTGTAAGACCTATCTTTAAACACTTTTGGGCCTCTTGAGAGAGTGTAAGACCCATCCCTTTGTACAGAAAACCTTTTTGGGCCTCAGTCATTGTATAAGACCCACTGTGCTTTCAAAAACCTCGGTGCGATCACCGTTTTTAAAAACAAATCATCTGGGCCTACCCTCGTGTTATTAGCCTCATTCTTTTTATTTAAACACCTTTGGGCCTCTTGAGAGAGTGTAAGACCCATCCCTTTGTGCAGAAAACCTTTTTGGGCCTCAGTCACTTGTATAAGTCCCTGTACAAAACAACAGTGCAATCACTGATAAAACCTTGGGCATCTCCTTGAGTTGTAAGCCCCAACAGTCTTTTCAAAGCACTTTCTCCTTTTATTTTGAATATAATATTATTATCAAAGTTTTCTTTGTAGAACAAACTAACCAAACAGCATGGAAGCTCTACAACCGAGTAAGTGCTTACCCGCTTCTTTATCCGCTTTCATATATATAACTGTATTGTGGGGCTGCTCACTGTAAGTCTTCTTTCACAAACTTTTATATACTCGTCATATATCCACTGTGTAATACTAGTATAGTTATTTAGAGTTTTCCCCGACAACTACGTCTAGTACTAGGTAAAGCCCTGTTGGTCACTCTTAAATACAAACAAAACTAGATCCCCATAGGATTACCAGACACAGTCTTCCCTCCTTTTGGGGTTAAACAATATGGAGACATGAAAGGCAGCATTCTCGGTGAACCCTTTCTCAGACTGTCACCCTTAGAAATCGTCTAAGAGACTCTACTCCCCAGAGATGATCTTTTCTCTGTGAATGACATATCTTAAGTTTCTTCCAAATTCTCGGACTTTCCTGTCTTGATCTATTCTTGGTGAATGGCATGTCTTGAACTTCTCGGGGTTTGGGGACCCACAGGCTTCTTAAAAGCATGCCCGCCTTCTCTTGGACGTTGTACAAGGACCCATCGACTTCTTAAAAGCTCTCATGCCTTCTCTTAGGCTTAGTACAAGGACCCAGAGACCTCTACAGGTATAGGAATAGAACCTAGTCATCAATTAGCTAGAGCTGTCTTTCTGAGTCAAGTGTCAGACCTGTTAATGGGTTGACCTTCATCCCTTAACATACCAGCTTTCTCTTGGGCATTATACAAAGATCATCCACTATCCGAGAATCAATTTCTCAAAACACCAGCAGACTTAGACAGTCTCAATACCCTTTGGATTCCCCGTTTCCTTAAAGAACAGGAAATAACCCTAATCCTCTGGTCAATCCCAAAGCACAACAATACCTTTAATCGTACCCTTCATAAGAACTGGTTTTCTCTTTTACCCAACATACTAGACCTGTCACTAAACTGAAACAGTCACCAGCACAGTAGCCTCCTCTTGGGCTTTGTACAAATGATTCTCCCTGACAGAGCTAACCTTAAATAGACTCTCTTGTTGAGTCAAACCATTTAGCCTCCATCTCGGGCTTTGTACGAGATACAAAAACACTCTCTTATTGAGTATAAAAGACTCTTTTGTTGAGTCAAACCTTTAGCCTCCATCTCGGGCTTTGTACGAGATACAAAAACACTCTCTTATTGAGTATAAAAGACTCTCTTGTTGAGTCAAAACTTTAGCTTCCATCTCGGGCTTTGTACGAGATACATAAACACTCTCTTGTTGAGTATAAAAGACTCTCTTGTTGAGTCAAACCTTTAACCTCCATCTCAGGCTTTGTACGAGATACAAAAACACTCTCTTGTTGAGTATAAAAGAATCTCTTGTTGAGTCAAACCTTTAGCCTCCATCTCAGGCTTTGTACGAGATACAAAAACACTCTCTTGTTGAGTATAAAAGAATCTCTTGTTGAGTCACACCTTTTAGCCTCCATCTCGGGCTTTGTACGAAATACAAAAACACTTTCTTGTTGAGTATAAAAGACTCTCTTGTTGAGTCAAACCTTTAGCCTCTATCTCGGGCTTTGTACGAGATACAAAAACACGCTCTTGTTGAGTATAAAAGACGCTCTTATTGAGTCAATCCACATTTTAGCCTCTCTCTCGGGCTTTGTACGAGACACATAAAAACACCCTCTTGTCGGGTCAATAGCCTCCTCTTAGGCTTTGTATAAGGAAAACCCATGTTGAGTCAATCAACCTTTTAGCATCAAAATCTGTGCCTCGCTCACAGTATACAAACATCAACAACTCCTTCTCCCATCTAATTGCTGTAAGCGGCAAGCCTCTGGATTATTTACATCCACGCCACTGTCCCTCCTTTAGCATAAGAAATTCCTAAGGAAAGATGGCATTGCTCTAAATTGAGTTAAAGTTTTCTCCTTCAGGTTAAAAAATCCCCTATAAAGGAAATTATGGAATTTCTGGATTCACATATCCCAGTTAAAGTAATTCTCCTTTATAATCAGTCACCCCAACAGTTGTGACAAGCAAACAAAATATCCCCTTTAGAGATGACAAATTCTCTCTAAAGTCAAAACCCTTCAGCTTCACATCTTGGGCTTTGAACAAGATACAAATAGACCATTCAGCTTCACATCTTGGGCTTTGAACAAGATACAAACCACATTTAGCTTCACGTCTTGGGCTTTGAACAAGACACCAAAACAACCTTTTTCCTCCCATAGAATAGGAGGAACTACGATCGCTCTGATTTCCCTGTTTCGTTAAACGGGAATACGTAGGCATAAGATTGAAAAAAATCTTAGCGAGCATACTAATAAAAAAACCCAAAATCCAGTATCTCCACCAAATCAACCCAAAAGCATCAAATCTAAACACATTACCAAAAACGTCACAAATAATCCAAACACTGTGTTCTTAACGAAATAATCAAAGATTGGGCCCCACATCCACATAGTATCTGTAACCTAACAGACCGCTGTTCAAACTCAGTATGCAAGGTTAATTGGAGACATCTATATCCCTTCCATAATCAGCTCAATAGGATAAAAAATGATTCGAATTGTAGTGCCCAAGCGATAGTCACTCAGGACCACAAAAATCGCGCTACACATATATCATTTGCTTCACGGCTGCAGATTGATTTGTCCAGAAAGTTCCAAAAGGTTTCAGGTCAATTCAAGCACATCAACACACTTCTTGGAGGTCAAGGAAGTTGTTAGCATCAAGATATAGCATCTGTAACACCTCTATCGAGGAATTCAATTCTCACTTGCAAGGTAAGTTTTCTCAACAACTGAAATCTATGATTCATGCATCATTCTTGATCATTTGAGTCACAGATATGTTTGTCATAATATAAGGATCATTTTCCCTCAGTCAATTGCATGCCGTCTTGAATATATGGGATTTCATTTTAAATTTTCAAATTAGGGTTCATGTGGTTGTGTGATTAATTCCTTTTGATACACTGAATATAAATGAAATTCAATGATACGACTCAATTCCTGGTGAAAGTTCTAACAAGTTTAATGTTTACATCAAATCATTTCATTATGTATTAAGAAAGCTAGCATTTGAATATGATGAAGATGATGATGAACACGAAGTTGAAGATGATGGTGGCCATGGCGCCCTTTTTAAAAATAAAATGATATTTTACTATATTATTATTTTGGTGAAAATAAGTTGATGAATGTATCACCACCCCAGTGGTTAAAGCACGCATTTTAAGTATTTAAGTGTGTGAGGTATGGGGTTCAAATTCCCCTCTATATTATTTTCACCACACACTCCTTGTCAACCCATAGCGCATGGCTCAGATGGTATTACTTTAAACCCATCACCCCAAGGGCGTGAGTTCAACCCTTGTGAGGGGCATTCCTTCTTTTTTATCACTATTTTTCTCACTTCTCTTCACAACTTCATTCAATTATTTCAATAAGAAAAATTAATTATGTTGAGCCAATTTTTTGCACAATTCTCCTTTATCTTCCCTTTTTTAAGAATCTATCAAAAAATCCCAAAAATAATATTTATTTTGACATTTTTATTAGGTTGAAAACTAGTACTTTTTAAGTATTTTTCATGCCTTTTCATGATTTCTTTTGATTCTTTTCTTGACCTAATTATACATATGTGTCTTTATGGTCATAATATATTTTGTCTAAGTTTTATTTGATGTACATAACATGTTGCCTTGACTTATACACCATTCATACACCATAATTAAATGTTATTTCTTTTGAAAAATCTTTTGATTATTGGATTATTAGTTGAAACCTTAGGGTTTGTTCAACTAATCTTTTTGAAAACATCTTGATACATGACTAGGGCTATCACTTGAGTTTGGATTCCCCAAACTCCTTGATTCAACCATGTTAAAATTTCTTGTTCATGTGCTTACCTTCATGAAACTTCCATTAGGGTTTTATTTACCCTTTGCTATATTCATATGTTCTTTGATTCATCTTGAATACATGCTTACTTGAACTTCTTTGTGATTGCTCCTATAGATCAAATCTTTGCACACATTTTCAAGTATTTCCTTCATAAACTCCCACCATGATGAACATATCTACTTTTCTGATGCTCATTCACATGTTGATATACCATGCTTGATCACAATCTTGGTCATTTCATCCTTGATGACTACATTTGTGTAAAAGCTTAATCAATTTTGTCTTGTTAAGTTTTTCTTGACATTTATGTTTATAAAACTTGCATTCATACAATTGTTGCATTTCAATACTCATCCTTAAGTTTAGACTCAGTTTAAACTTTAAGATCCTTTTCAAACTATAACTCTGTTAAAACCCTAGGATCCCCTTTGATGTTCTTAACCTTAATATAAACTTAGGATTCCCCTTGAAGTTTTCAACTTCTTTCAAATCAAAACCATAGCCCCTTTGTGGCTTCAAACCTCAAAGTCAAACCCTAGCCAACCTTTGACTTCAAATTCAAAACTTTTCCCCCAGGGATGAGACATAAATCATCTTTATGGAAGAGATGTCTCTTCTATTCCCCACAACATAAATCAAACATTTCAAACTTTTTTCCATTTAAGTGATGTAAGCGGCACACTTGTTGATTCAAAATCCAAACCGGAGTCCTTCTCTTATTATGGTACAAAGACACTTCTTTCATTTAAGTGATATAAGTGGCACACTTATTGATTCTATATCCAAGTCAAGGTTCTTCTCTTAGTATGCAAAAACTCATTTAAAGGAAGATGTGGCATTACTCTGGATTTTCTACATCCAAGTTTAAAGCTTATTCCCTTAATATCTTCTTTCTAAAAATGTTTGTGGTGAATAGGTGACATATCTCCCTCAAGATGACAACTTGTCTCTTCTCTCAAACCCAACCAACCCAATTCCACCCATTAGTAGGTGGGATCGCTCTAATTTCTCAACTTCCTTTTGAGAATACGTAGGCATTAGATTGCGAGATCTTAGCGAGCATAGTAATAAGTAAAACCTTTAGGTTCATACACCTTTACACTACAAAAACAACCAAAAACATTTCCCACTCTTATCACTCACTCAAAACAGTCAACAAATCCCCAATATACAACAGACTACCTAATCAACAGTAACACAAATATACACAAGAGGTTTCTATAAGATACTAAAGATACTTTGGGTGCTAGTACCTTCCCTTAGTATAAACAATCCCTGATTCCTGATCTCTTAGTGCTTTGCTTTTCATTGCACACACACACATGGGTTTATTCTGATTTTCCCCCTTCCCTCTTTTGAGATAGATTAAAAGTTCAAATGTGGGGAGATCCTCAAGAAAAATCGCTTGCTACAGGTTGGTGTAAGACCCTAATTTTGACCCCTAATATTCCACATATCATTCGCATCTCATTTTGCATATTATACCACAAACAAGATCACACATTGGTTCCCTTGTCCCTTTCTTCTTTGTGTTTATGCCATGCAGGGTTTACCGAGCATCTGTGTGTTTCTTTTTCACTTTATTGCTTTACTTACTTATATTTTACTAACCTTAACGAAAACCCAAAAAATATTTTGTTTTCTGTTTATTGACATTTTCAGGGGAAGAACATGTCAAAAATGCCAAAATAATAGTCCCACAGCTCGAATGAATTTTATCTGAGAAAAGTCAAAGTTGATCCGCAATCATGTCAAATTTATCTGATCAAGAGTTTCCAAGATTTAATGGATCATTATTCAAGGAATTCCAAGGTTCATGTGTTTACTTCCATGCCTTCTTTGACGAGCAAAAGAATCGAGCCAAACCACAACAGTGCATTCAAAAGGAGTATTTTTTCAAAATTTGCACTAAGTAACCGATTATCATATAGTCCGTAATCGGTTACCCTCGTGAATTTTTGAAAAAATGGCAGCAAATTCAAATTCATCAATTGGCACCAATTTTCATCATTTTGATCACATTTGGAATATTCTAGACCACCTCATTTTAATTCCCCTACATCACTTTGATCATTTTCTACCATACACCTCCACTAATCACCACTCTTTTGTTAATTTCCCTCCAAATTCAAATTCCAAGCCTAATATTGATCTTCCAAACCACCAAATTCCCAAGCCTAAACTCTATAAATAGAGGCCTCATTTCATTCATTTCACAAGCTTTTGATAGCCAAAAAACCTCTTGCAAATTCTCTTCCCAACCACAAAATTCACCAAAGCTCACTTTTCTTCTTTTGAAAGTTAACAAGAATTCACATTGAATCTTGTTCAACTTTGAGCTAAACATTCATCCAAACTTGTTTTCTTCATCAATTCTCATAGATCAAGGCTTTGGTGTTTGGATCTTGAAGCAACTTGAAGGAATTTTCTGATTTGAAGTGGTAATTCATCTTTCACCATTGTTGAAGTTTCATCTTCATCTTCCATAATGTAGATCTTTGGAGATCTTTGTTACTTGATCCTTTGGAACTTGTAATTGTGTTTAATTGCTAGTTTTTGCTATTATTTTACTTTAAATTTCGTGCAATTTCAGTTCCATGATCACAAGGTGTTTGTAAAAAGATTTGAAAATGGATAATGCTAAATTTTGCACAATTTTCTGCATTCTGGTGCAGAGTAACCGGTTACTCTGTGTTAATTTTGAAAAATTGGGCTTATTTTGAACTAAGTAACCGGTTAGTAGATATGCAGTAACTGGTTACTTCGAAACAGAATGCACATTTTGGCTTGTTTTTTGGACTGTTTTGGTTCCTTTTCCATTTTCTTCCCTTTCCTTTTGTTCTTAGCCTTAGATCACATAATTGTGTGGTTTAATTTGGCTTTCTCTTCATCTATTTCCCTTTTCTTTTGATCGATGAAAGTCTTATGGATCATAGAATTCCGTTGTTGAATTTTGATCAAGACTAGATCGCTACCTTCTTTTCTTTTCGTGCGGTATTGCTTTCGGATGACGATCTACATATCGTTCATCTACGATGCATTAGCACAAAGACCTATTGACCGGCCTCATTGTAGGGTAATTACTCCATAAATTACTCGGCGATTGCTTAACATAGAGCAACATATGTCCCGTATCGAAAAACTATAAAAAATTATTGATTATTTGTCTTTTGGTTCAACACTTATGAGACTTGTTATTAGGAGGCTTTGGTCTTATCAATCCTCTAATGAGTTCTCATTAACCTTGACCTAAGTGCAATTATTCAATCATTATTGATCACTTACTCTAACAACTAACAACTAATCACTAACTTCTAACTTTTACTTTTATGCTTCCTTCTCACTCCCTATCTCTCTTTTACTTTTATGCTCCATTATTATCATTTCATATCATGTTTATGCTTCTGTAATTTTTCCTTTGTCCGTTGGACACATGTTTATGCTTTTGCAATTTTTCCTTTGTCCGTTGGACACATGTTTATGCTTATGCATTTTTCTCTTTGTCCACTTGGACCAAAAACATTAATAAAGGCCAAAACCTCTAAAAAAACTTGTGCTTCTAATCTTGGACTATGGTTACTGTCCTTTGCAATGGGCATGGAGTTTTGCACCTAGAACTTGGACTTCAATGCTATTCTTGGATCCTCGGACTTAGAACTAGGGCTTTTGCCCTTTGCTTTGGAATTATGGCTCGAAGACTTTGGACTTCAATGCTATTCTTGGATCCTTGGACTTAGAACTAGGACCTTTTCCCTTTGCTTTGGAATTATGGTTCGAAGACTTTGAAGACTTGTGCTTTTGCTTTGTTTATGGTGAAGATAGCTACATTTATGGTTAGATCTTTCTTATCCTTAGCTTTTATTTTATGCTTTAGGATAGTCACTTCTTCTCCACCCCATTCTTCAATTTTCAAAACTTTCTCCCTTTTTCAAAACCTTTTTGCTTTCAAAACTATCACCTCTTTCATAATCAAACCTTGACTTTGTCAAGTGATTTTCCTTTTTTTTCTTTTCATTTCTTAACAAATGCTAAACTGCATAAGCATATTGACACCTTTTTCAAAAGACTTTAAAAAACACCAAACTCATCAAACTCTTTTTGTGCCCTTGTGTACTTTTCCTTTAACTTTTTCATAAGTTCAGACATGATTCATTTCTTTAAGTGGAATTATTCGCCTGGAAATGACGACTTGTCTTTAAATTTAAAATCAACCAAAACAAACAAATTTCATTATTTGTACCACGAACTGCGGGGTTTTGATCCTACATTTCACATCGTGGGTACGTAGGCATGAGATGACAAGTCTCTCCAAACACAAAAATCTTAAAAGCAATTTCTCTTTTCATCTCCTCAATCACTTTTCAAGCAAACATTTTCAGACTAAAAGCGGTAGATATTTCAAAGGGTTCCTATAGAGTACTATAGACATTTTGGGTGCTAACACCTTCCCATTGCATAACCAACCCCCCTTACCCGGTTTCTCTTCACTTGTTCTTGTTTAGAGCTTGTGTAGGTTTTGTTCTCACTTTTTCCTTTCCTTTTTGGATAAAATAAAAGTGTGGTGGCGACTCTTGCTTTATGAGTTAAGTTAATCAATAGCTTACACTCACGATTTTGCCGCTACAGTTGGTTTTGAGATGATTTTGAAAATAGCTTTACGTTGGATCAAATTTTGACTTGCATTGCAAAATAGTTTGAAAAATGGTTGTGAAAACGTTCAATTGATGGTTAGAAATGAATTGAAATCAATGGTTAAAGATGATGGATACGAATAGTAATGTGAAAGGTGCAAATTGGAGCGCAAAGGGGTGCGAATTCAAATGCAGTGACACAAACTCAAGCACAAGGCGTAAATCAAATGCCACAAGATCCAAATATACATATAAGCATTCAATCAATGAAAAAAAAATACAAGAATGTACACAATATTTACATCACACATTCACAATAAACAAATCGAAAATGTAAAATGAAAGAAAACATGCACTAATTAGAATCATGACACAGACGAGAATCAAATTCGCGTATGCGAAGACGTGCAAAGGCTACCAAAAGAAAGTAAATCCGATATAAAAATAACGACGTTGGATTGTTGAAAATTAGCATAAATCGAAATATGTAAGTTGCTAACGCGTAAGCGGTCATCGCAAATCGAATAGAGAAACAATAATATTATAAAATCAAATGAGAGCAAAAAGTTACAATTCGAAACGTGAATTGGTAAGCTAAAAAAAAGAGAATTGCTGCTATGGTAAACCATCAGACGCGTGTACAAAATTGAAATGCAATGATAATTAATTAAAAAATACCGCACATAAACCGATAAAATCAACCATAGCTTGCTATACTTAACGTGATCATCGCAATATGGATCAAAATCGTGCAGATCTAAATTTATCAAAAAGAAATGTGAAGCGAAAATAAAATAAAACGTGTTAAAACAAAAAATTCGACAATGTTGCTAACACAAGAATGCGTCATCGCAACCAGATCGAACCAACACAAATGTCATGCATCATATACACCTATATATAAACAGCGTATCGATATGATTATATCAAAATAATATACTAAAAATAGAATTAACTGTGACGAAGGGGTTCCTTAGTGCTTTATTTTAATAATGTCTGTAGTGTGCAATTTTTGTCGGTGACGCGACCACCTTACCGCATTGGTTGGAATTGGGGGCTACTTTCTGATTTCTTATTTATCCTATGAAGCTGGAAAGGAAAGGGAAACTATCTAAAACTAACCTTTCACACAAATGTATTCTTTAACAAATGCTAAGAGATTGGGGGGTCCGGGGTCAGGTTATACAATGGGGAGTTGTCAATTATCCATCCTATATATGGTTATCCATAAATTGTTTGGCATTTTATTTTGTTATCTACCTACTGGTGTTTATCTGTCATAAATTGGGAAAGTTTATTTTTTGGGAGAGTTGAGAGAGTATTTTTGTTGTTTTTCGGGTTTTTCGACGTTTTTGGTAAGGTATTGGACCTAAGGTTTTTGATTAGTGTGCTCGCTAAGATTTCGCAATCTAATGCCTACGTATTCCCATTAAAGAAAATAGGAAAATCAGAGCAATCATAGTTCCTCCTATTCTATGGGAGGAAAAGATATTTGGTGTCTTGTTCAAAGCCCAAGATTGAAGCTAAAGGTTGTTTGTGTCTTGTTCAAAGCCCAAGATTGAAGCTAAAGGTTTAAATGAGTGAGAATTTGTTATCTCTAAAGGGAGACATCTCATCTGTTTATCACAGTTGTTTGGGTAACTGATCATAAAGGAGGATTAGTCCTGAGGAGAAAAATTTAACTCAGCGTAGAGCAATGCCATTATTTCTTAGGAATCTTCCATGCTAAGAGAGGGACATTGGCTTGGATGTAAATAATCTAGAGGCTTGCCACTTACAGCAATTAGATGAAAGAAGGGTTTTACCAGGATAAAGAGGGACTACAACTTGGATTTTTGAATCAACAAATGTGCCACTTACAGCATTTATTTGGGATTAAGGTTTGTTGGATTATCTGTTTTGAGTGTGTGATTGTACAGAGAAATGTCTTTCTACTGAGAGATTTTGATTTCCTCTAAGGGGTGTTGCTTTTTGTGTGCCTTGATAAAAGCCCAAGGTTGAAGCTAAGAGGTTGACTCTGTTTTTAGGGAGATTATTATACAAAGCCTAAGAGGAGGCTGAAGAATACTGACTCTTTTGGGGAAGTTGTTATTTGTCTTGTACAAAGCCCAAGATTGAGGCTAAAGGGGTTTTGACTCTTTTGAGGGGATATTTAGTCAGTCTTGTATAAATCCCAAGATTGAGGATAAAAGTGTGATTCCACTAGGGAGGGGTTTTATCTGTCATGTACAAGGCCCAAGATTGAGGCTAAAGAAAAGTTGACTCTACTGGAGAGGTTTTATCTTTCTTGTACAAAGCCCAAGTTTGAGGCTAAATAATAGTTGACTCTACTGGAGAGGTTTTATCTGTCTTATACAAAGCCCAAGATTGAGGCTAAACGTTATTAACTCAACTGGAGAATATTTATATGTGTCTTGTACATAGCCCAAGATTGAGGCTAAAATTTGCTGAGGAACGATCATTATACAAAGCCTAAGAGGAGGCTGGATAGAGGAATTTCTTATACGAAGCCTAAGAGGAGATAACTTCTGCAGAGGATTTATTGATATCTAAAGGCAGGTCCAAATTAGGGAATCAAATCTTGCTGAGAATTGCAGAAGAGTTGAAATATCAGATGCCTTGAGGTTTTGATTAAGGGTTCATTGACAGTAGTTTGACCCTAGCTGGGGAATTTAGGATGGAAGTTTTAACAGGTGGAGCTTTTTACCTTTGAAGGTTTTAACTCTGTTGGAGACTGATGAAATGATCAGGGTTATTTCCTGTGCTTTTAGGAAACTTGAGGGTTTCTTTGAGATCCAAGAGGAGATGAGACTGTCCAAGTCTACTAGTATGAAGAGGTTGATCTTTGTATAATGCCTAAGAGGAGGCCGATGTTTTAAGGGATGAAAAACAACCCTAAACTGGTTTGATGTTTTGACTCTTGAAAGGACTGCTCTAACAAAAGATGACTAGGTTCTGTCCTATACCTTTAAGAGGTCTTTGGGTCCTTGTACTAATCCCAAGAGGAGGCTGAGAACTTCTAAGAAGCCTGAGGGTCCTTGTACAAAGCTCAAGAGGAGGCTGGGATGCTTTTAGGAAGCCTGTGGGTCCAAAGCTAAGAAAGGTTCAAGAAAGGTTTCACCGGGAATTAATCCTTTCTTTAGTGAACAGTTCTAGGTTTTGAAGAAATTCAAGAGAGATTTCACCGGGAATTAATCCTCTCTGGGGGGAAATGATTTTCTTGACAAATTTCTAATAGTGTCAGTCTTGAGAAAAGTTTCACCGGGAATAATACCTTTCTCTGTTCCATATTGTATAAGCCCAAGAGGAGGCAAGACTGTATCTGGAATTTCCTATGGGGAATTAGTTTTGACTTTGTTTAAAGAGTGACCAATGGGTTGATCTAATCCTAGACCTAATTTCCAGGGAAAACTCTAAGCAGATATACATGCATATACATACTGATGAAATATTTAAACAAGTATGTAAAAGAAAGCTGGTAGAACTTACAGGTGAGCAAGCTTCCAGTGTTACATCTGTATGGTTAGTTATTCAAGAAATTGAAGAAATTTTTTATAACAATTATGGATTTGAACTTAAATCACAAGGAAAATTGTTTTAAAAAGAAGTTTGGGGCGTATACTTAAGGAGAGGCCCAGATGAATTCTTTTGAAAAGGGGACGATCGCGTTGTAGTTTTGAAAACAACAGAGGGACTTATACAATGACTGAGGCCCAAATTTATTATATTTAAAAGAGATGGATCTTACACTCTATTAGAGGCCCAAAGTTTATTTTTGCACAAGATATGGGGATTACAACTCAGAGAGATGACCAGATGAAAACAGTGATCACACCGTTATTTTGAAAACTGTACTGGGTCTTATACAATGACTAAGGCCCAAATTATGTTTGTACAAATGGGGGGTTAGGTATTACACTTTATTAGAGGCCCAAAGTGTTTAAAAATTAAGAAATATGGGACTTACAACACAAGGGTAGGCCCAGATGAAAATTGTTTGAAGACGACGATCGCGCCGAGATTTTTGAAATTGTATCGGGACTTATACAAGGGCTGAGGCCCAAAAAAGGTTTTGTGTGACAAGGGATGGGTATTACACTCTATTAGAGGCCCAAATTGTTTAAAAAAAACTGGGTGAAAATGGGACTTACAACACAAGGGCAGGTCCAAAGAAAGACAATAATCGCACCGTCGTTTTGAAAATCGTATCGAGTCTTATACAATGACTGAAGCCCAAAAATGGATTTATTTACAAAGGGATGGGACTTATACTCTATTAGAGGCCCAAGTTGGGTTAAAAAAAGTTTGTGAGGGTGGAAATAATCAAAACCCTAATTTGAAAAAAAAATTATTTTAATTTGAATAAAAAATCAAATAAAATGATCAAAATTATCAAACATGTGTAAAACAAGTTATGATCTAGGATGAATGTTTGAAAAATCATGTTTTACCCCTAGAATGATTTAAAAATCATTTGAGTTTGAAAAATCAAGAAAAAGAAATATTTTCAAATGTTTAAAAAATTGAATATATAAAATAAATAATATTTTTGTGAAATTTTTGTAGAATAAAATATTTTAACAATTTTTTGAATTTTGAAAAAAATAATTAATTCAAAAACATAAAAATTCAGAGAGAAAATAATTTTTGAATTAATTAAATAAAATAACCAAAATTTAAAAATTCAAAAGTTTGAAAAAGGGCGCAAAGAACACCCGGTTCTTGCCCGCGTGCCATGTTTTTCCCCAATTTGCATTTTCTCACTTTTCTCTCTGATTACGCAATGGTTTTGCATGATTCAATTACCAATCTCACTCGTTTTAAATAAGGATCACAACCATATAGATTAATTAAATTTATATTGAGTATGGAGTGAGAAATCAGAGGAAAATCTCAAGAACCCTAATTTCAGCATGAACACAACGAAATTCCATACATGATTGATTCATGGCAATTGATTGAGGGTTATTACTCTACATACATGCAGGAACAAGATGGTAACTCAAAAATTCATTTATGATGCACGTAATATGGAGTTTGAGAGTGTTAGGCTTACCTCTTGCAGCTGGTGATCGATCTTGATGATAGAGATGTTACAAATGTGTTGTAAGGACCTGGACATCTTCACTATACCCTATGGAGTGTGTTGAGACGCCTACCCTTGATTGGAGATGCTTGGATCAGCTTGTGGTACCTCAACTTCAACCTTGCCAAAACCTTGAGCAACTGACTGGTGATTTTGTGATTTAGGGGTTCCAAATGTGTTTCAAGGCCATGGATCACTCATATATGATGTTTATGAGGTGTTGGCATGATTGGTTTGGTTTGAATCACTTCCAATTTCAAAATTCGATAGTGACTTGAAATCCAAGGCAAATTTGGAGTGAAAGAGAGATTTTGAGTAAAGCATCAGTTTGGGTACTTTGGTGTCCTCAAACTGATCACAATTGATGTCTATTTATAGTGCAACAAGTTTGTTTTGGCATCAATAGTGAATGGCAACTGGTACAGGTCTGTGGCCAATGGTTGCATAAAGGAATCCAAGTCTTCTTTGGCCATTGACTTGGGTCAGTGCAGCAGGACTATGGTCCTTTGTTGCAGGGCTAAGGCTTGACTCATTCAGTGATCAAGGACTCAGTCCATGCCACCCCAATGAACCTCTTGAATGCCCTAAAACAAAATGGAAGTTTTTGGATTTGGAACATTGAATTCCACGTGCCAAAAAAGGTGGTGTCTTGACTTGCAAGGCTTGTGGATCAGAGGTACTAGGTTAGATAAGATCCTTACATGTTTTCAGATGTGTGACAAGGCTTAAGGTTGCACAATTTGGACAGCTCGAGCAAAAGTGCACAAAACTGCCTTGTACATGACAGTTGGAAAATGCCATTTTGGGAGGATCATATCTCCTTGCTCAAACAGAATTTGGAGATGATCTGGTACTTATTGGAAAGCTCTTATGTCATAATTTAACTTTTATTCCCAAGAATGGTCTTGGTTTATCTTGGATCAAGGTGAAAAATGGCCTCAAAGTTGGTAAAAAGTGAAACAGATTCTGACTTAAAATTTCACTAAGTGTTGGAAAAAGTGGCCCTTTTCACTTCTTGTGATTTTGATCAATCAATAACTCAGAATCCATGAGGAATTGGAATGAGATGTAGTTGACATATTTGAAGTATGTAAGATGAAATTTCATTTGAGCTTTGAATGGGAGAAAAAGGCCTTGTGGTTTAGGAGTTATGACCTTGCAAAGTTGGTATGAAATCACTTTGGTTCCATAACTTAGAAAAATTTTGGTTCTCATGGTTGCCCCTTTTGCAAGAAACCTCACTTTTCTTGATTTTTCTTGATGAATGATGATCAAATCCATACATTAACATTTTTTTTTTTACTTAGGGGAACGATATTTGTGAAAAATTCCAAAAAGTCAAACTTGATTTTGGGCACAGTTGACTTTTTGTCAGATGAATTCCAAATTGTGTGATTCCTTATGAAATCAAGTCCTTGATCTAATTCGAATCTATTGGATAGATTCCATAGGTGTTTTAGGGTGTCTTGAACCATGTCCCAAGGTTTGAGAACATGCATTGGTCAAAAGTCAAAGATATAGTTGACTTTTTCTTCAAAACCCTAATTGTGGTCCTAATGAAATTGAAACTTGTGAATCAAGCTTCTTGGATAAATCCATTATTTGAAATGGATCAATGTGGTGTATTAGAGGGCTTCAAATCATGTCTTGAGGTCTTGGTTCATGTCTTGTCTCAAATGTCAACTTAGGGGTGAATTAGGTCAAGAAACCCTAATTCCTGATTTTTTATGAATGCTTTCCCTGAGGTTGTTTTTACTTGATGATTAGGTCCATAAGGTCCCTTTGAGCACCTTGGGTCATGTTTTGAATTATTGGCTCATGCCCAGATGAAAATTTTCATCTGGAGGCCTTAGTCGACCAAAACCCTAATTTGGTGACACTGGCGATCTTGAGGCTTGATCCACTTGGAATGTTGCAACCTTGTGCTTGCTTCTTAATGTGGGAGACTTCTTGATCCCTGGTGGGTGTTTAAGAGGTTAGAAAAGTTGAAGATCATGTCATTTCTTGATTGATCCTTTGTCTAAATGTTCTGAGAGGGCTCAAAACCCTAAATCTTGATTGTAGTGAATGCTCAACTATCTTTGGGGAGATTGATGACGCATGTTGGTACATCAGTATTGTGGGGATGATTTGCATAATGATGGGAAATCTTGTGGTCAAAATTTGGGGTATGAAACATGCCCCATATTTAATCTTCTTGGACCCTAAGGTGTGAATGGCAAAGATATTTAGACATTCAGGGTGTAAGAGGATTAAATATCGGAATACCCGAAATTTTGACGATGGTTATGAATGGCAGTTTACTTATCCATCTTGTTTTGCTAAGTAAGGTTACTTTAGAAAAAGGTAAACCTCCCCTCGATCCTGGTCTTCAGCCATGAAACTGGTCTCAGTTTCTTTATAAACTTCCCCTCGATCCTGGTTTTCAGCCATCGAACTGGTCTCAGTTTCTTTTGAAATAAACCTTCCCTCGATCCCGGTATTCAGCCACGGAACTGGTCTCAGTTTCTTTATAAACTTCCCCTCGATCCTGGTTTTCCACCATGGAACTGGTCTCAGTTTCTTCTTGTCGAGTTCTTCCTCGGTAAGGAACGCTATCTGTAGCGGTCTTCATCAAACTTATCGTCGATTTTTACTGTGGAGACGCCATTTGATGGAAAAAGATTTGATGTCAGACTTGCTGGGGACATCCATTTGCCTGAGTTGTAGAGGTGTGCAAACTTCTCTATGGGAGATGCCATTTGTTGACTCTACTGGGGAAAAAGAGTCTCTTGAGAGACTGCTTTTTGCTTGGGGATAATACTTCATACTTTTCTTCGAGATCCTTTTGGATAAATGTCATGTGATGTGATCCGATTTTGAGGTGCTGATGACTTCATTAACATCGAATTTCTTTGGAGAAAAACCGATGTATTGTCGAGAGTCTTCGGTTAAGAAGCTTTCTCTGGGGATTTTCCTTAATCTAGGAAAGCAAAGATATCATCTTCAATAGTGAAGAGTGATGTTTCAAAGGTGTCTGTTGAATTTCTTCTTGCCTTTCAGAGGTTCAAGTTATCAAAGTGGTCGAGGACAGGCTCCAATCCAAAAATAAACTGGGGAGAGATTGCTTAGACAATACATTTCCTGACGAGGAAAGAACTGACGACTTTCAATAATAGGATTTTTATCACTTTGGAAATGAATATGACCAGAGTGATAGTAATGCAATATGAATATGAACATGAATCAATAATGCATGATGTATGTATGTTTATGCTGACAAAACTGATGCGACATACAGACTAGTGAATGAACACGACTGGATACTCGGCCACTACGTGGGATAAAAAAGTACCATTGGTTCAAGATAGCAATCCTGTATGGCTTAAGAAAGGCAGTCCCTGTGGGGAGAGAGAATTATTAATCGGTCTTAAGAGGCAAGAACTCTACTGGGGATGTCAAATAAGACATTGCATCTAAAACAATTGATCCTTCACTCAGGTGTACTGGTTTTAGAAGGAGTACTTTGATTCATCATTTTGAGGTTTATTCACTTCCGGAGAAGCTATCGAGGTTCTTTTTGAAGTTCACAGTCAAAAGGAAATGCCATCTTTATTTTAAAAGTAGAAGAAATTTTTACGAGTAAATTCATTTTGGTTTTGTTTCAAGATTCATTGATCATGTTAAAATGTCATTCTATAAAGCAAAAGTAAATGAGAGTTGCAAACAAAAGCAATAGGCTCAAATTTTATTGATAGGATGGAAATCATCCAAGCGCGTGATACCATAGAGTTTTTACAAAGTTTAGAAAATGGTATTTTAAGGGAAAAGGGGCTACATTGAAACATGACGACCGCTATCCTTCTACCAACTTTGAATTCTGCACATTCTGAGCTTCTGTCGAAGGTGACATTGACTGAAGTTTTTTTAACGGATGGCATTACCGCTGGGGATTTAACCTTGTCGGACGTAGTTACTTGCCATGAATCCCTAACTTTTGCCTGGATTGTCTTTTGAAGTTTTCAATCCATCGGGATGAGTTTTGCTTATGTCTCTAATTTTTTCCTGGACCGCCCTTTCGGGGTTTCAATCCACCGAGACGTTTTTTTTTATTTAGGCAAAGTATTTCTTGACTACATCAACATTTGTGGGTTAGGAAAACTCCTCTCAATCCATGGTTGCGAGTCTCAAGGCGCTGCCTGAGAAGGCTTTCTGGACCACATAGGGGCCGTCATTATTCGGAGTCCATTTGCCCCGGGAATCAGCGAGGAATGATTGTTTCTTCTTGAGCACGAGGTCTCCTTTTTTGAAGACACAGGGTCAGATCTTTTTGTCAAACGCTTTCTTCATTCTTTGCTGATACAACTGACCATGGCATAGAGCCGTTATTCGCTTTTCTTCGATTAGATTCAGTTCATCGTGCCTACTTTGGCACAATTCATCCTCTATTATCTTAGCTTCCATCAATACTCTGATTGATGGTATCTCGACTTCTATGGGGAGTACTGCCTCCATGCCATATACTAGAGAGAAAGGGGTTGCCCCTGTTAAAGTGCAGACAGATGTACGATAATCGTCAAGAGAAAAATGGTAACATCTCATGCCAGTCTTTGTAGGTTACAACCATCTTCTGAATGATCTTCTTAATATTCTTGTTAGCCGCTTTTACCGCTCCGTTCATCTTAGGCCGGTAGAGAGATGAGTTATGGTGTTCGATCTTGAACTCGGCGCATAATTCTTTCATCATCTTGTTGTTCAAGTTGGATCATTATCCGTAGTGATCTGGCTTGGAATACCATAACGGCAGATGAGATTGTTCTTGATAAAATGGACTACCACTTGTCTGGTTACATTGGTGTATGACATTGCATCGACCCACTTGGTGAAGTAGTCAATGGCTACCACGACGAACCGATGTCCGTTCGAAGCCTTGGGTTCGTTCATGCCAATCATGTCGATTCCCCGTATAGAAAAAGGTCATGGAGAAGAAAGAACTTTGAGATGCGTTGGCGGTACATGGATTTTGTCAGCATATATCTGATAGTTGTGACACTTCCTCGTGTACTTGTAGCAATCGGATTCCATCATCAGCCAATAGTATCCTGCTCTCAGAATTTTTCTTGCCATCGTGTGTCCATTGGCATGAGTGCCAAAGGAACCTTTGTGAATCTCTTTCATCAACACATTTGCTTCTGGTCTGTCTATACATCAAAGCATAACCATGTCAAAGTTTCTTTTGTAGAGTGTATCACCGTTCAGGAAGAAGTTGCCATCCAGTCTTCTGAGAGTCTTCCTGTCTTTTCTTAATTCCCCAGGCGGGTAATCTTGTTTCTGAAGGAAGCACTTGATATCGTGATACCAGGGTTAGTCATCTATGACTGCTTCAATTGTGAAGATGTAAGCGAGCCTTTCCAGGTGCATTATATCGATCTTAGGTACGTCATTCCAATGATTTACAGTAATCATGGAATAGAATGTGGTTTGTGCATCAGCCATGTGATTTTCCTCACGAGGAATGTGATGAAACTCGATTCTGTTGAAGAATGGTAACAACCTTCTCGTGTAGTCTTTGTAAGAAATTAATCCTGATTGGTATGTATTCCACTCTCCTTTGATCTGATTGATGACTAGGGCTGAGTCTCCATACACATCCAAATTATTTATCCTTAACTCGATTGCTTCTTCGAGACCCATGATACAAGCTTCATATTCGACCTCATTGTTTGTGCAATTGAATGTTAATCTGGCAGTGAAAGGAATATGGGTACCTTGAGGTGTTACAATGATTTCCCCAATTCTGTTTACGTAACCGTTGACAGCTCTGTCAAAAAGTAGTCCCCATTGGGAACCTGGTTCTTTCCCTTCACTGGGTAGCGGTTCATCGCAGTCCTTCATTTTCAAGTACATGACATCTTCATCTGGGAAGTTAAATCTGACTGATTCCTGATCGTAAATCGGTTGATGAGCCAAACGATTGGCTAAAATACTTCCTTTGACGGCTTTCTGAGCATGATACTCGATGTCATATTCTGATAACAACATCTTCCAACGGTCAATCCTTCTCGTGAGAGCAGTTTTTTCAAAGACGTACTTGATCGGATCCATTTCGGAGATTAACCAAGTAGTGTGACAAATCATGTACTGGCGAAGATGTTTGGCTTCCCAAGCCTGAGGGAAGCAAGTTTACTCGATCATAGTGTATCGGGTTTCACAATCTGTGAACTTCTTGCTTAAGTAGTAAATGGCAGACTCCTTTATTTTCGTTTCGTCTTGCTGGCCAAGTACACAACTCATAGAGTATTCCATGACTATTAGGTTGATGATTAGTGATCTTCCTTCCACTAGAGGTGACAGAATCGGTGGATTCATCAGATATTCTTTGATATTGTCGAAAGCCTTTTGATAATCTTCTATCCATACGCAACTTTAATTCTTTCTGAGTAGTTTGAAGATCGGCGCGCAGGTCGCATTCATGAGGGATATGAATCTTGAGATGTAATTCAGACATCCCAAAAATCCTCTGACCTGTTTTTCAGTCTTTGGTGAAGGAATTTCTTGAATGGCCTTGACCTTGTCGGGATCAACCTCAATCCCTTTCTAGATTACGATGAATCCTAAGAGTTTTCTGGAGCGAACACTGAACGCGCATTTTTTTGGATTCATGCGGAGTTTGTATTTTCTCAGGCGCTCGAATAACTTTGAAAGGTGTTTCACTTCTCTTCTTCTATTTTAGATTTGGCAATCATGTCATCGACATACACTTCGATATCTTTGTGCATCATGTCGTGAAACAGAGTTGTCATGGCCCTTTGATAGGTTGCCCCTGCTTTCTTTAGACCGAACGACATTACCTTGTAATAAAAGGTGCCCCATGGGGTGATGAATAAAGTTTTCTCCATATCTTCCGGCGCCATTTAGATTTGATTATAGCCCGAGAATCCATCCATGAAGGAGAATACTTTGAATTTTGTTGTACTATCTACCAACATGTCTATATGGGGTAAAGGGAAGTCATCCTTTGGACTTGCTTTGTTCAGATCCCTGTAGTCTACACACATTCTGACTTTTTCGTCCTTTTTCGGAACCGGCACTATGTTAGCTAGCCATTGAGGATATTCTGAGGTGGCAAGGAAACCTGCGTCGATCTGTTTCTGCACTTCCTCCTTGATTTTGATAGCCATATCCGGGTGAGTCCTTCTCAGCCTTTGTTTCACCGGCGGACATTCTGATGTCAATGGTAAGTGGTGTTCCACGATGCTGGTATCCAACCCTAGCATGTCTTGATAAGACCAAGTGAACACATCTAGAAACTCTTTGAGAAGTTTTATCAAGTCCTCTCTGACAGTTGGACTGAGCAGTGCCCCAATCTTAACTTCTTTCCTCTCTTCTTCTGAACCTAAATTGATCATTTCCAACGAATCTTTGTGAGGCTCAATGGACCTTTCCTCTTGTCTGAGTATTCGGGAGATCTATTCTGGAATTTCTTCATTCTCTTCTTCTTCAGCTTCAAATACCAGGAATTCAAAGTTGGGAGAAGGCATCAGATCGTACGTTTCAATAGGGTTTAAAACAAGCAATCTACATGACGTGATGATTGGTTTTTTAGAAGAGATAGAGAGAATGCAAGAGTGTGTGTAGTGTATTTTCTGAAAAATGCATGTTTTTATTTTGGGTTGTTTTAGGATTACCATTTTCTGAAAAACGAAAAGTGAAAACAGCAATAAATGCGGGAATGACAGAATGACATTATTTATTCATGATTTGTCGATTCTTGAAACTACAATCCTATAAAACAAAACTCTGTCACTTTGGACGAAGCAAAGAGGGATATTTACAGAAAGGTGAGCCCTATAAAAACATCTGTTTCACCTGGGCAGGGTGAAAGGTTAAAACAAAGATGGTAATTGTAGCGCGAATTTTTGCGTGGTTGCGAAGCACTATCGCTTTTGGGGTACTACAACTCGATTCATTTTTTATCCTATTGAAGCTGATGAAGGAAGGGAAATAGATGTCTCCAATTAACCCTGCTTGCAAACTGAGTTTGAACCAATGACTGTTGGTTTACAGATGCTACAAAGATTGTGGGTCTCTCTTAGGTTATTTTGTAAAAAAGAAGTGCCTGGGTGATTGGTGGGAGTTTAAGACTGATGCTTTTCGATTGATATGTGAGGGTACGGGATTTGGGATTTGGATTAGTGTGCTCGCTAAGATTTTTCTTGCAATCTTATGCCTACGTATTCCCGTTTACCGAAACAGGGAAATCATAGCGATCATAGTTCCTCGTATTCTTTGGGAGGAAATGGTGTTTTGGTGTCTTGTTCAAAGCCCAAGATGGGAGGCTAAAGGGTGGTTTGTATCTTGTTCAAAGCCCAAGATGTGAAGCTAAAAAGGGTGTTGACTTTAGAGAGAATTTGTCATCTCTAAAGAGGGGTATGTTTGTCACAACTGTTTATAAAGGAGAATTACTTTAACTGGGATATGTGAATCCGACAATGCCATAATTTCCTTTATATGGGCTTTTCAACCTAGAGGAGAAGACTTTAACTCAGTGTAGAGCAATGTTATCTTTCCTTAGGAATTTATCTTGCTAAAAGAGGGATAGTGGCGTGGATGTAAATAATCCAGAGGCTTGCCACTTATAGCAATTAGATGGGGGAAAAGGAGTTATTGATGTTTCTATACTGTGAACGAGGCACAACTTTGATGCTAAAAGGTTGATTGACTCAACCGGGGTTTTCTTATACAAAGCCTAAGAGGAGGCTATTGACCCAACAACAGGATGCTTTTGTGTCTCGTACGAAGCCCGAGATAGAGGCTAAAAGAGTTGACTCAACAAGAGAGTGTTTTTGTATCTCGTACGAAGCCCGAGATGGAGGCGACAGGAGGTTGACTCAATAAGAGAGTCTTTTATACTCAACAAGAGAGTGTTTTGTATCTCGTACAAAGCCCGAGATGGAGGCAAAAGGGTTTGACTCAACAAGAGAGTCTTTGTATCTCGTACAAAGCCCGAGATAGAGGCTAAAAGGTTTGACTCAACAAGAGAGTCTTTGTACCTCACACGAAGCCCGAGATAGAGGCTAAAAGGTTTGACTCAACAAGAGAGTCTTTGTATCTTGTACGAAGCCTGAGATAGAGGCTAAAGGATGGCTGTTTCAGTTGAGTGACAGGTCCAGTATGTTGGTTAAAAGAGAAAATCAGTTCTTATAAAGAGACCGATTAAAAGTAAGGCTATGCTTTAAAGGATCAGGGTTATTTCTTGTTCTTTAAGGAAATGGGAAATCCAGAGGGGTGTTGAGACTGTCCAAGTCTGCGAGTGTTTTCCCTATCTTTGAAAGGGACTTGAGAATGCCTTTGAGACTCAAGGAAGTTAGACTGTCCAAGTCTAGAGTTTTATCTTTTGTACTATGCTTAGAGAAACAGTAGTAGTAGGATCTAGACTCTTTCAAAGACTGTTCTATTAAGATGACTAATTTTTGTTCCTATACCTCTAGGAGGTCGTCGGGACAATTTGTACGAAGCCTAAGAGGAGGCTGGAAACTTTTAAGAAGCCGAGGGACAATTTGTACGAAGCCCAAGAGAAGGATCTCTTCCCGAAGGAAGAATCCTTATATGAAGCCTAAGAGGAGGCTGTGAATACTTTTAAGAAGCCATCGGGTCCTTGTACAACACCCAAGAAGAGGCGGGGATGCTTTTAGGAAGCCTGTGGGTCCCCAAACCCTAAGAAGTTCAAGACATGCCATTCACCGAGAATGGATCAAGCCAGGAAAGTTCGAGAATTTGGAAGAAACTCAAGAGATGCCATTCACGGAGAAAAGATTATCTCTGGGGAGTAGAGTTTCTTTGACAACTTTTAAAGGTGACAGTCTGAGAAAGGGTTCAAGAAGAATCTGCCTTTCACATCACCATATTGTTTAACCCCAAGAGGAGGGAAGACTGTATCTGGTAATCCTAAGGGGATCTAGTTTAGTCTATTTAAGAGTGATCAACAGGGCTTAGTGCTAGACGTAGCTGCCGGGGAAACTCTAAATATCTATACTATTATTACACAGTCTATATGAGTTTATGAAAGAAGACTTACAGTGAAACAGCCCCACAATACAGTTATATACATATGAAAACGGTAAATGAAAGCGGGTAAACACTTACTCGGTTGTAGAGCTTCCATGTTGTATTGTTAGTTATTCAACAAAGAAAGATTTGATAACAATATTATATACAAAATCAAAGGAGAAAGTGCTTTGAAAAGATGTTGGGGCTTACAACTCAAGGAGAGGCCCAAGGTTTTATCAGTGATTGCACTGTGGTTTTGAATTTGTACAGGGACTTATACAAGTGACTGAGGCCCAAGAAAGGTTTTTATGTACAAAGGGATGGGTCTTACACTCTCTCAAGAGGCCCAAGTGTTTTTAAAAAAAGAATGGGGCTTATAACACGAGGGTAGGCCCAAATGATTGGTTTTTGAATTGGCGATCGGGCCGAGGTTTTCTTTTAACGCAAAGGGACTTATACAATGTCTGAGGCCCAAAATTGTTTTGGTTAAAAAGGGATTGGGTCTTACACTCTATTAGAGGTCCAAAGATTTATTTTTGTACAAGTGATGGGGCTTACAGCTCAAGGAGAGGCCCAAGGTTTGTTTTTGTTTGAAATGGCGATCGCGCCGAGGTTTTTGAAAACGCAGTGAGTCTTATACAATAAGTGAGGCCCAAAAATGTTTGGTTTTCATAAAGGGTTGGGTCTTACAATCTAATAGAAGCCCATGAGTGTTTGAAAATGTTTTGCGAGGCTAAAACCCAGAGAAACCCTAATTTGTTATTCTTTAAAAGTAAATATTTAAAGAAAATCAAATAAAATACCAAATAAGTTTGAATAAACCATTTGTGATTTTTGTTTAAGGTTTAAAAAATGAGGGATTAATCACAAGGGATATTAAAACTCACTTGGTTTTGATTTTCAAAGTAAATATTCACTTTTAAAATGTTTAAAAAACATTAAAAAGGAATTTATTCACAAAAATACTAATTATATTAAATAAATAATATAAACTTAATTTTTTTGTGGAATAAAATATTTCAACATTTTTTTGATTTTTTGCAAAAATAACCAATAAAAAATAATTAAAATTGAAAGAGTTATTAATTTTCCAATTAATTAATAAAACATGAAAATATTGGAAAAAATAGCAAAAATGTGAAAAAACACAATGGCATGGGTGGGGTTTGAACCCATGACCACAAGGTTATAGGGCGCGCGCCTTACCACTAGGGTGGTGATACATCCATTGCTTGAAGTGAAACCACAAATATACAAGGCTTGCCTTGTTTTCTAGTCTTGGCCAAGGCAAGGCAAGGCAAGTTTTGCCAAGAAACGGGAAGGTCCATTACTTTCTCATTTCTCCATGTTTGGGGACAAAATTTATATGCACCTGGCCTAGAATTTCACAAGGAATCCAAAGGTAGTGGTATTTTTTTCAGATCATACTCCCTCCTCAAAACCCGATAGTGGTTTTAAAAAAGGCCTATAATTGCATTTTCTATGCTACACTTTGATACAGGCATGAATTACATGATGAATTGGTTCAAACACAACATATATAACATATATGAGGTGTGTATGATTAGTGGACTTCAAAGCAATGCATATTTTGGAAAGTTCAAGTCATGAGGCTTACCTCCCTTTGAGCTTTTTGGAGTTTTTGTGCAATCTGCCAAACTTCTTGTTCCAGAAATGGTTTGATGCTTTGGACACTCTCAAATGATCCCTTGGGAGCTTTTAGGATGATTGGAATCAGCTGGAACCTGGAAAAATACAAACTGGCCCTTTCTTGCAAAAGGGGTTAAAATGGCCAAAATAGCAACTCTCTCAAATGGTGTTCCAGATGAGGGGAACCATTTGGGACAGTTCAAGGATGATATTTGGAGTGTGTTTGAGGTTTTATCTAGTTTGGAAAGTGACTGATTCAAGACATGGCTTGAAAAATGCACAAAAAGCCTATTTTGAGGTTTTGAGAGGTGACTTTGTGATTTAATGATTACAGGTCACTTGTGTGAGTTTGGATCACCTGCATATGATGTTTATGAGGTGTTAGGATCATGAGCTGTGATGGAAATGCTCTCTAACTCAAAAACTCAGAGTTACCTTGCTAAAGAAGGTATTTTTGCCTAAAGAAAGGGATTTTGAGGAAAGCATATGTTTGATGGCTTTGGTGTACTCAAACTGAGCACAAATGAGCTCTATTTATAGTAGAGCAAGTTTGTTTTGGGATCAATAGTGAATGGCAACTACAGCAAAGGTTTGGCCAATGGTTGCACTTTGGAATCCAAGTCTCCTCTAGCCATTGACTAGAGGTTAGGGCACAGGGCTGTGGTTCCCTTGGTCTTGGATAAGTCTTGACTGAATTCAGTTGCAAATGGCTCAGTCCATGCCACCTTGGTGTATGCATTGAATGCTCCAATCCAAAATTGGAGTCTTGTCCCTCTTTTAGGCATTTCTAGACTTGGCATGCTACTTCATGTTCCAAGGACTTTGGAGGCTTGGCTCAGTGTTTGTCCCCTTTAGATTTGATCCTCAGATGTGTCCAAGATGATGACAAGGCTTGGAATTATCTGATTTTGCCAAATCGAGCAAAAATGCAAAATTCTGCCTAGCCTTGGCAGTTTTCAGCAAGGCATATTGCCATTGTCATATCTCATGGCTCAAGTGGAATTTGGCGATGTTCTTGGTCATTTTGGAAAGCCCTCATATGATACAACAACTGTTTGATCATATTTGGTTTTGATACCTTTTGGATCCAAGTGAAAAATCCCCCTACATTTGGAAAAAAGTGAAGGTCGATTCTGACTTAGTGAAAATTTCACTAAGTGTTGGAAAAAGTGAAATTTTCACTTTTTGTGATTTTGATCATTTCATAACTCAAAATCCATGAGGAATTTGGAGGGAGGTCAGTTTTAACTTTTGTAGAGGGCAATGAGATCTACAAATCTAGCCTTGGATGGGGAAAAATGGCCTTGTGGTTTAGGAGTTATGATCCTCCAAAGTTAGTACCCTTGCCACTTTGTTCATAACTTAGAAAATTTTCTAAGTTTTTTATGGTTACCCCTTTTACAAGTTATCCCACTTTCTTTGATTTTTCTTGATGAATGATGATTCCAATCATACATTAACATCATTTTAGGGTTAAAAAACCATTTTTGTGAAAAATCTCAAAAAGTCAAAGTTGACTTTTGTGCACAGTTGACTTTTTATCAAATGAATTCCAAACTGTGCGATCCTCTATGAAATCAAGTCCTTGACCCAAATCAAACTTGATGGTTTGATTTCATAGGTGTTATAGGGTGTATTGAATCATGTCCTAGGGTTTGGGAGCATGTCCTGGTCAAAAGTCAAAGCTACAGTTGACTTTTCTTGCGAAACCCTAATTGTGGCTCTGATGAAATTGAGACTTGTTGCTCAAGCTTCCTAGATCAATCCATTGTTGTAAATGGATCAATGTGGTTTATTAGAGACCCTCAAATCATGTCTTGAGGTCTTGGCTCATGATTTGCCCCAAAAGTCAATTTAGGGGTGAATTAGGTCAAGAAACCCTAATTCCTGATTTTTGATGAATGCATCCCCTGAGGCTAAATTGACTTGATGATTGGGTTCATGATGTCCCTTGGGGCATCATAGGTTATTCCTTGAAGCATTGGCTATGTCCAGAGGAGAATTTTCATCTGGAGGCCCTGGTCGACCAAAACCCTAATTTGGTGACACTGGCGATCTCGAGGCTTGATCCACCTAGAAGGGAGCAACCTTGTGCTTAATCCTTGAAGTGGGAGTCCTATTGATCCTTTGTGGATGTTTAATAGGTTTAGACAAGTTGAAGATCATGTCATTCCTTGATTTATCTTTTGTCTAAGAACTCAGAGAGGAATTGAAACCCTAATTTTGACTGTAGTAAGTGTTCACCCATCTTTGGGGAGACTGATAAGGCATAAAGGTTCATCCATATTGTGATGATGATTTGCACAATGATGGGAATCTTAGTGATCAAAATTTGGGGTATGACAGTAATACTTAGACTTATGGACGACTTTCGGGACATCGACAATAACCCATTGGCGACGAACTCCTCGGTGAATCACAAAGTATAGTACCTTCTTTCTTGGTTTGTACTCAGAAATGACACTGATTTCTAGTGGAGCAGGATCATTGGAGTCTTCCTCCCATGCATAGTTGTCATAAACAAACTCTTCTGTTGTATCTTTCTTAGTGTTTTCACTCTCAAGAGGATCTCCCCATCCACTGGTCAAAGCTCATCTTGATCATATGACTAAATCTGTTAGGATGCTGAACAGTGGTACAGACACTCTTGATAAGATTCTGCAGTCAGAGAAAGCTGCTGGTGATAAGTCAGGTATAGGATTTATGGCTGAGAAAAAGGTTTCTGCTGAAGTAGGCACTTCAGGAACAAAGAAGGAGGTGTCCCAACCAATGTCTCAACATCAAACAAAGAGACAGGATCCTACACCTGAGAAGGGTGCTCATTCACAACCTCAGAATGTTGAGAAGAAGAATGGTTCTCATCAGAGGGAGATGCAGCCCCAAGGAGCTAGTCAGTATATGCCTCCCCAATATCACAAGAGCATGCAAGCTGCGAGGTTCAAATAGAACATGTCGCATCAGATGTCTCAACATCAGGGAAACTACTATGGATATGGATATGGATACAACAATGTTGTGCCTCATGACTATGGAAGAAGGAAGCCTCATCACCATAGGAGACATCTGAGGAGACAGCGTCCTCAGTACTGGAGAAGATAACCGTACCATAGAAGACAGGCCAACTATGGTAGAAGAAGACATCATTATGGGTGGAAGCACCAACAATATCATCATCAAAGTGGAAGAAGGTTTAACCACTTCAGAGATGACAGAGTCAAATGCTTCTATTGTGGCAGGTTTGGACATATGCAGTCCTCGTGCTACAAGCTTCATGGTTATCCAAACTCTGCTCCTCAACCCAGACAGAAGGAGGTCAGGCCCAAGGTGGTGAAACAATGGGTTCCTAAAGCTCAGGTCACATGTCTATTGGCTCATACCTCAGATGGACATTTTGGCATGGATGCATGGTACTTTGACAGTGGATGTTCAATGCACATGACTGGATCCAAGGAGCTTTTGGTGGAGTTCAATCCTTGCAATGCAAATAAGGTTGTGTTTGGAAATGGAGAAAAATGAGTAGTAGAAGGAGTTGGAAGAGTGAAGAATCATGATGGTCTTACCCTTGATAGTGTGATCCTTGTCCAAGGTCTGAATGCTAATCTGATTAGCATAAGTCAGCTCTGTGATGATGGTTATAAGGTCAGCTACACCAAATATGAGTGTGTGGTGACAAATGAGCAGAATGAGGTAGTGATGAAGGGAATAAGATCCAGAGATAACTGCTATCAATGGGTACCTCAGGTGGACAGCTTGTCTGTTGATGTTAAGGTTGATGTTGTAACATCAGATTGTGACAACGAGTGTGAAAGTCTGCTGAAAGGTCAATTAGGGTTAATAACTCTTAATGTGAATCCTTTTAAATTTTTAAAAGGAAAGTTAATTTGGAGGGAGAAACTCATTGATTGGTCTTTAAGGGATACAGAAAATCAGGCGCCATACCTTAGACCATCATTCCCTTTTGTAGCAATATCATGTTTCATCAAGGATCATATCTCCCGACTGTTCATCTCCTTTGACAAGAAGAATCATCTTAACCTATACTGCCTAAAGGGAACCATGTCAAACCAAAAGGCTTCTCCATCAAAATCCTTTTCTCAAAGCTCTTCGCGAGATAAAAATAGGGTTTCTTTAGAAGAGGGGTCTGCAGAAGAAGCGTTGCATGTAGAATCCATCTCTATGATGCTCCCAGAGTCAGGTAAATCTAGACCTTCTAAACTTGTTCCAAAAAGGGCTGGGACTATTTTTAGAGATAATGAAACAAAGAAGCTTGTTACTAGTGTGCTATTTAGTAATAAAACAACACCTAGGTCATCCACTTCTCAAACTGTTGAGGAAAGGGTAGATGTGGACAAAAGCTTAGGTCAGATTGTTGATAAAATCTTTGAGAAACGGCTTCCTATAAAGGGTATATCTAGGCCACTGAGGCAAATGCCTGCGGAACATTCTGAAAGGGAAAAGAGTGACATGCAAAGTGCAGCTACAAATCTTCATAGACTTGCTATGTCTGTTATTAAGATTCTAAAGTGATAATAGAAGAAGATGATGTGCATGAGGAAGCTAATGTTAAGGGGGATGTTGGAACATCACCTGCTGAAACTACTCCTGGTGAAGAAAAGAATGAGGATGTGATCAATGTGGTTGATTTATCTGATGATGAAGTCATTGGAAAAGCTATCCCAAGTATTGCAAAGAGATTAAAATCTAGGAAGTGAAAGAAGGTTGAACCCTCTCCTAAGAGAACATCTGATGATAAGAAGAAGAAAATTGTTGTTGGACCAGCAAAAGCTTGGAGTAAAGTGGAAGTAAATCCTAGAAAGAGGAAGGTTGTGGAGCATTCAGAGTCTGACTATGATGTCGAAGATGATGTTCAGGACATCACGCCTATCAGGAAAAATATTCTAAAGAGAATATCTGATAAGGTTCCTGAAGTTCCAATTGATAACATTTCTTTCCATTATGGCAGTAGTGCATCTATGTGGAAGTTTGTTTGTCAGAGAAGATTAGCCTTGGAAAGGGAGCTTGGAAAAGAAGCGTTGGGAATGGAGGAAATTATGGAACTGATAAATGCTGCTGGTCTGGCAAAGACTGTGACTGCTCTTCCAAAATGTTATGATGGGCTTGTCAAAGAGTTTATTGTAAACATACCTAGCAACATTACTGATAAGAGAAGCACAGACTTCATGAAAGTCTTTGTTAGAGGGAAGTGTATTAATTTTTCTCCTAGCATAATCAACAAATATCTAGGAAGACATGATGGAGAGTGCAGTGATCTTGAGTCTACTGATAACGATATCTGCAAGGAGATTACTGCTGGACAAGTGAAGGTTTGGCCATTGAAAGGGAAGCTGAAGACTAGCAAGCTCAGCATCAAGTATGCCGTTCTCCACAGGATTGGTGCAGCTAACTAGGTGCCAACCAACCATAAAACAACAATTGTTGTTGGTCTTGGAAAGTTTATCTATGCTGTTGGAAAGAAAATGAAATTTGATTTTGGAAGCTACATCTTTGAGCAAGTGGTGAAACATGCTGAAACAAACGCTATCAAGCTACCCATAGCATTCCCATCTCTTGTTTGTGGAATCATCTTGGAGCAACATCCTGAAACCTTAACAAGTTCAAATATAGCTTGCAAGAGGAAGTCAGCCTTGTCGTTACATCCAAAGTTGTTTGCTGGACATCATGTTCTAGACATTGTTGTAACATCAAGTTCTGGTGTTAAAAAAGCCAGTACTAAAAGTGAGTTGATTGAAGAATTGAAGGCAACATGCAAGGATCTTGATGTGGTTATCAGTACTAGCACTGCTAGGAAGTTGAGAATTGAGCAGATAATCAAATCCTTGGAATAAAATGATGATGATGTTGAAGAACCAGGTTCTGAAGAAGGTGGTCCTAGCACTGATGATGAAGATGGTGCCAGCTCTGATGAAGACTAGTTTCCCTGCTGCTTTTTCCAGATAGTAGTGTAGTTTTATTTGTTTTGCTGTTTTTGGTTCTGCACTTGATGTGCCTAATATGTAATTTGAATATTGTGCTGTTTATGCACCCTTTATATTTTTTGTTCTATGATTTGTTATGCTAACTGTGAGGCTAACAATGAGAGCTATGGTAGTACTAACTGTAGTTAGTAGGGCTTCTGATTGAAGGTTGTCAAATTGTGGCTAAAAAGGGGGAGAAATAGCCAAGAGTGCCAAGACTTCAAAGGGTACTTATGTCAAATGCTGCTAAAGTGATTAAAGTGATGTGATGCAGAAGTGCAGAAATTAAGGGGGAGTAATTGCTTATGTTATGCTGGTTCATGATTGAGGGGGAGCACCATTATTGATTGTTAAAAATTGTAGCTGTTGAAGATGCTGTGCAGCAGGTTTTGTGAAGTGAAGATGCTGCTGCTAGAAGTTTCAAATATTGAAGTTTATTCCGCTGCTGAAGTCTCTGAAGGTGCAGAGATTGTTTTAGCCAAAATTAGCCAAAGGGGGGGATTATTAGTTTCTTGGATTGGCTGGAATTTTGGTAAAACAAAGGTTGTTCAATGTTGACGTCAAGGAGGTGATGTTGCAACATTGAGTCTTAACACTGGGTTGTGTTAAGTTGTGAAGCTGTTCAATGTTTGATGTCATATGGGTGATGTCACAACATTGAGTCTTGACACTGGGTTGTGTTAAGAGTTAAGTTGGATGTCTGATGTCACAAGTGATGTTTTGACATTAGATCTGCAGAATTAATAACATTAGGTTTAGTGATGTTGTTAGGGTTTGCGTTTTAGCTGGAATTGTGGAGAGCAGTTAGTCTCATTGGTTGCGGATATCTTGGGATAGATATTCTCTGTTGCATAGAGATTTGATGCAGATTTGTAGGGAGGTTTAAAGGCTGGGATTTAAGAAGATTTTGAGAGAGAAAATCTGTTTTGAAGGTTCAGTTTTAAACAACAAATTAGATCAGATATTGTAGCAGGTCCAAGCCCAATTCAGATAGCTATATAATGCGCATCATTCCTGAAGGAAAATTAACGAAGAAAGTGAGCTAAAGACTGAGTGTCGTTTGTGTCTTCGTGTATGTTTTGTAAAACATTCGAGTGTGAATTGGTATTGTTGATTTGAGTTGTTCTTGATCAAAGCTGTGAAGCAGAATCAAGTAGTGTTATTCAAAGTGTGTGATCCTTGAATTGTAACACTGAAGAGTTTTAGGGATTGAGTAGTGTTCTCATATCTAAGTGGTTTCTTAAGTAGAAAGTCACTAGTTGGAATTAAGATTAGGAGATTGTCAACTGGGTTGTTGAGTCTGTAATTTAATTCTACAAGTAGTGAATTTCATCCGTGGCTTGGTAGCCCCCAGACGTAGGTAGTAAGACCGAACTGGGTGAACAATTCATTGTGTTAATTTATTGCTATTATTGCACTGTCCATTGTTCAGAGTGTGTTGTTGTGACATTGCACCTTAACGTCACACATCTGATACCAGAATTTTAAAGTGTTTGAATCACTTCTATATGATGTTTATGAGGTGTGTGTGTGATTGGTTTGGTTGGAATAGCTCTCAAACTCAAAACCCGATAGTGACTTGCTTTGGAAGGAAAATTTGGAAGTGAGAAGGTGATTTTGAGGAAAGCATCAGTTTGATGGCTTTAGTGTACTCAAACTGATCACAAATGATGTTTATTTATAGTGCAACAAGTTTTTTTTAGCAAGCAATAGTGAATGGAAACTGCTGTATAGGTTTGGGCAATGTTGATCAATGGGAATCCAAGTCTCCCCTAGCCATTGACTAAAGGTTAGGGCACAGGCTGCTGGTTCCCTTGGTCTTGGATATGTCTTGACTGAATTCAGTTGGAAGAGGCTCAGTCCATGCCACCTTGGTGCATCCATTGAATGCTCCAAAACAAAATTTAGTCTTGTCCCCTCTTTAGGGATTTCTAGGTTTTGCATGCTATTCTTAGTTCCAAAGACTTAGGAGGCTTGGGATCAGTGTTTGTCCCTCCTTGGTCCCTCACTAAGGTGTTCAGATGGATAGAAATGTTTGTCATTTGCACAAATTTGGCAGATCGAGCAAAATACACAAATCTGCCTTGCCAAGACAGTTTGCAGCAAGGCATATTGGCATGGTCATATCTCATGGCTCAAGTGGAATTTTATGGGGTTCTTGGCCATATTGGAAAGCTCTTATATGATGCAACATATGTGTGATCATAATTTGTCTTGATACTTTTTGAATACAAGTGAAAAATGCCCCTACATTTTGGAAAAAGTGAAACAGATTCTGACTTAGTGAAAATTTCACTAAGTGTTGGAAAAAAGTGACATTTTCATTTTTTGTGATTTTGGCAATTCCATAACTTGAAATCCATGAGGAATTGGAATGAGTGGTAGTTGAAGCTTTTGTAGAGGGCCATGAGAGCTACAAATCCAACTTTAAATGGGGAAAAATGGCCTTGTGGTTTAGGAGTTATGATCCTCCAAAGTTGGTACCCTAGCCACTTTGTTCCATAACTTAGAAAATTTCTATGTTTTTTATGGTTACCCCTTTTACAAGTTATCCCACTTTTCTTGATTTTTCTTGATGAATGATGATTCCAATCACACATTAACATCATTTTAGGGTCAAAGAACCATAATTTTGAAAAATCTCAAAAAGTCAAAGTTGACTTTTGTGCACAGTTGACTTTTTGTTAGATGAATTCCAAATTGTGCGACCCTTTGTGAAATCAAGTCCTTGAGCTAAATTAAACTTGATGGACATGCTCCATGGGTGTTATAGGGTGTATTGAATCATGTCCCAAGGTTTGGGAGAATTCCTGGGTCAAAATTCAAAGGTGCAGTTGACTTTTTCCTTAAAACCCTAATTGTGGTTCTGATGAATTTGAAACTTGTTGATCAAGCTTCTTGGATTAATCCATTGTTGCAAATGGATAAATGTAGTGTATTAGGGACCCTCAAACCCTCTCTTGAGGTCTTGGCTCATGTTTTGTCCCAAAAGTCAACTTAGGGGTGAATTAGGTCAAGAAACCCTAATTCCTGATTTTTTATGTATGTATCCCCTGAGGCTAAATTGACTTGATGATTGGGTTCATGATGTTCCATGGAGCATCTTGAGTTGTGTTTTGAAGAATTGGCTCATGCCCAGAGGAAAATCTCCATCTGGAGGCTTTGGTCAACCAAAACCCTAATTTGGTGACACTGGCGATCTTGAGGCTTGATCCACTCAGAAGTTTGCAACCTTGTGCTTGATTCTTGATGTGGGAGTCATCATGATCCCTTATGGATGTTTTAGAGGTTTAGACAAGTTGAAGATCATGTCATTCCTTGATTGCTCCTTTGTCTAAGAGCTCTGAGAGGGCTTGAAACCCTAAGTTTGATTGTAGTGGATGCTCACCCATCTTTGGGGAGACTAATGAGGTATAATGGTTCATCCATATTGTGATGATGATTTGTACAATGATGGGAATCTAGGTGGTCAAAATTTAGGGTATGACAGAAGCTAAAGGCTGTTTGTGTCTTGTTCAAAGCCCAAGATTGAAGCTAAAGGTTTGACTAGGAGAGAATTTGTCATCTCTAAAGAGAGATATCTCATCTGTTTATCAGGGTTGTTTGGGTAACTGATTATAAAGGAGGATTTGTCCTAAAGGAGAAAACTTTAACTCAGCGTAGAGCAAGCCATTTTTCCTTAGGAATCTTCCATGCTAAGAGAGGGACATTGGCTTGGATGTAAATAATCCAAAGACTGTTTTACCAGGATAAAGAGGGACTACATCTTGGATTTTTGAATCAACAAGTGTGCCACTTACAGCAGTTATCTGGGATTAAGGTTTGTTGGATTATCTGTTTTGAGTGTGTTATTGTACAGAGAAATGTCTTCCTACAAAGAGATTTTGATTTCCTCTGAAGGGTTTTGATTTTTGTGTGCCTTGATCAAAGCCCAAGGTTGAAGCTAAGAGGTTGACTCCGTTTTTAGGGAGATCATTATACAAAGCCTAAGACGAGGCTGAAGAATACCGACTCTCCTGGGGAAGTTGTTATTTGTCTTGTACAAAGCCCAAGATTGAGGCTAAAGGGGATATGACTCTTTTGAGGGGATATTTAGTTAGTCTTGTACAAAGCCCAAGATTGAGGCTAAAAGTTGTGATTCCACTGGAGAGGGGTTTTATCTGTCTTGTACAAAGCCCAAGATTGAGGCTAAAGAAAAGTTGACTCTACTGGAGAGGTTTAGGATGGAAGTTTTAACAGGTGGAGTTTTATACCTTTGAAGGTTTTAACTCTGTTGGAGACTGATGAAATGATCAGGGTTATTTCCTGTGCTTTTAGGAAACTTGAGGGTTTCTTTGAGATCCAAGAGGAGATGAGACTGTCCAAGTATACTAGTATGAAGAGGTTGATCTTTGTATGATGCCCAAGAGGAGGCTGATGTTTTAAGGGATGAAAAACAACCCTAAACTGGTTTGATGTTTTGACTCTTGAAAGGACTGCTCTAACAAAAGATGACTAGGTTCTGTCCTATACCTTTAAGAGGTCTTTGGGTCCTTGTACTAAGCCCAAGAGGAGGCTGAGAACTTCTAAGAAGCTTGAGGGTCCTTGTACAAAGCCCAAGAGGAGGCTGGGGATGATTTTAGGAAGCCTGTGGGTCCAAACCTAAGAAAGGTTCAAGAAAGGTTTCACCCATGAATTAATCCTCTCTTTAGTGAACAACTCTAGGGTTTGAAGAAATTCAAGATAGGTTTCACCAGGAATTAATCTCCTCTAGATAGGAAATGAATTTCTTGACAAATTTCTAATAGTGACAGTCTTGAGAAAAGTTTCACTGGGAATAATGCATTTCTCTGTTCCATATTGTATATGCCCAAGAGGAGGCAAGACTGTATCAGGAATTTCCTATGGGGAACTAGTTTTGACTTTGTTTAAAGAGTGAACACTGGTTTGATCTAATCCTAGACCTAATTTTTGGGGAAAACTCTAAGTAGATACACAGGCATATACATACAGATGAAATATATAAACAAGTATGTAAAAGAAAGCTGGTAGAACTTACATGTGAGCAAGCTTCCAGTGTTACAACTGTATGGTTAGTTATTCAAGAAATTGAAGAAAGTTTTGAAAATAATTATGGATTTGAATTTAAATCACAAGGAAAATGTTTTAAAAATAAGTTTGGGGCTTATACTTAAGGAGAGGCCCAAATGAATTCTTTTGAAAAGGGGACGATCGCGTCGTAGTTTTGAAAACAACAGAGGGACTTATACAATGGCTGAGACCCAAATTTATTGTATTTAAAAGAGATGGGTCTTACACTCTATTATAGGCCCAAAGTTTATTTTTGTACAAGATATGGGGCTTACAACTCAGAGAGATGCCCAGATGAAAACAGTGATTGCACCGTTATTTTGAAAACTGTAATGGGTCTTTTACAATGACTGAGGCCCAAATTATTTTTGTACAAATGGGGGTTGGCTCTTACACTCTATTAGAGGCCCAAAGTGTTTAAAAATGAAGAAATATGGGACTTACACCACAAGGGTAGGCCCAGATAAAAATTGTTTGAAGACGACGATCGCGCCGAGATTTTTGAAATTGTATCGGGGCTTATACAAGGACTAAGTCCCAAAAAAGGTTTTGTGTGACAAGGGATGGGTCTTACACTCTATTAGAGGTCCAAAGTGTTTAAAAAAATGGGTGAAGATGGGACTTACAACACAAGGGCAGGCCCAAAGAAAGACAGTAATCAGACTGTCGTTTTGAAAATCGTATCGGGTCTTATGCAATGACTGAAGCCTAAAAATTGATTTATTTACAAAGGGACGGGACTTACACTCTATTAGAGGGCCAAATTGGGTTAAAAAAAGTTTGTGAGGGTGGAAATAATCAAATCCCTAATTTGATAAAAAAATGTAATTTAATTTGAATAAAAAATCAAATAAAATGATCAAAATTATCAAACATGTGTAAAACAAGTTATGATCTAGGATGAATGTTTGAAAAATCATGTTTTACCCCCTAGAATGATTTAAAAATCATTTGAGTTTGAAAAATCAAGAAAAATAAATATTTTCAAATGTTTAAAAACAAATAAAAATAAATTCTTTATGAAAATATTAAATATATAAAATAAATAATATTTTTGTGAAATTTTTGTAGAATAAAATATTTTAACATTTTTGTGAATTTTGAAAATAATAATTAATTAAAAAACATTAAAATTCAGAGAGAAATTAATTTTTGAATCAATTAAATAAAATAACCAAAATTTAAAAATTCAAAAGTTTGAAAAAGGGCGCCAAGAACACCTGGTTCTTGCCGGTGTGCCCTGTTTTGCCCGAATTTGCATTTTCTTACTTTTCTCTCTGATTACTCAATGGTTTTGTATGACTCAAGTACCAATCTCACTCGTTTTTGAATAAGGATCATAACCATATAGATTAATTGCATTTATATTGAGTATGGAGTGAGAAATTTGAGAAAAATCTCAAGAACCCTAATTTTAGCATGAATACAATGAAATTCCATACACGATTGATTCATGGCAATTGATTGAGGGTTATTACTCTATATACATGCAGGAACAAGATGGTAACTCAAAAATTCATTTATGATGCATGTAATATGGAGTTTGAGAGTGTCAGGCTTACCTCTTGCAGCTGGTGATCGAGCTTGATGATAGAGATGTTACAGATGTGTTGTAAGGACCTGGACAACTTCACTATACCCTATGGAGTGTGTTAAGATGCCTAACCTTGATTGGAGATGCTTGGATCAACTTGTGGTACCTCAACTACAACCTTGCCAAAACCTTGAGCAACTAACTAGTGATTTTGTGATTTAGGGGTTCCAGATGTGTTTCAAGGCCATAGATCACTCATATATGATGTTTATGAGGTGTTGGCATGATTGGTTTGGTTTGAATCACTTCCAATTTCAAAATTTGATAGTGACTTGAAATCGAAGGAAAATTTGGAGTGAAAGAGAGATTTTGAGTAAAACATCGGTTTAGGTGCTTGGTGTCCTCAAACTGATCATAATTGATGTCTATATATAGTGCAACAAGTTTGTTTTGGCATCAATAGTGAATGGCAAGTGGTACAGGTCTGTGGCCAATGGTTGCATAAAGGAATCCAAGTCTTCTTTGGCCATTGACTTGGGTCAGTGCAGTAAGCCTATGGTCCTTTGTTGCAGGGATAAGGCTTGACTCATTCAGTGATCAAGGACTCTGTCCATGCCACCTCAATGCACCTTTTGAATGCCCTAAAACAAAATGGGAGTTTTTGGATTTGGAACATTTAATTCCACATTCCAAAAGGGGCGGTGTCTTGACTTGCAAGGCTTGTGGATCAGAGGTACTTGCTTAAATAAGATCCTTACATGTTTTCAGAAGTGTGACAAGGCTTAAGGTTGCACATTTTGTCCAGCTCGAGCAAAAGTGCACAAAACTGCCTTGTACATGACAGTTGGAAAGTGCCATTTTGGGAGGATCATATCTTCTTGCTCAAATGGAATTTGGAGATGATCTGGTACTTGTTGGAAAGCTCTTATGTCATACTTTAACTTTTATGTAAAAGATTGGTCTTAGTTTAGCTTGGATCAAGGTGAAAAATGGCCTCAAAGTTGGTAAAAAGTGAAACATATTCTGACTTAAAATTTCACTAAATGTTGGAAAAAGTGGCCCTTTTCACTTTTTGTGATTTTGATTAATCAATAACTCAGAATCCATGAGGAATTCGAATGAGATGTAGTTGACATATTTGAAGTATGTAAGATGAACTTTCATTTGAGCTTTGAATGGATGAAAAAGGCCTTGTGGTTTAGGAGGTATGACCTTGCAAAGTTGGTATGAAATCACTTTGGTTCCATAACTTAGAAAAATTTTGGTTTCTCATGGTTGCCCCTTTTGCAAGAAACCTAACTTTTCTTGATTTTTATTCATGAATGATGATCAAAACCATACATTAACATTTTTTTTGACTTAGGGGAACCATATTTGTGAAAAATTCCAAAAAGTCAAACTTGATTTTGGGCACAGTTGGCTTTTTGTCAAATGAATTCTAAATTGTGTGATTCCTTATAAAATCAAGTTCTTTACCTAATTCAAACCTATTGGATGGATTCCATAGGTGTTTTAGGGTGTCTTGAACCATGTCCCAAGGTTTGAGAACATGCATTGGTTAAAATTCAAAGATACAATTGACTTTTTCTTCAAAACCCTAATTATGGTCCTGATGAAATTGATACTTGTGAATCAAGCTTCTTGGATCAATCCATTGTTTCAAATGGATCAATGTGGTGTATTGGAGGCCCTAAAATCATGTCTTGAGGTCTTGGTTCATGTCTTGTCTCAAAAGTCAACTTAGGGGTGAATTAGGTCAAGAAACCCTAATTCCTGATTTTTGATGAATGCTTTCCCTGAGGTTGTTTTGACTTGATGATTAGGTCCATGAGGTCCCTTTGAGCACCTTGGGTCATGTTTTGAATTATTGGCTCATGCCCAGATGAAAATTTTCATCTGGAGTCCTTGGTCGACCAAAACCCTAATTTGGTGACACTGGCGATCTTGAGGCTTGATCCACTGGGAATGTTGCAACCTTGTGCTTGATTCTTAATGTGGGAGACTTCTTGATCCCTTGTGGGTGTTTGAGAGGTTAGACAAGTTGAAGATCATGTCATTTCTTGATTCATCCTTTGTCTAAATGTTCTGAGAGGGCACAAAACCCTAATTCTTGATTGTAGTGAATGCTCAACTATCTTTGGGGAGATTGATTAGGCATGTTGGTACATCCATATTATGGGGATGATTTGCACAATGATGTGAAATCTTGTGGTCAAAATTTAGGGTATAACAATGTCAAAACTAGTAATATCTCATATTTCTGTACTTTGGACGGTGTCATCGCATCTTAGATTGCATTCATCCTTTAATATTCATATAATAATCCACATACGTGTGTCTATGCATATAGGATCATCCCATGTATGAAAATTGTGCATTAGATCATGTTGGATACCTTAGGTCGACTCATAAAGGGTTTAGGTTGGCTCAAATACTTACAAAAATGTGTTTGTAGCATTTTGGTGTCTTTGCGTCGACTCACAGATGTTTGGAGGTTGACGCATGCTGTTGCATAAATCAATTATTGCTCTCGGGTGTCCTTGGATCGAGCTACAGATGTGTGGAGGTTGACGCATACTGTAAGAAAAATAATACTCTGCTCTCGGGTGCCCTTGCGTTGACGTATGTTTTGGTTCAGTTCGACGCATGGCTTGAATTTTTGTCCAGATTTGCATTCGGGTGTGTTCAGGTGGACTCAGGGAGTGCTGAGGTCGACCGCTTGCTCACTTAAACACATTTTGCTGATTCTTTGTGTTTCAAAAAGCTGTTAATTCAGTTATGTGGTCTTGGTCTCATATATATTTATATGCATCATCTTTTGTACAACATAGAACAAGAAAAGTGAAAATATACACTGTATTTGCTCATCATCTTCATTCTCACACTTGCATTCTTCAACAATTACACATAATCATTTTTGTTGATTTTTTCATTGTCGAGGTGATAACGTCCAAACGTAGGATTTGTGTATCTAGTTTGGGTTGAGAATTCAGTGGGCTCTTCTTGAATAAAATCTTTAGGGTTTTGTCCTCCAAGATCTTGAGGATTTGGGGTTTGTGCATAAATCTTTGCTTCACAGATTCAGCCGAGTGAAAGGTTTGAAGAACGTTGGGTTCGTTCAAATAAGTAGCAGTAACTAGAGGATTGTGTCGAAAGATTTAGGGTCAAACGTCTTGCGATCAAAATCATCCGAACGAAAGACATGAAGATTCAAGTGAGTAGCGGTAATCTGAGGTTTGTTCGAAGCGTTTGATGTACTTTATTCGACTTTAATCAAGGGGAGAAAAGTGGATAGTATCAACGTCGATAATTATGCTTGAGTGTGTGGTGACTATAACTTCTCTTTTACAAACTTTGCAACTTGATAATATATATCTCAATTCTAGTTTTAGAATTGGGGGCAGACGTACCCAAAGCGAGGACGAAAGGGGAACTACCTAAACAAATCGGGTGTCGTTCTCTTTTTCTCTATCTCTATAATTTGTGTTGTTAACGTTTGTGTGATATCAACTGTTCGATAAATTTCTACTGTTGTGTAGTGCTGAAATTCTGTTTTGAAAAATCATTACAATCACTTGGATTATAATTATGAAAAATTATGCACTATCATTTCATAGGAAATTCAACTTGTGGTGTTGTGCACACCAAATATCCGACATATTGATCGCACACAAATTGTTTGTGAAATTGCCAATTTAATTTTACATCTTATAATTAATTAGAAACCGATTAAGACAAAGTGATCATAATTTGTATTGATTAATTGGCAACGTATTGATTCGTTTTCTCATTGATTTTATTCCATTCAGTTTCGCATATTCGATCTTACCAATAACGGTTCGTTTAGACGATTTAAAATCCACAGCCACTTCCGCACATTTTTGAAAACATTTTTAAGCGCTGATTTTTGTTAAAAATTAGTGATCTATTCAACCCCTCTTCTAGATCATTGCCATAGTCTAACATTATATATATATATATATATATATATATATATATATATATATATATATATATATATATATATATATATATATATATATATATATATATATATATATATATATATATATATATATATGTGCCATGATACTTTGTTTTGGTGTAGCCCTTTTTTCTACCATTTTTACCCTTACTTTATTTTGTAATTTACTTAATAACTTCTTATTATTACCTTCCACATAACTTCTATTATTAACTTCCACCTAACTTCTTATTATTACCTTTCACATAATGTTTTTTTTTCAATTATATTTAAATAAAAATCCTCATTTTTATTTTCATTCTTGCGCATTATAAAAGCGGACAGACGGGCACGCGCGTGCCCGTCTAGACGCTAGTATATATATAAAAGCAAAACGTGGGTTATGTTTATCAATAAAACAAATATTACATATATTATAATATAGGGTTAAACATGTTTGTAGTCCTCCTAAATATCTCAAATTTCGTTTTTAGTCCCTCAAAATATTTACTTCAAAGAATGATCCTCTTAATATTTTTTATCCACAGTTTTGGTCTCTCATGCAACTTAGCGACTGAATTAACGACAGTTTTAGCGACGGTTTATTATTTTGCAACTGAATTAGCGACAATTTTAATGACATTTTTAGTATTAAGGATGAAAAGTGTAGATTGAAAATTTAAGATGGATCATTCTTTAAAGAAAATATTTTAAAGGACTAAAAACAAATTTAAGATATTTACGACGGCCTACAAAGATATTTAACCATATAATATATATTAGAATGTGTGTCATTGTGCACCATGTATTTAGTAAAATGTATGTACCATGATAAACCCGTTAGAAAAAATTAGAACCAAAAACAAACAAATATCATAAGTAATAGCTACACTATCAATCTTTTTTTTTTCAATAAGCAATTGATTGAAATGGAGCACAAAAAGTGCTCGAAACAAAATACAAGATCAACGTAATTTGAGATAATCCACAGGATTTCTCCACCAATTATAAAAATACAATACCGTTTTACTACTATGAAAAACCGATGAAATTGCCACTTGGTTCACTTTGTACAGAAATAAAATTAAACGCCGATACTACCGAATTTTGTTTTTGGTCCTCCACCATTTTCAGCATATATATATATATATATATATATATATATATATATAACTATTAGGGTTATTAATTTTTTTGGAGACAAAATCAACCAATATTAGTTAACATTAAATAAAATCAAACACTAAAAAATACTTCAAATAAAATTAAAATAAAAACACCAATAATTCTATTTATATTTTGTAAACATTTTGACAACAATGAAAAAATAAACGGACTTAAAATAAATAAAAGTTGGGTGCAAGATGTTGGAATTCAACCACGATCTATGGTGCATTCTTCTAAATCTTGATCTCAAGATTGTTATGTAATGACGATGAACAAAAACAAGAACACGTTTAAAGAAGATAAGTATGAACTGCAGAGTAACGCTCTACCCATAACTGTAGAATTTTATTATCACTTTACAACTACAAAACCGTGATTATCAAACTTGATGATTACAATGATAAGGGTTTCTCCATATTTATAGATTTAGGTTAACTTGCATCTCAAGCTAAAGTCCAAACTATAAAAGCCCAAAAATATCTAATCTAATCTTTTTAAATCAAATCTGATCTTTCTAAATGAAATTTAATCTTTCTAAAACAAAGAATTACATATTTAACACACCACCTAATTCATTGTTTCTAAACTATCTACATTCATCACAGACCTTAGCTTCTTGAACACTTTGACTGACACTCCCTTCTTCATGATGTCTCCAATCTGATTCTCAGTTCTGTAGTGTTCGAAGTTCATCTTCCCTTCTGGTACCTGCTCTCGAAGATAATGGAACTTCATTTCGATGTGCTCACTTCGACCGTGTGCTATTGGATTCTTCGCCAAGTTGATCACTGACATGCTGTCGATCTTCATGGTAATTGCTCCATGACTCTTCTTTGTGATCTCTTCAGCCAGGTTCACCATCCAGGTTGCTTGACATGCACAAAGAGAAGCATTTATATATTTTGCTTCGCATGATGACAATGCCATTACTGGCTCCTTTCTCGAACTCCAAGCAACTGGTGTACCACCTAACAAAAATACATAGCCAGCTGTGGATTTTCTATCCTCACACTACTACGAAAAACCCATTTAACGACGCCAGGCTTACCACGGATTCGTATCCCAACGTTGTAATACGTTAAAAATTTTATAACGCCATATTTAACGACGGTTGTACTAATGAACCGTTGTAATACAAGCTGTGTAACAAGCTTCGATTCCAAGCTACTACATTTTTCCATATTTTTACATTTTAAACACAGTTGTATTAAAACACCGTTGTAATACATGTAACAAGCTTCAATTCCCATCAACTATATTTTTTTCATGTTTTTGTATTTTAAACATATATTTTATTTCTTTTGTTAGTTTTATGGGGATTTAACCTCAAAACTCAAAATTCATCATTGTTTTTCTTTTAATCATATATTTTGTTTCTTTTGTTAGTGTTTTTAAATGCAAGAGAATAGTATATATAAGTTTAAAAATAAAACTGTAAGAGATGAGCATATATAAAATAACATTTTGTTAAGATTCCATTAAAAAGAGTACATTGATAATCATATTACATATATTAATCAATGTCAGAGCCCATTGCTGCAAATGCATCTTCATAATCCAGATATCTCTCCTCACTCCCCTCATCGGAATCATAATAAACTGTTCTCCTTTTCTTCTTTATCTTTTTCTTCTTCAGCTTCTTCTTCTTCTTCTTCTTCTTCTTCTTCTTCTTCTTCTTCTTCTTCTTCTTCTCCTTCTTCTTATCCTTCCTCACCCTTAAGGCATCCCTGGCCGCTGGTTGGACCTCCTCTATTGGCGCCTGGCGTTCCTCATTGGTGATTCTAGCATTCTCATTTGTAGAACTCATTGTTACGAAGAATATATTATGAAGAAATGTAAAGTTGTATATTTATAGATGAGGTTGAAGATGAAAAGTCTGATAGTTTAATTCTTACAATGATGATAACTTGTAAATGGTTGATATTCTGGAACGATATTTTTTGAAAAACGGAGAAAAATTTAAATCATTATGGCCAGAGTGTTCTCTACTCCGGGAAGAGTGTTAAGAAATGTGGTTGGGCCTAACTCAACCCTAACTCAACCCTACAAAATCGGTTGGTAGAGTGAGGATTACCCCCACTTATAAACACATGTTCATGCCATATATTGTCCGATGTGGGACTCTTAACAAAGAGCAAGGGTTATAATATTACAACGGTTAGTAATAATAACCGTAGCGATACCCCTTATACTAGGCAACAACATTTTTCTATTTTACGTAATTATAGAAAAATGTTGTTGCCTGGAGTCGAACCTTGTGCCAATTAGAAGGGTTATCGCTACGGTTAATATAACTAACCGTTGTGATATTATTAAAATAATATATATACTTATCATTACGGTTATTTTAGAAAGCCGTTGTGAAATATTTAACTATATAAAGGAATTAACTTTCTATTTTTAACAGTAGCGCCGTTTCCTTCACAGCGAAACCCTAGCACCCATTTTTGGAAGCAAACTTCATCTTTTTATAGAATCCGCGAAAAGAAATACAAGAAGTATGAAGCTTTTGATTTAAGCTTCTTCCTCCTTGTATTTCTTATTGCAGAATCTAAAATTAGATGAACATGGTGATGATGCTGGCGGTAGTAAGCGTAATGTACATATTGTTTATGGAAAATAAGGTAGTCTTCTACTTCAATCTTTTTGTTAGATAGTTCCCATTATCTTGTTTGGTTCTTGTTGTTTATGTTGATTGTTCTCATTTTGTGCAGATTCGACTTCAATGCTTCACAAGTAAGGTGAACTTCATTGTAATGGTACAGTCCCACTTCTTAGGGTTTTGTTTCAAATTTTGGTTGTTTTGTTTTGAATACTAACTCATTTTCGTCATTGCTTCCCATTTCTTAGGGTTTGTTTCACATGGTGATGATGATGGTGGTACACATATATATATATATATATATATATATATGAATTTATTCTGATAAGGTACATATATATGAATTCATTCTTATATTGTATATGAAATTTAGTTTATTATATACTATGTATATTGTTTGTTTCACTATCCTTTTATTGAAAATGCAATCAGTTAAATTGATATAGAACATTAGTTTATTATATATATACTATGTATATTGTATATAGTTAAATTGAATACTAACTAATTTTCTTCATTGCTTCCCACTTCTTAGGGTTTGTTTCACATGATGATGATGATGGTGGTACATACATATGAATTCATTCTGATAAGGTACATATATATGAATTCATTCTGATATTGTATATGAAATTTAGTTTATTATATACTACATATATTGTTTGTTTCATTATCCTTTTATTGAAAATGCAATCAGTTAAATTGATATAGAAACTTATAATCTGAAAATTAGGATGTATTTGAAAACCAACCTTTATCATGTCAATGTTTTCCGAATTGCATCCATTTCATTCAGCACATTTAATGTTCCTTAACATAAAATTTATGGTTCAATGGTCAGTTTGCTTCAATTCATCAATATCTTTTCTTATAGTTTACCTCATCGTCGTCACTAATCATCGTGGTTGTTAAGATCATGATTGTTATGATGATAAAATCGTGATGATTTTTGGCGATGATGAGGTAAACTATAATAAAAGATATCAATGGATTGAAGGAAACTGACCATGGAACCATAAATTTTATGTTAAGGAACATAAAATGTGCCGAATGAAATGGATGCAATTCGGAAAACAATGGTGTGTTTAAGTTGGTTTTCAAGAACAGTTTAATTTTCAGATTATATAGTTCTTTACCAATTTTAATGGTTGTATTTCTTTAATTAGGTGGATGGTAAAACAAGCAATTTACATTTGTATTTAATAAACTAATGGTACATTCCACAATGGTTGAGACATATAACCGTTGTGATAGTAAATATATATGATAACGGTTGATACTCATAACCGTTGTGATAGTTAATTTATATTACAACAGTTGAAATACCTAACCGTTGTAATATAACGCGCGCTTCCAGAATAATACAACGGTTTCCAGACCGTTGTAGAAACAACGAACTTACAATAACAATCTACATAACAACGCCTTCGCCTGCGTCATTATATGTCATTCCCAACCGTTGCTAAATGGGTTTTTCGTAGTAGTGTCAGCATCACTACACCAACTTGAGTCGGTGTTCCCACTAGCTTGCATTCTTCTTCTTCATCAGCTACAGGAAACAAAATGATGTAGTTGAGAGTTCCTTTCAAATACCTCAGTATCCTCTTCATTGCGGCTAGGTGTGATACCTTTGGCTTCTGCATGAATCTACTTACCATACCCACACTGTATGCTAAGTCAGGCCTTGTGTGACAAAGGTATCTAAGTGACCTAATAAGTCTTTTATATTGGGTTGGGTCGACATAATATTCATCTGAATCCTTCGACAGTTGTAATCTGGTCTCAACTGGAGTCGAAGTTGGGTTGCAATCTTGCATCTCAAATCTCTTGAGTATTTCACCTGCATATCTCCTTTGGTGCGTCATCAAACCTCTAATAGTCTTGTAGAATTTGATGCCAAGGAAATATGAGAGATTTCCCAAGTCTGACATTTCAAACTCCTCACTTAGGTCATGTTTGAAATCTTCGATCTCCTTCTGGCAACTTCCTGTTATCAACAGGTCATCGACATAGAGACATAGTATAAGCAATTCACTATTGGTTCTCCTTACATATACTTCATGCTCAGTAATGCACTTCACAACTTCCTTCTCCCTTAGAAAGCTGTCGATCTTCTTATTCCATGCTCTTGGAGCTTGCTTAAGTCCATACAAGGCTTTATACAACCTGTACACCTTTCTTTCTTCACCTCGTTTCACATATCCATCTGGTTGTGCGACATAAACTTCTTCGTCTAAGGGACCATTAAGGAATGCACAATTCACGTCTATTTGACATCTGTGTCAATTGTTCATATTTGCTAGACCACTAACCTACCTGATTGTTTCAAACCTAGTAATAGGTGCAAAAACTTCGTCGAAGTCGATTCCTTCCTTCTGAAGAAATCCTTTCGCCACAAGTCTCACCTTGTGTCGAGTTACTTCTCCTTTAGGATTCACCTTCACCTTGTAAACCCACTTCACATTAATTGCCTTCTTTCCTTGAGGAAATTTGACAAGTGACCAGGTGTTGTTGACTTCGATGGAGTCTAACGCCTCACTCATTGATTTCACCCACTTTGAATCTTTCAATGCCTCAGTTGCATTGAGTGGTTCGACGTCTTCATAGAAAGCATAATGTACCAACTCACCCTCTTCATTGACCACATCATCTGATTTAATCACACATTCTTGCAACCTTGCAGGAATGTGTCTTGTTCATCGAGGTCTGCTTGGGCCTGCTTCATCTTTGACTTGTTCTTGACGAACTTCTCTTTCGACTTTAGTGGCTGGTTCTTCAAAAGAGATTCTCACTGAACCCTTCATGACATTCTCAGTCCAATCTCATTCTTTAAGCTCATATATGATCACGTCCCTGTTGATCACTATCTGCTTATTCCCTGGGTCGAACAACTTGTAACCTCCATTCGAATGATATCCTACCAAGATCACCTAATTCGACTTGTCATCAAGCTTCCTTCTCAACTAATCTGGCACATGTCTATGTGCTATAGATCCAAACACCTTCAAGTGACTGAGGCTAGGCTTGACACCATTCCAACATTCTTCTGGTGTGATTCCTTCAAACTTCTTTGTCGGTCACCTGTTAAATATGTATGTTGCTGTCGAAACCACTTCTCCCCATAATTCTTTGGGTAGATGCTTTCCATTCAACATACTTCTCACTATGTTCATGATGGTTCTGTTATTCCTTTCTGTAATTCCATTTTGCTGTGGAGTGTAGGGTGACATGTAACACCCAAATTTCCATCGCGAATAAATAATACATAAATAAATCAGAGTAGATAAAAATTTATTTTTCCGACAGAAATAAGGATGCCACAACAATGGAAAGAAAATACAATCCCTGCTCATAAATTTTCGATACATAAAACAAAATGGAATAACCTCAAAGGGAACTTTTTCCATATACAAGGAAAGGTCAATTATGGAATAAAGCGGAAATATCCATAACTGCCCTGTTTTACAAAATAAATCATTTTATACGTCAAGATATACATACAAAAGTAATACAAAATATATTCAACAAATGTATACATATATAACAAAAGCGATTCCCGACTCCCATGTTACGTATCAGAGCAGACAGACTGACAAACAGATGGAGAACTAATCTTCACAAAAGCCTCCAAGACTACTAATCTGCAATTGCCTCATAGAGCAACAAACCACAGCAGAAGGGTGAGAAATAACAACTAAATCAAGATTGCATAATAATATGGAAAAACGCATAAAAATTCACATGCATAGTTATTCTCACCACAAGCATCACATACTAATACATATTGCATATATCAATTACACCAACATAATCACATATTCACACATAAGGCACACCAAAGTCATAATATATGGAAACACCCCACCACATGACATAGCATATATCTATGCATAAGGCATATTATCCACAACCAATGCATTTATCACATATGCACATCAATTCACCAATTCAAACATAAATCTCAACACATACTCAATCAATTCGTGATATTCCACACAAAATCAATCCATTCATGATTTATGCAAATGCACAGAGACTGACACAACGACTCTATGCAATGCATATGCGGTACCATCCATCCATCATTTCTCATCACCAGTTCACTCAGGAACTATTGGAACCATCGCTTGTTACTTAGGATTACTCATGTAACACCCCATCGGGAAAACGATGTTCCCCCTCGCTTTAGGTTCTCTTTGTATAACGCACACGACGTTTATGGATTGCTTTAGGTCCTCTTTGTATAAGGCACACGATCCGATCGCTTTAGGTCCTCTTTGTATAAGGCACACGATCGTCTATAATCATCGCTTTAGGTCCTCTTTGTATAAGGCACACGATGTTATACCGGATTCCCTCTGGAATCGTTTCGTCGCTCACACCCCACAAGGGCACACGACATCACAAGATGCATATCATGATGCTTGGCATACAAGGACTCATGACAATCAAATGCATCTTCACATATACACCCATAATCATGCATATACAATCAACCACAACACAATGCGTTTTCTTTCCCTTAGGCCACAAACCATCATCACAACATTTCATCACATGCATTCACATCATATAACATCACACAAGTCATACGATATATATCAAAAGCATATTGCATGATAACACATCAATGACACACAATTATACCAGTAAAAGTCGACAAAACGATACAATTCCAAATTCCCGACATAATTAAATCGGCCAACAACCTTAAAACCATTTTAATAAGAAAAAACATTTCAATAGATTTCCAACGATACCAAGAATGTTAAAAACGGATAATCGAAACACAAGTTACGGAATCAAAACGAAAAGGAATCGCGAAAAGACAACATTCTGGCCTCTCACTGGCCATACGCGTATTGCCCTGAGCCATACGCGTATTGCCTTGCTCACTCGCCCATCCATACGCGTATTACCCAAAGTGATACGCATATGGGCAGAGACTGATTTCTCCCAAAAATTCCTTTTAAAAACCCATTACGCGTATTGCCCAAGGTGTTACGCGTAATGCCTTGCCCCTTACGTGTATCATTACGTATTTCACGAGAGGGCCATGTAAAAATGGTTTTCATACGCGTAATGCCCTCATTTCACCCTTGCCATACGTGTATTGCCCAAGGTGTTACGCGTAATGCCTTACCCAATAAGTGTATCGCCTGCGAAACCCATAATTTTCCTGCATAATTTTTCCTGCGAAAATCATCCAATTTCCCCTCCAAATCTCATCTAAACACTTCCAATTCACAATATATCGACCCAAACATGTTACAACATACTCAACAAGTATCCTACGCAGTTTATATCGAGTTTCGGCCGTGAAATATCGATTTCTAACAATTATTCATCAATTTATCAATGATAAAAAGTTGTGAAAACAACCAAAACAATTGCACGAACAACACATATACATACACAAGCAAGACATAATTGAAACTTCTCACCCTTACCCGATTAATCGTGCTTGAAACGGATGAATTCTCGATTTTCCTCTTTTCCTCTTTTCCCTTCCTTTCCTCTTCTTTTCCTTCTTTCCTTTCTCTTTTCTCTCTTTTTCTCTCTAAGTTCTATTTTAATAAAAACCATAATTTCTAACCCAGTGAAATGACCAAAATACCCCTACACTCAAATATCTCGCAAACGCTCTCAAAACGCGATAAAACATAAACAATGATGAAATATATTTTGGGAAATAAAAGTTGAAAAGAAATTATAATTTATTGCAAATATTTTACCTATCAGGGAAATTAACCAATTAACTCAATTAGCAGGTAAAATACAATAAATTCACATAAATGAAATAAATACAATTAAACAAATCAGGGCGTTACAACTCTCCCCCACTTAGACATTTTCGTCCTCGAAAATATAACCGATACCAACAACTCTGGATACGACTCTCGCATCTGACCAACAAACTAACATGCCCACAATAGGCACACCGCGAACAACACAACTGCAAACCACCTTGCTAACCGCAACTACAACAACGACACGACAACGACGAAAACTACAACGACAAGATGCAAAGCCCATACAATGCACTTGACGACCAACTCACAACTTAAAGAATACCCAAGTTACGACCACACACAGGTTCACTCTTGAACCGAAACACAACAAGGTCATTACCATCGCCATAGGTAACACTCCTTTAATTCACCACAAGGAATTAGCTACACGCACTCGACCCAACACGATAGGAATGAGGCAACAACACAAACAAGAACACAAGTTCCACGACCCACCATCGTCTCAACAACCTCGACCAAACCAGGATACCAAACATCCTTGTCACACAACAATATTACAACAATGCTACGCTCCACCAATCGAACACATAACCAAAACATCCATCTACATAGTAGCCCATGAATAATATTTAAACCTTTCACCTAACACTTCCATTCTGAAACGTCCAATAGTCTTATCATTCCAACATGTTTCCAATGTTCAGCCTATGTACTCTTACAAGTCCCACACGCAATTACAAAATGTACCACGTCACGCTTCCGCTGCGCACTCTAATTACTCGAAACCATCAAGTCTACCAATCTCACGTCCAAAGCCTAACTCTTTCTCATAGTCGCCAAAATCACTGTTCACTTTAATATACCCAACCTCACACTCTCCTGTGTTATCTCATACACCAGACACAAGTCTCGGAATTGCTCAAATAATTTTAATTCTCTGACCATCCAAACCGACATGCATAACAACTTTCGACCTAACTTTTCAGGCATAACCTTAACTTTTTCCGAAGGATAATCCAAGCCAAATTCATAACTCGTCACGAATTCTAACCATTCTCGTTGTCTCATACTCTATTCCTTCAGACCAAACAAGTACTCAATATTCTTGTGATTACCAAACACTTTGAACCTAGAACCCTAAAGATAATACCTCCAAATATTCCAACACAATACAACCGCAACCAATTCCATATCCAAAATAGTATAGATCCTTTTATGAATCCTCAATTGTCGTAAAGCATAAGCTACGACTTTACCCCCTTGCATTAACACACTGCCTAAAATCATCAAAGACGCATCCCAACACCTCACAAACGGTTTATTAGGACCACACAAAATCAAAACTGAAGACGTAGAAAACTCTACTCCAGCTCACCAAAACTTACTCACAACGAATACCCAAAACAAACGACTCACCCTTTGCAAGTCAACTTAGATAACGAATATGCTAACTTGGAAAAACCCTCCATAACCTCCCGTAATAACCAACTAAAGTCCAAAAAGATTCTAATCACCTTAACCGACTTCGGAGCCTCTCATTGTAGAACTGCATTTACTTCCGATGGATCCATTAACCATACTCTCATTCGAAATAACATACCCAAGAACACTAACCTTTTTCAATCAAAATTCTCACTCGAATAACTTAGAATAAAACTTTGTCTCTTTTCAACCCTTGCAATTTGATTCTCAAACACTTTACTGATTCTTTCTCTGAGTTTATAACAGACCCGCATATCCTCAATCAAAACCACTACTAACTTACCCAATTAAATATGGAAGATACAATTCCTCTACTCCACAAACATTACAGACGCATTACTAACACCAAATAACATCACTGTACGTTGTAATACCCAACCAAATTCCAAAAGACATAAATTCTTAAAGCTTTTTGCAACACTTTTCACTGGGTAACTGGTTACTCACATGCAAGCTTAACCGAGTAAATAACAGCCTAATCCGATGATAACAAACATAACCAGTCACATCAGATCGATCAAAGCCTCAACTCACCCACTTCACCACTCTTATCAAACATTCCAAACAATTGTAATTTCACTCAAACTCAACCAAACCATTCCAGTCATCTATTCATGAAAGTGGACGCTTATTCTCAATCGTTACCTTATTCAACTGTCAGTAATCCATACACAATTTCTTCTCTTAACAGTCCAAATTCCATAAATCCCAACATGTAGCAACAACCAACCAAAAAGAACTCTTAAATATTACATCCACACCTAGGTTTTTCTCAAGATTTCAATTCATGCTCCAAAACACCAAAGACTCCAAACCTCACCAGAACTCTAAGTTTTGCTTTCCATAGTCTCAATACCATTATCTATATCACGCTTGTTATTCCGTTCAATCATCCATCCTTTTTGTTACTAACAATATTGGAGCTCTCCAAGACGACACACTTGGTCTCACGAATCCCAATTCTAGTAAACCTTCCAACTGCTCTATCAGTCTGAGTTTCACTTCCTAAAAGTTCTCCTACTTACTTAGCAGATTCAACCTCAAATCTTCCCCTTTTGTCAAAATTGAGTTCACACTCTACTCTCTGAGAACAACCATTAACGATACTCAATCGTTCTCTCTCAATGACTTCCCAACTGAACCAACATACCAAAACCTCTAATCCGTCTTATCTCCTGATATTAGAATCTTCATCGACTCAACAAAACAACCTGTAACCATTTTCTAAATTCCATACAATTCATTGCACACACTATCAAAGCCGGAACGGCACGCCTATTCCATCCAGCATAATTCCCGTCTGCTATCAACAAGAGATTAAGGGTGATCAGTTCCTCAATTTGTCAATAGACAGCCGACAATCATGATGGGGCATAAACTGTCTTTACCAAACTATAATAGCATTCCTTGCATCTCGTGCACAAAACTACCCAAGGCACAAATCCTTAGTTGACATAAACCTTACCTCCGCACTCCCTCCAGAATCAGGAACAACACTGTCCAAACAACACTTACAATCTTGCAATTCACAACACACTGAGCCAGCGCTCCACCTGAAGCAACATGGAGAAGTACCAGCTTCTCCCCCACTTATCTCATTCTAACTCCTGCAGACAACGGAATAGAACAACCAGAAAGTACTGACAGTGTCTCACACACATATCACATACTAAGGAACAAACAACAATGACAATATTCAACTGTCACACCAACTGACTCAACAACTTGGCCGGACGGACCGACCTGCTCTGATACCACTATTGTAACACCCTAATTCCCATCGCGAATAAATAATACATAAATAAATCAGAGTAGATAAAAATTTAATTTTCCTACAGAAACAAGGATGCCACAATAATGGAATGAAAATACAATCCCTGCTCATAAATTTTCGATACATAACACAAAATGGAATAACCTTAAAGGGAACTTTTTCCATATACAAGGAAATGTTAATTATGGAATAAAGCGGAAAGATCCATAACTGCCTTGATTTTACAAAATAAATCGTTTTATAACGTCAAAATATACATACAAAAGTAATACAAAATATATTCAACAAATGTATACATATATAACAAAAGCGATCCCCGACTCCCGTGTTACGTATCAGAGCAGACAGACTGACAAACAGATGGAGAACTAATCTTCACAAAAGCCTCCAAGACTACTAATCTGCAATTGCCTCATAGAGCAACAAACCACAGCAGAAGGGTGAGAAATAACAACTAAATCAAGATTGCATAATAATATGCAAAAACACATAAAAATTCACATGCATAGTTATTCTCACCACAAGCATCACATACTAATACATATTGTATATATCAATTACACCAACATAATCACATATTCACACATAAGGCACACCAAAATCATAATATATGGAAACACCCCACCACACACATAGCATATATCTATGCATAAAGCATATTATCCACAACCAATGTATTTATCACATATGCACATCAATTCACCAATCCAAACATAAATCTCAACACATACTCAATCAATTCATGATTTTCCACACAAAATCAATCCATTCACAATTCTCACACATAATCAATCCATTCATGATTTATGCAAATGCACAGAGACTGACACAACGACTCTATGCAATGCATATGCGGTACCATCCATCCATCATTTCTCATCACCAGTTCACTCAGGAACTATTGGAACCATCACTTGTTACTTAGGATTACTCATGTAACACCCCGTCGGGCAAACGATGTTCCCCGTCGCTTTAGGTCCTCTTTGTATAAGGCACACGACGTTTATGGATCGCTTTAGGTCCTCTTTGTATAAGGCACACGATCCGATCGCTTTAGGTCCTCTTTGTATAAGGCACACGATCGTCTATAATCATCGCTTTAGGTCTTCATTGTATAAGGCACACGATGTTATACCGGATTCCCTCTGGAATCGTTTCGTCGCTCACACCCCACAAGGGCACACGACATCACAAGATGCATATCATGATGCTTGGCATACAAGGACTCATGACAATCAAATGCATCTTCACATATACACCCATAATCATGCATATACAATCAACCACAATACAATGCATTTTCTTGCCCTTAGGCCACAAACCATCATCACAACATTTCATCACATGCATTCACATCATATAACATCACACAAGTCAAACGATATATATCAAAAGCATATTGCATGATAACACATCAATTACACACAATTATACCAGTAAAAGTCGACAAAACGACACAATTCCAAATTCCCAACATAATTAAATCGGCCAACAACCTTAAAACCATTTTAATAAGAAAAAACATTTCAATAGATTTCCAACGATACCAAGAATGTTAAAAACGGATAATCGAAACACAAGTTACAGAATCAAAACGAAAAGGAATCGCGAAAAGACAACATTCTGCCCTCTCACTGGCCATACGCGTATTGCCCTGAGCCATACGCGTATTGCCTTGCTCACTCGCCCATCCATACGCGTATTACCCAAAGTGATACGCATATGGGCAGAGACTGATTTCTCCCAAAAATTCCTTTTAAAAACCCATTACGCGTATTGCCCAAGGTGTTACGCGTAATGCCTTGCCCCTTACGTGTATTATTACGTATTTCACGAGAGGGCCATGTAAAAATGGTTTTCATACGCGTAATGCCCTCATTTCACCCTTGCCATACGTGTATTGCCCAAGGTGTTACGCGTAATGCCTTACCCAATAAGTGTATTGCCTGCGAAACCCATAATTTTCCTGCATAATTTTTCCTGCGAAAATCATCCAATTTCCCCTCCAAATCTCATCTAAACACTTCCAATTCACAATATATCGACCCAAACATGTTACAACATACTCAACAAGTATCCTACGCAGTTTATATCGAGTTTCGGCCGTGAAATATCGATTTCTAACAATTATTCATCAATTTATCAATGACAAAAAGTTGTGAAAACAACCAAAACAATTGCACAAACGACACATATACATACACAAGCAAGACATAATTGAAACTTCTCACCCTTACCCGATTAATCGTGCTTGAATCGGATGAATTCTCGATTTTCCGCTTTTTCTCTTTTTCCCTTCCTTTCCTCTTCTTTTCCTTCTTTCCTTTCTCTTTTCTCTCTTTTTCTCTCTAAGTTCTATTTTAATAAAAACCATAATTTCTAACCCAGCAAAATGACCAAAATTCCCCTACACTCAAATATCTCGCAAACGCTCTCAAAACGCGGTAAAACATAAACAATGATGAAATATATTTCGGGAAATAAAAGTTGAAAAGAAATTATAATTTATTGCAAATATTTTACCTATCAGAGAAATTAACCAATTAACTCAATTAGCAGGTAAAATACAATAAATTCACACATTTCACAAAATTCACATAAATGAAATAAATACAATTAAACAAATCAAGGCGTTACATGACACCACCTCATGCACAATCCCTTATTTTTGACATAATGCATCGAATTCTTTCGAAACATACTCTCCACCACCTGGATTTGACCATATACATCAGAGTATATGACTTCCAGAATTGCCTTCGACTTCCTTCCTGAAGCCTTGCTGAAGTTATTCTTGTGTTATTTCGACTGAACACACTCTTCACAGACTTCACTTGGAATGTCAATTTCAGGTACTCCTGAAGCCATATTTATTCTCTTTAGCTCTCTGATGTCATTGAAGTTGAGATGGCCTATTCGAAAATGCTATAACCACTCATCTCTGTTGGTCGCAATTGCTAGGCACTTGTGCTCCACCACATTGAGTTCAATCTTGAAGGCCCTATTCTGAGACATTGAAGCCTTCAAGATCAACCTACCACCTGCGTCGAGAACTCTCATCATCTTGTCTTCGACAAATACCTCATAGTTCCTTTCCACAAGTTGTCCTATACTTAGCAGGTTACTTTTCATGCCTGGTATGTATAACACATTGGAAATTATTGATTTCTTGTCATCCTTCCTCACGATCTGAACATCACCAACACCTTCAGTTGCTAGAGTGTTGTCATTTGCAAACTTCATCGTGTTCTTCGACAAGGGCTTCATGTTGACAAACCAATCTTTCCTTCCAGTTATGTGTGAAGAGCATCCTGAGTCCAAGTACCACTGGTCCTGGAATCTCTCTTCGAATCTTGTTGTGACCATCAGCAACATCTCTTCTTCTTCATGTTTCGCCAGCTTTGCATAAGTTTCTTGATTCTTCTTCTTTTCTGGACAATTACTAAAATAGTGACTATACTTCTGACAATTGAAACACTGAATGTGACTTTTGTCAGGCTTTCAACCACCACCTCTTCCTCTACCTGCAACACCACCTCTTTGGTTTCTTTGGTTTCTTTGGTTCCAGGGTTTTCTCTTATTCAACCCTTTTACTTCATGTTGATTTTGACCAGTTGAATTGGTGTAGCCTCCTCTACCTTTGTTTCAATTCTAGCTTCTTTTGTCTTTTCTTTCTTTTTCTGACTGCGTCTGCAAAGCCATATCACTCTTCGACTTTCCTGCAGCTCTTTCAGCCATCCTTTGTTCATGAGACTCAAGCGTCCCTTGAAGCTCTTCCTTAGTCAATACTGACAAGTCTTTCGACTCTTCTATGGATACTACCACGTAGTCGAATTTTGGAGTCAATGACCTCAAGATCTTTAACACAACTGATCTTAATGTCAACACTTCTCCACATACCTTGATTTGATTCACCACCTTTGTAAATCTGGTGAAGAAATCTGTTATACTTTCATCTTTCATTGTCTTCCATTTAAAGCAATTCATAAGTCCTTTTCTGAGTTTGTAACCTCACCTCTTTCACCATCTCTATGCCTCCAAACGATTTTTCAAGAATCTCTCAAGCTTTTTTTGCTGATTCTACATCACTAACCTCTTCAAAGTTATCTAGATCAACACATTGATGGATTATAAAGAGAGCTTTATAATCTTTCTTCTTCAATTCTTTATATGCTGCTTTCTCCTGATCTGCCGCAGTTTCTACAAGCGGTGATAATCCCTCCTTCACAAGATCCCAAAGATCTTGGTAACAGAAAACCACTTTAATCTGCTTGTACCAATTCTCATAATTATCTTTCTTGAGAATTGGAAGATTTGTTGGAAAGTGACTGTTCGGGTGATTCATTGCCATCACACTTGTTCTTCCCTTGAATCAAAACCGGAGCTCTAAATACCAGATATTGGAATTCAACCACGATCTATGGTGAATTCTTCTCAATCTTGATCTCAAGATTGTTATGTAATGACAATGAACAAAAATAAGAACACGTTTAAAGAAGATGAGTATGAACTGCAGAGTAACTTTCTGCCCACAACTATGAAATTTTATTATCACTTTGCAACTACAAAACCGTGATTATCAAACTTGATGATTACAATGATAAGGGTTCCTCCCTATTTATAGATTTAGGTTAACTTGCATATCAAGCTAAAGCCCAAACTATAAAAGCCCAAAAATATCTAATCTAATCTTTCTAAATCAAATCTAATATTTCTAAATCAAATCAAATCTTTCTAAAATAAAGAATTACATATTTAACACAAAAGTGTTCGAAAAATTAAATCGAATGTATTCGACAATTCATGATCAAAATTGGTGTATGACAATAAACTACCCATCTTCTTTGTACTCAAAGTTTTATATCAATAAAATAATGTTTTTGTAGCCTTTTCTGTAAAGCTAATACTCTTAGAGTTGAATAGCCGCTATAGTCCTTGAAGTCATATAAGATCTATCTAATATAAGCCATAACGTGTATTTTCATACACACATAGAGCTACTATTCTATTTATATTTTATTAAAGATTCACAGAATTGGATATGGAATATTTTTAGTCATAATTTTCTTTTTTTAGTAATTGATATTTAAATTAAATAGTCTTTAATTTTGTAGAATCAACACTCATTTAATAATTTTGTATATATACATGATTCATATTATGAAATAGGCAAGGAAATTATTCTATTGTGGTATCAGACTTGGTTGAGATCTCTAACAATAATCTTTTTTATTCTTTTTTTCGAAATTGTCGCAAGCCTCGCCCCTCAAATCACCATGGCTGAAGTGAGGATATGAAATTCTGAATATCATTCCATTTTGCTCACAAAATTTATGAAAAAGAGAGTGTTCATACTTTTTTTCTTATCACATTGAAAATATTTAATATCTTGTTCAAACTATGTTTTAATGTGAATATAAAATTAAAGAAAAATGAATTGAATATGCGATTTGTTTGCTAGAAGATAGGTCCATAAAAATGATCAAAATCATAAAAAAAAAAATGATTGTGATGACCACCGAAACTAAGAGCTTCGGATGTCTATATATTATTTTGCATAATATCAAAAGGTAAAGCAAAGACTCATAAATGGTAACTTTATTTTTTTTTCCAAGTTGACAAGACTTACAAAAGAAGGTGTTCGAAAACTTTTTATAAAAGACAGAGTTTATGTGAAAAGAATTTAAAATAGATACTCTTGAATGTCTTAAATGGTTTTGCCATAATTTATTAGATAAAGCGGCAAAGGTGGATGGTATTCATCTTGGATTGTATGGTTTTGTGGTGAGAAAATAAAGATCATCCGAGCTATTAAATCTCATTAAAATCATCTCTGTCTAAAAATCCATAACAAAAGAATCAAAGATGGTCAAATTCAACATAAAGTTCATTGTTAGTGGTTTTTTTTTTTTACGAAAATAAGACTTTTGATCAATTTGAGTCCATGCATTATATTGCTTAAGGATAAGAGATATTGAGGATTTTCTAAAAATGAATTGACGCAATCAATAACTGGAATATTATGACTATTACTGATTATAATATTATTACTTATATTGGACTAATACATAAGATTGCATTTGTTTACTATCATGTGAGATGTAGCCTTGGTGTCCATGTATCACTGTTCATTAGAAGGACAAATAAATAGAGTGTGCATAACCACTTGAATATTTGTTGGTGTATATGATGATTGACCTTCAACAACACGCGCATGTTGTGGTTTTTCTCAAAGAATACTTGATTGACAATTTGAAGCTACTAGTTTTTGCCAATAGTCGGTTCTAGGATAATGACAAGGAGGAGTGACCCATGACAGCCAGTATGCACTCTAAGGATGATATATCCATAATGGTATGTTGTTTGTGGTTGATTCCATGATCCCTATTGATGGTGATGGTGATGGTGAAGAGATCGTTTTCCTTGACCTCTACCTCGTTTGCAGCCACAACCACCACAATTTTGGCCAAAACTACCATGACCACTATGACCACCATTGTTGCATTTATTTTCGTGGATGGGACAATGATAAAGTTAAAAACTAGAATTAAAAACTATAATTATCATCTCTTGCCATTCCTTATATGTTTTCACCATCTTTTGCAAGATTTTCTTGATGTTCTTATTCATTGCTTCCACGACGTTATTTATTTTTGGCCGGTATAGTGACGAGTTATGGTGTTCAATTTTGAAACTTTTGCACAACCATTTCAACATCTTATTATTGTGATTGGATACATTATCAGCGATAACTTTGTTGGGAAGTCTATGTCTGTAGATTATCTACTTTTTTATGAGTTTGATGACCACTTACCTCGTTACATTAGCATAAGAAGTAGCTTTAACCCATTTAGTGAAATAGTCGATGGCGGCTAAAATGAAGTGGTGTTCATTCGACGCTTGTGGTTCGATGAGACTGTCCATATTAATGCCCCACATAGAGAGATGCCAATGTGATGTTATCACATTTAGATGAGTTGGAAGTGTATGCACCTTGTCAACATAGATTTGGAACTTGTGGAATTTCTTGACATAGATAAGGTAGCCAGATTCCATCGTCAACCAATAATACCAATCTCTCAAGATTTTTTTGGCAATAACATGTCCATTGGCGTGAGTACCAAAGGATCCCTCGTGGATTTCCTTGATGAGCATGTCTGCTTTATGTGTATCCATGCATCCGAGCAGAACCATGACATAATTTCTCTTGTAGAGAACTTCTCCATTAAGGAAGAATTCAGAAGCTAGTTGTCTGAGTGTTTTCTTATCTTGGTTGGATGCCCCTATTGGGCACTCTCGCCTTTGGAGGAAACACTTGATGTCATGGAACAAATATTTTCCATCTGATTCATTCTCAACTGATAGACAGAATACAGGTTTGTCAATACACTTGACTTTTATCATTAGTTCCCCATTATTCCAATTCACCTTGTTATTGGAAGATAAGGTAGCCAAAGCATCATCCAAATTGATTTTCTTCTCTAGAGATATGATGAAAAATTATCTTATCAAAGTAAGGTGTTAATGTCCAAACATGAGCTCTATATGGAATCAAATTGGGATGAAGAGTTTCCCACTTTCGTGTTATTTGATGAATGACCAATGATGAATCTCCACACACCTCCAGTATTTTGGTTCTTTGTTCAATGACTTCTTCATGGCCCAAGATGCATCCTTTGTACTCTTCTATATTGTTTGTGTTGTCGAAACATAACCTTGATGTGAAAGGAATGTGAGTATTTCTTGGAGTGATTATGACAATTCCATTTCCATGGACTATGAATCCAAGTAACTTCCCAGATGTGACCCCAAAGGTATATTTTGCAGGGTTCAGTAATAGTTTGTATTTTCTCAAATGTGCAAATAATTTCCCCAAGTGGGTGATGTGTTATGCTTTGATCTGGGATTCCGAAATCTTGTTGTCCATATAGACCTCTATCTCTTTATGCATCATGTCATGAAAGAGAGTCACAATGGCCCTTTGACAGGTTACCTCAGCGTTCTTCTTTGAACAGTCTCCCTCATCCACCATAACAGCATGTGTTATCTCTAAAGCCTGGAAAGAAGTTTCCAAAGCTTCCTCGCCTACCTCGATACACCATATCTTCTTCACCAAATATGGTCACTAATTTTTTCGTTGATAAAAAACTTCAATTTCTGGTGCAAGATGAATGTTACAACGCGTGCTGCGTGAATCCACGGTCTTCTCAATAAGTTGTTGTACATTGGGTTTGTGTCCATGACCTGGAAGGGAGTTTATAAGATATTGGGTCCGGTTTGTATTGGAAAATCTACCTTCCCCATAACGATCCTCTTGGACCCATTAAATGCTTTCACAACTGAAAACCCACCTTTTGTGAGTTATCATTGGCCTTAGGTATTTCACTTTCTTAATTTATTTATCTTTTTATTATATTGTTTTAGATCATTTTAATTGTTTCGTGGTTGTTAGATGGAAGCATAATAGGTGTTCCCTTTTGTTGGTTTAGTATTTTTGTTGCTTGAATTAAGGTTGAATCTGATGAGCCAAGGAAAGACTGTGCCAGACAGCATCTAGGAGTACTAGTTGAAGCAAGAATATGAGTTGTAACCAAGAGTCTGTCGCTCCCAGGATTTTCATCCAGGTATAAACGCGAGAGTGGCGCGGAAAAACAGAGTCGCCAGCCGTGTAAATTTATCCCAAGAGAGGGAAAAGGAACACCGCATAAACCTAAGGAAGAGGGAAAGGAATGGTCATCGCAACCATAGCCTGGGTTCGGGAGTCGGTTACGCGAGGGGAAGGTACTAGCACCCCACGCGTCCATCGTACTCGATGGGATCCACGCTTGTTGTCTATTCTAAGGGTGAGTTATACTATCATCTAGGGCTGTACTAAGACGAGGAAGGGGAAGACAAAGACAGACTCGGTAGGACGTCGACGTCCTAGGCCTACGTACCCCCTTTGTGCAATGGGGAATTCTGAGTCAACGTAGTTCGGACCAAGTTCTTTTTGTGTTTTTTATGAGCGACGTTAAGTCCACGTCCGACAGTTAGGGTCGATGCCTGTTTGCGTCTCAGACGGAAAGTAACGTGCCCTTTTTGAAAATAGCCTTTAGTTTGATGATCCCGAAGGACAAAAAGGTTTGAGGTTTGTTTGTATTTTTTAGGACAGAAGTGGCTTAAGTTTGTTCATAAGTTGCATTGCACCAAAGTCTAGGGCACAGGGGCGAATACTTAACGCATCGTCCCAAGACAGGACGCTCGCTAAGCACTCTAGAAAGATGAGAGGAAGCCCCTCATTTCTCATTCCCCACGCTTAAGGCTCGTGTGCAATACACTTTATTCTTATTAAGTGTTTTCAGAAAGTTTGAGATGAGAAGAGAAGACACAAGGGAAACTCTAAGGGGGACTAAGAGTCCTAAAGTTATCATGCATGGGTGACCTACGGTTAGTGAGGTTTGACGATAACCTAAGCTTAAAGAAGAGAAAAGATGAGAGAAGGAAAGAGTAAGGGTGACCATGGATGATTATCCACACCCTTAAAGAACTTACCTTAGTCCCTGCATAAAAGGTTAGTACGAAGCAGACATAAGTAATTTTAAGGCAAATGAAAACCAAACAATGGCATGTAATAGTGATAACAATCCAAACATGAATTAAGGAGTCAAATAAACAACCCCAAGACAATGGCACAAGTGCCTTTCCAAACAAGGTAACCAGACGTGATCAGAAATAGGCATACAAGAAGATTTCACACAAAGAGCCATTAAACAAATAGTAAAACAATTTCTAAAATCACCAAATTAAATATAAATATTGCTCAACCAGAGACAAACAAGATACCAAAAACTCCTGCAAAAATTCAAAGTGTTAGTCATTCAAATAATCATACAAAGTTCAGATGAGGAATATGACTTAATATGCAAACAAAGAGGACCAAAATGCAATATGAAATTATTTTAAAAATGATAGAAATATATTTTAATGCATCTCAGAATGTTATCTAACGAATGCAAAAAGAACGGATTGAAAATATTTTATGGATGCAGAGAAATAAAATAAATAGATTCAAGTATGCATGATATGAGTAATTCAAAAAGAAAATAAACTAAATAATTAATTTAGATGATAAAAAATAAAATAAAAATAAAAAATAAAATTTGGAAAATTTTATAAAATGATAAAAATGATGCATGAATTTTATGGTGATTTTTAAATGCATATAATTATTTTTAATAATTATAAATGAAAACAAAATAACTAGATGAAATAAAAAAATGAAAAATGCAAGGGGGTGCGTAAGCAATATTCATCACAAAAGGATTCACATACACACGCATTTGGGCCTAACCAGGCGTGTGCGAATAGCAAACCTGCACGGCCCATGGAGATAACACAACATGCCATCAGATTTTTTTTTTTAAAAAGGAACAAAAAGAAAAATGAGTGTAACGAAAAAATATGTGGACCTTCATCAATCGGTCACCCATACTTAAATCACAAAAGGACAAAAACCAAACACAAACCAATCGGATCACGCCACGTATCCATCTTCTCCATGCAGCCATGAAAACAAAACCAGAAGCAGCCCTAACACGCGATATATGCAGCGTGATCCATTCATCTTCAACATCAAATATCGATCTCAATTCTCAACCGAATCATGCGAAATAAAACACCAAAACGAAGTACGAAGAACAAGGATTAATGCTGTGCCATTAGTTTTCCAAAACAGAGATTCAAACACAGAGATAAGTGGCTCTAAAGTCACGGGTACAAATATGATTTCACCAATATTCAAACCATTCAACAAATTTAGATTCAAACATTTAGGCAAGACTAATCATTAAAATCATTCCAGACGCCATGAATACTCAATATTTCATACTTTAAAACCTTTTAATCTAAGCATGAGAGATGGATCAAGGGATTACCTTGTGGAGGTGAGTGAAACTTCTCCTTGGTCTGAAGCTTGCAGCCGTGTACCCAGCAAATGATCTCCTCTTTGATGAATCCAGTTGGCTAAACAAAAGCAAAGGTACCTTGCTGCGTGTTCAAAAGGAGTTCTATGAAACCCTTATGTTTTTTTCTCTCCAAATCCGGCCAACTCTCTTAGGGTTTTTTCGTGTCCTTTTTATTACATAAATTAAGGTTATTCTCTAGATATTATGGGCCTGAAACGTACTAAGTAACCCAGCTCATGAGAAAGGAAAGTTTTGATTCACTTTGATCACACAATGCCATGAAAGTTCAAATTCGTGCCCAACACTTTGAGTGCCCTTAGTTTGATAACCATCCCTCAATATGGCACACTCTTGAACTCTTTGAATAGAGGGCCATTAGGACAACAACATTGGTGTCCAAAAGAGATGCAAATTGGGCTTGGAAAATGGTGAACAATGACCAAGAAATCATGTCCTCAAATCTGACCAAATGACTTAGAAATAATTCCACTTTTTTCCAAATAAGTAAGGTAAAAATGATCAACTTTGGAGCACTATAACTTATCCAAAAATGATTCAAACAACATGATTCTTGTGCTCATTTTGAAGGGAAAACTTCATACTACAACTTTCATGTGGAAAATATTTTCAACTGAAGCCTTGATCATGGTGAAAACTATCTTTGAAAGTAGTTAAGAACTTACCCAAAATAGTAAGTTTCTAAAATCCTAAACTTCCTTTTTTAGTAACTTTTCCACATTCTTGATTTTTTCATGAATCCTTGAGCATTTCTTTATCAAATCTTATCCATGGACATATTTGAGATGAGGAACATGAATTTGATCTCAAAAAGTCAGGAGTTGACTTTTTCCTCTGCACAGTTGACTTTTCCCCAATTCTCCTAATTTTTAATCCATTGGCCAATTGAATCTCTCCTGAACCAAACTGATGGACAATCTTTCATTCCTAGATACTTAAGGACCCAAGGAATACCATGGAATCAAGTATTGCCCAAAAAATCAGAAATAAACTGACTTTATAGCAAACCCTAGTTTTGGTACCCTCAATCTATGAGGAAATAGCACAGTCTCCAAATCCAAATTCCTCTGAATATGATGCGTATCCTCTCCAACAAAGATAAGATATGTCACTTGGTGATGATAAAAACTCAAGGAGCTTGCCCATTGGAGCAATAAACCCAAGAATCTCAAAACCCTAATCTATGCACTGGTTAGGAGAAAGTGATCCACTTGAAATCCCTTGCCACTTGTGAACTCTTGATGATGTGATAGACCAGATAGGACCTTCTTGAACTGCCTCAAGCACCTTGACCCCATGCTAATGATATGCATACATGATAGTGCAAAAAATGAAATGAAACATAAGCCAGTTAGTAAAAAGTAAGGAGGGCAAATTTTAGGGTGCGACAGCTGCCCCTATTCAATCGACTTGGTCCTGAGGGTATGATAGCGACGGCTTTCAGACAATCGGGATACACGGAGATTGAATACCAAAGAACTCAGAAATTTGCAATCCTCTACTGGAGAATTAGCCATAAATGCTGTATTGTCACAATACGGACGAGTGTCAGGTATCCTGGGTATAAAGTGAAACAAACTCTCCCAAGTTACGTCATCTCTGCTGATAAAGAGAACTGACAAAGGAATCTCGAAATATGCCATCCCTGCTGATAAAGGGAACTGACGAAAGCAATCTCCAAAAGATTGTTATCTCTGCCGGTAAAGAGAAACTAGCAAAATAAATGCCATCCCTGCTGATAAAGGGAAACTGACGAAAGAAAATCTTCAAAAGATTGCTATCTCTGCTGATAAAGAGAAACTAGCAAAATAAATGCCATCCCTGTTGATAAAGGGAAACTGACGAAAGAAAACTTTTAAAAGATTGCTATCTCTGCTGATAAAGAGAAACTAGCAAAGTAAATGCCATCCCTGCTGATAAAGGGAAACTGACGAAAGAAAATCTTCAAAAGATTGCTATCTCTGCTGATAAAGAGAAACTAACAAAATAAATGCCATCCCTGCTGATAAAGGGAAACTGACGAAAGAAAATCATCAAAAGATTGCTATCTCTGCTGATAAAGAGAAACTAGCAAAGTAAATGCCATCCCTGCTGATGAAGGGAAACTGACGAAAGAAAATCTTCAAAAGATTGTTATCGCTGCTGGTAAAGAGAAACTAGCAAAATAAATGCCATCCCTGCTGATAAAGGGAAACTGACGAAAGAAAATCTTCAAAAGATTGTTATCTCTGCTGATAAAGAGAAACTAGCAAAATAAATGCCATCCCTACTGATAAAGGGAAACTGACGAAAGAAAATCTTCAAAAGATTGCTATCTTTGTTGATAAAGAGAAACTAGCAAAGTAAATGCCATCCCTGCTGATAAAGGGAAACTGACGAAAGAAAATCTTCAAAAGATTGTTATCTCTGCTGATAAAGAGAAACTAGCAAAATAAATGCCATCCCTGCTGATAATGGGAAACTGACGAAAGAAAATCTTCAAAAGATTGCTATCTCTGCTGATAAAGAGAAACTAGCAAAATAAATGTCATCCCTGCTGATAAAGGGAAACTGACGAAAGAAAATCTTCAAAAGATTGCTATCTCTGCGGATAAAGAGAAACTAGCAAAATAAAAGCCATCCCTGCTGATAAAGGGAAATCGACGAAAGAAAATCTTCAAAAGATTGATATCTCTGCTGATCAAGAGAAACTAGCAAAGTAGATGCCATACCTACTGACAAAGGGAAACTGACGAAGGAAAATCTTCAAAAGATTGCTATCTCTGCTGATAAAGAGAACCTAGCAAAATAAATGTCATCCCTGCTGACAAAGGGAAACTGACGAAGGAAAATCTTCAAAAGATTGCTATCTCTGCTGATAAAGAGAACCTAGCAAAATAAATGCCATCCCTGCTGATAAAGGGAAACTGACGAAAGAAAATCTTCAAAAGATTGCTATCTCTGCTGATAAAGAGAAACTAGCAAAATAAATGCCATCCCTGCTGACAAAGGGAAACTGTCGAAGGAAAATCTTCAAAAGATTGCTATCTCTGCTGATAAAGAGAACCTAGCAAAATAAATGCCATCCCTGCAGATAAAGGGAAACTGACGAAAGAAACTCTTCAAAAGGTTGCTACCTCTGCTGATAAAGAGAAACTAACAAAATAAATGCCATCCTTGCTGAGAAAGGGAAACTGACGAAAGAAAATCATCAAAAGTTTGCTATCTCTGCTGATAAAGAGAAACTAGCAAAATAAATGCCATCCCTGCTGATAAAGGGAAACTGACGAAAGAAAATCTTCAAAAGATTGCTATCTCTGCTGATAAAGAGAAACTAGCAAAATAAATGCCATCCCTGCTGATAAAGGGAAACTGACGAAAGAAAATCTTCAAAAGATTGCTATTTCTGCTGATAAAGAGTAACTAGCAAAGTAAATGCCATCCCTGCTGATGAAGGGAAACTGACGAAAGAAAATCTTCAAAAGATTGCTATCTCTGCTGATAAAGAGAAACTAGCAAAATAAATGCCATCCCTGCTGATAAAGGGAAACCGACGAAAGAAAATCTTCAAAAGATTGCTATCTCTGCTGATAAAGAGAAACTAGCAAAATAAATGCCATCCCTGCTGATAAAGGGAAACTGACGAAAGAAAATCTTCAAAAGATTGCTATCTCTGCTGATAAAGAGAAACTAGCAAAATAAATGCCATCCCTGCTGATAAAGGGAAATCGACGAAAGAAAATTTCAAAAGATTGCTATCTCTGCTGATAAAGAGAAACTAGCAAAATAAATGCCATCCCTGCTGATAAAGGGAAACTGATGAAAGAAAATCTTCAAAAGATTGCTATCTCTGCTGATAAAGAGAAACTAGCAAAATAAATGCCATCCCTGCTGATAAAGGGAAACTGACGAAAGAAAATCTTCAAAAGATTGCTATTTCTGCTGATAAAGAGTAACTAGCAAAGTAAATGCCATCCCTGCTGATGAAGGGAAACTGACGAAAGAAAATCTTCAAAAGATTGCTATCTCTGCTGATAAAGAGAAACTAGCAAAATAAATGCCATCCCTGCAGATAAAGGGAAACCGACGAAAGAAAATCTTCAAAAGATTGCTATCTCTGCTGATAAAGAGAAACTAGCAAAATAAATGCCATCCCTGCTGATAAAGGGAAACTGACGAAAGAAAATCTTCAAAAGATTGCTATCTCTGCTGATAAAGAGAAACTAGCAAAATAAATGCCATCCCTGCTGATAAAGGGAAACTGACGAAAGAAAATCTTCAAAAGATTGCTATCTCTGCTGATAAAGAGAAACTAGCAAAATAAATGCCATCCCTGCTGATAAAGGGAAATCGACGAAAGAAAATCTTCAAAAGATTGCTATCTCTGCTGATAAAGAGAAACTAGCAAAGTAGATGCCATCCCTGCTGACAAAGGGAAACTGACGAAGGAAAATCTTCAAAAGATTGCTATCTCTGCTGATAAAGAGAACCTAGCAAAATAAATGTCATCCCTGCTGACAAAGGGAAACTGACGAAGGAAAATCTTCAAAAGATTGCTATCTCTGCTGATAAAGAGAACCTAGCAAAATAAATGCCATCCCTGCTGATAAAGGGAAACTGACGAAAGAAAATCTTCAAAAGATTGCTATCTCTGCTGATAAAGAGAAACTAGCAAAATAAATGCCATCCCTGCTGACAAAGGGAAACTGTCGAAGGAAAATCTTCAAAAGATTGCTATCTCTGCTGATAAAGAGAACCTAGCAAAATAAATGCCATCCCTGCAGATAAAGGGAAACTGACGAAAGAAACTCTTCAAAAGGTTGCTACCTCTGCTGATAAAGAGAAACTAACAAAATAAATGCCATCCTTGCTGAGAAAGGGAAACTGACGAAAGAAAATCATCAAAAGTTTGCTATCTCTGCTGATAAAGAGAAACTAGCAAAATAAATGCCATCCCTGCTGATAAAGGGAAACTGACGAAAGAAAATCTTCAAAAGATTGCTATCTCTGCTGATAAAGAGAAACTAGCAAAATAAATGCCATCCCTGCTGATAAAGGGAAACTGACGAAAGAAAATCTTCAAAAGATTGCTATTTCTGCTGATAAAGAGTAACTAGCAAAGTAAATGCCATCCCTGCTGATGAAGGGAAACTGACGAAAGAAAATCTTCAAAAGATTGCTATCTCTGCTGATAAAGAGAAACTAGCAAAATAAATGCCATCCCTGCTGATAAAGGGAAACCGACGAAAGAAAATCTTCAAAAGATTGCTATCTCTGCTGATAAAGAGAAACTAGCAAAATAAATGCCATCCCTGCTGATAAAGGGAAACTGACGAAAGAAAATCTTCAAAAGATTGCTATCTCTGCTGATAAAGAGAAACTAGCAAAATAAATGCCATCCCTGCTGATAAAGGGAAATCGACGAAAGAAAATTTCAAAAGATTGCTATCTCTGCTGATAAAGAGAAACTAGCAAAATAAATGCCATCCCTGCTGATAAAGGGAAACTGATGAAAGAAAATCTTCAAAAGATTGCTATCTCTGCTGATAAAGAGAAACTAGCAAAATAAATGCCATCCCTGCTGATAAAGGGAAACTGACGAAAGAAAATCTTCAAAAGATTGCTATTTCTGCTGATAAAGAGTAACTAGCAAAGTAAATGCCATCCCTGCTGATGAAGGGAAACTGACGAAAGAAAATCTTCAAAAGATTGCTATCTCTGCTGATAAAGAGAAACTAGCAAAATAAATGCCATCCCTGCTGATAAAGGGAAACCGACGAAAGAAAATCTTCAAAAGATTGCTATCTCTGCTGATAAAGAGAAACTAGCAAAATAAATGCCATCCCTGCTGATAAAGGGAAACTGACGAAATAAAATCTTCAAAAGATTGCTATCTCTGCTGATAAAGAGAAACTAGCAAAATAAATGCCATCCCTGCTGATAAAGGGAAACTGACGAAAGAAAATCTTCAAAAGATTGCTATCTCTGCTGATAAAGAGAAACTAGCAAAATAAATGCCATCCCTGCTGATAAAGGGAAATCGACGAAAGAAAATCTTCAAAAGATTGCTATCTCTGCTGATAAAGAGAAACTAGCAAAGTAGATGCCATCCCTGCTGACAAAGGGAAACTGACGAAGGAAAATCTTCAAAAGATTGCTATCTCTGCTGATAAAGAGAACCTAGCAAAATAAATGCCATCCATGCTGACAAAGGGAAACTGACGAAGGAAAATCTTCAAAAGAATGCTATCTCTGCTGATAAAGAGAACCTAGCAAAATAAATGTCATCCCTGCTGACAAAGGGAAACTGACGAAGGAAAATCTTCAAAAGATTGCTATCTCTGCTGATAAAGAACAACCTAGCAAAATAAATGCCATCCCTGCTGATAAAGGGAAACTGACGAAAGAATATCTTCAAAAGATTGCTATCTCTACTGATAAAGAGAAACTAGCAAAATAAATGCCATCGCTGCTGATAAAGGGAAACTGACGAAAGAAAATCTTCAAAAGATTGCTATCTCTGTTGATAAAGGGAAACTAGCAAAGTAAATGCCATCCCTGCTGACAAAGGGAAACTGTCGAAGGAAAATCTTCAAAAGATTGCTATCTCTGCTGATAAAGAGAACCTAGCAAAATAAATGCCATCCCTGCAGATAAAGGGAAACTGCCGAAAGAAACTCTTCAAAAGATTGCTACCTCTGCTGATAAAGAAAAACTAACAAAATAAATGCCATCCTTGCTGAGAAAGGGAAACTGACGAAAGAAAATCTTCAAAAGATTGATATCTCTGCTGATAAAGAGAAACTAGCAAAATAAATGCCATCCCTGCTGATAAAGGGAAACTGACGAAAGAAAATCTTCAAAAGATTGCTATCTCTGCTGATAAAGAGAAACTAGCAAAATAAATGCCATCCCTGCTGATAAAGGGAAACTAACGAAAGAAAATCTTCAAAAGATTGCTATTTCTGCTGATAAAGAGTAACTAGCAAAGTAAATGCCATCCCTGCTGATGAAGGGAAACTGACGAAAGAAAATCTTCAAAAGATTGCTATCTCTGCTGATAAAGAGAAACTAGCAAAATAAATGCCATCCCTGCTGATAAAGGGAAACCGACGAAAGAAAATCTTCAAAAGATTGCTATCTCTGCTGATAAAGAGAAACTAGCAAAATAAATGCCATCCCTGCTGATAAAGGGAAACTGACGAAAGAAAATCTTCAAAAGATTGCTATCTCTACTGATAAAGAGAAACTAGCAAAATAAATGCCATCCCTGCTGATAAAGGGAAATCGACGAAAGAAAATCTTCAAAAGATTGCTATCTCTGCTGATAAAGAGAAACTAGCAAAATAAATGCCATCCCTGCTGATAAAGGGAAACTGACGAAAGAAAATCTTCAAAAGATTGCTATCTCTGCTGATAAAGAGAAACTAGCAAAATAAATGCCATCCCTGCTGATAATGGGAAACTGACGAAAGAAAATCTTCAAAAGATTGCTATTTCTGCTGATAAAGAGTAACTAGCAAAGTAAATGCCATCCTTGCTGAAGAAGGGAAACTGACGAAAGAAAATCTTCAAAAGATTGCTATCTCTGCTGATAAAGAGAAACTAGCAAAATAAATGCCATCCCTGCTGATAAAGGGAAACCGACGAAAGAAAATCTTCAAAAGATTGCTATCTCTGCTGATAAAGAGAAACTAGCAAAATAAATGCCATCCCTGCTGATAAAGGGAAACTGACGAAAGAAAATCTTCAAAAGATTGGTATCTCTGCTGATAAAGAGAAACTAGCAAAATAAATGCCATCCCTGCTGATAAAGGGAAATCGACGAAAGAAAATCTTCAAAAGATTGCTATCTCTGCTGATAAAGAGAAACTAGCAAAGTAGATGCCATCCCTGCTGACAAAGGGAAACTGACGAAGGAAAATCTTCAAAAGATTGCTATCTCTGCTGATAAAGAGAACCTAGCAAAATAAATGCCATCCATGCTGACAAAGGGAAACTGACGAAGGAAAATCTTCAAAAGAATGCTATCTCTGCTGATAAAGAGAACCTAGCAAAATAAATGTCATCCCTGCTGACAAAGGGAAACTGACGAAGGAAAATCTTCAAAAGATTGCTATCTCTGCTGATAAAGAACAACCTAGCAAAATAAATGCCATCCCTGCTGATAAAGGGAAACTGACGAAAGAATATCTTCAAAAGATTGCTATCTCTACTGATAAAGAGAAACTAGCAAAATAAATGCCATCCCTGCTGATAAAGGGAAACCGACGAAAGAAAATCTTCAAAAGATTGCTATCTCTGTTGATAAAGGGAAACTAGCAAAGTAAATGCCATCCCTGCTGACAAAGGGAAACTGTCGAAGGAAAATCTTCAAAAGATTGCTATCTCTGCTGATAAAGAGAACCTAGCAAAATAAATGCCATCCCTGCAGATAAAGGGAAACTGCCGAAAGAAACTCTTCAAAAGATTGCTACCTCTGCTGATAAAGAAAAACTAACAAAATAAATGCCATCCTTGCTGAGAAAGGGAAACTGACGAAAGAAAATCTTCAAAAGATTGATATCTCTGCTGATAAAGAGAAACTAGCAAAATAAATGCCATCCCTGCTGATAAAGGGAAACTGACGAAAGAAAATCTTCAAAAGATTGCTATCTCTGCTGATAAAGAGAAACTAGCAAAATAAATGCCATCCCTGCTGATAAAGGGAAACTAACGAAAGAAAATCTTCAAAAGATTGCTATTTCTGCTGATAAAGAGTAACTAGCAAAGTAAATGCCATCCCTGCTGATGAAGGGAAACTGACGAAAGAAAATCTTCAAAAGATTGCTATCTCTGCTGATAAAGAGAAACTAGCAAAATAAATGCCATCCCTGCTGATAAAGGGAAACCGACGAAAGAAAATCTTCAAAAGATTGCTATCTCTGCTGATAAAGAGAAACTAGCAAAATAAATGCCATCCCTGCTGATAAAGGGAAACTGACGAAAGAAAATCTTCAAAAGATTGCTATCTCTACTGATAAAGAGAAACTAGCAAAATAAATGCCATCCCTGCTGATAAAGGGAAATCGACGAAAGAAAATCTTCAAAAGATTGCTATCTCTGCTGATAAAGAGAAACTAGCAAAATAAATGCCATCCCTGCTGATAAAGGGAAACTGACGAAAGAAAATCTTCAAAAGATTGCTATCTCTGCTGATAAAGAGAAACTAGCAAAATAAATGCCATCCCTGCTGATAATGGGAAACTGACGAAAGAAAATCTTCAAAAGATTGCTATTTCTGCTGATAAAGAGTAACTAGCAAAGTAAATGCCATCCTTGCTGAAGAAGGGAAACTGACGAAAGAAAATCTTCAAAAGATTGCTATCTCTGCTGATAAAGAGAAACTAGCAAAATAAATGCCATCCCTGCTGATAAAGGGAAACCGACGAAAGAAAATCTTCAAAAGATTGCTATCTCTGCTGATAAAGAGAAACTAGCAAAATAAATGCCATCCCTGCTGATAAAGGGAAACTGACGAAAGAAAATCTTCAAAAGATTGGTATCTCTGCTGATAAAGAGAAACTAGCAAAATAAATGCCATCCCTGCTGATAAAGGGAAATCGACGAAAGAAAATCTTCAAAAGATTGCTATCTCTGCTGATAAAGAGAAACTAGCAAAGTAGATGCCATCCCTGCTGACAAAGGGAAACTGACGAAGGAAAATCTTCAAAAGATTGCTATCTCTGCTGATAAAGAGAACCTAGCAAAATAAATGCCATCCTTGCTGACAAAGGGAAACTGACGAAGGAAAATCTTCAAAAGAATGCTATCTCTGCTGATAAAGAGAACCTAGCAAAATAAATGCCATCCCTGCTGATAAAGGGAACTGACGAAAGCAATCTCCAAAAGATTGCTATCTCTGCTGATAAAGAGAAACTAGCAAAATAAATGCCATCCCGGCTGATAAAGGGAAACTGACGAAAGAAAATCTTCAAAAGATTGCTATCTCTGCTGATAAAGAGAAACTAGCAAAATAAATGCCATCCCTGCTGATAAAGGGAAACTGACGAAAGAAAATCTTCAAAAGATTGCTATCTCTGCTGATAAAGAGAAACTAGCAAAATAAATGCCATCCCTGCTGATAAAGGGAAATCGACGAAAGAAAATCTTCAAAAGATTGGTATCTCTGCTGATAAAGAGAAACTAGCAAAATAAATGCCATCCCTGCTGATAAAGGGAAACTGACGAAAGAAAATCTTCAAAAGATTGCTATCTCTGCTGATAAAGAGAAACTAGCAAAATAAATGCCATCCCTGCTGATAATGGGAAACTGACGAAAGAAAATCTTCAAAAGATTGCTATTTCTGCTGATAAAGAGTAACTAGCAAAGTAAATGCCATCCCTGCTGATGAAGGGAAACTGACGAAAGAAAATCTTCAAAAGATTGCTATCTCTGCTGATAAAGAGAAACTAGCAAAATAAATGCCATCCCTGCTGATAAAGGGAAGCCGACGAAAGAAAATCTTCAAAAGATTGCTATCTCTGCTGATAAAGAGAAACTAGCAAAATAAATGCCATCCCTGCTGATAAAGGGAAACTGACGAAAGAAAATCTTCAAAAGATTGGTATCTCTGCTGATAAAGAGAAACTAGCAAAATAAATGCCATCCCTGCTGATAAAGGGAAATCGACGAAAGAAAATCTTCAAAAGATTGCTATCTCTGCTGATAAAGAGAAACTAGCAAAGTAGATGCCATCCCTGCTGAAAAAGGGAAACTGACGAAGGAAAATCTTCGAAAGATTGCTATCTCTGCTGATAAAGAGAACCTAGCAAAATAAATGCCATCCTTGCTGACAAAGGGAAACTGACGAAGGAAAATCTTCAAAAGAATGCTATCTCTGCTGATAAAGAGAACCTAGCAAAATAAATGCCATCCCTGCTGATAAAGGGAACTGACGAAAGCAATCTCCAAAAGATTGCTATCTCTGCTGATAAAGAGAAACTAGCAAAATAAATGCCATCCCGGCTGATAAAGGGAAACTGACGAAAGAAAATCTTCAAAAGATTGCTATCTCTGCTAATAAAGAGAAACTAGCAAAATAAAAGCCATCCCTGATGATTAAGGGAACTGACGAAAGCAATCTCCAAAAGATTGTTATCGCTGCTGGTAAAGAGAAACTAGCAAAATAAATGCCATCCCTGCTGATAAAGGGAAACTGACGAAAGAAAATCTTCAAAAGATTTCTATCTCTGCTGATAAAGAGAAACTAGCAAAATAAATGCCATCCCTGCTGATGAAGGGAAACTGACGAAAGAAAATCTTCAAAAGATTGCTATCTCTGCTGATAAAGAGAAACTAGCAAAATAAATGCCATCCCTGCTGATAAAGGGAAACCGACGAAAGAAAATCTTCAAAAGATTGCTATCTCTGCTGATAAAGAGAAACTAGCAAAATAAATGCCATCCCTGCTGATAAAGGGAAACTGACGAAAGAAAATCTTCAAAAGATTGCTATCTCTGCTGATAAAGAGAAACTAGCAAAATAAATGCCATCCCTGCTGATAAAGGGAAATCGACGAAAGAAAATCTTCAAAAGATTGCTATCTCTGCTGATAAAGAGAAACTAGCAAAGTAGATGCCATCCCTGCTGACAAAGGGAAACTGACGAAGGAAAATCTTCAAAAGATTGCTATCTCTGCTGATAAAGAGAACCTAGCAAAATAAATGCCATCCATGCTGACAAAGGGAAACTGACGAAGGAAAATCTTCAAAAGAATGCTATCTCTGCTGATAAAGAGAACCTAGCAAAATAAATGTCATCCCTGCTGACAAAGGGAAACTGACGAAGGAAAATCTTCAAAAGATTGCTATCTCTGCTGATAAAGAACAACCTAGCAAAATAAATGCCATCCCTGCTGATAAAGGGAAACTGACGAAAGAAAATCTTCAAAAGATTGCTATCTCTACTGATAAAGAGAAACTAGCAAAATAAATGCCATCCCTGCTGATAAAGGGAAACTGACGAAAGAAAATCTTCAAAAGATTGCTATCTCTGTTGATAAAGGGAAACTAGCAAAGTAAATGCCATCCCTGCTGACAAAGGGAAACTGTCGAAGGAAAATCTTCAAAAGATTGCTATCTCTGCTGATAAAGAGAACCTAGCAAAATAAATGCCATCCCTGCAGATAAAGGGAAACTGACGAAAGAAACTCTTCAAAAGATTGCTACCTCTGCTGATAAAGAGAAACTAACAAAATAAATGCCATCCTTGCTGAGAAAGGGAAACTGACGAAAGAAAATCTTCAAAAGATTGCTATCTCTGCTGATAAAGAGAAACTAGCAAAATAAATGCCATCCCTGCTGATAAAGGGAAACTGACGAAAGAAAATCTTCAAAAGATTGGTATCTCTGCTGATAAAGAGAAACTAGCAAAATAAATGCCATCCCTGCTGATAAAGGGAAATCGACGAAAGAAAATCTTCAAAAGATTGCTATCTCTGCTGATAAAGAGAAACTAGCAAAGTAGATGCCATCCCTGCTGACAAAGGGAAACTGACGAAGGAAAATCTTCAAAAGATTGCTATCTCTGCTGATAAAGAGAACCTAGCAAAATAAATGCCATCCTTGCTGACAAAGGGAAACTGACGAAGGAAAATCTTCAAAAGAATGCTATCTCTGCTGATAAAGAGAACCTAGCAAAATAAATGCCATCCCTGCTGATAAAGGGAACTGACGAAAGCAATCTCCAAAAGATTGCTATCTCTGCTGATAAAGAGAAACTAGCAAAATAAATGCCATCCCGGCTGATAAAGGGAAACTGACGAAAGAAAATCTTCAAAAGATTGCTATCTCTGCTGATAAAGAGAAACTAGCAAAATAAATGCCATCCCTGCTGATAAAGGGAAACTGACGAAAGAAAATCTTCAAAAGATTGCTATCTCTGCTGATAAAGAGAAACTAGCAAAATAAATGCCATCCTTGCTGATAAAGGGAAATCGACGAAAGAAAATCTTCAAAAGATTGGTATCTCTGCTGATAAAGAGAAACTAGCAAAATAAATGCCATCCCTGCTGATAAAGGGAAACTGACGAAAGAAAATCTTCAAAAGATTGCTATCTCTGCTGATAAAGAGAAACTAGCAAAATAAATGCCATCCCTGCTGATAATGGGAAACTGACGAAAGAAAATCTTCAAAAGATTGCTATTTCTGCTGATAAAGAGTAACTAGCAAAGTAAATGCCATCCCTGCTGATGAAGGGAAACTGACGAAAGAAAATCTTCAAAAGATTGCTATCTCTGCTGATAAAGAGAAACTAGCAAAATAAATGCCATCCCTGCTGATAAAGGGAAACCGACGAAAGAAAATCTTCAAAAGATTGCTATCTCTACTGATAAAGAGAAACTAGCAAAATAAATGCCATCCCTGCTGATAAAGGGAAACTGACGAAAGAAAATCTTCAAAAGATTGGTATCTCTGCTGATAAAGAGAAACTAGCAAAATAAATGCCATCCCTGCTGATAAAGGGAAATCGACGAAAGAAAATCTTCAAAAGATTGCTATCTCTGCTGATAAAGAGAAACTAGCAAAGTAGATGCCATCCCTGCTGACAAAGGGAAACTGACGAAGGAAAATCTTCGAAAGATTGCTATCTCTGCTGATAAAGAGAACCTAGCAAAATAAATGCCATCCTTGCTGACAAAGGGAAACTGACGAAGGAAAATCTTCAAAAGAATGCTATCTCTGCTGATAAAGAGAACCTAGCAAAATAAATGCCATCCCTGCTGATAAAGGGAACTGACGAAAGCAATCTCCAAAAGATTGCTATCTCTGCTGATAAAGAGAAACTAGCAAAATAAATGCCATCCCGGCTGATAAAGGGAAACTGACGAAAGAAAATCTTCAAAAGATTGCTATCTCTGCTGATAAAGAGAAACTAGCAAAATAAATGCCATCCCTGCTGATAAAGGGAAACTGACGAAAGAAAATCTTCAAAAGAATGCTATCTCTGCTGATAAAGAGAACCTAGCAAAATAAATGTCATCCCTGCTGACAAAGGGAAACTGACGAAGGAAAATCTTCAAAAGATTGCTATCTCTGCTGATAAAGAACAACCTAGCAAAATAAATGCCATCCCTGCTGATAAAGGGAAACTGACGAAAGAAAATCTTCAAAAGATTGCTATCTCTACTGATAAAGAGAAACTAGCAAAATAAATGCCATCCCTGCTGATAAAGGGAAACTGACGAAAGAAAATCTTCAAAAGATTGCTATCTCTGTTGATAAAGGGAAACTAGCAAAGTAAATGCCATCCCTGCTGACAAAGGGAAACTGTCGAAGGAAAATCTTCAAAAGATTGCTATCTCTGCTGATAAAGAGAACCTAGCAAAATAAATGCCATCCCTGCAGATAAAGGGAAACTGACGAAAGAAACTCTTCAAAAGATTGCTACCTCTGCTGATAAAGAGAAACTAACAAAATAAATGCCATCCTTGCTGAGAAAGGGAAACTGACGAAAGAAAATCTTCAAAAGATTGCTATCTCTGCTGATAAAGAGAAACTAGCAAAATAAATGCCATCCCTGCTGATAAAGGGAAACTGACGAAAGAAAATCTTCAAAAGATTGGTATCTCTGCTGATAAAGAGAAACTAGCAAAATAAATGCCATCCCTGCTGATAAAGGGAAATCGACGAAAGAAAATCTTCAAAAGATTGCTATCTCTGCTGATAAAGAGAAACTAGCAAAGTAGATGCCATCCCTGCTGACAAAGGGAAACTGACGAAGGAAAATCTTCAAAAGATTGCTATCTCTGCTGATAAAGAGAACCTAGCAAAATAAATGCCATCCTTGCTGACAAAGGGAAACTGACGAAGGAAAATCTTCAAAAGAATGCTATCTCTGCTGATAAAGAGAACCTAGCAAAATAAATGCCATCCCTGCTGATAAAGGGAACTGACGAAAGCAATCTCCAAAAGATTGCTATCTCTGCTGATAAAGAGAAACTAGCAAAATAAATGCCATCCCGGCTGATAAAGGGAAACTGACGAAAGAAAATCTTCAAAAGATTGCTATCTCTGCTGATAAAGAGAAACTAGCAAAATAAATGCCATCCCTGCTGATAAAGGGAAACTGACGAAAGAAAATCTTCAAAAGATTGCTATCTCTGCTGATAAAGAGAAACTAGCAAAATAAATGCCATCCCTGCTGATAAAGGGAAATCGACGAAAGAAAATCTTCAAAAGATTGGTATCTCTGCTGATAAAGAGAAACTAGCAAAATAAATGCCATCCCTGCTGATAAAGGGAAACTGACGAAAGAAAATCTTCAAAAGATTGCTATCTCTGCTGATAAAGAGAAACTAGCAAAATAAATGCCATCCCTGCTGATAATGGGAAACTGACGAAAGAAAATCTTCAAAAGATTGCTATTTCTGCTGATAAAGAGTAACTAGCAAAGTAAATGCCATCCCTGCTGATGAAGGGAAACTGACGAAAGAAAATCTTCAAAAGATTGCTATCTCTGCTGATAAAGAGAAACTAGCAAAATAAATGCCATCCCTGCTGATAAAGGGAAACCGACGAAAGAAAATCTTCAAAAGATTGCTATCTCTGCTGATAAAGAGAAACTAGCAAAATAAATGCCATCCCTGCTGATAAAGGGAAACTGACGAAAGAAAATCTTCAAAAGATTGGTATCTCTGCTGATAAAGAGAAACTAGCAAAATAAATGCCATCCCTGCTGATAAAGGGAAATCGACGAAAGAAAATCTTCAAAAGATTGCTATCTCTGCTGATAAAGAGAAACTAGCAAAGTAGATGCCATCCCTGCTGACAAAGGGAAACTGACGAAGGAAAATCTTTGAAAGATTGCTATCTCTGCTGATAAAGAGAACCTAGCAAAATAAATGCCATCCTTGCTGACAAAGGGAAACTGACGAAGGAAAATCTTCAAAAGAATGCTATCTCTGCTGATAAAGAGAACCTAGCAAAATAAATGCCATCCCTGCTGATAAAGGGAACTGACGAAAGCAATCTCCAAAAGATTGCTATCTCTGCTGATAAAGAGAAACTAGCAAAATAAATGCCATCCCGGCTGATAAAGGGAAACTGACGAAAGAAAATCTTCAAAAGATTGCTATCTCTGCTGATAAAGAGAAACTAGCAAAATAAAAGCCATCCCTGATGATTAAGGGAACTGACGAAAGCAATCTCCAAAAGATTGTTATCGCTGCTGGTAAAGAGAAACTAGCAAAATAAATGCCATCCCTGCTGATAAAGGGAAACTGACGAAAGAAAATCTTCAAAAGATTTCTATCTCTGCTGATAAAGAGAAACTAGCAAAATAAATGCCATCCCTGCTGATGAAGGGAAACTGACGAAAGAAAATCTTCAAAAGATTGCTATCTCTGCTGATAAAGAGAAACTAGCAAAATAAATGCCATCCCTGCTGATAAAGGGAAACCGACGAAAGAAAATCTTCAAAAGATTGCTATCTCTGCTGATAAAGAGAAACTAGCAAAATAAATGCCATCCCTGCTGATAAAGGGAAACTGACGAAAGAAAATCTTCAAAAGATTGCTATCTCTGCTGATAAAGAGAAACTAGCAAAATAAATGCCATCCCTGCTGATAAAGGGAAATCGACGAAAGAAAATCTTCAAAAGATTGCTATCTCTGCTGATAAAGAGAAACTAGCAAAGTAGATGCCATCCCTGCTGACAAAGGGAAACTGACGAAGGAAAATCTTCAAAAGATTGCTATCTCTGCTGATAAAGAGAACCTAGCAAAATAAATGCCATCCATGCTGACAAAGGGAAACTGACGAAGGAAAATCTTCAAAAGAATGCTATCTCTGCTGATAAAGAGAACCTAGCAAAATAAATGTCATCCCTGCTGACAAAGGGAAACTGACGAAGGAAAATCTTCAAAAGATTGCTATCTCTGCTGATAAAGAACAACCTAGCAAAATAAATGCCATCCCTGCTGATAAAGGGAAACTGACGAAAGAAAATCTTCAAAAGATTGCTATCTCTACTGATAAAGAGAAACTAGCAAAATAAATGCCATCCCTGCTGATAAAGGGAAACTGACGAAAGAAAATCTTCAAAAGATTGCTATCTCTGTTGATAAAGGGAAACTAGCCAAGTAAATGCCATCCCTGCTGACAAAGGGAAACTGTCGAAGGAAAATCTTCAAAAGATTGCTATCTCTGCTGATAAAGAGAACCTAGCAAAATAAATGCCATCCCTGCAGATAAAGGGAAACTGACGAAAGAAACTCTTCAAAAGATTGCTACCTCTGCTGATAAAGAGAAACTAACAAAATAAATGCCATCCTTGCTGAGAAAGGGAAACTGACGAAAGAAAATCTTCAAAAGATTGATATCTCTGCTGATAAAGAGAAACTAGCAAAATAAATGCCATCCCTGCTGATAAAGGGAAACTGACGAAAGAAAATCTTCAAAAGATTGCTATCTCTGCTGATAAAGAGAAACTAGCAAAATAAATGCCATCCCTGCTGATAAAGGGAAACTAACGAAAGAAAATCCTCAAAAGATTGCTATTTCTGCTGATAAAGAGTAACTAGCAAAGTAAATGCCATCCCTGCTGATGAAGGGAAACTGACGAAAGAAAATCTTCAAAAGATTGCTATCTCTGCTGATAAAGAGAAACTAGCAAAATAAATGCCATCCCTGCTGATAAAGGGAAACCGACGAAAGAAAATCTTCAAAAGATTGCTATCTCTGCTGATAAAGAGAAACTAGCAAAATAAATGCCATCCCTGCTGATAAAGGGAAACTGACGAAAGAAAATCTTCAAAAGATTTCTATCTCTGCTGATAAAGAGTAACTAGCAAAGTAAATGCCATCCCTGCTGATGAAGGGAAACTGACGAAAGAAAATCTTCAAAAGATTGCTATCTCTGCTGATAAAGAGAAACTAGCAAAATAAATGCCATCCCTGCTGATAAAGGGAAACTGACGAAAGAAAATCTTCAAAAGATTGCTATCTCTGCTGATAAAGAGAAACTAGCAAAATAAATGCCATCCCTGCTGATAAAGGGAAACTGACGAAAGAAAATCTTCAAAAGATTGCTATTTCTGCTGATAAAGAGTAACTAGCAAAGTAAATGCCATCCCTGCTGATGAAGGGAAACTGACGAAAGAAAATCTTCAAAAGATTGCTACCTCTGCTGATAAAGAGAAACTAGCAAAATAAATGCCATCCCTGCTGATAAAGGGAAACCGACGAAAGAAAATCTTCAAAAGATTTCTATCTCTGCTGATAAAGAGTAACTAGCAAAGTAAATGCCATCCCTGCTGATGAAGGGAAACTGACGAAAGAAAATCTTCAAAAGATTGCTATCTCTGCTGATAAAGAGAAACTAGCAAAATAAATGCCATCCTTGCTGATAAAGGGAAACCGACGAAAGAAAATCTTCAAAAGATTGCTATCTCTGCTGATAAAGAGAAACTAGCAAAATAAATGCCATCCCTGCTGATAAAGGGAAACTGACGAAAGAAAATCTTCAAAAGATTGCTATCTCTGCTGATAAAGAGAAACTAGCAAAATAAATGCCATCCCTGCTGATAAAGGGAAATCGACGAAAGAAAATCTTCAAAAGATTGCTATCTCTGCTGATAAAGAGAAACTAGCAAAGTAGATGCCATCCCTGCTGACAAAGGGAAACTGACGAAGGAAAATCTTCAAAAGATTGCTATCTCTGCTGATAAAGAGAACCTAGCAAAATAAATGCCATCCTTGCTGACAAAGGGAAACTGACGAAGGAAAATCTTCAAAAGAATGCTATCTCTGCTGATAAAGAGAACCTAGCAAAATAAATGCCATCCCTGCTGATAAAGGGAACTGACGAAAGCAATCTCCAAAAGATTGCTATCTCTGCTGATAAAGAGAAACTAGCAAAATAAATGCCATCCCGGCTGATAAAGGGAAACTGACGAAAGAAAATCTTGAAAAGATTGCTATCTCTGCTGATAAAGAGAAACTAGCAAAATAAAAGCCATCCGTGATGATTAAGGGAACTGACGAAAGCAATCTCCAAAAGATTGATATCGCTGCTGGTAAAGAGAAACTAGCAAAATAAATGCCATCCCTGCTGATAAAGGGAAACTAACGAAAGAAAATCTTCAAAAGAATGCTATCTCTGCTGATAAAGAGAAACTAGCAAAATAAATGTCATCCCTGCTGATAAAGGGAAATCGACGAAAGAAAATCTTCAAAAGATTGCTATCTCTGCTGATAAAGAGAAACTAGCAAAGTAGATGCCATCCCTGCTGACAAAGGGAAACTGACGAAGGAAAATCTTCAAAAGATTGCTATCTCTGCTGATAAAGAGAACCTAGTAAAATAAATGCCATCCATGCTGACAAAGGGAAACTGACGAAGGAAAATCTTCAAAAGAATGCTATCTCTGCTGATAAAGAGAACCTAGCAAAATAAATGTCATCCCTGCTGACAAAGGGAAACTGACGAAGGAAAATCTTCAAAAGATTGCTATCTCTGCTGATAAAGAACAACCTAGCAAAATAAATGCCATCCCTGCTGATAAAGGGAAACTGACGAAAGAAAATCTTCAAAAGATTGCTATCTCTACTGATAAAGAGAAACTAGCAAAATAAATGCCATCCCTGCTGATAAAGGGAAACTGACGAAAGAAAATCTTCAAAAGATTGCTATCTCTGTTGATAAAGGGAAACTAGCAAAGTAAATGCCATCCCTGCTGACAAAGGGAAACTGTCGAAGGAAAATCTTCAAAAGATTGCTATCTCTGCTGATAAAGAGAACCTAGCAAAATAAATGCCATCCCTGCAGATAAAGGGAAACTGACGAAAGAAACTCTTCAAAAGATTGCTACCTCTGCTGATAAAGAGAAACTAACAAAATAAATGCCATCCTTGCTGAGAAAGGGAAACTGACGAAAGAAAATCTTCAAAAGATTGCTATCTCTGCTGATAAAGAGAAACTAGCAAAATAAATGCCATCCCTGCTGATAAAGGGAAACTGACGAAAGAAAATCTTCAAAAGATTGCTATCTCTGCTGATAAAGAGAAACTAGCAAAATAAATGCCATCCCTGCTGATAAAGGGAAACTAACGAAAGAAAATCTTCAAAAGATTGCTATTTCTGCTGATAAAGAGTAACTAGCAAAGTAAATGCCATCCCTGCTGATGAAGGGAAACTGACGAAAGAAAATCTTCAAAAGATTGCTATCTCTGCTGATAAAGAGAAACTAGCAAAATAAATGCCATCCCTGCTGATAAAGGGAAACCGACGAAAGAAAATCTTCAAAAGATTGCTATCTCTGCTGATAAAGAGAAACTAGCAAAATAAATGCCATCCCTGCTGATAAAGGGAAACTGACGAAAGAAAATCTTCAAAAGATTGCTATCTCTGCTGATAAAGAGAAACTAGCAAAATAAATGCCATCCCTGCTGATAAAGGGAAATCGACGAAAGAAAATCTTCAAAAGATTGCTATCTCTGCTGATAAACAGAAACTAGCAAAATAAATGCCATCCCTGCTGATAAAGGGAAACTGACGAAAGAAAATCTTCAAAAGATTGCTATCTCTGCTGATAAAGAGAAACTAGCAAAATAAATGCCATCCCTGCTGATAAAGGGAAACTGACGAAAGAAAATCTTCAAAAGATTGCTATTTCTGCTGATAAAGAGTAACTAGCAAAGTAAATGCCATCCCTGCTGATGAAGGGAAACTGACGAAAGAAAATCTTCAAAAGATTGCTATCTCTGCTGATAAAGAGAAACTAGCAAAATAAATGCCATCCCTGCTGATAAAGGGAAACCGACGAAAGAAAATCTTCAAAAGATTGCTATCTCTTCTGATAAAGAGAAACTAGCAAAATAAATGCCATCCCTGCTGATAAAGGGAAACTGACGAAAGAAAATCTTCAAAAGATTGCTATCTCTGCTGATAAAGAGAAACTAGCAAAATAAATGCCATCCCTGCTGATAAAGGGAAATCGACGAAAGAAAATCTTCAAAAGATTGCTATCTCTGCTGATAATGAGAAACTAGCAAAGTAGATGCCATCCCTGCTGACAAAGGGAAACTGACGAAGGAAAATCTTCAAAAGATTGTTATCTCTGCTGATAAAGAGAACCTAGCAAAATAAATGCCATCCTTGCTGACAAAGGGAAACTGACGAAGGAAAATCTTCAAAAGAATGCTATCTCTGCTGATAAAGAGAACCTAGCAAAATAAATGCCATCCCTGCTGATAAAGGGAACTGACGAAAGCAATCTCCAAAAGATTGCTATCTCTGCTGATAAAGAGAAACTAGCAAAATAAATGCCATCCCGGCTGATAAAGGGAAACTGACGAAAGAAAATCTTCATAAGATTGCTATCTCTGCTGATAAAGGGAAACTAGCAAAATAAAAGCCATCCCTGATGATTAAGGGAACTGACGAAAGCAATCTCCAAAAGATTGTTATCGCTGCTGGTAAAGAGAAACTAGCAAAATAAATGCCATCCCTGCTGATAAAGGGAAACTGACGAAAGAAAATCTTCAAAAGATTTCTATCTCTGCTGATAAAGAGAAACTAGCAAAATAAATGCCATCCCTGCTGATGAAGGGAAACTGACGAAAGAAAATCTTCAAAAGATTGCTATCTCTGCTGATAAAGAGAAACTAGCAAAATAAACGCCATCCCTGCTGATAAAGGGAAACCGACGAAAGAAAATCTTCAAAAGATTGCTATCTCTGCTGAAAAAGAGAAACTAGCAAAATAAATGCCATCCCTGCTGATAAAGGGAAACTGACGAAAGAAAATCTTCAAAAGATTGCTATCTCTGCTGATAAAGAGAAACTAGCAAAATAAATGCCATCCCTGCTGATAAAGGGAAATCGACGAAAGAAAATCTTCAAAAGATTGCTATCTCTGCTGATAAAGAGAAACTAGCAAAGTAGATGGCATCCCTGCGGACAAAGGGAAACTGACGAAGGAAAATCTTCAAAAGATTGCTATCTCTGCTGATAAAGAGAACCTAGCAAAATAAATGCCATCCTTGCTGACAAAGGGAAACAGACGAAGGAAAATCTTCAAAAGAATGTTATCTCTGCTAATAAAGAGAACCTAGCAAAATAAATGCCATCCCTGCTGATAAAGGGAACTGACGAAAGCAATCTCCAAAAGATTGCTATCTCTGCTGATAAAGAGAAACTAGCAAAATAAATGCCATCCCGGCTGATAAAGGGAAACTGACGAAAGAAAATCTTGAAAAGATTGCTATCTCTGCTGATAAAGAGAAACTAGCAAAATAAAAGCCATCCCTGATGATTAAGGGAACTGACGAAAGCGATCTCCAAAAGATTGATATCGCTGCTGGTAAAGAGAAACTAGCAAAATAAATGCCATCCCTGCTGATAAAGGGAAACTGACGAAAGAAAATCTTCAAAAGAATGCTATCTCTGCTGATAAAGAGAAACTAGCAAAATAAATGTCATCCCTGCTGATAAAGGGAAATCGACGAAAGAAAATCTTCAAAAGATTGCTATCTCTGCTGATAAAGAGAAACTAGCAAAGTAGATGCCATCCCTGCTGACAAAGGGAAACTGACGAAGGAAAATCTTCAAAAGATTGCTATCTCTGCTGATAAAGAGAACCTAGCAAAATAAATGCCATCCATGCTGACAAAGGGAAACTGACGAAGGAAAATCTTCAAAAGAATGCTATCTCTGCTGATAAAGGGAACCTAGCAAAATAAATGCCATCCCTGCTGATAAAGGGAACTGACGAAAGCAATCTCCAAAAGATTGCTATCTCTGCAGATAAAGAGAAACTAGCAAAATAAATGCCATCCCGGCTGATAAAGGGAAACTGACGAAAGAAAATCTTCAAAAGATTGCTATCTCTGCTGATAAAGAGAAACTAGCAAAATAAATGCCATCCCTGATGATAAAGGGAACTGACGAAAGCAATCTCCAAAAGATTGTTATCGCTGCTGGTAAAGAGAAACTAGCAAAATAAATGCCATCCCTGCTGATAAAGGGAAACTGACGAAAGAAAATCTTGAAAAGATTGCTATCTCTGCTGATGAAGAGAAACTAGCAAAATAAATGCCATCCCTGCTGATAAAGGGAAACTGACGAAAGAAAATCTTCAAAAGATTGCTATCTCTGTTGATAAAGAGAAACTAGCAAAGTAAATGCCATCCCTGCTGATAAAGGGAAACTGAGGAAAGAAAATCTTCAAAAGATTGCTATCTCTGCTGATAAAGAGAAACTAGCAAAATAAATGCCATCCCTGCTGATAAAGGGAAATCGACGAAAGAAAATCTTCAAAAGATTGCTATCTCTGCTGATAAAGAGAAACTAGCAAAGTAGATGCCATCCCTGCTGACAAAGGGAAACTGACGAAGGAAAATCTTCAAAAGATTGCTATCTCTGCTGATAAAGAGAACCTAGTAAAATAAATGCCATCCATGCTGACAAAGGGAAACTGACGAAGGAAAATCTTCAAAAGAATGCTATCTCTGCTGATAAAGAGAACCTAGCAAAATAAATGTCATCCCTGCTGACAAAGGGAAACTGACGAAGGAAAATCTTCAAAAGATTGCTATCTCTGCTGATAAAGAACAACCTAGCAAAATAAATGCCATCCCTGCTGATAAAGGGAAACTGACGAAAGAAAATCTTTAAAAGATTGCTATCTCTACTGATAAAGAGAAACTAGCAAAATAAATGCCATCCCTGCTGATAAAGGGAAACTGACGAAAGAAAATCTTCAAAAGATTGCTATCTCTGTTGATAAAGGGAAACTAGCAAAGTAAATGCCATCCCTGCTGACAAAGGGAAAGTGTCGAAGGAAAATCTTCAAAAGATTGCTATCTCTGCTGATAAAGAGAACCTAGCAAAATAAATGCCATCCCTGCAGATAAAGGGAAACTGACGAAAGAAACTCTTCAAAAGATTGCTACCTCTGCTGATAAAGAGAAACTAACAAAATAAATGCCATCCTTGCTGAGAAAGGGAAACTGACGAAAGAAAATCTTCAAAAGATTGCTATCTCTGCTGATAAAGAGAAACTAGCAAAATAAATGCCATCCCTGCTGATAAAGGGAAACTGACGAAAGAAAATCTTCAAAAGATTGCTATCTCTACTGATAAAGAGAACCTAGCAAAATAAATGCCATCCCTGCTGATAAAGGGAACTGACGAAAGCAATCTCCAAAAGATTGCTATCTCTGCTGATAAAGAGAAACTAGCAAAATAAATGCCATCCCGGCTGATAAAGGGAAACTGACGAAAGAAAATCTTGAAAAGATTGCTATCTCTGCTGATAAAGAGAAACTAGCAAAATAAAAGCCATCCCTGATGATTAAGGGAACTGACGAAAGCAATCTCCAAAAGATTGATATCGCTGCTGGTAAAGAGAAACTAGCAAAATAAATGCCATCCCTGCTGATAAAGGGAAACTAACGAAAGAAAATCTTCAAAAGAATGCTATCTCTGCTGATAAAGAGAAACTAGCAAAATAAATGTCATCCCTGCTGATAAAGGGAAATCGACGAAAGAAAATCTTCAAAAGATTGCTATCTCTGCTGATAAAGAGAAACTAGCAAAGTAGATGCCATCCCTGCTGACAAAGGGAAACTGACGAAGGAAAATCTTCAAAAGATTGCTATCTCTGCTGATAAAGAGAACCTAGTAAAATAAATGCCATCCATGCTGACAAAGGGAAACTGACGAAGGAAAATCTTCAAAAGAATGCTATCTCTGCTGATAAAGAGAACCTAGCAAAATAAATGTCATCCCTGCTGACAAAGCGAAACTGACGAAGGAAAATCTTCAAAAGATTGCTATCTCTGCTGATAAAGAACAACCTAGCAAAATAAATGCCATCCCTGCTGATAAAGGGAAACTGACGAAAGAAAATCTTCAAAAGATTGCTATCTCTACTGATAAAGAGAAACTAGCAAAATAAATGCCATCCCTGCTGATAAAGGGAAACTGACGAAAGAAAATCTTCAAAAGATTGCTATCTCTGTTGATAAAGGGAAACTAGCAAAGTAAATGCCATCCCTGCTGACAAAGGGAAACTGTCGAAGGAAAATCTTCAAAAGATTGCTATCTCTGCTGATAAAGAGAACCTAGCAAAATAAATGCCATCCCTGCAGATAAAGGGAAACTGACGAAAGAAACTCTTCAAAAGATTGCTACCTCTGCTGATAAAGAGAAACTAACAAAATAAATGCCATCCTTGCTGAGAAAGGGAAACTGACGAAAGAAAATCTTCAAAAGATTGCTATCTCTGCTGATAAAGAGAAACTAGCAAAATAAATGCCATCCCTGCTGATAAAGGGAAACTGACGAAAGAAAATCTTCAAAAGATTGCTATCTCTGCTGATAAAGAGAAACTAGCAAAATAAATGCCATCCCTGCTGATAAAGGGAAACTAACGAAAGAAAATCTTCAAAAGATTGCTATTTCTGCTGATAAAGAGTAACTAGCAAAGTAAATGCCATCCCTGCGGATGAAGGGAAACTGACGAAAGAAAATCTTCAAAAGATTGCTATCTCTGCTGATAAAGAGAAACTAGCAAAATAAATGCCATCCCTGCTGATAAAGGGAAACCGACGAAAGAAAATCTTCAAAAGATTGCTATCTCTGCTGATAAAGAGAAACTAGCAAAATAAATGCCATCCCTGCTGATAAAGGGAAACTGACGAAAGAAAATCTTCAAAAGATTGCTATCTCTGCTGATAAAGAGAAACTAGCAAAATAAATGCCATCCCTGCTGATAAAGGGAAATCGACGAAAGAAAATCTTCAAAAGATTGCTATCTCTGCTGATAAACAGAAACTAGCAAAATAAATGCCATCCCTGCTGATAAAGGGAAACTGACGAAAGAAAATCTTCAAAAGATTGCTATCTCTGCTGATAAAGAGAAACTAGCAAAATAAATGCCATCCCTGCTGATAAAGGGAAACTGACGAAAGAAAATCTTCAAAAGATTGCTATTTCTGCTGATAAAGAGTAACTAGCAAAGTAAATGCCATCCCTGCTGATGAAGGGAAACTGACGAAAGAAAATCTTCAAAAGATTGCTATCTCTGCTGATAAAGAGAAACTAGCAAAATAAATGCCATCCCTGCTGATAAAGGGAAACCGACGAAAGAAAATCTTCAAAAGATTGCTATCTCTGCTGATAAAGAGAAACTAGCAAAATAAATGCCATCCCTGCTGATAAAGGGAAACTGACGAAAGAAAATCTTCAAAAGATTGCTATCTCTGCTGATAAAGAGAAACTAGCAAAATAAATGCCATCCCTGCTGATAAAGGGAAATCGACGAAAGAAAATCTTCAAAAGATTGCTATCTCTGCTGATAATGAGAAACTAGCAAAGTAGATGCCATCCCTGCTGACAAAGGGAAACTGACGAAGGAAAATATTCAAAAGATTGCTATCTCTGCTGATAAAGAGAACCTAGCAAAATAAATGCCATCCTTGCTGACAAAGGGAAACTGACGAAGGAAAATCTTCAAAAGAATGCTATCTCTGCTGATAAAGAGAACCTAGCAAAATAAATGCCATCCCTGCTGATAAAGGGAACTGACGAAAGCAATCTCCAAAAGATTGCTATCTCTGCTGATAAAGAGAAACTAGCAAAATAAATGCCATCCCGGCTGATAAAGGGAAACTGACGAAAGAAAATCTTCAAAAGATTGCTATCTCTGCTGATAAAGAGAAACTAGCAAAATAAAAGCCATCCCTGATGATTAAGGGAACTGACGAAAGCAATCTCCAAAAGATTGTTATCGCTGCTGGTAAAGAGAAACTAGCAAAATAAATGCCATCCCTGCTGATAAAGGGAAACTGACGAAAGAAAATCTTCAAAAGATTTCTATCTCTGCTGATAAAGAGAAACTAGCAAAATAAATGCCATCCCTGCTGATGAAGGGAAACTGACGAAAGAAAATCTTCAAAAGATTGCTATCTCTGCTGATAAAGAGAAACTAGCAAAATAAACGCCATCCCTGCTGATAAAGGGAAACCGACGAAAGAAAATCTTCAAAAGATTGCTATCTCTGCTGATAAAGAGAAACTAGCAAAATAAATGCCATCCCTGCTGATAAAGGGAAACTGACGAAAGAAAATCTTCAAAAGATTGCTATCTCTGCTGATAAAGAGAAACTAGCAAAATAAATGCCATCCCTGCTGATAAAGGGAAATCGACGAAAGAAAATCTTCAAAAGATTGCTATCTCTGCTGATAAAGAGAAACTAGCAAAGTAGATGCCATCCCTGCGGACAAAGGGAAACTGACGAAGGAAAATATTCAAAAGATTGCTATCTCTGCTGATAAAGAGAACCTAGCAAAATAAATGCCATCCTTGCTGACAAAGGGAAACTGACGAAGGAAAATCTTCAAAAGAATGCTATCTCTGCTGATAAAGAGAACCTAGCAAAATAAATGCCATCCCTGCTGATAAAGGGAACTGACGAAAGCAATCTCCAAAAGATTGCTATCTCTGCTGATAAAGAGAAACTAGCAAAATAAATGCCATCCCGGCTGATAAAGGGAAACTGACGAAAGAAAATCTTCAAAAGATTGCTATCTCTGCTGATAAAGAGAAACTAGCAAAATAAAAGCCATCCCTGATGATTAAGGGAACTGACGAAAGCAATCTCCAAAAGATTGTTATCGCTGCTGGTAAAGAGAAACTAGCAAAATAAATGCCATCCCTGCTGATAAAGGGAAACTGACGAAAGAAAATCTTCAAAAGATTTCTATCTCTGCTGATAAAGAGAAACTAGCAAAATAAATGCCATCCCTGCTGATGAAGGGAAACTGACGAAAGAAAATCTTCAAAAGATTGCTATCTCTGCTGATAAAGAGAAACTAGCAAAATAAACGCCATCCCTGCTGATAAAGGGAAACCGACGAAAGAAAATCTTCAAAAGATTGCTATCTCTGCTGATAAAGAGAAACTAGCAAAATAAATGCCATCCCTGCTGATAAAGGGAAACTGACGAAAGAAAATCTTCAAAAGATTGCTATCTCTGCTGATAAAGAGAAACTAGCAAAATAAATGCCATCCCTGCTGATAAAGGGAAATCGACGAAAGAAAATCTTCAAAAGATTGCTATCTCTGCTGATAAAGAGAAACTAGCAAAGTAGATGCCATCCCTGCGGACAAAGGGAAACTGACGAAGGAAAATCTTCAAAAGATTGCTATCTCTGCTGATAAAGAGAACCTAGCAAAATAAATGCCATCCTTGCTGACAAAGGGAAACAGACGAAGGAAAATCTTCAAAAGAATGCTATCTCTGCTAATAAAGAGAACCTAGCAAAATAAATGCCATCCCTGCTGATAAAGGGAACTGACGAAAGCAATCTCCAAAAGATTGCTATCTCTGCTGATAAAGAGAAACTAGCAAAATAAATGCCATCCCGGCTGATAAAGGGAAACTGACGAAAGAAAATCTTGAAAAGATTGCTATCTCTGCTGATAAAGAGAAACTAGCAAAATAAAAGCCATCCCTGATGATTAAGGGAACTGACGAAAGCAATCTCCAAAAGATTGATATCGCTGCTGGTAAAGAGAAACTAGCAAAATAAATGCCATCCCTGCTGATAAAGGGAAACTGACGAAAGAAAATCTTCAAAAGAATGCTATCTCTGCTGATAAAGAGAAACTAGCAAAATAAATGTCATCCCTGCTGATAAAGGGAAATCGACGAAAGAAAATCTTCAAAAGATTGCTATCTCTGCTGATAAAGAGAAACTAGCAAAGTAGATGCCATCCCTGCTGACAAAGGGAAACTGACGAAGGAAAATCTTCAAAAGATTGCTATCTCTGCTGATAAAGAGAACCTAGCAAAATAAATGCCATCCATGCTGACAAAGGGAAACTGACGAAGGAAAATCTTCAAAAGAATGCTATCTCTGCTGATAAAGGGAACCTAGCAAAATAAATGCCATCCCTGCTGATAAAGGGAACTGACGAAAGCAATCTCCAAAAGATTGCTATCTCTGCAGATAAAGAGAAACTAGCAAAATAAATGCCATCCCGGCTGATAAAGGGAAACTGACGAAAGAAAATCTTCAAAAGATTGCTATCTCTGCTGATAAAGAGAAACTAGCAAAATAAATGCCATCCCTGATCTTAAAGGGAACTGACGAAAGCAATCTCCAAAAGATTGTTATCGCTGCTGGTAAAGAGAAACTAGCAAAATAAATGCCATCCCTGCTGATAAAGGGAAACTGACGAAAGAAAATCTTGAAAAGATTGCTATCTCTGCTGATGAAGAGAAACTAGCAAAATAAATGCCATCCCTGCTGATAAAGGGAAACTGACGAAAGAAAATCTTCAAAAGATTGCTATCTCTGTTGATAAAGAGAAACTAGCAAAGGAAATGCCATCCCTGCTGATAAAGGGAAACTGAGGAAAGAAAATCTTCAAAAGATTGCTATCTCTGCTGATAAAGAGAAACTAGCAAAATAAATGCCATCCCTGCTGATAAAGGGAAATCGACGAAAGAAAATCTTCAAAAGATTGCTATCTCTGCTGATAAAGAGAAACTAGCAAAGTAGATGCCATCCCTGCTGACAAAGGGAAACTTACGAAGGAAAATCTTCAAAAGATTGCTATCTCTGCTGATAAAGAGAACCTAGTAAAATAAATGCCATCCATGCTGACAAAGGGAAACTGACGAAGGAAAATCTTCAAAAGAATGCTATCTCTGCTGATAAAGAGAACCTAGCAAAATAAATGTCATCCCTGCTGACAAAGGGAAACTGACGAAGGAAAATCTTCAAAAGATTGCTATCTCTGCTGATAAAGAACAACCTAGCAAAATAAATGCCATCCCTGCTGATAAAGGGAAACTGACGAAAGAAAATCTTTAAAAGATTGCTATCTCTACTGATAAAGAGAAACTAGCAAAATAAATGCCATCCCTGCTGATAAAGGGAAACTGACGAAAGAAAATCTTCAAAAGATTGCTATCTCTGTTGATAAAGGGAAACTAGCAAAGTAAATGCCATCCCTGCTGACAAAGGGAAAGTGTCGAAGGAAAATCTTCAAAAGATTGCTATCTCTGCTGATAAAGAGAACCTAGCAAAATAAATGCCATCCCTGCAGATAAAGGGAAACTGACGAAAGAAACTCTTCAAAAGATTGCTACCTCTGCTGATAAAGAGAAACTAACAAAATAAATGCCATCCTTGCTGAGAAAGGGAAACTGACGAAAGAAAATCTTCAAAAGATTGCTATCTCTGCTGATAAAGAGAAACTAGCAAAATAAATGCCATCCCTGCTGATAAAGGGAAACTGACGAAAGAAAATCTTCAAAAGATTGTTATCTCTGCTGATAAAGAGAAACTAGCAAAATAAATGCCATCCCTGCTGATAAAGGGAAACTAACGAAAGAAAATCTTCAAAAGATTGCTATTTCTGCTGATAAAGAGTAACTAGCAAAGTAAATGCCATCCCTGCTGATGAAGGGAAACTGACGAAAGAAAATCTTCAAAAGATTGCTATCTCTGCTGATAAAGAGAAACTAGCAAAATAAATGCCATCCCTGCTGATAAAGGGAAACCGACGAAAGAAAATCTTCAAAAGATTGCTATCTCTGCTGATAAAGAGAAACTAGCAAAATAAATGCCATCCCTGCTGATAAAGGGAAACTGACGAAAGAAAATCTTCAAAAGATTGCTATCTCTGCTGATAAAGAGAAACAAGCAAAATAAATGCCATCCCTGCTGATAAAGGGAAATCGACGAAAGAAAATCTTCAAAAGATTGCTATCTCTGCTGATAAACAGAAACTAGCAAAATAAATGCCATCCCTGCTGATAAAGGGAAACTGACGAAAGAAAATCTTCAAAAGATTGCTATCTCTGCTGATAAAGAGAAACTAGCAAAATAAATGCCATCCCTGCTGATAAAGGGAAACTAACGAAAGAAAATCTTCAAAAGATTGCTATTTCTGCTGATAAAGAGTAACTAGCAAAGTAAATGCCATCCCTGCTGATGAAGGGAAACTGACGAAAGAAAAACTTCAAAAGATTGCTATCTCTGCTGATAAAGAGAAACTAGCAAAATAAATGCCATCCCTGCTGATAAAGGGAAACCGACGAAAGAAAATCTTCAAAAGATTGCTATCTCTGCTGATAAAGAGAAACTAGCAAAATAAATGCCATCCCTGCTGATAAAGGGAAACTGACGAAAGAAAATCTTCAAAAGATTGCTATCTCTGCTGATAAAGAGAAATTAGCAAAATAAATGCCATCCCTGCTGATAAAGGGAAATCGACGAAAGAAAATCTTCAAAAGATTGCTATCTCTGCTGATAATGAGAAACTAGCAAAGTAGATGCCATCCCTGCTGACAAAGGGAAACTGACGAAGGAAAATCTTCAAAAGATTGCTATCTCTGCTGATAAAGAGAACCTAGCAAAATAAATGCCATCCTTGCTGACAAAGGGAAACTGACGAAGGAAAATCTTCAAAAGAATGCTATCTCTGCTGATAAAGAGAACCTAGCAAAATAAATGCCATCCCTGCTGATAAAGGGAACTGACGAAAGCAATCTCCAAAAGATTGCTATCTCTGCTGATAAAGAGAAACTAGCAAAATAAATGCCATCCCGGCTGATAAAGGGAAACTGACGAAAGAAAATCTTCAAAAGATTGCTATCTCTGCTGATAAAGAGAAACTAGCAAAATAAAAGCCATCCCTGATGATTAAGGGAACTGACGAAAGCAATCTCCAAAAGATTGTTATCGCTGCTGGTAAAGAGAAACTAGCAAAATAAATGCCATCCCTGCTGATAAAGGGAAACTGACGAAAGAAAATCTTCAAAAGATTTCTATCTCTGCTGATAAAGAGAACCTAGCAAAATAAATGCCATCCTTGCTGACAAAGGGAAACTGACGAAGGAAAATCTTCAAAAGAATGCTATCTCTGCTAATAAAGAGAACCTAGCAAAATAAATGCCATCCCTGCTGATAAAGGGAACTGACGAAAGCAATCTCCAAAAGATTGCTATCTCTGCTGATAAAGAGAAACTAGCAAAATAAATGTCATCCCGGCTGATAAAGGGAAACTGACGAAAGAAAATCTTGAAAAGATTGCTATCTCTGCTGATAAAGAGAAACTAGCAAAATAAAAGCCATCCCTGATGATTAAGGGAACTGACGAAAGCAATCTCCAAAAGATTGATATCGCTGCTGGTAAAGAGAAACTAGCAAAATAAATGCCATCCCTGCTGATAAAGGGAAACTGACGAAAGAAAATCTTCAAAAGAATGCTATCTCTGCTGATAAAGAGAAACTAGCAAAATAAATGTCATCCCTGCTGATAAAGGGAAATCGACGAAAGAAAATCTTCAAAAGATTGCTATCTCTGCTGATAAAGAGAAACTAGCAAAGTAGATGCCATCCCTGCTGACAAAGGGAAACTGACGAAGGAAAATCTTCAAAAGATTGCTATCTCTGCTGATAAAGAGAACCTAGCAAAATAAATGCCATCCATGCTGACAAAGGGAAACTGACGAAGGAAAATCTTCAAAAGAATGTTATCTCTGCTGATAAAGGGAACCTAGCAAAATAAATGCCATCCCTGCTGATAAAGGGAACTGACGAAAGCAATCTCCAAAAGATTGCTATCTCTGCAGATAAAGAGAAACTAGCAAAATAAATGCCATCCCGGCTGATAAAGGGAAACTGACGAAAGAAAATCTTCAAAAGATTGCTATCTCTGCTGATAAAGAGAAACTAGCAAAATAACTGCCATCCCTGATGATAAAGGGAACTGACGAAAGCAATCTCCAAAAGATTGTTATCGCTGCTGGTAAAGAGAAACTAGCAAAATAAATGCCATCCCTGCTGATAAAGGGAAACTGACGAAAGAAAATCTTCAAAAGATTGCTATCTCTGCTGATGAAGAGAAACTAGCAAAATAAATGCCATCCCTGCTGATAAAGGGAAACTGACGAAAGAAAATCTTCAAAAGATTGCTATCTCTGTTGATAAAGAGAAACTAGCAAAGTAAATGCCATCCCTGCTGATAAAGGGATACTGAGGAAAGAAAATCTTCAAAAGATTGCTATCTCTGCTGATAAAGAGAAACTAGCAAAATAAATGCCATCCCTGCTGATAAAGGGAAATCGACGAAAGAAAATCTTCAAAAGATTGCTATCTCTGCTGATAAAGAGAAACTAGCAAAGTAGATGCCATCCCTGCTGACAAAGGGAAACTGACGAAGGAAAATCTTCAAAAGATTGCTATCTCTGCTGATAAAGAGAACCTAGCAAAATAAATGCCATCCTTGCTGACAAAGGGAAACTGACGAAGGAAAATCTTCAAAAGAATGCTATCTCTGCTAATAAAGAGAACCTAGCAAAATAAATGCCATCCCTGCTGATAAAGGGAACTGACGAAAGCAATCTCCAAAAGATTGCTATCTCTGCTGATAAAGAGAAACTAGCAAAATAAATGCCATCCCGGCTGATAAAGGGAAACTGACGAAAGAAAATCTTGAAAAGATTGCTATCTCTGCTGATAAAGAGAAACTAGCAAAATAAAAGCCATCCCTGATGATTAAGGGAACTGACGAAAGCAATCTCCAAAAGATTGATATCGCTGCTGGTAAAGAGAAACTAGCAAAATAAATGCCATCCCTGCTGATAAAGGGAAACTGACGAAAGAAAATCTTCAAAAGAATGCTATCTCTGCTGATAAAGAGAAACTAGCAAAATAAATGTCATCCCTGCTGATAAAGGGAAATCGACGAAAGAAAATCTTCAAAAGATTGCTATCTCTGCTGATAAAGAGAAACTAGCAAAGTAGATGCCATCCCTGCTGACAAAGGGAAATCGACGAAAGAAAATCTTCAAAAGATTGCTATCTCTGCTGATAAAGAGAAACTAGCAAAGTAGATGCCATCCCTGCTGACAAAGGGAAACTGACGAAGGAAAATCTTCAAAAGATTGCTATCTCTGCTGATAAAGAGAACCTAGCAAAATAAATGCCATCCTTGCTGACAAAGGGAAACTGACGAAGGAAAATCTTCAAAAGAATGCTATCTCTGCAGATAAAGAGAACCTAGCAAAATAAATGCCATCCCTGCTGATAAAGGGAACTGACGAAAGCAATCTCCAAAAGATTGCTATCTCTGCTGATAAAGAGAAACTAGCAAAATAAATGCCATCCCGGCTGATAAAGGGAAACTGACGAAAGAAAATCTTGAAAAGATTGCTATCTCTGCTGATAAAGAGAAACTAGCAAAATAAAAGCCATCCCTGATGATTAAGGGAACTGACGAAAGCAATCTCCAAAAGATTGATATCGCTGCTGGTAAAGAGAAACTAGCAAAATAAATGCCATCCCTGCTGATAAAGGGAAACTGACGAAAGAAAATCTTCAAAAGAATGCTATCTCTGCTGATAAAGAGAAACTAGCAAAGTAGATGCCATCCCTGCTGACAAAGGGAAACTGACGAAGGAAAATCTTCAAAAGATTGCTATCTCTGCTGATAAAGAGAACCTAGCAAAATAAATGCCATCCATGCTGACAAAGGGAAACTGACGAAGGAAAATCTTCAAAAGAATGTTATCTCTGCTGATAAAGGGAACCTAGCAAAATAAATGCCATCCCTGCTGATAAAGGGAACTGACGAAAGCAATCTCCAAAAGATTGCTATCTCTGCAGATAAAGAGAAACTAGCAAAATAAATGCCATCCCGGCTGATAAAGGGAAACTGACGAAAGAAAATCTTCAAAAGATTGCTATCTCTGCTGATAAAGAGAAACTAGCAAAATAACTGCCATCCCTGATGATAAAGGGAACTGACGAAAGCAATCTCCAAAAGATTGTTATCGCTGCTGGTAAAGAGAAACTAGCAAAATAAATGCCATCCCTGCTGATAAAGGGAAACTGACGAAAGAAAATCTTCAAAAGATTGCTATCTCTGCTGATGAAGAGAAACTAGCAAAATAAATCATCCCTGAGCGGAAACTGACGAAAGAAAATCTTCAAAAGATTGCTATCTCTGTTCATAAAGAGAAACTAGCAAAGTAAATGCCATCCCTGCTGATAAAGGGAAACTGACGAAAGAAAATCTTCAAAAGATTGCTATCTCTGCTGATAAAGAGAAACTAGCAAAATAAATGCCATCCCTGCTGATAAAGGGAAATCGACGAAAGAAAATCTTCAAAAGATTGCTATCCTCTGCTGATAAAGAGAAACTAGCAAAAGAATGCCATCCCTGCTGACAAAGGGAAACTGACGAAGAGAAATCTTCAAAAGATTGCTATCTCTGCTGATAAAGAGAACCTAGCAAAATAAATGCCATCCTGCTGAGCAAAGGGAAACTGACGAAAGGAAAATCTTCAAAAGAGATGCTATCTCTGCTAGATAAAGAGAAACTAGCAAAATAAATGCCATCCCTGCTGATAAAGGGAACTGACGAAAGACAATCTCCAAAAGATTGCTATCTCTGCTGATAAAGAGAAACTAGCAAAATAAATGCCATCCCCGGCTGATAAAGGGAAACTGACGAAAGAAAATCTTCAAAAGATTGCTATCTCTGCTGATAAAGAGAAACTAGCAAAATAAAAGCCATCCCTGCTGATAAGGGAAACTGACGAAAGCAATCTCCAAAAGATTGATATCTCTGCTGATAAAGAGAAACTAGCAAAATAAATGCCATCCCTGCTGATAAAGGGAAACTGACGAAAGAAAATCTTCAAAAGATTGCTATCTCTGCTGATAAAGGACAAACTAGCAAAATAAATGCCATCCCTGCTGATAAAGGGAAATCGACGAAAGAAAATCTTCAGAAAGATTGCTATCTCTGCTGATAAAGAGAAACTAGCAGAAGTAATGCCATCCCTGCTGACAAAGGGAAACTGACGAAGAAAATCTTCAAAAGATTGCTATCTCTGCTGATAAAGAGAACCTAGGCAAAATAAATGCCATCCATGCTGACTAAAGGGAAACTGACGAAGGAAAATCTTCAAAAGAATGTTATCTCTGCTGATAAAGGGAACCTAGCAAAAATAAATGCCATCCTGCTGATAAAGGGAACTGACGAAAGCAATCTCCAAAAGATTGCTATCTCTGCAGATAAAGAGAAACTAGCAAAATAAATGCCATCCCGGCTGATAAAGGGAAACTGACGAAAGAAAATCTTCAAAAGATTGCTATCTCTGCTGATAAAGAGAAACTAGCAAAATAAATGCCATCCCTGATGATAAAGGGAACTGACGAAAGCAATCTCAAAAGATTGTTATCGCTGCTGTAAAGAGAAACTAGCAAAATAAATGCCATCCCTGCTGATAAAGGGAAACTGACGAAAGAAAATCTTCAAAAGATTGCTATCCTCTGCTGATGAAGAGAAACTAGCAAAATAAATGCCATCCCTGCTGATAAAGGGAAACTGACGAAAGAAAAATCTTCAAAAGATTGCTATCTCTGTTGATAAAGAGAAACTAGCAAAGTAAATGCCATCCCTGGTGATAAAGGGATACTGAGCGAAAGAAAAATCTTCAAAAGATTGCTATCTCTGCTGATAAAGAGAAACTAGCAAAATAAATGCCATCCCTGCTGATAAAAGGGAAATCGACGAAAGAAAATCTTCAAAAGATTGCTATCTCTGCTGATAAAGAGAAACTAGCAAAGTAGATGCCATCCCTGCTGACAAAGGGAAACCGACGAAGGAAAATCTTCAAAAGATTGCTATCTCTGCTGATAAAGAGAACCTAGCAAAATAAATGCCATCCTTGCTGACAAAGGGAACTGACGAAGGAAAATCTTCAAAAGAATGCTATCTAGCTGCATAAAGAGAACCTAGCAAAATAAATGCCATCCCTGCTGATAAAGGGAACTGACGAAAGCAATCTCCAAAAGATTGCTATCTCTGCTGATAAAGAGAAACTAGCAAAATAAATGCCATCCGGCTGATAAAGGGAAACTGACGAAAGAAAATCTTGAAAAGATTGCTATCTCTGCTGATAAAGAGAAACTAGCAAAATAAAAGCCATCCCTGATGATTAAGGGAACTGACGAAAGCAATCTCCAAAAGATTGATATCGCTGCTGGTAAGAGAAACTAGCAAAATAAATGCCATCCCTGCTGATAAAGGGAAACTGACGAAAGAAAATCTTCAAAAGAATGCTATCTCTGCTGATAAAGAGAAACTAGCAAAATAAATGTCATCCCTGCTGATAAAGGAAAATCGACGAAAGAAAATCTTCAAAAGATTGTTATCTCTGCTGATAAAGAGAAACTAGCAAAGTAGATGCCATCCCTGCTGACAAAGGGAAACTGACGAAGGAAAATCTTCAAAAGATTGCTATCTCTGCTGATAAAGAGAACCTAGCAAAATAAATGCCATCCATGCTGACAAAGGGAAACTGACGAAGGAAAATCTTCAAAGAATGCTATCTCTGCTGATAAAGGGAACCTAGCAAAATAATGCCATCCCTGCTGATAAAGGGAACTGACGAAAGCAATCTCCAAAAGATTGCTATCTCTGCAGATAAAGAGAAACTAGCAAAATAAATGCCATCCCCCGGCTGATAAAGGGAAACTGACGAAAGAAAATCTTCAAAAGATTGCTATCTCTGCTGATAAAGAGAAACTAGCAAAATAAATGCCATCCCTGATGATAAAGGGAACTGACGAAAGCAATCTCCAAAAGATTGTTATCGCTGCTGGTAAAGAGAAACTAGCAAAATAAATGCCATCCCTGCTGATAAAGGGAAACTGACGAAAGAAAATCTTCAAAAGATTGCTATCTCTGCTGATGAAGAGAAACTAGCAAAATAAATGCCATCCCTGCTGATAAAGGGAAACTGACGAAAGAAAATCTTCAAAAGATTGCTATCTCTGTTGATAAAGAGAAACTAGCAAAGTAAATGCCATCCCTGCTGATAAAGGGAAACTGAGGAAAGAAAATCTTCAAAAGATTGCTATCTCTGCTGATAAAGAGAAACTAGCAAAATAAATGCCATCCCTGCTGATAAAGGGAAACTGGCGAAAGAAAATCTTCAAAAGATTGCTATCTCTGCTGATAAAGAGAAACTAGCAAAATAAATGTCATCCCTGCTGATAAAGGGAAACTGACGAAAGAAAATCTTCATAAGATTGCTATCTCTGCGGATAAAGAGAAACTAGCAAAATAAAAGCCATCCCTGCTGATAAAGGGAAATCGACGAAAGAAAATCTTCAAAAGATTGCTATCTCTGCTGATAAAGAGAAACTAGCAAAGTAGATGCCATCCCTGCTGACAAAGGGAAACTGACGAAGGAAAATCTTCAAAAGATTGCTATCTCTGCTGATAAAGAGAACCTAGCAAAATAAATGTCATCCCTGCTGACAAAGGGAAACTGACGAAGGAAAATCTTCAAAAGATTGCTATCTCTGCTGATAAAGAGAACCTAGCAAAATAAATGCCATCCCTGCTGATAAAGGGAACTGACGAAAGCAATCTCCAAAAGATTGCTATCTCTGCTGATAAAGAGAAACTAGCAAAATAAATGCCATCCCGGCTGATAAAGGGAAACTAACGAAAGAAAATCTTGAAAAGATTGCTATCTCTGCTGATAAAGAGAAACTAGCAAAATAAAAGCCATCCCTGATGATTAAGGGAACTGACGAAAGCAATCTCCAAAAGATTGATATCGCTGCTGGTAAAGAGAAACTAGCAAAATAAATGCCATCCCTGCTGATAAAGGGAAACTGACGAAAGAAAATCTTCAAAAGAATGCTATCTCTGCTGATAAAGAGAAACTAGCAAAATAAATGTCATCCCTGCTGATAAAGGGAAATCGACGAAAGAAAATCTTCAAAAGATTGCTATCTCTGCTGATAAAGAGAAACTAGCAAAGTAGATGCCATCCCTGCTGACAAAGGGAAACTGACGAAGGAAAATCTTCAAAAGATTGCTATCTCTGCTGATAAAGAGAACCTAGCAAAATAAATGCTATCCATGCTGACAAAGGGAAACTGACGAAGGAAAATCTTCAAAAGAATGCTATCTCTGCTGATAAAGGGAACCTAGCAAAATAAATGCCATCCCTGCTGATAAAGGGAACTGACGAAAGCAATCTCCAAAAGATTGCTATCTCTGCAGATAAAGAGAAACTAGCAAAATAAATGCCATCCCGGCTGATAAAGGGAAACTGACGAAAGAAAATCTTCAAAAGATTGCTATCTCTGCTGATAAAGAGAAACTAGCAAAATAAATGCCATCCCTGATGATAAAGGGAACTGACGAAAGCAATCTCCAAAAGATTGTTATCGCTGCTGGTAAAGAGAAACTAGCAAAATAAATGCCATCCCTGCTGATAAAGGGAAACTGACGAAAGAAAATCTTCAAAAGATTGCTATCTCTGCTGATGAAGAGAAACTAGCAAAATAAATGCCATCCCTGCTGATAAAGGGAAACTGACGAAAGAAAATCTTCAAAAGATTGCTATCTCTGTTGATAAAGAGAAACTAGCAAAGTAAATGCCATCCCTGCTGATAAAGGGAAACTGAGGAAAGAAAATCTTCAAAAGATTACTATCTCTGCTGATAAAGAGAAACTAGCAAAATAAATGCCATCCCTGCTGATAAAGGGAAATCGACGAAAGAAAATCTTCAAAAGATTGCTATCTCTGCTGATAAAGAGAAACTAGCAAAGTAGATGCCATCCCTGCTGACAAAGGGAAACTGACGAAGGAAAATCTTCAAAAGATTGCTATCTCTGCTGATAAAGAGAACCTAGCAAAATAAATGCCATCCTTGCTGACAAAGGGAAACTGACGAAGGAAAATCTTCAAAAGAATGCTATCTCTGCTGATAAAGAGAACCTAGCAAAATAAATGCCATCCCTGCTGATAAAGGGAACTGACGAAAGCAATCTCCAAAAGATTGCTATCTCTGCTGATAAAGAGAAACTAGCAAAATAAATGCCATCCCGGCTGATAAAGGGAAACTGACGAAAGAAAATCTTTAAAAGATTGCTATCTCTGCTGATAAAGAGAAACTAGCAAAATAAAAGCCATCCCTGATGATTAAGGGAACTGACGAAAGCAATCTCCAAAAGATTGTTATCGCTGCTGGTAAAGAGAAACTAGCAAAATAAATGCCATCCCTGCTGATAAAGGGAAACTGACGAAAGAAAATCTTCAAAAGATTTCTATCTCTGCTGATAAAGAGAAACTAGCAAAATAAATGCCATCCCTGCTGATGAAGGGAAACTGACGAAAGAAAATCTTCAAAAGATTGCTATCTCTGCTGATAAAGAGAAACTAGCAAAATAAATCCCATCCATGCTGATAAAGGGAAACCGACGAAAGAAAATCTTCAAAAGATTGCTATCTCTGCTGATAAAGAGAAACTAGCAAAATAAATGCCATCCCTGCTGATAAAGGGAAACTGACGAAAGAAAATCTTCAAAAGATTGCTATCTCTGCTGATAAAGAGAAACTAGCAAAATAAATGCCATCCCTGCTGATAAAGGGAAATCGACGAAAGAAAATCTTCAAAAGATTGCTATCTCTGCTGATAAAGAGAAACTAGCAAAGTAGATGCCATCCCTGCTGACAAAGGCAAACTGACGAAGGAAAATCTTCAAAAGATTGCTATCTCTGCTGATAAAGAGAACCTAGCAAAATAAATGCCATCCTTGCTGACAAAGGGAAACTGACGAAGGAAAATCTTCAAAAGAATGCTATCTCTGCTGATAAAGAGAACCTAGCAAAATAAATGCCATCCCTGCTGATAAAGGGAACTGACGAAAGCAATCTCCAAAAGATTGCTATCTCTGCTGATAAAGAGAAACTAGCAAAATAAATGCCATCCCGGCTGATAAAGGGAAACTGACGAAAGAAAATCTTGAAAAGATTGCTATCTCTGCTGATAAAGAGAAACTAGCAAAATAAAAGCCATCCCTGATGATTAAGGGAACTGACGAAAGCAATCTCCAAAAGATTGATATCGCTGCTGGTAAAGAGAAACTAGCAAAATAAATGCCATCCCTGCTGATAAAGGGAAACTGACGAAAGAAAATCTTCAAAAGAATGCTATCTCTGCTGATAAAGAGAAACTAGCAAAATAAATGTCATCCCTGCTGATAAAGGGAAATCGACGAAAGAAAATCTTCAAAAGATTGCTATCTCTGCTGATAAAGAGAAACTAGCAAAGTAGATGCCATCCCTGCTGACAAAGGGAAACTGACGAAGGAAAATCTTCAAAAGATTGCTATCTCTGCTGATAAAGAGAACCTAGCAAAATAAATGCCATCCATGCTGACAAAGGGAAACTGACGAAGGAAAATATTCAAAAGAATGCTATCTCTGCTGATAAAGGGAACCTAGCAAAATAAATGCCATCCCTGCTGATAAAGGGAACTGACGAAAGCAATCTCCAAAAGATTGTTATCGCTGCTGGTAAAGAGAAACTAGCAAAATAAATGCCATCCCGGCTGATAAAGGGAAACTGACGAAAGAAAATCTTCAAAAGATTGCTATCTCTGCTGATAAAGAGAAACTAGCAAAATAAATGCCATCCCTGATGATAAAGGGAACTGACGAAAGCAATCTCCAAAAGATTGTTATCGCTGCTGGTAAAGAGAAACTAGCAAAATAAATGCCATCCCTGCTGATAAAGGGAAACTGACGAAAGAAAATCTTCAAAAGATTGCTATCTCTGCTGATGAAGAGAAACTAGCAAAATAAATGCCATCCCTGCTGATAAAGGGAAACTGACGAAAGAAAATCTTCAAAAGATTGCTATCTCTGTTGATAAAGAGAAACTAGCAAAGTAAATGCCATCCCTGCTGATAAAGGGAAACTGAGGAAAGAAAATCTTCAAAAGATTGCTATCTCTGCTGATAAAGAGAAACTAGCAAAATAAATGCCATCCCTGCTGATAAAGGGAAACTGGCGAAAGAAAATCTTCAAAAGATTGCTATCTCTGCTGATAAAGAGAAACTAGCAAAATAAATGTCATCCCTGCTGATAAAGGGAAACTGACGAAAGAAAATCTTCATAAGATTGCTATCTCTGCGGATAAAGAGAAACTAGCAAAATAAAAGCCATCCCTGCTGATAAAGGGAAATCGACGAAAGAAAATCTTCAAAAGATTGCTATCTCTGCTGATAAAGAGAAACTAGCAAAGTAGATGCCATCCCTGCTGACAAAGGGAAACTGACGAAGGAAAATCTTCAAAAGATTGCTATCTCTGCTGATAAAGAGAACCTAGCAAAATAAATGTCATCCCTGCTGACAAAGGGAAACTGACGAAGGAAAATCTTCAAAAGATTGCTATCTCTGCTGATAAAGAGAACCTAGCAAAATAAATGCCATCCCTGCTGATAAAGGGAAACTGACGAAAGAAAATCTTCAAAAGATTGCTATCTCTGCTGATAAAGAGAAACTAGCAAAATAAATGCCATCGCTGCTGATAAAGGGAAACTGACGAAAGAAAATCTTAAAAAGATTGCTATCTCTGGTGATAAAGAGAAACTAACAAAATAAATGCCATCCTTTCTGATAAAGGGAAACTGACGAAAGAAAATCTTCAAAAGATTGCTATCTCTGCTGATAAAGAGAAACTAGCAAAATAAATGCCATCCCTGCTGATAAAGGGAAACTGACGAAAGAAAATCTTCAAAAGATTGCTATCTCTGCTGATAAAGAGAAACTAGCAAAATAAATTCCATCCCTGCTGATAAAGGGAAACTGACGAAAGAAAATCTTCAAAAGAATGCTATCTCTGCTGATAAAGAGATACTAGCAAAATAAATGCCATCCCTGCTGATAAAGGGAACTGACGAAAGCAATCTCCAAAAGATTGTTATCTCTGCTGGTAAAGAGAAACTAGCAAAATAAATGTCATCCCTGCTGATAAAGGGAAATCGACGAAAGAAAATCTTCAAAAGATTGCTATCTCTGCTGTGTCGCTCCCGGGATTTTCATCCAAGTACAAACGCGAAAGTGGCACCGAAACAGAGTCGCCAGCAATGTGTATTTATCCCAAGAGAGGGAAAGGAAACACCGCGTAAACCTGAGAGAAAGGAAAAGCATGGTCTTACGACCAAGAGAACTGGGTTCGGGAGTCGGTTACGCACGGGGAAGGTATTAGCACCCCCACGCGTCCATCGTACCCGATGGGATCCACGCTTGCTGTTTCGATCAAAGGGTGTAAAGAAAGGATACTGGAAAAGGAACTGAAAGAAATAAAGGAGAAAGAAAAGAAAAGGAACGGGAAACAAATGTAGGGAAAATAAAAGAAGTGCTCGCATGGGCCCTACCCCACTGCCTACGTATCTCATCGGGAGCATGAGAATCAGAGCGACGTAGTTCCCCTCACTAGGGATGAATTGTTTGTGTTTTTTAGAGAACGGCTTACGTTCTAGCTCAGGTGTTGCAGGCTCGCTGGTCCGAGTGCGTTACCATCTTGCAAGAGAACGAGTAGAAGCGCGTTCGTACGCTAAGAGTGAATGAGGTGAGAAAAGAATTCCCGAAAGAAAGACGTTATTGTTTGTTTTTGTCTTTTAGAAAGAAGTGTTTTGTTATTTGTTTGCATATGATAGTGTATCCAAATCTTAGTCCTTGGAATGTGTACCTTCTCACATTCCAAGATGGAATGAGTAAGAAAGTACACTAAATATGAAGAAGACCCCCACACTTAGTTTCAATTGTCAAGGTTCAAACACACTAGCATACTTGTGTTTATTAAGTGTTTTTGTTGATTAAGAAATGAAGAAGTGTTTTTTTATTTACCTCCAACAAGTATTGCATTTAAGTCCCCCACACAAGATCAAATGTTTAACACATTGACCCAAGATGGGTTGTATGCTATACATTTTAAGATTATAAGAGAAGACCCCTTATATTCTTTTCTTTATGTGAAAGGCCTAAATGCAATAAATGCCTACCTTTATTAGAAGTTTTGAGTTTTCTTTGAGATGAGAAGATGAAAGACTCAAGAGAGGAGAAAGGTAAAAATCTATGTGAACTAAGACTCAATCCTAACTGAAGATTAAAGGGAGTGATCCTAAAGGTTTGTGAGGTTTCAACCTAAAGTCTAAAGAAAGAAAGAATTAAACAATTCACTTCTAAAGTAGAAGATGAATTGTAATTCAAAAAGGGAAAGTAATGAGTTATTAAAAGAAAGCACATAAGTGCTTAACAAAACATAAAATGGAATTGTAAAAGAGAAAGGATAGAAGTTGAATGTGGATTCCTTATCCACACTCAATTGAAACTTACCAAAGCCCCTACATGGTTAGTAAACATGTATAAGAAGTATAAGAAGTAAAAGAACATGTAATGCATCATAAAACTCAAAAGAATTAAATGAGAAACCAAATCCTAGAGCCACAACCAGAATGTACATCATATGGGAACAAATGGTCATTATCAATCAAACTCAAGTGGATAGGCAACAAACATCCTCCATGACATTAGAACATGATATCATAAGAAAAGGAAGAATGAAAGATGAAAGAGAAAAGAAGAAATATGCACAAATGGAACATGTAATCCATGGATCAGAATTGAAATGAAATGAAAAATGATTCACAAACATCTCACAAGTATTCATGCATGACACATCAAAGCATTTAAGAAGTAATAGAAGAAGTAGAATTGAAATGGAAGTTCAAAAGAAAACACAAGTACAAACACCACATGTTAAAGGTGCACAAGGTTTAAATGAAAGTCAACATGCAAGGATGACATATAATATGTACCAATGACCTATAATGTCAAGTGAATGGTTCACCAAATATGCAAATAATCATGCCATTATGTACAAAAGAAAACATGCAAACATGCACAAAAGATTACAATGATATAACATGTCATAATGCTTTAAATGAAATGCATCAAGCAAAAATAAAATGGCCTCATGAAAATTATGAAAACATGGTATTGAAGTTCACTAATCAGAGATGAATCACATATCAAAGTAGCATGCAAGAAACCAAGGCAAAATGATGTCAAACAATGCACTTAGGTCACATAGACATATCATACAAAGTAGCACAAAAGTGAACACCACACATGCCATAAAACTGACCTAAAAATCAAATAAAAATCACTTAACATACCTCAAGATGATAATGACTCAATGCAAAAAGAAGAGCATCAAAACAATTTTTAATGATCAAGAACAAAATTAAACAAGATCATGTACCATATTAAGAATGCACATCAAAGAAATTCAAAGAAAAATATAGAACAGGCGTAAAAAGGTCATAAAATCAGAAAATAAAATCATCAAAAATTTCCTAAATGTTTTAATGATACTCATGAATTTTTGTGGAATTTTATGATGCTATTTGATATTTTTAAAAATTAAAAAGTAAACGTGTATAAAAAATAGAAAAATAAAATGAAATGCAAAGGGAAGGGGAGGTGTGAACATAGCAATTATGCAGTTCAAATTAATTGGGCTTGAAAACATGGGGGTGTGGGTAGCAATCTGATTAGGTCCAAGTCTGCGCAATACACACTAACTATCATGCTCACTCAGTCAACAAAAAAGTCAATCAATTCACACCATTGGATTAAGTCTGGTCAACGTAAGAGTCAAAGTAACCAAAATCAAAGAACATGCGTGCAGGTCCACACTCCCTACCATGTACCACACCACACCACGTTTAAAAATAAAATCAGAAGAACCACGTGAGAGGCACATGTATTTTAATGTGCTGGCGTGTTTTCGTGCGTTGGATCAACAACATCATACGGCTGACATTCATTCTGGCAAGAAACCCTAAAATAATGACCACCGGCCGGAGAGGGACCTCCGGTCACCTTCTCCGGTCAATCACCACCGTCTGCAACTTTCAAACCTCACCAAAATGCACAAAATGTATACCAATCGAAAGCTAAGCTTATGTACATCATGAATATGCTCATAAAAATCACAAAACACACACACATAGCAAGAACAGAGGAAATCAAATCATGCCCTAGGTTTTTGAAACTATGCCTCTAAGAGGCCTATCAACTAGCCGGATTCAACATAGCTTCTAAGAAGCTCAAAACAATAGAAAACAAGTGAAATTTCAGAAAAACGAAGGTTGGAGAAGAAACCTGAATTTGAAGTTCTTCAAAGTAACAGAAGACCAGAGATGATCCTCCTATGCTCTTGAGTGGAACAAAATAAATGCCACTGAACTTGAGATCTTGAAGAAAACCACAACGAAAACTCAACTGAACTAAGCTGCCATTGATGAACTGAACTTCTTCTCTTTTGTTCTTGATCAGAAGTGAAACCTTGATGAGGATGAAGATGAAATACGAATGGAAGATGGTGAAAATCGTGTGAAATCAGAGAGAGAGTAGAGAGAATGTGAGGGAGAATTTGAAGTGTTTTGAAGTGAAAAATGAGAGAAATGAAGCTGAATGAAAATGTGAAGTGAGATTTTGTTTTATAGTAGGCTTTAACCACGGTTAAACTGAGTGAGGTTAACTGAGTTAAAGTGGTTATGCTGAGTCCACCCTAACTAACTGAGCCAAGTTAGTTAGGGCGAGTTATCCATGGCTGTGATATGGTGAGGTTAAGCTTATGACAGTTGTGGTGAGGATGAGAGTGAAGCTGGGATGATGAGGTTATGTTATGCAGCATGTCATGGCATTGCTTATGGTACAAGTTTCTCCTTTGAAAACCTTCCTTCACAATGTATGATGGCTGATATGCATAAGTATGGTCATAAGGATGTTTGTTCAAATGAGGAAATAAAGTACATGAAGTGTTTGTGGGATGACTGAACCAAATCGTGTACACAGCCTACTAACATCATTTACTGCATCAGTGATAATTATGGTACTTTGCCAATGAAATTCTCCCTACTTAATGGATGATTTGATGAGTTCTTGGGGTCATTGGAGAGAGGACACATAGTAGAACATGTTTGGTATGAAAAATGAATTGAAATGAGGCTTGAAATAAGTTGCAAAATGACTTATAACATCCACATTTGGAACTGATAGAAGGGCGTGGCAACTGGTTGGTTGACAAGGCACCTTGGCACCTGGATTTTCAGCATGATTACCATGACTTGAGGCCACTATTTCTCCATCATAACTTGATCAGATGAAATTTTGCCCAACATGAACATTGAAGAGGGCATTGCAAGGAACAATATTGATGTTGACAAGTTTTTCATTTGAGGCCTTTAACCATGAGAAAAATAGGCGAATATATGGCACACCAACTGTTTGTTAAAATGACTACGCGCGTGCCCTGAAAATCTTGGTCATGACCTAGTTTTGAACCTACTTTGCTCAAACTTTGATCAATCATATCTCACTCAATTTTTATCCAATGGAGATGTTCCACACATGGATTTGAAGCTTAAAACAAGATCTTTTGTTGTGGCCGAGTGGAATTTTCATTTGGTGCTTCAATTTTAAATGGCCTTGGTTCAAACTCTGATGCAAAATGGCCAAAACTTGCTATTTTTAGTAACCCTTCCTCTTCCAAAAATGGCAACTTTCCACCTCTTGATTTTTTCATGATTCCTTTGGAGTTTCTTGACCAAATTTTGTACATTGGACATATGTAACATGAATTTCATGATTTTGGGCTCAAAAAGTCAAGAGTTGACTTTTTCCTCTGATTATTTGACTTGGCCCCAAATTTCCTGATTTTTGATCTTTCTTCCAATTGAACCACCTCCAAAACCAATTGAGGGGCAATTCTCCATACACATACACTTAAGGACATGTAGAATACCATGATATCAAGTTTTGTCCAAAAAATCAAAGATAACCTGATTTTACTGTAAACCCTAATTTCAGCCCCTTCTGGTTAGGAGGAAAAAGTGCAGTCTTCAATTTCAAATTCCTCAGAGTATGTTGTGTATCCTCTTAAAGGATGATGATATATGCCATTTGAGGATGATTTTGAATCAATGAGCTATCTCTTTTGAGGATTTTCCTTCAATTTTTGGACTTCTTGCATAGTGTAGGATGTAATGCTTCAATCTCCTATTGAATCTCACCTTCTTGAGGTTGTGGAAGATCAATTGGGATAGTATGAGACATGAGAGACCTCTTGACTTGCCTAGAGCCAACTTGATTGACCTTTTGTGCTCTGAAGGATCCATTGATTGTCCACCTTCCACCTGATCACATGCCCTGATGGTAAGAAGGATGCTATGCTTCATTTTTCTATGTTAAATGCAATGTAATGTTAATGAGGTGGATATGATATGATAAATGATAATGCCATGCTATGATGACAAAGAGGGAGAGCAAATTTTGGGGTATTACAGCTGCCCCTATTCAAGCGCTGTAGACCTGAATGCCTGAAAGCAATTGCTTTCGGACTTTCAAGGTATATAGTGATTGAATACCAAATATAACCAAAAATTTGCTCTGGATGATGAAGAATAAAAGGGATATAAACCCAACGAGACTGCTGGATTGAATCTTCGATGAAACGTCGGAGAGATCTGTCTTTTGAACGACGCCAGACGACTACTGGCTTGCCACGCTGCTGGTGGACTTTAATAATGTCTTTTATGCAATTCCAGACGACTACTGGCCTGCCACACTACTGGTGGACTTTGCAGCTTCGTGCCACCCGAAGACGGACTTTTGCCAATCCACTGTTGGACTTTTGCCACCCGAAGACGGACTTTTGCCAATCCACTGTTGGACTTTTAGAATATGCCACCCTTAGATGGACCTTTCGCCAATCCACTGTTGGACTTTTGCCACCCGAAGACGGACTTTTGCCAATCCACTGTTGGACTTTTAGAATATGCCACCCTTAGATGGACCTTTCGCCAATCCACTGTTGGACTTTTAGCTGCTTTGCCACCCGAAGATGGACTTTTGCCAATCCACTGTTGGACTTTTGGAATATGCCACCCTTAGATGGACCTTTCGCCAATCCACTGTTGGACTTTGCTAACGTCTTTTAACAATGCCAGATGACTACTGGCTTGCCACGCTACTGGTGGACTTTAATAATGTCTTTTGAACGACGCCAGACGACTACTGGCTTGCCACGCTACTGGTGGACTTTAATAATGTCTTTTATGCAACTCCAGACGACTACTGGCCTGCCACACTACTGGTGGACTTTGATAACGTCTTTTGAACGACGCCAGACGACTACTGGCTTGCCACGCTACTGGTGGACTTTAATAATGTCTTTTATGCAACTCCAGACGACTACTGGCCTGCCACACTACTGGTGGACTTTGCAGCTTCGTGCCACCCGAAGACGGACTTTTGCCAATCCACTGTTGGACTTTTGCCACCCGAAGACGGACTTTTGCCAATCCACTGTTGGACTTTTAGAATATGCCACCCTTAGATGGACCTTTCGCCAATCCACTGTTGGACTTTTAGCTGCTTTGCCACCCGAAGATGGACTTTTGCCAATCCACTGTTGGACTTTTGGAATATGCCACCCTTAGATGGACCTTTCGCCAATCCACTGTTTGACTTTGCTAACGTCTTTTAACAATGCCAGACGACTACTGGCTTTCCACGCTACTGGTGGACTTTAATAACGTCTTTTGAACGATGCCAGACGACTACTGGCTTGCCACGCTACTGGTGGACTTTAATAATGTCTTTTATGCAACTCCAGACGACTACTGGCCTGCCACACTACTGGTGGACTTTGATAACGTCTTTTGAACGACGCCAGACGACTACTGGCTTGCCACGCTACTGGTGGACTTTAATAACGTCTTTTGAACGACGCCAGACGACTACTGGCTTGCCACGCTACTGGTGGACTTTAATAACGTCTTTTGAACGACGCCAGACGACTACTGGCTTGCCACGCTACTGGTGGACTTTCGCAAAATTCCAATACTGGATTACACTCTGCATCCGTGTCAGACATCTCTGCCGACTTTGCTGAGGAACAAAGACCAATGATTTGACTTTGGAGACTCCTGAAAGGATAACCTCTCCACTGGAGAATGAATGAATAATCCGTCTGCTTCGAATTGTCAAGCTTGCCAAAAATAAATTGGACTTGAAGAATAATAAATCTGCCAGGAATCACTTCATCTGTTGGGGGAATGAATTCTGGTCACAGCGATTCCGCTGGGGATGAGAATTTCTTTGTATGGCGTCTTTCTAGGGGAGAGAAGTCATAAAAACTCTGCTTGGGGATCTGTCCAATCCAAGACCCTTTGTAGGGGTTATCCACCTTCTGACCCGGCTGGGGAAAGGCTGTACCATCCTTGTTGAGGAATAGATTCTGTCGATCTGATAAACCTCTGCGGGGAGAACAACAACTCAGCTAGGAGTTGCTGACAAGATTCGATGCTGACCTCTGTGGGGATACCATGACTAGAGATACGATCTTGCTGGGTATCAGGGCTACTCTGCCAGGGATATGCAAATCCTGGTTAGAACATTCCACTGCAACTTGCTAGGAAAGAGTCCTTAGAGATCTGTTGGGGAAACCCAAAGCAAATCCACAGTATTCTGCTGAAGAATATGACTGTCAAGCTTAGGATAAGTACCACAATGCCCCATGTTAGGCGAGCTTCCCTTTAGACAATTCCGTTAGGGATGACGAGTTTATAACAAACTCTGCTGGCGGAAACTGCTTTAAAACGTCTCGTGCTGGGGAATGCCTTTTGAGAGAATTTTACAGAAGACCAACTGTCCTCAAACTCTACTGGGGATGATCAACACTTCATGCTGGGGAAACAATCATGCCCCATGCTTGGACAAAACAACAATTCGTCCCCGAAGAGGAGGTCATAAGAGGATTTTACAGAAGATCTAGCCTCTTCAAACTCTTGTGACTTCGCTGGGGATAATGACCATCAGTTTCGGTGTCGACGAGACCACTCTTTTGGGGAACCTGTGACCGTTATCGACACAGAAAAGCTTGTAGCTGTTGGAAGTACTGTATGAGAGAATCGACTTAATAAGATGCAACGGTACCCAGTTGAACTTAATTCACTGATATCGACCCGTTATGAACAATCGTCGACCGAACGATGAACGCCGATCTCCTTACCCGTAATTGCCCCAGTCTTTTGCGTGGGGTGATTTATTGCTGGTCTTGTGCTTAAAATCATCTGCACCTGCTACCTGCAACAAAAGAATATGCCCACATGCCCCGAATATTGCGTGGCTAGAATCCACCATCCGGGAGTATTCAACATTCGAAGTAATTTCAAATGTTTTTTCTGCGCATGTTATTGCAAGGCTGCCATGTTTTCAAATGCAATGTTTTATCAAAAATTAGGACGTTTTTGCAAACAAAGCAATAAAACAAAAATAGAAAGCTTTTTATTGAAATTCAATTTATTGACTGAGAGCCCAGAATAGGCAATTACATCTGGAAGCAATCCCTGGAAAGAGGTGATCGCTGAAAATTGAGAAAAGAAACTATCCTAATGGCAATGTGAAAACGGAATTCCACTGAGTTTCCATTCTGTTATGACCAGTATGTCTTCAAAACTCCCCGACCTTGCCTTCTGAGGAATGATCGGACCGATTCCTATCCTTCAGAACGTCAGTTGTTCAAACGGTAATGGGGGATAGATAACTCAGACCATAGTCATTCGCTTAAATCCCTCTTTTTTGTGGACCGCCCTTTCAGGTTTTCGATCCACCAGGATACCCTTTTTTGCCTAAGTTGCCCTTTCGGGTTTTCAACTTACCGGGTGTACAAATTTTTTTCAATTATATCCCTAATTTTTGCCCGAACCTTATTCTGTTTTTGGTTCGCCGGGATGCCCTTTTTTGCCTGGATTTTTTTTATTCTTATTATCCAGCGGGTCTATTCATGCGAAGTATTTTTTGACTACGTCCGAGTTGACAGGGGATGAAAAGTCTTCGCCATCCATGGTTGTAAGCAATAAAGCTCCGCCCGAAAAGACCTTTTTAACCACGAATGGACCTTCATAGTTAGGAGTCCACTTGCCCCTGTGATCTGTATTGGGAGGAAGGATCCTTTTGAGTACCACATCTCCGACTTTGTAAACCCGAGGACGCACCTTTTGGTCAAATGCCTGCTTCATTCTGCGCTGATATAGTTGCCCATGACATACAGCCGCCAATCGCTTTTCCTCAATAAGGCTCAGCTGATCAAATCTGGCTCGTACCCATTCAGCTTCATCTAGCTTAACATCCATCATAACTCTGAGGGACGGAATTTCTACTTCAACCGGTAGCACTGCCTCCATACCATATACAAGTGAGAATGGGGTTGCCCCAGTGGACGTGCGTACCGACGTTCGATACCCATGCAAAGCAAAAGGTAACATCTCATGCCAATCTTTGTACGTGACAACCATCTTCTGCACAATCTTCTTGATATTTTTATTGGCCGCTTCGGCCGCGCCATTCATCTTTGGGCGGTACGGAGAAGAATTGTGATGTTCGATTTTGAAGTCCCGGCATAACTCAGCCATCATCTTATTGTTCAAATTAGAACCATTATCAGTAATGATTCTTTCGGGAACTCCATATCGGCAAATGATATCCCGTTTTAAGAAACGAGAGACCACTTGTTTTGTAACATTGGCATAGGATGCGGCTTCAACCCATTTGGTGATGTAATCAATTGCCACCAAGATGAAACGATGACCATTGGAAGCTGTAGGCTCAATCTTTCCGATCATATCAATGCCCCACATGGCAAACGGCCAAGGCGACGACATGATACTCAACGGATTTGGAGGCACATGCACCTTGTCTGCATAGATCTGGCATTTATGGCATTTGCGGGCATATTTGCAACAATCTGACTCCATAGTCAACCAATAATATCCCGATCTTAACAACTTTTTAGCCATTGCATGCCCTCCGGCATGGGTACCGAAAGAGCCTTCGTGCACTTCAATCATCAACAAGTCTGCTTCATGTCTATCCACACATCTAAGCAGGACCGTGTCAAAATTTCTTTTATACAGCACGCCATCTTTGTTCAAGAAGAAACTACCGGCTAACCTTCTCAACGTCTTCCTGTCTTTGGACGATGCCCCGGGCGGGTACTCTTGACTTTTCAAGAAACACTTAATGTCATAAAACCATGGCTTGTCATCAGACGCTGCATCGACCGCAAACACAAATGCTGGTCTGTCAAGGCGGGATACCTCAATCTTAGGTACATGGTTCCATCCTTGCACTTTGATCATAGAAGACAAAGTGGCCAAGGCATCAGCGAACCTATTCTCATCTCGAGGAATATGGTACAGTTTCACTGTTGTGAAAAACGTCAGCAATCTCCTTGTATAATCTCTATACGGCACTAGATTTGTTTGGTGCGTGTACCAACTCCCCTTCACTTGATTAATTACCAAAGCTGAATCACCAAATATATCAAGGGTCTTAATCCGTAGATTAATCGCCTCCTCGATCCCCATTATACAAGCTTCGTACTCTGCTTTATTATTAGTGCATCCGAAAGTTATTCGGGAAGTGAAAGGCATATGAACACCTTCCGGCGTGATAAGAACCGCTCCAACTCCGCACCCATTCATATTGACAGCCCCATCAAACATCAGACTCCATTTGGATTCAGGGTCTGGCCCCTCCTCCGGAAGTGGTTCCTCGCAGTCTTTAGCTTTGAGAAACATGATGTCCTCATCAGGGAAGTCAAATTTCATGGGTTGGTAATCATCAATCGGCTGTTGCGCAAGATAGTCGGACAAGATACTTCCTTTGATGGCCTTTTGTGAAGTGTACTGAATGTCATACTCTGTCAAGACCATTTGCCACCGTGCAACTCTGCCTGTCAATGCTGGTTTCTCGAAAATGTACTTGATAGGATCCATTTTTGAAATCAACAAGGTCGTGTGCCTAACCATATATTGCCTCAATCGCTTAGCGGCCCATGCAAGCGCACAGCATGTCTTTTCAAGCATTGAGTATCGGGACTCACAATCATTGAACTTTTTGCTCAGGTAGTAGATAGCATGCTCCTTCCTACCTGTCTCGTCATGTTGACCGAGAACACAACCCATGGAACCTTCAAGCACTGTCAGATACATTATCAGCGGTCTCCCTTCAACTGGAGGCATTAGAATCGGAGGTTCCTGCAAGTATTCTTTTATCTTATCGAATGCCAATTGGCAATCGTCATTCCACCTGACCGTTTGATCTTTCCTTAACAATTTAAATATTGGCTCACACGTGGCTGTTAGGTGAGATATGAACCTTGCAATGTAGTTCAATCTACCCAAGAAACCACGAACCTCTTTTTCTGTTCTCGGTTCAGGCATTTCTTGTATTGCTTTCACCTTGGCAGGATCAACCTCGATTCCTCTGTCGCTCACAATGAAACCCAATAACTTTCCAGAACGCACCCCAAACGTGCACTTGTTTGGATTTAATCTCAGACGAAACTTTCTCAACCTTTCAAACAGCTTTTTCAGGTTAACCAGGTGTTCCTCTTCTGTTCTCGACTTGGCAATCATATCATCTACATAACATTCGATCTCCTTATGAATCAAGTCATGAAACAATGTCACCATCGCCCGCTGGTACGTTGCCCCTGCGTTTTTCAACCCAAAAGGCATTACTTTATAACAATATGTACCCCACGGAGTAATGAACGTGGTCTTCTCCATATCTTCAGGTGCCATCTTGATCTGGTTGTACCCGGAGAAACCGTCCATAAATGAGAACACTGAAAACTGAGCCGTATTATCGACCAGCACATCAAGATGAGGTAGTGGAAAATCATCTTTCGGGCTAGCTTTATTAAGATCTCGATAATCCACACACATTCTCACTTTTCCATCTTTCTTCGGTACTGGCACGATGTTGGCTACCCATGGAGGATACTTTGTCACAGCAAGAAAACCAGCATCCCACTGCTTCTGGACTCCCTCCTTAATCTTTAAAGCCATGTCGGGGTGAGTCCGACGAAGTTTCTGCTTGACTGGCGGACATTCTTCTCTTAATGGCAGCCTGTGCACGACAATATCCGTATTCAACCCCGGCATGTCTTGATACGACCAGGCGAAGATGTCAACATACTCGCGCAACATTTCCGTCAAAGTTTGCTTCACATCTGCTTGCAAGCTGGCACCAATCCTGATCTCTTTCTTGGCGTCCTTGGTGCCAATATTGATGATTTCTACAGTCTCCTGATGAGGCTGGATGACCCTTTCCTCTTGTTTCAACAATCTGGCCAGTTCTTCAGGGAGTTCACAATCTTTCTCATCCCCTTCTTCGGCTTGATAAATCGGATTGTCAAAGTCATACATGGCCATATCAAAATCGTTATCAGTGGTATCCGGAGGATCAAGTCTGCATGAACGGGTTCATGCCTTATTTTAGAATTTATTTTTAAGCAAAACAAAAGAAAATGAAACATTGCCATTTTATTATTTTTTGTGCAAAAATAAGAACTGAAAGACAGAGAACAAAATTTAATTGCAAAACATCCTTTATTAATGATTAAACATTGCAAATGCAACCATGGTGGCCCTACAAATGAATCTATACGCCTTGGGCAGAGCGCAAGATTTTGACATGCATTATGGTTAGAAAAAACAAAGAAAAATTACTCTGCTTGAAGAGTAACCCGGATGACTTCTTCAACGGACCAGTTTTGCACTTGTTGTCCCGGAGCATGAGGGCGTACCCAGTTGTCCAGGTCACAATTACTGTCAACACTATCCTCTATGGCTGCACAAGACTGGTCCATGTAGATAATTCCCCCACTATTGAAAGTAATGGGTCCCCTGCTCCCCGCATCTGAAGTTGTAAAGGGATGATAACCAATACCAAATTTGTCTTCCTTCATTGGGGTCTCTATCAACCTGCCCCAACCTTGGGCCTTGCCTGCCCTGACGACTTCGACAGCTTGTTTGTAAGATGAAATGGAGGTACCAGCCCCAACTGGTACAGAAGAAGACTCAGGTGCATCGTCAATATTAACTGCTTCAAATGATTGGCACATCATCTCATGAATTTCCCCATCCATTTCAATGTACTTGAACGTGGACAAGTGACTCACAAAGATGTCTTCTTCCCCGCACACCGTCACAACCTGCCCTTCAAACTCATACTTCAGCTTTTGATGTAGAGTAGAAGTAACAGCCCCGGCTCCGTGAATCCAAGGGCGTCCCAATAGGCAGCTATATGCAGGTTGTATGTCCATTACATGGAACGTGGATTTGAATACCTGTGGTCCAATTTGTACGGGCAATTTCACCTCACCAAACACAGATCGTCTGGTCCCATCGAACGCTCTGACCACCAATTCACTAGGCCTTAAGATCAAACCATCAACTTCCAGCTTCATTAATGCCTTCTTGGGCAAGACATTGAGTGATGAACCAGTGTCTACCAGTACATGAGATAACACTGCGCCCTTACACTCCATCGTGATATGCAAAGCCTTATTGTGGTTTCTTCCTTCAACAGTCAAATCTCTACTTGTAAAGCCCAAGCCATGGCTAACATTAACATTGGAGATTACGCCCTCGAGCTGATTAACAGTAATTTCCTGTGGCACGTATGCACTCTTCAACACTTTCAACAACGCCTGCCGATGCGCATCAGAGCACATCAATAGTGACAAGATTGAAATCTTTGAAGGGGTCTGATTCAGTTGGTCCACAATCTTATAATCGCTTTTCTTGATTATCTTCATAAATTCTTCCATTTCCTTATCAAAAGTAATCTTTGTCTCTGCTTCAGGTGTAGGCGCATTTTCAACCACCTGTTTACCTTTAGCCTTTGCTGCGGCTTCTGCCTCTTTATCACTTCTCAAGGTTTGGGGAGCGAACAACCTTCCACTCCTTGTAAAGCCCCCTACACCCCCTACGTTATCAATATTTGGGCTGACTGACGACTCAACTTCCTGCTTTTTACCTTCGTAATATACATCTGCCCCATAGTGCCATGGGATAGCCTTCGTAGACGTGAACGGAATTGGTCCTGGCACCGTGATAGTGACAGGACTGGGCCTTTCTGGCGCAACACTCGCCACGGGAACTGCATTGACCGGCATTTGAATCTCAGCGGGAGTGTAATAGATGGTCACGGTTGATATCTCATCAGTGTCTTTCACGACTCTGTCGAACTGTAGACATCCTTCATCGATCAGATTCTGTAAACCCATCTTCAACTTATCACAGCCGTTCTCCTGATTCATACACTCAGAGCAATCTTGATTACAGCCCGGGAACACCTGTCCCTTCAATAAACGATCTTTTATAACCAACAAAGAAGTTTTCACTTGATGAACGTCTAACACCAAATTCAATCTCCTCCCATCTTCAATAGCGTACACATTTGCTGCACTATGATCAGGCATGGGATGCTGAGTAATATTAGGAGCGGGAGAGAAATTGATGGCTTTAGCATCAATCAAATCTTGTACTTTATGATGGAAAGCCCAGTATTTTTCAATGGAGTGTCCCTGAGCACCTGAGTGGAACTCACAACGAGCATTAGCATCGAAGTTAGGTGGCAGGTTTCCAGCAACCGGAGCTTTCATAGTACGGAGTTCTACCAACTTTAACTCGAGTAGTCGGGGCAACAGCGCGGCATAAGTCATAGGGAGAGGATCCATCTTACGATCCCTCTGCCTAGACCTTTGCTGGAAAAAAGGTTGTTGCTGTTGAACTTGTTGTTGGGGTTGTTGTTTCTGAACAGACGGTGTGGGGATTGTTACAGCATCTACCTGATAATAAGCTTGAGAACGCCCTCTGCCTCGTCCTCTAAACACAACATTCGTATCACCTTCTCTTCTTTTCTGGTTACTAGCAAACGGTTTCTTCGTCCCCGAAGAGCCAGCCCCACTCACATCCTGGATCTTTCCAAGCTTTAACAGACTTTCTATTCTTTCTCCCGCAATCACAATATCAGCAAATCCAGTTGACGGACAAGCAGCTAATCTATCAAGATAGGCCCCTTGCAAGGTGCCCATGAACATATCTGCCATTTCTCTGTCTGACAAGGGAGGTTGAACCTGGGCAGCCATTTCCCTCCACCTCTGTGCATATTCTTTGAAACTCTCCTTGGCATTTTGTGACAACCCCTGCAATTGAGTGCGGTTGGGCGCCATGTCAATATTATATTGGTATTGCTTCAGGAACGCTTCTGCCAGATCTTTCCAATTCTTCACAGCAGCTCTATTCAACTTCATATACCAGGTCAAGGACGCCCCAGCCAGACTGTCCTGAAAATAGTGCATCCATAGCTTCTCGTCATCCGTATGGGCTGAAATCTTCCCAAAGTAAGCTTGAAGATGCGTTTGGGGACACGCATTGCCGTGATACTTATCAAAAGTGGGAGGCTTGAATTTAGGGGGAATTCTGACTCCTGAGACCAGCCCCAAGCTGGTAACATCAATACCTATAGAGTTCTTGCATTCTATGGCCCTGATCTTCTCTGCTAACTCATCATACCTTCGATCACCTTGATTACCCACATCAGCATCCAGCAGAGTAAATTGGTCTTCCAGAGTATCTTCAAGAGTAACACCAGCATGCCTACCATTTCCATTACCCCGATTATTACCACCAGGAGGAGGGTTGCCACCGGGAGGAGGGATGCCATGTCCCTGTGAATTGTCATGCTGATCACCTTCGGGCCCATTGTCTGGACGCTCGACCAGAAGTCTCAATCTCTCCTGATTTTGCGCCATGCCAGTCATGAGGGTCATGAACTGGTCCATACGCGCCCTCATTTCAGCCAAATCACTTTGCACTTGATCCATGATTCTTACTTGATTTCTTCGCGTCGAATATCGGTGAATATGATTCTCAGCTATACTGCCTGAAACCAAATAAAGGTTAGAGACCCTGCAACGAGTACCTGAAAAGCAAGTAACAAAAATGCAAAATGATATGCAATGCCATGCAATGCCATGTTTGTCATTTCCGAGGTGCTTTATACCCTGATTCCAATCCAAACCACAGAAATCTGAAGACCAGAAATCGTGATATAAAGAGACGTATCGTGGTCATGTGCTTGTGTGCAGCTATCTGATAAGGAATAATTCTGAATAAAACTGCTCATACCCATTCAACAAAGTATTCAAGTACATTTAAGAGAGGTTCAACCGCAAATGCAATACAAGGAAAAATGGATCCATCAACATGCCTGATGGTAACCATTAACAACAAAATATAAGGAAAAGAACATCACTCTGACAATTCCACATCCTTCAGCTTATCACTTGAGTATTTGATCTCCTCAAAAAGTATACGGGTACGCTGGTGATTCGGCTTTTCAATCATTTCTTTGATCAAGACATCCCTTTTCTCAAGAGCTTCAGTTAAAGAACCCATATGCAGCATCAGAGCCTCGTCATCACACACTCCTTTGTGTCTCTTTATGCCAGCTTGCGTCTTGAGTATCTCCCTTTCTATCATGACTTCTTCAAGCTCTTTCTTGGTATTCCTCAGCTCACCTCTAGCTTCTTCTAGCTGTTCTTGACTCTTACCGAGGCTTTCCCGATACTTTCTCCTCTGCTCATGCGCCTTTTCAAGCTCTTCGTCCTTAATCTGCAACTGTTCCCGTAACTCATTATTCTCGAGCCTGACCTCATCCCAAGCTTGCTGAAACTTAGATAACTTCTCTTTGTTCTGCGCTAAGGCCTGTTTGGTTTGCTTATGGGCTTGAGTGGCATCATCAGCACCTCTGCTAACTTTCTGAAAATGTTGCGCTCTTTCGGCAAAATCCTTTTCTTTTGCTGCTAGGACTCTTTCAGCATCTTGGGCCTTCCGTTCCAGTTCTTTGTTGGCATGTAGAGCATTCTGAAGACAGCTACTCAACTCGGAATTCTTTCCTTGAAGCTTTTTCACCAAGGCTTGCAACTTGTCAACTTCTTCCACAGTAGCAGTGCTTCTTGCTTTCTCATTCTCCGGATACAAAAGGGGTGCCTTACCAAAAGGCAAGAGAAAATCTTCAACTCTTTTCTTCACCCACTCTTCATATGCTGGATAAACCCGGTTGTTAGGCTTGCCTAGAGTAACTTTCCCCTTTTTCAATATGCTACCCCAGCTTTCAGAAGCTTTCTGTGCTGCTTCCCAACCATCTGATGTATGAAAATAGAGGGACTCCTCCACATCTCTCTTAATAGGCGGACCTGTCAGGGCATATCCAAATTGTCGAATGGCCAAAGAAGGATTGTAGTTAATCCCACCAGTCTTCCTATCAGTGGAACGTTAGGGAACTTACCACAGCTGTGGATAATATTCTTGCCAATCAGCCCATGATCTACCCATACGATGTCCTTGGCCACCAATCCCATTAAACGCTGTTTCCACTCTAGAGAATCTTTGGAATCCACAAAAGCCCCTGATTGTGGTAAACGGCCTGCAAACCACTTATAGAACAAAGGTGCACAGCAACGAATTATCCCTCCTCTTTTCTTTTCGTTTCAGTTGTACAACGAGTAGTGAAGATCTCCCAGTAGCGTTGGCACCGGGTTCTTCATCATGAATATTCGTATAGCGTCCGTATCAATGAAATCCGGCTCGTTGGGAAACAACACTATGCCGTATATACAAAGGGCTAGCAAAGCATTAAAAAAAAGCCAATTCTCGCCTTTAGCTGCTTCCTGGGCCTTCTTAATCAGATATTCCAGCTTGTAACCACGAATCTTTCCTTTGTTGGAGACATTGGCGTCTAACTCTGATTTGCTCAAATAAAGAGCACCAGCCACCTTCCCAAAGTCAAGATCCCCCACCGATCCAAAGAAAGGGGGCTCCTCCTTGATAGCAATCCCCAACATGTTGGAATACTCCTCCAAGGTAGGAACCAACACATAGTCTGGAAATACAAAACATCTCAGAGGCGGATCATAGAACTGCATCAACGTATGGAGACCTCTGGCTTCATAATCACTGACACTACGGACCATAGATAAAATCCACCCATATTTCTCTTCAAAAGCTTCTCGTACTGCAGGACTCGCCATTCCCTTTAGCATAACAATAGGGCCCAAAGTAGGCGTAAGGAACTTATAGCTGATGATATTCTTCCTCTCTTTAGTGTTCATCTTTGCAGGGACCTGATGACTGGAATCAAGGGTAATATATGCACCTGGAAATGAATAAACATGTATGTTAGGATATGATAATGCAATGCAAAGGGCAATGTGATCAGGTAATCAGGTGTCTGTGCTGAACTGTGAACGGTGTCAGTGTAGCTCTGAGACTAATATAGAACCATAGATAAGAACCATCTGCATACAATAGGATGAAACTTCCTTTTTGTGCAATGATGATAGAAAACCGGGTATGTAGGAGGTCATGGTTACCTGCAAACCTGTAAACAACCCGCCCTTCTCACATGTGGGTACTAGGATGTTCAGTATCCCGGGCTCTCAGGTCGAGAAATGATGATACGTTCACCATTTCTGGTTTGGCATCATCATCAATCGAGGAGGCCTCAACTGATTCTCCAAAACAAAAAGGTCCTCAGCTTCTGGCACTGAGGTCGAGAAGCAATAGTACATACATCCCTCAGGGTACAGTACTATCGCCAATCGAGGAGTGCCTCTGCTGATTCTCTTTCAAAAAGGGATGTCCTATAGCAAGTTCCCAGCATTGGGTCCTCGGATCGAGGATGTGCAATGGGTTTGCCACGGAATGTGGTCTGCCACTGTCACATCTCGGGAGGAGTGCCGCAACTGAGTCCTCGGGAATGGTCACCAGAGTCGACAGTTCCTCAAGAGAATAACCACTGGCCTGCATAACATGCAGTAGCAGAAAGCTCCTGATAGAACCTCGTCTGGTTGTGGGTCTCATGAACAACAATACGTGGTCACCACCACGCAAGCGTCATGACTATCCACTCTAATTCCTATGTGTGTACTCAAGCCTGTGTAGTGAGCTTATCTCTCAGAACACCCCGCCCGCCAAACAGAAAATAACAGCACAGTCCAGCACAATAATGATATGTAATGCAGTAAATGCGATAAATACAGCAATGTACAGTAAATCAGTAAGTAACTATACAATAAAACAGTAAATATAGCACAACAGTAAACACCCAATGAAAGAAAAACAGACAAGCTCTAGGATTGATTCGCTAAGGAAACCAGAGATTCTGGGTGTATGTCCCCAGCAGAGTCGCCAACTGTCGCTCCCGGGATTTTCATCCAAGTACAAACGCGAAAGTGGCACCGAAACAGAGTCGCCAGCAATGTGTATTTATCCCAAGAGAGGGAAAGGAAACACCGCGTAAACCTGAGAGAAAGGAAAAGCATGGTCTTACGACCAAGAGAACTGGGTTCGGGAGTCGGTTACGCACGGGGAAGGTATTAGCACCCCCACGCGTCCATCGTACCCGATGGGATCCACGCTTGCTGTTTCGATCAAAGGGTGTAAAGAAAGGATACTGGAAAAGGAACTGAAAGAAAGAAAGGAGAAAGAAAAGAAAAGGAACGGGAAACAAATGTAGGGAAAATAAAAGAAGTGCTCGCATGGGCCCTACCCCACTGCCTACGTATCTCATCGGGAGCATGAGAATCAGAGCGACGTAGTTCCCCTCACTAGGGATGAATTGTTTGTGTTTTTTAGAGAACGGCTTACGTTCTAGCTCAGGTGTTGCAGGCTCGCTGGTCCGAGTGCGTTACCATCTTGCAAGAGAACGAGTAGAAGCGCGTTCGTACGCTAAGAGTGAATGAGGTGAGAAAAGAATTCCCGAAGGAAAGACGTTATTGTTTGTTTTTGTCTTTTAGAAAGAAGTGTTTTGTTATTTGTTTGCATATGATAGTGTATCCAAATCTTAGTCCTTGGAATGTGTACCTTCTCACATTCCAAGATGGAATGAGTAAGAAAGTACACTAAATATGAAGAAGACCCCCACACTTAGTTTCAATTGTCAAGGTTCAAACACACTAGCATACTTGTGTTTATTAAGTGTTTTTGTTGATTAAGAAATGAAGAAGTGTTTTTTTATTTACCTCCAACAAGTATTGCATTTAAGTCCCCCACACAAGATCAAATGTTTAACACATTGACCCAAGATGGGTTGTATGCTATACATTTTAAGATTATAAGAGAAGACCCCTTATAATCTTTTCTTTATGTGAAAGGCCTAAATGCAATAAATGCCTACCTTTATTAGAAGTTTTGAGTTTTCTTTGAGATGAGAAGATGAAAGACTCAAGAGAGGAGAAAGGTAAAAATCTATGTGAACTAAGACTCAATCCTAACTGAAGATTAAAGGGAGTGATCCTAAAGGTTTGTGAGGTTTCAACCTAAAGTCTAAAGAAAGAAAGAATTAAACAATTCACTTCTAAAGTAGAAGATGAATTGTAATTCAAAAAGGGAAAGTAATGAGTTATTAAAAGAAAGCACATAAGTGCTTAACAAAACATAAAATGGAATTGTAAAAGAGAAAGGATAGAAGTTGAATGTGGATTCCTTATCCACACTCAATTGAAACTTACCAAAGCCCCTACATGGTTAGTAAACATGTATAAGAAGTATAAGAAGTAAAAGAACATGTAATGCATCATAAAACTCAAAAGAATTAAATGAGAAACCAAATCCTAGAGCCACAACCAGAATGTACATCATATGGGAACAAATGGTCATTATCAATCAAACTCAAGTGGATAGGCAACAAACATCCTCCATGACATTAGAACATGATATCATAAGAAAAGGAAGAATGAAAGATGAAAGAGAAAAGAAGAAATATGCACAAATGGAACATGTAATCCATGGATCAGAATTGAAATGAAATGAAAAATGATTCACAAACATCTCACAAGTATTCATGCATGACACATCAAAGCATTTAAGAAGTAATAGAAGAAGTAGAATTGAAATGGAAGTTCAAAAGAAAACACAAGTACAAACACCACATGTTAAAGGTGCACAAGGTTTAAATGAAAGTCAACATGCAAGGATGACATATAATATGTACCAATGACCTATAATGTCAAGTGAATGGTTCACCAAATATGCAAATAATCATGCCATTATGTACAAAAGAAAACATGCAAACATGCACAAAAGATTACAATGATATAACATGTCATAATGCTTTAAATGAAATGCATCAAGCAAAAATCAAATGGCCTCATGAAAATTATGAAAACATGGTATTGGAGTTCACTAATCAGAGATGAATCACATATCAAAGTAGCATGCAAGAAACCAAGGCAAAATGATGTCAAACAATGCACTTAGGTCACATAGACATATCATACAAAGTAGCACAAAAGTGAACACCACACATGCCATAAAACTGACCTAAAAATCAAATAAAAATCACTTAACATACCTCAAGATGATAATGACTCAATGCAAAAAGAAGAGCATCAAAACAATTTTTAATGATCAAGAACAAAATTAAACAAGATCATGTACCATATTAAGAATGCACATCAAAGAAATTCAAAGAAAAATATAGAACAGGGGTAAAAAGGTCATAAAATCAGAAAATAAAATCATCAAAAATTTCCTAAATGTTTTAATGATACTCATGAATTTTTGTGGAATTTTATGATGCTATTTGATATTTTTAAAAATTAAAAAGTAAACGTGTATAAAAAATAGAAAAATAAAATGAAATGCAAAGGGAAGGGGAGGTGTGAACATAGCAATTATGCAGTTCAAATTAATTGGGCTTGAAAACATGGGGGTGTGGGTAGCAATCTGATTAGGTCCAAGTCTGCGCAATACACACTAACTATCATGCTCACTCAGTCAACAAAAAAGTCAATCAATTCACACCATTGGATTAAGTCTGGTCAACGTAAGAGTCAAAGTAACCAAAATCAAAGAACATGCGTGCAGGTCCACACTCCCTACCATGTACCACACCACACCACGTTTAAAAATAAAATCAGAAGAACCACGTGAGAGGCACATGTATTTTAATGTGCTGGCGTGTTTTCGTGCGTTGGATCAACAACATCATACGGCTGACATTTATTCTGGCAAGAAACCCTAAAATAATGACCACCGGCCGGAGAGGGACCTCCGGTCACCTTCTCCGGTCAATCACCACCGTCTGCAACTTTCAAACCTCACCAAAATGCACAAAATGTATACCAATCGAAAGCTAAGCTTATGTACATCATGAATATGCTCATAAAAATCACAAAACACACACACATAGCAAGAACAGAGGAAATCAAATCATGCCCTAGGTTTTTGAAACTATGCCTCTAAGAGGCCTATCAACTAGCCGGATTCAACATAGCTTCTAAGAAGCTCAAAACAATAGAAAACAAGTGAAATTTCAGAAAAACGAAGGTTGGAGAAGAAACCTGAATTTGAAGTTCTTCAAAGTAACAGAAGACCAGAGATGATCCTCCTATGCTCTTGAGTGGAACAAAATAAATGCCACTGAACTTGAGATCTTGATGAAAACCACAACGAAAACTCAACTGAACTAAGCTGCCATTGATGAACTGAACTTCTTCTCTTTTGTTCTTGATCAGAAGTGAAACCTTGATGAGGATGAAGATGAAATACGAATGGAAGATGGTGAAAATCGTGTGAAATCAGAGAGAGAGTAGAGAGAATGTGAGGGAGAATTTGAAGTGTTTTGAAGTGAAAAATGAGAGAAATGAAGCTGAATGAAAATGTGAAGTGAGATTTTGTTTTATAGTAGGCTTTAACCACGATTAAACTGAGTGAGGTTAACTGAGTTAAAGTGGTTATGCTGAGTCCACCCTAACTAACTGAGCCAAGTTAGTTAGGGCGAGTTATCCATGGCTGTGATATGGTGAGGTTAAGCTTATGACAGTTGTGGTGAGGATGAGAGTGAAGCTGGGATGATGAGGTTATGTTATGCAGCATGTCATGGCATTGCTTATGGTACAAGTTTCTCCTTTGAAAACCTTCCTTCACAATGTATGATGGCTGATATGCATAAGTATGGTCATAAGGATGTTTGTTCAAATGAGGAAATAAAGTACATGAAGTGTTTGTGGGATGACTGAACCAAATCGTGTACACAGCCTACTAACATCATTTACTACATCAGTGATAATTATGGTACTTTGCCAATGAAATTCTCCCTACTTAATGGATGATTTGATGAGTTCTTGGGGTCATTGGAGAGAGGACACATAGTAGAACATGTTTGGTATGAAAAATGAATTGAAATGAGGCTTGAAATAAGTTGCAAAATGACTTATAACATCCACATTTGGAACTGATAGAAGGGCGTGGCAACTGGTTGGTTGACAAGGCACCTTGGCACCTGGATTTTCAGCATGATTACCATGACTTGAGGCCACTATTTCTCCATCATAACTTGATCAGATGAAATTTTGCCCAACATGAACATTGAAGAGGGCATTGCAAGGAACAATATTGATGTTGACAAGTTTTTCATTTGAGGCCTTTAACCATGAGAAAAATAGGAGAATATATGGCACACCAACTGTTTGTTAAAATGACTGCGCGCGTGCCCTGAAAATCTTGGTCATGACCTAGTTTTGAACCTACTTTGCTCAAACTTTGATCAATCATATCTCACTCAATTTTTATCCAATGGAGATGTTCCACACATGGATTTGAAGCTTAAAACAAGATCTTTTGTTGTGGCCGAGTGGAATTTTCATTTGGTGCTTCAATTTTAAATGGCCTTGGTTCAAACTCTGATGCAAAATGGCCAAAACTTGCTATTTTTAGTAACCCTTCCTCTTCCAAAAATGGCAACTTTCCACCTCTTGATTTTTTCATGATTCCTTTGGAGTTTCTTGACCAAATTTTGTACATTGGACATATGTAACATGAATTTCATGATTTTGGGCTCAAAAAGTCAAGAGTTGACTTTTTCCTCTGATTATTTGACTTGGCCCCAAATTTCCTGATTTTTGATCTTTCTTCCAATTGAACCACCTCCAAAACCAATTGAGGGGCAATTCTCCATACACATACACTTAAGGACATGTAGAATACCATGATATCAAGTTTTGTCCAAAAAATCAAAGATAACCTGATTTTACTGTAAACCCTAATTTCAGCCCCTTCTGGTTAGGAGGAAAAAGTGCAGTCTTCAATTTCAAATTCCTCAGAGTATGTTGTGTATCCTCTTAAAGGATGATGATATATGCCATTTGAGGATGATTTTGAATCAATGAGCTATCTCTTTTGAGGATTTTCCTTCAATTTTTGGACTTCTTGCATAGTGTAGGATGTAATGCTTCAATCTCCTATTGAATCTCACCTTCTTGAGGTTGTGGAAGATCAATTGGGATAGTATGAGACATGAGAGACCTCTTGGCTTGCCTAGAGCCAACTTGATTGACCTTTTGTGCTCTGAAGGATCCATTGATTGTCCACCTTCCACCTGATCACATGCCCTGATGGTAAGAAGGATGCCATGCTTCATTTTTCTATGTTAAATGCAATGTAATGTTAATGAGGTGGATATGATATGATAAATGATAATGCCATGCTATGATGACAAAGAGGGAGAGAAAATTTTGGGGTATTACATGCTGATAAAGAGAAACTAGCAAAGTAGATGCCATCCCTGCTGACAAAGGGAAACTGACGAAGGAAAATCTTCAAAAGATTGCTATCTCTGCAGATAAAGAGAACCTAGCAAAATAAATGCCATCCTTGCTGACAAAGGGAAACTGACGAAGGAAAATCTTCAAAAGAATGCTATCTCTGCTGATAAAGAGAACCTAGCAAAATAAATGCCATCCCTGCTGATAAAGGGAAACTGGCGAAAGCAAATCTTCAAAAGATTGCTATCTCTACTGATAAAGAGAAACTAGCAAAATAAATGCCAGCCCTGCTGATAAAGGGAAACTGACGAAAGAAAATCTTCAAAAGATTGCTATCTCTGCAGATAAAGGGAAACTAGCGAAATAAATGCCATCCCTGTTGACAAAGGGAAACTGTCGAAGGAAAATCTTCAAAAGATTGCTATCTCTGCTGATAAAGAGAAACTAGCAAAATAAATGCCATCCCTGCTGATAAAGGAAAACTGACGAAAGAAAATCTTGAAAAGATTGCTATCTCTGCTGATAAAGAGAAACTAGCAAAATAAATGTCATCCCTGCTGATAAAGGGAAATCGACGAAAGAAAATCTTCAAAAGATTGCTATCTCTGCTGATAAAGAGAAACTAGCAAAGTAGATGCCATCCCTGCTGACAAAGGGAAACTGACGAAGGAAAATCTTCAAAAGATTGCTATCTCTGCAGATAAAGAGAACCTAGCAAAATAAATGCCATCCTTGCTGACAAAGGGAAACTGACGAAGGAAAATCTTCAAAAGAATGCTATCTCTGCTGATAAAGAGAACCTAGCAAAATAAATGCCATCCCTGCTGATAAAGGGAAACTGACGAAAGCAAATCTTCAAAAGATTGCTATCTTTGCTGATAAAGAGAAACTAGCAAAATAAATGCCATCCCTGCTGATAAAGGGAAACTGACGAAAGAAAATCTTCAAAAGATTGCTATCTCTGCAGATAAAGGGAAACTAGCGAAATAAATGCCATCCCTGTTGACAAAGGGAAACTGTCGAAGGAAAATCTTCAAAAGATTGCTATCTCTGCTGATAAAGAGAACCTAGCAAAATAAATGCCATCCCTGTAGATAAAGGGAAACTGACGAAATAAACTCTTCAAAAGATTGCTATCTCTGCTGATAAAGAGAATCTAACAAAATAAATGCCATCCCTGCTGATAAAGGGAAACTGACGAAAGAAAATCTTCAAAAGATTGCTATCTCTGCTGATAAAGAGAAACTAGCAAAATAAATGCCATCCCTACTGATAAAGGGAAACTGATGAAAGAAAATCTTCAAAAGATTGCTATCTCTGCTGATAAAGAGAAATTAGCAAAATAAATGCCATCCCTGCTGATAAAGGGAAACTGACCAAACAAAATCTTTAAAAGATTGCTATCTCTGCTGACAAAGAGAAACTAGCAAAACAAATGCCATCTCTGCTGATAAAGGGAAACTGAAGAAAGAAAATCTTCAAAAGATTGCTATCTCTGCTGATAAAGAGAAACTAGCAAAATAAATTCCATCCCTGCTGTAAAGGGAAACTGACGAAAGAAAATCTTCAAAAGATTGCTATCTCTGCTGATAAAGAGAAACTAGCTAAACAAATGCCATCCCTGCTGTAATACCCCAAATTTTGACCACTTAGATTTCCCATCATTGTGAAAATCATCAGCACAATATGGATGGACCATCATGCTTCATCAGTCTCCCCAAAGATGGGTGAGCATCCAATACAATCAAATTAGGGTTTCAAGCCCTCTCTGAGTGCTTAGACAAAGGATCAATCAAGAAATGACATGATCTTCAATTTGTCTAATCTCTTAAACATCCACAATGGATCAAAACGGACTCCCACTTCAAGGATTAAGCACAAGGCTGCTCCCTTCTAGGTGGATCAAGTCTCAAGATCGACAGTGTCACCAAATTAGGGTTTTGGTCGACCAGGGCCTCTAGATGGAAATTTTCATCTGGGCACAAGGCAATGATCCAAAACACAACCTAATATACTCCATGGAACCTCATGGACCCATTCATCAAGTCAATTTTGCCTCAGGGGATGCATACATCAAAAATCAGGAATTAGGGTTTCTTGACCTAATTCACCCCTAAGTTGACTTTTGGGACAAATCATGAACCAAGACCCCAAGAGAGGGTTTGAGGGTCTCTAATATACCATATTGATCCATTTGGAACAATGGATTGATCCAAGAAGCTTGAGCAACAAGTCTCAATTTCATCTGCACCACAATTAGGGTTTTAAGAGAAAAGTCAACTGTAACTTTGACTTTTGACCAGGACATGCTCCCAAACCCTAATACATGATTGAATATACCCTATGACACCCATGGAACATGTCCATCAAGTTTGATTTAGGTCAAGGACATGATTTCCTGAAGAATTGTACAGTTTGGAATACATCTGATAAAAAGTCAACTGTGCACAAAAGTCAACTTTGACTTTTTGAGATTTTTCACCAAAATGGATTTTTAACCCTAAAATGATGTTAATGTATGATTTGAATCAACATTCATCAAGAAAAAACAAGAAAAGTGAGATAACTTGCAAAAGGGGTAACCATAAAACTTAGAAATTTTTCTAAGTTAAAAATAAAGTGGCAAAGGTACCAACTTTGGAGGACCATAACTCCTAAACCACAAGGCCATTTTTTCTCATCCAAAGATGGATTTGTAGCCCTCATTATCACCTACAAAAACTTCAACTACAAGTCATTCCAATTCATTAAGGATTTTGAGTTATGGAGTGATCAAAGTGGCTGAAAAGTGAAAAAGTCACTTTTTCCAACACTTAGTGAAATTTTCACTAAGTCAGATTCTGCCTCACTTTTTGCCAAATGTAGGGGGATTTTTCACTTGGAATCAAAAGAGATCAAAACCAAACTTGTTCAACCAGTTGTTTTATCATGTAAGAGCTTTCCAAAATGGCCAAGAACATTGCCAAATTCAACCTACACCATGAGATACAACATTGCCAAGTTGCCTTGCTGAAATCTGCCAAGGCAAGGCAGAATTTGCAACTTTGGTCGATTTGCCAAAATCAGCCAAATTCAATTGCTCCTATCCACTTGGACACCTCAGAGGATTGAATCTAAAGGGGACAATCACTGAGCCAAGCCTCCAAAGTCCATGGAACAAGAAATAGCATGTTGAACCTAGAATGGCCAAAATAGGGACAAGACTTCAAATTTGGAATGAGGCATTCAATGGAACCATCAAGGTGGCATGGACTGAGCCATTCTCATCTGAAATCAGTCAAGGCTTATCCAAGACCAAGGGAACCAAAGCTCTGTGCCCTAACCTCTAGTCAATGGCTAGAGGAGACTTGAAATTCCATTGGACAACATTGGCCAAACCTACTTACCAGCTGCCATGCACTATTCCTTGCAAAACAAACTTGCTCTACTATAAATAGAGCTCAATTGTGATCAGTTTGAGTACACCAAAGCCATCAAACAGATGCTTTCCTCAAAATCTCTTATTTCACTCCAATTTTGCCTTCTAAGGCAAGTCACTATCGGGTTTTGAGTTTGAGAGCAATTCCAATCAAACCAATCACTCACACACCTCACATACATCACATATGAGCTGATCAAACACTTAGATTACTTCTGAAACATCAATTTCACAAAATCACCAGCTGGTTGCTCAAGGTTTTAACCAAAGTGCAGCTGAGGTACCACAAAATGATCCAGCCAATTTCAATCAAGTCCAACCATCCAAACACAATCCATAGGGTGTAGGGAAGCTTTTTAGATCATCACAATCCATCTGTAACACCTCCAAATCAAAAATCACTTTGAACTTGCTGTCACGGCTTGGAGGTAAGCACATGCTTGGTCATCTCTCAATCTATGCATATTTCCTCGCACAATAATTTGGCCATATGTTCATAATCATGCATGGAATGTTTTCCCTCAATTAATTGCATTGTTTGAATCATGTATCAAAAATCCTAGCCTTCATGCAGAAATTAGGGTTCTTGAGGTCTCTTCGTGATTTCTTGTTGTATGTTTAATTTAAATGAAATTAAAGTACATAGACATGATCGTGAGGTTGAGACGAGCATAATGATATGTGGATTGCATGATATGATTACGTATTCATGGAGATTGGATAGAAAATGAAAATCTGAGAAACCAAGAACACGCGCGTGTTCTTCAGCTGTTCTTGGCGCCATTTTTCATATATTCAAATATTTGAATTTTGTGATTTTGTTTAATTGATTCAAAAATTAATTTCTCTCTGAGTTTTAATGATTTTGAGTTGATTCGTTTTTTAATAATTCACAAAAATGTTAAAATATTTTATTTTCACAAAAAATCCCAAAAATATTATTTATTTCATATAATTGATATTTTTGTAAAGAATTAATATTTTGATTGTTTTTGGCATTTTAAATATTTTTTCTACATTGATTTTGCAACTTTTGATGCTTTCTAATTATTTTGTAGGTCAATACTTAATTTTTGAAGCATTAATCCAAGATCACAATTTGTTTTCCATGTGTTAAACAATTTTTGATCAATTTAATTGAATTTTTATTCAATTAAATACATTTTGAAAACAAATTAGGGTTTTGGATTAATTCAACCCTCATAAATCATTTTCAAAACTCTTTTGGGCCTCTATTAGAGTGTAAGACCCAATCCTTTTTTGACCAAATCATCTTTGGGCCTCACTTATTGTATAAGTCCCGATACCGTCAAAAAACAAACGGCGCGATCGCCACTTTTTAAACGAAAAATCATCTGGGCCTACCCTCGTGTTATAAGCCCCATTCTTTTTCTTTAAACCCTTTGGGCCTTTTGAGAGAGTGTAAGACCCATCCCTTTGTACAGAAAACCATTTTGGGCCCCAGTCACTTGTATAAGTCCCGCTGTACAAAGTCAAACAGTGCGCTCACTGATAAAACCCTGGGCCTCTTCTTGAGCTGTAAGCCCCAAATCTTTCTTTTTCAAAGCACTTTCTCCTTTGATTTTGAATATACTGTTGTTTTCAATCTTTCTTTGTTGAACAACTAACCAAACAACATGGAAGCTCTACAACCGAGTAAGTGTTTACCCACTTTCATTTACTGCTTTCATATTATAAACTGTATTGTGGGGCTGCTCACTGTAAGTCTCCTTTCATAAACTCATATCTACTGTGTAATAATAGTATAGATATTTCGAGTTTCCCTGGCTACTACGTCTAGCACTAGGTAAAGCCGTTTCGTTTATTCGTAGAAATAGACGCCTAGATCCCCAATAGGAGCACCAGATACAGTCTTCTCTTCGGCTGTCCTCCTTAGGAATCGTCAAGAAGCTCTACTCCCCAAGATGAATGTATTCTCCGTGAATGGCATCTTTGAGTTTCTTCCAAATTCTCGAACTTTCCTGACTTGATCTATTCCTTGTGGATAGCTTGCCTTGAATGTCTCGGGGTTTGGGTACCCACTACGGTCATAATCTTGGACCTTAACTAAGGAACCCTCTTTAAAAGCTAAAAGTCGCTGGATAGTAAACCTCGCACGTTTACCAGTGGTTTTTATCTTTAAAAGAGTTATCTCTCCTAATGGAAAGGAGATGATAGACCCACGGGCTTCTTAAAAGCATCGGCCTCCTCTTGGGCATTATTCAAGGACACTACGGCTTCTTAGAAGTATTCACAGCCTCCTCTTAGGCTTCGTATAATGATATCTTCCTCCGGGAATGATAGCCTCCTCTTGGGCTTAGTACAAGGACCCATCGGCTTCTTAAAAGTTTCCAGCCTCCTCTTGGGCTTCGTACAAATTGTCCCGACGACCTCCTAGAGGTATAGGAATAGAACCTAGTCATCCTCATAGAACAGTCCTTTCATAGAGTCTACTATTGTTTCTCAAAGCATGGTACAAAAGATGAAACTCTAGACACGGACAGTCTAATCTCCTTGAGTTTTCCAGACATTCTCAAGTGACCCCTTCGTTAAATAGGAAGGAAACCCGCAGACTCGGACAGTCTCAATACCCTTTGGATTTCCCGTTTCCTCAAAGAAAAGGAGATATCCCTGATCCTCAAATCAAATCCCTGAGTACAGTGTTGCTCATATAAGAACTGATTTTCTCTTTTAAAATCAGTATATTGGATCTGTCACTCAACTGAAACAGTTACAATAGCCTCCATCTCGGGCTTTGTACGAGATACCAAAATTCTCCCCAGGGGAGTCAAACAACGTTTAGCCTCTCTCTCGGGCTTTATACGAGACACATAAGAGACTCCCTCGTTGAGTCAATTACCCTTTTCTCCTCCATCTCGGGCTTCGTACGAGATACAAAGACTCTCTGGTTGAGTCAAAAACATTTTTAGCCTCCATCTCGGGCTTTGTACGAGACACAAAATAGCCTTCTCTTAGGCTTTGTATAATGATTTTCCTAGCGGAAATTAGCCTCCTCTTAGGTTTTGTATAAGAAAACCACTGGTTGATCCAATCAACCTTTTAGCATCAAAGTTGTGCCTCGTTCACAGTACACAAACATCAACAACTCCTTTCCCTTCATCTAATCGCTGTAAGCGGCAAGCCTCTGGATCATCTATATCCACGCCACTGTCCCTCTTTTAGCATGAGAAATTCCTAAGGAAAGATGGCATTGCTCTACACTGAGTTAAAGTCTTCTCCTTCAGGTTAAAACCTTTTCTTCGGAAATTATGGCATTGCTCGGATCCGCGTATCCCAGTTAAAGTAATTCTCCTTCTCCCCTCTTTAGAGATGACAAATTCTCTCTAAAGCCGAGGTCTTTCAGCTTCACGTCTTGGGCTTTGAACAAGACACAAATAGACCTTTCAGCTTCACATCTTGGGCTTTGAACAAGATACAAACCACCTTTCGTTTCACGTCTTGGGCTTTGAACAAGACACCAAAAAACCAATTTCCTCCCATAGAATAGGAGGAACTACGAACGCTCTGATTTCCCTGTTTTGGTAAACGGGAATACGTAGGCATAAGATCGAAAGAAAAGATCTTAGCGAGCGCAATCAACAAAAAACCCAAATCCCATCTCTCCATCAGTCAAAAACAGTAATTCAAAAGCATCAGTCCTAACATCCTAATCCTTGTTCCCCGCCAGAAACCTTCTGTCTAGATAAAAAGAAAGAAACCAGTATTGGCGAAAATACAAATAACCAGTACAAAGGCCCCCCGCATTGATAGCATCCGTAACTTAACAGACCGCTGTTTAAACTCAGTATACAAAGCAGGGTTAATTGGAGACATCTATTTCCCTTCCTTCATCAGCTCACAATAGGATAAAAAATGAATCGACCTGTAGTTTAAGCTCAACTGCAGAGAGCGACCAGCGCTTAAGAACCGCGTCCAAAATCGTTCGCTACAGAAAAGTGACGCCCACCGTGGGGCTCGTCTTTCTTTTTCCTTTTCACCTCTTGTGTGAAAAACCACAGAGTGGTAACTCAGCCGGGGAGCCATTTCTGTTAGGAACTTAGGATTCTTAGCTTTAAAGTCTAGGATGATTAGGACAAATATATATACTGCTTTTCCTAATTGTTATACGTGTTTATTTTTCTGCTAATGGGAATGCGGGTGATGCCGTATGTGGAAAGAATGAGTATACACTTAAGATAAGTGATGGCGACGGGGTCGACCATCAACCTCAGTGGAGGCTGACCAACGCAACCCATTCACTCTTCTAGCCAATGAGCCGATTGTTAAGTCTGAGAAGCTGAGGAGCCAAACCCTTTCGTAGTGCGGAAACTATCGGAAATAGTTGTTACGCGATACTACCCTCATTTGAGGCTGGTGATCTATTCTCGGTGAATGGCACTTACTCTAAGATTGCTCTACAACTCGCTGGCGATCCGCTTGTTGTTTTGCTTTCCTGGGAGGAGCTGATGATAATGAGTACAGGTACAAAAATCACCCTAGTATAAGCCTTTGGGGATGGGTAGAGCCTTGACTTCATGACAACGACCCTTTGACCCCATGTTTTTTCTATGTTTTTGTGTGCTGCATTCATGCATCCATTTAATAAAACATTAAAACACTCAAAAAACTTTCTCTTCTAGTCTCTCTATTTTTCAAATTAAACTAAGACTGTGATTGCAAATATCAGAGAAAAAGATTGCATTAATGGATTTCGGTAGAAGGAGAACTCGCCAGTATACCTTCAAGGTTCCAAAACTAGGGGATTTGAGAAGGTTAGCAAGGATGATCGTTAACCCAGAGGCTTTCAGAGCCAAGCACGGTGGTTTGCTACCACTGTTAAGAGTCCATGTGATTAAGGGGATCATGGACGCGTTCATTCAGTTCTACGATCTGGTTTATCACTGTTTCACATTCCCGGATTACCAGCTAGCACCAACGCTGGAGGAGTATTCTCATCTGACTGATTTACATATCACTGATCGAGCTCCATTTTCTGGACTGGAAGAAATTCCAAAGAATCAGACTATTGCAATAGCAATTCATTTGGATGAGTCTGAGGTCAGGACTCACATGACCACTAAGGGTGGCATCCAAGGTTTGTCAGCCTAGTTCTTGACAAAAAAGGCTCTATACTTCGCTAGTATAGGGAACGGGACTGCTTTTGAAAGCATCTTTGTCTTGCTCACCTACGGATTATTTTTGTTTCCCAGCATCAATAACTTCGTCGATATCAACGCTATTAAGGTTTTTCTCATTGGAAACCCTGTGCCGACTTTGCTCGCAGATGCGTATCATTCTGTACACTTGGGAAATTTGTACAGCGGAGGGGAGATCACATGTTGTGTACCTTTTCTCTACAAATGGTTTATCTCTCACTTGCCCAAGTCTGCTGCTTTTTAGGATTGCAAGAGTGTCTTACGTTGGTCGCAGAAGATCATGTCTCTTACCAACTCTGATATAGATTGGTGTAATAGGATTTATGAGGGAATCAGAATCATTGACCGTTGTGGAAACTTCCCCAGCGTACCCCTCATAGGAACTAAAGGAGGAATCAACTATCATCCGATACTAGTTCTTCGTCAATTTGGATACCCGATGAGACACATCCCACTGGGTGTTCATCTGGAAGGTCTTTTCTTCAAAGAAGGAGAAAATGACAGAGCACTAAAGATGGAAATAGTGCATGCTTGGAAACATGTTCATAAGAAAGGATGAGAGTCTCTGGGAAAACCGGACTGTGTCTCGGTGGAGCCTTATCTCCACTGGGTACAAACTAGAGCTCTCAAGCTAAAGATGCCTCATCCTCGTTACGGAATTCTTCCACCAAGGGAATCTGTCATGTACTTCATGACGGAAACTGAAAAGCTTCAGGTTACTCTCAACAAAGTTCAAAAGGAAAGAAGGTCTTGGAAGAACAAGTACCGCACCCTCGACGTAGAGTGTATCCAAATACAGCAACTACTGAAAGAGAAGGACGCTCTGATTGAAATTTTGGAGCAGCATGCTGTAGAGAATCAAGATGACCAAAGGAATTTGCTCGCTCCTTTCACCTGGCAAAGGAATGACAACCCGACAACGGCCCAAGCGCCCCGGTCAAAGAAGAGGACTCGGGACCCATTAGTTTAGGTTTCTGTTTCTGCACTTTGTAATCTACTGTATTTCCATTTCTGTAATCCTTTGGAATTCAATAAAAAGGGGTTTCCCCACTGTTTGATATTTGCAATCTAATTATCGAAGTTTATTTTGATTAAACAAAAAAAAAGAACAATTAATATAATCATTGCATTCATCATTCTCACATCGCGTATTCTCCTTACCTACGAATCTCACGTTTGTGTCTCGATTCTAGAGTCAAACTGTCTCATTCGTATAATACTCGGGCCAATCGTCAATAAAAGATGGATGATCTTGAGGAAGAAAACAGAGAGTTGAAAGAAGAGATCGACGCTCTGAGAGAGGATATGAGAAAGCTTCGTAACGACATGCAAGCCATGGCAGAAGCTCAGCTACAAAGAACTGTGATCTCAGAGATCACCTCAACGCCCATCATAGTGGAGAAGTATGATCCTAGGTATCAGATGCCGAAAGATCGTCCTTGGGGCATGCCTGTTAACTATATCCCGGAAGGATATGTTCCGCCGATCACTGAAGATCAGGGAATCGCAACAGAAGCCGCTGGGCCTGAAGGTTACAAACTTTGGGAAAGCGAAGATGCCAGGGGCATACTCAAGACTCCTGAAGGTTACAAACTTTGGGAGGCGCCAAGACTTACTGCCGTAGTCACGGTACCACCCCCTGTGGTGCACACTGTCCCGGAAGGACAGATTCCACAGACACCTTTTGGTAAGAAGGAAACTATGTTTGACAGAATGGAGGAATTCTAGGAACAGTTCTTGGAAATGCAGAAAGAGCTGCAAGCCATTCGCGGTCAGGATCTATTTGGAAAGGACGCCGCATACCTCTGCTTGGTCCCAAATGTGAAAGTCCCGCACAAGTTCCAAGTGCCCGACTTTGAAAAATACAAGGGTAACTCTTGCCCTCAGAGCCATCTGGTGATGTACGCTCGGCGGATGTCAGCTCAGACGGAGAATCAGGACCTGCTGAATTCACTACTTCCAGGATAGTTTAACCGGTGCCGCACTCAAATGGTACATGGGTTTAAACCGTGCTACAATCAGCACTTTCAGAGATCTTGGTACTGCCTTCGTCCAACAATACAAATACAATTTGGACATGGCACCCGACAGAGATCAACTCAGATCAATGTCACAAAAGGACAAGGAAACCTTTAAGGAGTATGCTCAAAGGTGGCGTGAAATTGCCGCTCAAATTTGTCCACCTCTTGAGGAAAAAGAGATGACAAAAATCTTCTTAAAGACCTTAAGCTCATTTTACTATGACCGAATGGTTGCCAGTGCACCCAGTGATTTCACCGAAATGGTCGGCATGGGTGTACGTCTTGAGGAAGCCGTCTGAGAAGGACGTTTGATAAAAGACACTAGATCAACGAGCGGTACTAAATAATACGGTGGTGCTCTCCCTAAGAAAAAAGAGCAAGATATTGGGAATATTTCTCTCGGAAAGCAAAGGCGACGTTATCAGCCAGTAGCAGCTGTTACTCCTGCTATCGGCCCCGCGCCTGTTCCTATGTATCACCTTCAGGTTGCGCAGAGCCAACCTGACCAACAAAGGACACAACAGCCTCTTCAGCAAGCTCGTCCTCCATATAACAACAACCGTACAATACGGCCATCAGGATTTAATCCTATACCCGTAACGTACGCAGATCTGTTTCCGTTACTGCTGGCTAAGGGGCACATTCAGACTAAGTCTCCCCTTTCAGTTCCGGAAAATCCGCCTTTTTGGTTTAAAGCGGATCAAACATGCCCTTATCATCAAGGAGGTTCAGGGCATAACATAGAGAATTGTCTCAATTTCAAATCCGACGTGCAAAAGCTTGTTAGGAGCAGGCTCTTATCTTTCAAAGATATGAATCCTAATGTTCTTACGAACCCGCTGCCTCAACATGAGAAAACTGCAGTCAATCTGATTGAGAAAGAGACTAACAATGTCTATCAAATTCACAATGTACTCTTATTGGGGACCAATCTGGTCAAGATGCATTGTAGACAGAGTGGATATGGCCATGTGCCACCTCATAATTATCACCAGTGTGATATCTGCTCTAAAGACAACCAGGGATGTTCTGTAGTGCAAGCAGCTCTACAGGAGCAAATGGATCTTGGATGGATCCAAGAGCACCGAGTTCGTGGAGTTAACATGGTTTACACGAATTCCAACGTCATTCAAAACCACGACATCCGTGCGATGAATGTCAACTTGGTGGCGATGCACTCAAGGCAAAGCCAGTATCATAATCTGCCGCGACATGATTATAGTTCCTGTCTGACTTGCTCGGTAAACAAACAGGGATGCTCTTTCATACAAGAGGCCCTCCAGTGTCAGTTGGATCTTGGATGGATCCAAGACTACCATGATAGGAACTCCTATCAAATCAACATGGTTCAGATCTTCGATATCCGCGTAATGAATACCAACCTGGTAGAGTTACACGCTGAGCAGGTCCGACTCAGATTCTTAATATCACATAATTATCAAAACTGAAAGCAGGTTGCGAAAACGATCGAGGTTGTACCCTTGTCCAGGAGGCACTTCAGCACTTGTTAAATCACTGGTGGATGCCAATCTATATGGACGAAGATACTCAGCAGATTAGTATCAATCACAGGAATCCTACTCGTCGTCAAAGTCAGGATGTCCGATCAATGGAAGGTAACCTAGTGAGGTTACATTGTATTCAAAGTGGGCGTGGCCAGGTACCACCACACAACTATGACAGTTGTAGCGTCTGCCCAGAAAGTAACCAAGGGTGCTACCTTGTGAGAGCAGCTCTTCAGGGTCAGGTCGATCATGGAGAAATTCGTCCATATCCAGGTTCAGGACCCATCATTTGGTCGCCGAACTACCTTGCTGAGCAAGTTGAGGATGTTGTCACGATCTCTGGGCATCACAGGACCAGGGATGTTTTTGCCATCATCCCTCTACTTGACGAATCTAGAGTTCCCAACCGGGAACAAATCAAGGTTACTTATGATGGTCAGAAAAATCAGAAGGTTCCCATAGTCATCTATCTGCCGGGGCCACTACCGTATGAATCAGCTAAGGCAATCCCTTACAAATACGGTGCAATAATAATCGAGAATGGAAAGGAAATTCCATTACCCTCCGTCGTGAATATTGCAGACATCATTTGTGTAACATGGAGCGGTCGAATCTTCAACCGAGGGGTTGGAGAATCCAACAAAGAAAAGGAACTTCAGGCAGAAATTCCTGATCCACCAGTCGGTCAATCTAGTAATCCCGACTTTTCAAAAGACAAAAATGAGATGCTAAAGCTCATCCAAAGGAGTGAATACAACATTGTCGATCAACTGTTACAGACTCCTTCAAAGATCTCATTATTATCACTGTTACTCAGTTCAGAAGCACACAGAGAGGCTCTACAGAAAGTCTTGGAGCAAGCCTTTGTGGAACATGATGTAACAATCAGACAATTCGATAGCATTGTCTCTAACATCACTTCCTGCAATAATTTGGGATTTAGTGATAAGGAATTACTCGAAGAAGGTCACCGTCATAACATGGCGCTCAACATTACAGTTAACTGCTAGGACGATGCTTTAGCCAACGTACTGGTAGACACAGGGTCAGCCCTGAATGTTATGCCGAAGTCCACTTTGATGCAATTATCATTTAAGGGCCCTCCGATGAGAGTCAGTGAGGTCGTCGTCAAAGCATTCGACGGATCCAGAAAAACAGTTATCGGCGAAGTTGATCTTCCCATAACTATTGGTCCTCACACTTTCCAAGTCACTTTCCAGGTCATGGACATCCGGGCAACATACAGTTGTTTATTAGGAAGGCCTTGGATACATCAGGCTGGAGCGGTTACTTCAGCCCTCCACCAAAAGCTAAAGTTCGTCAAGAATGATCAACTTGTCACGGTTTGTGGGGAACAAGCCTTGCTTGTGAGTAACCTATCATCATCTACTTGTGTGGAACCCGAGGAGGTTATTGGAACTCAGTTCCAAGCACTATCGGTGAGCAAGAACAATCAGTTCAAAGAAGGAACTTCAATTTCTTCATACAAAGATGCTATCAAAGCGGTCGAGAGTACCGATACAAAAGGATGGGGACGGCTTGTCATTCCCACTGACAATAAAATAAAGAAGGGTCTTGGTTTTTCTGCGACCTGTACCCAGACAGCCGCCAACGATGAAAGTCTTCATCCCCTTCAAAACTTCTTCCACAGTGGAGGTTTTCTTCACCCAGTGTCTCAGATAGTTCATGCTATCAATGAGGAAGATCCCTCTGACACAGATGAAGAATGGAAGTCCTACCTTAACAAGGATGGCTATATGTCTCAGGAAGAGGTGCCTATGCCTTTTTGCTTTCCTACAGAAAGTCCGAGATTTATACCAAGATCAGATGTCGAAATGATCTACGGAGATTGTGATCCGGAAGGATGCCGTGCTCCGCCAAATTCATTAGAGGAAGACACTCCGATGAAAGACAACTTTGACCACAATTACTATGGCCCGATGGATGGCCTGCCAATGTGGCAGCCTTACCCAGGAAACTTGGGGCCAGAAAGTCAGCCGAACAATGAAACTCAGCTGAGCGTCATTGAACAGAATACCTATGTCCCCGCCATGTCATGGGATAAACACTCAGGTCATTCAGAAACTACTCAACATGAAGATGAATTCGCAACGTTTGCAGGACTAGAATTCATCAACTATGCTTTTCCCGAGGTCAACGTCATCGAGAGGGATGACTCGTCCAGTTCCAAAGAAGTTTGGGACACCTTGGGACAACCAAGTGGAAAATACGACTTTATGGTCAAGTACACTGCTCCCGAAAGCTCTCGTATCAGGCTCGAAGATATCCAGCCAACTGGATGGGGAGATACAGCTGAGAGCACCAATGCTATGCAAAATGTAACAGAGGAATCCACCTACGACAATTCTGCTTGGGAGACAGTTTCCAATGATCCTGCTCCACCAGAAATCAGCGTCATTTCTGAAGACAAATCAAGGAAGGTGCCAGACTTTGTGATTCACCGAGGAGTTCGGCGCCAATGGGTTGCTGTCGAGGTTCCGAAGGTCGTTCGCCAGTCAAAGTAATTGCCATCTTTAACCTTTCACCCTGCCCAGGTGAAATGGATGTTTTGATAGGGCTCGTTTTCTGTAAATATCCCTCTTTGCTTCACCCAAAGCGACAGAGTTTTGTTTTATAGGGCTGTAGTTTCAAGATTCGACTTGTTCATTAATAAAATAACGTCGTTCTTTAATTTCCGCATTAATTGCTGTTTTCTCTTTTTGCTTTTTCACAAAATGGTAATCCTAAAAAACATTCAATAATAAAAACAAGCAGTAAAACAAATACACTGCACACACTTACATTTTTTCTATCTCTTCTAAACACGAATCATCACGTCATGCATATTGCTTGTTTTAAACCCCGTTGAAACATACGATCCGATGCCTTCTCCCAACTTTGAGTTCCCGGTATTCGAGGCTGAAGAAGAAGTTGACAACGAAATTCCAAGAGAGATCTCCCGACTACTCAGACAAGAGGAAAGGTCCATTGAACCTCACAAAGAGCCGTTGGAAACGGTAAACTTGGGGTCAGAAAAAGAGAGAAAAGAAATCAGGATCGGAGCACTGCTTAGTCCAACTGCCAGAGAAGATCTGATAAAGCTTCTCAAAGAATTCCCCGATGTGTTCGCTTGGTCCTATCAGGATATGCCAGGGTTAGATACCAGCATCGTGGAACATCACTTACCGCTAAGATCGGAATGTCCGCCAGTAAAGCAAAGGTTGAGACGCACTCACCCGGACATGGCCATCAAAATCAAAGAGGAGGTACAGAAACAGATTGACGCGGGTTTCCTTGCTACATCTGAATATCCTCAATGGTTAGCCAACATCGTACCCGTTCCCAAAAAAGACGGAAAGGTCAGAATGTGGGTTGATTACAGGGATCTAAACAAGGCAAGTCCAAAGGACGACTTTCCTTTACCACACATTGACATGCTGGTTGACTGCACAGCAAAGTTCAAAGTATTCTCCTTCATGGATGGATTCTCGGGCTATAACCAGATCAAAATGGCACCGAAAGACATGGAGAAAACTTCGTTCATTACCCCATGGGGTACCTTTTGTTACAAGGTAATGCCATTCGGTTTGAAGAATGCCGGGGCAACCTATCAAAGGGCCATGACTACTCTGTTTCATGACATGATACACAAAGAAATCGAGGTATATGTCGATGATTTGATTGCAAAATCAAGAACAGAGGATGAGCACGTTGAACATCTGTCAAAATTGTTCGAACGTCTAAGAAAATTCAAGCTCCGATTGAATCCTAACAAGTGCACCTTCGGTGTCCGTTCAGGGAAATTACTAGGGTTCATCGTCAGCCAGAAAGGAATTGAAGTTGATCCTGACAAGGTCAAGGCCATTCAAGAAATGCCTTCTCCGAAAACTGAAAAACAAGTCAGAGGATTCCTGGGACATTTGAACTACATCTCCATATTCATATTCCTTATGACCGCGACGTGTGCGCCAATTTTCAAGTTACTCAAAAAGAACCAGGATTGCGTTTGGTCAGAAGATTGCCAAACCGCCTTCGACAGTATCAAGGAATATCTGTTGAATCCTCCGATTCTATCACCTCCAGTAGAAGGAAGACCAATGATCATTTACCTCACAGTCCTAGAGGACTCAATGGGATGTGTACTTGGCCAACAAGACGAAACTAAACGGAAAGAGTCTGCCATCTACTATCTGAGCAAGAAATTCACCGACTGCGAAACTCGGTACACGATGCTTGAGAAAACTTGTTGCGCTTTAGCTTGGGCAGCCAAACGTCTTCGCCAATACATGATTCGTCATACTACTTTGTTGGTCTCCGAAATGGATCCAATCAAGTACGTTTTCGAAAAACCTGCTCTCACGGGAAGGATTGCCCGTTGGCAGATGTTACTATCAGAATATGACATAGAGTACCATGCTCAGAAAGCCGTTAAAGGAAGTATTTTAGCCGATCATTTGGCTCATCAACCGATTGACGATCAAGAATCAATCGGGTTTGACTTCCTAGACGAAGATGTCATGTATCTAAAAATGAAATACTGCGATGAACCGCTACCTAGTAAAGGGCCAGAACCAGGTTCCCAGTGGGGACTTATCTTTGACGGAGCAGTCAATCATTATGGAAACGGAATTGGGGCAATCATTGTTACCCCTCAGGGTTCCCACATTCCTTTCACTGCCAGACTTACGTTCAAATGTACGAACAACGAGGCCGAATACGAAGCATGTATCATGGGTCTCGAAGAAGCGATTGATTTAAGGATCAAAAACTTGGATGTATACAGCGATTCAGCCCTGGTTATTAACCAGATAAAAGGAGATTGGAACACATACCAATCAGGATTGATTCCTTACAAAGACTATGCAAGGAGGTTGTTACCCTTCTTCAATAGAGTCGACTTTCATCACATCCCTCGTGATGAGAATCACATGGCTGATGCATTAGCCACTCTTTCTTCCATGATTAGTGTAGGTCGATGGAATGACATACCTAAGATCGACATCATGCGCCTTGAACGGCCCGCTTACATCTTCGCGATTGAAGCAGTCATAGACGACAGACCTTGGTATCACGATATCAAATGCTTCCTTCAGAAACAAGAGTACCCATCTGGGACACTCAGAAAAGACAGGAAAACCCTCAGAAGATTTGCTGGAAACTTTTTCCTGAGCGGTGACACTCTTTATAAGAGAAATTTTGACATGGTCTTGCTCCGATGCGTCGACAGACCAGAAGCAGACATGCTCATGAAAGAAATTCATGAAGGATCCTTTGGTACTCATGCCAACGGACACACAATGGCGAGAAAAATTCTCAGGGCTGGGTATTATTGGTTGACCATGGAATCCGACTGCTACAAGTACATGAGGAGGTGTCACAAGTGTCAGATATACTCCGACAAAATTCATGTACCGCCATCACATCTCAAAGTTCTTTCTTCCCCGTGGCCATTTTCCATATGGGGAATCGATATGATTGGTATGATTGAGCCCAAGGCTTCAAACGGGCATCGGTTCATCCTGGTAACCATTGACTATTTCACCAAGTGGGTCGAAGCAGCGTCATTCGCCAATGTAACCCGACAAATGGTGGTCCGATTTATCAAAAACAATATCATTTGCCGTTATGGTGTTCCAAGCGAGATCATTACTGATAATGGATCTAACTTGAACAATAAGATGATGAAAGAGTTGTGTGCAGAGTTCAAGATCGAACACCATAACTCATCTCCCTACCGACCCAAGATGAACGGAGCGGTAGAAGCGGCTAACAAGAACATCAAGAAGATCGTTCAAAAGATGGTTGTAACCTATAAAGATTGGCACGAAATGCTACCCTTTGCTCTTCATGCTTATCGCACATCTGTCCGTACTTCAACAGGGGCAACCCCTTTCTCTCTAGTATATGGCATGGAAGTCGTGCTCCCCATAGAAGTAGAGATCCCATCAATCCGGGTATTGATGGAAGCTAAGCTCAGCGAAGCTGAATGGTGTCAAAGTCGGCACGACGAACTAAACCTGATCGAAGAGAAGCGAATCACGACACTATGCCATGGTCAGTTGTATCAACAGAGAATGAAAAGGGCATTCGACAAAAAGGTCCGACCGCGTATCTTCAGAAAAGGAGACCTTGTGCTCAAGAAGATACAATCATTTCTCACTAATTCTCGGGGCAAATGGACCCCAAATTATGATGGCCCCTATGTGGTCACGAAAGCTTTCTCAGGCGGCGCCTTGAGACTTGCAACCATGGACGGAGAGGAATTTGTCTACCCCACGAATGTTGATGTAGTTAAGAAATACTTTGCCTAAAACTAAAAAAAAAAAAAAAAAAAACGTCTCGGTGGATTGAAAACCCGAAAGGGCGGTCCAGGCAAAAGTTAGAGACATGAAAATAATCATCCCGATGGATTGGAAATCTCATAGTACAATCCAGGAAAAAGTTAGAGATAATGGCAAGTAACTATGTTCAACAGAGGCAAGTCCCTCAACAGCAGTTGCATCATCTATCGGAGGAAATCTCCAGTCAAAGGTCATCTTCGACGGAAGCTCAGGATGTCTCGAACTCAAAGTTGGCAGAAGGATAGTGGTCGTTATGTTTCAACGTAGCCCTTTTCCCTATAAATTACCATTTTCTAACTTTGTATATACTCTTTGGAATCACGCGTTTGGCTGATCTCCATCTTATCAATAAAATTTGAGCCCTTGTGCTTTTGTTTGTAATTCTTTACTTGTTTTAGCTTTACAGAACGACGTTGTTTAAACTTAATCAGCGATTCTTGAAATAAAACAAAAATGGATTTACTTGTTAAAACTTTTTCTGCTTTTTAAATTAAAGATGGCATTTCTTTTGACTGTTGAACATCAGAAGAACATCGATCGCTTCTCCCGAAGTAAGCGAACTTCAAAGTACAGAATCAAAGTACTCCTTCTAGACCAGTACTCCTGAATGAAGGATCAATAATGTCAGAGACCACGTTTCGTCTGACACACCTCGGCCGAGTTCTCATATCCTAAGCCCGATCAACATAGCTCCCAACGGGACTATCTCTCCTAAGCAAGGTGGAATTGCTATTTTGAACCAACGGTACTTCTTCGCCCCGCAATGGCCGAGTATCCAATTGTGTTCATCCATTAGTCTGTATGTCGCGTCTGTTTTGTCAGCATATACATACGTACTTCATGCATTTTATTTGCGTTCGCATTTCATATTGCATCACTATCACTCTAGTCGGTCTTGTCCCCTAGTGGTAAAAGTCCTCTCAATCGAGTTGTCAGTTCTTGCCTCGTCAAGAAATACTGTGTCTGAACAACCTCGCTTCCAGTTTTAATTCTGGAAAGAAGTTGGTCCTTGACCACTTTGATAACTTGAACCTCTGAAAAGCCAGAGAAAACCTTCACCAAACATCACTCTTCGCAATTGAAGATGATATCTTCGCTTTCCTGGATTAAGGAAGATCCCTAGAGAAAGCCTCTTGGTCAGAAATTTGGCAGTACGACAGTTTTTCTTTGAAAAATCCACTGATGAGAAGGTCATCAGCACCTCAAAATTGGACCCCATCATATGGCATTTCTCCGGGAAGATCCCGAGAAAAGTATGATGTAACCCCAAACGAAAACAGTCTCTCAAGAGACTCACTTTCCCCAGTAGAATCAACAAATGGCGTCTCCAAAACAGAAAAGTTTGTGTACCTCTACAATTCAGACGAATGGGTTCCCCAGCAAGTCTGACATCAAAACTTTTTCCACTCAAATGGCATCTCCCCAGGAAAATTCGGCGAGAAGTTTGAGGGAAAACCGCTACACATAGCGTCCCTTGTCAATAAAGTTTATTGACAAAAGAAACTAAGACCAGTTCCTTGGTAGGAAACCAGGATCGAGGGGAAGTTTATTTCTGAAACTTAGACCAGTTCCTTGGTAGAAAACCAGGATCGAGGGGAAGTTTACATCAGAAACTAAGACCAGTTCCTTGGTAGGAAACCAGGATCAAGGGGAAGTTTACATCAGAAACTAAGACCAGTTCTTGGTAGGAGACCAGGATCGAGGGGAAGTTTACCTTTTCTAAGCATCATTGCTTAGCTAAAGAAGATGAATGCGTAAGCTACCATTCATAACCACCATCAAAATTTCGGGTATTCTGATATTTAATCCTCTTGCACCCCGAATGCCCGAATCCCTTCGTCATTCACACCTTCGGGTCTAAGAAGATTAAATAGGGGCATCAGTAATACCCCAAATTTTGACCACTTAGATTTCCCATCATTGTGAAAATCATCAGCACAATATGGATGGACCATCATGCTTCATCAGTCTCCCCAAAGATGGGTGAGCATCCAATACAATCAAATTAGGGTTTCGAGCCCTCTCTGAGTGCTTAGACAAAGGATCAATCAAGAAATGACATGATCTTCAATTTGTCTAATCTCTTAAACATCCACAATGGATCAAAAAGGACTCCCACTTCAAGGATTAAGCACAAGGCTGCTCCCTTCTAGGTGGATCAAGTCTCAAGATCGACAGTGTAACCAAATTAGGGTTTTGGTCGACTAGGGCCTCCAGATGGAAATTTTCATCTGGGCACAAGGCAATGATCCAAAACAAAACCTAATATACTCTATAGAACCTCATGGACCCATTCATCAAGTCAATTTTGCCTCAGGGGATGCATACATCAAAAATCAGGAATTAGGGTTTCTTGACCTAATTCACCCCTAAGTTGACTTTTGGGACAAATCATGAACCAAGACCTCAAGAGAGGGTTTGAGGGTCTCTAATATACCATATTGATCCATTTGGAACAATGGATTGATCCAAGAAGCTTGAGCAACAAGTCTCAATTTCATCTGCACCACAATTAGGGTTTTAAGAGAAAAGTCAACTGTAACTTTGACTTTTGACCAGGACATGCTCCCAAACCCTAATACATGATTGAATATACCCTATGACACCCATGGAACATGTCCATCAAGTTTGATTTAGGTCAAGGACATGATTTCCTGAAGAATTGCACAGTTTGGAATTCATTTGATAAAAAGTCAACTGTGCACAAAAGTCAACTTTGACTTTTTGAGATTTTTCACCAAAATGGATTTTTAACCCTAAAATGATGTTAATGTATGATTTGAATCATCATTCATCAAGAAAAATCAAGAAAAGTGAGATAACTTGCAAAAGGGGTAACCATAAAACTTAGAAATTTTTCTAAGTTAAAAATAAAGTGGCAAAGGTAACAACTTTGGAGGACCATAACTCCTAAACCACAAGGCCATTTTTTCTCATCCAAAGATGGATTTGTAGCCCTCATTATCACCTACAAAAACTTCAACTACAAGTCATTCCAATTCATTAAGGATTTTGAGTTATGGAGTGATCAAAGTGGCTGAAAAGTGAAAAAGTTACTTTTTCCAACAGTTAGTGAAATTTTCACTAAGTCAGATTCTGCCTCACTTTTTGCCAAATGTAGGGGGATTTTTCACTTGGAATCAAAAGATATCAAAACCAAACTTGTTCAAACAGTTGTTGTATCATGTAAGAGCTTTCCAAAATGGCCAAGAACATTGCCAAATTCAACCTACACCATGAGATACAACATTGCCAAGTTGCCTTGCTGAAATCTGTCAAGGCAATGCAGAATTTGCAACTTTGGTCGATTTGCCAAAATCAGCCAAATTCAATTGCTCCTATCCACTTGGACACCTCAGAGGATTGAATCTAAAGGGGACAATCACTGAGCCAAACCTCCAAAGTCCATGGAACAAGAAATAGCATGTTGAACCTAGAATGGCCAAAATAGGGACAAGACTTCAAATTTGGAATGAGGCATTCAATGGAACCATAAAGGTGACATGGACTGAGCCATTCTCATCTGAAATCAGTCAAGACTTATCCAAGACCAAGGGAACCAAAGCTCTGTGCCCTAACCTCTAGTCAATGGCTAGAGGAGACTTGAAATTCCATTGGACAACATTGGCCAAACCTACTTACCAGCTGCCATGCACTATTCCTTGAAAAACAAACTTGCTCTACTATAAATAGAGCTCAATTGTGATCAGTTTGAGTACACCAAAGCCATCAAACAGATTCTTTCCTCAAAATCTCTTCTTTCACTCCAAGTTTGCCTTCTAAGGCAAGTCACTATCGGGTTTTGAGTTTGAGAGCAATTCCAATCAAACCAATCACTCACACACCTCACATACATCACATATGAGTTGATCAAACACTTAGATTACTTCTGAAACATCAATTTCACAAAATCACCAGCTGGTTGCTCAAGGTTTTAACCAAAGTGCAGCTGAGGTACCACAAAATGATCCAGCCAATTTCAATCAAGTCCAACCATCCAAACACAATCCATAGGGTGTAGGGAAGCTGTTCAGATCATCACAACCCATCTGTAACACCTCCAAATCAAAAATCACTTTGAACTTGCTGTCACGGCTTGGAGGTAAGCACATGCTTGGTCATCTCTCAATCTATGCATATTTCCTCGCACAATAATTTGGCCATATGTTCATAATCATGCATGGAATGTTTTCCCTCAATTAATTGCATTGTTTGAATCATGTATCAAAAATCCTAGCCTTCATGCAGAAATTAGGGTTCTTGAGGTCTCTTCGTGATTTCTTGTTGTATGTTTAATTTAAATGAAATTAAAGTACATAGACATGATCGTGAGGTTGAGACGAGCATAATGATATGTGGATTGCATGATATGATTACGTATTCATGGAGATTGGATAGAAAATGCAAATCTGAGAAACCAAGAACACGCGCGTGTTCTTCAGCTGTTCTTGGCGCCATTTTTCATATATTCAAATATTTGAATTTTGTGATTTTGTTTAATTGATTCAAAAATTAATTTCTCTCTGAGTTTTAATGATTTTGAGTTGATTCTTTTTTTAATAATTCACAAAAATGTTAAAATATTTTATTTTCCCAAAAAATCCCAAAAATATTATTTATTTCATATAATTGATATTTTTGTAAAGAATTAATATTTTGATTGTTTTTGGCATTTTAAATATTTTTTCTACATTGATTTTGCAACTTTTGATGCTTTCTAATTATTTTGTAGGTCAATACTTAATTTTTGAAGCATTAATCCAAGATCACAATTTGTTTTCCATGTGTTAAACAATTTTTGATCAATTTAATTGAATTTTTATTCAATTAAATACATTTTGAAAACAAATTAGGGTTTTGGATTAATTCAACCCTCATAAATCATTTTCAAAACTCTTTTGGGCCTCTATTAGAGTGTAAGACCCAATCCTTTTTTGACCAAATCATCTTTGGGCCTCACTTATTGTATAAGTCCCGATACCGTCAAAAAACAAACGGCGCGATCGCCACTTTTTAAACGAAAAATCATCTGGGCCTACCCTCGTGTTATAAGCCCCATTCTTTTTCTTTAAACCCTTTGGGCCTCTTGAGAGAGTGTAAGACCCATCCCTTTGTACAGAAAACCATTTTGGGCCCCAGTCACTTATATAAGTCCCGCTGTACAAAGTCAAACAGTGCGCTCACTGATAAAACCGTGGGCCTCTCCTTGAGCTGTAAGCCCCAAATCTTTCTTTTTCAAAGCACTTTCTCCTTTGATTTTGAATATACTGTTGTTTTCAATCTTTCTTTGTTGAACAACTAACCAAACGGCATGGAAGCTCTACAACCGAGTAAGTGTTTACCCGCTTTCATTTACTGCTTTCATATTATAAACTGTATTGTGGGGCTGCTCACTGTAAGTCTCCTTTCATAAACTCATATCTATTGTGTAATAATAGTATAGATATTTCGAGTTTCCCTGGCTACTATGTCTAGCACTAGGTAAAGCCGTTTCGTTTATTCGTAGAAATAGACGCCTAGATCCCCAATAGGAGCACCAGATACAGTCTTCTCTTCGGCTGTCCTCCTTAGGAATCGTCAAGAAGCTCTACTCCCCAAGATGAATGTATTCTCCGTGAATGGCATCTTTGAGTTTCTTCCAAATTCTCGAACTTTCCTGACTTGATCTATTCCTTGTGGATAGCTTTCCTTGAATGTCTCGGGGTTTGGGTACCCACTACGGTCATAATCTTGGACCTTAACTAAGGAACCCTCTTTAAAAGCTAAAAGTCGTTGGATAGTAAACCTCGCACGTTTACCAGTGGTTTTTATCTTTAAAAGAGTTATCTCTCCTAATGGAAAGGAGATGATAGACCCACGGGCTTCTTAAAAGCATCGGCCTCCTCTTGGGCATTATTCAAGGACACTACGGCTTCTTAGAAGTATTCACAGCCTCCTCTTAGGCTTCGTATAATGATATCTTCCTCCGAGAATGATAGCCTCCTCTTGGGCTTAGTACAAGGACCCGTCGGCTTCTTAAAAGTTTCCAGCCTCCTCTTGGGCTTCGTACAAATTGTCCCGATGACCTCCTAGAGGTATAGGAACAGAACCTAGTCATCCTCATAGAACAATCCTTTCATAGAGTCTACTATTGTTTCTTAAAGCATGGTACAAAAGATGAAACTCTAGATACAGACAGTCTAATCTCCTTGAGTTTTCCAGACATTCTCAAGTGACCCCTTCGTTAAATAGGAAGGAAACCCGCAGACTCGGACAGTCTCAATACCCTTTGGATTTCCCGTTTCCTCAAAGAAAAGGAGATATCCCTGATCCTCAAATCAAATCCCTGAGTACAGTGTTGCTCATATAAGAACTGATTTTCTCTTTTAAAATCAGTATATTGGATCTGTCACTCAATTGAAACAGTTACAATAGCCTCCATCTCGGGCTTTGTACGAGATACCAAAATTCTCCCTAGGGGAGTCAAACAACATTTAGCCTCTTTCTCGGGCTTTATACGAGACACATAAGAGACTCCCTCGTTGAGTCAATTACCCCTTTCGCCTCCATCTCGGGCTTCGTACGAGATACAAAGACTCTCTGGTTGAGCCAAAAACATTTTTAGCCTCCATCTCAGGCTTTTTATGGGACACAAAATAGCCTTCTCTTAGGCTTTGTATAGTGATTTTCCTAGCGGAAATTAGCCTCCTCTTAGGCTTTGTATAAGAAAACCACTGGTTGATCCAATCAACCTTTTAGCATCAAAGTTGTGCCTCGTTCACAGTACACAAACATCAACAACTCATTTCCCTTCATCTAATCGCTGTAAGCGGCAAGCCTCTGGATCATCTATATCCACGCCACTGTCCCTCTTTTAGCATGAGAAATTCCTAAGGAAAGATGGCATTGCTCTACACTGAGTTAAAGTCTTCTCCTTCAGGTTAAAACCTTTTCTTCGGAAATTATGGCATTGCTCGGATCCGCATATCCCAGTTAAAGTAATTCTCCTTCTCCCCTCTTTAGAGATGACAAATTCTCTCTAAAGTCGAGGTCTTTCAGCTTCACGTCTTGGGCTTTGAACAAGACACAAATAGACCTTTCAGCTTCACATCTTGGGCTTTGAACAAGATACAAACCACCTTTCGCTTCATGTCTTGGGCTTTGAACAAGACACCAAAAAACCAATTTCCTCCCATAGAATAGGAGGAACTACGAACGCTCTGATTTCCCTGTTTTGGTAAACGGGAATACGTAGGCATAAGATCGAAAGAAAAGATCTTAGCGAGCGCAATCAACAAAAAACCCAAATCCCATCTCTCCATCAGTCAAAAGCAGTAATTCAAAAGCATCAGTCCTAACATCCTAATCCTTGTTCCCCGCCAGAAACCTTCTGTCTAGATAAAAAGAAAGAAACCAGTATTGGCGAAAATACAAATAACCAGTACAAAGGCCCCCCACATTGATAGCATCCGTAACTTAACAGACCGCTGTTTAAACTCAGTATGCAAAGCAGGGTTAATTGGAGACATCTATTTCCCTTCCTTCATCAGCTCACAATAGGATAAAAAATGAATCGACCTGTAGTTTAAGCTCAACCGCAGAGAGCAACCAACGCTTAAGAACCGCGTCCAAAATCGCTTGCTACACCTGCTGATAAAGGAAAACTGACAAAGAAAATCTTCAAAAGATTTCTATCTCTGCTGATAAAGAGAAACTAGCAAAACAAATGCCATCCCTGATGATAAAGGGAAATTGGCCAGTAAAGTATGTCAAGCAAGAACTGACTACCGGGTGAGAACAGGATTTTACTAAAGAGAAGGGCCAAATAAAGGCAAACTCCCAACCGACTCAAAATCCATAGGCAAGATGACTCCGTTGGGGAAGGAGAAGTCTAGATAAAAGACTCTGCCGGGGAGCACAAGTATGAGGAACGCAACCCTCCAAAATCTCCTAAGTTGTGCCATCTCTGCTGAGAAAGAGAACTGGCAAGGAAAGTATCAAACCTAGCTTATGCTTCAAATGCAAATGTTTGAATTTTTCCGTAATGCTCAACACGAAGTGGCAATGCTACGCGTTTGAGGATGCAATGCAAATGCTTATGATATGCAAAAGGGCTCCTCCAGTAAAATAAATGCTGGAGAGAAATGACCAATTCAGCTGGGGACGACAAAAATAAATTGTCTTCTGAATCCGGGAACTCTGCTGAGAAAGATCATACTGATCGACTCTTCGGGTCAACAACTTCTGCTGGGGATGAAATCCCCAAAGAATATCCACACAACCGGGGATTACACCTGTCCTCTACTAAGGTAACATCCAAAACCTGAGATTTCTCCCCTGCTGGGGGAGTTGAGAATGAGTGCCAATAACGGAACCGGAAGTTTGTTACTGAGGATTGCCAATAACAATTGGGCTTAGGACCTGCTGGGGGATGCCAGCCCATAATCATCCTGCTTGGGGAAAACAGTCCATAATACCATCCTGCTTGGGGATACTGCTGAATTTAGCCTGCTGATGGGGAGAATGACTTTACTCCCACCTTGCTGGGGATTAGAATATGACATCGTTGGTGAAAGCACGCTTCCTGACTGGATGGGGAAGGTGAACACCCTGATTCTGTGGGGAAATAACGTCTTGATTCAGAGAAAATACTTTCCAGGTCTCCTGCTGGAGAAGGTCTGCTCTGCTGAGGAAAGTTTGTCCTACTGGGGAAGGAGCAATCTTAATGCTGGGGAGAGCCAACTGGGGATGTACAATCCTGTTGCCCTGCAACCTGACTTGTCTTTATGGTCGTAAGCGGCTCTTTGAACTTTTCATATCAAGAGGATTTTACAGAAGATCGGGCGCTCGCACTGCCCCAGGGTCTTCAAACTCTTGGAGAGATTTATCATATCTCGACATAACTGCCCCAGTCTTCATAATCCATGACGTACATTACCTCGAGGGGATCGTAATGACTTGACAATACTCTGTTTAGCATCTTGAACCTTGAAGAGGTGTTTTCAATTAACCATTTTCAGGAGTGGACGATCTCTCATGCTCTAGAGGTGGCCTGCCCCATTATGGGCTTTGAATTGACTTTGCCCCTGATCTTAGAATGAATGCCCCAGAATAACTTAATTTCGGAGAGATTTCTCGACGTGACTGCCCCAGATTGGCTACATCTTAACACGACTTACTGGGGAGAGCCCACTCTACCCTGAGTCTCTTGGCAGCATGCCTCTTGATATGATTGTCCTTCAGAATTTTCAAGCATCCCAACTTGGCAGGATCAAGCTTCTTGACTGACGTTCACTGTGTAGGCTGCCATTGATGTTTAGGTACATGTCCACAAACAGAACAAGTTATTTATGAGAATGATAATCCTAATGCAACACTTATGTTAACCTTGAAATTTTATTGAAAATGCGTCGCCCAGCCTTGTGAACGAATCACTAGCTGGGATGCGACCTTGATTTTAAAATGGAAAAAAACAATGCGCACATGCAATACCAACAAGTCTTATTAGCACAAGTTATATGAGTCAGGAACGCTATCCTGTTGAAGTACGCTTTCGGAATAAACCCTGTTTCAATTAGGACTTTTAAGGGTTGTAAAGTGGTTTGGTTCACGGTTTCAGAAAAAAGGATTTATGGCTCAAAATTTATCGGTGCCCACCCACTCTCCTTGATGTTCTCCAGTCCTATGTTCAGTTAATCTGACCCAAACGCTCATCTCTCAAAAGGTTTATGATCTTTAAGGAACCTACGCCACTAATGGTTTGGCACCTAAAGGAGTTTTGGAATAACAATCATCCCTTTTTTATCTTGTGTCTGTAATCACACGAATTTGTTCTTATCGGGGATTTTCTTTTGTAACGCCTTTCGCTTTTTCTTTCTTTTGCTTTTTTGATCCCTAATTTTTGCCTGGACTGGCTCTTTTGAGTTTTTTCGATTTTGAAGTCCAGCGGGATGCCCTAACTTTTACCTAAGTCGCTTGTTTTCAAGTTTCGACTTAGCGGGCTTTCTTTTTATTCCCCTTTTGAACAAAGCGTGTGACGCTGGTTGTCTTTCTTGCTTGAAAGGGTTGTGACTGTCTCACTCCTTAATTGTTGATGGATAACCATTGTGGTTTCACATCTCTTGACCTCTTGACGGTGGGAAAGAAGGTAATGGTTCCTTGGATGCACACTCTCCTTGAAATTTAAACGCTTGGTCAAACTAACTGACGCCTACCCTGCCCCTGGGTTAAGTATGAGGGTTTTTTGTACGAAGGAAACTCCTACTCCAAGGCTCGAAGGGGTTAACGAAGGTTTATCTCCTTATCTCTCCAGTGTTTAGGGGTTTGAAACAATGCATGTACATCCTTAACAGGGTTCTATCCAAAAGCGTACCATTAGAAATCTACGTTCTTATTTCGTCATCCTCCCTCAAGAGTTCTAAACAACGAAAATTGGTATTGCAGTGCACATAAACATTTAAGAGTGAACACGAATGAATTACTTCAAGGAAAACATACTCATTGCATTAATATCATCATAAAAAAACAAACAAGTCTTGCATACATACAATGCTTTAACAAGAAATGAAAAAAAACTACAAATGAAAATGCAGTAAAGAAACTGATGATTGCCATTGCTGAGGAAGCTTGATTCTTGTCTGGACGTACTTGCAGACTGAGACGACCCTTGAAATCTTCAAGCAGATAAGAGGTCGACATGCACAACCAAGTCTCCTTCTGGAAATGATATATACCTATTGTCAATCAATTGTTGCACTTTGGCTTGGAAGGCTTTGCAATCTTCGGTTGTGTGCCCCATAGTCCCTCCATGATATCCACATTGCACATGGGGATTGTACCCCGGAGGGTATGGTTTTGGAACAGGCTTCAAAGTCTTAGGCTCCACCAATGAGTTTCGAACCAGGTGTGGCAAGAGTTGACTGTACGACATGGGAACTGGATGAAGAGGGGCATTCCTTCTTTCCAAGTTGTTGCGCGGCCTATGCTGATTCTGACGCTGATACTTCTGTTGTTGATGCTGATTCGAGCGCATAATCCTTTCAGGCACTTTTCTCTTCAGACTTGGTCGAGGCGTAGGCAGAATTTGCGGATGTGGGGATTCTAAGGCTAAAGACTGCAAGAAATGCCCCTGACTTGATGTAGCTTTGGGAGAGGAAATAAGGATATCCACTTCTTTTTCAACAGTTAGAGTAGGACCACCATGTATGCTTACGCCGCTCGGCGTGAACTCAATTGCCTTTGAATCTATCAGATCCTGAATAGTATGCTGAAATGCCCTACAATCTTCCACATTATGCCCCGGTGCGTCAGAGTGAAAATCACAGTGGGCTCTTGCATCATAACCATGTGGGGGAGTACCAGAGGGAGGAGGCAAAGTCCTTTTCTGTACCAACTGCAACTGAAGGAGATGCTGGAATAACTGAGAATATGGCATTGGTGGAGTCTCAAAATGTCTATTCTGCTTAGGCGTAGATTGTGGCTGGCGTGGAGCACAATTCTGTCGTTGTTGAGGTATAGCCGGGACAGTCACAGTGGGAATCTGCTCACCCTTAGGGAGGGATCTCTTGAACCACGGGGGAGAGACAATTCCAGCCACAGCTTCAGGCATGGGAGTATTATCTTTGCTTAGCGCACCTCTCACGACCTCCATAACCAGACTCATCTGAGTCTTCAGTTGGTTGACCTCTTCCTTCATCACTTTCTGCTCTTGAACCAAGGTTTTCACCTTCCCCATAAACAGGCCCATTTGGCTTCGTACATCCCTCAACTCAGCTTGAATTTGATCCATAATCAACTCTTGAATGGCCTGAGGAGTTAAGTCTGCGATTTTGAGAAAACCATATCAAAATAAGAATAACCAGTCTTCAACACCTGTTATGCACTATGATTATGCAAAATGATTATGAATATGCAAATGCAAATGGACATGTTTAAAAATTCACAGGGCGATCTGCCCCTTGATTCCGGTTTAACAACAAGATATAATGGAACTCCTGCTCATATATTAAGAAAACCAGAGAAAAACCAAGTCAACCATCACAAATCCGAGATAACAAGTCTGAACACAAAACATAGGTCCCAACCAATAAGCCAGGTGGTGATCCAAATACAATAAAAGAGAACAGAAAACTATGGCATATCATCAAAGTTCACAAGTGTCAATCCCCCCATCCATTATGCTTTCTGCACCAGTCTTGAATCTCCTCGAACAGTTTTCTGGTGTCAGGATGCTTTGGTCTCTGAATTATTCCTTGAATGAGAAGGTCTCTCCTGTGTATGATCCCATCCAAGTATCGGCAATGTAACTCCCAAGGGTCTTCTCCAGAAACACCATCCATGTTAGGTCCCTTATGTCTAGATCTCTTCACTTCAGCTTGGACCTTCAGTTCCTCTATGGAGGCTATGGCTTCATTAAGTCGACCCTCGACTGCTTGTCTCTTAAATACCCCTGACAAGATCTCAGCGTCTTTCTTCTTGAGCGTCGACTTCAACTGATCAATCTTAGCTAGGTAGTCATCTTCCTTTCTCTTATTCTCAGCCATTGCAGTTTCTCAGTGATCATCGAATCTGTGAATCTTCAACAAAGCCTTGTCTAATTCCTCCTCCTTGGACTTGAGAACCTTACTGATACCATCCAAAGCTTCCTTCATCCTTTGTCTGGATGCGACCATGTCAGCAAGCTCTTTTTTTGCTTTAGCAAGGAGCTCTGTCTTCAACTTGGCGGTATGAACAGCTTTACCCGGCTCATGCTTCCACTGATAAATCTCTCTTTTTAGCTCACTATTTTCTTCCCGCAGCCTTTCCTTTTCAGCCCATAATTTGTTATACTTCTCCAACTCAACTGTGGTAGGAGGCTCGATCACCAAAGGATACAAAGGTGGTTCCACCGGGAAGGGAAGAACATCCTCTTCTGCCCTCTTCTTAATCCACTCTTTATAGGAAGGGAAAGCCCAGTTATTACATTTCCCAAATGGAATTTTACCCTTCTTGGTCACCTGTTTCCAAGCATTCACAATCTTCCTTATCAACCCTTGATCCTCAATACCATTGAAGAATAAGGACTCTCGGACATCTCGCTCTTCGGGTGGACCTTTCAAAGGATAACCAAACTGCCTGATAGCTAGGGAGGGATTATAGTTAATTCCACCTTTCCTCCCTATCAAGGGTACATTAAGGAATTCTCCGCATTTGCAAATAATCTCCATTCCTAGCAAGTCACGATTAAACCAAACAATGTTGTCAGTAGTCAAGCCCATTACCCTCTTTGTCCACTTCAGAGAATCTTTCGTATCAACGAAAGCGCCAGATTCAGGGAGATGACTCAGAAACCAAGTAGCTAAGAGCGGTGCATAGCAACTCACAGTTTTTCCATGCCTTTTCTCATTCTTATAGTGGACTGAGTGATACACATCACCTAGCAAGGTAGGTATAGGATTCTTCGAAATAAAGATTCTGACGGTGTGCATATCCACCAGATCAGGAATATTCGGAAACATGACAATCCCATAGATGCACATAGCCAGAATAGCTTGGAAAGCAGTCCAATTCTTCTCTTTGACATGTATGCAAGCTTGATCAAACAAGAATTTCAATAAGAAACCCTTAACTCCTGGTTTTTCTTCAATATTACTGTTCAGAACGGATTCACTAATATGAAGAGCCACAGCCATTTCTTTTACCCCGGGGTGTTCTTCAGAAAAGAAAACTATATCATGCCTGATGGGGATTCCCAAAATAAATGAGAACTCCTCCAACGTTGGAGCCAAGATGTAGTCTGGGAAAGTGAAGCAACGCAAAGACGGATCGTAAAACTGAAGAAGTGTATGAATGGCATCCTTCTCATACTTGGAGATATTGTAGACAAATTTCAGAAGTCTCCCATACCTTTCACTGAACACTGTACGAACTCCGGAACCATCCATATTAATCAGTTTGTGGATCAGTGTCAAAGTCGGCTCTGGGAACGAATAGGCAACAATCTTCTTTCTCTGGACATCCATATTAAGGTAACCTCAGAAAACCGGAATCAAGAGTAAGATGCAAACTCTGAAAAATGCCAAACATGTCAGAATGCAAGAAAAATGATATACTCATGCAAACATGGGGCCAAGGTAACACTGCTGGATGTGCTGTGCTGTTAACTGAACGAGAACCACAACCCAGAAAACCAGAATTCTGAACCACTGAGATAAGACCCCAAATAATCAGACATTGATGAGAAATCCAGAAAAACAGGGTAGGTTGAAGGTTTCGCTTACCTGCAAACCTGCAAACGCCCATCCCCTCTCACGTGTGGGTACTAGGATGTTTAGTATCCCGGGCTCTCAGGTCGAGAAATGATGATACGTTCACCATTTATGGTTTGACATCATCATCAATCGAGGAGGCCTTAACTGATTCTCCAAAGCGAAAGGTCCTCAGCTTTGGGACTGAGGTCGAGAAACAATAGTACATTCATCCCTTGGGGTACAGTACTATCGTCAATCGAGGAGTGCCTCCACTGATTCTCTTCAAAACGTAGGGGCCATCCTATGCGAGTCCCAAAGTGGGCCCTCGGGTGCGAATGGGTTTGCCACAGGATGTGGTCTGCCACTGTCACTACTAAAGAGGGATGTTTCCACTAAGGTCCTCAATGATCAGTCACCAGAGTCGACAGCTCTCTAGATCAACACCCCAACATGCGCAAGACACACACGTTAGAATGCGTCCCAAGATAGCCTCGTCTGGTTGTGAATTTCGTGAACACACAAACGTACCAAGCGGGCACGTAGGTCCCACTACTTTCCACTCTAGTCCTAGGGTGTACTCAAGCCTGGGTATTGGGCTTATCTCTCAGACCCACCCAACCTGTAAAACAAAAACAGCCAGCATAACACAGCAGTATGACAGTAATAAGAATGAAATGCAATACAGAAAATGCGGTAAAATTAAAATACAACAAATAAAGCAAAACAAAAACAAAACACCCAAAGAGAACAAAGATAAGCAAGCGCTAGGATTGACTCGCTTAGGGATGGACCAGCATAGGTCAACCAGAGTCCCCAGCAGAGTCGCCAGCTGTCGCTCCCAGGATTTTCATCCAGGTACAAACGCGAGAGTGGCGCGGAAAAACAAAGTCGACAGCCGTGTAAATTTATCCCAAGAGAGGGAAAGGGAACACCGCATAAACCTGAGGAAGATGGAAAGGAATGGTCATCACAACCATAGCCTGGGTTCGGGAGTCGATTACGCGAGGGGAAGGTACTAGCACCCCACGCGTCCATCGTACTCGATGGGATCCACGCTTGTTGTCTATTCTACGGGTGAGTTATACTATCATATAGGGCTATACTAAGACGAGGAAGGGGAAGTCAGAGACAGACTCGGTAGGACGTCGACGTCCTAGGCCTACGTACCCCCTTTGTACAATGGGGAATTCAGAGTCAACGTAGTTCGGACCAAGTTCTTTTTGTGTTTTTTATGAGCGACGTTAAGTCCACGTCCGGCAGTTAGGGTCGATGCCTGTTTACGTCTCAGACGGAAAGTAACGTGCCCTTTTTGAAAATAGCCTTTAGTTTGACGATCCCGAAGGACAAAAAGGTTTGAGGTTTGTTTGTATTTTTTAGGACAGAAGTGGCTTAAGTCAGTTCATAAGTTGCATTGCACCAAAGTCTAGGGCACAGGGGCTAATACTTAACGCATCGTCCCAAGACAGGACGCTCGCTAAGCACTCTAGAAAGATGAGAGGTAGCCCCTCATTTCTCATTCCCCACGCTTAAGGCTCGTGCGCAATACACTTTATTCTTATTAAGTGTTTTCAGAAAGTTTGAGATGAGAAGAGAAGACACAAGGGAAACTCTAAGGGGGACTAAGAGTCCTAAAGTTATCATGCATGGGTGACCTACGGTTAGTGAGGTTTGACGATAACCTAAGCTTAAATAAGAGAAAAGATGAGAGAAGGAAAGAGTAAGGGTGACCATGGATGATTATCCAGACCCTTAAAGAACTTACCTTAGTCCCTGCATAAAAGGTTAGTACGAAGCAGACATAAGTAATATTAAGGCAAATGAAAACCAAACAATGGCATGTAATAGTGATAACAATCCAAACATGAATTAAGGAGAAAAATGAACAACCCCAAGACAATGGCACAAGTGCCTTTCCAAACAAGGTAACCAGACGTGATCAGAAATAGGCATACAAGAAGATTTCACACAAAGAGCCATTAAACAAATAGTAAAACAATTTCTAAAATCACCAAATTAAATATAAATATTGCTCAACCAGAGACAAACAAGATACCAAAAACTCCTGTAAAAATACAAAGTGTTAGTCATTCAAACAATCATACAAAGTTCAGATGAGGAATATGACTTAATATGCAAACAAAGAGGACCAAAATGCAATATGAAATAATTTTAAAAATGATAGAAAAATATTTTAATGCATCTCATAATGTTATCTAACGAATGCAAAAAGAACGGATTGAAAATATTTTATGGATGCAGAGAAATAAAATAAATAGATTTAAGTATGCATGATATGAGTAATTCAAAAAGAAAATAAACTAAATAATTAATTTAGATGATAAAAATTAAAATTAAAATAAAAAATAAAATTTGGAAAATTTTATAAAATGATAAAAATGATGCATGAATTTTGTGGTGATTTTTAAATGCATATAATTATTTTTAATAATTATAAATGAAAACAAAATAACTAGATGAAATAAATAAATGAAAAATGCAAGGGGGGTGCGTAAGCAATATTCGTCACAAAAGGATTCACATGCACACGCATTTGGGCCTAACCAGGCGTGTGCGAATAGCAAACCTGCACGGCCCATGGAGATAACACAACATGCCATCAGATTTTTTTTTAAAAAAGGAACAATAAGAAAAATGAGTGTAACGAAAAAACATGTGGCCCTTCATTAATCGGTCACCCATACTTAAATCACAAAAGGACAAAAACCAAACACAAACCAATCAGATCACGCCACGTATCCATCTTCTCCATGCAGCCATGAAAACAAAACCAGAAGCAGCCCTAACACGCGATATATGCAGCGTGATCCATTCATCTTCAACATCAAATATCGATCTCAATTCTCAACCGAATCATGCGAAATAAAACACCAAAATGAAGTACGAAGAACAAGGATTAATGTCGTACCATTAGTTTTCCAAAACAGAGATTCAAACACAGAGATAAGTGGCTCTAAAGTCACGGGTACAAATATGGTTTCACCAATATTCAAACCATTCAACAAATTTAGATTCAAACATTTAGGCAAGACTAATCATTAAAATCATTCCAGACGCCATGAATACTCAATATTTCATACTTTAAAACCTTTTAATCTAAGCACGAGAGATGGATCAAGGGATTACCTAGTGGAGGTGAGTGAAACTTCTCCTTGGTCTGAAGCTTGCAGCTGTGTACCCAGCAAATGATCTCCTCTTTGATGACTCCAGTTGGGTAAACAAAAGCAAAGGTACCTTGTTGCGTGTTCAAAAGGAGTTCTATGAAACCCTTATGTTTTTTTCTCTCCAAATCCGGCCAACTCTCTTAGGGTTTTTTCGTGTCCTTTTTATTACATGAATTAAGGTTATTCTCTGGATATTATGGGCCTGAAATGTACTAAGTAACCCAGCTTATGAGAAAGGAAAGTTTTGATTCACTTTGATCACACAATTCCATGAAAGTTCAAATTCGTGCCCAACACTTTGAGTGCCCTTAGCTTGATAACCATCCCTCTATTTGGCACACTCTTGGACTCTTTGAATAGAGGGCCATTAGGACAACAACTTTGGTGTCCAAAAGAGATGCAAATTGGGCTTGGAAAATGGTGAACAATGACCAAGAAATCGTGTCCTCAAATCTGGCCAAATGACTTAGAAATAATTCCACTTTTTTCAAAATTCGCAAGGTAAAAATGATCAACTTTGGAGCACTATAACTTATCCAAAAATGATTCAAACAACATGATTCTTGTGCTCATTTTGAAGGGAAAACTTCATACTACAACTTTCATGTGGAAAATATTTGCAACTGAAGCCTTGATCATGGTGAAAACTATCTTTGAAAGTAGTTAAGAACTTACCCAAAATAGTAAGTTTCTAAAACCCTAAACTTCCTTTTTTAGTAACTTTTCCACATTCTTGATTTTTTCATGAATCCTTGAGCATTTCTTGATCAAATCTCATCCATGGACATATTTGAGATGAGGAACATGAATTTGATCTCAAAAAGTCAGGAGTTTACTTTTTTCTCTGCACAGTTGACTTTTCCCCAATTCTCCTGATTTTTAATCCATTGGCCAATTGAATCTCTCCTGAACCAAACTGATGGACAATCTTCCATTCCTAGATACTTAGGGACCCAAGGAATACCATGGAATCAAGTCTTGCCCAAAAAATCAGAAATAAACTGACTTTATAGCAAACCCTAGTTTTGGTACCCTCAGTCTATGAGGAAATAACACAGTCTCCAAATCCAAATTCCTCAGAATATGATGTGTATCCTCTCCAACAAAGATAAGATATGCCACTTGGTGATGATAAAAACTCAAGGAGCTTGCCCATTGGAGCAATAAACCCAAGAATCTCAAAACCCTAATCTATGCACTGGTTAGGAGAGAGTGATCCATTTGAAATCCCTTGCCACTTGTGAACTCTTGATGATGTGATAGACCAGATAGGACCTTCTTGAACTGCCTCAAATACCTTGACCCCATGCTAATGATATGCATACATGATAGTGCAAAAAATTAAATGAAACATAAGCCAGTTAGTAAAAAGTAAGGAGGGCAAATTTTGGGGTGCAACAGAGTCTATACGAGAAAGCAGCTGAGTCCTAGGGAAATCATGACAGGAGCAGAGTATTAGAGGGAAAATATGCTCGTACTGAAGAAAATCCATTTGAATTTGTGGATAAGATCAAAGAGGCACTAGAAGACAAAATTAGTACAATTGTACAACCATTACTCTGTGCAATGTGGCATAAAGGACAGTGCCGCTTGCACCCTGTTGTGGCAGTCTACAGCAGGACATTTTGTCTCCCAAAAATGTTCCCTTATACCTGATTCCTTGGAGGTTTAGCCAAAAGAATATTGAGGACATCGCTGATTTGATTATTGAGCTTAATGTGATATCCATAACATTGGCACATAATCCAAGTTTCCTCAAGAAACCCTAGATGAAGGTTATAAATAGGCCCTGCTTAATATTTGAAAAAGAGTTCACCATTCCAAGAATACTAGGCAGAGCATAATAGTGTGTGCCATTCCCCAAATTTTGACCACTAAGATTTCACATCATTGTGAGAATCATCATCATAATGTGGATGTACCATCATTTCCTCATCAATCTCCTCAGGAATTGTTGAGCATTCACTACAATCAAAGATTAGGGTTTCAACCCTTCTCAAAGGTTTTAGACAAGGGATCAATCAAGAAAAGACTTGATTTTCAACTTGTCTAACCCTTCAAAACATCCATGAAGGATCAAGGGATCTCCCATATCAAAAATTATGCATAGTCATGCAACATTCAAAGAGGATCAAGCCTCAAGATAGCCAGTGTCACCAAATTAAGGTTTTGGTCGACTAGAGCCTCCAAATGAAAATTTTCATCTGGACATGTGCCCATACCTCCACATATGGTCCAATAAGCTGAAACGAATATCAAGAGTCCATCCACAATGGCAAAGCCACCTTGAGAGACCATCTATCAAAAAGTCAGGAATTAGGGTTTTGACCTAATTCAACCCTTGATCAAACTTATGAAGCAAAACATGACTTGATGCTTCAAGATGAACTTCCAAGACCTCAATTACATCACACTGACATGTCTACAAGGTTTGATTAACTCAAAGAGCTCAAATCATAGGCCACAAGAGCTCATAACCATATGATCACAAATTAGGGTTTCTTGATGAAAAAGTCAACCCTATCATTGACTGTTGACTTACCCTTGTTATCAAACCTTGGGGGAGGGTCCAAGACATATTAAAATATCCTTAGAGGCCATCCATGAAGTTTAATTAGGCCCAATGATTGATTTCACAAAAGAATCACAAAATCAAAGTTTCATTTGCTGAAAAAGTCAACTGTACAAAAACCCAAGTTTGACTTTTTGAAATTTTGGTCAACCAAGGTTCCCCTAACCCTAAAATCATGTTAATGTGTGATTTGAATCATCATTCATCAAGAAAAATCAAAGAAAGTAAGCTAACTTGTAAAAGGGGTAACCATAAAAAACTTAGAAATTTTCTAAGTTATGGAACAAAGTGGCTAGGGTACCAACTTCCAAGGATCATAAATTGAGATCCAAGCAACCATTTTGGGTGATCCAAAGCTGGATTTGTAGTTCTTGCTACACTCTACAAAAGCTTCAACTACATCAAGCCTCAATTCCTCATGAATTTTAAGTTATGGAGTGATCAAAATGGCAAAAAAATGAAAACAACACTTTTTCCAACACTTGGTGAAATTTTCACTAAGTCAGAATTTGCCTCATTTTTTCCAAAATGTTGAGGAAATTGTCAACTAAGTCAGAATTTGGACATCACATTAAAGTAGGATACGTTAGCTTTCCAAATTGTCCAAGAACACCAACAAATTCCATTTGTGCTAAGAGTTATAGATCTCCAAAGTTGCCTTGTTGCAAACTGTCTCCATGACAGTTCTAGGCCGAATTTGTGCAAACTTGTGCCCCACGATTCCTTGGGCCAATTTTGGACACCTTGATCATTGAAATTGTGATCAATTACAACACAAGTGGATAGGGGATCTGATCCACAACACAAAATGCCAAAGACTTGGTCTTCCATGTGCAAATTCATCATGACATGAACCTTGATTTTCAATTTTGTCATGGAGCATTCAAAGAGTGCATAGAGCTGGCATGTATCAGTCCACAATCAACCAAATGAGTCAAGCCTTATCCCTGCAATAGAAGACCATAGGCCCGTGTGTAGCGAGTGATTTTTGGATGTGGTTGTGAAGCACGATCGCTCTGGTACTACAGCTCGATTCATTTTTTATCCTATTAGAGCTGATGAAGGAAGGGAAATAGACGTCTCCAATTAACCCTGCTTGCATACTGAGGTTAAACAGTCAAAACTGTTGGTTTACAGATGCTACAAAGATTCGGGGTCTCTCCTAGGTTATTTTTTTGAAAAGGGGTGCTTTAGGCTATCGGTTAGGATGTTAAGACAGATATATGAAAGTATGGAATTTTGGGTTTTTGTTTAGTGTGCTCGCTAAGATTTTTCTGTCAATCTTATGCCTACGTATTCCCATTTTTTCCAAAATAGGGAAATCAGAGCGATCGTAGTTCCTCCTATTCTATGGGAGGAAATGGTGTTTTGGTGTCTTGTTCAAAGCCCAAGACGTGAAGCTAAAGGTGGTTTGTATCTTGTTTAAAGCCCAAGATATGAAGCTAAAGGTTTGACTTTAGAGAGAATTTGTCATCTGTAAAAAGGGGTTTGTCCGTCACAACTGTTTATAAAGGAGAATTACTTTAACCGGGATTTGTGAATCCGGCAATGCCATAATTTCCTTTATAGGGGATTTCCAACCTGAAGGGGAAGACTTTAACTCAGTTTAGAGCAATACCATCTTTCCTTAGGAATTTCTCATGCTAAAAGAGGGATAGTGGCATGGATGTAGATGATCCAGAGGCTTGCCGCTTACAGCGATTAGATGAAGGGGAAGGAGTTGTGGATGTTTATGTACTGAGAACGAGGCACAACTTTGATGCTAAAAGATTGATTGGATCAACCAATGGTTTTCTTATATAAAGCCTAAGAGGAGGCTAATAAGTGTCTCGTACAAAGCCCGAGAGAGAGGCTAAAAGGTTTTGACTCGACGATGGAGTCTTTTGGTATCTCGTATAAAGCCCGAGATGGAGGTTATTTGACTCAACAAGAGAGTTTTTTGTATCTCGTACGAAGCCCAAGATGGAGGCTAAAAGGGAGTTGACTCAACAAGAGAGTCTTTTATGGTATCTCGTACGAAGCCCGAGATGGAGGCTAAAGGTTTTATACTCAACAAGGGAGTGATTTATGTTTTGTACAAAGCCCAAGACGGAGGCTATTGTTAGCTCCGCTGGGGAGAATCATTGTACAAAGCCCAAGAGGAGGCTATTGTGACTGTTTCAGTTGATTGACAGGTCCAGTATGCTGATTTAAAGAGAAAATCAGTTCTTATATGAGTAATGTTGTACTCAAGGATTTGATTCGAGGATCAGGGTTATTTCCTGTTCTTTAGGAAATGGGAATCCAAAGGGTATTGAGACTGTTCGAGTCCATGGGGTTCCTTCCTAATCTTGAAGGGTGCTTGAGAATATCTTGGAGACTCAAGAAAATTAGACTGTCCAAGTCTAGAGTGTCATCTTTTGTACTATGCTTTGAGAAACAGTAGTAGACTCTTGGAAAGACTGCTCTATTAAGATGACTGAATTTTGTTCCTATACCTCTAGGAGGTCGTCGGGACAATTTGTACGAAGCCCAAGAGGAGGCTGGAAACTTTTAAGAAGTCGAGTGGTCCTTGTATGAAGCCCAAGAGGAGGCTATCATTCCTGGAGGAAGAAATCATTTATACGAAGCCTAAGAGGAGGCTGTGAATACTTCTAAGAAGCCGATGGGTCCTTGTACAACGCCCAAGAGGAGGCGGGGATGCTTTTAGGAAGCCTGTGGGTCCTTGAACAATGCCTAAGAGGAGGCCGATGCTTTTAAGAAGCCGATGGGTCCCCAAACCCCGAGAAATTCAAGACATGCCATTCACGAGGAATAGATCAAGCCAGGAAAGCTCGAGAATCTGGAAGAAACTCAAGAGATGCCATTCACGGAGAAAAGATCATCTCTGGGGAATAGAGTTTCTTGACAAGTGCTTTTAAGAAGTCGATGGGTCCCCAAACCCCGAGAAATTCAAGACAGGCCATTCATAAGGAATAGATAAAGCCAGGAAAGTCCGAGAATTTGGAAGAAACTCAAGAGATGCCATTCACGGAGAAAAGATCATCCCTGGGGAGTAGAGTTTCTTTGACAACTTCTACGAGTGACAGTCTATGAAAGGGTTCACCGAGAATGCTGCCTTTCATGTCTCCATATTGTTTAACCCCAAGAGGAGGGAAGACTGTGTCTGGTAATCCTATGGGGATCTAGTTTTGACTATTTAAGAGTGATCAACGGGCTTAATGCTAGACGTAGTTGCCGGGGAAACTCTAAATATCTATACTATTATTACACAGTTGATATGAGTTTATGAAAGAAGACTTACAGTGAAACAGCCCCACAATACATTTATATGTATATGAAAGCGGTAAATGAAAGCGTGTAAACACTTACTCGGTTGTAGAGCTTCCATGTTGTTTGGTTAGTTGTTCAACAAAGAAAGATTGAAAAACAACAGTATATTCAAAATCAAAGGAGAAAGTACTTTGAAAAAGAAAGATTTTGGGGCTTACAGCTCAAGGAGAGGCCCAGGGTTTTACCAGTGAGTGCACTGTTGTTTTGTACAGAGGGACTTATACAAGTGACTGAGCCCCAAAGAATGGTTTTTTGTACAAAGGGATGGGTCTTACACTCTCTCAAGAGGCCCAAAAGGTTTAAAGAAAAAGAGTGGGGCTTATAACACGAGGGTAGGCCCAAAGTTTATTTTTCCGTTTGAAATGGCGATCGCACCGAGATTTTCTTTTAACGCGAAGGGGCTTATACAATATCTGAGGCCCAAAATGTTTTGGTTAAAAGGGGATTGGGTCTTACACTCTAATAGAGGCCCAAGTGAGTTTTAAGAAAAGAAGTGGGTCTTACTACTCGAGGGTAGGCCCAAGGTTTTTTGTTTTGAAAAGGCGACGATCGCGCCATTTGTTTTTTACGGTATCGGGACTTATACAATATACTGAGGCCCAAAAATGATATGGTCAAAAAAAGGATTGGGTCTTACACTCTATTAGAGGCCCAAGTGTTTGAAAAAGTTTTATGATGGTGAAAATCGAAGAAATCCTAATTTTATCATTTTAAAAGTAAATTCTTAAAAGAAAATCAATACAAAATGATAAAAATACCAAATAAGCAACTTGTGATTTTTGGTTGGGGTTTGAAAAATGATGTTTTAATCACAAGATGAAATAAAATTCATTTGGTCTTGATTTTCAATATGAGAATTCACTTTTAAAATGTTTTAAAAACATTAAAAAGGAATTTATTCACAAAAATACTAATTATATTAAATAAATAATATAAAACTAAATTTTTTGTGGAATAAAATATTTTGGAGTATGAATAAGAAGTGTGTAAAATAGAATTGGAAAATGATGATTTTTGCTATGTAAAAGAATTGGTTGAGTTATGAAGATAAAGTAAGAAAAAGAGGAAAGATGTCACAACATCACATTCGACATCTCTTTTAGTTTTCAACATCTTTGCTATCAAACTTCAAACATTCATAACTCTCTCAATTTTTAACGAAATTAAAATCCATAAGAACCTATCTTGACCAATTTTTTGCAAGGAATCCAATGATATCACTCATACATACTGAAACTCAATGTACAGCACACACAAGGCAAAAAACCAGATATGCACCTTAAGTTTAAAACAACATAAACTCCACATATAAACATGTTAAAGTACAAACAGTAGGAGGATCATAACATACACATTAAGGACTACATTTTTGCTTCAAGAATTGTTCAATATGATGCATGTATGTGGACAACAAAGGAAAGCATGATTCAAAGAATTCAATTTGTGAATTTTACCTCTTTTTTTGGAGATTTTGTGCAACCTACCAAGTGCTTTGTTCCATAAATGATTTGATGCTTTGGACACCCTCAAATGACCTCTTGGATGCTTTTAGGATGATTGGAATCAGCTGGTACCTGCAAAAACACAAGCTGTCTCTTTCTTGCAAAAGGGGTTAAAAGTGACCAAAATAGCAACTCTCTCAAATGGTGTTTTAGATGGGGGGAACCATTTGGGACAGTTCAAGGATGATATTTGGAGTGTGTTTGAGGTTTTATCTGGTTTGGAAGGTGACTGAATCAAGACATGGCTTGAAAAATGCAAAAAAGTCCAATTTTGAGGTTTTGAGAGGTGACTTTGTGATGTTGTGATTACAGGTCACTTTTGATAGTTTGGACATCTTACATATTATATATGTGAGGTGTGTGTGTGATTAGTTTGAGTGGAATTGCTCTCTAACTCAAAAACTTAGAATTACTTGCTTTGGAAGGCAAATTTGAGGTGAAAGAAGAGATTTTGAGGAAAGCATTTGTTTGATGGCTTTGGTGTACTCAAACTGAGCACAAATGAGCTCTATTTATAGTAGAGCAAGTTTGTTTTGGGATCCACAGTGAATGGCAACTGCAGTAGAGGTTTGGCCAATGTTGTCCAATGAAAATCCAAGTCTCCTCTAGCCATTGACTAGAGGTTAGGGCACAGGCTGCTGGTTCCCTAGTTGTTGGAGGAATCTTGACTGAATTCAGTTGCAAATGTTTCAGTACATGCCACCTCTAAGCATCCATTAAATGCTTCAATCCAAAATTGGAGTTTTGTCCCTCTTTTAGGCATTTCTAGGTTTGGCATGCTACTTCTTGTTCCAAGGACTTTGGAGGCTTGGCTCAGTGATTGTCCCCTTTAGATTTGATCCTCAGATGTGTTCAAAATGATGACAAGGCTTAAAAATTCGTGTGGCACAAGAAATGTGCAAATCTGCCCCAAAAAAAATCAGCTCGAGCAAGGCCTGTTGTGAGGTTCATAACTCCTTGCTCAAGTTGAATTAATGGGAGTTCTTATACATTTTGGAAAGCCCTAATGACATACTTTAACTTTGATGTTTGACTTTGGTCTTGGTTCAGGTTGCAAAGTCATCGAAAATTATCTTGAACTTGTGTAGTCAAATCTGTCCTAAAAGCTGTCGTGAAAATTCTGCTTTATCAATGCTTTTTACAAAAATCATATCTCCTTGCTTGAGTATGCTACAAGGACGTTCTAGGACTTTCTGGGAAGCTGAGATGATGTACTTCAACTTTCATGTTTGACCCCAGACCTGGTTCAACTTGGATCATGGAGAAAAACATCCTTGAAGTTGGGACATTCTTGTTGAAAAATATTAATGATGTCCTATGCAATGTCAGAACATTGGACATTAAGAATTCCCAACTTTGATCACTTATATCTTTCAATCCTTATGATATTTTGAGTTGATTCCTTCTACAATGTTGAAGTATCAAATACCCTCTTTAAAAGTAGCTCTTACTCAAAATCAATGGATGCTTGGATCAATAGTTACAACCTTGAAAAGTTGTGCACTTGAACATGATTTTAACTTAGAAAAAATTTCTAAGTTTCTTTCAATTTGATAAATTTTGCAATTTTGCATGATTTCTTGATTTAAATTTGATCAAATTAAATCATCCATCATATTTTCTTGAATAATGGCTTGTGAAGCTCATAGTTGACCAAAAAGTCAAACTTTGACTTTCTACGTCAGTTGACTTTGTATTAGATGAACTTGAGGCTTGATCCACTTGAAATGTTACACTCTTGTGCTTAATTCTTGATGTGGGAGTCCTCTTGATCCTTTGTGGATGTTTAAGAGGTTAGACAAGTTGAAGATCATGTCATTCCTTGATTGATCATTTGTCTAAAGGCTCTGAGAGGGTTTGAAACCCTAGTTTGATTGTAGTGAATGCTCACCCATCTTTGGGGAGACTAATGAGGTACAAAGGTACATCCATATTGTGCTGATGATTTGCACCATGAAGGGAAATCTTAGTGGTCAAAATTTGGGGTATGACAGATGCCCCTATTTAATCTTCTTGGACACGAAGGTGGGAATTGCGAAGGTATTCGGGCATTCGGGGTGCAAGAGTATTAAATATCAGAATATCCAAAATTTTGATGGCGTCTATGAATGGTAGTTCACACATTCATCTTCTTTTGCTAAGAAATGATACTTAGAAAAGGTAAAACCTCCCCTCGATCCTGGTCTTCAGCCAAGGAACTGGTCTCAGTTTTCTTTTGAAATGAACTTCCCCTCGATCCTGGTTTCCTACCAAGGAACTGGTCTTAGTTTCTGATTTAAACTTCCCCTCGATGCTGGTTTCCTACCAAGGAACTGGTCTTAGTTTTTGATTTAAACTTCCCCTCGATCCCGGTTTCCTACCAAGGAACTGGTCTTAGTTTCTTTTGTCAATAAACTTTATTGACAAGGGACGCTATGTGTAGCGGTTTTCCTCAAACTTCTCGCCGAATTTTCCTGGGGAGATGCCATTCGATGGAAAAAGTTTTGATGCCAGACTTGCTGGGGAACCCAGTCGTCAGAGTTGTAGAGGTGTACAAACTTCTTTGTTGGAGATGCCATTTGTTGACTCTATTTGGGGAATGCGAGTCCCTTGAGAGACTTCCTTTACGCTTGGGGATATTACATCATACTTTTCTCGGGATCTTCCCGGAGAAATCCCATATGATGGGATCCAATTTTGAGGTGCCGATGACCTTTTCATCGGTGGTTCTTTCGGAGAAAAACTGCCGTATTGCCAAAGCTCTGATTAAGGGGCTTTCTCTAGGGATTTTCCTTAATCCGGGAAAGAAAAAATATCATCTTCAATGGCGAAGAGTGACGCTGACTGAAGGTTCCTCTGGTTTTTTAGAGGTCCAAGTTATCAAAGTGATCCAGGACCTATCTTCAATTCAAAAATAACTGGAGGCGATATTGTTCAGATGATTCACTTCCTGACGAGGAAAGAATCGACAACTCGATTGAGAGGACTTTTATCACTAGGGGATAAGACCGGCTAGAGTGATAGTGATGCAATATGAATGCGAATGCAAGTAAAATGCATGATGTATGTATGTATATGCTGACAAAGACTTGACACAACACACAGACTGACGGATGAACACGACTGGATACTCGGCAAGGAATCACTTGGTTCAAGATAGCAATCATGCCTTGCTTAGGAGAAATATTCCCTGCGGGGAATACCATTAATCGGGCTTAGGAGATAAGGACTCTGCCGAAGATGTCAGATGGATTAGTCGTATCTGACACTGTTGATCCTTCATTCAGGCGCACTGGCGTAGAAGGAGGACTTTGATTCTGCACTTTGAGATTCGCTTACTTCTGGAGAAGCGGTTGATGTTCAACAGTCAAAAGAAATTGCCATCTTTATTTTAAAGCAGAAAAAGTTTTACAAGTAAATTCATTTTTGTTTTATTTCAAGAATCGTTGAGCATGTTAAAATGTCATTTTGTAAAGCTAAAACAAATGAGAATTACAAACAAAAGCACAAGGGCTCAAATTTTATTGATAAGATGGAGATCAGCTAAACGCGTGATTCCAAAGAGTATATACAAAGTTATAAAATGGTAATTTACAGGGAAAAGGGCTACGTTGAAACATAACGACCACTATCCTTCTACCAACTTTGAATTCGGGACATCCTGAGCTTCTGTCGAAGATGACCTTGACTGGAGTTTTCCTCCGATGGATGGTGTAACTGCTGCTGAGGGACTTGCCTCTATTGAACATAGTTACTTGCCATTATCCCTAATTTTTTCCTGGATTGTACTTTGATGTTTCCAATCCACCGGGATGATTTTTTTTTATTTTGTCTCTAACTTTTGCCTGGACCGCCCTTTCAGGTTTTCAGTCCACCGAGACGTTTTTTTTTTAGTTTAGGCGAAGTATTTGTTGACTACATCAACATTTGTGGGGTAGGCAAATTCCTCTCCGTCCATGGTTACAAGTCTCAAGGCTCCGCCTGAGAAAGCTTTCTTGACCACATAGGGGCCATCATAGTTCGGAGTCCATTTGCCCCCAGAATCAGTGAGAAATGATTGTATCTTCTTGAGCACGAGGTCTCCTTTTCTGAAGACGTGAGGTCGGACCTTTTTTTCAAACGTCCTCTTCATTCTCTGTTGATACAGCTGACCGTGGCATAGTGCCGTGATTCTCTTCTCTTCGATCAGATTGAGTTCGTCGTGTCGATTTTGACACCATTCAGCTTCTGTGAGCTTAGCTTCCATCAATACCCGAATTGATGGGATCTCTACCTCTATGGGGAGCACCGCCTCCATGCCTTATACTAGAGAGAAAGGGGTTGCCCCTGTTGAAGTACGGACAGATGTTCGATAACCGTGAAGAGCAAAGGGTAGCATCTCGTGCCAATCTTTGTAGGTTACAACCATCTTTTGAACAATCCTCTTGATGTTCTTGTTAGCCGCTTCTACCGCTCCGTTCATATTTGGTCGGTAGGGAGATGAGTTATGGTGTTCAATCTTGAACTCTGCGCACAACTCTTTTATCATCTTATTATTCAAGTTAGATCCATTATTCGTAATGATCTGGATCAGAACACCATAACGACAGATGATATTGTTTTTGATAAATCGGACCACCACTTGTCGGGTTACATTAGCGTATGACGCTGCTTCGACCCACTTGGTGAAATAGTCAATGGCTACCAGGATGAACCGATGTCCGTTTGAAGCCTTAGGCTCAATCGTGCCAATCATGTTGATTCCCTATATGGAAAAAGGCCATGGGGAAGAGAGAACTTTGAGACGCGTTGGCGGTACATGGATTTTGTCGGAGTATATCTGACACTTGTGACACTTCCTCATGTACTTGTAGCAATCGGATTCCATGGTCAACCAATAGTACCCTACTCTTAGAATCTTTCTCGCCATTGTGTGTCCATTGGCATGAGTGCCGAAGGATCCTTCGAGAATTTCTTTCATCAGCATGTCTGCTTCTGGTCTGTCTACGCATCGGAGCAAAACCATGTCAAAATTTCTCTTATAGAGAGTATAACCGCTCAGGAAGAAGCTGCTTGCTAGTCTTCTGAGGGTTTTTCTGTCCTTCCTTAGTGCCCCAGGTGGGTACTCTTGCTTTTGAAGGAAGCATTTGATATCGTGATACCAAGGTTTGTCGTCTATGGCTGCTTCGATCGTGAAGATGTAAGCGGGCCTTTCAAGGCGCATTATGTCGATCTTAGGTAAGTCATTCCATTGACCTACACTAATTATGGAAGAGAGTGTGGCTAATGCATCAGCCACGTGATTCTCATCACGAGGGATGTGATGAAACTCAATTCTGTTGAAGAAGGGTAACAACCTTCTTGCATAATATTTGTAAGGAATCAATCCTGATTGGTATGTGTTCCAATCTCCTTTTATCTGATTGATAACCAAGGCTGAGTCGCCGTATACGTCCAAGTTTTTGATCCTTAAATCAATCGCTTCTTTGAGACCCATAATACAAGCTTCGTATTCGGCCTCGTTGTTTGTACATTTGAACGTAAGTCGAGCAGTGAAAGGAATATGGGTACCCTGAGGGGTAATAATTATTGCCCCAATTCCATTTCCATAATGATTAACTGCTCCGTCAAAGATAAGTCCCCACTGGAAACCTGGTTCTGGCCCTTCACTGGGTAGCGGTTCATCACAATCTTTCATTTTCAAATACATGACATCTTCGTCTGGGAAGTCAAACCCGATTGATTCTTGATTGTCAATCGGTTGATGAGCCAAATGATCGGCTAAAATACTTCCTTTAACTGCTTTCTAAGCGTGGTACTCTATGTCATATTCTGATAGCAACATCTGCCAACGGGCAATCCTTCCCGTAAGAGCAGGTTTTTCGAAGACGTACTTGATTGGATCCATTTCGGAGATTAACCAAGTAGTGTGATGAATCATGTACTGATGTAAACGTTTGGCTGCCCAGGCCAAAGCACAACAAGTTTTCTCAAGCATCGTGTACCGAGTCTCGCAGTCGGTGAACTTCTTGCTTAGATAGTAAATGGCAGACTCTTTCCTTTTGGTTTCGTCTTGTTGGCCAAGTACACGCCCCATTGAGTCTTCCAAGACTGTGAGGTAGATGATCAGTGGTCTTCCTTCCACTGGAGGTGATAGAATCGGAGGATTCAACAGATATTCCTTAATACTGTCGAAGGCGGTTTGGCAATCTTCTGTCCAAATGCAGTCCTGGTTCTTTTTAAGTAATTTGAAAATCGGTGTACATGTCGCGGTCATGAGGAATATGAATCTGGAGATGTAATTCAAACGTCCCAGGAATCCTCTGACTTATTTTTTAGTTTTCGGAGAAGGCATTTCTTGAATGGCCTTGACCTTGTCAGGATCAACCTTAATTCCTTTCTGGCTGACGATGAACCCTAGCAGTTTCCCTGAACGAACACCGAACGTGCATTTATTAGGATTCAAATGGAGTGTGTATTTTCTCAACCGCTCAAATAGTTTTGACAGGTGGGTCACATGCTCCTCTTCTGTTCTAGATTTAGCAATCATATCATCGACTTATACCTTGATTTCTTTGTGTATCATGTCATGAAACAGAGTAGTCATGGCCCTTTGATAGGTTGCCCCGGCGTTCTTCAAACCGAACGACATTACCTTGTAACAAAAGGTACCCCATGGGGTAATGAACGAAGTTTTCTCCATGTCTTTGGGCGCCATTTTGATCTGGTTATAGCCCGAGAATCCATCCATGAAGGAGAAAATTTTGAACTTTGCTGTACTGTCAACCAGCACGTCAATGTGTGGTAAAGGAAAGTCGTCCTTTGGACTAGCCTTGTTTAGATCTCTGTAATCAACACACATTCTGACCTTTCCGTCCTTTTTGGGAACGGGTACGATATTGGCTAACCATTGAGGATATTCTGATGTGGCGAGGAAACCCGCGTCAATCTATTTCTGTACCTCCTCTTTGATTTTGATGGCCATGTCCGGATGAGTGCGTCTCAACCTTTGCTTTACTGGCGGACATTCCGATCTCAACGGTAAATGATGTTCCACGACTCTGGTATCCAACCCTTGCATATCCTGATAGGACCAATCAAATACATCGGGGAATTCTTTGAGAAGCTTTATCAAACTCTCTTTGGCAGTTGGACCGAGCAGTGCCCTAATCCTGATTTGTTTTCTCTCCTTTTCTGAACCCAAGTTTACCATTTCCAACGGCTCTTTGTGAGGTTCAATGAATATTTCCTCTTGTCTGAGTAATTGGGAGATCTCTTCTGGAATTTCGTTGTCAACTTCTTCTTCAGCCCCAAATACCGGGAACTCAAAGTCGGGAGAAGGCATCGGATCGTATGTTTCAACGGGGTTTAAAACAACCAATCTGCATGACGTGATGATTTGTGTTTAGAAGAGATAGAGAAAATGCAAAAGTGTGTGCAGTGTATTTTTTTTTACTGCTTGTTTTTATTATTGAATTGTTTTTTAGGATTACCATTTTCTGAGAAAAACGAAAAGAGAAAACAATAATTAATGAATGACGTTATTTTATTAATGAACAATTCGACTCTTGAAACTACAGCCCTATAAAACAAAACTCTGTCGCTTTGGACGAAGCGAAGAGGGAAAATTTACAGAAAACGAGCCCTATCAAAACATCCGTTTCACCTGGGCAGAGTGAAAGGTTAAAGATGGAAATTACTTTGACTTATGAACAATCTTCGAAACATCGACAGCAACCCATTGGCGGCGAACTCCTCGGTGAATCACAAAGTCTGGTACTTTCCTTGATTTGTCTTCAGAAATGACGCTGATTTCTGGTGGAGCAGGATCATTGGAATCTGTCTCCCAGGCAAAATTGTCGTAGGAGGACTCCTCAGTTGTATTTTCCATAGCATTTGTGCTCTCAGTTGTATCTCCCCATCCAGTTGGCTGGATATCTTCGAGCTTGATACGAGAGCTTTCGGGAGCGGTGTACTTGACCATATAGTCGTATTTTCCACTCGGTTGTCCCAAGGTGTCCCACACTTCTTTCGAACTGGAGGAGTCATCCCTCTCGATGACGTTGACCTCGGGAAAATCATAGTTGATGAATTCAAGTCCTGCAAACGTTGCAAATCCATCGTCATGTTGAGTAGTTTCTGAATGACCTGAGTGTTGATCCCATGACATGGTGGGGACATAGGTATTCTGTTCAATGATACTCAGCTGAGTTTCATTACTCGACTGACTTTCTGGCCCCAAGTCTCCTGGGTAAGGTTGCCACATCGGCAGACCATCCATCGGGCCATAGTAATTGCGGTCAAAGTTGTCTTTCATCAGAGTGTCCTCCTATAATGAATTTGTCGGAGCACGACATCCTTCCGGATCACAACCTCCGTATATCATTTCGACATCTGACTGTGGTATAAATCTCGAACTCTGTGCGGGATAGCAAAATGGCGTAGGCACCTCTTCCTGAGACATATAAACGTCCTCGTTAAGATAGGACTTCCATCCTTCATCCATGTCGGAGGAATCCTCCTCATTGATAGCATGGACTATATGAGACACTGGGTGAAGGAAACCTCCACTGTGGAAGAAGTTCTGAATGGGATGAAGACTTTCATCGTTAGCAGCTATCCGGGTATAGGTTGCAGAAAAACCAAGACCCTTCTTTGTTGTATTGCTAGTAGGAATGACAAGCTGTCCCCATCCTGTTGTATCGGTACTCTTGACTGCTTTAATAGCATCTTTGTATGAGGAAATCGAAGTTCCTCCTCCGGATTGTTCGTGCGTGTGTAACGAAAGCGCTTGGAATTGGGTTCCGATTATCCCTTCTGGTTCCACATAAGTGGATGATGATAAATTGCTGACGAGCAAGGCCTGTTCCCCACAGACTGTGATGAGTTGGCCGTTCTGGACGAACTTTAGCTTTTGGTGGAGGGTTGAAGTGACCGCTCCATCCTGATGTATCCAAGGTCTTCCTAATAAACAATTGTACATTGCCTGGATGTCCATGACCTGGAAAGTAACTTGGAAAGTGTGAGGACCAATAGTTATGGGAAGGTCAACTTCGCCGATAACCTTTTTTCTTGATCCGTCGAACGCTTTGACGACGACCTCACTGTGAGGGATACCCTTCTAGCTTTCTTCTTTTAATGATGTCAACAAATGCATTAGATTGTAATTTGAGCGGTATCACTTTACGTGTCGGTCATGTCCGTGTTGGTCGTGTGTCTAGATGTATAAGATCTTATTCTTTCCAAAAATATATGTCCACAAATGATCTAATAGTGTCTAGCATGTATGTCTGACTCTGGTCTGGTGAAAAACGATTCAAAAAAATTGAATTTTCTTGAAAAATCTGCCTTATGCGTCGACCTCAGCAATCATGCGCTGACCTCAAAAAGGTCATGCGCTTACCCGTGGGTGATAACTCAAAAATTGACCTTTTATGCGTCGACGCATAAAGTCCACAGGTCGACGCATGACTTTGTTTTTTGCCCTTTCCACTTAACTTCATTTCTGTTACTTTCTGTTATTTCTTTTGGTCATATTTTCATATATAAATAGTTTTGGGTCTTCATTTTTCATAGAACAAGAAACGTGAAAAATATATGTCAGTTCTCTCTTCATTTCATCTTCTTCATTATGCAAACAAACAATCACACATAATCATCTTTGTTTGTGTCGCCCATTGTTAGAAGTGATAACGTTCAGAATTTAGGAAGTGTGATCTTCATCTTCTGGGTTGAGAGTTTGGCAGGTGTTTCTTGAATCAAATCAGTTGGGTTTGTCCTCCAATAATCGAGGAGATTGTGGGGGTTTTTGCACAACTGTTATTTCTACAGGGATTCGGTTGGGCGAAGGTAACCAGAAATTGGCGCAACTATTTCGGTTTAGTAGCTGTAATCAGAGGATCGTAGAAGAAGGTTTGGGTTCGAATTCTTGGAAGATTTCAATTGACCGAGTGAAGGTAACTGAAGAACGAAGTTTTCTTTCGGTTTAGTTGCGTGGGACGGTAATTGAATCAACCAAATTCGGAGCACTTGATTCATCTTGAATCAAGGGAAGAGAAAATTCTGCATCAACGATCGAAGACGTTCGGGGTTTGTATGTTCATAGTTTTCTCTTGTAACAAACAATTTGCAACAGCAACATATATATATATCTCAATTCCTTTTACGGAGTTGGGGGCGGACGTACCCAAAGCGAGGACGATTGGGGAACTGCCTAATCAAATCTCGGGTGTTCTCTTTCTTTCCCTTAACTCTTTTACATTTCAGTAGTGTTCGATTTCGTAACGTTGCAAACTATCGTAATTTCTGTCGTGGAATAATTGTACGCTGATAAACTGTTTTTGGTTAAATCAATACAATTCGTTGAATTGTGTTCTGGAGCAGCTGCACATTATTCTCCATAGAAATTCTGCACATAGTGTGTTTACGCACACTACGTGTTTGATAATTTGTTTTCAAGCAAAATTCGAACACAGTGCTTTTAATTGTTTATCAATTAACCTCATTGGATTGGAATAAACATCAAGCAAGTGATTAATCTGTTGTCTGCGTTTGTAAGTGAAATATTCAGAACTGAATTTTTCTCCTTCATACTCATCCAAAATATATTCGTGCATATCCGATCCTTTTGGTAGAAGGTTCGTTGTAGACGATTTATCCAGCAGCGGCTTCCGTTAAACAGAATTTTTTAAAACAGGATTTTGTAGTCCATTTGCGTGTAAAACTCAAGGGATCTATTTAACCCCCCCCCCCCCTTTCTAGATCCATAGCCATCGTCTAACAAGTGGTATCACGAGCTCCGGTTCATTCTGGTGCTTCGGTAAAACTTCTTGGATCATGGCGAACGAACCTAAGGGGGCTTATAATAGAGCTCCAGTTTTTACAGGTGAAAACTACAGCTACTGGAAGGATTATATGCTCGTTCATATTAATTCCTTAGATCGGAAGGTTTGGAACGTTATTTTAAACGGTCCCATGGCAATTACTATGACTAACGCGGAAGGCGTTGTCGTTCCTAAACCCGAAGCTCAATGGAATGAGGAGGACGAGAAAAAGTACAGTTATGATTGGAAGGCTCGTAATATGATCATCTCCTCCTTGGGAGTTGACGAGTATTATAGAGTCTCTCATTGTGAAACGGCCAAAGCCATGTGGGATGCTTTACAAGTAGCTCACGAAGGCACAAATGATGTTAAGTTGGCTCGTATTAATACACTTACGCAAGAGTTTGATTTGTTTTACATGAAGCAAGGGGAAACCATTGCGGATATGCAAAAATGATTCACTCACATTATCAACAAATTGCATGTCCTTGGTAAACCAATTCCAAATGAGGTTTCTACTAATAAAATTCTGAGGTGTCTTAGCAGGGAATGGCAACCAAAGGTTACCGCTATCAAGGAGGCCAATGATCTTGCTACATTAGACCTCACAACACTCTTTGGTAAACTCGATGAGCATGAGCAAGTGCTCATTAGCTTGGATAAGTATGAGAAGAGTATAAAGAAAGAGAAGGCAAAAGATACGAAAAAGAAGTCGATAGCTCTTAAGGCTTTCTTGTTCAAAGTCCACACATCAAGAGCTAAGTGATGATGAAGCCAAAGATGACAAGGATGAAGAATCCGGTGATGATATGAGCTTATTTGTGAAGAGATACAATAGATACATTCGCAAGAATGATATTCAGCACTCGGACAGAAATCTTGTCAAGTTCCGGAAGCAATCTAGAAGTGAAGGAAATAAAAATGGCAAAGTAAAGGGGACGTGCTACAATTGTGGAAAATCTGGGCACTACAAGCCGGATTGTCCATCCCTAAAGAAAGACAAAGATAAGGATAAAGACAAGAGTCGCTCAAACAAAAAGTCCAACAAGTCTCGACGAGCGTACATCGCTTGGGAAAGCGATAGCGAGTCGGAGAAAGATGACTCCTCAAGTGACGAAAGTGAATCCGTCAACCTTTGTCTCATGGCACGTCACAACAAAGGAAAAGAGGTAAAACACTCTAAATATGAAAACTGTCAAAATATGTCTCATGCTGAATTGAAAAGAGTTTTTGACACATTACACCATGAAGCTAAGGAAGCATTTCAACGCTTAGCTTCGAATAAAAGGATTTTTTCCTATTTGGAGAAAAAGGTTTCTGATTCCCAAAAGGAATTGGAAGATCTTAAAAACTCTATGGTGAATGTATCAAAAACTAATATCGATGAGGATGAATATACATGGTTTGACCTTGGGGGCTATGGTACTTGTCACATTTGGCAAAAAGAGGTGAGAACCCTCAAAGCCAAGTTAGACAAGGCTCTCAAGCCTAAGATTACGTTTGCTATTGATCGATCACATTATCGTGAAACAATGAATAATCCGTATAAAAAATACACGTATGTGATTCGAGATAGTGATAACAAAGGTAAACTCCAAACAAATCGTGATTGCTTATATTGTTGTAAGCCCGGTCATACTATTGCTAAGTGCCGCTTTCGGAGATATCTTGTTCCAAAGGGCATTTATCAATGGGTGCCCAAGGGCAATATTGGTTTCACTTACCATAAAGGACCCAATGAGAATTGGGTACCTACTCTCCCTTGATTATTTTTGTAGGTACAAAGTCTTGAGACCACCGAAAGAAGATGGGTTCTAGATAGTGGTTGCTCAAGACATATGACCAGAGACATATCTCTTTTCATCGATTTTGTGTCAAAGAAAAATGGGTTTGTCACTTACGGAGATAACAACAAGGGACAGATTCTCGGTAAAGGTAGTATAGGTAACCCCTCATCTACTACTATCTCTGATGTACTTCTTGTGGAGGGCCTTAGACACAACCTTTTAAGCATTAGTCAACTATGCGACAAAAATTATAAAGTCTCTTTTTCAAAGGATTGTTGCGTAGTTGAAGATTGCGACAAGAAGAATGTGTTTAAGGGCTTGAGGGTGAATAACGTCTATATGCTAGACTTAAACGAGGTATCATTGGATGGAGACAAGTGTTTAGTCACTATGAATGAAGATTCATGGTTGTGGCATAGACGCTTGGCTCATATCAATTTTGATTTGCTTAATAAAATTGTCTCTAAAGACCTAGTCATCGGTTTGCCCAAAATTAAATTTACAAAGGATCATCTTTGCGATGCATGCCAAATGGGGAAGCAAACAAGGATCTCTTTTAAATCTAAAAACATTGTTTCAACTATGAGACCTCTTGAGCTCCTCCATATGGATCTCTTTGGACCATCTAGGGTTAAAAGCCTAGGTGGTAACTGCTATGGGTTTGTTATAGTCGATGATTTTTCCAGGTTTTGCTGGACAATTTTCTTGGCAAATAAGAGTGATACTTTTTCAGCCTTTGAACGATTTGCTAAGTTATCTCAAAACAAGTTAAACACAAACATTGGTTCAATCAAAAGTGATCATGGGGGCGAGTTTGAAAATCATTTATTTGAAGCATTTTGTGATTTCAACGGAATTGATCATAATTTTTCCGCACCACGTACTTCTCAACAAAATGGGGTAGTGGAACGTAAAAATAGAGTTTTGGAAGAACTTGGAAGGACTATGATCAATGATAGTGGATTACCAAAATACTTTTGGGCAGACGCCATAAGTACGGCTTGTTATGTTTTGAATAGGGTGCTCATCCGGCCTATTCTAAACAAGACACCGTATGAGCTTTTAAAAGGGCGTAAGCCAAATATCTCTCACCTTCATGTATTTGGTTGCAAATGTTTTATGTTAAATAATGGAAAAGAAACTCTCGGCAAATTTGATGCCAAGGCTGACGAGGGTATTTTTCTTGGATACTCTCAGTCAAGTAAAGCTTATAGAATCTATAATAAAAGGTTACGTGTAGTTGAAGAGTCAGTTCATGTTTCTTTTGACGAGTCTTATCCGAGAAATGTCGGAGAAGGTAGTTCTTTTCATGGTGCAGGTGTACCTACTAAAGACATACTCAAGGACACTGATAAGGGAATTGATCAACCTGAAGCAGTGCGTATTGTGGAGGAAAAGGATCACCAACCAGTGAAAAGTGAGGATGATCATCATACTAATGAAGATGAACTTCCTCCAGCTTGGAAGTCTTCAAAAGACCATCCAATTGACAACATTCTCGGTGATATCTCTAAGGGAGTAACTACTCGCTCTAAACTTAGTAACTTTTGTTATTACTCTGCTTTTGTCTCCCAAGTTGAACCTAAAATCTCTAAGAAAGCGTTACTCGATGAGCATTGGTATCTATCAATGCAAGATGAACTAAATCAATTCTGGAGAAATGAGGTTTGGGACCTTGTCCCCCCTCCGCGAGATCATCGAGTAATAGGCACCCGATGGGTGTTTAGGAATAAACTTGATGAAAATGGAGTAATAACGCGTAACAAAGCTAGACTTGTAGCGCAAGGCTATAACCAAGAGGAAGGAATCGACTATGAGGAAACTTATGCGTCGGTTGCCCAACTCGAGGCCATACGCCTTCTACTTGCCTACGCTTGCACAAAGAACTTTAAATTATTCCAAATGGATGTTAAAAGTGCATTCCTTAACGGGTATATAAATGAAGAGTTGTATGTAGCCCAACCTCCAGGTTTTGAATCACATGAATATCCTGATCATGTCTATAAACTTAAGCGAGCTTTATACGGACTCAAACAAGCCCCTAGGGCTTGGTATGAACGTCTAAGCAAATTTCTACTTGATCAAGGGTATTCAAGAGGAAAGGTTGACACAACCCTCTTTATTAAATGTCAAGGAATACACTTAATTTTGGTACAAATTTATGTTGACGATATTATATTTGGGTCTACTAACATGACCTTGGTCAAGGAGTTTTCTAGTTTGATGCAGGGGGAGTTTGAAATGAGCATGATGGGGGAGCTCAACTATTTCCTCGGATTGCAAATCAAACAACTTGAAGAGGGCACATTCGTGAGTCAAACGGAATATTGTCTTGAGTTACTAAAACATTTTGATATGCTGAACTGCAAAGTAATAGATACTCCTATGCCTACTAGTGCTAACCTCGATCGTGACGAAAAGGGTAAGGATGTTGAGGTAAAGAAGTACCAAGGTATGATAGGATCTCTTCCTTATCTTACCGCATCACGTCCCGATATAATGTTTAGTGTATGCATGTGTGCAAGGTATCAGGCACATCCCAAGGAATCCCACCTGAAGGCAGTTAAGCGCATACTTCGACACCTATCTGGTACTCCAAAGTATGGGCTGTGGTATTCCAAAGGAGGTGCTTGTTCTTTAGTTGGCTACTCCGACTCCGACTTTGCCGGGTGCAAGTTGGATAGGAAAAGTACTAGTGGCACGTGTCACTTTTTTGCAAACTCCTTGGTGAGTTGGCACAGGAAGAAACAGGTTTCTGTTGCTTTGTCAACAGCCGAGGCGGAATATGTTGCCGCCGGTAGTTGTTGTGCTCAAGTCTTATGGCTTAAACAACAATTACTCGATTTCAACTTAAAACTTGAACGTATTCCAATTTTGTGCGATAACACTAGTGCGATTAATCTAACTAAGAACCCTGTACTACATTCACGCACCAAGCATATCGAAATACGCCATCATTTTCTTAGGGATCATGTAGAGAAAGGTGATGTTATCTTTGAGCATGTTGACACTAAGAATCAACTTGCTGATATATTCACAAAACCATTAGCTACAGAGCCTTTCTTTCATATCCGTAGGGAACTTGGCATTCTCGACATCTCGGATCGTGCATAACATCTTTTAGAATTATGATCTTCATATATATATATATATATATATATATATATATATATATATATATATATATATGTATATGCTTGTGTTATTTTACTAACAATGCAAAAAGAAATTCATTCATATGTGAGGGATCTCTCCGTCATGACGTTCAAGGTAATATCGTTCCAACTTATAGAGGTTAATCAACATTTTGTGCCATGTTACTTACTCTAATCTTGATGTTTATTTCATTTTGAGCACTTATCATTCATGTGAATGTTTGGTTCTGTGTGTATATGTGTATTTATCTGCTTGAAATAAGAATTTTGCAAAAATCTCACTTTTTCACTTCCATGCGTCGACGCCTGATTTCATGCGCTGACCCATTAAACTCACGGGTAAGCGCATAGCCACATGTTCAAGTAATTTTAAATTTGTCAGGAAGCATGCGCCGACGCATAAGGTTTACAGGTCGACGCATGAAGAATTCGTTCAAACTTCTTTTATGTTTCTGGGTTGCGTGCGCCGACCTATAAATGCTTTACCTTCCCTATGTTTTCTCATTGCACATTAAAATATGATTATTGCATGTCATCTAATTAGCTTTTGTGGTCAATCTCTCCCTATTCTACTCCTTTAAACCTCATTAATCTCAGTAAATCTCCACTAAACCCTCATTAAAACCCTAATAATTAGCAAAGGGGGGAAGGCTCTATATATCTACTGCAAAGCATTCAAAGGATTTCACACATCTTCTCTTCTACCTCTGCAACTATCAAGTTTGAGAATTTTCCTTGAACCCTTTTTCAACAATGGCTTCCAGAAGAAAGGCTGGTACAAGAGGAGGAAGAGGAAACACATCACAACAAGGACCAACAAGAAACTCATCCTCACAACGAGTAACGTTTGAATCTTTAATTTCTGAAAGGTTAGCCACTCCGTTTGCGGAAATATTTTCTAAACGGGCTGTTATTAGACAACATGGATTTTATCCGTTGATGGGTCAAGATTTTCACATTCCTGAAATTTCTGAACTCATCAACTTTCAAAATCTGAATGAATTTATTGAATGTGATGACAAGTACAGTGAAGACTTGACAAGGCTGTTCTATTGTGGATTGAAAGGAAAATTTCGAGGAGCTGAATTTAAATTCTCTATGAATAATACAGAATGTCATGTGATAAACGATGTATAGTCTACATTATTTGTGTTGGAAACTAATGAAAATCTCCCAAAGGTTACTGATAACACCTTTGTTCAGGGCTATGAATTCAAAATTGCTCTGAATTCAATGTTGAGGGAACCATATCCAGCTGAGTTTGTGGCAAGTGAAGCATTTCCTAAGAGTGTCACCACAGGTCACTTGAAATTTAAGGAACGTATTCTTCAGTGGATCGTTGCTCGTATCTTGAGGCCTAAGAAAGGAGGCCTCTCAAGAGTTGAACAAGCAGAGGTGCATCTCATCTACATCCTGAGGGAAAAGATTAAAATCAACTGGCCTTACTACTTTGCTTCTAGAATGTTTACAACTCGCAGCTCTGGAAAGTTTTTAGCACTTGGATATGCATCTGCTGTGGCAAATTTTCTGAATCACTTTGACATTCCTATTCCACAGATTTGTCATATTCACATTACTGCTGAACAACAGTTTTTGGCTAGAACTTTGTCTATGATGGGTTACTATTAGAACTCGCGTGAGCGAAGGTTCATCTATAAACCAAGAGCTACCCATCCTGAACCTGTCCATCTTGAAGCAAGTGAGGATGAAGGAAGTCAAGGTAATGCAGATCATGTTGGTAATGATGAAAATGTGGTGATACAGGAAGACGTTGTCATGCAAGACAATCCACCGGACGAAGAAGCCAATCAAGAAGACAATGAGACATGGATGGGATATCAACCAGAAGAATCCTATGCCAATCAAGGCTGGGGTCAGTGGCAACAAAACTGCTGGACCAACCTTGGTGCTGCATACGTTCCTCCATCCCATGATGAGGACTCTGAATGGCAGCTTCTAGATAATTTTGCTCCTCCAACTCCACCGTATCAGCATAATCAACAAACCAATGATGAAATTTTGGCAAGACTGACTGAGTTGTCTCTGCAACATCAAGAATTTCAAGCACAGCAGGAAACTCGATACCTGACTCAGCAGGAACAACTCACAAACCTGTCCAACCAAATATCATCTCATGCCACCAACTTCAACAATTTTGCAAATGCTGCTATGAATAGGTTCAATCAAATGGATGAAAATCTGACCCAGCAAAATCAAAATTTAGCCAACAGCCTTGGTAACCTCAATAGCGCCTTGATTGACCTCAACCTTCAACTAGAGGAGCTTCCACCACCAAGTCAATACCACAGGGGACGAGGTTATCCATTCAGGGGGAGGAGACCATAAATCTTAGGGCATCATGTTTAGTTGTGCATGAATATGTGTTTTGTTGTCTGCTTTCTGTTATGTTGACATGTACTAAACTTTTCTGTCATGATTTGAAATTCTGAAGTGAATGTTTTGCTTTAATATCGTTGTTCCGTATTTAATCATTACTTGTTTACATTAGCGGTATCATATGTGGATACTGGTAATTATTTTTGTTGTTGCAAATATTTGATGATCCACTACATACTTTCATATGCTATTTTGACCACTGTTCTCTCGTCTTTTTGATGTTGTCAAAGGGGGAGAAGAATGAATACATACAAGCTACAGAAACGTTAAAGTGTTAAAGACAGGGCGAGCATTGATCATCTCAAATTACATCTCTCGTAACAATCAAGGAAGTGTTGCCATCATCAAAAAGGGGGAGTATGGGAGGGATACCCTTCTAGCTTTCTTGTTTTAATGATGTCAACAAATGCATTAGATTGTAATTTGAGCGGTATCACTTCACGTGTCGGTCATGTTCGTGTTGGTCGTGTGTCTAGATGTATAAGATCTTATTCTTTCCAAAAATATATGTCCACAAATGATCTAATAGTGTCTAGCATGTATGTCTGACTCTGGTATGGTGAAAAACGATTCAAAAAAATTGAATTTTCTTGAAAAATCTGCCTTATGCGTCGACCTCAGCGATCATGCGCTGACCTCAAAAAGGTCATGCGCTTACCCGTGGGTGATAACTCAAAAATTAACCTTTTATGCGTCGACGCATAAAGTCCACAGGTCGACGCATGACTTTGTTTTTTGCCCTTTCCACTTAACTTCGTTTCTGTTACTTTCTGTTAGTTCTTTTGGTCATATTTTCATATATAAATAGTTTTTGGTCTTCATTTTTCATAGAACAAGAAACGTGAAAAATATATGTCAGTTCTCTCTTCATCTTCATCTTCTTCATTGTGCAAACAAACAATCACACATAATCATCTTTGTTTGTGTCGCCCATTGTTAGAAGTGATAACGTTCAGAATTTAGGAAGTGTGATCTTCATCTTCTGGGTTGAGAGTTTGGCAGGTGTTTCTTGAATCAAATCAGTTGGGTTTGTCCTCCAAGAATCGAGGAGATTGTGGGGGTTTTTGCACAAACTGTTATTTCTACAAGGATTCGGCTGGGCGAAGGTAACCGAAAATTAGCGCAACTGTTTTGGTTTAGTAGCTGTAATCAGAGGATCGTAGAAGAAGTTTTGGGTTCGAATTCTTGGAAGATTTCAATTGACCGAGTGAAGGTAACTGAAGAACGAAGTTTTCTTTCGGTTTAGTAGCGTGGGACGGTAATTGAATCAACCAAATTCGGAGCACTTGATTCATCTTGAATCAAGGGAAGAGAAAATTCTGCATCAACGATCAAAGACGTTCGGGGTTTGTATGTTCATAGTTTTCTCTTGTAACAAACAATTTGCAACAGCAACATATATATATATCTCAATTCCTTTTGCGAAGTTGGGGGCAGACGTACCCAAAGCGAGGACGATTGGGGAACTGCCTAATCAAATCTCGGGTGTTCTCTTTCTTTCCCTTAACTCTTTTACATTTCAGTAGTGTTCGATTTCATAATGTTGCAAACTATCGTAATTTCTGTCGTGGAATAATTGTACGCTAATAAAATGTTTTTGGTTAAATCAATACAATTCGTTGAATTGTGTTCTGGAGCAGCTGCACATTATTCTCCATAGAAATTCTGCACATAGTGTGTTTACGCACGCTACGTGTTTGATAATTTGTTTTCAAGCAAAATTCGAACACAGTGCTTTTAATTGTTTATCAATTAACCTCATTGGATTGGAATAAACATCAAGCAAGTGATTAATTTGTTGTCTGCGATTGTAAGTGAAATATTCAGAACTGAATTTTTCTCCTTCATACTCATCCAAAATATATTCGTGCATATCCGATCCTTTTGGTAGAAGGTTCGTTGTAGACGATTTATCCAGCACCGGCTTCCGTTAAACAGAATTTTTTAAAACAGGATTTTGTAGTCCATTTGCGTGTAAAACTCAAGGGGTCTATTCAACCCCCCATTCTAGATCCATAGCCATCGTCTAACACTCACTGGTTCTCATCGGAGGACCCTTGAATGATAATTGAGTCAAAGTGGACTTCGGCATAACATTCAGGGCTGACCCTGTGTCTACCAGTACGCTGGCTAAAGCATCATCCTGGCAGTTGACTGTGATATTGAGCGCCATGTTATGACGGCAACCCTTTTCAGGTAATTCCTCATCACTAAATCCCAAGTTATTGCAGGAAGTGATGTTAGAGACAATACTATTGAACTGTCTGATTGTTACATCCTGTCCTACGAAGGCTTGCTCCAAGACTTTCTGTAGAGCCTCCCTGTGCGCTTCTGAACTGAGTAACAGTGATAATACCGAGATCTTTGAAGGAGTCTGTAACAGTTGATCAACAATGTTGTATTCACTCCTTTGGATGAGCTTCAGCATCTCATCATCGTTTTTCGAAAGGTCGGGATTACTGGATTGACCGACTGATGGATCGGGAGCTTCTGTCTGAAGTTCCTTTTCTTTGTTAGACTCTCAAATTCCTCTGTTGAAGATTCTACCACTCTGTGTTACACGACTGATGTCTGCAATATTCACGACGGAGAGTAATGGAATTTCCTTTCCATTTTCAATTATTGTTGCACCGTATTTGTAAGGGATTGCCTTAGCTGATTCATATGGTAGTGGTCCCGGCAAATAGATGACTATGGGAACCTTCTGGTTTTTCTGACCATCGTACGTAATCTCGATCCGTTCCCGGTTGGGAATTCTTGATTCGTCAAGCAGAGGGATAATGGCGAAAACATCCCTAGTTCTTTGATGATCAGAGATGACGACAACGCCCTCAATTTGACTGGCAAGGTAGTTCGGCGACCAATTGATGGGTCCGAAACCTGGATATGGGTGAATCTCTCCACGATCCACCTGCCCCTGGAGAGCTGCTCGCACAAGGTAGCAACCTTGGTTACTTTCCGAACAGACTCCACAATGTTCATAATTGTGTGGTGGCACCTGACCACGCCCACTTTGAATACAATGTAACCTCACTAAGTTAGCTTCCACGAGTCGGACATCCTAACTTTGACGCCGAGTGGGGTTTCTGTTATTTATACTAATTTGCTGAGTATCTTCATCCATGTAGATTGGCATCCACCAATGATTTAACAAGTGCTGAAGTGCTTCCTGGACAAGGGCACATCCCTGATCGTTTTCGTAATCCGCTTTACAGCTGTGATAATTATGTGATATCAAGAATCCGAGTCGGACCTGCTCAGCATGCAACTCTACCAAGTTGGTATTCATTAAGCGAATGTCGAAGATTTGAACCATGTTGATCTGATAGGGATTCCTATCATGGTAGTCCTGGATCCATCCAAGATCTATCTGACGCTGGAGGGCCTCCTATATGAAAGGGCATCCCTGTTTGTTTACCGGGCAAGTCAGACAAGAACTGTAATCGTGCCGTAGAAGATTATGGTACTGGCTTTGCCTTGAGTGCATCGCCATCAAGTTGGCATTCATCGCACGGATGTCGTGGTTCTGAATGACGTTGGAATTCGTGTAAACTATGTTAACTCCACGAACTCGGTGCTCTTGGATCCATCCGAGATCCATCTGTTCCTGCAGAGCTGCTTGTACCACAGAACATCCTTGATTACTTTTAGAGCAGATATCACACTGATGATAATTATGAGGTGGCACATGGCCATATCCACTCTGTCTACAATGTATCTTGACCAGATTGGTCCTTAACAAGAGTACATCATGAATTTGATAGACGTTGTTAGACTCTCCCTCTATCAGGTTGACTGCAGCTTTCTCGTGTTGAGGCAGCGGGTTCGTGAGAACATTGGGATTCATATCTTTGAAAGATAGATGCCCGCTCCTAACAAGCTTTTGCACGTCGGATTTGAAATTGAGACAATTCTCTATGTTATTCCCTGATCTTCCTTGATGATAAGGGCATATCTGATCTGCTTTGAACCAAAAAGGCAGATTTTCCGGTACTGTAAGAGGAGGCTTAGTCTGGATGTGCCCCTTAGCTAGTAGTAATGGAAATAGTTCTGCGTACAACATGGGTATAAGATCAAACCCTGGTGGCCGTGTTGTACTGTTGTTATTGTATGGAGGATGAGCCTGCTGAAGAGGCTGTTGTGTCCTTTGCTGATTAGGTTGGCTCTGCGCAACCTGAGGTTGATACGTAGGAATAGGCGCAGGGCTGATAGCAGGAGTTACAGCTGCTACTGGTTGGTAACGTCGCCTTTGCTTTCCGAGAGAGATATTCCCAATATCTTGCTCTTTTTTCTTAGGGAGAGCACTACCGTATCGTTTTGTACTACTTGATGATCCAGCGTCTTTTATCAAACATCCTTCTCGGACGGCTTCCTCAAGACGAACTCCCATGCCCACCATCTCGGTGAAATCACTGGGCGCACTGGCAACCATTCTATCAGAGTAAAATGAGCTTAAGGTCTTTAAGAAGATCGTTGTCATCTCTTTTTCCTCAAGAGGTGGACAAATCTGAGCGGCAATTTCACACCATCTTTGAGCGTACTCCTTAAAGGTTTCCTTGTCCTTTTGTGACATTGATCTGAGTTGATCTCTGTCCGGTGCCATGTCCAAATTGTATTTGTATTGTTGGACGAAGGCAGTACCAAGATCTCGGAATGTGCTAATCATAGCACGGTTTAAACCCATGTACCATTTTAAGGCGGCACTGGTTAGACTATCCTGAAATTAGTGAATCAGTAGGTCCTGATTCTCCGTCTGAGCTAACATTCGCCGAGCGTACATCACCAGATGGCTCTGAGGGCAAGAGTTACCCTTGTATTTTTCAAAGTCAGGCACCTGGAATTTGTGCGGAACTTACACATTGGGGACCAAGCAGAGGTCTGCGGCGTCCTTCCCAAATAAATCCTGACCGCGGATGGCTTGCAATTCCTTCTGCATTTCCAGGAACTGTTCCTGGAATTCATCCATTCTATCGAACATAGTTTCCTTCTTACCAGAAGGTATCGGTGGAATCTGTCCTTCCGGGACAGTATGCACCACAGGGGGTGGTACCGTGACTACGGCAGTGAATCTTGGCGTTTCCCGAAGTTTGTAACCTTCAGGCCCAGTGGTTCCTACAGTGATTTCCTGATCTTCCGTGATCAGCGGAACATATCCTTCCGGGATATAGTTAACAGGCATGCCCCAAGGACGATCTTTTGGCATTTGATACCTAGGATCATACTTCTCCACTATGGGCGTTGAGGTGATCTCTGAGATCACAGTCCTTTGTAGCTGAGCTTCTGCCATGGCTTGCATGTCGTTATGAAGCTTTCTTATATCCTTTCTCAGAGTGTCGATCTCTTCTTTCAACTCTCTGTTTTCTTCCTCAAGATCATCCATCTTTTTCTGACGATTGGCCCGAGTATTATACGAATGAGACAGTTTGACTCTAGAATCGAGACACAAACGTGAGATTCGTAGGTAAGAAGAATACGCGATATGAGAATAATGAATGCAATGATTATATTAATTATTTTTTGGTTTAATCAAAATAAACTTCGACAATTAGATTGCAAATATCAAACAGTGGGGAAACCCCTTTTTATTGAAATTCAAAGGATTGCGGAAATGGAAATACAATAGATTACAAGGTGCGGAAACAGAAACCTAAGCTAATGGGTCTCGAGTCCTTTCTGAGGAGAACTCAGGTTCTGATTCTGGTACTTTCCTTTTCTTTGACCGGGGCTCTTGGGCCGTTGTCGAGTTGTCATTCCTTTGCCAGGTGAAAGGAGTGAGCAAATTCCTTTGGTCATCTTGATTCTCTACAGCATGTTGCTCCAAAATTTCAATCAGAGCGTCCTTATCTTCTAGTAGTTACTGTATTTTGATGCACTCTACGTTGAGGGTGCGGTACTTGTTCTTCCAAGACCTCTTCTCCCGTTGAACTTTGTTGAGAGTAACCTGAAGCTTTTCAGTCTCGGTCCATGAAGTACATGACAGACTCCCTCGGTGGAAGAACTCCATGATGAGGATAAGGCATCTTTAGCTTGAGAGCTCTAGTTTGTACCCAGGGGAGATAAGGCTCCACCGAGACACAGTCCGGTTTTCCTAGAGACTCCCGTCCTTTCTTATGAACATGTTTCCAAGTGTGCACTATTTCCGTCTTTAGTGCTCTGTCACTTTCTCCTTCCTTGAAGAAAAGACCTTCCAGATGAACACTTCGTGGGACGTGTCTCATCGGGTATCCAAATTGACGACGAATAAGAACTGAAAGGTAATTGATTCCTCCCTTAGTTCCTATAAGGGGTACGTTGGGGAAGTTTCCACAACGGTCAATGATCCTGATCCCATCATAAATCCTATTACACCAGTCAATGTCAGAGTTGGTGAGAGACATGATTTTCTGCGACCAACGTAAAGCACTCTTGTGATCCCAAAAAGCAGCAAACTTGGGCAAATGGGAGATAAACCATTTATAAAGCAGAGGTACACAGCATGTGATCTCCCCTCCACTGTACAAATTCCCTAAGTGTACAGAATGATATGCATCTGCGAGCAAAGTCGGCACAGGGTTTCCAATGAGAAAAACCTTAATGGAGTTGATATCGACGAAGTTATTAATGTTGGGCAACAGAAATAACCCGTAAGTGAGTAAAACAAAGATGCTTTCGAAAGAAGTAATGTTCCCGATACTAGCGAAGTACAGGGATTTCTTTGTCAAGAACTGGGCTGGAAAACCTTGTATGCCACCCTTAGTGGTCATGTGAGTCTTGACCTCAGACTCGTCCAAATGAATTGCTCTTGCAATGGTCTGATTCTTTGGAATTTATTCCAGTCCACAAAATGGAGCTTGATCTGTAATGTGTAGATCAATCAGGTGAGAGTATTCCTCCAGCGTTGGTGTTAGCTGGTAATCCGGGAATGTGAAACAATGATAGACTGGATCGTATAACTGAATGAGCGCATCCATGATTCCCTCAATCACATGGACTCTTAACAGAGATAGCAAACCTTCGTACTTGGCTCTGAAAGCCTCTTGGTTTGTGATCATCCTCGCCAAGCCTCTTAAATCCTCTAGTTTTGGAATCCTGAAGGTGTACTTATGAGTTATCCTTCTACCGAAATCCATTAGCGTAATCCTTTTCTCTGATATTTGCAATCATTGTCTCAATTTAATTTGAAAAAGAGAGACTAGATGAGAAAATTTTTCTTTGTTTTAATGTTTTTTAGATGAATGCATGAATGCAGCACACAAAAACATAGAAAAAACATGGGGTCAAAGGGTCGTTGTCATGAAGTCAAGGCTCTACCCATCCCCAAAGGTTTATACTAGGGTGATTTTTTGTACCTGTACTCAAAATCATCAGCTCCTCCCAGGATAACAAACAGCAAACGGATCGCTAGCGAGTTGTATGAAATCTTAGAGTAAATGCTATTCACCGAGAATAGATCATCAGCCTCAAATGAGGGTAGTATCGCGTGACAACTATTTCTGATAGCTTCCGCACTACAAAAGGGTTGGCTCCTCAGCTTCTCAGACGTCAAAATCGGCCCATTGCCTATGAGAGGGAATGGGTTACATTGGGAAGCCTCCACTGAGGTTGATGGTCGACCTCGTCGCCATCACTTATCTTAAGTGTATACTCAATCTTTCCACATGTGGCATCACACGCATTCCCATTAGCAGAAAAATAAACACAGATATCAATTAGGAAAAGCAGTATATATATTTGTCCTAATGTCCTAGACTTTTAAAAGCTAAGAATCTTAAGTTCCTGACAGAAAATGGTTTCCCGGCGGAGTCACCATTCTGTGGATTCATTCCAAATTAACGGTGTTTTGACCTAAGATCCTAGTGACGTCAAGGTTTCTACCTAGGGGACAAGAAGAGAACAAGATCCCTAAAGATTCTCCCGAGCAGAGTCGCCATTTTTCTATTGGAAAATGGGGACGATGCCCCAAGGATCATTCTAATGACACTCCCCAGCAGAGTCGCCATTCTTCTGTAGCGAGTGATTTTTGGATGTGGTTGTGAAGCACGATCGCTCTGGTACTACAACTTGATTCATTTTTTATCCTATTAAAGCTGATGAAGGAAGGGAAATAGATGTCTCTAATTAACCCTGCTTGTATACTGAGGTTAAACAGTTAAAATTGTTGGTTTACAGATGCTACAAAGATTCGGGGTCTCTCCTAGTTTATTTTGTTGAAAAGGGGTGCTTTAGGCTATCGGTTAGGATGTTAGGACAAATATATGAAAGTATGGGATTTTGGGTTTTTGTTTAGTGTGCTCGCTAATATTTTCCTTTCAATCTTATGCCTACGTATTCCCATTTTTTTCTAAAACAGAGAAATCAGAGCGATCGTAGTTCCTCCTATTCTATGGGAGGAAATGGTGTTTTGGTGTTTTGTTCAAAGCCCAAGACGTGAAGCTAAAGGTGGTTTGTATCTTGTTCAAAGCCCAAGATATGAAGCTAAAGGTTTGACTTTAGAGAGAATTTGTCATCTCTAAAGAGGGGTTTGTCCGTCACAACTGTTTATAAAGGATAATTACTTTAACCGGGATTTGTGGATCCGGCAATGCCATAATTTCCTTTATAGGGGATTTCCAACCTGAAGGGGAAGACTTTAACTCAGTTTAGAGCAATGCCATCTTTCCTTAGGAATTTCTCATGCTAAAAGAGGGACAGTGGCATGGATGTAGATGATCCAGAGGCTTGCCGCTTACAGCGATTAGATGAAGGGGAAGGAGTTGTTGATGTTTATGTATTGTGAATGAGGCACAGCTTTGATGCTAAAAGGTTGATTGGATCAACCAGTGGTTTTCTTATATAAAGCCTAAGAGGAGGCTAATATGTGTCTCGTACAAAGCCCGAGAGAGAGGCTAAAAGGTTTTGACTCGACGATGGAGTCTTTTGGTATCTCGTATAAAGCCCGAGATGGAGGCTATTTGACTCAACAAGAGAGTTTTTTGTATCTCGTACGACGCCCGAGATGGAGGCTAAAAGGGAGTTGACTCAACAAGAGAGTCTTTTATGGTATCTTGTACGAAGCCCGAGATGGAGGCTAAAGGTTTTATACTCAACAAGGGAGTGATTTGTGTTTTGTACAAAGCCCAAGACATAGGCTATTGTTTAGCTCCGCTGGGGAGAATCATTGTACAAAACCCAAGAGGAGGCTATTGTGACTGTTTCAGTTGAGTGACAGGTCCAGTATGCTGATTTAAAGAGAAAATCAGTTCTTATATGAGTAATGTTGTACTCAAGGATTTGATTCGAGGATCAGGGTTATTTCCTGTTCTTTAAGGAAATGGGAAATCCAAAGGGTATTGAGACTGTCCGAGTCCATGGGGTTCCTTCCTATTCTTGAAGGGTGCTTGAGAATGTCTTGGAGACTCAAGGAAATTAGATTGTCCAAGTCTAGAGTGTCATCTTTTGTACTATGCTTTGAGAAACAGTAGTAGACTCTTGGAAAGACTGCTCTATTAAGATGACTGATTTTTGTTCCTATACCTCTAGGAGGTCGTCGGGACAATTTGTACGAAGCCCAAGAGGAGGCTGGAAACTTTTAAGAAGCCGAGTGGTCCTTGTATGAAGCCCAAGAGGAGTCTATCATTCCCGGAGGAAGAAATCATTTATACGAAGCCTAAGATGAGGCTATGAATACTTCTAAGAAGCCGATGGGTCCTTGTACAACGCCCAAGAGGAGGCGGGGATGCTTTTAGGAAGCCTGTGGGTCCTTGAACAATGCCCAAGAGGAGGCCAATGGGTCCCCAAACCCCGAGAAATTCAAGACAGGCCATTCACGAGGAATAGATCAAGCCAGGAAAGCTCGAGAAATTGGAAGAAACTCAAGAGATGCCATTCACGGAGAAAAGATCATCTCTGGGGAATAGAGTTTCTTGACAAGTGCTTTTAAGAAGCCGATGGGTCCCCAAACCCCGAGAAATTCAAGACAGATCATTCACGAGGAATAGATCAAGCCAGGAAAGTCCGAGAATTTCGAAGAAACTCAAGAGATGGCATTCACGGAGAAAAGATTATCCCTGGGGAGTAGAGTTTCTTTGACATCTTCTACGAGTGACAGTCTATGAAAGGGTTCACCGAGAATGCTGCCTTTCATGTCTCCATATTGTTTAACCCCAAGAGGAGGGAAGACTGTGTCTGGTAATCCTATAGGGATCTAGTTTTGACTATTTAAGAGTGATCAACGGGCTTAATGCTAGACGTAGTTGCCGGGGAAACTCTAAATATCTATACTATTATTACACAGTTGATATGAGTTTATGAAAGAAGAGTTACAGTGAAACAGCCCCACAATACAGTTATATGTATATGAAAGTGGTAAATGAAAGCGTGTAAACACTTACTCGGTTGTAGAGCTTCCATGCTGTTTGTTTAGTTGTTCAACAAAGAAAGATTGAAAAACAACAGTATATTCAAAATCAAAGGAGAAAGTGCTTTGAAAAAGAAAGATTTTGGGGAAGAATTCCCTCCGGGATTTATGTCGTGTCCACAGAGATCGGTTCGAGGGAAAGAATTTCGTTCGACAGTCTCTCGCGTTAATGAGTTTGGATTAAAATGGTTTAAAACATGAAAACAGAAAAGTAAACATTAAAACATAAAAACAAATTCACTTTTCAGCAAGACAAACTTATCCGGCGTGCACATAATCGACTCCTCACAAACTTAAACTTACCGACCAGTTATACTCAACCTACAATACTCCTCAATATCACCCAGCATCGCTCACAACACAGGTTATGTCTAACGCAAAGTTGAGAGAACAACCGTGTTACCATTGCCGATACTTTCGTACGCTAGATCAAGGCACGGAGGCATTAAGTTTCGATGCCTATTGAAGATTGTTAGCCCTAAATCTATCTCTAGAATCTAGAAACTAACAGACAATCATCCCTAATCGAAGTTTGCGACGGTTATCTCTAACGCACCCCAAACCCTGCGCATAAAGCAAAAATCAGAGACAATTACCAATAAAGATTTGCAAAGCAAGTTTTATATAACACCATGGGCGACAAATATACATGAGTTTACAGCAAATACATATACACAACCCAACCATAAAGAAAAACACAAAGAAAAAGAGAAATGAACCAAACATCTCGCGGATTGTCAGAGCCGGTTGACGATCAATCCACCCCGGTTCATCCGTATGCATGCTCCACAGTTGTTTTCTAAGCTAATCTACTGAAAAAATGAAGTTTGATGGAGTTGGAGCAAGAATCCCCACAACCATCCCCCAAAAAATGCCGAAAAATGAAGTTTATAGGCAAAAGTTGCTGCCCAGGTTCGCACTGCGAACCCCCGTTCGCACTGTGAACATATGCCGCCTTAACTTTCTCCAGAATTGTGTTTTTATACTTCCAAGCACTTTTTATTCGCCCCGGGTTCGCAGTGCGAACATGACAGTAAACGAGAACTTGTTTTGATCATAACTCTTGAACCGTAAGTCCGATTGACGCACGTTTTGAAGCGTTGGAAAGCTTATTCAATGCTCTTTATGAATATGGAAAAATCCCATTGCTGGAATACTTACAAAAATGAGATAAAATCAATTAAACTCAATGATATTTACACGATAACGCCCTATACACACGAAAACGTAAAGTAAACGTATTTACACATAAAGTGGGGTTTATTCAACCAATTTTAACACAAAGTAACGATAAGTGAAACAAAACTAATGTACAAAAATAGGTACAATTTGCACTTATCAAACTCTCCCCAACTTACATAATTGTTTGTCCACAAACAAGAATCAAACAAACTAGAAAATGCACAAGCAATATCCAAAGAATGACGAATCAACAGGTTTTGAAAAACGGAAACGAATGAATGGTTCAAATGAAAACGGTACACACAAAAAGTAAATACTTACCACTAAACTACGACGACAACATAGTCACGAAACAAATGCCAAATACAAAAATCAAGCCAAAAATTCTTAAACAACACAAGTTCCAAAGTGAATCACACCTAGTAAAAACAATCATCGGTAGATGAAAAACACACAATAAGGTACTTTACACTCACACAAAACTCATGCAAACAAAAGACTAAATTATGCATACATCCACAAATTCACATTGAAAATACAAAGGCAAGAATCACAAGGGCTTTTCAAGGTTGTAGCATGGTCAGGTAAACAAACAAGGGGCAATTTCTAAAGGTAATTGAAACAAAAACTTGCCTAAACCTAAGGGAGTGAAAACTCACAAAGATTCACACACAAAATTTCAACCAACTTCTTCCAAAATCCCAAGTGTTACACAACACACAATACTTATTTAGCACAATTATTGAAACTCTTTTTGTTTCTTTTTTCAAGGATTTTCTTTTTCTTCTTTTTTTCTTTCTTTTTCTCTTTCACAATTTTTTCTCTTTTTTATTTTCTTTTTCAATCCGCATAGAATCCAACCAATGAGTACATAATCATTCTCTCCCCAACTTGAATTCAACAGCACCATCATGTGAATACTCCCTACTTTCTAAGGCAAGGAAAAAATCCATACAACAACACAAAGTTGAGGTCCAAGAAAAAACAAAATCCATTCAAAAATAAGTGAACTAAATACTCATAGACAAGCATTAAGTTCAAATAGAAACATGGATCAAAAAGCTCAAAGGGGTCACGAATTCTCACACACTCACAAGGTGAATGACTATTTGGCTAAGGTGGTTATGCTCAAAACGAAACAATTGCCTTGATCCTTTTCATGCATTTATATAATCAACACAAATAAAAGATTCAACATAATAAAATACAGTTAGAACAAGAATGTTGGTACTCCGCATATATGAACAATGGAAAGCCACATCACAAAAAGGTTGGGAACTAACGTGATTCACAATAGAACAAGTATACAAAAGAATGGATGGCATGGAAGTTTGTAAAATTCCTAAGTATCATGAATATGCTAAAGCAAAGAAAGCAATAAATACATACCTCGGATGTGTACAAAACTTAACAAGATCATTACCATACATTCACAAGTTGAAACGAACCAACTTGGAAAATCACAAAAGCATCCTCAAGTAAGTCAATCAAAATCTGTGAGCAAACAACAACCAAAAACATTCAAAAAGAAAAACTATAAAACCTATTTGTTTTATGTCGTAAGCTCGACGCCTCTACGGTGCATAATTAGAAACTTCCTTCATTCATGCCATGGTGATGTCTCACTGCGCAACCAAAAGCAAGCATCCGAACCAAACACTTAAACAAACGTTATGGGAACAAAATGTATACAACACTTGAACAAACATAATGGAAACGGACAATATATACGATATATACAAAACTCAAAAACAAAGAAACTATCGCAATGCGATTCAATATCAAAACCAATCCCCGGCAACGGCGCCATTTTGTTGGATGCAGAATAGGGCAAGCAAGCAAAACTATTTATTTTCGAAAGAATTCCTTCCGGGATTTATGTCGTGTCCACAGAGATCGGTTCGAGGGAAAGAATGTCGTTCGACAGTCTCTCGCGTTAATGAGTTTGGATTAAAATGGTTTAAAACATGAAAACAGAAAAGTAAACATTAAAACATAAAAACAAATTCACTTTTCAACAAGACAAACTTATCTGGCGTGCACATAATCGACTCCTCACAAAATTAAACTTACCGACCAGTTATACTCAACCTACAATACTCCTCAATATCACCCAGCATCGCTCACAACACAGGTTATGTCTAACGCAAAGTTGAGAGAACAACCGTGTTACCATTACCGATACTTTCGTACGCTAGCTCAAGGCACGGAGGCATTAAGTTTCGATGCCTATTGAAGATTGTTAGCCCTAAATCTATCTCTAGAATCTAGAAACTAACAGACAATCATCCCTAATCGAAGTTTGCGACGGTTATCTCTAACGCACCCCAAACCCCGCGCATAAAGCAAATATCAGAGATAATTACCAATAAAGATTTGTAAAGCAAGTTTTATATAACGCCATGGGCGACAAATATACATGAGTTTACAGCAAATACGTATACACAACCCAACCATAAAGAAAAACACAAAGAAAAAGAGATATGAACCAAACATCTCGCGGATTGTCAGAGCCGATCGACGATCAATCCACCCCGGTTCATCCGTATGCATGCTCCACAGTTGTTTTCTAAGCTAAACTACTGAAAAAATAAAGTTTGATGGAGTTGGGGCAAGAATCCCCAAAACCATCGCCCAAAAAATGCTTAAAAATGAAGTTTATAGGCAAAAGTTGCTGCCCAGGTTCGCACTGCGAACCTCCGTTCGCACTGCAAACATATGCCGCCTTAACTTCCTCCAGAATTGTGTTTTTCATGCTTCCAGGCACTTTTTATTCGCCCCGGGTTCGCAGTACGAACTCGCTAGCGAGTGCTCGCCACGGGGGTTCGCAGTGTGAACATGACAGTAAACCAGAACTTGTTTTGATCATAACTCTTGAACCGTAAGTCCGATTGATGCACGGTTTGAAGCGCTGGAAAGCTTATTCAATGCTCTTTATGAATATGGAAAAATCCCATTGCTGTAATACCTAAAAAAATGAGATAAAATCAATTAAACTCAATGATATTTACACGATAACGCACTATACACACAAAAACGTAAAGTAAATGTATTTACACATAAAGTGGAGTTTATTCAACCAATTTCAACACAAAGTAACGATAAGTGCAACAAAACTTATGTACAAAAATAGGTACAATTTTCACTTATCAAACTCTCCCCAACTTACATAATTGTTTGTCCACAAACAAGAATCAAACAAACTTGAAAATGCACAAGCAATATCCAAAGAATGACGAATCAACAGGTTTTGAAAAACGGAAACGAATGAATGGTTCAAATGAAAACGGTACACACAAAAAGCAAATACTTACCACTAAACTACAACGACAACATAGTCACAAAACAAATACCAAATACAAAAATTATGCCAAAAATTCTAAAACAACACAAGTTCCAAAGTGAATCACACCTAGTAAAAACAATCATCGTTAGATGAAAAACACACAATAAGGTACTTTACACTCACACAACACTCATGCAAACCAAAGACTAAATTATGCCTACATCCACAAATTCACATTGAAAATACAACGGCAAGAATCACAAGGGCTTTTCAAGGTTGTAGCGTGGTCGGGTAAACAAACAAGGGGCAATTTCTAAAGGTAATTGAAACAAAAACTTGCCTAAACCTAAGGGAGTGAAAATTCACAAAGATTCACACACAAAATTTCAACCAACTTCTTCCAAAATCCTAAGTGTTACACAACACACAATACTTATTTAGCACAATTATTGAAACTCTTTTTGTTTCTTTTTTCAAGGATTTTCTTTTTCTTCTTTTTTTCTTTCTTTTTCTCTTTCACAGTTTTTTCTCTTTTTTCTTTTCTTTTTCAATCCGCATAGAATCCAACCAATGAGTACATAATCATTCTCTCCCCAACTTGAATTCAACCGCACCATCATGTAATTACTCCCTACTTTCTAAGGCAAGGAAAAAATCCATACAACAGCACAAAGTTGAGGTCCAAGAAAAAACAAAATCCATTCAAAAATAAGTGAACTAAATACTCATAGACAAGCATTAAGTTTAAATAGAAACATGGATCAAAAAGCTCAAAGGGGTTACGAATTCTCTAACACTCACAAGGTGAATGACTATTTGGCTAAGGTGGTTGTGCTCAAAATGAAACAATTACCTTGATCATTTTCATGCATTTATATAATAAACACAAACAAAAGATTCAACATAATATAATCCAGTTAGAACAAGAATGTTGGTACTCCGCATATATGAACAATGGAAAGCCACCTCACAAAAAGGTTGGGAACTAACGTGATTCACAATAAAACAAGTATACAAAAGAATGGATGGCATGGAAGTTTGTAAAATGCCTAAGTATCATGAATATACTAAAGTATAGAAAGCAATAAATACATACCTCGGATGTGTACAAAACTTAACAAGATCATTACCATACATTCGCATGTTGAAACGAACCAACTTGGAAAATCACAAAAGCATCCTCAAGTAAGTCAATCAAAATCTGTGAGCAAACAACAACCAAAAACATTCGAAAAGAAAAACTATAAAACCTGTTTGTTTTACGTCGTAAGCTCGACGCCTCTACGGTGCATAATTAGAAACTTCCTTCATTCATGCCATGGTGATGTCTCACCGCGCAACCAAAAGCAAGCATCCGAACCAAACACATAAACAAACGTTATGGGAACAAAATGTATACAACACTTGAACAACCATAATGGAAACAGACAATATATACGATATATACAAAACTCAAAAACAAAGAAACTATCGCAATGCGATTCAATATCAAAACCAATCCCCGGCAACGGCGCCATTTTGTTGGATGTAGAATAGGGCAAGCAAGCAAAACTATTTATTTTCGGAAGAATTCCCTCCGGGATTTATGACGTGTCCACAGAGATCGGTTCGAGGGAAAGAATGTCGTTCGACAGTTGTCGCTCCCGGGATTTTCATCCAAGTACAAACGCGAAAGTGGCACCGAAACAGAGTCGCCAACAATGTGTATTTATCCCAAGAGAGGGAAAGGAAACACCGTATAAACCTGAGAGGAAGGAAAAAGCATGGTCTTGCGACCAAGAGAAACGGGTAAGGGAGTCGGTTACGCGAGAGGAAGGTATTAGCACCCTCACGCGTCCATCGTACCCGATGGGATCCACGCTTGCTTGTTTCGATCAAAGGGTGATAGAAAAGGATACTGGAAAAGGAACTGAAAGAAAGAAAGGAGAAAGAATGGAAAAGGAAAGAGAAACAAATGTAGGGAAAATAAAAGAAGTGCTCGCATGGGCCCTACCCCACTGCCTACATATCTCATCGGGAACATGAGAATCAGAGCGACGTAGTTCCCCTCACTAGGGATGGATTGCTTGTATTTTTTAAAGAACGACTAACGTTCTAGCTCAGGTGTTGCAGGCTCGCTGGTCCGAGTGCGTTACCATCTTGCAAGAGAACGAGTAGAAGCGCGTTCGTACGTTGAGAATGAATGAGGTGAGAAAAGAATTCCCAAAGGAAAGATGTTATTTTTTGTTTTTTGTCTTTTAAAAAATTGATTGTTTGTGTTTTGTAACACATATTGTATTTAAGTCCCTCATGTAGGATCGAATGCCTAGCATATCGACCCAAGACGGGACGTACACTAAACATTCCCAAAGAAATGAGAGAAGACCCCTCACCTCCTTGTTCCCACATGAAAGGCCTAAATACAATAGGTGCTATGCCTTTATTAAGTGTTTTTTACTTTTATTATGAGAAGAGAAGAAGTGACTCAAAGGAGGATCAAAGGAAAAATCTAAGTGGGGGACTAAGACTCAATCTTAATGTTGTCATATATGGTGATCCTAAGGTTAATGAGGTTTAAAGATTCTAATCCTAAAAGAAGAGAGAAGAGACTCAAAGTGTAAGAGAAAACGGAAGTTAGTTGTTAGTGTGCTCGCCGAGATATCGCATCTCGTGCCTACGTATCCGCAATCTGAAAAGAAAGAGGAATCAGAGCATCCGTAGTTCACGGTACTACGGGGTGAACAGGAAACAGGATCTCGATTACATAGGTGCGAGAGAACAAAGGGGAAAGACACACATAAAGTCTAAGGGGGAAACTCGGTCCTACAAGTTAACATGCATCAATGGTCCTAAGGTCAGGATCAGGAGGGAAGCTACCTAATGTTGTCAGGCATGGATTGCTATCCTAATGTCTCTCCTACCTCCGACTTAATCCAAAATTAAGTGGAGCTATGAATCCTAAGGGGATCATGTCATCAGACAAGTAAACACGGGATAAGTCAATCACACAATGAATTAAAAGCAATAATAGAGTAAACAGTGTCAGTCAACAGTAATGTCACACAGTCAAAATAAGAAAGAGGGAGCTTTAGCCAAGGGGTCATATCAACCGAGGCAAACAAGCTAGCTGTGGGAAGTAAGTGTGCTCACCCAATGGCATCAAGAACCATGGAGAGCAGAGTAAGAAAGGGGAAGATGTGAATAAGATCACATAAGCATCAGCATTGGTCAATGCGAGCTAACGACAAAGCGTGGGGGTTGGTTGCGAACCCTATCTTCCACTTGACCGACTCGATAACAGGAGCAGGTAATGTTCAAAGCTTCAATCATGTAATGAGAGCTAAGAACGACTCGACTAGAATAACGGGGGTTGATTGCGAACCCTACCTTCCTTCAATTGCCTCCTTGGAGGTCTTACCAGGGGAAATGGGAATGGGATGCCTCATAGAGGTCTTCAGGCACAATATTAAACAATCACAAGCAGAGCCTCCTTTGAGGACTTTCATCATTGCCGGCCAAGTGACACGGACTCCCAATCCTACTTCTCATGGCATAAAAAAGGAAAAATGCATAATTAGCAAAAGAGAAGAGAAGTGATACCGAACGGATATCAATCCGTAGCAACGCAAGCAAAGTATAAGCAAACCGACCAACTTCTAGTGATCTAGCATAAATGAGCAAAAGGGTTAGAAAGTGAAACGGGTCCGTGAAAGGCATGGAACCAAATGCTCTTAAAACAATAAAACAAGGCCATAAGCCATAAACAGCAGCAACAACAGCGCTCCAGCACCTGCATAGCTGTAAAAATTAGCAACAAGTAAAAACAGTCTATAACAGCTACTATTTCCAGAACAGAATGGATGTATATGCAGCCAGCCAGGATAACAACATTCAACAGCACTCTTTGTTCACAACAGCTATGTATACAGCAGCTTCTACATTTAGCTAATCAAGTGCAAAACACTACAAAACAAACTCAAAGATTAGTCAAAGTTCAAATGGAAATAACCAAAGTGAGCAACTAAGATCAAAAGGAAATATCAATAAGAAATAATTGAAATCAATCCTAAAATGTAAACAACACTTAGTCAACCATCTATGCAAAACATATTAAAGACTATTAACAAAGTTATCCAATGAAACTATTACGAACATATTAACACTAAAACCTATGTTTAATCAATGTTAGAAATTAGTTTCTAAACTATATCAATATCAATTAGTTCAAAATTGATTTCTAATTCTAAAGACAATTAGTGGATGATTAAGCCAAGGCAATTAGTGAACAATTAAGCAAAGAGCATTAGTGAACTAGTAAGCAAAAACGATTAGGAAATGAATAAAACTAAAAATAATCGTCCGAAAACAATTATCGAAATTCAATTCCAATTAATCGAATTACAACTAATACCTACTAAACAAAGCTACAAGTCAATGTTAATCCAAGTTAAAATGTCAATTAAAGTCGAGATTAATTACTAATTCGAACCAAATTCTAAATTGCGAGTTAATTCTAAAACCTATTTCTAATTAATTCTAAAATTGATTAGCTAATGTTAATCTAGCTACACTTAAACCAAAACAATTAGAGAATCATTAGGCCAAAACTCAATTATTCCACAAACAATTGTCTAACATATAAACATAAATCTAATCCCAAAACTAAAAATATAACTCAAATCCAGATTAAGTTCTAACCAACCTTTAACAATTCGATTAAGGTTCGGTAGAAATTAACAAACTCCAATTACAGTTTATCAAAAAAGTAATGAAAACTTAATAGGTATGACAAAAAAATTAGCAAGAAAGCTCAAAATAATTCACAATCAATCCAAAGCGAAACAGAGGGTACAAAGAGAAGTTTCAAGCGGTGCAAAAAGTCCAATGGACCCCAGACTCCAATAAGTCCAGTCTATACACTATATTGCTAAACCTACAATGACTTAAATAAAAAGCTGAAACCAAGAAGTTTAACCTAAAACAACTTAAAGAAATTACCTCACCTTCATCAGCGCGTTACGTACAACAACGACCACTTCTCCTATTCTTCTTCGATGCGTCGCCTCCGTCACCGTCGTCTTCCTCATCGTTCGCTCCTCTCTCTCCGCCATGCACCGTTGCGACCTTCGAACTCCTCTTCAAATCGCGGATCCGGCTCCGTTTCCATGGATATCGCGTCGTAAACTCATATGATGCGCATTACTCTTCAACGATGAGACTTAGGTACACTTCAAACTCCGATCTACCTCTGTTGTTGTTGCTCTTGCGTCCTTCTCTCTTTCTGCGGTTGCGATATGAGTTGCGATCGTGGCGATCTCCATTTGAGTCCGCTTTCTGAAATTGTTGTTGTTGCATTTCGCGCAGGTGAATGACTGAAATTGCGTTGGAGAATTGCTGTTGATCTGTGATTTCTGCAGGTTTGCGGATTGGCGATGATCGGCGAGAAATTGAAGTCGCGAGGTGGTGATGAAGTGCAAAAGCGGTTACGGAATTCCGTTGCTCGTTTCAGGAAATGAAGATGATGAGGAGATCGTTGTAAATGCAAAGTTTGGAGATTGAAAGGTTTGTTACCGTCGAAGAATTCTGTTACGAACGCGGTCGAATTTCTGGTACAGAGTTCTTTCTTTTTTCTTCCTTTTTCTGTTAGTTCTAATTTCTATGAGAACGTGGTGTTGATCTTGCAGGTTGAACGATGACGGAGATGGAGATTAAAGGTTATGGAGCTTTAAGATTGAAGATGGTGGAAGAGGGAGATTGAAGTGGAGTCTTGAAGAAGAAAATGAAAAATTGGTTTTTGAGATTGGTGATGAAAGTGAATCCGAGAAGAGATAGTTGGTTTTGTTAGTTTCAGTTAGAGAGTTTGTTAGCAGTTAGAAAATGATGAGTGAGTTAGTTAGAAAATGGTTAGAAAATGTTAGGAAAAATTGTATGGATTATCCCCTGCCGTTATTAGTTACCAAGAGCTTTTATGTTATGGAAATCTTCTACTTCATAAATTTCCATTTTTCCTGCTTTGTACAATTGGGTTTTTTCCTTTTTTGAGAGAATTCGGTTCCTTTTGTCTATCAACTAGTAGTGACGCTGAATAGTTAGCGCCATGTTGTTCTCTTTGCAACTGAGTTTCACATAATACTTGAGATGCTGAACTGGATAAACACGGCCTCTTGGGGACCTGCTTGGTTTTCTGAACTATGTTGCAGGTTAGGCGAAGAATGAAAATTTGTGAGAACCGTGATTGGGATTTTCACTAAAATTTAGTCTCAATCAGCAATGCTTCCTCTTGTCATGCTGCTATTTAATAACCTTCCCGGTCATGCATCATTTTATCAACTGTAGCAGCGAGGAGCGAGGGACTCAAGGCTGTTTCACGAGGTGTCGCAAGCCACTTAAGAGGATTTTGTACTTCCACATCAACATCCTTAATGTCCAACATGCTGATATTTCCAACTGTTTGCCTTTCACCAATTTTCAACAACTTTGGCCTTGCTTAACGATGTGTATTTTTACTTTTCCAAACGACAAGTTATCTTGTTTCCAATTTTCTCCATACGGCTCGTAGGATTACTTAGATATTGGTTTGTAATCGAAAATGAAATTTGGACAAAGACATTTTAATGAATTTTGGATATGGGTATGGATAGAGGTTAAAAAAGATAACAAAGAGAAAAATGGTTAGAATGAGTTTGAAGAAAAGTGAATGGACTCAAAATTGGTTTTGGGTGATTGGATTTTAACAAATGGATAGAATATGGATTGAATATGAACCAAAATTGTTTTTAAAAATGGAAATTGGATTTTAAATGGATGTTGGATATGGAATTTGGTGGATATTGACTTAAAATGGTTAAAAGTGGACATGGAATGAATTGGACTTAAAGTGGTTCTAAATGTGGATAAGATGAATAATGAATTGAAATGGATATGGATATTAAGAATGTGATGTGGGTTTAAATTAGATATGGACTTTGAATCTTGAATTCCAAGTAATCCACATGAATCTCATTTTCAAACTTCACATGCTTAAACCATGATCAATCAAAATTCACATCCAGATCACAACTCAATTATTTAATAAATTCCGAACTCCAATCAACTTCAATATCAACCCTCATTAACTTGTATTGCAAGCACCGAGCCATAAGCAACTGAGAGAATAACACTGTCCTGACCACAATATAAATCCACAACTGGATCTCACGTTAAGATGCCTGGGCCATGAACCCTAACCACCATCTTTAATTGATGAATATCAACCAAGTCGCACATAAGATAAGAAACCATGATCCCACGCCTCAGGAGCCCAATGAAATGCATGATCGTGAATGTTATGACCTAATGGATATGCAAATGAATGTGCAGCATAAGCCACTTATTGAGAAAATAAGAGGGCAAATTTTGGGGTATGACAGCTGCCCCTATTCAATCACTGTAGACCTGAACGGATGATAGCGATTGCTGTCAGACTTTCAAGGTATGGAGTGATTGAATACTGAAAATAACCAAAAAATTTGCACTCTGTGGAGAAGAAGAAGAAAAGGGATATAAACCCAACCAAATGAACTTTGTTGAAGAAAACTCTGATGAGAAGAAAAACACTGGAGAAATGTCTTTTATACGACGCCAGACGACTACTGGCTGGCCACACTGTGGGTGGACTTTAACAACGTCTTTTGTACGACGCCAGACGACTACTGGCTGGCCACACTGCTGGTGGACTTTAATAATGTCTTTTGTACGACGCCAGACGACTACTGGCTTGCCACACTGCTGGTGGACTTTAATAACATCTTTTGTACGACGCCATACCACTACTGGCTTGCCACACTGCTGGTGGACTTTAATAATGTCTTTTGTACGACGCCAGACGACTACTGGCTGGCCACACTGTGGGTGGACTTTAACAACGTCTTTTGTACGACGCCAGACGACTACTGGCTGGCCACACTGCTGGTGGACTTTAATAATGTCTTTTGTACGACGCCAGACGACTACTGGCTTGCCACACTGCTGGTGGACTTTAATAATGTCTTTTGTACGACGCCAAACGACTACTGGCTTGCCACACTGCTGGTGGACTTTAATAATGTCTTTTGTACGACGCCAGACAACTACTGGCTTGCCATACTGTGGATGGACTTTAGCTGCTCTGCCATTCTAAACAATGGACTTTTACCAGTTCGTGCTGGATTTTTGCCAATCTGTTGTTGGACTTCAATGATTACCAAACCGGCTTTGGAATCTCAAAATTGCCATCCTCAGATGGACTTTTGCAGCTTTGCGAAATTAAACTTGGACTTTGATGCTTACCAAACCGGCTTTGGAAGCTTTGCCAAATGATCATCCGACCTGCTGGAACAACCACCTACAATATTATCCCACATGCTGGAATAATGTGAACAACTGTATATAATGATCATCCCACTGGCTAGAACGACCATCTGCAATACTATCCCACCGGATGGAATAATATGAACAAACTGTATATAATGATCATCCCACTGGCTGGAACAACCATCTGCCATATCATCCCACTGGCTGGAATAATATGAACAAACTGTATATGAGCCAAAAATGAACTGAGCTTTGAGTTGCAAATGAGCAATGCTGAGAATTACACCACCGGCTGGGTAATATCATACGCTGACACTTCGCTGAAGAAGAGATTCCCCTGATCTACTTAGACCTTGCTGGGGAAAACACTGTCAAAATGTTAAACTCTGTGGGGACTGCGCTGGGGAGAAAACAATTCAGCTGGGAATTATTCTTTGACAGATTTCACCTGCTGAAACCGGTGGGAAATATGCCTTGTTGACACTACCACTTACTGGTAAATCCTGCTGAGGAATAAGACTGTTAAGCCTAGGATAAGTACCACAATGCCCCATGATAGGCGAACCTTCCTTTTGACGATTCCGTTGGGGATAATGAGTTTATAACAACTCTGCTGGAGAAAACTGCTTTAAAGTGTCTCATGCTGGGGCATGCCTTTTGAGAGGATTTTACAGAAGACGAAGCGTCTCCAAACTCTACTGGGGATATTAGATCCGGAACATCTCCTGCCGGGGAAATTTAAGTTGCCCCATGCTCGGGAAGGTCAACAACTTGCTTTTTGTTTACTCCATGATATAAGACTTATCTGAAGAAGCGTCCCAAGAGGATTTTACAGAAGATTAAGCATCTTCAAACTCCTGACGACTTCACTGGGGATTGGCCATCAACTTCGATGTCTGCGAAGCAACTCTACTGGGGAATTCGCGACCGTTATCGGCACAGAGAAGCTTGTAGCTGTTGGAAGTACTGAATGAGAGAATCCACTTAATAATATACAACGATACCCAGTTGAACTCAGTTCGTTGATATCGAATCGTCGTGATCGACCGTCGACCGAATGATGGACTCAATCAGTAAACGTTGTGACAAAAGGGTGACAAGTGAACCCTTCCCTGAACATGATTGGCCCAGCCTTCTGCGTGGGGATAAGTGATTACTCGTTTGGAAGAAACGATCCATGATCTCAAAAAGGCTTATATCTTGCTTTTGAGCCTAGTATGAGGCTGCTACCTGCAAACAAGGGATGTACACGTATGCCCCGTGCGAGATATGACTTCTGCAGCAGAGAAAATCCAACTCTGAACCACCACTTCTTGGGGAGAAAGGTTTTGCTGCATCTCTTGCTGGGGATGCCCTTTAAGAGGATTTTACAGAAGACTTGACATTCAAAACGCCCCAATGTCCTCAAACTCTTGTAGAGATTCGTCGGATCTCAACGTAACTGCCCCAGACTGCATGTATTACTTAGAAGAAGTCATCTCAAGAGGATTTTACAGAAGATTTGGCAAGCTCAATGCTTCAGTGTCTTCAAACTCTTGGAGAGATTCGTCGGATCTCGAATTAGCTGCTTCAGATTGTATGGTCTACAAAGGAATTCGCCTCGAGAAGCTTCATGCACAATCTCATACCACCGTGGGATATTCTGCCTCAGTATTCTGAACCCTGGATAGGCTGATTAGTCGTCTGGATAGACTAACTTCTCGTGCTCTTGAGATGGCCTGCCCCTGTATGACCCTTGAAGTAGTCTTGCCCCTGACTACTGATCCAAGAATGCCTGCATTTGTAGGGATTTGAGTCTCGAAGTAATTGCCCCAGCTTGGCTAAACTTTGCAGAGATTTCTCGACGTGATTGGCTCAGATGAGCTACACCTTAAAGAGATGGTTCGACGTGATTGGCCCAAATCGACTACGTCTTAGCACAACTTAATGGGAAAAATCTTGCTCAACAAAGTTTCCTGAGGAAGTACCATTGGATGTGGCTGCCCTTCGGGAGTTTCAGGATTCTCAACTCGGCAAGATTAAGCTTCTGGACTGAATTTCCATATGTAAACTTCTTTTGATGTCAAACATATGTATGCAAGCAGAAAATGTTTTATTCTGAGAATGAAAATTCTAACGCAACACACATGTTAATCTTCAAGTTTTACTGAAAAGATGTCGCAAACCCTTTGTGAGCGGATCACGGGTTAGGATACGACATTAATTTTTGAATGAAAGAATGCAATACACACGCAACACCAACAAAAATCTTTTAGCACAACTCATAGGAATCAGGAACGCTATCTCTTGGTAGTATGCTTTTGAAATACCCCTGTTTCAATTAGGACTTTTGAGGGTTGTATCGTGGCCTGGTTCACGGTTTTGAGAAAAAAAGGATTTAAGGCTCAAAGTTTATTGATGCCCACCCACTCTTCGTGATGTTCTCCAGTCCTACGTTCAGCTAATTTGCATAAGCGTTCGCCTCTCCAAAAGATTTTGTGATCTTTAAGGAATCCATGCATCTGATGGTTTGACACCTAATGAGGCTTTGGAGTGACAGTCACCCTTTTTTGTCTTTTGTGTCTAGTCACACGACTTTGTTCTTGCTCGAGGATTTTCTTTTGTAATCCTTTTGTTTTTGGATTTTTCATTCTTTTGTCTCTTTTTTTTTATCCCTAATTTTTGCCTGGACTGATTCTTTTGAATCTTTGATTTCGAAGTCCAGCGGGATGCCCTAACTTTTTCCTAAGTTGCTTGTTTTCAAGTTTCAACTTAGCGGGCTTTTCATTTTCTCTTCTTTTTTTTATTGAACAAATCGTGTGACACTGGCTTGTCTTGACTTTGTTGAAAGGGTTGTGACTGCCTCACTCTTTGATTGTTGATGGATAACCATTGTGGTTTCACATCTCTTGACCTCTTGACGGTGGATTAGAAGGTAACGGATCCTTAGATGCACACTCCTTTTGAAATTTGAACGCTCGGTCAAATTAACTGACGCCTACCCTGCCCCTGGGTTAAATGTGAGGGTTTTTTCATACGAAAAGAAACTCCTACTTCAAGGCTCAAAGGGATTAACGACGGTCTATCTCCCTTATATCTCCAGTGTTTGGGGAGTTGAAACAATGCCTGTACATCCTCAACAGGGTTCTTATTCAAAAGCAAACAATTAGAGATCTTTGCATTTTCAGATCATCATCCTCCCTCAGAGAGTTTAAGCACGACAGTTGGTGTTGCAATGCACATATACAAACTTATGAGTGAATACGAATGGATTACTTCAAGAAAAACATGCTTATTGTATTATGATCGTCATTTAAGAGCAAACAAATTTTTACATGCAAACATTATTCAAACAAACAAATAAAGCTACATATGAAAATGCAGTAAAGAAGCTGAATAATTGTCCTTGTTGAGGAGACTTGACTCCGTCTGGACTTATTGCTTCAGAAGATGTCTTTGCAAACCGGGCGCTCAATCTGATGAAGAAAGTTCGATTTAAGGGCCACCCATCTGGTGCGATAACCTTTGAGTCAATCACGTCTTGCACCTTGTCTTTACCTTTACCTCTGAAAGACTTACAATCGTCAATTAAATGGTCAGGTGCCCCAGAATGATAGTCATACCCGGCATTTGGCATTGAAACCCCAAAGGAAGCTTTGTCGAAGATGATCCTGATGCGACTAGCTCAACCAGTTTGAGTTTGAGCAAATGAGGGAACCCGTTGCGCATACGGCATCAGAATAGGATCAAACTTCTTCACAAGTTGTTCTGGCCTTTGTCCATATGCTCTGCCCCTAGGACTCTCTTGGGGAGATGGAGTTGGAAGCTGACAAGAGATATCTGGAGTAAAGAAATTGATAAATAAGGTTGATAGATAAGGTTGCTCGCAAAGATCTCACACGATCTCCTGCCTACGTATCTCCATTGACTAATGAAGAATCAGAGCGACGTAGTTCCCCTCACCAGGGATGAGGATTGCTTTATTTCCTTAACACCGCATTCTGGATTTCTGTAAGCGGACCCATCTGAGACTTCACTCGGTTGACTTCTTCTCTCAACAGTTTCTGACCGCGGGACAACGCTTGCATGTCCACCATAAAATGCCCCACCTGGGCCCTCCTCTCAGTCACTTTCGCTCGGAGTCATTCCATAACTACCCTCTTATTGTTATGAGTTGAGTGGTGGGAGAAGTCAAGTTGGCCGTTTCTGAAGAGAATACCCAGGTCAGAATGAGAAATCCGCTCCGGAACACCTGTTATGCATATGAGTATGAGAATGCAATGCAAAATGCCATGTTCGAGTATTTCCAAGGAATCATTATGCTTTGATTCAAATATTTTTCTTACAAACCACAAGAAATGGATGGAAATGCTCAGTAGCAAATCTCAAAGTTAATATCCCTTGGACATACAAGAACATGTATGCGAATATGATAATGCAGATGCAACAGACATGGGATCAAGGCTTCCATATAATCTGGATAACTGCTGTGCTGCTGAATGGATAAGTTCATTGGTCAGCTCTGAAGAGAATACCCGAATACCAGAATATCTGAATAAAATACCGGAATAACCAGCATATCGGCATAATCAGAGCACCGACCTGATCAAAATACCGGGATGGTCAGAATAATCATGATGCTATAATACCAGGCTGATGAGTCCACACTGATAAGAGAACCAAAATACCAGGTAGGATGAAAGTCAAGGTTACCTACAAACCTGTAAACAAACCCGCCCCTCTCACATGTAGGTGCTAAGATCCTCAGTATCCCGGGCTCTCAGGTCGAGAAATGATGATACGTTCACCATTTCTGGTTTGGCATCATCATCAATCGAGGAGGCCTCAACTGATTCTCCAAAATGAAAGGTCCTCAACTTCTGGCACTGAGGTCGAGAAGCAATAGTACATTCATCCCTCGGGGTACAGTACTATCGCCAATCAAGGAGTGCCTCCACTGATTCACTTTCAAAAAGAACATCCTACAGCAAGTTCTCAGCATTGGGTCCTCGGATCGAGAATGTGCAATGGGTGTGCCACATAATGTGGTCTGCCACTGTCACATCTCGGGAGGAGTTCCGCAACTGAGTCCTCGGGAATGGTCACCAGAGTCGACAGCTCTCTAGATCAACACCCTAACATGTGCAAGACGCACACGTCAAAATGCATCCCAAGATAGCCTCGTCTGGCTGTGAATTTCGTGAATACCAAACGCACTCCAGACGGCACGTAGGTCCCACTACTCTCCACTCTAATCCTAAGTGTATACTCAAACCTGTGTAATGGGCTTATCTCTCAGAAATCCCATCCCGCCAAATAGAAAACAGCACAATCCAGCATAGCATAATATAAAAATGCTAAAATGCAGTAAATACAGTAATGTACAGTAAAGCAACAAATAACCATACAATAAAATGGTAAATACAGCACAACAATAAACACCCAATGAAAGAAAAACAGACAAGCGCTAGGATTGACTCGCTTAGGATGGACCAGCAATAGGTCAACCTGTCCCCAGCAGAGTCGCCAGCTGTCGCTCCCGGGATTTTCATCCAAGTACAAACGCGAAAGTGGCACCGAAACAGAGTCGCCAACAATGTGTATTTATCCCAAGAGAGGGAAAGGAAACACCGCATAAACCTGAGAGGAAGGAAAAAGCATGGTCTTGCGACCAAGAGAAATGGGTAAGGGAGTCGGTTACGCGAGAGGAAGGTATTAGCACCCTCATGCGTCCATCGTACCCGATGGGATCCACGCTTGCTTGTTTCGATCAAAGGGTGATAGAAAAGGATACTGGAAAAGGAACTGAAAGAAAGAAAGGAGAAAGAATGGAAAAGGAAAGAGAAACAAATGTAGGGAAAATAAAAAAAGTGCTCGCATGGGCCCTACCCCACTGCTTACGTATCTCATCGGGAGCATGAGAATCAGAGCGACGTAGTTCCCCTCACTAGGGATGGATTGCTTGTATTTTTTAAAGAACGGCTAACGTTCTAGCTCAGGTGTTGCAGGCTCGCTGGTCCGAGTGCGTTACCATCTTGCAAGAGAACGAGTAGAAGCGCGTTCGTACGTTGAGAATGAATGAGGTGAGAAAAGAATTCCCAAAGGAAAGATGTTATTGTTTGTTTTTTGTCTTTTAAAAAATTGATTGTTTGTGTTTTGTAACACATATTGTATTTAAGTCCCTCATGTAGGATCGAATGCCTAGCATATCGACCCAAGACGGGACGTACACTAAACATTCCCAAAGAAATGAGAGAAGACCCCTCACCTCCTTGTTCCCACATGAAAGGCCTAAATACAATAGGTGCTATGCCTTTATTAAGTGTTTTTTACTTTTATTATGAGAAGAGAAGAAGTGACTCAAAGGAGGATCAAAGGAAAAATCTAAGTGGGGGACTAAGACTCAATCTTAATGTTGTCATATATGGTGATCCTAAGGTTAATGAGGTTTAAAGATTCTAATCCTAAAAGAAGAGAGAAGAGACTCAAAGTGTAAGAGAAAACGGAAGTTAGTTGTTAGTGTGCTCGCCGAGATATCGCATCTCGTGCCTACGTATCCGCAATCTGAAAAGAAAGAGGAATCAGAGCATCCGTAGTTCACGGTACTACGGGTGAACAGGAAACAGGATCTCGATTACATAGGTGCGAGAGAACAAAGGGGAAAGACACACATAAAGTCTAAGGGGGAAACTCGGTCCTACAAGTTAACATGCATCAATGGTCCTAAGGTCAGGATCAGGAGGGAAGCTACCTAATGTTGTCAGGCATGGATTGCTATCCTAATGTCTCTCCTACCTCCGACTTAATCCAAAATTAAGTGGAGCTATGAATCCTAAGGGGATCATGTCATCAGACAAGTAAACACGGGATAAGTCAATCACACAATGAATTAAAAGCAATAATAGAGTAAACAGTGTCAGTCAACAGTAATGTCACACAGTCAAAATAAGAAAGAGGGAGCTTTAGCCAAGGGGTCATATCAACCGAGGCAAACAAGCTAGCTGTGGGAAGTAAGTGTGCTCACCCAATGGCATCAAGAACCATGGAGAGCAGAGTAAGAAAGGGGAAGATGTGAATAAGATCACATAAGCATCAGCATTGGTCAATGCGAGCTAACGACAAAGCGTGGGGGTTGGTTGCGAACCCTATCTTCCACTTGACCGACTCGATAACAGGAGCAGGTAATGTTCAAAGCTTCAATCATGTAATGAGAGCTAAGAATGACTCGACTAGAATAACGGGGGTTGATTGCGAACCCTACCTTCCGTCAATTGCCTCCTTGGAGGTGTTACCAGGGGAAATGGGAATGGGATGCCTCATAGAGGTCTTCATGCACAATATTAAACAATCACAAGCAGGGCCTCCTTTGAGGACTTTCATCATTGCCGGCCAAGTGGCACGGACTCCCAATCCTACTTCTCATGGCATAAAAAAGGAAAAATGCGGAATTAGCAAAAGAGAAGAGAAGTGATACCGAACGGATATCAATCCATAGCAACGCAAGCAAAGTATAAGCAAACCGACCAACTTCTAGTGATCTAGCATAAATGAGCAAAAGGGTTAGAAAGTGAAACGGGTCCGTGAAAGGCATGGAACCAAATGCTCTTAAAACAATAAAACAAGGCCATAAGCCATAAACAGCAGCAACAACAGCGCTCCAGCACCTGCATAGCTGTAAAAACTAGCAACAAGTAAAAACAGTCTATAACAGCTACTATTTCCAGAACAGAATGGATGTATATGCAGCCAGCCAGGATAACAACATTCAACAGCACTCTTTGTTCACAACAGCTATGTATACAGCAGCTTCTACATTTAGCTAATCAAGTGCAAAACACTACAAAACAAACTCAAAGATTAGTCAAAGTTCAAATGGAAATAACCAAAGTGAGCAACTAAGATCAAAAGGAAATGTCAATAAGAAATAATTGAAATCAATCCTAAAATGTAAACAACACTTAGTCAACCATCTATGCAAAACATATTAAAGACTATTAACAAAGTTATCCAATGAAACTATTACGAACATATTAACACTAAAACCTATGTTTAATCAATGTTAGAAATTAGTTTCTAAACTATATCAATATCAATTAGTTCAAAATTGATTTCTAATTCTAAAGACAATTAGTGGATGATTAAGCCAAGGCAATTAGTGAACAATTAAGCAAAGAGCATTAGTGAACTAGTAAGCAAAAACGATTAGGAAATGAATAAAACTAAAAATAATCGTCCGAAAACAATTATCGAAATTCAATTCCAATTAATTGAATTACAACTAATACCTACTAAACAAAGCTACAAGTCAATGTTAATCCAAGTTAAAATGTCAATTAAAGTCGAGATTAATTACTAATTCGAACCAAATTCTAAATTGCGAGTTAATTCTAAAACCTATTTATAATTAATTCTAAAATTGATTACCTAATGTTAATCTTGCTACACTTAAACCAAAACAATTAGAGAATCATTAGGCCAAAACTCAATTATTCCACAAACAATTATCTAACATATAAACATAAATCTAATCCTAAAACTAAAAATCTAACTCAAATCCAGATTAAGTTCTAACCAACCTTTAACAATTCGATTAAGGTTCGGTAGAAATTAACAAACTCCAATTACAGTTTATCAAAAAAGTAATGAAAACTTAATAGGTATGACAAAAAAATTAGCAAGAAAGCTCAAAATAATTCACAATCAATCCAAAGCGAAACAGAGGGTACAAAGAGAAGTTTCAGGCGGTGCAAAAAGTCCAATGGACCCCAGACTCCAATAAGTCCAGTCTATACACTATATTGCTAAACCTACAATGACTTAAATAAAAAGCTGAAACCAAGAAGTTTAACCTAAAACAACTTAAAGAAATTACCTCACCTTCATCAGCGCGTTACGTACAACAACGACCACTTCTCCTATTCTTCTTCGATGCGTCGCCTCCGTCACCGTCGTCTTCCTCATCGTTCGCTCCTCTCTCTCCGCCATGCACCGTCGCGACCTTCGAACTCCTCTTCAAATCGCGGATCCGGCTCGGTTTCCATGGATATCGCGTCGTAAACTCATATGATGCGCATTACTCTTCAACGATGAGACTTAGGTACACTTCAAACTCCGATCTACCTCTGTTGTTGTTGCTCTTGCGTCCTTCTCTCTTTCTGCGGCTGCGATATGAGTTGCGATCGTGGCGATCTCCATTTGAGTCCGCTTTCTGAAATTGTTGTTGTTGCATTTCGCGCAGGTGAATGACTGAAATTGCGTTGGAGAATTGCTGTTGATATGTGATTTCTGCAGGTTTGCGGATTGGCGATGATTGGCGAGAAATTGAAGTCGCGAGGTGGTGATGAAGTGCAAAAGCGGTTACGGAATTCCGTTGCTCGTTTCAGGAAATGAAGATGATGAGGAGATCGTTGCAAATGCAAAGTTTGGAGATTGAAAGGTTTGTTACCGTCGAAGAATTCTGTTACGAACGCGGTCGAATTTCTGGTACAGAGTTCTTTCTTTTTTCTTCCTTTTTCTGTTAGTTCTAATTTCTATGAGAACGTGGTGTTGATCTTGCAGGTTGAACGATGATGGAGATGGAGATTAAAGGTTATGGAGCTTGAAGATTGAGGATGGTGGAAGAGGGAGATTGAAGTGGAGTCTTGAAGAAGAAAATGAAAAATTGGTTTTTGAGATTGGTGATGAAAGTGAATCCGAGAAGAGCGTGTTGGTTCTGTTAGTTTCAGTTAGAGAGTTTGTTAGCAGTTAGAAAATGATGAGTGAGTTGGTTAGAAAATGGTTAGAAAATGTTAGGAAAAATTGTATGGATTATCCCCTGCCGTTATTAGTTACCAAGAGCTTTTATGTTATGGAAATTTTCTACTGCATAAATTTCCATTTTTCCTGCTGTTGTACAATTGGGTTTTTAACTTTTTTGAGAGAATTCAGTTCCTTTTGTCTATCAACTAGTAGTGACGCTGAATAGTTAGCGCCATGTTGTTCTCTTTGCAACTGAGTTTCACATAATACTTGAGATGCTGAACTGGATAAACACGGCCTCTTGGGGACCTGCTTGGTTTTCTGAACTATGTTGCAGGTTAGGCGAAGAATGAAAATTTGTGAGAACCGTGATTGGGATTTTCACTAAAATTTAGTCTCAATCAGCAATGCTTCCTCTTGTCATGCTGCTATTTACTAACCTTCCCGGTCATGCATCATTTTATCAACTGTAGCAGCGAGGAGCGAGGGACTCAAGGCTGTTTCACGAGGAGTCGCAAGCCACTTAAGAGGATTTTGTACTTCCACATCAACATCCTTAATGTCCAACATGCTGATATTTCCAACGGTTTACCTTTCACCAATTTTCAACAACTTTGGCCTTGCTTAACGATGTGTATTTTTACTTTTCCAAACGACAAGTTATCTTGTTTCCAATTTTCTATATACGGCTCGTAGGATTACTTAGATATTGGTTTGTAATCGAAAATGAAATTTAGACAAAGACATTTTAATGAATTTTGGATATGGGTATGGATAGAGGTTAAAAAAGATAAAAAAAGAGAAAAATGGTTAGAATGAGTTTGAAGAAAAGTGAATGGACTCGAAATTGGTTTTGGGTGATTGGATTTTAACAAATGGATAGAATATGGATTGAATATGAACCAAAATTGTTTTTAAAAATGGAAATTGGATTTTAAATGGATGTTGGATATGGAATTTGGTGGATATTGACTTAAAATGGTTAAAAGTGGACATGGAATGAATTGGACTTAAAGTGGTTCTAAATGTGGATAAGATGAATAATGAATTGAAATGGATATGGATATTAAGAATGTGACGTGGGTTTAAATTAGATATGGACTTTGAATCTTGAATTCCAAGTAATCCACATGAATCTCATTTTCAAACTTCACATGCTTAAACCTTGATCAATCCAAATTCACATCCAGATCACAACTCAATTATTTAATAAATTCCGAACTCCAATCAACTTCAATATCAACCCTCATTAACTTGTATTGCAAGCACCGAGCCATAAGCAACTGAGAGAATAACACTGTCCTGACCACAATATAAATCCACAACTGGATCTCACGTTAAGATGCCTGGGCCATGAACCCTAACCACCATCTTTAATTGATGAATATCAACCAAGTCGCACAGAAGATAAGAAACCATGATCCCACGCCTCAGGAGCCCAATGAAATGCATGACCGTGAATGTTATGACCTAATGGATATGCAAATGAATGTGCAGCATAAGCCACTTATTGAGAAAATAAGAGGGCAAATTTTGGGGTATGACAACAGTCTCTCGCGTTAATGAGTTTGGATTAAAATGGTTTAAAACATGAAAACAGAAAAGTAAACATTAAAACATAAAAACAAATTCACTTTTCAGCAAGACAAACTTATCTGGCGTGCACATAATCGACTCCTCACAAAATTAAACTTACCGACCAGTTATACTCAACCTACAATACTCCTCAATATCACCCAGCATCGCTCACAACACAGGTTACGTCTAACGCAAAGTTGAGAGAACAACAGTGTTACCATTGCCGATACTTTCGTACGCTAGCTCAAGGCACGAAGGCATTAAGTTTCGACGCCTATTGAAGATTGTTAGCCCTAAATCTATCTCTAGAATCTAGAAACTAACAGACAATCATCCCTAATCGAAGTTTGCGACGGTTATCTCTAACGCACCCCAAACCCCGCGCATAAAGCAAAAATCAGAGATAATTACCAATAAAGATTTGTAAAGCAAGTTTTATATAACGCCATGGCCGAAAAATATACATGAGTTTACAGCAAATACATATACACAACCCAACCATAAACAAAAACACAAAGAAAAAGAGAAATGAACCAAACATCTCGCGGATTGTCAGAGCCGGTCGACGATCAATCCACCCTGGTTCATCTGTATGCATGCTCCACATTTGTTTTCTAAGCTAATCTACTGAAAAAATAAAGTTTGATGGAGTTGAAGCAAGAATCCCCAAAACCATCCCCCAAAAAATGCTGAAAAATGAAGTTTATAGGCAAAAGTTACTGCCCAGGTTCGCACTGCGAACCCCCGGTTGCACTGCAAACATATGCCGCCTTAACTTCCTCCAGAATTGTGTTTTTCATGCTTCCAGGCACTTTTTATTCGCCCCGGGTTCGCAGTGCAAACTCGCTAGCGAGTGCTCGCCACGGGGGTTCGCAGTGCGAACATGACAGTAAACCAGAACTTGTTTTGATCATAACTCTTGAACCGTAAGTCCGATTGACGCACAGTTTGAAGCGCTGGAAAGCTTATTCAATGCTCTTTATGAATATGGAAAAATCCCATTGTTGTAATACCTAAAAAAATGAGATAAAATCAATTAAACTCAATGATATTTACACGATAACGCACTATACACACGAAAACGTAAAGTAAACGTATTTACACATAAAGTGGAGTTTATTCAACCAATTTTAACACAAAGTAACGATAAGTGCAACAAAACTTATGTACAAAAATAGGTACAATTTTCACTTATCAAACTCTCCCCAACTTACATAATTGTTTGTCCACAAACAAGAATCAAACAAACTTGAAAATGCACAAGCAATATCCAAAGAATGACGAATCAACAGGTTTTGAAAAACGGAAACGAATGAATGGTTCAAATGAAAAAGGTACACACAAAAAGAAAATACTTACCACTAAACTACGATGACAACATAGTCACGAAACAAATGCCAAATACAAAAATCATGCCAAAAATTCTAAAACAACACAAGTTCCAAAGTGAATCACACCTAGTAAAAACAATCATCGGTAGATGAAAAACACACAATAAGGTACTTTACACTCACACAACACTCATGCAAACAAAAGACTAAATTATGCCTACATCCACAAATTCACATTGAAAATACAAAGGCAAGAATCACAAGGGCTTTTCAAGGTTGTAGCGTGGTCGGGTAAACAAACAAGGGGCAATTTCTAAAGGTAATTGAAACAAAAACTTGCCTAAACCTAAGGGAGTGAAAACTCACCAAGATTCACACACAAAATTTCAACCAACTTCTTCCAAAATCCCAAGTGTTACACAACACACAATACTTATTTAGCACAATTATTGAAACTCTTTTTGTTTCTTTTTTCAAGGATTTTCTTTTTCTTCTTTTTTTCTTTCGTTTTCTCTTTCACAATTTTTTCCCTTTTTTCTTTTCTTTTTCAATCCGCATAGAATCCAACCAATGAATACATAATCATTCTCTCCTTAACTTGAATTCAACCGCACCATCATGTGAATACTCCCTACTTTCTAAGGCAAGGAAAAAATCCATACAACAGCACAAAGTTGAGGTCCAAGAAAAAACAAAATCCATTCAAAAATAAGTGAACTAAATACTCATAGACAAGCATTAAGTTCAAATAGAAACATGGATCAAAAAGCTCAAAGGGGTTCCGAATTCTCACACACTCACAAGGTGAATGACTATTTGGCTAAGGTGGTTGTGCTCAAAATGAAACAATTACCTTGATCCTTTTCATGCATTTATATAATCAACACAAACAAAAGATTCAACATAATATAATCCAGTTAGAACAAGAATGTTGGTACTCCGCATATATGAACAATGGAAAGCCACCTCACAAAAAGGTTGGGAACTAACGTGATTCACAATAGAACAAGTATACAAAAGAATGGATGGCATGGAAGTTTGTAAAATGCCTAAGTATCATGAATATACTAAAGTATAGAAAGCAATAAATACATACCTCGGATGTGTACAAAACTTAACAAGATCATTACCATACATTCGCAAGTTGAAACGAACCAACTTGGAAAATCACAAAAGCATCCTCAAGTAAGTCAATCAAAATCTGTGAGCAAACAACAACCAAAAACATTCGAAAAGAAAAACTATAAAACCTGTTTGTTTTACGTCGTAAGCTCGATGCCTCTACGGTGCACAATTAGAAACTTCCTTCATTCATGCCATGGTGATGTCTCACCGCGCAACCAAAAGTAAGCATCCGAACCAAACACATAACCAAACGTTATGGGAACAAAATGTATACAACACTTGAACAAACAGAATGGAGACAGACAATATATACGATATATACAAAACTCAAAAACAAAGAAACTATCGCAATGCGATTCAATATCAAAACCAATCCCCGGCAACGACGCCATTTTGTTGGATGCAGAATAGGGCAAGCAAGCAAAACTATTTATTTTCGGAAGAATTCCCTCCGGGATTTATGTCGTGTCCACAGAGATCGGTTCGAGGGAAAGAATGTCGTTCGACAGTCTCTCGCGTTAATGAGTTTGGATTAAAATGGTTTAAAACATGAAAACAGAAAAATAAACATTAAAACATAAAAACAAATTCACTTTTCAGCAAGACAAACTTATCTGGCGTGCACATAATCGACTCCTCACAAAATTAAACTTACCGACCAGTTATACTCAACCTACAATACTCCTCAATATCACCTAGCATCGCTCACAACACAGGTTATGTCTAACGCAAAGTTGAGAGAACAACCGTGTTACCATTGCCGATACTTTCGTACGCTAGCTCAAGGCACAAAGGCATTAAGTTTCGACGCCTATTGAAGATTTTTAACCCTAAATCTATCTCTAGAATCTAGAAACTAACAGACAATCATCCCTAATCGAAGTTTGCGACGGTTATCTCTAACGCACCCCAAACCCCACGCATAAAGCAAAAATCAGAGATAATTACCAATAAAGATTTGTAAAGCAAGTTTTATATAACGCCATGGGCGACAAATATACATGAGTTTACAGCAAATACATATACACAACCCAACCATAAAGAAAAACACAAAGAAAAAGAGAAATGAACCAAACATCTCGCGGATTGTCAGAGGCGGTCGACGATCAATCCACCCCGGTTCATCCGTATGCATGCTCCACAGTTGTTTTCTAAGCTAATCTACTGAAAAAATAAAGTTTGATGGAGTTGGAGCAAGAATCCCCAAAACCATCCCCCAAAAATTGCTGAAAAATGAAGTTTATAGGCAAAAGTTGCTGCCCAGGTTTGCACTGCGAACCCCCGTTCGCACTGCAAACATATGCCGCCTTAACTTCCTCCAAAATTGTGTTTTTCATGCTTCCAGGCACTTTTTATTCGCCCCTGGTTCGCAGTGCAAACTCGCTAGCGAGTGGTCGCCACGGGGGTTCGCAGTGCGAACATGACAGTAAACCAGAACTTGTTTTGATCATAACTCGTTAACCGTAAGTCCGATTGATGCACGATTTGAAGTGATGGAAAGCTTATTCAATGCTCTTTATGAATATGGAAGAATCTCATTGCTGTAATACCTAAAAAAATGAGATAAAATCAATTAAACTCAATGATATTTACACGATAACGCACTATACACACGAAAACGTAAAGTAAACGTATTTACACATAAAGTGGAGTTTATTCAACCAATTTTAAAACAAAGTAACGATAAGTGCAACAAAACTTATGTACAAAAATAGGTACAATTTTCACTTATCAAACTCTCCCCAACTTACATAATTGTTTGTCCACAAACAAGAATCAAACAAACTTGAAAATGCACAAGCAATATCCAAAGAATGACGAATCAACAGGTTTTGAAAAACGGAAACGAATGAATGGTTCAAATGAAAACGGTACACACAAAAAGCAAATACTTACCACTAAACTACGACGACAACATAGTCACGAAACAAATGCCAAATACAAAAATCATGCCAAAAATTCTAAAACAACACAACTTCCAAAGTGAATCACACCTAGGAAAAACAATCATCGGTAGATGAAAAACACACAATAAGGTACTTTACACTCACACAACACTCATGCAAACAAAAGACTAAATTATGCCTACAACCATAAATTCACATTGAAAATACAAAGGCAAGAATCACAAGGGATTTTCAAGGTTGTAGCGTGGTCGGGTAAACAAACAAGGGGCAATTTCTAAAGGTAATTGAAACAAAAACTTGCCTAAACCTAAGGGAGTGAAAACTCACAAAGATTCACACACAAAATTTCAACCAACTTCTTCCAAAATCCCAAGTGTTACACAACACACAATACTTATTTAGCACAATTATTGACACTCTTTTTGTTTCTTTTTTCAAGGATTTTATTTTTCTTCTTTTTTTCTTTCTTTTTCTCTTTCACAATTTTTTCTCTTTTTTCTTTTCTTTTTCAATCCGCATAGAATCCAACCAATGAGTACATAATCATTCTCTCCCCAACTTGAATTCAACCGCACCATCATGTGAATACTCCCTACTTTCTATGGCAAGGAAAAAATCCATACAACAGCACAAAGTTGAGGTCCAAGAAAAAACAAAATCCATTCAAAAATAAGTGAACTAAATACTCATAGACAAGCATTAAGTTCAAATAGAAACATGGATCAAAAAGCTCAAAGGGGTTACGAATTCTCACACACTCACAAGGTGAATGAATATTTGGCTAAGGTGGTTGTGCTCAAAATGAAACAATTACCTTGATCCTTTTCATGCATTTATATAATCAACACAAACAGAAGATTCAACATAATAAAATCCAGTTAGAACAAGAATGTTGGTACTCCGCATATATGAACAATGGAAAGCCACCTCACAAAAAGGTTGGGAACTAACGTGATTCACAATAGAACAAGTATACAAAAGAATGGATGGCATGGAAGTTTGTAAAATGCCTAAGTATCATGAATATACTAAAGTATAGAAAGCAATAAATACATACCTCGGATGTGTACAAAACTTAACAAGATCATTACCATACATTCGCATGTTGAAACGAACCAACTTGGAAAATCACAAAAGCATCCTCAAGTAAGTCAATCAAAATCTGTGAGCAAACAACAACCAAAAACATTCAAAAAGAAAAACTATAAAACCTGTTTGTTTTACGTCGTAAGCTCGACGCCTCTACGGCGCATAATTAGAAACTTCCTTCATTCATGCCATGGTGATGTCTCACCGCGCAACCAAAAGCAAGCATCCGAACCAAACACATAAACAAATGTTATGGGAACAAAATGTATACAACACTTAAACAAACATAATGGAGACATTCAATATATACGATATATACAAAACTCAAAAACAAAGAAACTATCGCAATGCGATTCAATATCAAAACCAATCCCCGGCAACCGCGCCATTTTGTTAGATGCAGAATAGGGCAAGCAAGCAAAACTATTTATTTTCGGAAGAATTCCCTCCGGGATTTATGTCGTGTCCACAGAGATCGGTTCGAGGGAAAGAATGCTGTTCGACAGTCTCTCGCGTTAATGAGTTTGGATTAAAATGGTTTAAAACATGAAAACAGAAAACTAAACATTAAAACATAAAAACAAATTCACTTTTCAGCAAGACAAACTTATCTGGCATGCACATAATCGACTCCTCACAAAATTAAACTTACCGACTAGTTATACTCAACCTACAATACTCCTCAATATCACCCAGCATCGCTCACAACACAGGTTATGTCTAACGCAAAGTTGAGAGAACAACTGTGTTACCATTGTCGATACTTTCGTACGCTAGCTCAAGGCACGAAGGCATTAAGTTTCGACGCCTATTGAAGATTGTTAGCCCTAAATCTATCTCTAGAATCTAGAAACTAACAGACAATCATCCCTAATCGAAGTTTGCGACGGTTATCTCTAACGCACCCCAAACCCCGCGCATAAAGCAAAAATCAGAGATAATTACCAATATAGATTTGTAAAGCAAGTTTTATATAACGCCATGGGCGACAAATATACATGAGTTTACAGCAAATACATATACACAACCCAAGCATAAAGAAAAACACAAAGAAAAAGAGAAATGAACCAAACATCTCGCGGATTGTCAGAGTCGGTCGACGATCAATCCACCCCGGTTCATCCGTATGCATGCTCCACAGTTGTTTTCTAAGCTAATCTACTGAAAAAATAAAGTTTGATGGAGTTGGAGCAAGAATCCCCAAAACCATCCCCCAAAAAATGCTGAAAAATGAAGTTTATAGGCAAAAGCTGCTGCCCAGGTTCGCACTGCGAACCCCCGTTCGCACTGCAAACATATGCCGCCTTAACTTCCCCCAGAATTGTGTTTTTCATGCTTCCAGGCACTTTTTATTCGCCGCGGGTTCGCAGTGCAAACTCGCTAGCGAGTGCTCGCCACGGGGGTTCGCAGTGTGAACATGACAGTAAACCAGAACTTGTTTTGATCATAACTCTTGAACCGTAAGTCCGATTGACGCACAGTTTGAAGCGATGGAAAGCTTATTCAATGCTCTTTATGAATATGGAAGAATCCCATTGCTGTAATACCTAAAAAAATGAGATAAAATCAATTAAACTCAATGATATTTACACGATAACGCACTATACACACGAAAACGTAAAGTAAACGTATTTACACATAAAGTGGAGTTTATTCAACCAATTATAAAACAAAGTAACGATAAGTGCAACAAAACTTATGTACAAAAATAGGTACAATTTTCACTTATCAAACTCTCCCCAACTTACATAATTGTTTGTCCACAAACAAGAATCAAACAAACTTGAAAATGCACAAGCAATATCCAAAGAATGACGAATCAACAGGTTTTGAAAAACGGAAACGAATGAATGGTTCAAATGAAAACGGTACACACAAAAAGCAAATACTTACCACTAAACTACGACGACAACATAGTCACGAAACAAATGCCAAATACAAAAATCATGCCAAAAACTCTAAAACAACAAAAGTTCCAAAGTGAATCACACCTAGTAAAAACAATCATCGGTAGATGAAAAACACACAATAAGGTACTTTACACTCACACAACACTCATGCAAACAAAAGACTAAATTATGCCTACATCCACAAATTCACATTGAAAATACAAAGGCAAGAATCACAAGGGATTTTCAAGGTTGTAGCGTGGTCGGGTAAACAAACAAGGGGCAATTTCTAAAGGTAATTGAAACAAAAACTTGCCTAAACCTAAGGGAGTGAAGACTCACAAAGATTCACACACAAAATTTCAACCAACTTCTTCCAAAATCCCAAGTGTTACACAACACACAATACTTATTTAGCACAATTATTGACACTCTTTTTGTTTCTTTTTTCAAGGATTTTATTTTTCTTCTTTTTTTCTTTCTTTTTCTCTTTCACAATTTTTTCTCTTTTTTCTTTTCTTTTTCAATCCGCATAGAATCCAACCAATGAGTACATAATCATTCTCTCCCCAACTTGAATTCAACCGCACCATCATGTGAATACTCCCTACTTTCTATGGCAAGGAAAAAATCCATACAACAGCACAAAGTTGAGGTCCAAGAAAAAACAAAATCCATTCAAAAATAAGTGAACTAAATACTCATAGACAAGCATTAAGTTCAAATAGAAACATGGATCAAAAAGCTCAAAGGGGTTACGAATTCTCACACACTCACAAGGTGAATGAATATTTGGCTAAGGTGGTTGTGCTCAAAATGAAACAATTACCTTGATCCTTTTCATGCATTTATATAATCAACACAAACAGAAGATTCAACATAATAAAATCCAGTTAGAACAAGAATGTTGGTACTCCGCATATATGAACAATGGAAAGCCACCTCACAAAAAGGTTGGGAACTAACGTGATTCACAATAGAACAAGTATACAAAAGAATGGATGGCATGGAAGTTTGTAAAATGCCTAAGTATCATGAATATACTAAAGTATAGAAAGCAATAAATACATACCTCGGATGTGTACAAAACTTAACAAGATCATTACCATACATTCGCATGTTGAAACGAACCAACTTGGAAAATCACAAAAGCATCCTCAAGTAAGTCAATCAAAATCTGTGAGCAAACAACAACCAAAAACATTCAAAAAGAAAAACTATAAAACCTGTTTGTTTTACGTCGTAAGCTCGACGCCTCTACGGCGCATAATTAGAAACTTCCTTCATTCATGCCATGGTGATGTCTCACCGCGCAACCAAAAGCAAGCATCCGAACCAAACACATAAACAAATGTTATGGGAACAAAATGTATACAACACTTAAACAAACATAATGGAGACATTCAATATATACGATATATACAAAACTCAAAAACAAAGAAACTATCGCAATGCGATTCAATATCAAAACCAATCCCCGGCAACCGCGCCATTTTGTTAGATGCAGAATAGGGCAAGCAAGCAAAACTATTTATTTTCGGAAGAATTCCCTCCGGGATTTATGTCGTGTCCACAGAGATCGGTTCGAGGGAAAGAATGCTGTTCGACAGTCTCTCGCGTTAATGAGTTTGGATTAAAATGGTTTAAAACATGAAAACAGAAAACTAAACATTAAAACATAAAAACAAATTCACTTTTCAGCAAGACAAACTTATCTGGCATGCACATAATCGACTCCTCACAAAATTAAACTTACCGACTAGTTATACTCAACCTACAATACTCCTCAATATCACCCAGCATCGCTCACAACACAGGTTATGTCTAACGCAAAGTTGAGAGAACAACTGTGTTACCATTGTCGATACTTTCGTACGCTAGCTCAAGGCACGAAGGCATTAAGTTTCGACGCCTATTGAAGATTGTTAGCCCTAAATCTATCTCTAGAATCTAGAAACTAACAGACAATCATCCCTAATCGAAGTTTGCGACGGTTATCTCTAACGCACCCCAAACCCCGCGCATAAAGCAAAAATCAGAGATAATTACCAATATAGATTTGTAAAGCAAGTTTTATATAACGCCATGGGCGACAAATATACATGAGTTTACAGCAAATACATATACACAACCCAAGCATAAAGAAAAACACAAAGAAAAAGAGAAATGAACCAAACATCTCGCGGATTGTCAGAGTCGGTCGACGATCAATCCACCCCGGTTCATCCGTATGCATGCTCCACAGTTGTTTTCTAAGCTAATCTACATAAAAAATAAAGTTTGATGGAGTTGGAGCAAGAATCCCCAAAACCATCCCCCAAAAAATGCTGAAAAATGAAGTTTATAGGCAAAAGTTGCTGCCCAGGTTCGCACTGCGAACCCCCGTTCGCACTGCAAACATATGCCGCCTTAACTTCCCCCAGAATTGTGTTTTTCATGCTTCCAGGCACTTTTTATTCGCCGCGGGTTCGCAGTGCAAACTCGCTAGCGAGTGCTCGCCACGGGGGTTCGCAGTGCGAACATGACAGTAAACCAGAACTTGTTTTGATCATAACTCTTGAACCGTAAGTCCGATTGACGCACAGTTTGAAGCGATGGAAAGCTTATTCAACGCTCTTTATGAATATGGAAGAATCCCATTGCTGTAATACCTAAAAAAATGAGATAAAATCAATTAAACTCAATGATATTTACACGATAACACACTATACACACGAAAACGTAAAGTAAACGTATTTACACATAAAGTGGAGTTTATTCAACCAATTTTAAAACAAAGTAACGATAAGTGCAACAAAACTTATGTACAAAAATAGGTACAATTTTCACTTATCAAACTCTCCCCAACTTACATAATTGTTTGTCCACAAACAAGAATCAAACAAACTTGAAAATGCACAAGCAATATCCAAAGAATGACGAATCAACAGGTTTTGAAAAACGGAAACGAATGAATGGTTCAAATGAAAACGGTACACACAAAAAGCAAATACTTACCACTAAACTACGACGACAACATAGTCACGAAACAAATGCCAAATACAAAAATCATGCCAAAAACTCTAAAACAACAAAAGTTCCAAAGTGAATCACACCTAGTAAAAACAATCATCGGTAGATGAAAAACACACAATAAGGTACTTTACACTCACACAACACTCATGCAAACAAAAGACTAAATTATGCCTACATCCACAAATTCACATTGAAAATACAAAGGCAAGAATCACAAGTGCTTTTCAAGGTTGTAGCGTGGTCGGGTAAACAAACAAGGGGCAATTTCTAAAGGTAATTGAAACAAAAACTTGCCTAAACCTAAGGGAGTGAAAACTCACAAAGATTCACACACAAAATTTCAACCAACTTCTTCCAAAATCCCAAGTGTTACACAACACACAATACTTATTTAGCACAATTATTGAAACTCTTTTTGTTTCTTTTTTCAAGGATTTTCTTTTTCTTCTTTTTTTCTTTCTTTTTCTCTTTCACAATTTTTTCTCTTTTTTCTTTTCTTTTTCAATCCGCATAGAATCCAACCAATGAGTACATAATCATTCTCTCCCCAACTTGAATTCAACCGCACCATCATATGAATACTCCCTACTTTCTATGGCAAGGAAAAAATCCATACAACAGCACAAAGTTGAGGTCCAAGAAAAAACAAAATCCATTCAAAAATAAGTGAACTAAATACTCATAGACAAGCATTAAGTCCAAATAGAAACATGGATCAAAAAGCTCAAAGGGGTTATGAATTCTCACACACTCACAAGGTGAATGAATATTTGGCTAAGGTGGTTGTGCTCAAAATGAAACAATTACCTTGATCCTTTTCATGCATTTATATAATCAACACAAACAGAAGATTCAACATAATAAAATCCAGTTAGAACAAGAATGTTGGTACTCCGCATATATGAACAATGGAAAGCCACCTCACAAAAAGGTTGGGAACTAACGTGATTCACAATAGAACAAGTATACAAAAGAATGGATGGCATGGAAGTTTGTAAAATGCCTAAGTATCATGAATATACTAAAGTATAGAAAGCAATAAATACATACCTCGGATGTGTATAAAACTTAACAAGATCATTACCATACATTCGCATTTTGAAACGAACCAACTTGGAAAATCACAAAAGCATCCTCAAGTAAGTCAATCAAAATCTGTGAGCAAACAACAACCAAAAACATTCAAATAGAAAAACTATAAAACCTGTTTGTTTTACGTCGTAAGCTCGACGCCTCTACGGCGCATAATTAGAAACTTCCTTCATTCATGCCATGGTGATGTCTCACCGCGCAACCAAAAGCAAGCATCCGAACCAAACACATAAACAAACGTTATGGGAACAAAATGTATACAACACTTGAACAAACATAATGGAGACCGACAATATATACGATATATACAAAACTCAAAAACAAAGAAACTATCGCAATGCGATTCAATATCAAAACCAATCCCCGGCAACCGCGCCATTTTGTTGGATGCAGAATAGGGCAAGCAAGCAAAACTATTTATTTTCGGAAGAATTCTCTCCGGGATTTATGTCGTGTCCACAGAGATCGGTTCGAGGGAAAGAATGTTGTTCGACAGTCTCTCGCGTTAATGAGTTTGGATTAAAATGGTTTAAAACATGAAAACAGAAAACTAAACATTAAAACATAAAAACAAATTCACTTTTCAGCAAGACAAACTTATCTGGCGTGCACATAATCGACTCCTCACAAAATTAAACTTAACGACCAGTTATACTCAACCTACAATACTCCTCAATATCACCCAGCATCGCTCACAACACAGGTTATGTCTAATGCAACGTTGAGAGAACAACCGTGTTACCATTGCCGATACTTTCGTACGCTAGCTCAAGGCACGAAGGCATTAAGTTTCGACGCCTATTGAAGATTGTTAGCCCTAAATCTATCTCTAGAATCTAGAAACTAACAGACAATCATCCCTAATCGAAGTTTGCGACGGTTATCTCTAACGCACCCCAAACCCCGCGCATAAAGCAAAAATCAGAGATAATTACCAATAAAGATTTGTAAAGCAAGTTTTATATAACGCCATGGGCGACAAATATACATGAGTTTACAGCAAATACATATACACAACCCAACCATAAAGAAAAACACAAAGAAAAAGAGAAATGAACCAAACATCTCGCGGATTGTCAGAGTCGGTCGACGATCAATCCACCCCGGTTCATCCGTATGCATGCTCCACAGTTGTTTTCTAAGCTAATCTACTGAAAAAATAAAGTTTGATGGAGTTGGAGCAAGAATCCCCAAAACCATCCCCCAAAAAATGCTGAAAAATGAAGTTTATAGGCAAAAGTTACTGCCCAGGTTCGCATTGCGGACCGTCGTTCGCACTGCAAACATATGCCGCCTTAACTTCCTCCAGAATTGTGTTTTTCATGCTTCCAGGCACTTTTTATTCGCCCCGGGTTCGCAGTGCGAACTCGCTAGCGAGTGCTCGCCACGGGGGTTCGCAGTGCGAACATGACAGTAAACCAGAACTTGCTTTGATCATAACTCTTGAACCGTAAGTCCGATTGACGCACGGTTTGAAGCGCTGGAAAGCTTATTTAATGCTCTTTATGAATATGGAAAAATCTCATTGCTGTAATACCTAAAAAAATGAGATAAAATCAATTAAACTCAATGATATTTACACGATAACGCACTATACACACGAAAACGTAAAGTAAACGTATTTACACATAAAGTGGAGTTTATTCAACCAATTTTAACACAAAGTAATGATAAGTGCAACAAAACTTATGTACAAAAATAGGTACAATTTTCACTTATCAAACTCTCCCCAACTTACATAATTGTTTGTCCACAAACAAGAATCAAACAAACTTGAAAATGCACAAGCAATATCCAAAGAATGACGAATCAACAGGTTTTGAAAAACGGAAACGAATGAATGGTTCAAATGAAAATGGTACACACAAAAAGCAAATACTTACTACTAAACTACGACGACAACATAGTCACGAAACAAATGCCAAATACAAAAATCATGCCAAAAATTCTAAAACAACACAAGTTCCAAAGTGAATCACACCTAGTAAAAACAATCATCGGTAGATGAAAAACACACAATAAGGTACTTTACACTCACACAACACTCATGCAAACAAAAGACTAAATTATGCCTACATCCACAAATTCACATTGAAAATACAAAGGCAAGAATCACAAGGGCTTTTCAAGGTTGTAGCGTGGTCGGGTAAACAAACAAGGGGAAATTTCTAAAGGTAATTGAAACAAAAACTTGCCTAAACCTAAGTGAGTGAAAACTCACAAAGATTCACACACAAAATTTCAACCATCTTCTTCCAAAATCCCAAGTGTTACACAACACACAATACTTATTTAGCACAATTATTGAAACTCTTTTTGTTTCTTTTTTCAAGGATTTTCTTTTTCTTCTTTTTTTCTTTCTTTTTCTCTTTCACAATTTTTTCTCTTTCTTCTTTTCTTTTTCAATCCGCATAGAATCCAACCAATGAGTACATAATCATTCTCTCCCCAACTTGAATTCAACCGCACCATCATGTGAATACTCCCTACTTTCTATGGCAAGGAAAAAATCCATACAACAGCACAAAGATGAGGTCCAACAAAAAACAAAATCCATTCAAAAATAAGTGAACTAAATACTCATAGACAAGCATTAAGTTCAAATAGAAACATGGATCAAAAAGCTCAAAGGGGTTACGAATTCTCACACACTCACAAGCTGAATGAATATTTGGCTAAGGTGGTTGTGCTCAAAATGAAACAATTACCTTGATCCTTTTCATGCATTTATATAATCAACACAAACAGAAGATTCAACATAATAAAATCCAGTTAGAACAAGAATGTTGGTACTCCGCATATATGAACAATGGAAAGCCACCTCACAAAAAGGTTGGGAACTAACGTGATTCACAATAGAACAAGTATACAAAAGAATGGATGGCATGGAAGTTTGTAAAATGCCTAAGTATCATGAATATACTAAAGTATAGAAAGCAATAAATACATACCTCGGATGTGTACAAAACTTAACAAGATCATTACCATACATTCGCATGTTGAAACGAACCAACTTGGAAAATCACAAAAGCATCCTCAAGTAAGTCAATCAAAATCTGTGAGCAAACAACAACCAAAAACATTCAAAAAGAAAAACTATAAAACCTGTTTGTTTTACGTCGTAAGCTCGACGCCTCTACGGCGCATAATTAGAAACTTCCTTCATTCATGCCATGGTGATGTCTCACCGCGCAACCAAAAGCAAGCATCCGAACCAAACACATAAACAAACGTTATGGGAACAAAATGTATACAACACTTGAACAAACATAATGGAAATAGACAATATATACGATATATACAAAACTTAAAAACAAAGAAACTATTACAATGCGATTCAATATCAAAACCAATCCCCGGCAACGACGCCATTTTGTTGGATGCATGATAGGGCAAGCAAGCAAAACTATTTATTTTCGGAAGAATTCCCTCCGGGATTTATGTCGTGTCCACAGAGATCGGTTCGAGGGAAAGAATGTCGTTCGACAGTCTCTCGCGTAAATGAGTTTGGATTAAAATGGTTTAAAACATGAAAACAGAAAAGTAAACATTAAAACATAAAAAAAAATTCACTTTTCAGCAAGACAAACTTATCTGGCGTGCACATAATCGACTCCTCACAAAATTAAACTTAACGACCAGTTATACTCAACCTACAATACTCCTCAATATCACCCAGCATCGCTCACAACACAGGTTATGTCTAACGCAAAGTTGAGAGAACAACCGTGTTACCATTGCCGATACTTTCGTACGCTAGCTCAAGGCACGGAGGCATTAAGTTTCGATGCCTATTGAAGATTGTTAGCCCTAAATCTATCTCTAGAATCTAGAAACTAACAGACAATCATCCCTAATCGAAGTTTACGACGGTTATCTCTAACGCACCCCAAACCCCGCGCATAAAGCAAAAATCAGAGATAATTACCAACAAAGATTTGTAAAGCAAGTTTTATATAACGCCATGGGCGACAAATATACATCAGTTTACAGCAAATACATATACACAACCCAACCATAAAGAAAAACACAAAGAAAAAGAGAAATGAACCAAACATCTCGCGGATTGTCAGAGCCGGTCGACGATCAATCCACCCCGGTTCATCAGTATGCATGCTCCACAGTTGTTTTCTAAGCTAATCTACTGAAAAAATAAAGTTTGATGGAGTTGGAGCAAGAATCCCCAAAACCATCCCCCAAAAAATGCTGAAAAATGAAGTTTATACGCAAAAGTTGCTGCCCAGGTTCGCACTGCGAACCCCTGTTCGCACTGCAAACATATGCCGCCTTAACTTCCTCCAGAATTGTGTTTTTAATGCTTCCAGGCACTTTTTATTCGCCCCGGGTTCGCAGTACGAACTCGCTAGCGAGTGCTCGCCACGGGGGTTCGCAGTGCGAACATGACAGTAAACCAGAACTTGTTTTGATCATAACTCTTGAACCGTAAGTCCGATTGACGCACGGTTTGAAGCGCTGGAAAGCTTATTCAATGCTCTTTATGAATATGGAAAAATCCCATTGCTTTAATACCTAAAAAAATGATATAAAATCAATTAAACTCAATGATATTTACACGATAATGCACTATACACACGAAAACATAAAGTAAACGTATTTACACATAAAGTGGAGTTTATTCAACCAATTTTAACACAAAGTAACGATAAGTGCAACAAAACTTATTTACAAAAATAGGTACAATTTTCACTTATCAAACTCGCCCCAACTTACATAATTGTTTGTCCACAAACAAGAATCAAACAAACTTGAAAATGCACAAGCAATATCCAAAGAATGACGAATAAACAGGTTTTGAAAAACGGAAACGAATGAATGGTTCAAATGAAAATGGTACACACAAAAAGCAAATACTTACCACTAAACTACGACGACAACATAGTCACGAAACAAATGCCAAATACAAAAATCATGCCAAAAATTCTAAAACACACAAGTTCCAAAGTGAATCACACCTAGTAAAAACAATCATCGGTAGATGAAAAACACACAATAAGGTACTTTACACTCACACAACACTCATGCAAACAAAAGACTAAATTATGCCTACATCCACAAATTCACATTGAAAATACAAAGGCAAGAATCACAAGGGCTTTTCAAGGTTGTAGCGTGGTCGGGTAAACAAACAAGGAGCAATTTCTAAAGGTAATTGAAACAAAAACTTGCCTAAACCTAAGGGAGTGAAAACTCACAAAGATTCACACACAAAATTTCAACCAACTTCTTCCAAAATCCCAAGTGTTACACAACACACAATACTTATTTAGCACAATTATTGAAACTCTTTTTGTTTCTTTTTTCAAGGATTTTCTTTTTCTTCTTTTTTTCTTTCTTTTTCTCTTTCACAATTTTTTCTCTTTTTTCTTTTCTTTTTCAATCCGCATAGAATCCAACCAATGAGTACATAATCATTCTCTCCCCAACTTGAATTCAACCGTACCATCATGTGAATACTCCCTACATTCTAAGGCAAGGAAAAAATCCATACAACAGCACAAAGTTGAGGTCCAAGAAAAAACAAAATCCATTCAAAAATAAGTGAACTAAATACTCATAGACAAGCATTAAGTTCAAATAGAAACATGGATCAAAAAGCTCAAAGGGGTTACGAATTCTCACACACTCACAAGGTGAATGAATATTTGGCTAAGGTGGTTGTGCTCAAAATGAAACAATTACCTTGATCCTTTTCATGCATTTATATAATCAACACAAACAAAAGATTCAACATAATAAAATCCAGTTAGAACAAGAATGTTGGTACTCCGCATATATGAACAATGGAAAGCCACCTCACAAAAAGGTTGGGAACTAACGTGATTCACAATAGAACAAGTATACAAAAGAATGGATGGCATGGAAGTTTGTAAAATGCCTAAGTATCATGAATTTACTAAAGTATAGAAAGCAATAAATACATACCTCGGATGTGTACAAAACTTAACAAGATCATTACCATACATTCGCAAGTTGAAACGAACCAACTTGGAGAATCACAAAAGCATCCTCAAGTAAGTCAATCAAAATCTATGAGCAAACAACAATAAAAAACATTCGAAAAGGAAAACTATAAAACCTGTTTGTTTTACGTCGTAAGCTCGACGCCTCTATGGTGCATAATTAGAAACTTCCTTCATTCATGCCATGGTGATGTCTCACCGCGCAACCAAAAGCAAGCATCCGAACCAAACACATAAACAAAAGTTATGGGAACAAAATGTATACAACACTTGAACAAACATAATGGAAATAGACAATATATACGATATATACAAAACTCAAAAACAAAGAAACTATTGCAATGCGATTCAATATCAAAACCAATCCCCGGCAACGACGCCATTTTGTTGGATGCATGATAGGGCAAGCAAGCAAAACTATTGATTTTCGGATGAATTCCCTCCGGGATTTATGTCGTATCCACAGAGATCAGTTCGAGGGAAAGAATATCGTTCGACAGTCTCTCGCATTAATGAGTTTGGATTAAAATGGTTTAAAACATGAAAACAGAAAAGTAAACATTAAAACATAAAAAAAAATTCACTTTTCAGCAAGACAAACTTATCTGGCGTGCACATAATCGACTCCTCACAAAATTAAACTTAACGACCAGTTATACTCAACCTACAATACTCCTCAATATCACCCAGCATCGCTCACAACACAGGTTATGTCTAACGCAAAGTTGAGAGAACAACCGTGTTACCATTGCCGATACTTTCGTACGCTAGCTCAAGGCACGGAGGCATTAAGTTTCGATGCCTATTGAAGATTGTTAGCCCTAAATCTATCTCTAGAATCTAGAAACTAACAGACAATCATCCCTAATCGAAGTTTACGACGGTTATCTCTAACGCACCCCAAACCCCGCGCATAAAGCAAAAATCAGAGATAATTACCAATAAAGATTTGTAAAGAAAGTTTTATATAACACCAAGGGCGACAAATATACATGAGTTTACAGCAAATACATATACACAACCCAACCATAAAGAAAAACACAAAGAAAAAGAGAAATGAACCAAACATCTCGCGGATTGTCAGAGCCGGTCGACGATCAATCCACCCCGGTTCATCAGTATCCATGCTCCACAGTTGTTTTCTAAGCTAATCTACTGAAAAAATAAAGTTTGATGGTGTTGGAGCAAGAATCCCCAAAACCATCCCCCAAAAAATGCTGAAAAATGAAGTTTATAGGCAAAAGTTGCTGCCCAGGTTCGCACTGCGAACCCCCGTTCGCACTGCAAACATATGCCGCCTTAACTTCCTCCAAAATTGTATTTTTCATGCTTCCAGGCACTTTTTATTCGCCCCGGGTTCGCAGTGCCAACTCGCTAGCGAGTGCTCGCCACGGGGGTTCGCAGTGCGAACATGACAGTAAACCAGAACTTGTTTTGATCATAACTCTTGAACCGTAAGTCCGATTGACGCATGGTTTGAAGCACTGGAAAGCTTATTCAATGCTATTTATGAATATGGAAAAATCCCATTGCTGTAATACCTAAAAAAATGAGATAAATTCAATTAAACTAAATGATATTTACACGATAACGCACTATACACACGAAAACATAAAGTAAACGTATTTACACATAAAGTGGAGTTTATTCAACCAATTTTAACACAAAGTAACGATAAGTGCAACAAAACTTATGTACAAAAATAGGTACAATTTTCACTTATTAAACTCGCCCCAACTTACATAATTGTTTGTCCACAAACAAGAATCAAACAAACTTGAAAATGCACAAGCAATATCCAAAGAATGACGAATCAACAGGTTTTGAAAAACGGAAACGAATGAATGGTTCAAATGAAAATAGTACACACAAAAAGCAAATACTTACCACTAAACTACGACGACAACATAGTCACGAAACAAATGCCAAATACAAAAATCATGCCAAAAATTCTAAAACAACACAAGTTCCAAAGTGAATCACACCTAGTAAAAACAATCATCGGTAGATGAAAAACACACAATAAGGTACTTTACACTCACACAACACTCATGCAAACAAAAGACTAAATTATGCCTACATCCACAGATTCACATTGAAAATACAAAGGCAAGAATCACAAGGGCTTTTCAAGGTTGTAGCTTGGTCGGGTAAACAAACAAGGGGCAATTTCTAAAGGTAATTGAAACAAAAACTTGCCTAAACCTAAGGGAGTGAAAACTCACAAAGATTCACACACAAAATTTCAACCAACTTCTTCCAAAATCCCAAGTGTTACACAACACACAATACTTATTTAGCACAATTATTGAAACTCTTTTTGTTTCTTTTTTCAAGGATTTTCTTTTTCTTCTTTTTTTCTTTCTTTTTCTCTTTCACAATTTTTCCTCTTTTTTTTTTCTTTTTCAATCCGCATAGAATCCAACCAATGAGTACATAATCATTCTCTCCCCAACTTGAATTCAACCGCACCATCATGTGAATACTCCCTACTTTCTGAGGCAAGGAAAAAATCCATACAACAACACAAAGTTGAGGTCCAAGAAAAAACAAAATCCATTCAAAAATAAGAGAACTAAATACTCATAGACAAGCATTAAGTTCAAATAGAAACATGGATCAAAAAGCTCAAAGGGGTTACGAATTCTCACACACTCACAAGGTGAATGACTATTTGGCTAAGGTGGTTGTGCTCAAAATGAAACAATTGCCTTGATCCTTTTCATGCATTTATATAATCAACACAAACAAAAGATTCAATATAATAAAATCCAGTTAGAACAAGAATGTTGGTACTCCGCATATATGAACAATGGAAAGCCACCTCACAAAAAGGTTGGGAACTAACGTGATTCACAATAGAACAAGTATACAAAAGAATGGATGGCATGGAAGTTTGTAAAATGCCTAAGTATCATGAATATGCTAAAGTATAGAAAGCAACAAATACATACCTCAGACGTGTACAAAACTTAACAAGATCATTACCATACATTCGCAAGTTGAAACGAACTAACTTAGAAAATCACAAAAGTATCCTCAAGTAAGTCAATCAAAATTTGTGAGAAAACAACAACCAAAAACATTCGAAAAGAAAAACTATAAAACCTGTTTGTTTTACGTCGTAAGCTCGACGCCTCTACGGTGCATAATTAGAAACTTCCTTCATTCATGCCATGGTGATGTCTCACCGCGCAACCAAAAGCAAGCATCCGAACCAAACACATAAACAAACGTTATGGGAACAAAATGTATACAACACTTGAACAAACATAATGGAAATAGACAATATATACGATATATACAAAACTTAAAAACAAAGAAACTATTGCAATGCGATTCAATATCAAAACCAATCCCCGGCAACGACGCCATTTTGTTGGATGCATGATAGGGCAAGCAAGCAAAACTATTTATTTTCGGAAGAATTCCCTCCGGGATTTATGTCGTGTCCACAGAGATCGGTTCGAGGGAAAGAATGTCGTTCGACAGTCTCTCGCGTTAATGAGTTTGGATTAAAATGGTTTAAAACATGAAAACAGAAAAGTAAACATTAAAACATAAAAAAAAAAATTCACTTTTCAGCAAGACAAACTTATCTGGCGTGCACATAATCGACTCCTCACAAAATTAAACTTACCGACCAGTTATACTCAACCTACAATACTCCTCAATATCACCCAGCATCGCTCACAACACAGTTTATGTCTAACGCAAAGTTGAGAGAACAACTGTGTTACCATTGCCGATACTTTCGTACGCTAGCTCAAGGCACGAAGGCATTAAGTTTCGACGCCTATTGAAGATTGTTAGCCCTAAATCTATCTCTAGAATCTACAAACTAACAGACAATCATCCCTAATCGAAGTTTGCGACGGTTATCTCTAACGCACCCCAAACCCCGCGCATAAAGCAAAAATCAGAGATAATTACCAATAAAAATTTGTAAAGCAAGTTTTATATAACGCCATGGGCGACAAATATACGTGAGTTTACAGCAAATACATATACACAACCCAACCATAAAGAAAAACACAAAGAAAAAGAGAAATGAACCAAACATCTCGCGGATTGTCAGAGCCGGTCGACGATCAATCCACCCCGGTTCATCAGTATGCATGCTGCACAGTTGTTTTCTAAGCTAATCTACAGAAAAAATAAAGTTTGATGGAGTTGGAGCAAGAATCCCCAAAACCATCCCCCAAAAAATGCTGAAAAATGAAGTTTATAGGCAAAAGTTGGTGCCCAGGTTCGCACTGCGAACATATGCCGCCTTAACTTCCTCCAGAATTGTGTTTTTCAGGCTTCCAGGCACTTTTTATTCGCCCCGGGTTCGCAGTGCGAACTCGCTAGCGAGTGCTCGCCACGGGGGTCCGCAGTGCGAACATGACAGTAAACCAGAACTTGTTTTGATCATAACTCTTGAACCGTAAGTCCGATTGATGCACGGTTTGAAGCGCTGGAAAGCTTATTCAATGCTCTTTATGAATATGGAAAAATCCCATTGCTGTAATACCTAAAAAAATGAGATAAAATCAATTAAACTCAATGATATTTACACGATAACGCACTATACACACGAAAACGTAAAGTAAACGTATTTACACATAAAGTGGAGTTTAATCAACCAATTTTAACACAAAGTAACGATAAGTGCAACAAAACTTATGTACAAAAATAGGTACAATTTTCACTTATCAAACTCGCCCCAACTTACATAATTGTTTGTCCACAAACAAGAATCAAACAAACTTGAAAATGCACAAGCAATATCCAAAGAATGACGAATCAACAGGTTTTGAAAAACGGAAACGAATGAACGGTTCAAATGAAAACGGTACACACAAAAAGCAAATACTTACCACTAAACTACGACGACAACATAGTCACGAAACAAATGCCAAATACAAAAATCATGCCAAAAATTCTAAAACAACACAAGTTCCAAAGTGAATCACACCTAGTAAAAATAATCATCGGTAGATGAAAAACACACAATAAGGTACTTTACACTCACACAACACTCATGCAAACAAAAGACTAAATTATGCCTACATCACAAATTCACATTGAAAATACAAAGGCAAGAATCACAAGGGCTTTTCAAGGTTGTAGCGTGGTCGGGTAAACAAACAAGGGGCAATTTCTAAAGGTAATTGAAACAAAAACTTGCCTAAACCTAAGGGAGTGAAAACTCACAAAGATTCACACACAAAATTTCAACCAACTTCTTCCAAAATCCCAAGTGTTACACAACACACAATACTTATTTAGCACAATTATTGAAACTCTTTTTGTTTCTTTTTTCAAGGATTTTCTTTTTCTTCTTTTTTTCTTTCTTTTTCTCTTTCACAATTTTTTCTCTTTTTTCTTTTCTTTTTCAATCCGCATAGAATCCAACCAATGAGTACATAATCATTCTCTCCCCAACTTGAATTCAACCGCACCATCATGTGAATACTCCCTACTTTCTAAGGCAAGGAAAAAATCCATACAACAACACAAAGTTGAGGTCCAAGAAAAAACAAAATCCATTCAAAAATAAGTGAACTAAATACTCATAGACAAACATTAAGTTCAAATAGAAACATGGATCAAAAAGCTCAAAGGGGTTACGAAATCTCACACACTCACAAGGTGAATGACTATTTGGCTAAGGTGGTTGTGCTCAAAATGAAACAATTGCCTTGATCCTTTTCATGCATTTATATAATCAACACAAACAAAAGATTCAATATAATAAAATCCAGTTAGAACAAGAATGTTGGTACTCCGCATATATGAACAATGGAAAGCCACCTCACAAAAAGGTTGGGAACTAACGTGATTCACAATAGAACAAGTATACAAAAGAATGGATGGCATGGAAGTTTGTAAAATGCCTAAGTATCATGAATATGCTAAAGTATAGAAAGCAACAAATACATACCTCAGACGTGTACAAAACTTAACAAGATCATTACCATACATTCGCAAGTTGAAACGAACTAACTTAGAAAATCACAAAAGTATCCTCAAGTAAGTCAATCAAAATTTGTGAGAAAACAACAACCAAAAACATTCGAAAAGAAAAACTATAAAACCTGTTTGTTTTACGTCGTAAGCTCGACGCCTCTACGGTGCATAATTAGAAACTTCCTTCATTCATGCCATGGTGATGTCTCACCGCGCAACCAAAAGCAAGCATCCGAACCAAACACATAAACAAACGTTATGGGAACAAAATGTATACAACACTTGAACAAACATAATGGAAATAGACAATATATACGATATATACAAAACTTAAAAACAAAGAAACTATTGCAATGCGATTCAATATCAAAACCAATCCCCGGCAACGACGCCATTTTGTTGGATGCATGATAGGGCAAGCAAGCAAAACTATTTATTTTCGGAAGAATTCCCTCCGGGATTTATGTCGTGTCCACAGAGATCGGTTCGAGGGAAAGAATGTCGTTCGACAGTCTCTCGCGTTAATGAGTTTGGATTAAAATGGTTTAAAACATGAAAACAGAAAAGTAAACATTAAAACATAAAAAAAAAAATTCACTTTTCAGCAAGACAAACTTATCTGGCGTGCACATAATCGACTCCTCACAAAATTAAACTTACCGACCAGTTATACTCAACCTACAATACTCCTCAATATCACCCAGCATCGCTCACAACACAGTTTATGTCTAACGCAAAGTTGAGAGAACAACTGTGTTACCATTGCCGATACTTTCGTACGCTAGCTCAAGGCACGAAGGCATTAAGTTTCGACGCCTATTGAAGATTGTTAGCCCTAAATCTATCTCTAGAATCTACAAACTAACAGACAATCATCCCTAATCGAAGTTTGCGACGGTTATCTCTAACGCACCCCAAACCCCGCGCATAAAGCAAAAATCAGAGATAATTACCAATAAAAATTTGTAAAGCAAGTTTTATATAACGCCATGGGCGACAAATATACGTGAGTTTACAGCAAATACATATACACAACCCAACCATAAAGAAAAACACAAAGAAAAAGAGAAATGAACCAAACATCTCGCGGATTGTCAGAGCCGGTCGACGATCAATCCACCCCGGTTCATCAGTATGCATGCTGCACAGTTGTTTTCTAAGCTAATCTACAGAAAAAATAAAGTTTGATGGAGTTGGAGCAAGAATCCCCAAAACCATCCCCCAAAAAATGCTGAAAAATGAAGTTTATAGGCAAAAGTTGGTGCCCAGGTTCGCACTGCGAACATATGCCGCCTTAACTTCCTCCAGAATTGTGTTTTTCAGGCTTCCAGGCACTTTTTATTCGCCCCGGGTTCGCAGTGCGAACTCGCTAGCGAGTGCTCGCCACGGGGGTCCGCAGTGCGAACATGACAGTAAACCAGAACTTGTTTTGATCATAACTCTTGAACCGTAAGTCCGATTGATGCACGGTTTGAAGCGCTGGAAAGCTTATTCAATGCTCTTTATGAATATGGAAAAATCCCATTGCTGTAATACCTAAAAAAATGAGATAAAATCAATTAAACTCAATGATATTTACACGATAACGCACTATACACACGAAAACGTAAAGTAAACGTATTTACACATAAAGTGGAGTTTAATCAACCAATTTTAACACAAAGTAACGATAAGTGCAACAAAACTTATGTACAAAAATAGGTACAATTTTCACTTATCAAACTCGCCCCAACTTACATAATTGTTTGTCCACAAACAAGAATCAAACAAACTTGAAAATGCACAAGCAATATCCAAAGAATGACGAATCAACAGGTTTTGAAAAACGGAAACGAATGAACGGTTCAAATGAAAACGGTACACACAAAAAGCAAATACTTACCACTAAACTACGACGACAACATAGTCACGAAACAAATGCCAAATACAAAAATCATGCCAAAAATTCTAAAACAACACAAGTTCCAAAGTGAATCACACCTAGTAAAAATAATCATCGGTAGATGAAAAACACACAATAAGGTACTTTACACTCACACAACACTCATGCAAACAAAAGACTAAATTATGCCTACATCACAAATTCACATTGAAAATACAAAGGCAAGAATCACAAGGGCTTTTCAAGGTTGTAGCGTGGTCGGGTAAACAAACAAGGGGCAATTTCTAAAGGTAATTGAAACAAAAACTTGCCTAAACCTAAGGGAGTGAAAACTCACAAAGATTCACACACAAAATTTCAACCAACTTCTTCCAAAATCCCAAGTGTTACACAACACACAATACTTATTTAGCACAATTATTGAAACTCTTTTTGTTTCTTTTTTCAAGGATTTTCTTTTTCTTCTTTTTTTCTTTCTTTTTCTCTTTCACAATTTTTTCTCTTTTTTCTTTTCTTTTTCAATCCGCATAGAATCCAACCAATGAGTACATAATCATTCTCTCCCCAACTTGAATTCAACCGCACCATCATGTGAATACTCCCTACTTTCTAAGGCAAGGAAAAAATCCATACAACAACACAAAGTTGAGGTCCAAGAAAAAACAAAATCCATTCAAAAATAAGTGAACTAAATACTCATAGACAAACATTAAGTTCAAATAGAAACATGGATCAAAAAGCTCAAAGGGGTTACGAAATCTCACACACTCACAAGGTGAATGACTATTTGGCTAAGGTGGTTGTGCTCAAAATGAAACAATTGCCTTGATCCTTTTCATGCATTTATATAATCAACACAAACAAAAGATTCAATATAATAAAATCCAGTTAGAACAAGAATGTTGGTACTCCGCATATATGAACAATGGAAAGCCACCTCACAAAAAGGTTGGGAACTAACGTGATTCACAATAGAACAAGTATACAAAAGAATGGATGGCATGGAAGTTTGTAAAATGCCTAAGTATCATGAATATGCTAAAGTATAGAAAGCAACAAATACATACCTCAGACGTGTACAAAACTTAACAAGATCATTACCATACATTCGCAAGTTGAAACGAACTAACTTAGAAAATCACAAAAGTATCCTCAAGTAAGTCAATCAAAATTTGTGAGAAAACAACAACCAAAAACATTCGAAAAGAAAAACTATAAAACCTGTTTGTTTTACGTCGTAAGCTCGACGCCTCTACGGTGCATAATTAGAAACTTCCTTCATTCATGCCATGGTGATGTCTCACCGCGCAACCAAAAGCAAGCATCCGAACCAAACACATAAACAAACGTTATGGGAACAAAATGTATACAACACTTGAACAAACATAATGGAAATAGACAATATATACGATATATACAAAACTTAAAAACAAAGAAACTATTGCAATGCGATTCAATATCAAAACCAATCCCCGGCAACGACGCCATTTTGTTGGATGCATGATAGGGCAAGCAAGCAAAACTATTTATTTTCGGAAGAATTCCCTCCGGGATTTATGTCGTGTCCCCAGAGATCGGTTCGAGGGAAAGAATGTCGTTCGACAGTCTCTCGCGTTAATGAGTTTGGATTAAAATGGTTTAAAACATGAAAACAGAAAAGTAAACATTAAAACATAAAAAAAAAAATTCACTTTTCAGCAAGACAAACTTATCTGGCGTGCACATAATCGACTCCTCACAAAATTAAACTTACCGACCAGTTATACTCAACCTACAATACTCCTCAATATCACCCAGCATCGCTCACAACACAGTTTATGTCTAACGCAAAGTTGAGAGAACAACTGTGTTACCATTGCCGATACTTTCGTACGCTAGCTCAAGGCACGAAGGCATTAAGTTTCGACGCCTATTGAAGATTGTTAGCCCTAAATCTATCTCTAGAATCTACAAACTAACAGACAATCATCCCTAATCGAAGTTTGCGACGGTTATCTCTAACGCACCCCAAACCCCGCGCATAAAGCAAAAATCAGAGATAATTACCAATAAAAATTTGTAAAGCAAGTTTTATATAACGCCATGGGCGACAAATATACGTGAGTTTACAGCAAATACATATACACAACCCAACCATAAAGAAAAACACAAAGAAAAAGAGAAATGAACCAAACATCTCGCGGATTGTCAGAGCCGGTCGACGATCAATCCACCCCGGTTCATCAGTATGCATGCTGCACAGTTGTTTTCTAAGCTAATCTACAGAAAAAATAAAGTTTGATGGAGTTGGAGCAAGAATCCCCAAAACCATCCCCCAAAAAATGCTGAAAAATGAAGTTTATAGGCAAAAGTTGGTGCCCAGGTTCGCACTGCGAACATATGCCGCCTTAACTTCCTCCAGAATTGTGTTTTTCAGGCTTCCAGGCACTTTTTATTCGCCCCGGGTTCGCAGTGCGAACTCGCTAGCGAGTGCTCGCCACGGGGGTCCGCAGTGCGAACATGACAGTAAACCAGAACTTGTTTTGATCATAACTCTTGAACCGTAAGTCCGATTGATGCACGGTTTGAAGCGCTGGAAAGCTTATTCAATGCTCTTTATGAATATGGAAAAATCCCATTGCTGTAATACCTAAAAAAATGAGATAAAATCAATTAAACTCAATGATATTTACACGATAACGCACTATACACACGAAAACGTAAAGTAAACGTATTTACACATAAAGTGGAGTTTAATCAACCAATTTTAACACAAAGTAACGATAAGTGCAACAAAACTTATGTACAAAAATAGGTACAATTTTCACTTATCAAACTCGCCCCAACTTACATAATTGTTTGTCCACAAACAAGAATCAAACAAACTTGAAAATGCACAAGCAATATCCAAAGAATGACGAATCAACAGGTTTTGAAAAACGGAAACGAATGAACGGTTCAAATGAAAACGGTACACACAAAAAGCAAATACTTACCACTAAACTACGACGACAACATAGTCACGAAACAAATGCCAAATACAAAAATCATGCCAAAAATTCTAAAACAACACAAGTTCCAAAGTGAATCACACCTAGTAAAAATAATCATCGGTAGATGAAAAACACACAATAAGGTACTTTACACTCACACAACACTCATGCAAACAAAAGACTAAATTATGCCTACATCACAAATTCACATTGAAAATACAAAGGCAAGAATCACAAGGGCTTTTCAAGGTTGTAGCGTGGTCGGGTAAACAAACAAGGGGCAATTTCTAAAGGTAATTGAAACAAAAACTTGCCTAAACCTAAGGGAGTGAAAACTCACAAAGATTCACACACAAAATTTCAACCAACTTCTTCCAAAATCCCAAGTGTTACACAACACACAATACTTATTTAGCACAATTATTGAAACTCTTTTTGTTTCTTTTTTCAAGGATTTTCTTTTTCTTCTTTTTTTCTTTCTTTTTCTCTTTCACAATTTTTTCTCTTTTTTCTTTTCTTTTTCAATCCGCATAGAATCCAACCAATGAGTACATAATCATTCTCTCCCCAACTTGAATTCAACCGCACCATCATGTGAATACTCCCTACTTTCTAAGGCAAGGAAAAAATCCATACAACAACACAAAGTTGAGGTCCAAGAAAAAACAAAATCCATTCAAAAATAAGTGAACTAAATACTCATAGACAAACATTAAGTTCAAATAGAAACATGGATCAAAAAGCTCAAAGGGGTTACGAAATCTCACACACTCACAAGGTGAATGACTATTTGGCTAAGGTGGTTGTGCTCAAAATGAAACAATTGCCTTGATCCTTTTCATGCATTTATATAATCAACACAAACAAAAGATTCAATATAATAAAATCCAGTTAGAACAAGAATGTTGGTACTCCGCATATATGAACAATGGAAAGCCACCTCACAAAAAGGTTGGGAACTAACGTGATTCACAATAGAACAAGTATACAAAAGAATGGATGGCATGGAAGTTTGTAAAATGCCTAAGTATCATGAATATGCTAAAGTATAGAAAGCAACAAATACATACCTCAGACGTGTACAAAACTTAACAAGATCATTACCATACATTCGCAAGTTGAAACGAACTAACTTAGAAAATCACAAAAGTATCCTCAAGTAAGTCAATCAAAATTTGTGAGAAAACAACAACCAAAAACATTCGAAAAGAAAAACTATAAAACCTGTTTGTTTTACGTCGTAAGCTCGACGCCTCTACGGTGCATAATTAGAAACTTCCTTCATTCATGCCATGGTGATGTCTCACCGCGCAACCAAAAGCAAGCATCCGAACCAAACACATAAACAAACGTTATGGGAACAAAATGTATACAACACTTGAACAAACATAATGGAAATAGACAATATATACGATATATACAAAACTTAAAAACAAAGAAACTATTGCAATGCGATTCAATATCAAAACCAATCCCCGGCAACGACGCCATTTTGTTGGATGCATGATAGGGCAAGCAAGCAAAACTATTTATTTTCGGAAGAATTCCCTCCGGGATTTATGTCGTGTCCACAGAGATCGGTTCGAGGGAAAGAATGTCGTTCGACAGTCTCTCGCGTTAATGAGTTTGGATTAAAATGGTTTAAAACATGAAAACAGAAAAGTAAACATTAAAACATAAAAAAAAAAATTCACTTTTCAGCAAGACAAACTTATCTGGCGTGCACATAATCGACTCCTCACAAAATTAAACTTACCGACCAGTTATACTCAACCTACAATACTCCTCAATATCACCCAGCATCGCTCACAACACAGTTTATGTCTAACGCAAAGTTGAGAGAACAACTGTGTTACCATTGCCGATACTTTCGTACGCTAGCTCAAGGCACGAAGGCATTAAGTTTCGACGCCTATTGAAGATTGTTAGCCCTAAATCTATCTCTAGAATCTACAAACTAACAGACAATCATCCCTAATCGAAGTTTGCGACGGTTATCTCTAACGCACCCCAAACCCCGCGCATAAAGCAAAAATCAGAGATAATTACCAATAAAAATTTGTAAAGCAAGTTTTATATAACGCCATGGGCGACAAATATACGTGAGTTTACAGCAAATACATATACACAACCCAACCATAAAGAAAAACACAAAGAAAAAGAGAAATGAACCAAACATCTCGCGGATTGTCAGAGCCGGTCAACGATCAATCCACCCCGGTTCATCAGTATGCATGCTCCACAGTTGTTTTCTAAGCTAATCTACTGAAAAAATAAAGTTTGATGGAGTTGGAGCAAGAATCCCCAAAACCATCCCCCAAAAAATGCTGAAAAATGAAGTTTATAGGCAAAAGTTGTTGCCCAGGTTCGCACTGCAAACATATGCCGCCTTAACTTCCTCCAGAATTGTGTTTTTCAGGCTTCCAGGCACTTTTTATTCGCCCCGGGTTCGCAGTGCGAACTCGCTAGCGAGTGCTCGCCACGGGGGTCCGCAGTGCGAACATGACAGTAAACCAGAACTTGTTTTGATCATAACTCTTGAACCGTAAGTCCGATTGACGCACGGTTTGAAGCGCTGGAAAGCTTATTCAATGCTCTTTATGAATATGGAAAAATCCCATTGCTGTAATACCTAAAAAAATGAGATAAAATCAATTAAACTCAATGATATTTACACGATAACGCACTATACACACGAAAACGTAAAGTAAACGTATTTACACATAAAGTGGAGTTTAATCAACCAATTTTAACACAAAGTAACGATAAGTGCAACAAAACTTATGTACAAAAATAGGTACAATTTTCACTTATCAAACTCGCCCCAACTTACATAATTGTTTGTCCACAAACAAGAATCAAACAAACTTGAAAATGCACAAGCAATATCCAAAGAATGACGAATCAACAGGTTTTGAAAAACGAAAACGAATGAATGGTTCAAATGAAAACGGTACACACAAAAAGCAAATACTTACCACTAAACTACGACGACAACATAGTCACGAAACAAATGCCAAATACAAAAATCATGCCAAAAATTCTAAAACAACACAAGTTCCAAAGTGAATCACACCTAGTAAAAATAATCATCGGTAGATGAAAAACACACAATAAGGTACTTTACACTCACACAACACTCATGCAAACAAAAGACTAAATTATGCCTACATCCACAAATTCACATTGAAAATACAAAGGCAAGAATCACAAGGGCTTTTCAAGGTTGTAGCGTGGTCGGGTAAACAAACAAGGGGCGATTTCTAAAGGTAATTGAAACAAAAACTTGCCTAAACCTAAGGGAGTGAAAACTCACAAAGATTCACACACAAAATTTCAACCAACTTCTTCCAAAATCCCAAGTGTTACATAACACACAATACTTATTTAGCACAATTATTGAAACTCTTTTTGTTTCTTTTTTCAAGGATTTTCTTTTTCTTCTTTTTTTATTTCTTTTTCTCTTTCACAATTTTTTCCCTTTTTTCTTTTCTTTTTCAATCCGCATAGAATCTAACCAATGAGTACATAATCATTCTCTCCCCAACTTGAATTCAACCGCACCATCATGTGAATACTCCCTACTTTCTAAGGGAAGGAAAAAATCCATACAACAACACAAAGTTGAGGTCCAAGAAAAAACAAAATCCATTCAAAAATAAGTGAACTAAATACTCATAGACAAGCATTAAGTTCAAAAAGAAACATGGATCAAAAAGCTCAAAGGGGTTACGAATTCTCACACACTCACAAGGTGAATGACTATTTGGCTAAGGTGGTTGTGCTCAAAATGAAACAATTACCTTGATCCTTTTCATGCATTTATATAATCAACACAAACAAAAGATTCAATATAATAAAATCCAGTTAGAACAAGAATGTTGGTACTCCGCATATATGAACAATGGAAAGCCACCTCACAAAAAGGTTGGGAACTAACGTGATTCACAATAGAACAAGTATACAAAAGAATGGATGGCATGGAAGTTTGTAAAATGCCTAAGTATCATGAATATGCTAAAGTATAGAAAGCAACAACTACATACCTCAGACGTGTACAAAACTTAACAAGATCATTACCATACATTCGCAAGTTGAAACGAACTAACTTAGAAAATCACAAAAGCATCCTCAAGTAAGTCAATCAAAATTTTTTAGAAAACAACAACCAAAAACATTCGAAAAGAAAAACTATAAAACCTGTTTGTTTTACGTCATAAGCTCGACGCCTCTACGGTGCAGAATTAGAAACTTCCTTCATTTATGCCATGGTGATGTCTCACCGCGCAAGCAAAAGCAAGCATCCGAACCAAACACATAAACAAACGTTATGGGAACAAAATGTATACAACACTTGAACAAACATAATGGAAACAGACAATATATACGATATATACAAAACTCAAAAACAAATAAACTATCACAATGCGATTCAATATCAAAACCAATCCCCGGCATTGGCGCCATTTTGTTGGATGCAGAATAGGGCAAGCAAGCAAAAATATTTATTTTTGGAAGAATTCCCTCCGGGATTTATGTTGTGTCCACAGAGATCGGTTCGAGGGAAAGAATGTCGTTCGACAGCCTCTCGCGTTAATGAGTTTAGATTAAAATGGTTTAAAACAAGAAAACAAAAAAGTAAACATTAAAACATAAAAACAAATTCACTTTTCAGCAAGACAAACTTATCCGGCGTGCACATAATCGACTCCTCTCAAACTTAAACTTACCGACCAGTTATACTCAACCTACAATACTCCTCAATATTATCCAGCATCGCTCACAACACAGGTTATGTCTAACGCAAAGTTGAGAGAACAACCGTGTTGCCATTGCCGATACTTTCGTACGCTAGCTCAAGGCACGGAGGTATTAAGTTTCGACGCCTATTGAAGATTGTTAGCCCTAAATCTATCTCTAGAATCTAGAAACTAACAGACAATCATCCCTAATCGAAGTTTGCGACGGTTATCTCTAACGCACCCCAAACCCTGCGCATAAAGCAAAAATCAGACACAATTACCAATAAAGATTTGTAAATCAAGTTTTATATAATGCCATGGGCGACAAATATACATGAGTTTACAGCAAATACATATACACAACCCAACCATAAAGAAAAACACAAAGAAAAAGAGAAATGAACCAAACATCTCGCGGAATGTCAGAGCCGGTCGACGATCAATCCACCCCGGTTCATCAGTATGCATGCTCCACAGTTCTTTTCTAAGCTAATCTACTGAAAAAATGAAGTTTGATGGAGTTGGAGCAAGAATCCCCAAAACCATCCCCCAAAAAATGCTGAAAAATGAAGTTTATAGGCAAAAGTTGCTGCCCAGGTTCGCACTGCAAACATATGCCGCCTTAACTTCCTCCAGAATTGTGTTTTTCAGGCTTCCAGGCACTTTTTATTCGCCCCGGGTTCGCAGTGCGAACTCGCTAGCGAGTGCTCGCCACGGGGGTCCGCAGTGCGAACATGACAGTAAACCAGAACTTGTTTTGATCATAACTCTTGAACCGTAAGTCCGATTGACGCACAGTTTGAAGCGCTGGAAAGCTTATTCAATGCTCTTTATGAATATGGAAAAATCCCATTGCTGTAATACCTAAAAAAATGAGATAAAATCAATTAAACTCAATGATATTTACACGATAACGCACTATACACACGAAAACGTAAAGTAAACGTATTTACACATAAAGTGGAGTTTAATCAACCAATTTTAACACAAAGTAACGATAAGTGCAACAAAACTTATGTACAAAAATAGGTACAATTTTCACTTATCAAACTCGCCCCAACTTACATAATTGTTTGTCCACAAACAAGAATCAAACAAACTTGAAAATGCACAAGCAATATCCAAAGAATGACGAATCAACAGGTTTTGAAAAACGGAAACGAATGAATGGTTCAAATGAAAACGGTACACACAAAAAGCAAATACTTACCACTAAACTACGACGACAACATAGTCACGAAACAAATGCCAAATACAAAAATCATGCCAAAAATTCTAAAACAACACAAGTTCCAAAGTGAATCACACCTAGTAAAAATAATCATCGGTAGATGAAAAACACACAATAAGGTACTTTACACTCACACAACACTCATGCAAACAAAAGACTAAATTATGCCTACATCCACAAATTCACATTGAAAATACAAAGGCAAGAATCACAAGGGCTTTTCAAGGTTGTAGCGTGGTCGGGTAAACAAACAAGGGGCAATTTCTAAAGGTAATTGAAACAAAAACTTGCCTAAACCTAAGGGAGTGAAAACTCACAAAGATTCACACACAAAATTTCATCCAACTTCTTCCAAAATCCCAAGTGTTACACAACACACAATACTTATTTAGCACAATTATTGAAACTCTTTTTGTTTCTTTTTTCAAGGATTTTCTTTTTCTTCTTTTTTTCTTTCTTTTTCTCTTTCACAATTTTTTCTCTTTTTTCTTTTCTTTTTCAATCCGCATAGAATCCAACCAATGAGTACATAATCATTCTCTCCCCAACTTGAATTCAACCGCACCATCATGTGAATACTCCCTACTTTCTAAGGCAAGGAAAAAATCCATACAACAACACAAAGTTGAGGTCCAAGAAAAAACAAAATCCATTCAAAAATAAGTGAACTAAATACTCATAGACAAGCATTAAGTTCAAATAGAAACATGGATCAAAAAGCTCAAAGGGGTTACGAATTCTCACACACTCACAAGGTGAATGACTATTTGGCTAAGGTGGTTGTGCTCAAAATGAAACAATTGCCTTGATCCTTTTCATGCATTTATATAATCAACACAAACAAAAGATTCAATATAATAAAATCCAGTTAGAACAAGAATGTTGGTACTCCGCATATATGAACAATGGAAAGCCACCTCACAAAAAGGTTGGGAACTAACGTGATTCACAATAGAACAAGTATACAAAAGAATGGATGGCATGGAAGTTTGTAAAATGCCTAAGTATCACGAATATGCTAAAGTATAGAAAGCAACAACTACATACCTCGGACGTGTACAAAAGTTAACAAGATCATTACCATACATTCGCAAGTTGAAACGAACTAACTTAGAAAATCACAAAAGCATCCTCAAGTAAGTCAATCAAAATTTGTGAGAAAACAACAACCAAAAACATTCGAAAAGAAAAACTATAAAACCTGTTTGTTTTACGTCGTAAGCTCGACGCCTCTACGGTGCATAATTAGAAACTTCCTTCATTCATGCCATGGTGATGTCTCACCGCGCAAGCAAAAGCAAGCATCCGAACCAAACACATAAACAAACGTTATGGGAACAAAATGTATACAACACTTGAACAAACATAATGGAAACAGACAATATATACGATATATACAAAACTCAAAAACAAATAAACTATCACAATGCGATTCAATATCAAAACCAATCCCCGGCATTGGCGCCATTTTGTTGGATGCAGAATAGGGCAAGCAAGCAAAAATATTTATTTTCGGAAGAATTCCCTCCGGGATTTATGTTGTGTCCACAGAGATCGGTTCGAGGGAAAGAATGTCGTTCGACAGCCTCTCGCGTTAATGAGTTTAGATTAAAATGGTTTAAAACAAGAAAACAAAAAAGTAAACATTAAAACATAAAAACAAATTCACTTTTCAGCAAGACAAACTTATCCGGCGTGCACATAATCGACTCCTCTCAAACTTAAACTTACCGACCAGTTATACTCAACCTACAATACTCCTCAATATTATCCAGCATCGCTCACAACACAGGTTATGTCTAACGCAAAGTTGAGAGAACAACCGTGTTGCCATTGCCGATACTTTCGTACGCTAGCTCAAGGCACGGAGGTATTAAGTTTCGACGCCTATTGAAGATTGTTAGCCCTAAATCTATCTCTAGAATCTAGAAACTAACAGACAATCATCCCTAATCGAAGTTTACGACGGTTATCTCTAACGCACCCCAAACCCTGCGCATAAAGCAAAAATCAGACACAATTACCAATAAAGATTTGTAAATCAAGTTTTATATAATGCCATGGGCGACAAATATACATGAGTTTACAGCAAATACATATACACAACCCAACCATAAAGAAAAACACAAAGAAAAAGAGAAATGAACCAAACATCTCGCGGATTGTCAGAGCCGGTCGACGATCAATCCACCCCGGTTCATCAGTATGCATGCTCCACAGTTGTTTTCTAAGTTAATCTACTGAAAAAATGAAGTTTGATGGAGTTGGAGCAAGAATCCCCAAAACCATCCCCCAAAAAATGCTGAAAAATGAAGTTTATAGGCAAAAGTTGCTGCCCAGGTTCGCACTACGAACATATGCCGCCTTAACTTCCTCCAGAATTGTGTTTTTCAGGCTTCCAGGCACTTTTTATTCGCCCCGGGTTCACAGTGCGAACTCGCTAGCGAGTGCTCGCCACGGGGGTCCGCAGTGCGAACATGACAGTAAACCAGAACTTGTTTTGATCATAACTCTTGAACCGTAAGTCCGATTGACGCACGGTTTGAAGCGCTGGAAAGCTTATTCAATGCTCTTTATGAATATGGAAAAATCCCATTGCTGTAATACCTAAAAAAATGAGATAAAATCAATTAAACTCAATGATATTTACACGATAACGCACTATACACACCAAAACGTAAAGTAAACGTATTTACACATAAAGTGGAGTTTAATCAACCAATTTTAACACAAAGTAACGATAAGTGCAACAAAACTTATGTACAAAAATAGGTACAATTTTCACTTATCAAACTCGCCCCAACTTACATAATTGTTTGTCCACAAACAAGAATCAAACAAACTTGAAAATGCACAAGCAATATCCAAAGAATGACGAATCAACAGGTTTTGAAAAACGGAAACGAATGAATGGTTCAAATGAAAACGGTACACACAAAAAGCAAATACTTACCACTAAACTACGACGACAACATAGTCACGAAACAAATGCCAAATACAAAAATCATGCCAAAAATTCTAAAACAACACAAGTTCCAAAGTGAATCACACCTAGTAAAAATAATCATCGGTAGATGAAAAACACACAATAAGGTACTTTACACTCACACAACACTCATGCAAACAAAAGACTAAATTATGCCTACATCCACAAATTCACATTGAAAATACAAAGGCAAGAATCACAAGGGCTTTTCAAGGTTGTAGCGTGGTCGGGTAAACAAACAAGGGGCAATTTCTAAAGGTAATTGAAACAAAAACTTGCCTAAACCTAAGGGAGTGAAAACTCACAAAGATTCACACACAAAATTTCAACCAACTTCTTCCAAAATCCCAAGTGTTACACAACACACAATACTTATTTAGCACAATTATTGAAACTCTTTTTGTTTCTTTTTTCAAGGATTTTCTTTTTCTTCTTTTTTTCTTTCTTTTTCTCTTTCACAATTTTTTCTCTTTTTTCTTTTCTTTTTCAATCCGCATAGAATCCAACCAATGAGTACATAATCATTCTCTCCCCAACTTGAATTCAACCGCACCATCATGTGAATACTCCCTACTTTCTAAGGCAAGGAAAAAATCCATACAACAACACAAAGTTGAGGTCCAAGAAAAAACAAAATCCATTCAAAAATAAGTGAACTAAATACTCGTAGACAAGCATTAAGTTCAAATAGAAACATGGATCAAAAAGCTCAAAGGGGTTACGAATTCTCACACACTCACAAGGTGAATGACTATTTGGCTAAGGTGGTTGTGCTCAAAATGAAACAATTGCCTTGATCCTTTTCATGCATTTATATAATCAACACAAACAAAAGATTCAATATAATAAAATCCAGTTAGAACAAGAATGTTGGTACTCCGCATATATGAACAATGGAAAGCCACCTCACAAAAAGGTTGGGAACTAACGTGATTCACAATAGAACAAGTATACAAAAGAATGGATGGCATGGAAGTTTGTAAAATTCCTAAGTATCACGAATATGCTAAAGTATAGAAAGCAACAACTACATACCTCGGACGTGTACAAAAGTTAACAAGATCATTACCATACATTCGCAAGTTGAAACGAACTAACTTAGAAAATCACAAAAGCATCCTCAAGTAAGTCAATCAAAATTTGTGAGAAAACAACAACCAAAAACATTCGAAAAGAAAAACTATAAAACCTGTTTGTTTTACGTCGTAAGCTCGACGCCTCTACGGTGCATAATTAGAAACTTCCTTCATTCATGCCATGGTGATGTCTCACCGCGCAAGCAAAAGCAAGCATCCGAACCAAACACATAAACAAACGTTATGGGAACAAAATGTATACAACACTTGAACAAACATAATGGAAACAGACAATATATACGATATATACAAAACTCAAAAACAAATAAACTATCACAATGCGATTCAATATCAAAACCAATCCCCGACATTGGCGCCATTTTGTTGGATGCAGAATAGGGCAAGCAAGCAAAAATATTTATTTTCGGAAGAATTCCCTCCGGGATTTATGTTGTGTCCACAGAGATCGGTTCGAGGGAAAGAATGTCGTTCGACAGCCTCTCGCGTTAACGAGTTTAGATTAAAATGGTTTAAAACAAGAAAACAAAAAAGGAAACATTAAAACATAAAAACAAATTCACTTTTCAGCAAGACAAACTTATCCGGCGTGCACATAATCGACTCCTCTCAAACTTAAACTTACCGACCAGTTATACTCAACCTACAATATTCCTCAATATTATCCAGCATCGCTCACAACACAGGTTATGTCTAACGCAAAGTTGAGAGAACAACCGTGTTGCCATTGCCGATACTTTCGTACGTTAGCTCAAGGCACAGAGGTATTAAGTTTCGACGCCTATTGAAGATTGTTAGCCCTAAATCTATCTCTAGAATCTAGAAACTAACAGACAATCATCCCTAATCGAAGTTTACGACGGTTATCTCTAACGCACCCCAAACCCTGCGCATAAAGCAAAAATCAGACACAATTACCAATAAAGATTTGTAAATCAAGTTTTATATAATGCCATGGGCGACAAATATACATGAGTTTACAGCAAATACATATACACAACCCAACCATAAAGAAAAACACAAAGAAAAAGAGAAATGAACCAAACATCTCGCGGATTGTCAGAGCCGGTCGACGATCAATCCACCCCGGTTCATCAGTATGCATGCTCCACAGTTGTTTTCTAAGCTAATCTACTGAAAAAATGAAGTTTGATGGAGTTGGAGCAAGAATCCCCAAAACCATCCCCCAAAAAATGCTGAAAAATGAAGTTTATAGGCAAAAGTTGCTGCCCAGGTTCGCACTGCGAACATATGCCGCCTTAACTTCCTCCAGAATTGTGTTTTTCAGGCTTCCAGGCACTTTTTATTCGCCCCGGGTTCACAGTGCGAACTCGCTAGCGAGTGCTCGCCACGGGGGTCCGCAGTGCGAACATGACAGTAAACCAGAACTTGTTTTGATCATAACTCTTGAACCGTAAGTCCGATTGACGCACGGTTTGAAGCGCTGGAAAGCTTATTCAATGCTCTTTATGAATATGGAAAAATCCCATTGCTGTAATACCTAAAAAAATGAGATAAAATCAATTAAACTCAATGATATTTACACGATAACGCACTATACACACCAAAACGTAAAGTAAACGTATTTACACATAAAGTGGAGTTTAATCAACCAATTTTAACACAAAGTAACGATAAGTGCAACAAAACTTATGTACAAAAATAGGTACAATTTTCACTTATCAAACTCGCCCCAACTTACATAATTGTTTGTCCACAAACAAGAATCAAACAAACTTGAAAATGCACAAGCAATATCCAAAGAATGACGAATCAACAGGTTTTGAAAAACGGAAACGAATGAATGGTTCAAATGAAAACGGTACACACAAAAAGCAAATACTTACCACTAAACTACGACGACAACATAGTCACGAAACAAATGCCAAATACAAAAATCATGCCAAAAATTCTAAAACAACACAAGTTCCAAAGTGAATCACACCTAGTAAAAATAATCATCGGTAGATGAAAAACACACAATAAGGTACTTTACACTCACACAACACTCATGCAAACAAAAGACTAAATTATGCCTACATCCACAAATTCACATTGAAAATACAAAGGCAAGAATCACAAGGGCTTTTCAAGGTTGTAGCGTGGTCGGGTAAACAAACAAGGGGCAATTTCTAAAGGTAATTGAAACAAAAACTTGCCTAAACCTAAGGGAGTGAAAACTCACAAAGATTCACACACAAAATTTCAACCAACTTCTTCCAAAATCCCAAGTGTTACACAACACACAATACTTATTTAGCACAATTATTGAAACTCTTTTTGTTTCTTTTTTCAAGGATTTTCTTTTTCTTCTTTTTTTCTTTCTTTTTCTCTTTCACAATTTTTTCTCTTTTTTCTTTTCTTTTTCAATCCGCATAGAATCCAACCAATGAGTACATAATCATTCTCTCCCCAACTTGAATTCAACCGCACCATCATGTGAATACTCCCTACTTTCTAAGGCAAGGAAAAAATCCATACAACAACACAAAGTTGAGGTCCAAGAAAAAACAAAATCCATTCAAAAATAAGTGAACTAAATACTCATAGACAAGCATTAAGTTCAAATAGAAACATGGATCAAAAAGCTCAAAGGGGTTACGAATTCTCACACACTCACAAGGTGAATGACTATTTGGCTAAGGTGGTTGTGCTCAAAATGAAACAATTGCCTTGATCCTTTTCATGCATTTATATAATCAACACAAATAAAAGATTCAATATAATAAAATCCAGTTAGAACAAGAATGTTGGTACTCCGCATATATGAACAATGGAAAGCCACCTCACAAAAAGGTTGGGAACTAACGTGATTCACAATAGAACAAGTATACAAAAGAATGGATGGCATGGAAGTTTGTAAAATGCCTAAGTATCACGAATATGCTAAAGTATAGAAAGCAACAACTACATACCTCGGACGTGTACAAAAGTTAACAAGATCATTACCATACATTCGCAAGTTGAAACGAACTAACTTAGAAAATCACAAAAGCATCCTCAAGTAAGTCAATCAAAATTTGTGAGAAAACAACAACCAAAAACATTCGAAAAGAAAAACTATAAAACCTGTTTGTTTTACGTCGTAAGCTCGACGCCTCTACGGTGCATAATTAGAAACTTCCTTCATTCATGCCATGGTGATGTCTCACCGCGCAAGCAAAAGCAAGCATCCGAACCAAACACATAAACAAACGTTATGGGAACAAAATGTATACAACACTTGAACAAACATAATGGAAACAGACAATATATACGATATATACAAAACTCAAAAACAAATAAACTATCACAATGCGATTCAATATCAAAACCAATCCCCGGCATTGGCGCCATTTTGTTGGATGCAGAATAGGGCAAGCAAGCAAAAATATTTATTTTCGGAAGAATTCCCTCCGGGATTTATGTTGTGTCCACAGAGATCGGTTCGAGGGAAAGAATGTCGTTCGACAGCCTCTCGCGTTAATGAGTTTAGATTAAAATGGTTTAAAACAAGAAAACAAAAAAGTAAACATTAAAACATAAAAACAAATTCACTTTTCAGCAAGACAAACTTATCCGGCGTGCACATAATCGACTCCTCTCAAACTTAAACTTACCGACCAGTTATACTCAACCTACAATACTCCTCAATATTATCCAGCATCGCTCACAACACAGGTTATGTCTAACGCAAAGTTGAGAGAACAACCGTGTTGCCATTGCCGATACTTTCGTACGCTAGCTCAAGGCACGGAGGTATTAAGTTTCGACGCCTATTGAAGATTGTTAGCCCTAAATCTATCTCTAGAATCTAGAAACTAACAGACAATCATCCCTAATCGAAGTTTACGACGGTTATCTCTAACGCACCCCAAACCCTGCGCATAAAGCAAAAATCAGACACAATTACCAATAAAGATTTGTAAATTAAGTTTTATATAATGCCATGGGCGACAAATATACATGAGTTTACAGCAAATACATATACACAACCCAACCATAAAGAAAAACACAAAGAAAAAGAGAAATGAACCAAACATCTCGCGGATTGTCAGAGCCGGTCGACGATCAATCCACCCCGGTTCATCAGTATGCATGCTCCACTGTTGTTTTCTAAGCTAATCTACTAAAAAAATGAAGTTTGATGGAGTTGGAGCAAGAATCCCCAAAACCATCCCCCAAAAAATGCTGAAAAATGAAGTTTATAGGCAAAAGTTGCTGCCCAGGTTCGCACTGCGAACATATGCCGCCTTAACTTCCTCTAGAATTGTGTTTTTCAGGCTTCCAGGCACTTTTTATTCGCCCCGGGTTCGCAGTGCGAACTCGCTAGCGAGTGCTCGCCACGGGGGTCCGCAGTGCGAACATGACAGTAAACCAGAACTTGTTTTGATCATAACTCTTGAACCGTAAGTCCGATTGACGCACGGTTTGAAGCACTGGAAAGCTTATTCAATGCTCTTTATGAATATGGAAAAATACCATTGCTGTAATACCTAAAAAAATGAGATAAAATCAATTAAACTCAATGATATTTACACGATAACGCACTATACACACGAAAACGTAAAGTAAACGTATTTACACATAAAGTGGAGTTTAATCAACCAATTTTAACACAAAGTAACGATAAGTGCAACAAAACTTATGTACAAAAATAGGTACAATTTTCACTTATCAAACTCGCCCCAACTTACATAATTGTTTGTCCACAAACAAGAATCAAACAAACTTGAAAATGCACAAGCAATATCCAAAGAATGACGAATCAACAGGTTTTGAAAAACGGAAACGAATGAATGGTTCAAATGAAAACGGTACACACAAAAAGCAAATACTTACCACTAAACTACGACGACAACATAGTCACGAAACAAATGCCAAATACAAAAATCATGCCAAAAATTCTAAAACAACACAAGTTCCAAAGTGAATCACACCTAGTAAAAATAATCATCGGTAGATGAAAAACACACAATAAGGTACTTTACACTCACACAACACTCATGCAAACAAAAGACTAAATTATGCCTACATCCACAAATTCACATTGAAAATACAAAGGCAAGAATCACAAGGGCTTTTCAAGGTTGTAGCGTGGTCGGGTAAACAAACAAGGGGCAATTTCTAAAGGTAATTGAAACAAAAACTTGCCTAAACCTAAGGGAGTGAAAACTCACAAAGATTCACACACAAAATTTCAACCAACTTCTTCCAAAATCCCAAGTGTTACACAACACACAATACTTATTTAGCACAATTATTGAAACTCTTTTTGTTTCTTTTTTCAAGGATTTTCTTTTTCTTCTTTTTTTCTTTCTTTTTCTCTTTCACAATTTTTTCTCTTTTTTCTTTTCTTTTTCAATCCGCATAGAATCCAACCAATGAGTACATAATCATTCTCTCCCCAACTTGAATTCAACCGCACCATCATGTGAATACTCCCTACTTTCTAAGGCAAGGAAAAAATCCATACAACAACACAAAGTTGAGGTCCAAGAAAAAACAAAATCCATTCAAAAATAAGTGAACTAAATACTCATAGACAAGCATTAAGTTCAAATAGAAACATGGATCAAAAAGCTCAAAGGGGTTATGAATTCTCACACACTCACAAGGTGAATGACTATTTGGCTAAGGTGGTTGTGCTCAAAATGAAACAATTGCCTTGATCCTTTTCATGCATTTATATAATCAACACAAACAAAAGATTCAATATAATAAAATCCAGTTAGAACAAGAATGTTGGTACTCCGCATATATGAACAATGGAAAGCCACCTCACAAAAAGGTTGGGAACTAACGTGATTCACAATAGAACAAGTATACAAAAGAATGGATGGCATGGAAGTTTGTAAAATGCCTAAGTATCACGAATATGCTAAAGTATAGAAAGCAACAACTACATACCTCGGACGTGTACAAAACTTAACAAGATCATTACCATAAATTCGCAAGTTGAAACGAACTAACTTAGAAAATCACAAAAGCATCCTCAAGTAAGTCAATCAAAATTTGTGAGAAAACAACAACCAAAAACATTCGAAAAGAAAAACTATAAAACCTGTTTGTTTTACGTCGTAAGCTCGACGCCTCTACGGTGCATAATTAGAAACTTCCTTCATTCATGCCATGGTGATGTCTCACCGCGCAAGCAAAAGCAAGCATCCGAACCAAACACATAAACAAACGTTATGGGAACAAAATGTATACAACACTTGAACAAACATAATGGAAACAGACAATATATACGATATATACAAAACTCAAAAACAAATAAACTATCACAATGCGATTCAATATCAAAACCAATCCCCGGCATTGGCGCCATTTTGTTGGATGCAGAATAGGGCAAGCAAGCAAAAATATTTATTTTCGGAAGAATTCCCTCCGGGATTTATGTTGTGTCCACAGAGATCGGTTCGAGGGAAAGAATGTCGTTCGACAGCCTCTCGCGTTAATGAGTTTAGATTAAAATGGTTTAAAACAAGAAAACAAAAAAGGAAACATTAAAACATAAAAACAAATTCACTTTTCAGCAAGACAAACTTATCTGGCGTGCACATAATCGACTCCTCTCAAACTTAAACTTACCGACCAGTTATACTCAACCTACAATACTCCTCAATATTATCCAGCATCGCTCACAACACAGGTTATGTCTAACGCAAAGTTGAGAGAACAACCGTGTTGCCATTGCCGATACTTTCGTACGCTAGCTCAAGGCACGGAGGTATTAAGTTTCGACGCCTATTGAAGATTGTTAGCCCTAAATCTATCTCTAGAATCTAGAAACTAACAGACAATCATCCCTAATCGAAGTTTACGACGGTTATCTCTAACGCACCCCAAACCCTGCGCATAAAGCAAAAATCAGACACAATTACCAATAAAGATTTGTAAATCAAGTTTTATATAATGCCATGGGCGACAAATATACATGAGTTTACAGCAAATACATATACACAACCCAACCATAAAGAAAAACACAAAGAAAAAGAGAAATGAACCAAACATCTCGCGGATTGTCAGAGCCGGTCGATGATCAATCCACCCCGGTTCATCAGTATGCATGCTCCACAGTTGTTTCCTAAGCTAATCTACGGAAAAAATGAAGTTTGATGGAGTTGAAGCAAGAATCCCCAAAACCATCCCCCAAAAAATGCTGAAAAATGAAGTTTATAGGCAAAAGTTGCTGCCAAGGTTCGCACTGCGAACATATGCCACCTTAACTTCCTCCAGAATTGTGTTTTTCAGGCTTCCAGGCACTTTTTATTCGCCCCGGGTTCGCAGTGCGAACTCGCTAGCGAGTGCTCGCCACGGGGGTCCGCAGTGCAAACATGACAGTAAACCAGAACTTGTTTTGATCATAACTCTTGAACCGTAAGTCCGATTGACGCACGGTTTGAAGCACTGGAAAGCTTATTCAATGCTCTTTATGAATATGGAAAAATCCCATTGCTGTAATACCTAAAAAAATGAGATAAAATCAATTAAACTCAATGATATTTACACGATAACGCACTATACACACGAAAACGTAAAGTAAACGTATTTACACATAAAGTGGAGTTTAATCAACCAATTTTAACACAAAGTAACGATAAGTGCAACAAAACTTATGTACAAAAATAGGTACAATTTTCACTTATCAAACTCGCCCCAACTTACATAATTGTTTGTCCACAAACAAGAATCAAACAAACTTGAAAATGCACAAGCAATATCCAAAGAATGACGAATCAACAGGTTTTGAAAAACGGAAACGAATGAATGGTTCAATTGAAAACGGTACACACAAAAAGCAAATACTTACCACTAAACTACGACGACAACATAGTCACGAAACAAATGCCAAATACAAAAATCATGCCAAAAATTCTAAAACAACACAAGTTCCAAAGTGAATCACACCTAGTAAAAATAATCATCGGTAGATGAAAAACACACAATAAGGTACTTTACACTCACACAACACTCATGCAAACAAAAGACTAAATTATGCCTACATCCACAAATTCACATTGAAAATACAAAGGCAGGAATCACAAGGGCTTTTCAAGGTTGTAGCGTGGTCGGGTAAACAAACAAGGGGCGATTTCTAAAGGTAATTGAAACAAAAACTTGCCTAAACCTAAGGGAGTGAAAACTCACAAAGATTCACACACAAAATTTCAACCAACTTCTTCCAAAATCCCAAGTGTTACATAACACACAATACTTATTTAGCACAATTATTGAAACTCTTTTTGTTTCTTTTTTCAAGGATTTTCTTTTTCTTCTTTTTTTCTTTCTTTTTCTCTTTCACAATTTTTTCCCTTTTTTCTTTTCTTTTTCAATCCGCATAGAATCTAACCAATGAGTACATAATCATTCTCTCCCCAACTTGAATTCAACCGCACCATCATGTGAATACTCCCTACTTTCTAAGGGAAGGAAAAAATCCATACAACAACACAAAGTTGAGGTCCAAGAAAAAACAAAATCCATTCAAAAATAAGTGAACTAAATACTCATAGACAAGCATTAAGTTCAAATAGAAACATGGATCAAAAAGCTCAAAGGGGTTACGAATTCTCACACACTCACAAGGTGAATGACTATTTGGCTAAGGTGGTTGTGCTCAAAATGAAACAATTGCCTTGATCCTTTTCATGCATTTATATAATCAACACAAACAAAAGATTCAATATAATAAAATCCAGTTAGAACAAGAATGTTGGTACTCCGCATATATGAACAATGGAAAGCCACCTCACAAAAAGGTTGGGAACTAACGTGATTCACAATAGAACAAGTATACAAAAGAATGGATGGCATGGAAGTTTGTAAAATGCCTAAGTATCATGAATATGCTAAAGTATAGAAAGCAACAACTACATACCTCAGACGTGTACAAAACTTAACAAGATCATTACCATACATTCGCAAGTTGAAACGAACTAACTTAGAAAATCACAAAAGCATCCTCAAGTAAGTCAATCAAAATTTTTGAGAAAACAACAACCAAAAACATTCGAAAAGAAAAACTATAAAACCTGTTTGTTTTACGTCGTAAGCTCGACGCCTCTACGGTGCAGAATTAGAAACTTCCTTCATTCATGCCATGGTGATGTCTCACCGCGCAAGCAAAAGCAAGCATCCGAACCAAACACATAAACAAACGTTATGGGAACAAAATGTATACAACACTTGAACAAACATAATGGAAACAGACAATATATACGATATATACAAAACTCAAAAACAAATAAACTATCACAATGCGATTCAATATCAAAACCAATCCCCGGCATTGGCGCCATTTTGTTGGATGCAGAATAGGGCAAGCAAGCAAAAATATTTATTTTCGGAAGAATTCCCTCCGGGATTTATGTTGTGTCCACAGAGATCGGTTCGAGGGAAAGAATGTCGTTCGACAGCCTCTCGCGTTAATGAGTTTAGATTAAAATGGTTTAAAACAAGAAAACAAAAAAGTAAACATTAAAACATAAAAACAAATTCACTTTTCAGCAAGACAAACTTATCCGGCGTGCACATAATCGACTCCTCTCAAACTTAAACTTACCGACCAGTTATACTCAACCTACAATACTCCTCAATATTATCCAGCATCGCTCACAACACAGGTTATGTCTAACGCAAAGTTGAGAGAACAACCGTGTTGCCATTGCCGATACTTTCGTACGCTAGCTCAAGGCACGGAGGTATTAAGTTTCGACGCCTATTGAAGATTGTTAGCCCTAAATCTATCTCTAGAATCTAGAAACTAACAGACAATCATCCCTAATCAAAGTTTGCGACGGTTATCTCTAACGCACCCCAAACCCTGCGCATAAAGCAAAAATCAGACACAATTACCAATAAAGATTTGTAAATCAAGTTTTATATAATGCCATGGGCGACAAATATACATGAGTTTACAGCAAATACATATACACAACCCAACCATAAAGAAAAACACAAAGAAAAAGAGAAATGAACCAAACATCTCGCGGATTGTCAGAGTCGGTCGACGATCAATCCACCCCGGTTCATCAGTATGCATGCTCCACAGTTGTTTTCTAAGCTAATCTACTGAAAAAATGAAGTTTGATGGAGTTGGAGCAAGAATCCCCAAAACCATCCCCCAAAAAATGCTGAAAAATGAAGTTTATAGGCAAAAGTTGCTGCCCAGGTTCGCACTGCGAACATATGCCGCCTTAACTTCCTCCAGAATTGTGTTTTTCAGGCTTCCAGGCACTTTTTATTCGCCCCGGGTTCGCAGTGCGAACTCGCTAGCGAGTGCTCGCCACGGGGGTCCGCAGTGCGAACATGACAGTAAACCAGAACTTGTTTTGATCATAACTCTTGAACCGTAAGTCCGATTGACGCACGGTTTGAAGCGCTGGAAAGCTTATTCAATGCTCTTTATGAATATGGAAAAATCCCATTGCTGTAATACCTAAAAAAATGAGATAAAATCAATTAAACTCAATGATATTTACACGATAACGCACTATACACACGAAAACGTAAAGTAAACGTATTTACACATAAAGTGGAGTTTAATCAACCAATTTTAACACAAAGTAACGATAAGTGCAACAAAACTTATGTACAAAAATAGGTACAATTTTCACTTATCAAACTCGCCCCAACTTACATAATTGTTTGTCCACAAACAAGAATCAAACAAACTTGAAAATGCACAAGCAATATCCAAAGAATGACGAATCAACAGGTTTTGAAAAACGGAAACGAATGAATGGTTCAAATGAAAACGGTACACACAAAAAGCAAATACTTACCACTAAACTACGATGACAACATAGTCACGAAACAAATGCCAAATACAAAAATCATGCCAAAAATTATAAAACAACACAAGTTCCAAAGTGAATCACACCTAGTAAAAATAATCATCGGTAGATGAAAAACACACAATAAGGTACTTTACACTCACACAACACTCATGCAAACAAAAGACTAAATTATGCCTACATCCACAAATTCACATTGAAAATACAAAGGCAAGAATCACAAGGGCTTTTCAAGGTTGTAGCGTGGTCGGGTAAACAAACAAGGGGCAATTTCTAAAGGTAATTGAAACAAAAACTTGCCTAAACCTAAGGGAGTGAAAACTCACAAAGATTCACACACAAAATTTCAACCAACTTCTTCCAAAATCCCAAGTGTTACACAACACACAATACTTATTTTAGCACAATTATTGAAACTCTTTTTGTTTCTTTTTTCAAGGATTTTCTTTTTCTTCTTTTTTTCTTTCTTTTTCTCTTTCACAATTTTTTCTCTTTTTTCTTTTCTTTTTCAATCCGCATAGAATCCAACCGATGAGTACATAATCATTCTCTCCCCAACTTGAATTCAACCGCACCATCATGTGAATACTCCCTACTTTCTAAGGCAAGGAAAAAATCCATACAACAACACAAAGTTGAGGTCCAAGAAAAAACAAAATCCATTCAAAAATAAGTGAACTAAATACTCATAGACAAGCATTAAGTTCAAATAGAAACATGGATCAAAAAGCTCAAAGGGGTTACGAATTCTCACACACTCACAAGGTGAATGACTATTTGGCTAAGGTGGTTGTGCTCAAAATGAAACAATTGCCTTGATCCTTTTCATGCATTTATATAATCAACACAAACAAAAGATTCAATATAATAAAATCCAGTTAGAACAAGAATGTTGGTACTCCGCATATATGAACAATGGAAAGCCACCTCACAAAAAGGTTGGGAACTAACGTGATTCACAATAGAACAAGTATACAAAAGAATGGATGGCATGGAAGTTTGTAAAATGCCTAAGTATCACGAATATGCTAAAGTATAGAAAGCAACAACTACATACCTCAGACGTGTACAAAACTTAACAAGATCATTACCATACATTCGTAAGTTGAAACGAACTAACTTAGAAAATCACAAAAGCATCCTCAAGTAAGTCAATCAAAATTTTTGAGAAAACAACAACCAAAAACATTCGAAAAGAAAAACTATAAAACCTGTTTGTTTTACGTCGTAAGCTCGACGCCTCTACGGTGCATAATTAGAAACTTCCTTCATTCATGCCATGGTGATGTCTCACCGCGCAAGCAAAAGCAAGCATCCGAACCAAACACATAAACAAACGTTATGGGAACAAAATGTATACAACACTTGAACAAACATAATGGAAACAGACAATATATACGATATATACAAAACTCAAAAACAAATAAACTATCACAATGCGATTCAATATGAAAACCAATCCCCGGCCATGGCGCCATTTTGTTGGATGCAGAATAGGGCAAGCAAGCAAAAATATTTATTTTCGGAAGAATTCCCTCCGGGATTTATGTTGTGTCCACAGAGATCGGTTCGAGGGAAAGAATGTCGTTCGACAGCCTCTCGCGTTAATGAGTTTAGATTAAAATGGTTTAAAACAAGAAAACAAAAAAGTAAACATTAAAACATAAAAACAAATTCACTTTTCAGCAAGACAAACTTATCCGGCGTGCACATAATCGACTCCTCTCAAACTTAAACTTACCGACCAGTTATACTCAACCTACAATACTCCTCAATATTATCCAGCATCGCTCACAACACAGGTTATGTCTAACGCAAAGTTGAGAGAACAACCGTGTTGCCATTGCCGATACTTTCGTACGCTAGCTCAAGGCACGGAGGTATTAAGTTTCGACGCCTATTGAAGATTGTTAGCCCTAAATCTATCTCTAGAATCTAGAAACTAACAGACAATCATCCCTAATCGAAGTTTACGACGGTTATCTCTAACGCACCCCAACCCCTGCGCATAAAGCAAAAATCAGACACAATTACCAATAAAGATTTGTAAATCAAGTTTTATATAATGCCATGGGCGACAAATATACATGAGTTTACAGCAAATACATATACACAACCCAACCATAAAGAAAAACACAAAGAAAAAGAGAAATGAACCAAACATCTCGCGGATTGTCAGAGCCGGTCGATGATCAATCCACCCCGGTTCATCAGTATGCATGTTCCACAGTTGTTTCCTAAGCTAATCTACGGAAAAAATGAAGTTTGATGGAGTTGAAGCAAGAATCCCCAAAACCATCCCCCAAAAAATGCTGAAAAATGAAGTTTATAGGCAAAAGTTGCTGCCCAGGTTCGCACTGCGAACATATGCCGCCTTAACTTCCTCCAGAATTGTGTTTTTCAGGCTTCCCGGCACTTTTTATTCGCCCCGGGTTCGCAGTGCGAACTCGCTAGCGAGTGCTCGCCACGGGGGTCCGCAGTGCGAACATGACAGTAAACCAGAACTTGTTTTGATCATAACTCTTGAACCGTAAGTCCGATTGACGCACGGTTTGAAGCGCTGGAAAGCTTATTCAATGCTCTTTATGAATATGGAAAAATCCCATTGCTGTAATACATAAAAAAATGAGATAAAATCAATTAAACTCAATGATATTTACACGATAATGCACTATACACACGAAAACGTAAAGTAAACGTATTTACACATAAAGTGGAGTTTAATCAACCAATTTTAACACAAAGTAACGATAAGTGCAACAAAACTTATGTACAAAAATAGGTACAATTTTCACTTATCAAACTCGCCCCAACTTACATAATTGTTTGTCCACAAACAAGAATCAAACAAACTTGAAAATGCACAAGCAATATCCAAAGAATGACGAATCAACAGGTTTTGAAAAACGGAAACGAATGAATGGTTAAAATGAAAATGGTACACACAAAAAGCAAATACTTACCACTAAACTACGACGAAAACATAGTCACGAAACAAATGCCTAATACAAAAATCATGCCAAAAATTCTAAAACAACACAAGTTCCAAAGTGAATCACACCTAGTAAAAATAATCATCGGTAGATGAAAAACACACAATAAGGTACTTTACACTCACACAACACTCATGCAAACAAAAGACTAAATTATGCCTACATCCACAAATTCACATTGAAAATACAAAGGCAAGAATCACAAGGGCTTTTCAAGGTTGTAGCGTGGTCGGGTAAACAAACAAGGGGCAATTTCTAAAGGTAATTGAAACAAAAACTTGCCTAAACCTAAGGGAGTGAAAACTCACAAAGATTCACACACAAAATTTCAACCAACTTCTTCCAAAATCCCAAGTGTTACACAACACACAATACTTATTTAGCACAATTATTGAAACTCTTTTTGTTTCTTTTTTCAAGGATTTTCTTTTTCTTCTTTTTTTCTTTCTTTTTCTCTTTCACAATTTTTTCTCTTTTTTCTTTTCTTTTTCAATCCGCATAGAATCCAACCAATGAGTACATAATCATTCTCTCCCCAACTTGAATTCAACCGCACCATCATGTGAATACTCCCTACTTTCTAAGGCAAGGAAAAAATCCATACAACAACACAAAGTTGAGGTCCAAGAAAAAAAAAATCCATTCAAAAATAAGTGAACTAAATACTCATAGACAAGCATTAAGTTCAAATAGAAACATGGATCAAAAAGCTCAAAGGGGTTACGAATTCTCACACACTCACAAGGTGAATGACTATTTGGCTAAGGTGGTTGTGCTCAAAATGAAACAATTGCCTTGATCCTTTTCATGCATTTATATAATCAACACAAACAAAAGATTCAATATAATAAAATCCAGTTAGAACAATAATGTTGGTACTCCGCATATATGAACAATGGAAAGCCACCTCACAAAAAGGTTGGGAACTAACGTGATTCACAATAGAACAAGTATACAAAAGAATGGATGGCATGGAAGTTTGTAAAATGCCTAAGTATCATGAATATGCTAAAGTATAGAAAGCAACAACTACATACCTCGGACGTGTACAAAACTTAACAAGATCATTACCATACATTCGCAAGTTGAAACGAACTAACTTAGAAAATCACAAAAGCATCCTCAAGTAAGTCAATCAAAATTTGTGAGAAAACAACAACCAAAAACATTCGAAAAGAAAAACTATAAAACCTGTTTGTTTTACGTCGTAAGCTCGACGCCTCTACAGTGCATAATTAGAAACTTCCTTCATTCATGCCATGGTGATGTCTCACCGCGCAAGCAAAAGCAAGCATCCGAACCAAACACATAAACAAACGTTATGGGAACAAAATGTATACAACACTTGAACAAACATAATGGAAACAGACAATATATACGATATATACAAAACTCAAAAACAAATAAACTATCACAATACGATTCAATATCAAAACCAATCCCCGGCATTGGCGCCATTTTGTTGGATGCAGAATAGGGCAAGCAAGCAAAAATATTTATTTTCGTAAGAATTCCCTCCGGGATTTATGTTGTGTCCACAGAGATCGGTTCGAGGGAAAGAATGTCGTTCGACAGCCTCTCGCGTTAATGAGTTTAGATTAAAATGGTTTAAAACAAGAAAACAAAAAAGTAAACATTAAAATATAAAAACAAATTGACTTTTCAGCAAGACAAACTTATCCGGCGTGCACATAATCGACTCCTCTCAAACTTAAACTTACCGACCAGTTATACTCAACCTACAATACTCCTCAATATTATCCAGCATCGCTCACAACACAGGTTATGTCTAACGCAAAGTTGAGAGAACAACCGTGTTGCCATTGCCGATACTTTCGTACGCTAGCTCAAGGCACGGAGGTATTAAGTTTCGACGCCTATTGAAGATTGTTAGCCCTAAATCTATCTCTAGAATCTAGAAACTAACAGACAATCATCCCTAATCGAAGTTTGCGACGGTTATCTCTAACGCACCCCAAACCCTGCGCATAAAGCAAAAATCAGACACAATTACCAATAAAGATTTGTAAATCAAGTTTTATATAATGCCATGGGCGACAAATATACATGAGTTTACAGCAAATACATATACACAACCCAACCATAAAGAAAAACACAAAGAAAAAGAGAAATGAACCAAACATCTCGCGGATTGTCAGAGCCGGTCGACGATCAATCCACCCCGGTTCATCAGTATGCATGCTCCACAGTTGTTTTCTAAGCTAATCTACTGAAAAAATGAAGTTTGATGGAGTTGGAGCAAGAATCCCCAAAACCATCCCCCAAAAAATGCTGAAAAATGAAGTTTATAGGCAAAAGTTGCTGCCCAGGTTCGCACTGCGAACATATGCCGCCTTAACTTCCTCCATAATTGTGTTTTTCAGGCTTCCAGGCACTTTTTATTCGCCCCGGGTTCGCAGTGCGAACTCGCTAGCGAGTGCTCGCCTCGGGGTCCGCAGTGCGAACATGACAGTAAACCAGAACTTGTTTTGATCATAACTCTTGAACCGTAAGTCCGATTGACGCACGGTTTGAAGCGCTGGAGAGCTTATTCAATGCTCTTTATGAATATGGAAAAATCCCATTGCTGTAATACCTAAAAAAATGAGATAAAATCAATTAAACTCAATGATATTTACACGATAATGCACTATACACACGAAAACGTAAAGTAAACGTATTTACACATAAAGTGGAGTTTAATCAACCAATTTTAACACAAAGTAACGATAAGTGCAACAAAACTTATGTACAAAAATAGGTACAATTTTCACTTATCAAACTCGCCCCAACTTACATAATTGTTTGTCCACAAACAAGAATCAAACAAACTTGAAAATGCACAAGCAATATCCAAAGAATGACGAATCAACAGGTTTTGAAAAACGGAAACGAATGAATGGTTCAAATGAAAACGGTACACACAAAAAGCAAATACTTACCACTAAACTACGACGACAACATAGTCACGAAACAAATTCCAAATACAAAAATCATGCCAAAAATTCTAAAACAACACAAGTTCCAAAGTGAATCACACCTAGTAAAAATAATCATCGGTAGATGAAAAACACACAATAAGGTACTTTACACTCACACAACACTCATGCAAACAAAAGACTAAATTATGCCTACATCCACAAATTCACATTGAAAATACAAAGGCAAGAATCACAAGGGCTTTTCAAGGTTGTAGTGTGGTCGGGTAAACAAACAAGGGGCAATTTCTAAAGGTAATTGAAACAAAAACTTGCCTAAACCTAAGGGAGTGAAAACTCACAAAGATTCACACACAAAATTTCAACCAACTTCTTCCAAAATCCCAAGTGTTACACAACACACAATACTTATTTAGCACAATTATTGAAACTCTTTTTGTTTCTTTTTTCAAGGATTTTCTTTTTCTTATTTTTTTCTTTCTTTTTCTCTTTCACAATTTTTTCTCTTTTTTCTTTTCTTTTTCAATCCGCATAGAATCCAACCAATGAGTACATAATCATTCTCTCCCCAACTTGAATTCAACCGCACCATCATGTGAATACTCCCTACTTTCTAAGGCAAGGAAAAAATCCATACAACAACACAAAGTTGAGGTCCAAGAAAAAACAAAATCCATTCAAAAATAAGTGAACTAAATACTCATAGACAAGCTTTAAGTTCAAATAGAAACATGGATCAAAAAGCTCAAAGGGGTTACGAATTCTCACACACTCACAAGGTGAATGACTATTTGGCTAAGGTGGTTATGCTCAAAATGAAACAATTTCCTTGATCCTTTTCATGCATTTATATAATCAACACAAACAAAAGATTCAATATAATAAAATCCAGTTAGAACAAGAATGTTGGTACTCCGCATATATGAACAATGGAAAGCCACCTCACAAAAAGGTTGGGAACTAACGTGATTCACAATAGAACAAGTATACAAAAGAATGGATGGCATGGAAGTTTGTAAAATGCCTAAGTATCATGAATATGCTAAAGTATAGAAAGCAACAACTACATACCTCGGACGTGTACAAAACTTAACAAGATCATTACCATACATTCGCAAGTTGAAACGAACTAACTTAGAAAATCACAAAAGCATCCTCAAGTAAGTCAATCAAAATTTGTGAGAAAACAAGAACCAAAAACATTCGAAAATAAAAACTATAAAACCTGTTTGTTTTACGTCGTAAGCTCGACGCCTCTACGGTGCATAATTAGAAACTTCCTTCATTCATGCCACGGTGATGTCTCACCGCGCAAGCAAAAGCAAGCATCCGAACCAAACACTTAAACAAACATTATGGGAACAAAATGTATACAACACTTGAACAAACATAATGGAAACAGACAATGTATACGATATATACAAAACTCAAAAACAAATAAACTATCACAATGCGATTCAATATCAAAACCAATCCCCGGCATTGGCACCATTTTGTTGGATGCAGAATAGGGCAAGCAAGCAAAAATATTTAGTTTCGGAAGAATTCCCTCCGGGATTTATGTTGTGTCCACAGAGATCGGTTCGAGGGAAAGAATGTCGTTCGACAGCCTCTCGCGTTAATGAGTTTAGATTAAAATGGTTTAAAACAAGAAAACAAAAAAGTAAACATTAAAACATAAAAACAAATTCACTTTTCAGCAAGACAAACTTATCCGGCGTGCACATAATCGACTCCTCTCAAACTTAAACTTACCGACCAGTTATACTCAACCTACAATACTCCTCAATATTATCCAGCATCGCTCACAACACAGGTTATGTCTAACGCAAAGTTGAGAGAACAACCGTGTTGCCATTGCCGATACTTTCGTACGCCAGCTCAAGGCACGGAGGTATTAAGTTTCGACGCCTATTGAAGATTGTTAGCCCTAAATCTATCTCTAGAATCTAGAAACTAACAGACAATCATCCCTAATCGAAGTTTGCGATGGTTATCTCTAACGCACCCCAAACCCTGCGCATAATGCAAAAATCAAACACAATTACCAATAAAGATTTGTAAATCAAGTTTTATATAATGCCATGGGCGACAAATATACATGAGTTTACAGTAAATACATATACACAACCCAACCATAAAGAAAAACACAAAAAAAAAGAGAAATGAACCAAACATCTCGCGGATTGTCAGAGCCGGTCGACGATCAATCCACCCCGGTGCATCCGTATGCATGCTCCACAGTTGTTTTCTAAGATAATCTACTGAAAAAATGAAGTTTGATGGAGTTGGAGCAAGAATCCCCAAAACCATCCCCCAAAAAATGCTGAAAAATGAAGTTTATAGGCAAAAGTTGCAACCCAGGTTCGCACTGCGAACATATGCCACCTTAACTTCCTCTAGAATTGTGTTTTTCATGCTTCCAGGCACTTTTTATTCGCCCCGGGTTCGCAGTGCGAACTCGCTAGCGAGTGCTCGCCACGGGGATTCGCAGTGCGAACATGACAGTAAACCAAAACTTGTTTTGATCATAACTCTTGAACCGTAAGTCCGATTGACGCACGGTTTGAAGCACTGGAAGGCTTATTCAATGCTCTTTATGAATATGGAAAAATCCCATGCTAGAATACCTACAAAAATGAGATAAAATCAATTAAACTCAATGATATTTACACGATAACGCACTATACACACAAAAACGTAAAGTAAACGTATTTACACATAAAGTGGGGTTTATTCAACCAATTTTAACACAAAGTAACGATAAGTGCAACAAAACTTATGTACAAAAATAGGTACCATTTGCACTTATCAACAGCTCAAGGAGAAGCCCAGGGTTTTATCAATGAGCGCACTGTTGTTTTGTATAGAGGGACTTATACAAGTGACTGAGGCCCAAAGAATGGTTTTTTGTACAAAGGGATGTGTCTTACACTCTCTCAAGAGGCCCAAAAGGTTTAAAGAAAAAGAGTGGGGCTTATAACACGAGGGTAGGCCCAAAGTTTGTTTTTCCGTTTGAAATGGCGATCGCGCCGAGATTTTCTTTTAATGCGAAGGAGCTTATACAATATCTGAGGCCCAAAATGTTTTGGTTAAAAGGGGATTGGGTCTTACACTATAATAGAGGCCCAAGTGAGTTTTAAGAAAAGAAATGGGTCTTACTACTCGAGGGTAGGCCCAAGGTTTTTTGTTTTGAAAAGGTGACGATCGCGCCGTTTGTTTTTGACGGTATCGGGACTTATACAACATACTGAGGCCCAAAAATGATTTGGTCAAAAAAATGATTGGGTCTTACACTCTATTAGAGGCCCAAGTGTTTGAAAAAGTTTTATGATGGTGAAAATCGAAGAAATCCTAATTTTATCATTTTAAAAGTAAATTCTTAAAAGAAAATCAATACAAAATGATAAAAATACCAAATAAGCAACTTGTGATTTTTGGTTGGGGTTTGAAAAATGATGTTTTAATCACAAGATGAAATAAAATTCATTTGGTCTTGATTTTCAATATGAGAATTCACTTTTAAAATGTTTTAAAAACATTAAAAAGGAATTTATTCACAAAAATACTAATTATATTAAATAAATAATATAAAACTAAATTTTTTGTGGAATAAAATATTTTGGAGTATGAATAAGAAGTGTGTAAAACAGAATTGGAAAATGATGATTTTTGCTCTGTAAAAGAATTGGTCGAGTTTTGAAGATAAAGTAAGAAAAAGAGGAAAGATGTCACAACATCACATTCGACATCTCTTTTAGTTTTCAACATCTTTGCTATCAAACTTCAAACATTCATAACTCTCTCAATTTTTAACAAAATTAAAATCCGTAAGAACCTATATTGACCAATTTTTCGCAAGGAATCCAATGGTATCACTCATACATACTGAAACTTAATGTACAACACACACAAGGCAAAAAACCAGATCTGCACCTTAAGTTTAAAACAACATAAACTCCACATATAAACATGTTAAAGTGCAAACAGTAGGAGGATCATAACATACACATTAAGGACTACATTTTTGCTTCAATAATTGTTCAATATGATGCATGTATGTGGACAACAAAGGAAAACATGATTCAAAGATTTCAAGTTGTGAATTTTACATCTTTTTTTGGAGATTTTGTGCAACCTACCAAGTGCTTTGTTCCAGAAATGATTTGATGCTTTGAACACCCTCAAATGACCTCTTGGATGCTTTTAGGATGATTGGAATCAGCTGGTACCTGCAAAAACACAGACTGTCCCTTTCTTGCAAAAAGGGTTAAAAGTGACCAAAATAGCAACTCTCTCAAATGGTGTTCCAGATGGGGGGAACCATTTGGGACAGTTCAAGGATGATATTTGGAGTGTGTTTAAGGTTTTATCTGGTTTGGAATGTAACTGAATCAAGACATGGCTTGAAAAATGCAAAAAAGTCCAATTTTGAGGTTTTGAGAGGTGACTTTGTGATGTTGTGATTGCAGGTCACTTTTGATAGTTTGGACAGCTTACATATGATATATGTGAGGTGTGTGTGTGATTAGTTTGAGTGGAATTGCTCTCTAACTCAAAAACTTAGAATTACTTGCTTTGGAAGGCAAATTTGAGGTGAAAGAAGAGATTTTGAGGAAGCATCTGTTTGATGGCTTTGGTGTACTCAAACTGAGCACAAATGAGCTCTATTTATAGTAGAGCAAGTTTGTTTTGGGATCCACAGTGAATGGCAACTGCAGCAGAGGTTTGGCCAATGTTGTCCAATGAAAATCCAAGTTTCCTCTAGCCATTGATTAGAGGTTAGGGCACAGGCTGCTGGTTCCCTAGTTGTTGGAGGAATCTTGACTGAATTCAGTTGCAAATGTGTCAGTCCATGCCACCTCTAAGCACCCATTAAATGCTTCAATCCAAAATTGGAGTTTTGTCCCTCTTTTAGGCATTTCTAGGTTTGGCATGCTACTTCTTGTTCCAAGGACTTTGGAGGCTTGGCTCAGTGATTGTCCCCTTTAGATTTGATCCTCAGATGTGTTCAAAATGATGACAAGGCTTAAACATTCGTGTGGCACAAGAAATGTGCAAATCAGCCCCAAAAAAAATCAGCTCGAGCAAGGCCTGTTGTGAGGTTCATAACTCCTTGCTCAAGTTGAATTAATGGGAGTTCTTATACATTTTGGAAAGCCCTAATGACATACTTTAACTTTGATGTTTGACTTTGGTCTTGGTTCAGCTTGCAAAGTCATCAAAAATGGTCTTGAACTTGTGTAGTCAAATCTGTACTAAAAGCTGTCATGAAAATTCTGCTTTATCAATGCTTTTTACAAAAATCATATCTCCTTGCTCGAGTATGCTACAAGAACGTTCTAGGAATTTCTGGAAAGCTGAGATGATGTACTTCAACTTTCATGTTTAACCCCAGACCTGGTTCAAATTAGATCATGGAGAAAAACATCCTTGAAGTTGGGACATTCTTGCTGAAAAATATTAATGATGTCCTATGCAATGTCAGAACATTGGACATTAAGAATTCCCAACTTTGATCACTTATATCTTACAATCCTTATGATATTTTGAGTTGATTCCTTCTACAATGTTGAAGTATCAAATACCCTCTTTAAAAGTAGCTCTTACTCAAAATCAATGGATGCTTGGATCAATAGTTACAACCTTGAAAAGTTGTGCACTTAAACATGATTTTAACTTAGAAAAAATTTCTAAGTTTCTTTCAATTTGATCAATTTTGCAATTTTGCATGATTTCTTGATTTAAATTTGATCAAATTAAATCATCCATCATATTTTCTTGAATAATGGCTCGTGAAGCTCATAGTTGACCAAAAAGTCAAACTTTGACTTTCTACGTCAGTTGACTTTGTATTAGATGAACTTGAGGCTTGATCCACTTGAAATGTTGCACTCTTGTGCTTAATTCTTGATGTGGGAGTCCTCTTGATCATTTGTGGATGTTTAAGAGGTTAGACAAGTTGAAGATCATGTCATTCCTTGATTGATCATTTATCTAAAGGCTCTGAGAGGGTTTGAAACCCTAGTTTGATTGTAGTGAACGCTCACCCATCTTTGGGGAGACTAATGAGGTACAAAGGTACATCCATATTGTGCTGATGATTTGCACCATGATGGGAAATCTTAGTGGTTAAAATTTGGGGTATGACACCGTGCTCTAATCTCAAGTCAATGGCTAGAGGAGACTTGAGATTCCAAAGTGATGCAATTGGACAATGATCTGCTGCAGTTGCCATTCACTATTGCAGCCAAAACAAACTTGACACACTATAAATAGGCATCATTTCTAATCAGTTTGAGTACACAAAAGGCCTATAACACTTGCCTTTCTCAAAATCACACTCTCACTTCCAAAAATGCCTTTCTTAGCAAGTAACTATCGAATTTTTCAGTAGAGAGCAATTCCACCCAAACCAATTGCTCTAACACCTCATATCCAACATACCTTAGCTGATCAAACAACTTCCAGCCATCTGGAACACCAAAATCACAAAGCTCCAAATCCTCTTGAAGCTCATATGCAGCTGAGATGCCATGAAGTAATCCATGCATTTCCATTCAAGTCCAAGCATCCAAACACACTCCATATGGTGTAGGGAAGCTGTTCAGATCATCACAACTCATCTGTAACACCTCCAACTCAAAAATCAAATTGCTTTTGCTGCCACGACCTTCAAGTAAGCCTAAAATTGGTCATCTCATGATTTATGCATATTTCCTCGCACAATACTTTTGCCAAATGTTCATAATCATGCATAGAATGTTTCCCCTCTATTAATTGCCTTGTATGAATCGTGTAACAAAATTTTCAGCCTTCATGCACAATTTAGGGTTCTTGAGGTTTTGTCTTGATTTCTTATTCCATGCTTAAAATAAATGAAATTAAAGACCATAGACATGATCGGGAGTTGAAAACGAGCAGATTGATATGTGGATTGCATGATTTCATCAAGTATTCAGTGAGATTAGTGAGAAAACGCAAATCAGCCAAACCCAAAACACGCGCGTGTTCTTCATGTGTTCTTGGCGCCTTTTTTGAATATTTGAATTTTTGAATTTTTGTGATTTTATTTAATTGATTCAAAATTAATTTCTCTCTGAATTTTAATGATTTTGAGTTGATTCTTTTTTTTAATAATTCACAAAAATGTTAAAATATTTTATTTTACAAAAATTTCCCAAAAATATTATTTATTTCATATATTTAATATTTTTGCAAAGAATTAATTTTTATTTGTTTTTTAACATTTTGAAAATTTTCTTTCTCTTGATTTTCCAAAATTAAATGGTTTCCAATCATTTTGTGGATAAAAACATGGTTTTTGAAACATTGATCCAAGATCACCACTCATTTTTCACATGTTTTCAATGATTTTTTGTATTAAATTTTAAACAAAATTAATTCCTCTTTTAACAAAATTAGGGTTTTGATAAATTTCACCCTCATCAATCTTTTTCAAACACTTTTGGGCCTTTAATAGAGTGTAAGACCCAACCTCTTTGTAAATAAAATAAATTTGGGCCTCAATGCATTGTATAAGTCCCGATACAATCAGAAATTTCGGCGCGATCGTCGTCTTTTCAACAAAATCATATGGACTTCTCCTTGAGCTCTAAGTCCCATCTCTTTAATTTTCAAAACACTCTTTGGGCCTCTAATAGAGTGTAAGACCCAATCCCTTTTCAACCAAATTCATTTTGGGCCTCCTTCATTGTATAAGGTCCACACTGTATTTTCAAAACCTCGGCGCGATCACCAATTCAAAGTCAAATAACCTGGGCCACTCCTTGAGTTGTAAGACCCATCTATTTTGTACAAAAATAATCTTTGGGCTCTCTTGTTGTATAAGACCCAACTCTCTTTGTAAATACCCTATTAACAATACAGTCTGTATTCAATAATCATCAGGGCATCTCTTGTTGAATAAGCCCCATTTACTGTTTTGAAATAACTGTTATCAAAACTTGTTTCAATTTCTTTGAACAACTAACATTACAGCATGGAAGCTTGCTCACCTGTAAGTTTTTATTTGCTTTCATTTACTGCTTTATATATATCTACTGTATTGTGGCAAGCTGCACACCTGTAAGTCCTTCTTTCATCTTTTTAAATACCAGTCATATATATATATATATATACTGCATTGTGGAAAGCTACACTGTTGTAAGTCTTCTTTCATGTCCTTTTAAATACTTATCATATATCAACTGTATATATACTTGTATAACTATTAGAGTTTTCCCTGGCAACTAAGTCTAGAATTAGGTAAAGCCAGTTGGTCACTCTCTCAATAACAGTAAACCTAGATCCCCCATAGGATTCCAGATACAGTCTTTCCTTCTCTTGGGCTTAAACAATATGGAACAAAGAGAAAGAATGTATTCTTGGTGAACCTTTTCTCAGACTGTCACTATTAGAAATTGTCAAAGAAATTCAATTCCCACAGAGAGGATTAATTCTCGATGAAATTTCTCTGGAATTTCTTCAAACTCTAGAACTGTTCATTACAGAAAGGATTAATTCCCGGCGAAACCTTTTTGGAACATTCTTAAGTTTGGACCCACAGGCTTCCTAAAAGCATACCCAGCCTCCTCTTGGGATTTGTACAAGGACCCTCAGGCTTCTTAGAAGTTCTCAGCCTCCTCTTGGGCATAGTACAAGGACCCAGAGACCTCCTACAGGTATAGGAACAGAACCTAGTCATCATTTTCTAGAGCTGTCTTTCTGAGTCAAAACAACAGACCAGTTATGGGTTGACCTTCATCCCTTAACATACCAGCCTTCTCTTGGGCATCATACAAAGATCATTCGCCATCTGAGAACCAATTTCTCAAACACCAGTAGACTTGGACAATCTCATACCCTTTGGATTTTCCATTTCCTTAAAGAACAGGAAATAACCCTGATCACCTCTGATCAAATCCCAAAGCAGAGTTAAAACCAACAGTTTTCATAAATTAAACCTTACTTTTAATCCTTCCCTAGTCAGGGAAAATTACGCTCAACTGTAACATTTCAGTTAAACCCCCAGCTTGGGTCATTTTACTATCACAAACCTCATAAGAACCTCAAGGTCTCTGATACCTCAACTTTTCTGTAATCCCCAGTAAAAAGTTGAATTTCCAAACTTTGGACCTGTCTCTGGATTTCAAATCCTCAGCGGAAGATAGCCTCCTCTTAGGCTTTGTATAAGGATTTCTTTCTTTGTCTGTCCCCAACAAAGATAGCCTCCTCTTAGGCTTTGTATAATGATCTCTCCCTAGCAGAGCTAGCCTCCTCTTAGGCTTTGTATAATGATCATCTCTCAGCAATCAGCCTCCTCTTGGGCTTTGTATAATGATAAACCTCACTTGAGTCCCCACTTTTAGTTTCAATCTTGGGCTTTGTACAAGATACCCCCCTAAAATACCTCTCCAGTAGAGTCAGTCTTTTTGCCTCAATCTTGGGCTTTGTACAAGACATATATTAAACACTCCTTAAGCAGAGTCCATACCTTTTAGCCTCAATCTTGGGCTTTGTACAAGACACATACAAATATCTCCTCAGTGGAGTCATTAAATCCTTTTAGCCTCAATCTTGGGCTTTTTACAAGACAGATAAAACCCTTTTTTCCAAAGAGTCAAATCTCTTTTAGCCTCCATCTTGGGCTTTGTACAAGATACAACAAATAAACACTCTCTTGTTGAGTTAATCAGTCTTTTAGCCTTCATCTTGGGCTTTGTACAAGATACAACAAATAAAACACTCTCTTGTTGAGTCATCCTTTTCCAGCCTTCTCTTAGGCTTTGTATAATGATTTTCCCCAGTGGAATCTGTTGGTTCTTGGATTGGCTAGAATTTTGGTAAAACAATCTTGTTCAATGTTGATGTCACATGGGTGATGTCATGACATTGAGTCTTAACATTAGATAATAATAAGTGTTTAAGTTGGATGTCCGATGTCACATGTGATGTTGTGACATCAGGTCTGCAGAAGATTAATAACATCAGGATTAGTGATGTTGTTAGGGTTTGCGTTTTAGCTGGAATTTGAGAGATCTGGCAGAGTAATTGGATGCGAATATCTTGGAGGAGATATTTTCTGTTTCAAACAGATTTGATGCAGATTTGTAGGAGTGTTTAAAGGCTAAAGATTTAAGAAGATTTTGAGAGAGAAAATCTGTCAAAGATTCAGTTTTAAAATAACAAATCAGGTCAGATATTGTAGCAGGTCCAAGACCAGATCAAATTGCTATATAAAGCGCATATATCCTGAAGGAAAAGCAACGAAGAAAAAGAGCTAAAGACTGAGAGTCGTTTGAGTCTTCGTGTTGTAAACCATTCTAGTGTGAATTGGTGTTGTTGTTTTGAGTTGTTCTTGATCAAAGCTGTGAAGCAGAATCAAGTTGTGTTTTTCAAAGTGTGTGATCTTTGAATTATATCACTAAGGTGATTTAGGGATTGAGTAGTGTTCTCATACTTAAGTGGATTCTTAGGTAGAAGGTTCATTAAGTAGTGATTAAGTTTAGAAGATGCAACTGGGTTGTTGAGTCTGTAAATTAATTCTACAAGTAGTGAAATTCATCCCTGGCTTGGTAGCCCCCAGACGTAGGTAGTTAGACCAAACTGGGTGAACAATTCTTTGTGCCATTTCTGTTGTTTTACATTGTCCATTGCAGAGTGTGTTGTTGTGACATCACACGTAACATCACATATCTGGTACCAGAATTTCAGAATCCAATTAACCTTTTAGCTTCAACCTTGGGCTTTAATCAAGGCATATACACAAAAAACCATTCCCTCAGAGGAAATCAAAAACTCTGTAGGAAGATACCTTTTCTGTTTAATTACACATCAAAAACAGTCAATCAAAATGAAACCTTAATTCCAGATAACTGCTGTAAGTGGCACACTTGTTGATACAAATATCCAAGCTGTCTGTCCATCATTATCCTGGTTAAAACCTTCATCTAATTGCTAAGAGTGGCAAGCCTCTGGATACAAACATCCATGCCACTGTCCTTCTTTTAGCATGAATTCCTTAGGAAAAATGGCATTGCTCATAATGAGTTAAAGTTTTCTCCTTTAGGAAAAATCCCCTGCAGAGGCAATTATGGCATTGCTGGACTTCATACAGTCTAGTTAAAGTAATTCCCCTTTTCAAACCAGTTACCCAAACAACTGTGATTAACAGACGAGATATCTCTCTTTAGAGATGACAAATTCTCTCTCAGTCAAAACCTTTTAGCTTCACATCTTGGGCTTTGAACAAGATACAGAAAACTTTTAGCTTCACATCTTGGGCTTTGAACAAGATACAAACAAACCAACCTTTAGCTTCAATCTTGGGCTTTGAACAAGACACCCAGACATCTGTTTCTTCCTTAGAATAGGAGGAACTACGATTGCTATGATTTCCCTATGTAGCGAGCGATTTTGGACGCGGTTCTTAAGCGTTGGTTGCTCTCTGCGGTTGAGCTTAAACTGCAGGTAGATTCATTTTTTATCCTATTGTGAGCTGAATAAGGAAGGGAAATAGATGTCTCCAATTAACCCTGCTTTGCATACTGAGTTTAAACAGCGGTCTGTTAGGTTACGAATGCTATCAATGTGGGGGGCCTTTGTACTGGTTATTTGTATTTTCGCCAATACGATTTTCTTTCTTTCTAGGACTTTCTAGCGGGGAACAAGGGTTAGGATGTTAGGACTGATGCTTTTTGATAGACACATGAGAGTATGGGATTTGGGTTTTTTGTTGACTGTGCTCGCTAAGATCTTTTCTTTCGATCTTATGCCTACGTATTCCCGTTTACCGAAACAGGGAAATCAGAGCGTTCGTAGTTCCTCCTATTCTATGGGAGGAAATGGGTGTTTTGGTGTCTTGTTCAAAGCCCAAGACGTGAAGCTAAAAGTAATTTGTATCTTGTTCAAAGCCCAAGATATGAAGCTGAAAAGTCTATTTGTATCTTGTTCAAAGCCCAAGATATGAAGTTGAAGGTGTTGACTTTAGAGAGAATTTGTCATCTCTAAAGGGGTCTGTTTGTCACAACTGTTGGGTGACTAACTGTAAAGGAGGCTTACTTTAACCGGGATACGCGGATCCTGGCAATGCCATAATTTCCTTTATAGGGGGTTTTAACCTGAAGGAGAAGACTTTAACTCAGTGTAGAGCAATGCTATCTTTCCTTAGGAATTTCTCATGCTAAAAGAGGGACAGTGGCGTGGATGTAGATGATCTAGAGGCTTGCTGCTTACAGCGATTAGATGAATGGGAAGGAGTTGTTGATGTTTGTGTACTGTGAACGAGGCACAACTTTGATGCTAAAAGGTTGATTGGATCAACCAGTGGTTTTCTTATACAAAGCCCAAGAGGAGGCTAATATGTGTCTCGTACAAAGCCCGAGAGAGAGGCTAAAAGGTTTTGACTCCACAAGGGAATCTTTTATTATCTCATATAAAGCCCGAGATGAAGGTTATTTGACTCAACAAGAGAGTTTTTGTATCTCGTACGAAGCCCGAGATGGAGGATGTTGTTTGTTTGGCTCAATAAGAACCTTTTTGTATCTCGTACAAAGCCCGAGATGGAGGCGAAAGGGGTGATTGACTCAACGAGGGAGTCTCTTATGTGTCTCATACAAAGCCCGAGAGAGAGGCTAAACGTTGTTTTACTCCGCTGGGGAGAATCATTGTACAAAGCCCAAGAGGAGGCTAAGGCAACTGTTTCAGTTAAGTGACAGGTCCAGTATACTGATTTTGAAAGAGAAAATCAGTTCTTATATGAGCAACACTGTACCCAAGGATACGATTCAAGAATCCGGGTTATTCCTGTTCTTTAAGGAAACGGGAAGTCCGAAGGCTATTGAGACTGTCCGAGTCTACGGGTTTCCTTCCTATTTAACGAAGGGATCACTTGAGAATGTCTTTGAGACTCAAGGAGATTAGACTGTCCAAGTCTAGAGTTTCATTTTTTGTACTATGCTTTGAGAAAGAGTAGTAGACTCTTTGAAAGGACTGCTCTATGAAGCTGACTAAATTCTGTTCCTATACCTCTAGGAGGTCGTCGGGATAATTTGTACGAAGCCCAAGAGGAGGCTGGAAACTTTTAAGAAGTCGACGGGTCCTTGTACGAAGCCCAAGAGAAGGCTATCATTCCCGGAGGAAGAGATCATTATACGAAGCCTAAGAGGAGGCTGTGAATACTTCTAAGAAGCTGTAGGGTCCTTGTACTAAGCCCAAGAGGAGGCGGGGCTGCTTTTAGGAAGCCTGTGGGTCCTTGTACGATGCCCAAGAGCAGGCCGATGCTTTTAAGAAGCCGATGGGTCCCCAAACCCTGAAAAATTCAAGGCAAGTTATTCACAAGTAATAGATCAGGTCAGGAAAGTTCGAGAATTTGGAAAAAACTCAAAGATGCCATTCACGGAGAATACATTCATCTTGGGGAGTAGAGTTTCTTGACAATTCCTAATGAGGACAGCCGAAGAGAAGACTGTATTTGGTGATCCTATTGGGGATCTAGTTGTCTATTTCTACGAATAAACGAAATGGCGTCACCTAGTTCTAGACGTAGTTGCCGGGGAAACTCGAAATATCTATACTATTATTACACAGTTGATATGAGTTTATGAAAGAAGACTTACAGCGAAACAGCCCCACAATACAATTATATGTATATAAAAGCGGTAAATGAAAGTGATAACCACTTACTCGGTTGTAGAGCTTCCATGCTGTTTGGTTAGTTGTTCAACAAAGAAAGATTGAAAATAACAGTATATTCAAAATCAAAGGAGAAAGTGCTTTGAAAAAGAAAGATCTGGGGCTTACAGCTCAAGGAGAGGCCTAGGGTTTTATCAGTGAGCGTACTGTTGTTTTGTACAGAGGGACTTATACAATAAATGAGGCCCAAAAGTGGTTTGTGTACAAAAGGGGTGGGTCTTACACTCTAATAGAGGCCCAGAAAGTTTAAAGAAAAAGAGTGGGGCTTATAACACGAGGGTAGGCCCAGCTGATTTTTCCGTTTAAAATGACGATCGCGCCGAGGTTTTCTTTTAACGCAGAGGGACTTATACAATAAGTGAGGCCCAAAATGTTTTGGTTAAAAGGGGGTTGGGTCTTACACTCTATTAGAGGCCCAAGTGTGTTTTAAGAAAAGAAATGGGTCTTACTACTCGAGGGTAGGCCCAGGGTTATTTTGAAAAGGCAACGATCGCGCCATTTGTTTTTGACGGTATCGGGACTTATACAATACACTGAGGCCCAAAAATGATTTGGTCAAAAAAGGATTGGGTCTTACACTCTATTAGAGGCCCAGGAGTTTTGAAAATGATTTATGAGGGTTGAATTAATCCAAAAACCCTAATTTGTTTTCAAAAATGTATTTAATTGAATAAAAATTCAATTAAAATGATCAAAATTGTTTAACATATGAAAAACAAATTGTGAGCTTGGATTAATGCTTCAAAAATTAAGTATTGACCTACAAAATAATTAGAAAGCATTAAAAGTTGCAAAATCAATGTAGAAAAAATATTTAAAATGTCAAAAACAATTAAAATATTAATTCTTTGCAAAAATATCAATTATATGAAATAAATAATATTTTTGAGATTTTTTGGGAAAATAAAATATTTTAACATTTTTGTGAATTATTAAAAAAAGAATCAACTCAAAATCATTAAAACTCAGAGAGAAATTAAATTTTGAATCAATTAAATAAAATCACAAAATTCAAATATTCAAATTATTCAAAAATGGCGCCAAGAACACACCAAGAACACGCGCGTGTTCTGGGTTTGGCTGATTTGCATTTTCTCCTCAATCTCACTGAATACTTGATTATAACATGCAATCCACATATCATTATGCTCGTCTCAACCTCACGATCATGTCTATGTCCATTAATTTCATTTAAATTAAACATATAACAAGAAATCATGAAAAATCCTCATGAACCCTAATTTATGCATGAAGGCTAGGTTTTTTGATACACGATTCAAACAATGCAATTAATTGAGGGGAAACATTCCATGCATGATTATGAAAATATGGCCAAATTATTGTGCGAGGAAATATGCATAGATTGAGAGATGACCAAGTATGTGCTTACCTCTATGCCGTGACAGCAAGTGCAATGTGATTTTTGATATGGAGGTGTTACAGATGAGTGGTGATGATCTGAACAGCTTCCCTACACCCTATGGAGTATGTTTGAATGCTTGGACTTGATTGAAAATGGCTGGATCACTTCAGGGCATCTCAACTGCACTTTGGTTAAAACCTTGAGCAATTGACTGGTGATTCTGAGAAATCAGTGTTCCAGTTGTTGTTTAAGTGTTTGGATCACTTCTATGTGATGTATGTGAGGTGTGTGAGTGATTGGTTTGATTGGAAAAGCTCTCAAACTCAAAACCCGATAGCTACCTTGCTAAGAAACGCATTTTTGCCAAGAGAAAGAGATTTTGAGGAAAGCATCTGTTAGATGGCTTTGGTGTACTCAAACTGATCACAATTGAGCTCTATTTATAGTAGAGCAAGTTTGTTTTGCAAGGAATAGTGAATGGCAGCTACTAAGTAGGTTTGGCCAATGTTGGCAAATGAAAATCCAAGTCTCCTCTAGCCATTGACTAGAGGTTAGGGCACAGAGCTTTGGTTCCCTTGGTCTTGGATAAGTCTTGACTGATTTCATATGAGAATGGCTCAGTCCACGCCACCTTGATGCTTCCATTGAATGCTTCAATCCAAATTTGGAGTCTTGTCCCTATTTTGGCCATTCTATGTTCAACATGCTATTTCTTGTTCCAAGGACTTTGGAGGCTTGGCTCAGTGATTGTCCCCTTTAGATTCAATCCTCTGAGGTGTCCAAGTGGATAGGAGCATTTGAATTTGGCTGATTTTGGCAAATCGAGCAAAATTGCAAATTCTGCCTTGCCTTGAAAGATTTCAGCAAGGCAACTTCCCAATGTCATATCTCATGACTCAAATGGAATTTGGCAATGTTCTTGGCCATTTTGGAAAGCCCTTACATGATACAACAATTGTTTGAACATATTTGGTTTTGATCTCTTTTGAATCCAAGTGAAAAATCCCCCTACATTTGAAAAAAAATGAAGACAGATTTTGACTTAGTGAAAATTTCACTAAGTGTTGGAAAAAGTGACATTTTCATTTTTCAGCCATTTTGATCACCCCATAAGTCAAAATCCTTAATGAATTGGACTTAGGTCTAGTTGAAGTTTTTGTAGAGGGTAATGAGGGCTACAAATCCATCTTTGAATGAGAAAAAATGGCCTTGTGGTTTAGGAGTTATGATCCTCCAAAGTTAGTACCCTTGCCACTTTATTTTTAACTTAGAAAATTTTCTAAGTTTTTATGGTTACCCCTTTTACAAGTTATCCAACTTTTCTTGATTTTTCTTGATGAATGATGATTCAAATCATACATTAACATCATTTTAGGGTTAAAAATCCATTTTGGTGAAAAATCTCAAAAAGTCAAAGTTGACTTTTGTGCACAGTTGACTTTTTATCAGATGAATTCCAAACTGTGCAATTCTTCAGGAAATCATGTCCTTGACCTAAATCAAACTTGATGGACATGTTCCATGGGTGTCATATGGTACATTGAGGTATGTCCTAGGGTTTGGGAGCATGTCCTGGTCAAAAGTCAAAGTTACAGGTGACTTTTTCCTTAAAACCCTAATTGTGGTGCAGATGAAATTGAGACTTGTTCCAAATGGATCAATATAGTTCATTAGAGACTTTCAAACCCTCTCTTGAGGTCTTGGTTCATGATTTTCCCTAAAAGTCAACTTAGGGGTGAATTAGGTCAAGAAACCCTAATTAGTGATTTTTGATGTATGCATCCCCTAAGGCAAAATTGACTTGATGATTGGGTCCATGAGGTTCCATGGAGTATATTAGGTTATGTTTTGGATCATTGGCTTGTGCCTAGATGAAAATTTCCATCTGGAGGCCATGGTCGACCAAAACCCTAATTTGGTGACACTGGCGATCTTGAAGCTTGATCCACCTAGAAGGGAGCAACCTTGTGCTTAATCCTTGAAGTGGAAGTCCTCTTGATCCATTGTGAATGCTTGAGAGGTTAGACAAGTTGAATATCATGTCCTTCCTTGATTGATCCTTTGTCTAAGGCTCAGAGAGGGCTTGAAACCCTAATTTTGATTGTAGTAAATGCTCAACAACCCTTGAGGTTTTTGATGAGGCATGATAGTTCATCCATATTTTGATGATGATTTGCACAATGATGGGAAATCTTAGTGGTCAAAATTTGGGGTATGACAGATGCCCCTATTTAATCTTCTTGGACCCGAAGGTGTGAATGACGAAGTTATTCGGGCATTCGGGGTGCAAGAGGATTAAATATCGGAATACCCAAAATTTTGATGGTGGTTATGAATGGTAGCTTACGCATTCATCTTCTTCTGCTAAGCCATGATGCTTAGAAAAGGTAAAACTTCCCCTTGATCCTGGTCTTTAGCCAAGGAACTGGTCTCAGTTGCTGAAACAAACTTCCCCTCGATCCTGGTTTCCTACCAAGGAACTGGTCTTAGTTTCTGATTTAAACTTCCCCTCGATCCTGGTTTCCTACCGAGGATCTGGTCTTAGTTTCTGATTTAAACTTCCCCTCGATCATGGTTTCCTACCAAGGACCTTGTCTTAGTTTCTCTTGTTAACTTCCCCTCGATCCTGGTTTCCTACCAAGGACCTGGTCTCAGTTTCTTTTGTCAATAAACTTAATTGACATGGGACGCTATTCGTAGCGGTTTTCCTTCAAACTTCTCGCCGAATTTTCCTGGGGAGATGCCATTTGAGTGGAAAAAGTTTTAATGTCAGACTTGCTGGGGAACCCAGTCGTCCGAGTTGTAGAGTTGCACAAACTTCTCTGTTGGAGACGCCATTTGTTTCTACTGGGGAAAGCGAGTCTCTTGAGGGACTGTTGTCGCTTGGGATCTTACATCATACTTTTCTCGGGATCTTCCCGAAGAAATGCCATATGATGGGGTCCAATTTTGAGGTGCCGATGACCTTTTCATCAGCGGTTTTTTCGGAGCGAAACTGGCATGCTGCCGAATCTCTGATTACGAGGCTTTCTCTTTGGATTTTCCTTAATCCGGGAAAGCAAGGATATCACCTTCAATGGCGAAGAGTGATGCTGACTGACGGTTCCTCTGGATTTTCAGAGGTTCAAGTTATCAAAGTGGTCAAGGGCCAACTTCCTTCCAGAAATAAACTGGAGAGAGATCGTTCAAATGCAGTGTTTCCTGACGAGGAAAGAACTGACAACTCGATTGAGAGGACTGTTATCACTAGGGGACGAGACCGACTAGAGTGATGGTAATGCAATATGAAATGTGAATGCAAATAAAAAATGCATGATGCATGTATGTTTATGCCGACAAAACTGACGCGACACACAATCTAAAAGATGAACATGACTGGATACTCGGCCATCGCGGGGTGTGTAGAGTTATTGCTGGTTCAAGATAGCAATTCCACCTTGCTTAGGAGAGATAGTCCCTGTGGGGAATATCGTTGATCGGGCTTAGGAGATAAGAACTCGGCCGAGGTGTGTCAGACGAAACAAGGTCTTTGACACAGTTGATCCCTTCATTCAGGCGTACTGGGCCTAGAAGGAGTACTTTGATTCTGCACTTTGAGGTTCGAACACCTTTGGAGACGCGATTGATGTTCTTTCGATGTTTAACAATCAAAAGAAATTGCCATCTTTATTTTAAAGCAGAAAAAGTTTTAACAAGTAAATTCATTTTTGTTTTATTTCAAGAATCGTTAATCATATTAAAATGTCTTTCTGTAAAGCTAAAACAAATGAGAATTACAAACAAAAGCACAAGGGCTCAAATTTTATTGATAAGATAGAGATCAGCCAAACGCGTGATTCCAAAGAGTATATACAAAGTTTGAAATTGGTAATTTAAAGGGAAAAGGGCTACGTTGAAACATAACGACCACTGTCCTTTTACCAACTTTGAATTCGGGACATCCTGAGCTTCTGTCGAAGATGACCTTGACTGGAGTTTTCCTGAAATATGATGTAACTGCTGTTGCTGAGGGACTTGCCTCTGTTGAACATAGTTACTTGCCATTATCCCTAATTTTTGCCTGGATTGTACTTTGATGTTTCCAATCCACCGGGATGACTTTTTTTTTTATGTCTCTAATTTTTGCCTTGACAGCCCTTTCGGGTTTTCAGTCCACCAAGACGTTTTTTTTTAGGCGAAGTATTTCTTGACTACATCAACATTTATGGGGTAGGCAAATTCCTCTCCGTCCATGGTTGCAAGTCTCAAGGCGCCGCCTGAGAAAGCTTTCGTGACCACGTAGGGGCCATCATAATTTGGGGTCCATTTGCCCCGAGAATCAGTGAGAAATGGTTGTACCTTCTTGAGCACAAGGTCTCCTTTTCTGAAGACACGAGGTCGGACCTTTTTGTCAAACATCCTCTTCATTCTCTGTTGATACAACTGACCATGGCATAACGCCGTGATTCGCTTCTCTTCGATCAGATTCAGTTCATCGTGTCGACTTTGACACCATTCAGCTTCGGTAAGCTTAGCTTCCATCAATACACAGATTGATGGGATCTCTACTTCTATGGGGAGCACTGCTTCCATGCCATACACTAGAGAGAAAGGGGTTGCCCCTGTTGAAGTGCAGACAGATGTGCTATAACCGTGAAGAGCAAAGGGTAACATATCGTGCCAGTCTTTGTAGGTTATAACCATCTTTTGAACGATCTTCTTGATGTTCTTGTTAGCCGCTTCTACCGCTCCTTTCATCTTGGGTCGGTAGGGAGATGATTTATGGTGTTCGATCTTGAACTCTGCGCACAACTCTTTCATCATCCTATTGTTCAAGTTAGATCCATTATCAGTAATGATCTCGCTTGGAACACCATAACGGCAGATGATATTGTTTTTGATAAATCGGACCACCACTTGTCGGGTCACATTGGCGTACGACGCTGCTTCGACCCACTTGGTGAAGTAGTCAATGGCTACAAGGATAAACCGATGTTCGTTTAAAGCCTTAGGCTCAATCATGCCAATTATGTCGATTCCCCATATAGAAAAAGGCCATGGGGAAGAGATAACTTTGAGATGCGCTGGCGGTACATGAATTTTGTCGGAGTATATCTGACACTTGTGACACCTCCTCATGTACTTGTAGCAGTCGGATTCCATGGTCAACCAGTAGAACCCTGCTCTTAGGATTTTTCTCACCATTGTGTGTCCATTGGCATGAGTGCCAAAGGATCCTTCGTGAATTTCTTTCATCAGCATGTCTGCTTCTGGTCTGTCGACGCATCGAAGCAAAACCATGTCAAAATTTCTCTTATAGAGAGTGTCACCGCTTAGGAAGAAGTTTCCAGCCAGACTTCTGAGGGTCTTTCCTTAGTGCCCCAGGTGGGTACTCTTATTTCTGAAGGAAGCATTTGATATCGTGATACCAAGGTTTGTCATCTATGACTGCTTCAATCGTGAAGATGTAAGTGGGACGTTCAAGGTGCATGATGTCGATCTTAGGTATGTCATTCCAATGACCTACACTAATCATGGAAGAGAGAGTGGCTAATGCATCAGCCATGTGATTCTCATCACGAGGGATGTGATGAAACTCAACTATGTTGAAGAAAGGTAACAACCTTCTTGCATAGTCCTTGTAAGGAATCAGTCCTGATTGGTATATGTTCCAATCTCCTTTTATCTGATTGATAACCAAGGCTGAGTCGCCGTATACGTCCAAGTTTTTGATCCTTAAATCAATCGCTTCCTCGAGACCCATAATACAAGCTTCGTATTCGGCCTCGTTGTTCGTACATTTGAACGTAAGTCTGGCAGTAAAAGGAATGTGGGTACCTTGAGGGGTAACAATGATGGCCCCAATTCCGTTTCCATAATGATTAATTGCTCCGTCAAAGATAAGTCCCCATTGGGAACCTGGTTCTGGCCCTTCACTGGGTAACGGTTCATCGCAGTCTTTCATCTTTAGATACATGACATCTTCGTTTGGGAAGTCAAACCCGATTGATTCTCGATCGTCAATCGGTTGATGAGCCAAATGATCGGCTAAAATACTTCCTTTAACAGCTTTCTGAGCATGGTACTCTATGTCATATTCTGATAACAGCATCTGCCAACGGGCAATCCTTCCCGTAAGAGCAGGTTTTTCAAAAACGTATTTGATTGGATCCATTTCGGAGACCAACCACGTAGTATGACGAATCATGTACTGGCGAAGACGTTTGGCTGCCCAAGCCAAAGCGCAACAAATTTTCTCAAGAATCGTGTACCGAGTCTCGCAGTCGGTGAATTTCTTGCTTAGATAGTAAATGGCAGACTCTTTCCTTTTGGTTTCGTCTTGTTGGCCAAGTACACACCCCATTGAGTCCTCTAGAACCGTGAGGTAAATGATCAGTGGTCTTCCTTCCACTGGAGGTGATAGAATCGGAGGATTCAACAGATATTCCTTGATACTGTTGAAGGCAGTTTGGCAGTCTTCTGTCCAAACGCAGTCCTGGTTCTTTTTGAGTAACTTGAAAATCGGCGCACAAGTTGCGGTCATAAGGAATATGAATCTGGAGATGTAGTTCAAACGTCCCAGGAATCCTCTGACTTGTTTTTCAGTTTTTGGAGAAGGCATTTCTTGAATGGCCTTGACCTTGTCAGGATCAACCTCAATTCCTTTCTGGCTGACGATGAACCCTAGTAGTTTCCCTGAACGGACACCGAAGGTGCACTTGTTGGGATTCAAGCGGAGCTTGAATTTTCTTAGACGTTCAAAGAATTTTGACAGATGTTCAATGTGCTCACTCTCTGTTTTTGATTTTGCAATCATGTCATCGACATATACCTCTATCTCTTTGTGTATCATGTCATGAAACAGAGTAGTCATGGCCCTTTGATAGGTTGCCCCGACGTTCTTCAAACCGAACGGCATTACCTTGTAACAAAAGGTACCCCAAGGGGTAATGAACGAAGTTTTCTCCATGTCTTTCGGCGCCATTTTAATCTGGTTATAGCCCGAGAATCCATCCACGAAGGAGAATACTTTGAACTTTGTTGTGCTGTCTACCAGCATGTCAATGTGTGGTAAAGGAAAGTCGTCCTTTAGACTTGCCTTATTTAGATCTCTGTAGTCGACACACATTTTGACCTTTCCGTCCTTTTTGGGAACGGGTACGATGTTGGCTAACCATTGAGGATATTCAAATGTAGCGAGGAAACCCGCGTCAATCTGTTTCTGTACCTCCTCCTTGATTTTGATGGCCATGTCCGGGTGAGTGCGTCTCAACCTTTGCTTTACTGGCGGACATTCCGATCTTAATGGTACGTGATGTTCCACGATGCTGGTGTCCAACCCTGGCATATCCTGATAGGACCAAGCGAATACATCGGGGAATTCTTTGAGAAGTTTTATCAAACCCTCTCGGGCAGTTGGACTGAGCAGTGCTCTGATCCTGATTTCTTTTCTCTCTCTTTCTGAACCTAAGTTTACCGTTTCCAACGGCTCTTTGTGAGGTTCAATGGACCTTTCCTCTTGTCTGAGTAGTCGGGAGATCTCTTCTGGAATTTTGTCGTCATTTTCTTCTTCAGCCTCGAATACCGGGAACTCAAAGTTGGGCGAAGGCATCGGATCGTATGTTTCAACGGGGTGTAAAACAAGCAATCTGCATGACGTGATGATTCCTGTTTAGAAGAGATAGAGAAAATGCAAGTGTGTGCAGTGTATTATTTTTACTGCTTGTTTTTATTATTGAATTATTTTTTAGGATTACCATTTTCTGAAAAAGCAAAAAGTGAAAACAGCAATTAATGTGGAAATTACAGAACGACGTTATTTTATTAATGAACAAGTCGAATCTTGAAACTACAGCCCTATAAAACAAAACTCTGTCGCTTTGGGCGAAGCGAAGAGGGAAATTTACAGAAAGTGAGCCCTATCAAAACATCCGTTTCACCTGGGCAGGGTGAAAGGTTAAAGATGGCAATTACTTTGACTGGTGAACGACCTTCGGAACATCGACAGCAACCCACTGGCGGCAAACTCCTCGGTGAATCACAAAGTCTGGTACCTTCCTTGATTTGTCTTCAGAAATAACGCTGATTTCTGGTGGAGCAGGATCATTGGAATCTGTTTCCCAGGAAGAATTGTCGTAGGAGAATTCCTCTGTTGCGTTTCTGAACTGAGTAACAGTGATAATAATGTTGTATTCACTCCTTTGGATGAGCTTCAGCATCTCATCATTATTTTTCGAAAGGTCGGGATTACTGGATTGACCGACTAGTGGATCGGGAGCTTCTGTCTGAAGTTCCTTTTCTTTGTTATGTTCTCCAACCCCTCGGTTGAAGATTTTACCACTCCGTGTTACACGACTGATGTCTGCAATATTCACGACGGAGGGTAATGGAATTTCCTTTCCATTCTCAATTGTTGTCGCACCGTATTTGTAAGGGATAGCCTTAGTTGATTCATACGGTAATGGTCCCGGTAGATAGATGATTATGGGAACCTTCTGATTTTTCTGACCATCATAAGTAATCTCGATCCGTTCCTGGTTGGGAACCTTAGATTCGTCAAGTAGAGGGATGATGGCAAAAACATCCCTGGTCTAGTGACGACCAGAGATGGTGACAACATCCTCAACTTGATCGGCCAGGTAGTTCGGCGACCAATTGATAGGTCCAGAACCTAGATATGAACGAATCTCTCCACGATCCACCTTACCCTGAAGGGCTGCTCGCACAAGGTAGCACCCTTGGTTACTTTCCGAACAGACGCTACAACGGTCATAATTGTGTGGTGGCACCTGGCCACGCCCACTTTGAATACAATGTAACCTCACTAGGTTAGCTTTCACGAGTCAGACATCCTAACTTTGACGCCGAGTAGGATTCCTGTTACTGATACTAATTTGCTGAGTATCTTCATCCATGTAGATCGGCATCCACCAATGATTTAACAAGTGCTGAAGTGCTTCCTGGACAAGGGTACAACCTCGATCATTTTCGCAACCCGCTTTACACCTTTGATAGTCATGTGATATTAAGAATCTGAGTCGGACCTGCTCAGCATGTAACTCTACCAGATTGGTATTCATCACGCGAATATCGAAGATTTGAACCATGTTGATCTGATATGGATTCCTATCATGGTAGTCTTGGATCCATCCAAGATCCATCTGACGCTGGAGGGCCTCTTGTATGAAAGAGCATCCCTGTTTGTTTACCGAGCAAGTCAGACAGGAACTGTAATCATGCCGCGGCAGATTATGATACTGGCTTTGCCTTGAGTGCATTGCCACCAAGTTGACATTCATTGCACGGATATCGTGGTTCTGAATGACGTTAGAATTCGTTTAGACCATGTTAACTCCACGAACTCTGTGTCCTTGGATCCATCCGAGATCCATATGTTCCTGTAGAGCTGCTTGCACTACAGAACATCCTTGATTGTTTTTAGAGCAGATATCACACTGATGATAATTATTAGGTGGCATATGGCCATATCCACTCTGTCTACAATGCATCTTAACCATATTGGTCTTTAACAAGAGTACATCATGAATTTGATAGACATTGTTAGTCTCTTTCTCAATCAGATTGACTGCAGCCTTCTCATGTTGAGGTAACGGGTTCGTAAGAACATTGGGATTCGTATCCTTGAAAGATAAGACCCCGCTCCTAACATGTTTTTGCACGTCGGATTTGAAATTGAGACAATTCTCAATGTTATTCCCTGATCCTCCTTGGTGATAAGGGCAAGTTTGATCCACCTTAAACCAAAAAGGCGGATTTTCTGGTACTGCAAGAGGGGACTTAGTCTGAATGTGCCCCTTGGCTAACAGTAATGGAAATAGTTCAACGTACGATACGGGTATAAGATCAAATCCTGGTGGCCGCATTGTATGGTTGTTGTTGTATGGAGGATGAGCCTGCTGAAGAGGCTGTTGTGTCCTTTGCTGATCAGGTTGGCTCTGCGCAACCTGAGGTTGATAAGTAGGAACAGGCGCATGACTGATAGCAGGAGTTACAGCTGCCACCGGTTGATAACGACGCCTTTGCTTTCCGAGAGAGATATTCCCAATATCTTGCTTTTTTTTCTTAGGGAGAGCACTACCGTATTTTTTAGTACCGCTCGTCGATCCAGTGTCTTTTACCAAATGTCCTTCTCGGACGGCTTCCTCAAGACGTACGTCCATGCCGACCATCTCGGTGAAATCACTGGGTGCACTGGCAACCATTCGGTCATAGTAAAATGAGCTTAAGGTCTTTAAGAAGATTTTTGTCATCTCTTTTTCCTCAAGAGGTGGACAAATTTGAGCGGCAATTTCACGCCATCTTTGAGCATTTTCCTTAAAGGTTTCCTTGTCCTTTTGCGACATTGATCTGAGTTGATCTCTGTCGGGTGCCAGGTCCAAATTGTATTTGTATTGTTGGACGAAGGCAGTACCTAGATCTCTGAATGTACTGATCGTAGTATGGTTTAAACCCATGTACCATTTGAGTGCGGCACCAGTTAAACTATCCTGAAAGTAGTGAATCAGTAGGTCCTGATTCTCCGTCTGAGCTGACATCCGCCGAGTGTACATCACCAGATGGCTTTGAGGGCAAGAGTTACCCTTGTACTTTTCAAAGTTGGGCACTTGAAATTTGTGCGGAACTTTCACATTGGGGACCAAGCAGAGGTCTGCGGCGTCCTTTCCAAATAGATCCTGACCGCGAATGGCTTGCAGCTCCTTCTGCATTTCCAGGAACTATTCCTGGAATTCATCCATTCTATCGAACATAGTTGTCTTTTTACCAGCAGGTATTGGTGAAATCTGTCCTTCTGGGATAGTGTGCACCACAGGGGGTGGTACCGTGACTACGGCAGTAAATCTTGGCGTTTCCTGAAGTTTGTAACCTTCAGGAGTCTTCAGTATGCCCCTGGCATCTTCGCTTTCCCGAAGTTTGTAACCTTCAGGCCCAGCGGCTTCTGTTGTGATTCCCTGATCCTCAGTGATCGGCGGAACATATCCTTCCGGGATATAGTTAACAGGCATGCCCCAAGAACGATCTTTTGGTATTTGATACCTAGGATCATACTTCTCCACGACAGGCGTTGAGGTGATCTCTGAGATCATAGTTCGTTGTAGCTGAGCTTCTGCCATGGCCTGCATGTCGTTACGAAGCTTTCTCATATCCTCTCTCAGAGCGTCGATCTCTTCTTTCAACTCTCTGTTTTCTTCCTCAAGATCATCCATCTTTTTCTGACGATTGGCCCGAGTATTATACGAATGAGACAGTTTGACTCTAGAATCGAGACACAAATGTGAGATTCGTAGGTAAGAAGAATACATGACGTAAGAATGATGAATGCAATGATTATATTAATTGTTCTTTTGGTTTAATCAAAATAAACTTCGACAATTAGATTGCAAATATCAAACGGTGGGGAAACCCCTTTTTATTGAAATTCAAAGGATTACAGAAATCGAAATACAGTAGATTACAAGGCACAGAAACAGAAACCTAAGCTAATGGGTCCCGAGTCCTCTCTGAAGAGAAATGGGTGCTGATTCTGGTATTTTCCTTTTCTTTGATCGGGGCTCTTGGGCCGTTGTCGGGTTGTCATGCCTTTGCCAGGTAAAAGGAGCGAACAAATTCCTTTGGTCATTTTGATTTTCTATAGCATGTTGCTCCAAAATTTCAATCAGAGCATCTTTCTCTTTCAGTAATTGTTGTATTTTGATGCACTCTACGTCGAGGGTGCGGTACTTGTTCTTCCAATACCTTCTTTCCTTTTGAACTTTGTTGAGAGTAACCTGAAGCTTTTCAGTTTCAGTCATGAAGTACATGACAGATTCCCTCGGCGGAAGAACTCCGTAATGAGGATAAGGCATCTTTAGCTTGAGAGCTCTAGTTTGTACCCAATGGAGATAAGGATCCACCGAGACACAGTCTGGTTTTCCCAGAGACTCTCGTCCTTTCTTATGAACGTGTTTCCAAGCGTGCACTATTTCCATCTTTAGTGCTCTGTCGTTTTCTCCTTCTTTGAAGAAAAGACCTTCCAGATGAACACCCAGTGGGACGTGTCTCATCGGGTATCCAAATTGACGGCGAACCAATATTGGATGGTAGTTGATTCCTCCCTTAGTTCCTATGAGGGGTACGTTGGGGAAGTTTCCACAACGGTCAATGATCCTAATTCCCTCATAAATCCTATTACACCAATCTATATCAGAGTTGGTAAGAGACAAGATCTTCTGCGACCAACGTAAGGCACTCTTGCAATCCCAAAAAGCAGCAGACTTGGGCAAGTGGGAGATAAACCATTTATAAAGCAGAGGTACACAGCATGTGATCTCCCCTCCATTGTACAAATTTCCTAAGTGTACATAATGATATGCATCTGCGAGCAAAGTCGGCACAAGGTTTCCAATAAGAAAAACCTTAATGGAGTTAATATCGACGAAGTTATTGATGTTGGGAAACAAAAATAACCCGTAGGTGAGCAAGACAAAGATGCTTTCAAAAGCAGTCACGTTTCCTATACTGGAAAAATACAGGGCTTTCTTCGTCAAGAACTGGGATGGCAAACCTTGGATGCCACCCTTAGTAGTTAGGTGAGTCCTGACCTCAGACTCGTCCAAATGAATTGCTCTTGCTATGGTCTGATTCTTTAGAATTTCTTCCAGTCCAGAAAATGGAGCTCGATTAGTGATATGTAGATCAGTCAGATGAGAATACTCCTCCAGCGTTGGTGCAAGCTAGTAATCCGGGAATGTGAAACAGTGATAAACCGGATCGTAAAACTGAATGAGCGCATCCATGATTCCCTCAATCACATGGACTCTTAAAAATGGTAGCAGACCTCCGTGCTTGGCTCTGAAAGCCTCAGGGTTTGTGATCATCCTTGCCAACCTTCTTAAATCCTCTAGCTTCGGAACTTTGAAGGTATACTTATGAGTTCTCCTTCTACCGAAATCCATTAGTGCAATCCTTTTCTCTGATATTTGCAATCACAGTCTTAGTTTAACTTGAAAAACAGAGAGACTAGAAGAGAAGTTTTTTGAATGTTTTAATGTTTTTTAAATGAATGGATGAATGCAGCACACAAAAACATAGAAAAAACATGGGGTCAAAGGGTCGTTGTCATGAAGTCAAGGCTCTACCCATCCCCAAAGGTTTATACTAAGGTAATTTTTGTACCTGTACTCATTATCATCAGCTCCTCCCAGGAAAGTAAAACAACAAGCAGATCGCCAGCGAGTTGTAGTGCAATCTTAGGGTAAGTGCCATTCACCGAGAATAGATCACCAGCCTCAAATGAGGGTAGTATCGCGTAACAATTATTGTCGATAGTTTATGCACTACGAAAGGGTTTGGCTCCTCAGCTTCTCAGACTTAACAACCAGCCCATTGTCTAGGTGAGAGAATGGGTTGCGTTGGTCAGCCTCCACTGAGGTTGATGGTCGACCCCGTCGCCATCACTGATCTTAAGTGTATACTCAATCTTTCCACATACGGCATCACCCGCATTCCCATTAGCAGAAAAATAAACATGTATAGCAATTAGGAAAAGCAGTATATATATTTGTCCTAAATATCCTAGACCTTTAAAGCTATGAATCCTAAGTTCCTAACAGAAAATGGGTTCCCCGGCGGAAGCCCCAATCTCTGGTATTCACACAAGTGAAGAGAAAAAAGGTTAAGAAGAATTTGGCCCCACGGTTGGCGCCATTTTTCTGTAGCGAGCGATTTTGGACGCGATTCTTAAGCGCTGGTCGCTCTCTGCGGTTGAGCTTAAACTACAGGTCGATTCATTTTTTATCCTATTGTGAGCTGAATAAGGAAGGGAAATAGATGTCTCCAATTAACCCTGCTTTGCATACTGAGTTTAAACAGCGGTCTGTTAGGTTACGAATGCTATCAATGTGGGGGGCCTTTGTACTGGTTATTTGTATTTTCGCCAATACGGTTTTCTTTCTTTCTAGGACCTTCTAGCGGGGAACAAGGGTTAGGATGTTAGGACTGATGCTTTTTGATAGACACATGAGAGTATGGGATTTGGGTTTTTTGTTGATTGTGCTCGCTAAGATCTTTTCTTTCGATCTTATGCCTACGTATTCCCGTTTACCGAAATAGGGAAATCAGAGCGTTCGTAGTTCCTCCTATTCTATGGGAGGAAATGGGTGTTTTGGTGTCTTGTTCAAAGCCCAAGACGTGAAGCTAAAAGTAATTTGTATCTTGTTCAAAGCCCAAGATATGAACCTGAAAAGTCTATTTGTATCTTGTTCAAAACCCAAGATATGAAGCTGAAGGTGTTGACTTTAGAGAGAATTTGTCATCTCTAAAGGGGTCTGTTTGTCACAACTTTTGGGTGACAGACTGTAAAGGAGGATTACTTTAATCGGGATAAGCGGATCCTGGCAATGCCATAATTTCCTTTATAGGGGGTTTTAACCTGAAGGAGAAGACTTTAACTCAGTGTAGAGCAATGCTATCTTTCCTTAGGAATTTCTCATGCTAAAAGAGGGACAGTGGCGTGGATGTAGATGATCCAGAGGCTTGCCGCTTACAACGATTAGATGAAGGGGAAGGAGTTGTTGATGTTTGTGTACTGTGAACGAGGCACAACTTTGATGCTAAAAGGTTGATTGGATCAACCAGTGGTTTTCTTATACAAAGCCCAAGAGGAGGCTAATATGTGTCTCGTACAAAGCCCGAGAGAGGCTAAAAGGTTTTGACTCCACGAGGGAATCTTTTGGTATCTCGTATAAAGCCCGAGATGAAGGCTATTTGACTCAACAAGAGAGTTTTTGTATATCGTACGAAGCCCGAGATGGAGGCTGTTGTTTGTTTGGCTCAATAAGAACCTTTTTGTATCTCGTACAAAGCCCAATATAGAGGCGAAAGGGGTGATTGACTCAACGAGGGAGTCTCTTATGTGTCTCGTACAAAGTCCGAGAGAGAGGCTAAACGTTGTTTTACTCCGCTGGGGAGAATCATTGTACAAAGCCCAATAGGAGGCTAAGGCAACTGTTTCAGTTAAGTGACAGGTCCAGTATACTGATTTTGAAAGAGAAAATCAGTTCTTATATGAGCAACACTGTACCCAAGGATTTGATTCAAGGATCTGGGTTATTCCTGTTCTTTAAGGAAACGGGAAGTCTGAAGGGTATTGAGACTATCCGAGTCTACGGGTTTCCTTCCTATTTAACGAAGGGGTCACTTGAGAATGTCTTTGAGACTCAAGGAGATTAGACTGTCCAAGTCTAGAGTTTCATTTTTTGTACTATGCTTTGAGAAACAGTAGTAGACTCTTTGAAAGGACTGCTCTATGAAGCTGACTAAGTTCTGTTCCTATACCTCTAGGAGGTCGTCGGGACAATTTGTATGAAGCCCAAGAGGAGGCTGGAAACTTTTAAGAAGCCGACGGATCCTTGTACGAAGCCCAAGAGAAGGCTATCATTCCTGGAGGAAGAGATCATTATACGAAGCCTAAGAGGAGGCTGTGAATACTTCTAAGAAGCCGTAGGGTCCTTGTACTAAGCCCAGGAGAAGGTGGGGTTGCATTTAGGAAGCCTGTGGGTCCTTGTACGATGCCCAAGAGGAGTCCGATGCTTTTAAGAAGCCGATGGGTCCCCAAACCCCAAAAAATTCAAGGCAAGCTATTCACAAGGAATAGACCAAGTCAGGAAAGTTCGAGAATTTGGAAGAAACTCAAAGATGCCATTCACGGAGAATACATTCATCTTGGGGAGTAGAGTTTCTTGACAATTCCTAATGAGGACAGCTGAAGATAAGACTGTATCTGGTGATCCTATTGGGGATCTAGTTGTTTATTTCTACGAATAAACGAAACGGCGTCACCTAGTTCTAGACGTAGTTGCCGAGGAAACTCGAAATATCTATACTATTATTACACAGTTGATATGAGTTTATGAAAGAAGACTTACAACGAAACAACCCCACAATACAGTTATATGTATATGAAAGCGGTAAATGAAAGCGATAACCACTTAATCGGTTGTAGAGCTTCCATGCTGTTTGGTTAGTTGTTCAACAAAGAAAGATTGAAAATAACAGTATATTCAAAATCAAAGGAGAAAGTGCTTTGAAAAAGAAAGATCTGGGGCTTACAGCTCAAGGAGAGGCCCAGGGTTTTATCAGTGAGCACACTGTTGTTTTGTACAGAGGGACTTATACAATAAGTGAGGTCCAAAAGTGGTTTTTGTACAAAAGGGGTGGGTCTTACACTCTAATAGAGGCCCAGAAAGTTTAAAGATAAAGAGTGGGGCTTATAACACGAGGGTAGGCCCAGCTGATTTTTCTGTTTAAAATGACGATCGCGCAGAGGTTTTCTTTTAACGCAGAGGGACTTATACAATACGTGAGGCCCAAAATGTTTTGGTTAAAAGGGGGTTGGGTCTTACACTCAATTAGAGGCCCAAGTGTGTTTTAAGAAAAGAAATGGGTCTTACTACTCGAGGGTAGTGTAGTGAGCGATTTTGGACGCGGTTCTTAAGCGCTGGTCGCTCTCTGCGGTTGAGCTTAAACTACAGGTCGATTCATTTTTTATCCTATTGTGAGCTGAATAAGGAAGGGAAATAGATGTCTCCAATTAACCCTGCTTTGCATACTGAGTTTAAACAGCGGTCTGTTAGGTTACGAATGCTATCAATGTGGGGGGCCTTTGTACTGGTTATTTGTATTTTCGCCAATACGGTTTTCTTTCTTTCTAGGACTTTCTAGCGGGGAACAAGGGTTAGGATGTAAGGACTGATGCTTTTTGATATATACATGATAGTATGGGATTTTGGGTTTTTGTTTAGTGTGCTCGCTAAGATCTTTTCTTTCAATCTTATGCCTACGTATTCCCGTTTACCGAAACAGGGAAATCAGAGCGTTCCTAGTTCCTCCTATTCTATGGGAGGAAATGGGTGTTTTGGTGTCTTGTTCAAAGCCTAAGACGTGAAGCTAAAAGTAGTTTGTATCTTGTTCAAAGCCCAAGTTTTGAAGCTGAAGGTGTTGACTTTAGAGAGAATTTGTCATCTCTAAAGGGGTCTGTTTGTCACAACTGTTAGGTGACTGACTGTAAAGGAGGATTACTTTAACCGGGATACACGGATCCTGGCAATGCCATAACTTCCTTTATAGGGGGTTTTAACCTGAAGTAGAAGACTTTAACTCAGTGTAGAGCAATGCCATCTTTCCTTAGGAATTTATCATGCTAAAAGAGGGACAATGGCGTGGATGTAGATGATCTAGAGGCTTGCCGCTTACAGCGATTAGATGAAGGGGAAGGAGTTGTTGATGTTTGTGTACTGTGAACGAGGCACAGCTTTGATGCTAAAAGGTTGATTGGATCAACCAGTGGTTTTCTTATACAAAGCCCAAGAGGAGGCTAATATGTGTCTCGTACAAAGCCCGAGAGAGAGGCTAAACGGTTTTGACTCCAAGAGGGAATCTTTTGGTATCTCGTATAAAGCCCGAGATGAAGGCTATTTGACTCAACAAGAGAGTTTTTGTATCTCGTACGAAGCCCGAGATGGAGGTTGTTGTTTGTTCGGCTCAATAAGAACCTTTTTGTATCTCGTACAAAGCCCGAGATGGAGGCGAAAGGGGTGATTGAATCAACGAGGGAGTCTCTTATGTGTCTCGTACAAAGCCCGAGAGAGAGGCTAAATGTTGTTTTACTCTGCTGGGGAGAATCATTGTACAAAGCCCAAGAGGAGGCTAAGGCAACTGTTTCAGTTAAGTGACAGGTCCAGTATACTGATTTTGAAAGAGAAAATTAGTTCTTATATGAGCAACATTATACCCAAGGATTTGATTCAAGGATCCGGGTTATTCCTGTTCTTTAAGGCAGCGGGAAGTCCGAAGGGTATTGAGACTGTCCGAGTCTACGGGTTTCCTTCCTATTTTTGAAGGGGTCACTTGAGAATGTCTTTGAGACTCAAGGGTTTTAGACTGTCCAAGTCTAGAGTTTCATCTTTTGTACTATACTTTGAGAAACAGTAGTAGACTCTTTGAAAGGACTGTTCTATACAGAGGATTAAGTTCTGTTCCTATACCTTTAGGAGGTCATTGGGATAATTTGTACGAAGCCCAAGAGGAGGCTGGAAGCTTTTAAGAAGCCGATGGGTCCTTGTACTAAGCCCAAGAGAAGGCTATCATTCTCGGAGGAAGAGATCATTATACGAAGCCTAAGAGGAGGCTGTGAATACTTCTAAGAAGCCGTAGGGTCCTTGTACTAAGCCCAAGAGAAGGCGGGTTGCTTTTAGGAAGCCTGTGGGTCCTTGTACGATGCCCAAGAGGAGGCCGATGCTTTTAAGAAGCCCGTGGGGATCTAGTTGTCTATTTCTACGAATAAACGAAACGGCGTCACCTAGTTCTAGACGTAGTTGCCGGGGAAACTCGAAATATCTATACTATTATTACACAGTTGATATGAGTTTATGAAAGAAGACTTACAGCGAAACAGCCCCACAATACAGTTATATGTATATGAAAGCGGTAAAGGAAAGCAATAACCACTTACTCGGTTGTAGAGCTTCCATGCTGTTTGGTTAGTTGTTCAACAAAGAAAGATTGAAAACAACAGTATATTCAAAATCAAAGGAGAAAGTGCTTTGAAAAAGAAAGATCTGGGGCTTACAGCTCAAGGAGAGGCCCAAGGTTTTATCAGTGAGCGCACTGTTGTTTTGTACAAAGGGACTTATACAAGTGACTGAGGCCCAAAAGTGGTTTTTGTACAAAGGGATGGGTCTTACACTTTAATAGAGGCCCAAAAGTTTAAAGAAAAAGAGTGAGGCTTATAACACGAGGGTAGGCCCAGATGATTTTTCCGTTAAAAATGACGATCGCGCCGAGGTTTTCTTTTAACGCAGAGGGACTTATACAATAAGTGAGGCCCAAAATGTTTTGGTTAAAAAGGGGTTGGGTCTTACACTCTAATAGAGGCCAAAAGTGTATTAAATGGGTCTTATAGCTCGAGGAGTGGCCCAAGGTTATTTTTCAAAAGGCGACGATCGCGCCGTTTGTTTTTTACGGTATCGGGACTTATACAATACACTGAGGCCCAAAAATGATTTGGTCAAAAAAGGATTGGGTCTTACACTCTATTAGAGGCCCAAGAGTTTTGAAAATGATTTATGAGGGTTGAATTAATCCAAAAACCCTAATTTGTTTTCAAAAATGTATTTAATTGAATAAAAATTCAATTAAAATGATCAAAATTGTTTAACATATGAAAAACAAATTGTGATCTTGGATTAATGCTTCAAAAATTAAGTATTGACCTACAAAATAATTAGAAAGCATTAAAAGTTGCAAAATCAATGTAGAAAAAATATTTAAAATGTCAAAAACAATTAAAATATTAATTCTTTGCAAAAATATCAATTATATGAAATAAATAATATTTATGAGATTTTTTTGGAAAATAAAATATTTTAACATTTTTGTGAATTATTAAAAAAAGAATCAACTCAAAATCATTAAAACTCAGAGAGAAATTAATTTTTGAATTAATTAAATAAAATCACAAAATTCAAATATTCAAATTATTCAAAAATGGCGCCAAGAACACACCAAGAACACGCGCGTGTTCTGGGTTTGGCTGATTTGCATTTTCTCCTCAATCTCACTGAATACTTGATTATAACATGCAATCCACATATCATTATGCTCGTCTCAACCTCACGATCATGTCTATGTCCATTAATTTCATTTAAATTAAACATATAACAAGAAATCATGAAAAATCCTCAAGAACCCTAATTTCTGCATGAAGGCTAGGATTTTTGATACACGATTCAATCAATGCAATTAATTGAGGGGAAACATTCCATGCATGATTATGAACATATGGCCAAATTATTGTGCGAGGAAATATGCATAGATTGAGAGATGACCAAGTATGTGCTTACCTCTAGGCCGTGACAGCAAGTGCAATGTGATTTTTGATTTTGAGGTGATACAGATGAGTGGTGATGATCTGAACAACTTCCCTACACCCTATGGAGTGTGTTTGAATGCTTGGACTTGATTGAAATTGGCTGGATCACTTCATGGCATCTTAACTGCACTTTGGTTAAAACCTTGAGCAATTGACTGGTGATTCTGAGAAATCAGTGTTCCAGTTGTTGTTTAAGTGTTTGGATCACTTCTATGTGATGTATGTGAGGTGTGTGAGTGATTGGTTTGATCGGAAAAGCTCTCAAACTCAAAACCCGATAGCTACCTTGCTAAGAAAGGCATTTTTGCCAAGAGAAAGAGATTTTGAGGAAAGCATCTGTTAGATGGCTTTGGTGTACTCAAACTGATCACAATTGAGCTCTATTTATAGTAGAGCAAGTTTGTTTTACAAGGAATAGTGAATGGCAACTGCTAAGTAGGTTTGGCCAATGTTGGCAAATGAAAATCCAAGTCTCCTCTAGCCATTGACTAGAGGTTAGGGCACAGAGCTTTGGTTCCCTTGGTCTTGGATAAGTCTTGGCTGATTTCAAATGAGAATGGCTCAGTCCATGCCACCTTGATGCTTCCATTGAATGCTTCAATCCAAATTTGGAGTCTTGTCCCTATTTTGGCCATTTTAGGTTTAACATGCTATTTCTTGTTCCATGGACTTTTGAGGCTTGGCTCAGTGATTGTCCCCTTTAGATTCAATCCTCTGAGGTGTCCAAGTGGATAGGAGCATTTGAATTTGGCCGATTTTGGAAAATCGAGCAAAATTGCAAATTCTGCCTTGCCTTGACAGATTTCAGCAAGGCAACTTTCCAATGTCATATCTCATGACTCAAATGGAATTTGGCAATGTTCTTGGCCATTTTGGAAAGCCCTTACATGATACAACAACTGTTTGAACATATTTAGTTTTGATCTCTTTTGAATCCAAACCTTGAGGTTTTTGATGAGGCATGATGGTTCATCCATATTGTGATGATGATTTGCACAATGATGGGAAATCTTAGTTGTCAAAATTTGGGGTATGACACCCTATACTCCATAACAGGGAATACGTAGGCATAAGATTGCGATAATCTTAGCGAGCACACTAAACAAAAAACCTTAGGTCCCTGAGCTTACCAAAAACAACAAAACTCTCTCTCTCAAACATCAGACAAACTTTTCCCATTTCACAGACAAACACAATCAAGAACCAAAGCATGATCCTAAAACTATAACCTGTGGATAGCCACATATAGGATGGGTAATTGACAACTCCCCATTGTATAATCTGACCCCGGACTCCCCAATCTCTGTCAAGCGTTTGTTCAGTTAAACAGATGCGTGCAAGGTTCATTTTAGATAACTTTCCCTTTCTCTTCCTTCTTCACGAGATAAATAAGTAATCAGAAAGTAGCAAAAATACGTTCCTCCCACTGAGGTGAGGAATTCCCAGTTACTCCAGCGATAAAGTGGTCGCGTCACTGACAAAAATTGTCAGCTACAGAAAAATGGCGACTCTGCTGGGGAGCCATTGTCTGTTAGGATTTAGAACTAGCTTTCTAAGAGGTCTAGGCTGTTAGTTTTAGGATCAAATACTATATATATCGCTTTCCTACTTGATATCCGTGTTTATTTTTCTGTTAATGGGAATGCGAGTGATGTCGCATCTGGAAAGATCTAGAAAAACCTAGAATAAGTGATGGCATAGACGAGTGGTCTTAAAGGAAGTGAGTTCCAAATAAGAAAATCCTGGTAGACCATCTAATTAGTGGAGGTATCTGTGTGTTACTACGCTGAGCGACCTATGGTCTGTGAAAGTGGATAATTTCATAGTGCGATGACCCGTGAAACTGAGCATTTAGTAGACTGTGTAAACTGTGTCCTTTTGGTAGTGCGGTGGCTATCGGGAATAGTCGATACATGATAACTACACTCAATCTAAGATTTCTTTTGGGATACTATAGCTCACTCGGGTGAACCAGCTTGTTGTTTTATTGTCTAGACTAAATCAGTGATTTTTGAGACCCACCCGTTCTACAGGTACAAAAATCACCAAAATAGATCAACCCTTGGGGATGGGTAGAGCCATGACTCCATGCTCGTGACGCTGAACCCTTGAACCGATGTTTTTTCTATTTTTTTTTTGTGCTGCATTCATGCATTCATCTAAAAAACTTAAAACAGAAAAAAATCATTTCTCTTCTTATCCCTTTCTTTCTTCAAAATTAAACTGAACGATAATTTGCAAATATTAGAAGGATTGCGTTATGGATTTCGGTAGGAGAAAGACGCACAAGTTCACCTTTAAGGTTCCAAAATTGGAGGATTTAAGAAAGTTAGCTAGGATGATTACCAACCCAGAGGCTTTCAGAGCAAATCACGGAGGACTGTAGCCTTTACTAAGGACTCATGTCGTTGAAGGAATTCTATCCGCGCTGATTCAGTTTTACGACCCGGTCTATCACTGTTTCACCTTCCCGGATTACCAACTTACCCATACCCTAGAGGAGTACTCTCACCTAATCGATATACCGATTATTGACCAAACTCCCTTTTCTGGACTGGAAGAAATTCCAAAGGAATCCATCATTGCAAGAACAATTTATTTGGACGAGTCAGAGGTCAAGACTCATTTAACCACTAAAGGAGGAATCCAGGGCTTACCAGCTAAGTTCCTGATGGAGAAAGCCCTATACTCTGTTAGTGTAGGAAACCTAACTGCTTTCGAGGATATCTTTGTCCTACTCACCTATGAATTATTCCTTTTCCCAATATCGATAGCTTTGTCGATATCAATGCCATTAAGATATTCTTGATTGGAAACCCTGTACCTACCCTACTCGCAGATGCTTATCATTCCATACACTTAAGGAATTTGTACACCGAAGGAATGATCACATGTTGTGCACCCTTGCTTTACAAGTGGTTAGTTTCCCATCTACCCAAGTCTGCTGCTTTTTGGGATCATAAGAACTTTTTACATTGGTCGCAGAGAATCATGTCTCTTATCAACTCTGACATAGACCGATCAAATAGGATTTATGAGGGTGTCGAAATCATCGATCACTGTGAAAACTTTCCCAATGTACCCCTCATAGGAACTAAAGGTAGAATTAACTATCATCCAGTTCTAGCCCGTTGTCAATTTGGATACCCGATGAGGCATATTCCGCAGAATGCTCATCTGGAAGGTCTTTTCTTCAAAGATGGAGAAAATGACAGAGCACTTAAAAAGAAGATAGTGCATGCCTGGAAACACATTCACCGAAAAGGACTAGAGTCTCTAGGAAAACCGGATTGTATCTCTTTGGATCCTTATCTCCATTAGGTACAAACTAGAGTTCTCAAGCTGAGGATGTCTTACCCTCGTCAAGAATTTTTTCCCCTACAGGAATCTGTCCTGTATTTTATGTCTAATACGGAAAAACTTCAGGTTGCTCTTAACAAAATACAGCGAGAGAGGAACTCTTGGAAAAACAAGTACATGATTCTCAACGTGGCGTGTGTCAAACTCCAGGAACTGTTAACAGAAAAGAATGCTTTAATCGGAATATTAGAGCAACACGTTGAGGAGAGTCGGGAAGATCAAAAGAACCTACTCACTCCTTTCATCTGACAAAGAAATATTAACCCGACAATGGTTAAACAACCTCGATCGAAGAAAAGGAAGCTCCCAGAACCTGCTTCTGAGCTCTCTTCAGAGAGGACTCAGAACCCCTAGGCTTAGTCTTTCTTTTTACCAGCACTTTGTAAAATACTGTACTTTTCTTTGTAACATTTCGCAATCCTTCAAATTCAATAAAATGGGGTTCTCCCCTCTCTGTATGATATTTTCAATTTATTCAAAATTTTCTTTTTGATTAAAGACTAAAAAACAGAAAATATAATCATTGCATTCATCATTCTAACATAACGCATTCTCCTTTCTCTCGAGTCTCATGTCTACGTCTCAATTCTAGAATCAAATTGTCTCACTCGTATAATACTCGGGCGAATCGGTAAAAAAATGGACGATCTCGAGGAAAAGAAAAGAGAGCTGAGAGAAGAAATCGACGCTCTAAAGGACGATCTAAAGAAATTGCATAGTGATATGCAATCCCTGACAGTAGCTCAGGAGCAACGTCAAAGGACTGTGATTTCGGAAATCACATCTACACCGATAGTGGAAAGGCCACTTGAGGTTCATCCGGGTCGGACTTGGGGCATGCCGCATAAATTTATTCCTGAAGGATACATTCTGCCGGTCTCGGACAACTCGGACACTGTAGCAGGAGCCACTGGGCCTGAAGGTTACAAACTTCGGGAAAGTGAGGACACAAGATTTACGACAGGAATTCCTGAAGGTTACAATCTTCAGGGCTCTGAGGAACCCAGAGTTACAGCCATAATGACCATACCAAAAGGAATTGCATGCTATTCGCGATCAGGATTTATTTGGAAAGGACGCCGCTGACCTTTTCTTGGTCCCGAATGTCAAAATTCTGCACAAATTTAAGGTGCCCGACTTTGAAAAGTACAAAGGCAACTCTTTCCCTCAAAGTCACTTAGTGATGTTGCTCGCAAAATGTTAACTCAGACAGAAAATCAACAGCTACTGATCCATTATTTTTAGGATAGTTTAACCGGTGCTGCCCTCAGATGGTACATGGGTTTAAACCGCTCTAAGACCAACACTTTCAGAGATCTTGGCGCTGTCTTCGTCCAACAGTACAAACATAACCTGGACATGGCACCTGATAGAGATCAAATCCGAGCGATGTCTCAGAAGGACAAAGAGACATTTAAGGAATACGCTTAAAGATGGCATAAAATTGCCGCCCATATTTGTCCACCTCTTGAGGAAAAAGAGATGACAAAGATCTTTCTGAAAACCTTAAGCTCATTTTACTATGACCGGGTGGTCGCCAGTGCGCCCAGTGATTTCACTGAGATGGTAAACATGGGAGTACACCTCGAGGAGGCAGTTTACGAAGAACAGTTAGCCAAAGAGGCTGAACCCTCTAGCAGCACCAAAAGGCGCTGTACTGCTCTTCATAAAAAGAAGGAACAGAAGATCAGTAATATCTCCCAAGGAAAACAAAGGCGTCGATATCAATCAATAGTAGAAGTAACTCCTGCTACTAACCCTGCACCAGTTCTGACTATTCAACCTCAGGTTGCTAAGAGTCAACCTAATCAACAACAATATCAGCAAAGGACTCAACAGCCTCATCAGGAGGCTCGTCCTCAGTACAACAACAACAACCGTGCAACGCGATCACCAGGGTTCGACCCTATACCCATGTTGTACGCGGAACTTTTTCCACTGTTACTGGGCAAGGGGCATGTCCAAACCAGGTATCCTCTTCTCATACCAGAAAATCCGCCCTTTTGGTTTAAAACTGACCAAACTTACCCTTACCATCAAGGAGGATCGGGGCAAAATATTGAGAAATGTCTCTGTTTCAAATCTGACGTACATAGACTTGTCAGGAATGGGGTCTTATCTTTCAAAGATACTAATCCGAATGTTCAGACGAACCTGTTGCCACAACATGACAAGGCTGCAGTAAATCTGATAGAGGATGATTTTAGCCGCATTTATCAGATTCGCGATGTACTCTAGTTGGGGACCAATCTGGTCAGGATGCATTGTATGTAGAGCGGGTATGGTCATGTACCACCTCACAACTATCACCAGTGTGATATCTACTCTAAGAATAACCAAGGATGTTCGGTAGTGCAGTTAGCTCTACAGGAACAGATGAATCTCTGATGGATTCAAGATCACAGAATCCGAGAAGTCAATATGGCTCATGCTAATCCTAACATTGTTCAGAATCACAATATCCTTGCGATGAATGTCAATTTGGTAGCCATCCACTCCAGGCAAAGTCAATATTATAATCTGCCGCGCCACAATTATGATGCCTGCCCGATCTGCTCAATAAGCAATCAGGGATGCTCTTTTGTACAAGAGACCCTTCAACGTATGATGGATCTTGGATGAATTCAAGACTATCGGGAAAGAAACACTCATCAAGTCAATATGGTTCAGATATTCGACATACGCTTGATGAACAGCAGTCTGGTAGAACTTCATGCTAAGCAAGTCAGGCTCGGTTTTCTGGCTTCGCATGATTATCAAGACTGTACAGAGTATCAAGAGGACGATCAAGGATATGCCCTTGTCCAGAGAACACTTCAACACTTATTAGACCACTGGTGGCTTCCAATTTATTTGGACGAAGCTACGCAGAAAATCAGTATGACTGATGGAAATCCTAGTAGACATTAGAGTCAGGATTTCCGCTCGATGGAAACAGATCTGGTCAAAATGAATTGTATACAAAGTGCACGTGGCCGGATGCCACCACATAACTATAAACGCTGTAGGGTTTGTTCGGAGAACAACCAAGGCTGTTATCTTGTGCGGTCAGCTCTCCAAGATCAGCTGGACCGACAAGAGTTTCGACCGTGCTCAAATGCTAGGTCGATCAACATGATACAAGACTCTCTTCCTGATCCAAGTGAAGATGTTATCATCATTCCTAATTCTAAAATGGCCGCAGATGTTTGTGCCATAATCCCTCTGCTCAACGAGTCGAAAGTTCCTCTTAACAGTAGGAAGATTCTTAACCTTGAACTAATTGAGGCTGAGTATGATGGTCAGAAAAACCAGAAAGTTCCAGTGGTAATTTATTTACCAGGACCATTATCGTACGAGTCATCTAAGGCAATCTCTTATAAGTACGATGCTACGACAATTGAAAATGGAAAGGAAACTCCATTACCCTCCGTTGTAAACATTGCCGACATCAATCGAGTTACACGGAGTGGTTGAATCTTCAACCGAGGAGTTGGAGAACCTACCAAAGAGAAAGAAACTCAGGCAGAAGTTTTGAATCAGCAAATCGGGGAGTCCAGTAGTCCCGAACTTTTAAAGAACAGCAATGAGATGCTGAAGCTCATCTAGTGGAGTAAATACAACATTGTAGACCAACTGTTGCAAAATCCGTCCATAATCTCTGTTTTATCTCTCCTACCCAGTTTCGAAGCTCATAGAGAAGCTCTACAGAAAGTTTTAGAGCAAGCCTATGGGGAACAGGATGTAACTGTAGGACAGTTCGACATTCCAAACATCACTTCTTGCAACAACTTAGGATTCAGTGATGAGGAATTGCCAGAAGAAGGTAGAAATCATAAAATGGCGCTTAACATTATAGTCAACTGTCAGGACGATGCTTTGGCCAACGTACTGGTTGACACATGATCATCTCTGAATGATATGCCAAAGTCGACTTTAGCACGACTATCCTTTCAAGGAGCTCCGATGAGAGGCAGTGAGATCATCGTCAAAGCTTTTGACGGATCCAGGAAAACAGTTATCTTCCCATAATCATTGGTCCCCACACTTTTCAAGTCACTTTCCAGGTCATGGACATCTGGGCAGCTTACAGCTATTTATTAGGAAGACCTTGGATACACGACGCTGGGGCAGTTACTTCAACACTTCACAAGAAGCTGAAGTTCGTCAAGAATGACAAACTCATTACAGTCTATGGAGAGCAAGCTTTGATCGTAAGCAATTTATCATCTTTCTCCTGTGTATAACCAGAGGAGGTAGTTGGAACTCAGTTCCAAGCTCTTTCGGTGAGAAATGAGAATCGACTTGAGAAAGGATCGTCGATTTCCTCATACAAGGACGCTCTTGAAGTGATCAAGAGCAACAACGCAACAGGATGGGGACAACTTATGATTCCAACAGATAACAAGAAAAAGAAAGGTTTAAGATTCTCCTCGACATGTGTCCAGACTGCTAAGAAGGATGAAAGCTTTCGTCCCATTAAGGACTTTTTCCTCAGCGGAGGATTCCTTCACCCAGTGTCTCAAGAAGAACACACTATCAATGAGAGTAACTCCTCCGATATGGATGAAGAGTGGAAATCATATCTCAACGAGGATGGTTATTTGTCTCAGGGAGAGACACCAACACCATTTTGTTTTCCCACACAGAGTCTGAGATTCATACCGAGATCAGACGTCAGAATGATGTATGGAGATTGTGATCCTGAGGGATGCCGTGCTCCGCCTAACTCGTTAGAAGATGATCCGATGAAATACAACTTTGACTATGACTATTTTGACCCAATGGATGACTTGCCAATCTGACAGCCTTACCCGGAGGATTTGGGGAAAAAGAGTCAGCCCAACAATGCATATCAACTGAGCAACGTTGAGAAGAATACATGTGTCCCTACTCAGTCGTGGGATCATTACTTAGGCTATTCTCAAAACGCTCATCACAATGATGAACCTGCACGGACTATAGCACAAGAGTTCATCAATTACGCTTTTCCAGAGGTCAACGTCATCGAGGAAGATGACTCCTCTCTCCCCACAGAAGTGTGGGACACTTTAAGACAGCCAAGTGGAAAATACGACTTCTTAGTCAAGCACACTGCTCCTGAAATCTCTCGTATCAAACTCTAAGATATCCAGCTAACTTGATGCGGAGACTCCCCTGAGAACGAGGAAACTATGGAAAATACAACATAAGAGTTTGTTTAGGACAACTATGCCTGGGAAGAGGATTCCGATAATCCTGATCCGCTAGAAATCAGCGTCATTTCTGAGGATATACCAAGAAAGAAGGTTCCTGACTTTGTGATTCACCGAGGAGTTCGTCGCCAATGGGTTGCTGTAGATGTTCCGAAAGTCGTCCATAAGTCTAAGCAATTGCCATCTTTATTTTAACCTTTCACCCTGTTGTAGCGCAGTTTTTGTGGTTTCGAATCACTATCGCTTTAGGGTGCTACAGTTCGATTCATTTTTTATCCTGTGAAGCTAATTAAGGAAGGGAAATAAATGTCTCCAATAAACCCTGCTTACATACTGAGTTTAAATAAATGATTGTTGGTTTACAGATGCTATCAAAATAGTGGGTCTCTCTTTGGTTATTTGGCTTAAGAATAGAGGGTCTTGACGGTTCATAAGGCTTCTGGGAAGATACTGTATCTAAAAGCTTTCTGACTAATGTATGAAGGTACTGGACCTAGAATTTTTTATTAGTATGCTCGCTAAGATTTCGCAATCTTATGCCTACGTGTTCCCGTTTAACGAAACAGGGAAATCAGAGCGATCGTAGTTCCTCCTATTCTAAGGGAGGAAAAAGATGTTTTGGTGTTTTGTTTAAAGCCCAAGATTGAAGCTAAAAAGGGATTTGTATCTTGTTTGAAGGCCAAGATATGAAGCTAAAGGGTTTTGGCTGAGAGAGAATCTGTCATCTCTAAAGAGGAACTGTTGCTGTTTGTGTGCTCTAATCAAAGCACAAGTTTGATGCTAAAAGGATGATTGACTCCGCTAGGGATTTCTTTATACGAAGCCTAAGAGGAGGCTAACAGTTTGACTTTTTCGGGGGAAATGTTCTTTCTGTTTTGTACAAAGCCCAAGATTGAGGCTAAAAGGAATTTTTTACTCCGTTGGGGAGGTTCATATGTGTCTTGTACAAAGCCCAAGACGGAGGTTGAAATGAGTTTGCCTCAACAAGAGAGTGTTTTTATATGTCTTGTACAAAGCCCAAGACGGAGGCTAAAAGAGTTGACTCAACAAGAGAGTCTTGCAAAGGTGATTGACCCAACAAGAGAGTCTGAAAGTTGATTGACTCAATAAGAGAGTCTTTTATACTAAACAAGAGAGTGATTTTTATGTCTCGTACGAAGCCCGAGATGGAGGCTAAAAAGAGATTGACCCAACAAGAGAGTCTTAAAAAGTGATGGACTCAACCAGAGAGTATTTTATACTCAACAAGAGAGTGATTTTCTGTCTCGTGTGAAGCCCGAGATAGAGGATAAAAGGAGATTGACCCAACAAGAGAGTCTTGAAAAATGATGGACTCAACAAGAGAGTCTGAAAAGGTTAGCTCCGCTGGGGAGAATCATTTGTACAAAGCCCAAGAGGAGGCTGGCTAGCTGTGTTTGAGGAAATATCATTATACAAAGCTTAAGAGGAGGCTAACTTACTGCTGAGGATTAGATCCATTAGTAGGCCCAAGGGTGGGGAACTCTCATGAGAGAGACCGGGTTTCTGCTGGAGATTTATCCAGAGTGATCGGTGTTTTTTCCTATGTCTGAGAGGAACTTGAGAATGTCTTTGAGACTCAAGGTTAGACTGTCCAAGTCTACTGGGGTTGAAGAGTTTTATCTTTTGTAGGATGCCCTAAAAGAGGGCAAGGGCCTTAAGGGATGAAAATCAACCCTAAAGTGGCTTGAGGTTTGACACTGGAAAGACTGCTCTAGCAAAGGATGACTAAGTTCTATCTTATACCTTTAAGAGGTCATGATGGTACTTGTATTAAGCCCAAGAGAAGGCATGAGAACTTCTAAGTAGACGAAGGGTCCTTGTACAAAGCCCAAGAGGAGGCGGGGATACTTTTAGGAAGCTTGTGGGTCCCCAAACCAAGAGAAGTTCAAGAAATACAATTCACAGAGAAGAGATCATTCCAGGAAAGTTCGAGGGTTTGGAAGAAACTCAAGAGATGCTATTCAAGGAGAATAGATCAGCTCTGGGGAGTAGAATTTCTTTGACAATTTCTAAGGGTGACAGTCTGAGAAAAGGTTCACTGAGAATACTGCCTTTCTCTTTGTTCCATATTGTTTAACCCCAAGAGAAGGGAAGACGGTATCTGGAAATCCTATGGGCATCTAGTTTTGCTTGTCTTTAAAGAGTGACCAGCAGGGCTTTACCTAGTTCTAGACGTAGTTGCCGGGGAAAACACTAAATAACTATACTAGTATATACAGTTGATATATGACAATTATATTTTAAGGATATGAAAGAAGATTAACCATGCGCAGCTTCCCATAATACAGTTATATATGTTTGACATGTATTTAAAAGAATGAAAGAAGACTAACCATGCACAGCTTCCCACAATACAGTTATATATATGAAAGCAGATAAAAGAAAGCAGATAAACACTTACCCGTTTTGTTAACAACTGTATATTTGAACCTAAATCAAAAGGGAGTTGTTTTGAAAAAGATCGTTGGGGCTTACAGCTCAAAGAGAAGCCCAAGGTTTTACATTGATCACACCGTTGTTCTGAGGATCGTATCAGGACTTATACAATGACTGAGGCCCAAAAGAGTTTATTTACAAAAAGGGTTGGGTCTTACAACTCAAGGAGAAGCCCAAAGATTATTTTTGTACAAGTGATGGGGCTTACAACTCAAGGAGAGGCCTAATCATTTCTGTTTTAAACTGGCGATCGCGCCGAGATTTTAGAAAACACTGTGGGTCTTATACAATGACTGAGGCCCAACTATTTTGGTTTCAAAAAGGGATTGGGTCTTACACTCTATTAGAGGCCCAAAAGTTTTTGTAAATGAATAAAGATAGGTCTTATAGCTCAAGGAGAAGCCCAAGTTATTTTGTTTTAAACTGACGATCGCGCCGAGATTTTTGAAAACACAGTGGGTCTTATACAATGACTGAGGCCCGAACAGGTTTTGCTTAAAAAAGGGATTGGGTTTTACACACTATTAGAGGCCCAAAAGTGTTGAAAAATATTTATTTAGGGTGATTAAGATCAAAACCCTAATTTTGATTTCAAAGTATATTTTAATTAAATAAAAATTTAATTAAAATGATCAAAATTAACAAACACGTGTGAAAAATAGGTTGTGTGCTTGGATCAATGTTTGAAAAATCATGTTTTTATCCACAAAATGATTGGAAACCATTTAAGTTTGGAAAATCAAGAAGGAAAAAATATTGTAAATGTTTAAAAAACAAATTAAAATTAATTCTTTGCAAAAATATCAAATATATGAAATAAATAATATTTTTGGGAAATTTTTGTAAAATAAAATATTTTAACATTTTTGTGAATTATTAAAAAAAGAATCAACTCAAAATCATTAAAAACCAGAGAGAAATTAATTTTTGAATCAATTAAATAAAATCACAAAAATTCAAATATTTGAAAATTCAAAAAAGGGCACCAAGAACACCAAGTTCTTGCCCGCGCCCTCTGTTTCTGCAGATTTGCATTTTCCCCTCAATCTCACTAAATACTTGATGAAATCACACAATCCACATATCAATCTACTCGTTTTCACCTCACGATCATGTCTATGGTCTATAATTTCATTTATTTTAAGCATGGATTAAGAAATCAAGACAAAACCTCAAGAACCCTAATTTCTGCATGAAGGCTGAGAATTTTGATGCACGATTCAAACAAAGCAATTAATTAAGGGGAAACCCTCCATACATGATTATGAGCATATGGCAAAAGTATTGTGCGAGGAAATATGCATGAATCATGAGATGACCAAGTTTAGGCTTAATTGAAGGTCGTGGCAGCAAGACGAATTTGATTTTTGAGTTGGAGGTGTTACATATGAGTTGTGATGATCTGAACAACTTCCCTATACCATATGGAATGCGTTTGAATGCTTGGAGTGATCTGAAATGGACTGGAACAGATTATGGCACCTCAGCTGCAATTTGATTGAAAACTTGAGCAATTGGCTGGTATTTTTTGAAATTGGTGTTCCATATGTTGTTTAAGTGTTTGGATCACTTCTATATGATGTTTATTAGGTGTGTGTGTGTGATTGGTTTGGTTGGAATTGTTCCCAAACTCAAAACCCGATAGTGACTTGCTTTAGAAGGCAATTTTGGAAGTGAGAAGGTGATTTTGAGGAAAGCATCAGTTTGGGTACTTTGGTGTACTCAAACTGATCACAAATGAGGTCTATTTATAGTGTACCAAGTTTGTTTTGGCTGCAATAGTGTGTGGCAACTGCAGCAGGTCTGTGGCCAATTGGATCTGTTAGTTCCTGTATTGGCTGGAATTTTGGTAAAACAAAGTTGAACAATGTTGATGCCATATGTCTGATGTCATAACATTGGTTCCTAACATTAGCTGTTGTAGGGTTAAAGTTTTATTTGCTGATGTTATAAGTGATGTCTTGACATCACTATATCAGAACATCAGAACATCAGAACATCAGATTGTGATGTTTTAGGGCTGCGCGTGTTAGTGTGTTTTGAGGAGATTTGTTAGAGAGATTGGATGCGAATTTATTGGAGAAGATATTTTCAATCAGATATTTTTGCAGATCATGGAGCAGATCATGTAACTAACTTTAGGGTTGATTTGAAGAGATTTAAAAAGATTTGAAGATCAAATCTATTTTAAATTCTGGTTTTAAAACAAATCAGATCAGATATTTTTGGAAGAAATCCAAGCCCAAGTCAGAATTATATAAAAGCAGCCTCAACCCTTGTTGGGAGAGAAGGAAGAAAGAGAGCTAAAGACTGAGTGTCATTTGAGTTTTCGTGTGTGTTTTTGTAAACCATTCATGTTGGAATTGGTGTTACTATTTTGAGTTGTAAGTGTATTCACTCTAGAGCTTTTAAGCAAGAGTGTGTTGTTCTTGATCAAAGCTGTTAAGCAGAATCAAGTTGGGTGATTAGTGTGTAATCATTGGATTGTATCACTGTGGTGAATTAGGGAGTGAGTGGTTTCTCATACCTAAGTGGTTTCTTAGGTAGAAGTGTCATTGGGTAGTGATTAAGTTAGGTAGATGTCAACTGGGATTGTTGAGTCTATAATTTGATACTACTAATAGTGAATTTCCTCCCTGGCTTGGTAGCCCCCAGACGTAGGTAGTTAGACCGAACTGGGTGAACAATTCTTTGTGTTATTTTCTGTTGTTTTTACCTTGTTCATATAGCAGATTGTGTTGTTGTGACATCACACTTAACATCACACATATGATACCAGAATTTCAATTGGTATCAGAGCAGACATCCTGCTCTGCATCTGGGTGAGATCTAGGGTTGATACTTTTTGGTACAATGGACAAGGATACTGGTGGATTTGTGAATAGACCCTCTATTCTAGATGGCTCTAATTATGACTATTGGAAACCACGGATGGTTACCTTCTTGAAGTCATTGGACAGCAGGGTTTGGAAGGCTGTCTTAAAAGAATGGAAAGCACCTGTGATTGTTGAAAAGGATGGGACAACAAAGTTAAAACCTGAGGAAGATTGGACAAAGGAAGAAGATGAGCTTGCACTTGGAAATTCAAAAGCCTTGAATGCCATCTTTAATGGTATTGACAAGAACATCTTTAGGCTGGTAAACACTTGTGAAGTAGCTAAGGAAGCTTGGGATGTCTTGAAAACTACTCATGAAGGAACCTCCAAGGTCAAGATGTCAAGACTTCAACTGCTGACCACAAAGTTTGAAAATCTGAAGATGTAGGAGGATGAAACCATTCATGATTTTCACATGAATATTCTTGAGCTATCCAATGCCTCTAGTGCTTTAGGAGAAAGAACGACTGAAGAGAAGTTGGTAAGGAAGATTCTCAGATCCCTTCCCAAGAGATATAAAATGAAGGTGACTGCCATTAAAGAAGCTCAAGACATCAGCAAGATGAGGGTTGATGAGTTGATTGGTTCTCTTCAAACCTTTGAGTTGGGATTGAATGAGGAGCCTGAAAAGAAGACCAAAAGCATAGCTTTGGTGTCCAATACTGAAGATGGTAAGAAGGAGCGTAATTTTGAAACTCAGGAGGAACTGTCAAATGCTGTTGTGATGCTTGGGAGACAGTTTAATAAAGTGTTAAAGAGGCTAGTTCTTCTGGGGTTAAACAAAACATTCCTCATCAGCATGAAAAAGGACATGGTTCTGGAATTAAGAAGGATGTCCCTCACCCTAGGCAACAAAATAATGAAGGGCTATGGTCATAAGAAGTTTTTGTCTCAACCTCATGAAAGCCTCAGTTTTCTGGCGCTAGACAGTATATGCCTCCCCAATACCATAGGAGCATGCAGGCTTATAATTTCAAACATAACATGTTCCATCTAATGTCTCAACATCAAGGGAAAATGTATGGGCTTGGACCTAATAATGTTGTGCCTCATGGTGATGGCAGAAGAAGGCCACATCATCATGGTAAAAGACAGCCTAAGCACTACAGAAGACAGCCTAGTTATGGGAGAAGACAACATCAATTCTTTGACAGATGGCAGCCTCAGCATTATGACAGAAATCATCATCAAGGGGGGAGACATTTCAATCACTTCAGAGAAGAGATTCAAAGAGTAAGATGTTACTATTGTGGTAGATTTGGCCATATACAATCTTCTTGCTTTAAACTGCATGGCTATCCCAAGCCTGTTCCTCAACCTAGACAGAAGCAGGACATGCCTCAGACTGTTAAACAATGGATTCCTAAAGCTGCTGTCACATGTCTATTGGCTCACTCATCAGTTAGAACCCCAGCTATGGATGGTTGGTATTTTGACAGTGGTTGCTCAATGCATATGACTGGTTTCAAGAATCAGTTGGTAGATATCAGGACTTACTCCACAAAGGATGTAACTTTTGGTAATGGAGAAAAAGGGGAAGTAAAAGGAATTGGAAAATTGAGTTGTGAGGCTGGACCTAATCTTGAAAGTGTTCTTCTGGTCAAAGGATTGACTGCTAATTTGATTAGCATTAGTCAGTTATGTGATGAAGGATTCAAGGTTAGCTACACTAAAGATGAATGTTTAGTGACTAATGAGAAGAGTGAAGTCGTTATGAGGGGAGTTAGATCCATAGATAACTGTTATTTATGGGTTCCTCAAGAGTCCAACTTATCATGTAATGTCAAGGATGATGTTATGACATCTAAATGTGACATTAGAAGGATCACCAAACAACCTAGTGTTATGCAACTATTCAGAGGAAATATTGAAGAAACTAAGGTAGTTGAGGTTGATTATTCAGGTATGAAGGGTAATGACGATTTCCCTAAAGATATGTGTGCTGAAATTTGTGAAGTGTTAAGTAGAAATTTGGGCAATTGGAAAAGGATTCAAAGGTTAATGAATTATGATGTACATTTATTAAATTTCAAAAATTTAAAAGGAAATTTATTTTGGTGGGGAAAATACATTTATTGGCCTTTAAGTAACCAACAAAAGCAGTTCCCTTACCTTAGGCTATCATTCCCTATTATTGCTCTCTCACGCTATTTCACTCTCCACACTCCAAATCGTTTCGTCTTCCCCCCCCCCCCCCCCAAGAACAGAAATTACAAAACACCTTTGGTCACCAGTTGTTGCGCAGAAACGATGTCTAAACAAGTGTCATCTCCATCCAAGAAGGCTGCGTCCAAAAGTTCCACTCATGCAAATTCTAGGGTTTCAACAGAAGAGGTGTCTGTGAATGAAGCTATGGACATTGCTCCTATCTCTATGATTCCAACCTCTGGTAAGAAAATACCTGAGAAGTATCAACCCAAAAGACCTTCAAAAGGTAACACTTCTAATAAATCTGCGAGTCGTAAATTTGATGATAGTGAAAGTAGAGCCTTTGTCACTAGTGTCTTGTTTGGAGACAAACCTAATCCTAGGACTACCACCCCTCTTCCACAAATTGTTGAAGAAAGGGTAGATGTTGACAAGAGAATTGATCAGATTGTCACAAAAATATTTAAGAAAGGGATTCCTGTGAAGGGAATATCTAGACCTCTGAGTCAAAGGCCTGCTGATAAATCTGTTAGAAAAAAGGGTGACATTGAAACTTCTGAAACAAATCTTCACAGATTAGCTGTTTCAGTCATTGAAGATGCTGAGATTGAAGATGAAGTTAAAGATGAAGCTGAAAGAGAAAGGGATACTCATATTGAAGATGAGGTTGATGTTGAACATAATGTTGTAACATCACCTGCTAGGGATGTTACTCCTAGTCCCAAAGGGAAGAAGAATGCTGATGTAGTGGATGTTGTTGACTTATCTGATAATGAAGTAATTGGTAATGTTGTTCCTGGGATTGCCAATAGATTAAAGACTAGAAAAGGAAAGACTGTGGAATCTTCTCCTAAGATGACAGCTGAAGGCAAGAAGAAAAAGACATCTGTTGTTGGTCCAACTAAATCTTGGAGCAAGGTTGCTGTGACCTCCAAAAAGAGAAAGGTTAGAGAAGAATCTGAATCTGAGTATGATGTTGAGGAAGATGTTCAAGACATCATCCCTGTCAGAAAGTCCATTTTGAAGAGAATTTCTTATAAGGTTCCTGAAGTGCCAGTAGACAACATATCCTTTCATTATGCTAACAGTGCTTAAATGTGGAAATTTGTATGCCAAAGGAGATTAGCTCTGGAAAGAGAGCTAGGCAAAGATGCATTGGAGATGAAAGAAATTATGGAGCTCATTCATGCTGCTGGACTGTTGAAGACTGTGACAAAATTCTCTAAGTGCTATGGTGGACTTGTTAAGGAATTTGTTGTTAACATTCCCATAGACATTTCTGATAAAAGAAGTGTGGACTTCATGAAGGTGTTTGTTAGGTGTAAGTGCATTAATTTGTCTCCTAGTACCATCAATAAGTATCTGGGAAGAGAAGATCAAGAGGGTTATGAACTGGAAGTGACTGATAATGATGTGTGTAAAGATATCACAGCCACTCAGGTGAAGGTTTGGCCACTGAAAGGTAAATTGACAACTAGCAAACTCAGTATCAAGTATGCTATTTTGCACAGAATTGGAGCTGCTAACTGGGTGCCTACTAATCACAAAACCACCATATCTGTGGGATTAGGAAGGTTTATTTATGCTGTTAGGAAAAAGGTCAAGTTCAATTATGGGAATTACATATTTGATCAAGTTGTGAAGCATGGTGCCACTAATGCTACCAAGATGCCTATAGCATTCCCTTCCCTTGTCTGTAGAATGATCTTAGATCAACATCCTGGAATTCTAACCAGTCCAGATGTAGCATGTAAGAGGGAGTCAGCTTTATCCTTGCATCCCAAGCTGTTTGTTGGGAATCATGTTCCAGACATTGTTGTAACATCAAGTTCTGGTGTTAAGAAGGCCAGTACTAAAGCTGAGTTGATTGAAGAATTGAAGGCAACCTACAAGGATCTTGATATGGTTATCAGTACTAGCACTGCTAGGAAGTTGAGAATTGAGCAGATGATCAAATCCTTGGAACAGGGTGAAGATGATGTGAGTGCCAACACTGAAGATTCAGGTTCAGAGGAAGGTGAGGAGAATGATGCAGATGGTTCTGATGCTAGTGGAGATTGAAGTGCTGCTTTTGCTGTTTATTGCTTTTGTAGTTTATAGTTTTTGTTTATGCGCATTATGTGCATGGTGTGTATCTTGGATAATAGTACTTTTATGTTTATCTTGGTTTTGTTCTATGATTTGTCTTGTCTTGTGGTGCTGACTTTAGACTGACAAGGAGAGCTAGTAGGACTAACTGTAATAAAGTGGTAGGGTATAACTTGTTGGTAGTTGGCCAATTGTGGCTAAAAAGGGGGAGAGTTAGCCCATGTGTTGTCTAGTTGTCTGTTGCTGGCTCTAGGCTTGAGGGGGAGTGAACAGCTGGTATGCTGGTTACAGCTGGTATGCTGGTTCTTATTTTGAGGGGGAGTTTAACTTTGTGCAGTTTGATTGTGGTTGCTGCTAGTATGAAGTTTTTCCGCTGCAGGTACCTCTGATGATGGCAAAGATTGTTTTAGCCAAAATTAGCCAAAGGGGGAGATTGTTAGTTCTTGTATTGGCTGGAATTTTGGTAAAACAAAGTTGAACAATGTTGATGTCATATGTCTGATGTCATAACATTAGTTCCTAACATTAGCTGTTGCAGGGTTGAAGTTTTATTTGCTGATGTTATAAGTGATGTCTTGACATCACTATATCAGAACATCAGAACATCAGATTGTGATGTTTTAGGGCTGCGCGTGTTAGTGTGTTTTGAGGAGATCTGTTAGAGAGATTGGATGCGAATTTATTGGAGAAGATATTTTCAATCAGATATTTTTGCAGATCATGGAGCAGATCATGTAACTAACTTTAGGGTTGATTTAAAGAGATTTAAAAAGATTTGAAGATCAAATCTGTTTTAAATTCTGGTTTTAAAATAAATCAGATCAGATATTTTTGGAAGAAATCCAAGCCCAAGTCAGAATTATATAAAAGCAGCCTCAACCCTTGTTGGGAGAGAAGGAAGAAAGAGAGCTAAATACTGAGTGTCATTTGAGTTTTCGTATGTGTTTTTGTAAACCATTCATGTTGGAATTGGTGTTACTATTTTGAGTTGTAAGTGTATTCACTCTAGAGCTTTTAAGCAAGAGTGTGTTGTTCTTGATCAAAGCTGTTAAGAAGAATCAAGTTGGGTGTTTAGTGTGTAATCATTGGATTGTATCACTGTGGTGAATTAGGGAGTGAGTGGTTTCTCATACCTAAGTGGTTTCTTAGGTAGAAGTGTCATTAGGTAGTGATTAAGTTAGGTAGATGTCAACTGGGATTGTTGAGTCTATAATTTGATACTACTAATAGTGAATTTCCTCCCTGGCTTGGTAGCCCCCAGACGTAGGTAGTTAGACCGAACTGGGTGAACAATTCTTTGTGTTATTTTCTGTTGTTTTTACCTTGTTCATATAGCAGATTGTGTTGTGGTGACATCACACTTAACATCACACATCTGATACCAGAATTTCAGGATCATTTTGGAATCTCAAGTCTCCTTTAGCCATTGTCTTGAGATTAGAGCATAGACCTATGATTCTTTGATTCAAGGATAAGGCTTGACTGAAGTGTTTATCTTTGCTCTGATACATGCCACCTCTAAGCATCCATTGAATGCCTCAAAACAAAATTGGAGTCTTGAGGCATCTTTAGCTTTTAGGGGTGCCAAACCTATATGTAGTTCCAAAGACTTGGGAGGCTTATGGATCAGTGTTTGTTCCTCCTTGGTCTCCCCCTGAGGTGTTCATATGGATAAACTTGTTTGTGGTTTGCACAAATGGATCAAATTGAGCCCTAATGCACAAATCTGCCTTGCACAACAGTTTGCATCAAGGCATGTTACAACTGTCATAACTCCTAGCTCAGATGGAATTTGATGGAGTTCTTGGACATTTTGGAAAACACTTATGTGACACAACATATGAGTGATCATAGTTTGTCTTGAAACTTTTTGGATCCAAGTGAAAAATCCCCCTACATTTTGAAAAAAAGCAAGACAGATTATGACTTAGTGAAAATTTCACTAAGTGTTGAAAAAAATGACATTTCATGTTTTCAGCCATTTTGATCACTCCATAACTTAAAATCCATGAGGAATTGGAATGAGCTGTAGTTGAAGCTTTTAAAGTATACCATGAGAGCTACAAATCAATCTTTGGATCAGCCATAATGGTTGCTTGGATCTCATGTTATGATCCTTGGAAGTTGGTACCCTAGCCACTTTATTTCATAACTTAGAAAAATTCTAAGTTTTTATGGTTACCCCTTTTACAAGTTATCCCACTTTCTTTGATTTTTATTGATGAATGATGATTCAAATCACACATAAACATCATTTTAGGGTTGAGGAACCATAATTGTGAAAAATCACAAAAAGTCAAACTTTGACTTTTGTGCACAGTTGACTTTTTATCAGATGAATTCTAAACTGTGCGATCCTTTGTGAAATCAAGTCCTTGACCTAAATCAAACTTGATGGATATGTTCCATAGGTGTTATAGGGTGTATAGAATCATGTTCCAAGGTTTGGGAGCATGTCCTAGTCAAAAGTCAAAGGTACAGTTGACTTTTTCTTCAAAACCCTAATTGTGGTCCTGATGAAATTGTAACTTGTTGATCAAGCTTCTTGGATCAAACCATTGTGGTAAATGGATCAATATGGTGTGTTAGAGACCCTCAAATCATGTCTTGAGGCCTTGGCTCATGTTTTGTCCCAAAAGTCAACTTAGGGGTGAATTAGGTCAAGAAACCCTAATTCCTGATTTTTGATGAAAGCTTCCCCTGAGGCTAAATTGACTTGATGATATGGTCCATGAGGTCCTTTGGAGTATATTAAGTTATTCTTTGAAGCATTGGCTCATGCCCAGATAAAAATTTTCACCTGGAGGACTCAGTCGACCAAAACCCTAATTTGGTGACACTGGCGATCTTGAGGCTTAATCCACTTGGAATGCTGCAACCTTATGCCTGATTCTTGATGTGGGAGTCCTCTTGTTCCTATTATGAATGTTTGAGAGTTTAGACAAGTTGAAGATCATGTCATTACTTGATTGATCCTTTGTCTAAGAGCTCTGAGAGGGCTTGAAACCCTAATTTTTGATAGTAGTGAATGCTCAAACATCTATGAGGAGATCTATTGGGCATAAGGGTACATCCATATTGTGATGATGATTTACACAATGATGGGAAATCTTAGTGGTCAAAATTTGGGGTATGACACCTGCCCAGGTGAAACGGATGTTTTATAGGGCTTGCTTTTCTGTAAATATCCCTCTTCGCTTTGCCCAAAGCGACAGAGTTTTGTTATATAGGGCTGTAATTTCAAGAATCGACAAATCATAAATAAAATTTCATTCTGTAATTCCCGCAGTAATTGCTATTTTCTCTTTTCACTTTTCTGAAAATGGTAATTCTAAAACAAACTCAATAATAAAAAATAAGCATTGTTTCAATACACTGCACACACTTTTGCATTCTCTCTATTTCTTCTAAAAAATAAATCATCACGCCTTGCAGATTGCTTGTTTTAAACCCCGTTAAAACATACGATCCCATGCCTTCTCCCAACTTTGAATTCCCGGTATTTGAAGCTGAAGAAGAAGAGGACGCCGAAATTCCAGAAGAGATCTCCCGATTACTTAGACAAGAGGAGAGGTCTATCAAGCATCACAAGGAGTCGTTGGGTTCAGAGGAAGAGAGAAAAGAAATCAAGATTGGAGCACTGCTCGATCCGACAGTCAAAGATGACTTGATCAAACTTCTCAAAGAGTTTCCCGATGTATTTGCTTGGTCCTATCAGGACATGCCAGGGTTGGATACCAGCATCGTGGAACATCATTTACAGTTAAAGTCAGAATTTCTTCCAGTAAAGTAAAGGTTGAGGACTTACCCGGACATGGCTATCAAAATCAAAGAGGAAGTGCAGAAACAGATAGACGCTGGTTTCCTTGCCACCTCAGAATACCCTCAGTGGTTTGCCAACATAATGCCAGTCCGAAAAAGGACAGAAAAGTCAGAATGTGTGTAGATTACAGAGATTTGAACAGGGAAAGTCCAAAGGACGACTTTATCTTACCACACATTGACATGCTGGTAGACAGCACGACCAAATTCAAAGTATTCTCCTTTATGGATGGATTCTCGGGCTATAATCAGATCAAAATGGCGCCGAAAGATATGGAGAAAACTTCCTTTATCACCCTATGGGGCACCTTTTGTTACAAGGTGATACCGTTCGGTTTAAAGAATGTCGGGGCAACCTATCAAAGGGCCATGACAACTCTGTTTCATGACATGATACACAAGGAAATCGAGGTGAATGTCAATGATATGATTTCCAAATCAAAAACAAAGAAGGAACACGTTGAACATCTGTCAAAATTGTTTGAACGTCTAAGAAAATACAAACTACGCTTGAATCCTAACAAGTGTACATTCGGTGTTCGCTCTAGAAAGCTCCTAGGGTTCATCGTCAGCCAAAAAGGGATTGAGGTTGATCCTGACAAGGTCAAGGCCATTCAAGAAATGCCTTCTCCGAAAATAGAGAAATAAGTCAAAGGTTTCTTAGGACGTCTAAATTACATCTCAGAAGATTGTCAAAAAGCTTTTGACAGTATTAAGGAATATCTGTTGAACCCACCAATTTTATCACCTCCAGTGGAAGGAAGACCACTGATCATTTACCTGACAGTCTTGGAAGACTCGATGGGATGTGTACTTGGACAACAAGACGAAACCAAAAGGAAAGAGTCTGCCATTTACTATCTAAGCAAGAAATTTACCGACTGTGAAACTCGGTACACTATGCTTGAGAAAACTTGCTACGCTTTAGCTTGGGCAGCTAAACGTCTTCGATAATACATGATTTGCCACACTACTTGGTTGGTCTCCGAGATGGATCCGATCAAGTATGTATTTGAGAAACCTACTCTTACGGAAAGGATTACATGTTGGAAGATGTTGCTATCAGAATATGACATAGAATACCACGCTCAGAAAGCCGTTAAGGGAAGTATTTTAGCCGATTATTTGGCTCATCAACCGATTAACGATTAGGAATCAGTCGTGTTTGACTTCCCAGACAAAGATGTCATGTATTTGAAAATGAAAGATTGTGATGAACCACTACCCAGTGAAGGGCCAGAACCAGGATCCCAATGGGGATTAATTTTTTACGGAGCTGTCAATCATTACGGAAATGGAATTTGGGCAATCATTGTTACCCCTCAGGGTACCCACATTCCTTTCACTGCCAGATTAACATTCAAGTGTACAAATAACGAGGCCGAATACGAAGCTTGTATCATGGGTCTCGAGGAAGCGATCGATTTAAGGATCAAAAACTTGGATGTTTACGGCGACTCAGCCCTGGTTATCAATTAGATCAAAGGAGATTGGAACACATGCCAGCCCGGGCTGATCCCTTACAAAGACTATGCAAGAAGATTGTTACCTTTCTTCGACAGAGTCGAGTTTCACCACATTCATCGTGAGGAAAATCACATGGCTGATGCATTAGCCACTCTCTCTTCCATGATTACTTTAAATTATTGGAACGACGTACCTAAGATTGACGTAATGCGCCTGGATAGGCCCGCTTATATCTTCACGATTGAAGCTGTCATATACAACAAGCCTTGGTACCACGATATAAAGTGCTTCCTTTAGAAACAGAAGTACCCACTTGGGGTATTGAGAAAAGACAGGAAAACTCTCAGGAGACTGTCTGGAAACTTCTTTCTGAACGGTGATACACTCTATAAGAGAAACTTCGACATGGTTATGCTTTGTTGCATAGACAAACCCGAAGCGAACATGTTGATAAAAAAGATTCACTAAGGTTCCTTTGGCACTCATGCCAACGGACACACAATGGCGAGAAAAATCCTAAGAGTAGGGTATTATTGGTTGACAATGGAATCCGACTGCTACAAGTACATGCGAAAGTGTCACAAGTGTCAGATATACACTGACAAAATCCATGTACCGCCAACGCATTTCAAAGTTCTTTCTTCCACGTGGCCTTTTTCCATATGGGGAATCGACATGATTGGCATGATTGAACCTAAGGCTTCCAATGGACATCGGTTCATCCTAGTCGCCATTGACTATTTCACCAAGTGGGTTGAAGCAGCGTCGTACGCTAATGTAACCCGACAGGTAGTAGTCCGCTTTATCAAAAAAAATATCATTTGCCGTTATGGTGTTCTGAGCCAGATCATTAATGACAATGGATCGAACTTAAATAATAAGATGATGAAATAGTTGTGCGCAGAGTTCAAGATCGAACAGCATAACTCCTCTCCCTACCGACCTAAGATGAACGGAGCGGTAGAAGTGGGTAACAAGAACATTAAGAAAATCGTTCAAAAGATGGTTGTAACCTACAATGACTGGAACGAAATGCTCCCCTTTGCTCTTCACGGTTATCGCACATCTGCCCGCACTTCAACAGGGACAAACCCTTTCTCTCTAGTATATGGCATGAAGGTTGTTCTCCCCATAGAAGTATAGATCTCATCAATTCGGGTATTGATGGAAGCTAAGCTAACAGAAGCTGAGTGGTGCCAAAGTCAGCACGACGAACTGAACCTGATCGAAGAAAAACAAATAACGGCTCTATGCCACGGTCAGCTGTATCAACAGAGAATGAAAAAGGCATTTGACAAAAAGGTCCGACCCCGCGTCTTTAGAGAAGGAGACCTCATACTCAAAAAGATACAATTATTTCTCACTAATTATCGGGGAAAGCGGACTCCGAATTATGACGGCCTCTATGTTGTCAAGAAAGCTTTCTCAGGAGGTGCCTTGAGACTCGTAACCATGGACGGAGAGGAATTTTCCTACCCCCCCGAATGTTGATGTAGTTAAGAAATACTTCGCCTAAACTAAAAAATACGTCTCGGTGGATTGAAAACCCCAAAAGGGCGGTCCAGGCAAAAATTAGAGACATGAAACGAAATCATCCCGGTGAATTGGAAATCTCAAAGTACAATTCAGGCAAAAATTAGGGATTCATGGCAAGTAACTACATCCAACACGGGTAAATTCCCCAGCGGTATTACTTTCCATCAAAAAATATTTTTGTCAGGGTCATCTTCGATAGAAGCCCAGAATGTCCCAAATTCAAAGTTGGTAGAAGGATAACGGTCGTTATGTTTTAATGTAGCCCTTTTCCTGTAAATTACCATTTTCAAAATTTGTAAATACTCTATGGTATCATGTGTTTGGCTGATTACCATCCTATCAATAAAATTTGAGCCCATATGCTTTTATTTGCAACTGTTATTTGTTTTTGCTTTATAGAATGACATTTCACATGCTCAGCGATTCTTAAAATGAAACAAAAATGAATTTACTTGCAAAATTTTTCTGCTTTTAAAATAAGGATGGCATTTCCTTTTGACTTTAAACATCTGAAAGCACATCAACAACTTCTCAGGAAGTGATTTAACTTCGAAGTGAAGAATTAAAGTTCTCCTTCTCAACCAGTTCACCTGACTGAAGGATCAACTTTTCAGATGCAGTGTCTCATCTGACCTCCTCGGCCAAGTTCTTACCTCCTAAGACCGATCAATAATCTCTTTTTCCCCCGTAGAATATACTTCTCCTAAGCAAGGCAGTATTGCTATCTTGAACCATTGGTTCCTTTCATTCCCCGTAGCGGTTGAATATCTAATCCAGTTCACTCACTAGTCTATATGCCGCGTCTGTTTTGTCAGCATAAACATACATACATCATGCATTATTAATTCATATTCATATTCATATTGCATCACTATCACTCCAGTCAGTTTCACTCCCAAGTGATAAAGTCCTCTCGTCGGTTGAGTTGTCAGTACTTTCCTCGTCAGGAAACGTTTTGTCTGAACGATCTCTCTCCGGATTATTTCTACTGGAAACCGTCCTCGACCACTTTGATAACTTGAACCTCTAAAGGATAAGAAAACGTCTAACAGACATCCTTTGGAACATCACTCTTCATCATTGAAGATGATACCTTTGCTTTCCCGGATTAAAGAAAATCCCCAGAGAAAGTCTCTCGACCAACGACTCTCGACAATACACCAATCTTTCTCCAAAGAAAACTCGATGTTAATGAATCCATCAGCACCTCAAAATTAGATCGGGTCACATGGAATTTCATTGTGAAAATTCCAAAGAAAAGTGTGATATCCCCAAACAGAAAGTCGTCTTCTAGCATACTCGTTTTCCCCAGTAGAGTCAACATGCAGGCTTGTTGTAATAGTTTGTATTTTCTCAAATGTGCAAATAATTCGTATTTTCTCACATGTGCAAATAATTTCCCCAAGTGGGTGATGTGTTATTCTTTGGTATGGGATTCGGAAATCTTGTTGTCCATAGAGACCTCTATCTCTTTATGCATCATGTCATGAAAAAGTGTCACAATGGCCCTTTGACAGGTTGTCCCAGCGTTCTTCTTTGAACAATCTCCCTCATCCACCATAACAGCATGTGTGATCTCTAAAGCCTGGAAAGAAGTTTCCAAAGCTTCCTCGCCTACCTCGATATACCAAAAGGGTGATGGATGACTTATCGCCATATCTTCTTCACCAAATATGGTCACTAATTTTTTCATTGATAAAAAGCTTCAACTTCTGGTGCAAGATGGATGTTACAATGCGTGCTACGTGAATCCACAGTCTTCTCAATAAATTGTTGTACATTGGGTTTGTGTCCATGGGAAATCATGACAGGAGCAGAGTATTAGAGGGAAAATATGCTCGTACTGAAGAAAATCCATTTGAATTCGTGGATAAGATCAAAGAGGCACTAAAAGACAAAAATTAGTACAATTGTACAACCACTACTCTGCGCAATGTGGCATAAAGGACATTGCTGCTTGCACCCTGTTGTGGCAGTCTACACCAAGACGTTTTGTCTCCAAAAAATGTTCCCTTATACCTGATTCCTTGGAGGTTAAGCCGAAAGAATATTGAGGACATCGCTGATTTGATTATTGGGCTTGATGTGATATCCATAATATTGGCACATAACCCAAGTTTCCTCAAGAAACCCTAGATGAAGGTTATAAATAGGCCCTACTTAATATTCTTAAGAGAGTTCACCATTCCAAGAATACTAGGCAGAGCATAATAGTGTGAGTCATACCCTAAATTTTGACCACTAAGATTTCACATCATTGTGAGAATCATCATCATAATGTGGATGTACCATCATTGCCTCATCAATCTCCTCAGGAATTTTTGAGCATTCACTATAATCAAATATTAGGGTTTCAACCCTTCTCAAAGCTTTTAGACAAGGGATCAATCAAGAAAGGACTTGATTTTCAACTTGTCTAACCCCTCAAAACATCCATGAAGGATCAAGGGATCTCCCATATCAAAAATTATGCATAGTCATGCAACATTCCAAGAGGATCAGCCCCAGGATCACCAGTGTCACCAAATTAGGGTTTTGGTCGACTAGAGCCTCCAGATGAAAATTTTCATCTGGAAATGAGCCCATACCTCCACATATGGTCCAATAAGCTCAAAATAATCTCAAGAGTCCGTCCACAATGGCAAAGCCACCTTGAGAGACCATCTATCAAAAAGTCAAGAATTAGGGTTTTGACCTAATTCAACCCTTGATCAAATTTGTGAAGCAAGACATGACTTGAAGCTTCAAGATGAACTTCCAAGACCTCAATTACATCACATTGACATGTCTACAAGGTTTTATTAACTCAAAGATCTTAATTCATAAGCCATAAGAGCTCAGAACCATATGATCATAAATTAGGGTTTCTTAATGAAAAGTTCAACCCTATCATTGACTGTTGACTTATCCTTGTTCTTAAACCTTGGGGGAGGGTCAAAGACATCTCAAAATACCCTTAGAGGCCATCCATGAAGTTTAATTAGGCCCAAGGATTGATTTCACAAAAGAATCACAAAGTCAAAGTTTCATCTGCTGAAAAAGTCAACTGTACAAAAACCTAAGTTTGACTTTTTGAAATTTTGGTCAACCAAGGTTCCCCTAACCCTAAAATCATGTTAATGTGTGATTTGAATCATCATTCATCAAGAAAAATCAAAGAAAGTGAGCTAACTTGTAAAAGGGGTAACCATAAAAAACTTAGAAATTTTCTAAGTTATGGAACAAAGTGGCTAGGGTACTGTAATACCCCAAAATTTGCTCTCTCTTTTGTCATCATAGCATAGCATTATCATATATCATATCATATCCATCTCATTAGCATTGCATTGCATCTTTAACATAGAAAAATGAAGCATAGCATCCCTCTTACCATCAAGGCATGTGATCAGGGGAAAGATGGACAATCAAGGAATCATTCAAGGCACAAAGGGTCAAACAAGTTGCCTTAAGGCAAGCCAAGAGGTCTTTCATGTCTCATACTATTTTAATTGATCATCCAAAACCTCAAGAAGGTGAGATTCAATAGGAGATTGAAGCATTACATCCTTCCCTATGCAAGAGGTCCAAAAAACTGAAGGAAAACCCTCAAAAGAGATAGTTCATTGGTTCAAAATCACCCTCAAGTGGCATATCTCATCATCCTTTAAGAGGATACACAACATACTCAGAGGAATTTGAATTTGGAAGATGTGCAATTTCCTCCTAACCAGAAGGGGCCAAAATTAGAGTTTCCAATTAAATCAGGGTATCTCTGATTTTTTGGACAAAACTTGATGGCATGGTATTCTACATGTCCTTGAGTGTATGTGTGTGGAAAATTGCCTCTCAATTGGTTTTAGAAGTGGTTCAATTGGAAGAAAGATAAAAAATCAGGAAAATTGGGGCTAAGTCAAATAATCAGAGGAAAAAGTCAACTCTTGACTTTTTGAGGCCAAATTCATGAAATTCATGTTATATGTGACCAATGTACAAAATTTGATCAAGAAACTCCAAAAGGATCATGAAAAATCAAGATTTGAAAAGTTGCCACTTTTGGAAGAAGTAGGGTTTCTAAATAAGGAAAGTTTTGGCCATTTTTGCACCAAACTTTGAACCAAGGCCATTCAAAACTGAGACATCAAATGAAAATTCCACTCGGCCACAACAAAAGATCTTGTTTTAAGCTTCACATCCATGTGTAGAACATCTCCATTGGATCAAAATTGAGAGAATTATGGATGATCAAAGTTGAGGAAAACTTGGGCAAAATGCAAGTCAGCTTGGGCAAATCTTAGGTCACGCGCCATCATTTCTACAAACATATGGTGGACCAAATGTTTTGATCAATTACTCATGGTTAGAAGCCTCAAATGAAAAATCTTTCAACATGAAAGTTGTTCCTCTATGTGAGATCTTCAAAATTGGTGTTCATGATTTGTTCATTTGATCAAGTTATAAGGGAGAAATCTTGGTCTCAAGATAGGGTGATTATGCTGAAAATCCATGCGCATTGTTGCCTTGCCATGACATGACATTCCTCACCCATGACCAGTTCCAAACCCTTGTGTTCTAATCCATTTTCCAACCTCTTCTAAGCATCATTTCAACTCAATTCTCATACCAAACATGTTCTCCCATATTCCCTCTTTCCAATGACTCCAAAGACTTGTCAAACCATCCCTTGATTAGAGAGAAAATCATCACCAAACCACCATGTTTGCATTGGTTCCAAACTGTCATAAAAACCAGAAAAAACAAATGTTGTTGATGTTGTTATTACAAAGCCTGCACGTGCATTGCTCATACCATCCATCCATTGCCCTTTTAGACCAAGCACCTTTCATGTACACCATAGCACGTGCTTCATTATACATAGAAGTGGAAAGAATGAAAACTTGTAGAACAAGTTTGCTTGCTGCAGCATACACTAGCTAGCTTCATTCTATGAACCTCCACTATAGCTCACCATGAATCACTGTCACCATAACACAGCCATTGCTAACTCGTCCCCTAACTAACTTGACTCAGTTAGTTAGGATGGACTCACCTAAACCATCTCAACTCAATTAACCAACTCATGTTAACCGTGGTTAAGCTCCCTATAAATAGCAAGCTTCACTAACATTTCCACTTCTAACTTCATTTTTCTCATTTTCACTCCAAGTTCTCTCACTTTCTCTCTCTGATTTCACACAATTTCCACCATCTTCTATCACATTTCATCTCCATCATCATCATTGTATCATTTGGGATCAAGAACAAGAACCTACAGATCCAAATAATCAAGTTCAGATTGAAGACATTGGAATTTTCAGTGTGATTCTCTGCGCGAATTCAAGCTATAAAGCCTTTATTTGGCCAAGTGAAGCTCAAGGAAGAAGCATATTCCTCTGGTGTTCTTGTATACTCAAAGTCTCATCAGTTTCAGGTTTGATCTCTTAAACTTTGGTTGCACGTTTTCTTTTCATCATCACTTGTTTCTTGTTGATTTTAGCTTGCTAGAAGCTCTTTTATCTCCGGCTAGTTGATAGGCCTCTTAGAGGCGTAGATTCAAAAGTTAGGGCATATCTTTATCTCTTCGTTTCTCCATGTATGTGTTTGTTCTCTGAAAAATAGTTGTGTATTCGTGATCTCCATTATCTCAGCTTCATTTTGGTATGTGCATTGTGTATTTTGGTGAACATGTGAGATTTGCAGGTGGTGGTTCTCGCCGGAGAAGGAGACTGGAGGTCCCTCTCCGGCCGGTGGTTTTAGGTGTTAGGGTTTATGCCAGTTTGAATTACAGTCGTTTGATCTTTTAATCCTACGCTCCAAAATGTGACAGCACATTAAAATACACATGCATCTCACGTATTCCATTTTTTATTTCATTTCAACAATATGTGGTGAAGTGCATCGTAGTGAGTGTGTTCCTTCACGCGTGTGCATTGGATTTGTTTACTTTGACTGTCGTGTTGACTGGACTTGATCCAATGGTGCTCATTGTTTGACTTTATTTTGACTGAGAGTGCACAATTGGTGGTGTGGACTGCGCGCACATGGACCTTGGGTCATTGCTATTTACACCATGCGTTTTAAAGCCCAAGCAATTTTGAACTATTGGTTTACTATGCATGCACCCCCTACTTGTTTCAATTTCTTTTTATTTTCTTCATTTTATACACGTTTCATTTCTAATTTTTAAAATTACTAAACAACATTAGAAAATTCTGGAAAAATTCATGAGTATTATCAAGACATTAAGGAAATTTTTTTAATTTTTATTTCATGGTTTTATTACATTTTTGACTCTGTTTCATAATTTTCTTTGAATTTCCATTTGTATACATTCCAAATATGATACATGAATTTTTAGAATTTTGTTCTTGCTCATTACAAATTGTTTTGACCTGATTCTTTTTGCATTGATTCACTAATACATTGAAACATGTTAGATGATTTTTTTTTTGATTTTTTAGGTCATTTTATGACATGTTTTGATGCTTGTCTTTGCACCACTTTGCATGATGTTTCAACTTGACCTAATTGCATTGTTTGAAGTCATTTTGTTTTGAATTTTGACATGATATCTTGATGTATGATTTCCTTCTGACTTAGGCATTCAAATACCATGCTTGCATAATTTTCATGAGTCCATTTGATTTTTGTTTGATGCATTATATTTGAAACCTAATTCATGTCATATCATTCTAACTTTAGTGCATGTTTGCATGAATTCTTTTGTGCATATTTGTATGAGCATTTGCATATTTTATGAGTCATTCATGTGATATTATAGGTCCTTGGTACACATTATAGGTCATCCTTATATGTTCATTTCAACTTGAACTTTGTGCATCCTTAACATGTATTGTTTGCACTTTCCTTTTGAACTTTCACTTCACTTCTTCTTCTATTACTTCTTGAATGTCTTGATTGTTGATTCATGAATACTTTGAGATGTTTTATAAACCATTTTTCATTTAGTTTCAATTCTGATTCTTGCGTTTACTTGTTCCATTTATGCATGTTCCTTTCCTTTCTGTTCATCTTTCATCTATCCTTTCTCATGATAACATGTTTAAATGCTATAGATGATGATTGTTGCTTATGCATTTGAATTTGTGTGATGATGTTCACTTGTTGTCAATATGATTCACATTCTGGTTGTGATATTAAGATTTGATTCTTCATCTTATTCTTTTGAATTTTAATGTGTATTAAGTGCTTTTTACTTCTTATACATGTTTCCATGTTTACTAACCATGTAGGGGCTTTGGTAAGTTGAAATTGAGTGTGGATAAGGAATCCACATTCAAACTTCGCTCCTTTCAATCTTTTACAATTCAATCTTGTGTTTTGTTAAGTACTTATGTGCTTTCTTTGATTAACTCATTACTTTCCCTTTTGAGTTACAATTCATCTTCTACTTTAGAAGTGAATTATTTAACTCATTCCTTCTTTAGACTTTAGGTTTTGCAACCTCACAAACCATTAGGATCACTCCCCTAACTAATCAATTAGGATTGAGTCTTAGTCCACATAGATTTTACCTTTTTTGCTTCCCTTGAGTCTTTGATCTTCTCATCTCAAAGAAAATTCAAAATATCTAATAAAGGTAGGCATTTATTGCATTTTAGCCTTTCATATAAAGAAAAGATTATAAAGGGGTCTTCTCTTGTAATCTTAGAATGTGTAGCATATAGCCCATCTTGGGTCAATGTGTTAAACATTTGATCTTGTATGAGGGACTTAAATGCAATACTTGTCGAAGATACAAATAATAAAAAACACTTCTTTATTTCATAATCAACAAAAACACTTAATAAACACAAGTATGCTAGTGTGTTTGAACCTTAATAATTGGAACTAAATGTGGGGGTCTTCTTCACACTTAGGGTACTTTATTAACCATTCCATCTTGGAATGTGAGAAGGTATACACTCCAGTGACCAAGATTTAGATACACTATCATATGCAAACAAATGCAAAAAAAAACATTTAAAAGACAAGAACAAACAATAACGTCTTTCCTTCGGGAATTCTTTTCTCACCTCATTCATTCTCAACGTATGAACGCGCTTCTTCTCGTTCTCCTGCAAGATGGTAACGCACTCGGACCAGCGAGCCTGCAACACCTGAGCTAGAACGTTAGCCGTTCCTTAAAAAACACAAACAATCCATCCCTAGTGAGGGGAACTACGTCGCTCTGATTCTCATGTTCCCGATGAGATACGTAGGCAGTGGGGTAGGGCCCATTCGAGCACTTCTTTTATTTTCCCTACATTTGTTTCTCTTTCTCTCTCCCTTCCATTTCCAGTTCTTTTTCCAACATCTTTCCTTACACCCTTTGATTGAAGCAGCAAGCGTGGATCCCATCGGGTACGATGGATGCGTGGGGGTACTAATACCTTCCTCATGCGCAACCGACTCCCGAACCCAGTTCTCTTGGTCACAAGACCATGCTCTATCCTTCCTATCAGGTTTATGCAGTGTTTCCTTTCCCTCTCTTGGGATAAATACACATTGCTGGCAACTCTGTTTCGGTGCCACTTTCGCGTTTGTACTAGGATGAAAATCCCGGGAGCAACAGCTGGCGACTTTGCTGGGGATGATGTTGACCTATTGCTGGTCCATCCTAAGCGAGTCAATCCTAGCGCTTGTTTTTTTTTCTTTCATTGGGTGTTTACTGTTATCTGGTATTTGCTGTTTACTGTATTTTATTACTTGTACCATATTTACAGCATGTTAGCATTTACATTTTATATATTATACTGTGTTGCACCGTTCTGTCTATTTGGCGGGATGGGATTTCTGATAGATGAGCCCATTACCAAGGCTTGAGTGCACACTTAGATTTAGAGTGGAGAGTAGTGGGACCTACTTGCCATCTGTGTACGTTGGGTAATCACGAAATTCACAGCTAGACGAGGCTATCTTGGGACCCATCATGGCGTACGCATCTTGCGTATTCCAGGATGTCGATCTAGAGAGCTGTCGACTCTAGTGACCGATCATGAGGACCTTAGTGGAGACATCTCTCTTTAGTGGTGACAGTGGCAGACCACATTCTGTGGCAAACCCACTCGCACCCGAGGGCCCACTTTGGAACTTGCATAGGATGACCTTTATTTTCTAAGGTGAGTCAGTGGACGACCTCTTTGATTGGCATAGCATTGTATCCTACAGGCTGAATGTGTTATCGCTTCTCAAACCTCCGAAGCTGACAAGACTTGTTTTCTAGGAACCACACGTGAGTATGGGTGGGATGTTTACAGGTTTGCAGGTAACCTAGCCTCCTACATACCTTACTTTTGATTCTATGTTTGTTACAGACAGTGTATCCCATGACAGTGGTTTGAGTATTCGTCTCAGATATATTGCCAGATTCAGTACAGAGACACAGTGCACACAGTTCAACACAGACACAGACTCTTGGATACCTGATCACATGCCTTTTGCATTTGCATACTCACATCATAACAGGTTATGTTTGTCATTTTCAGGTACCTACCATATTGTCTGATTCCAATCATGAGTTCCCAAGAAGTTGAGGTTAAAAGGAAGAATAATGTGTCATATAAATTCCCTGATCCTAAGTTGGATTCATTGAACAAGATGATAGGCATGGCTGGTTCTGGTGTTCTCAGCACTTTTCAGAAGGAATATGGAGAGCTGATTAAAATGGTATGTGCATTCACAAAGTATGAGAAGGATGGGTTGCACACTTTCTTACAGTTCTATGAACCATCAATGAGATGTTTCCTGTTCCCTGACTACATTTTGATGCCCACTTTGGAGGAATTCTCATTTATTTTGGGAATTCCAGTCACATCTTCTATACCGTATTTTTCTGAAGATGCTCTTACCCCCAAAGTAATTGCTGCGATTCTACATCTGGACCTGTCTGTTGTGAAGAGTGGCCTGAGTAAACTTAAAGAAGACGAAGGATTTCATTTGGAGTTTCTTTTCCAACAAGCTCAGGAAGCTGCAAAGGCTAAAAACTAGACTACTTACAATGTTGTGTTAGCTCTTTGTATCTATGGTTTGGTGCTTTTCCCCGGTCAACCTGACTTTGTTGATATGCAGGCGATGAAAGTGTTCGTTTCGAAGAATCCGATTCCTACCCTACTAGGGGATTTTTATTACTCAGTACCCTACAAAAATGAGAAGGGAAGAGGAAGTCTGGTTAGTTGTTGTACCCAATTGTTATGTCATTGGCTCTTCAAACATTTACCTCGAACTGGTGCTTTCGTAGAAACTACTGAGACAATGAAATGGTCCAAGAGATTGATAGGTTTAACTGCCAATAACATCATTTGGTTTGATCCCAAATTACTGACAATAGAGCTTACTGTTAAATGTGGAAGTTTTCCGAATGTGCCTCTACTTGGAAGAAGAGGTGGGATTAATTACAACCCGGTGTTGGCTGTTAGACAATTTGGTTATGCTTCGAGAAATCCTCCTGCTGATGAAGAGATTAGTGCTTCTTTGTTTTTCGTGGGAACCAAGAATGAAAGAGTACCAGAAGTAATAAATGCCTGGAAATTTAGACAAAGAGAGGGAAAGTTAATTTTTGGCAAAGGAGACTGTAGATCATACCCTGACTATGATGCTTGGATTGAGATGAAGGTCAAAGAGTTGTTGCTACTCTTTTCCAGAGAGATTCCCTTATGTCCAAATCAACACTCCATGGTACCGGCTGAAGATTGCGAGAAATGGAAGAAAATGGTTAGAGAGTTGCAGATAGAGAACTCTGGAATGAGCAGATGTCTTCAGAAAGCTTTGGCTGACAACAAAGATTCGGAGAAGAGAGCATTGAAAGCGGAGAAAATCTAGGTAGACAAAGAAGAAGATTTGATGATAGAGCTCGGTACTTCCGGAAACTTACTTTGGGAGCAGATGATACTAGTCAGGCTCACAAGACTACAAAGCAGGCGTTAGCCCGAAGCAGGGATTCATTAGCTAAACTTCGTCAAGCATGGGATGAGGTCAGAATTGAAAAATCTGAATTGTTGACCCAATTAAAAGATAAAGATGAAGAGCTGAAGAAAGCACATGTAGAAAGAAGAAGGTACCGAGAGGATCTTGGCAAAAGTCAAGAACAGGTAAGGAATGCTGAAGACAAGCTGAAAATTGCCAACAAAGAGCTTGAAGATGTCACGGCAGAGCTGAAGCTGGTTAAAATTCAAACTGGAATTAAGAGGCGCAAAGGAGCCGGTGAAGATGAAGCCTTGCTGATGCACATGGGCTCATTATCTGATGCATTGGAAAAAAGGGACGTCGTAATCAAAGAGTTGATTGAGAAGCCACATCATCAGCGTACCCGTATCCTGTTCGAAGAGATTAAGTATTCCAGCCAGAAGCTGAAGGACGTAGAGCTATCAGATTAATGATTTTTGTCATTTCTTTGTAATTTGCAATGGTTACCATCAGAATTGTTGATGGATCCATTTGACTGCTTGTTTCTTATTCTGTCGCTGAAACTATGACAAATGTGCTTGAAAACTTTTGGGAATTTGTATGTGATGAGCCATTTCTGTTCACAATTTCTGGTCTTCAGATATATGTGATGTAATAAGATATCTGCACACTGGCACACTACAAAATCACTATTTCTGGTCATCAGATATTTGTGATTGGCGTATATGAATATCTCTTCAAGGCAAAACTCAATAATCATGATTTTTGGTCGTCAGGAATTCGTGGTTACGATTGGAATCAGGATATGAAAAGTATCTTGAAATGACAAACATAACTGTGCATTTGCATTTGCATAGCATATCATTTTTGCATTACAGGTTTTCTTTTTGCAGGCGCCTGCTAACCTTTATTTGGTTTTCAGGCACGATAGCTGATACCCCAGTTCACCGATATTCTACCCGACGCAATCAAGCCAGAGTTATGGAACAAGTTCAGACTGAATTAGCTGATTTGAGGGGGAGAATGGAACAGTTCATGAATCTTATGCAGGGGATTGCTCAAGGTCAGCAGGAGCTGAGGGCCGGTCAGGAAACCATGAGGGTTGGTCAAGATGCCATGAGAGCCACTATTCAGAGCCTGGAGACTGAAATCCCAAATCACAATGTGCACACTCCCCCTGTTGGCAACATCCCCACTGGTGGGGTACATCTGGGATTTGATAATAATGGTTTAGAGGATGGTCAGGATGACCAGTTTACCGCATTCAACAACGACATGGGTTTCTACAATGAAGATTAGAAGTACGAAGGGTTAGATGAAAGACTCAAGGCTATTGAGAGCCAAAATCCTCTGGGGATTGACGTAGAGGACATGGGTCTGGTGCAAGGTGTAAGAATCCCTCCCAAGTTCAAGCTCCCTACATTGGATAAGTACAATGGTAGTACCTGTCCAAAAACACATTTGCAAGCTTACAATCGCAAGATTGTAAGCTTATACTGAAGACCAAAAGCTCTGGATGTATTTTTTCCAGGAAATCCTGTCAGGCGCCTCCCTGGAATGGTACATTAAGCTGGACAGGGTTCATATAAAGAGCTGGAAAGATTTGTGCGCTGCGTTCCTGAAGCAGTATCAATATAATTCGGACATGGCACCCAATCATACTCAGCTGCAGAGTATGACTCAGGATCACCAGGAGGGCTTTAAGCAGTACGCACAGAGATGGAGAGAATTGGCTTCTCGAGTTCAACCACCTTTGGCTGATCGTGAGATGGCTGATATGTTCATGAGCACACTCCAAGGGCCGTATTTGGATAGATTGGTTGCGTGTCCTTCAACAAGGTTTGCCGACATTGTTATTGCTGGGGAACGAATAGAGAGTCTGCTGAAGTTGGGTAAGATTCAACACGTCAGTGGGACTGATGCTTCGAGTTCGAGGAAACCCTTTGCTAACGGATCAAGGAAAAGAGAAGGGGAGTCCAGTGTCGTACATAGAGGAACGGGCAGAGGCAGGACTCAGTCCTGTCATCAGGTGGATGCTATAACCATTTCGGTTCCAGCAGGACAACAAGCTCCAGATCAACAAGCTAGACCCCGATTCTAGACTAATAGACAAAGGGACTGTAAGTTTGATCCTTTGCCTATGTCATATGCTGCTTTGTTACCACAATTGCTCAAAGAGAAGTTGGTTGAACTTCAGACTATGAGGCCGGCAGATACTGGAAAATTGCCTCAAAATTATGATGCTAATGTTCGATGTGAATTTCATTCTGGTGCGCCAGGTCACTCGATAGATAAGTGTTGGGCTTTTCAACATAAGGTTCAGGATTTGATTGATGCAAAAGCTATTAATTTCTCTAAGCCGCCGAATGTTCGTGATAATCCAATGCCCCATCATGGAGGTGCAGGCATGAATGTTATTTCTGATGGCGAGAAATTGAATCTGATTATCGATGTTAATTTGGTAAAAACTCCGCTGTTGATTATAAAAGAGCGTTTGTTAAAAGGAAAGGTATTTCCTGGATGTGGCTCTGATTGTGAGGATTGTTCAAGACAGATTAATGGTTGCAGTAAGTTAAAAGTTGGACTGCAGGATCTTATGGATGAAGGAAGCCTTCAGTTTGATAAGGTAGAGAAGGAAAAAGATGTTTCAGCCGTTACCATTTATTATAATCCAGTTGAAATATAGGTGCCCGTTGAAGATCCTGTTGCTATCATCGTGCCCGAGAGGCCGAGACCAGTTACGATTATAGTTCCTGAGTCTGCTTCTTATGTGTCTAATAGGGCAGTTCCATGGCAATATGGAACTAATACTCATCGAGGAGGAAGTCAACTGAAAGCAGAGGCTGCTGTTGGTACCAGTGTTGAGAATGTCAGTGGACCAAGTGGTTTCACCAGGAGTGGTCGACTGTTTGCTCCCCAGACTCTAAGGAGTGATAAAGAAGCTGAAGCCGCTACAAGAACAAAAGGAAAATAGGTTGTTGAAGACAAGGTACCTGTTCAGGAAGAGGACCCTAAAGTCAATTTTGATAATGATGTTGAGGAATTTATGAGGATTATCAAAAAGAGCGATTATAAGATCATTGATCAGCTCAATCAGACACCCTCTAAAATCTCAATATTATCCCTGTTAATGAGTTCAGATGCACACCGGGCTGCTTTGTTGAAGGTTTTGAATATGGCATATGTTCCCCAAGAGATTACCGTGAATCAGTTGGAGGGAGTAATTTCTAATGTCAATGTGAGCCACGGGTTGGGGGTTACGAATAAGGATTTGACTCCAGATGGATGTAATCACAACAAAGCGTTGCACATCACACTTGAATGCAAAGGAGCTGTTTTGTCGCACGTGCTGGTCGACACAGGTTCTTCCTTGAATGTGTTACCCAAAAAGGCCCTGATGAAAATTGAGGTAGATGGATTAATTATTAGACCCAGTGATCTGATTGTGAGACCTTTCGATGGATCCCAAAGATCAGTGTTTGGAGAGGTAGAATTACCAATACAGGTTGGTCCACAGATATTCAAGACAATCTTTCACGTTATGGACATTCAGCCTGCTTACAGCTATTTGTTAGGCCGACCGTGGATTCACGCAGCAGGCGCAGTTACCTCCACACTACATCAGAAGCTCAAATATGTGTTCGAGGGTCAAGTGGTTACCGTTTGCAGTGAGGAAGATATATTTGTGAGTCATCTATCCACTTTCAAATATGTGGAAATGGATGGAGAGATTCATGAAACCCTGTGCCAGTCTTTTGAAGCCCAGCATATCAACAAATTACCAGAACCTACTTCAACATCAGTGGTGTCAAATGTGCCAGTTGGGCCGAGTGCATCAATTACGTCCTACAAGCAGGCCAGAGAAGTGCTTGAAAGTGGAAATGCCCAAGGTTGGGGTAAGGCTATCGACGTGTTTGTGAAAGAAGATAAGTTCGGCATTGGATACCAACCGGGTCAGACGCCAGTTCCCCGATTCCGTGGGACGATCAATTTCAACAGTGGAGGAATTATCAACCCTAATCAGTCCTGCTCAGCAATAGAAGATGGCGCTGAAAGCTCAGATTATCTGGACAGATGGGTGTATTCACTGGCTCCGGGTGAGGCATTGCAAAACTGGTCTAGTGAAGAAATCATTCTTGTTGTACACCATTCAGAGTAATAATTCTAGTCTTTCATAATGCATGAAATCCCACACTCTTCCCAAGGTGTGAGGATCCATTTGTAGGGCCACCATATTTTCTCATATAATGTTCAAATATCAATAAAAAGGACGTTTTTGTTTACAAATTTGTGTTCCTTTATTCTTTCTTTATTTTTTATTTTTGCACAAAGAAAATTAAAAATGATAATGCACTTTCTTTTCTTTTGTTTTCAAGCAAAAATAATCTGAAATAAAGCATCAATCCAATCATGCAGACTTGATTTTGTGAATTCCTCTGAAAATGATTCTGTTATGCCCACGTATGATTTCGACAATCTGATCTATCAAGCTGAGGAGGAAAGTGATGAAGACTATGAACTCCCGGAAGAGTTGGCTAGATTGTTGAAACAGGAAGAAAAGACCATTCAGCCTCATCAGGAAGCTCTTGAGGTTATCAATATTGGTTCAGAAGAAAGCAAGAAAGAGCTCAAGATCGGTGCAAGTCTGCGGGCTGAGGTAAAGCAAGAGCTGATAGTCATGCTACGTGAATATGTTGACATCTTTGCTTGGTCATATCAAGATATGTCGGGTTTAGATACATACATAGTTGTGCATAGAATACCATTGAAAGAGGACTGTCCACCGGTCAAGCAAAAGTTGCGCAGAACAAAACCAGAAATGGCTTTGAAGATTAAGGAAGAAGTACAGAAACAGTTGGATGCAGGTTTTCTGGCAGTAACCAACTATCCTCCCTGGGTGGCCAATATAGTACTGGTGCTGAAGAAAGATGGAAAAGTCAGAATGTGCGTGGATTACAGAGATCTCAACAGGGTGAGCCCTAAAGATGACTTTCCACTCCCTCATATTGATGTGTTGGTTGACAATACTGCTCAGTTTTCAGTGTTCTCATTTATGGATGGATTCTCCGGGTATAATCGGATAAAGATGGTGCCTGAAGACATGGAGAAGACGACATTCATTACCCCGTGGGGTACCTTCTGTTACAAAGTAATGCCTTTTGGGTTGAAGAACGCATGGGCAACTTATCAAAGAGAAATGGTGACGTTATTCCACGATCTAATTCATAAAGAGATCGAGTGCTATGTGGATGACATGATTCCTAAATCAAAGAAAGAAGAGGAACATCTGATTAACTTGAAGAAGCTGTTTGAGAGGTTGAGGAAATTCAGGTTGAGACTGAATCCTAACAAGTGTACTTTCGGCGTGCGGTCCAGAAAATTGCTGGGTTTCATTGTCAGTGAAAAAGGAATAGAGGTTGATCCTGCTAAAGTGAAAGCTATACAAGATATGCCTGTACCGAGAACTGAGAAAGAAGTTCGCGACTTTCTAGAGAGATTGAACTACATTTCAAGGTTCATATCTCACCTAACTGCCACCTGCGAACCGATATTCAAAATGCTAAGAAAATATCAAACGGTCAGGTGGAATGATGATTGTCAAAATGCATTCGATAAAATAAAAAGATATTTGCAGGAACCTCTGATTCTGATACCTCCAGTTCAAGGGAGACCACTGATTATGTACTTGACAGTGCTCGAAGGATCCATGGGTTGTGTTCTCGGTCAACACGACGAGACAGGTAGGAAAGAACATGCTATCTACTACCTGAGCAAGAAGTTTACAGGTTGTGAATTGCGTTATTCAATGCTTGAGAAGACATGTTGCGCACTCGCATGGGCCGCAAAGCGATTGAGACAATATATGCTCACACTTACAACCCTATTGATCTCAAAAATGGATCCGTTCAAGTATATTTTTGAGAAACCATCACTTACAGGCAGAGTTGCAAGGTGGCAGATGGTACTGACAGAGTACGATATTCAATATACTTCACAAAAAGCAATCAACGGAAGTATACTATCAGATTATCTTGCACAACAACCTCTTGATGATTACCAGCCCATGAAGTTTGATTTCCCTGATGAGGACATCATGTTTCTCAAAGCGAAAGACTGCGAGGAACGACTTCTGGAGGAGGGGCCTGACCTTGAATCCAAATGGAGTTTGATGTTTGACGGGGTAGTTAATATGAATGGGTGCGGAGTTGGTGCAGTTCTCATTACGCCAAAAGGCGTTCACATGCCCTTCACTGCCCGAGTAACTTTCGGGTGTACCAACAATGAAGCAGAATACGAAGCTTGCATACTAGGGATTGAGGAGGCTATTGATTTACGAATTAAGACCCTCGATATCTTTGGTGATTCAGCACTGGTAATCAATCAAGTAAAGGGAACGTGGCACACACATCAGCAAAATTTGATTCTGCATAGAGATTATACGAGGAGATTACTGACATTCTTTACAACTGTCAAGTTGTACCATGTTCCCAGAGATGAAAATAAGTTTGCAGACGCCTTGGCCACTATATCTTCAATGATCAAAGTGCATGGTTGGAACATTGTACCCAGGATTGATGTATCTCGCCTTGATAGACCTACTTTTGTGTTTGATGTTGATGTAGTGTCTGACGACAAACCTTGGTACCATGACATTAAATGCTTCTTGGAAAATCAAGAATACCCGCCTGGGGCATCTTCCAAAGACAAGAAGACATTAAGAAGGCTTGCCGGTAGTTTCTTCTTGAACAAAGATGGCCTGCTGTATAAAAGAATTTTTGACACGGTTCTACTCATATGCGTGGATAGACACGAAGCAGACCTGTTGATTATTGAAGTGCACAAAGGCTCTTTCGGTACCCATGCCGGAGGACATGCGATGGCTAAGAAATTGTTGAGATTAGGGTATTATTGGTTGACAATGGAGTCGGATTGCTGCAAGTATGCTCGCAAGTGTCACAAATGCCTGATCTATGCAGACAAAGTACACATTCCTCCAAATCCGTTGAGTGTCATGTCCTCTCCGTGGCCCTTTGCAATGTGGGGCATTGATATGATCAGGAAAATTGAGCCTACTGCTTCAAACGGCCATCGTTTCATCTTGGTCTCCATTGATTACTTCACTAAATGGGTTGAAGCAGCGTCTTATGCCAATGTCACTGAGCAAGTGGTAGCTCGTTTCTTGAAACGAGATATCATTTGTCGCTATGGAGTTCCTGAAAGAATCATTACTGATAATGGTTCTAATTTGAATAATAAGATGATGGCTGAGCTATGCCGGGACTTCAAAATCGAACATCACAATTCTTCTCCATACTACCCAAAGATGAATGGTGCGGTCGAAGCGGCCAACAAAAATATCAAGAAGATTGTGCAGAAGATGGTTGTCACGTACAAAGATTGGCATGAGATGTTACCATTAGCTTTGCATGGGTATCGAACATCGGTCTGCACGTCCACTGGGGCAACACCGTACTCACTTGTATATGGTATGGAGGTAGTCTACCGGTCGAGGTCGAGATTCCCTCTCTCCGAGTATTGATGGACCTTAAGCTAGATGAAGCTGAATGGGTACGAGCCAGATTTGATCAGCTGAGCCTTATTGAGGAGAAGCGACTAGCAACAGTATGTCATGGCCAGCTATACCAGTGCAGAATGAAGAGGGCATTCGATCAAAAGGTTCGACCTCAAGTTTACAAGGTCGGAGATGTGGTAATCAAGAGAATACTTCCTCCGAGTACAGATCACAGGGGCAAATGGACTCCTAATTATGAAGGTTCATTCGTGGTTAAAAAGGTTTTCTTAGGTAGAGCCTTATTGCTGACAACCATGGATGGTGAAGACTTTTCATCCCCTGTTAATTCAGATGCAGTTAAAAAATACTTCGTTTAAATAGACCCGCTGGATAAAAAAAAAGAGAAAAAAAATCCAGGCAAAAAAGGGCATCCCGGCGAACCAAAACAGAATAAAGGTTCGGGCAAAAATTAGGGATATAAGCAAAAAAAATTGTACACCCGGTAAGTTAAAAACCCGAAAGGGCAACTTAGGCAAAAATGGGTATCCCGGTGGATTGAAAACCTGAAAAGGCGATCCACGCAAAAGAGGGATTTAAGCGAATAACTGCAATCTAAATTAATCTATACGTTCTCTACTCTTCAGCAAACTAGCAAAGTTTCCGAAGGAGGAATTGTCCCGATCGCGAGCTTCCGAAGGCGAAGATAATCAAGAGAGTTGGAATACATACTGGCTATAACAGAATCAGAAATCAGTTGGAATCCAATTTCTGCATTATCATTAGGATATATTTCTTTTCTCAATTTTATGGCAATAAACTCTTTCAGGGGTTTGCTTCCGATTGTAAATTCGCCGATTTTGGCATTTCATCAATAAAATTGAATATTCAGTCACAAGCTTTTATTTTCATTTTACTGTTTTGTTTGTAAAAGCGTCCGATTTTTTATAATAAAACATTGCTTTGAAAATATCATGGCCTTGCAAAAACATGCACAAAAAAGACAATTAAGATTACTTTGCTTGTTGGACAACCTTAGATGGTGGATTCGAAAAAGACCACGCAATATCCTGGGGCATGTGCATATTCTTTTTCTGTTGCAGGTAATGAGTACGATCGATCCAAGCAACACGAAAGTTATCTCTCAGCATAATCAACAGATATTTGCTATGACTTGATACTGTTGTATCTTATTAAGTCGATTCTTTCATTCAAGATTTCCCACCGGGTTTTGTGGCAACAACGATTGTCGAAGATTGAATTCTTCTGTGTTGATAACGGTTATTAATGCAGTGAGCATTCCATGTCAATAACGTTTGCAAATCCTCTGGTACCTCGCAGACGATGTGAAGGGTAGTGCAAGAGCGAATGTTCGGAAGTTGAAGACAGGGTGTTCGTCTAAGAGTTTGAAAACGCTTGGTTTTCTATAAAATCCTCTTAAAAAATGAAGCTTCTCGCAGTAACATCCCCTGTGGAGTTTATTCTCGGCAGGAGTTACCAGCAAGTGGTAGTGTCATATTTCCCGCAGGTTTAAACATGTGAAATTTGTCAAAGAATAATTCCCAGCTAAATTGTTTTCTCTCCCCACAGAGTTCAACATTTTGATAGTAATTTCCTCAACAAGGTCTAAATAGATCGAGGGAATCTCTTCTTCAGCAAAGTGTCAGCATATGATATTACCCAGCAGGTGGTGTAATTCTCAGCATTGCTCATTTACAACTCAAAGTCCAATTTATTTTTGGCATACAGACAGTTAATTCCAACAGGTGGGATAGTATTGCAGATGATTGTTCCAACAGGTGGAGTGATCATTATATACAGTTTGTTCATATTATTCCAGCAGGTGGGATAGTATTGCAGATGATTGTTCCAGCAGGTGGAGTGATCGTTATATACAGTTTGTTTATATTATTCCAACAGGTGGGATAGTATTGCAGATGATTATTCCAGCAGGTGGGATGGTCATACAGATAATCGTTCGTATTAGTCCAGCAGGTGGGATAGTATTACAGATGATTGTTCCAGCAGGTGGGATGGTCATGCAGATAATCGTTCATATTATTCCAGCAGGTGGGATAGTATTGCAGATGGTCATTCCAGCAGGTGGGGTGATCATACAGATAATTGTTCATATTATTCCAGTAGGTGGGATAGTATTGCAGGTGGTTGTTCCAACAGGTGGGGTGATCATTTGGCAAAGCTTCCGAAGCCGGTTTGGTAAGCATCGAAGTCCAATGTTAGTTTGGCAAAGCTGCAAAAGTCCATCTGAGGATGGCAATTTTGAGATTCCAAAGCCGGTTTGGTAATCATTGAAGTTCAACGACAGATTGGCAGAAATCCAACACGAATTGGTAAAAGTCCATTGTTTAGAGTGGCGGAGCAGCTAAAGTCCACCAGTTGAGTGGCAAGCCAGTAGTCGCCTGGCGTCGTTCAAAAAGACATTGTTGAAAGTCCATCCATAGAGTGGCAAGCCATTAGTCGCCTGGCGTCGTTCAAAAAGACATTGTTGAAAGTCCATCCATAGAGTGGCAAGCCAGTAGTTGCCTGGCGTCGTTCAAAAAGACATTGTTGAAAGTCCATCCATAGTATGGTAAGCCAGTAGTCGTCTGGCGTCGTTCAAAAGATAGATCTCTCCGACAACGTTTCATTGAAGATTCAATCCAGTGGTCGCGTTGGGTTTATATCCCTTTTGTGTTCTTCGTCATCCAGAGCAAATTTTTGGTTATATTTGGTATTCAATCACTATATACCTTGAAAGTCTGAAAGCAATCGCTTTCAGGCATTCAGGTCTACAGCGTTTGAATAGGGGCAGCTGTAATACCCCAAAATTAGCTCTCTCTTTTGTCATCATAGCATAGCATTATCATATATCATATCATATCCATCTCATTAGCATTGCATTGCATCTTTAACATAGAAAAATGAAGCATAGCATCCCTCTTACCATCAAGGCATGTGATCAGGGGAAAGATGGACAATCAAGGAATCATTCAAGGCACAAAGGGTCAAACAAGTTGCCTTAAGGCAAGCCAAGAGGTCTTTCATGTCTCATACTATTTTAATTGATCATCCAAAACCTCAAGAAGGTGAGATTCAATAGGAGATTGAAGCATTACATCCTTCCCTATGCAAGAGGTCCAAAAAACTGAAGGAAAACCCTCAAAAGAGATAGTTCATTGGTTCAAAATCACCCTCAAGTGGCATATCTCATCATCCTTTAAGAGGATACACAACATACTCAGAGGAATTTGAATTTGGAAGATGTGCAATTTCCTCCTAACCAGAAGGGGCCAAAATTAGGGTTTCCAATTAAATCAGGGTATCTCTGATTTTTTGGACAAAACTTGATGGCATGGTATTCTACATGTCCTTGAGTGTATGTGTGTGGAAAATTGCCTCTCAATTGGTTTTAGAAGTGGTTCAATTGGAAGAAAGATAAAAAATCAGGAAAATTGGGGCTAAGTCAAATAATCAGAGGAAAAAGTCAACTCTTGACTTTTTGAGGCCAAATTCATGAAATTCATGTTATATGTGACCAATGTACAAAATTTGATCAAGAAACTCCAAAAGGATCATGAAAAATCAAGATTTGAAAAGTTGCCACTTTTGGAAGAAGTAGGGTTTCTAAATAAGGAAAGTTTTGGCCATTTTTGCAGCAAACTTTGAACCAAGGCCATTCAAAACTGAGACATCAAATGAAAATTCCACTCGGCCACAACAAAAGATCTTGTTTTAAGCTTCACATCCATGTGTAGAACATCTCCATTGGATCAAAATTAAGAGAATTATGGATGATCAAAGGTGAGGAATACTTGGGCAAAATGCATGTCAGCTTGGGCAAATCTTAGGTCACGCGCCATCATTTCTACAAACATATGGTGGACCAAATGTTTTGATCAATTACTCATGGTTAGAGGCCTCAAATGAAAAATCTTTCAACATGAAAGTTGTTCCTCTATGTGAGATCTTCAAAATTGGTGTTCATGATTTGTTTATTTTGTAGCGAGCGATTTTGGACGCGGTTCTTAAGCGCGGTCGCTCTCTGCGGTTGAGCTTTAACTACAGGTCGATTCATTTTTTATCCTATTGTGAGCTGAATAAGGAAGGGAAATAGATGTCTCCAATTAACCCTGCTTTGCATACTGAGTTTAAATAGCGGTCTATTAGGTTACGGATGCTATCAATGTGGGGGGGCCTCTGTACTGGTTATTTGTATTTTTGCCAATACTGGTTTTTATCTAGACAGAAGTTTTCTGGCGGGGAACAAGGATTAGGATGTTAGGACTGATGCTTTTTGATAGATACATGAGAGTATGAGATTTTGGGTTTTTGTTTAGTGTGCTCGCTAAGATTTTTCTTTCAATCTTATGCCTACGTATTCCCGTTTACCGAAACAGGGAAATCAGAGCGTTCGTAGTTCCTCCTATTCTATGGGAGGAAATGGGTGTTTTTGGTGTCTTGTTCGAAGCCCAAGACGTGAAGCTAAAGGTAGTTTGTATCTTGTTCAAAGCCCAAGATGTGAAGCTGAAAAGTCTATTTGTATCTTGTTCAAAGCCCAAGATGTGAAGCTAAAAGAGTTTATTTGTATCTTGTTCGAAGCCTAAGATATGAAGCTAAAGGTGTTGACCTTAGAGAGAATTTGTCATCTCTAAAGGGGTCCGTTTGTCACAACTGTTGGGTGACTGACTGTAAAGGAGGATTACTTTAACCGGGATACACGGATCCTAGCAATGCCATAATTTCCTTTAGAGGGGGTTTTAACCTGAAGGAGAAGATTTTAACTCAATGTAGAGCAATGCTATCTTTCCTTAGGAATTTCTCATGCTAAAAGATGGACATTGGCATGGATGTAAATAATCCAGAGGCTTGCCGCTTACAGCGGTTAGATGAAGGGGAAAGAGTTGTTGATGTTTGTGTACTGTGAACGAGGCACAGCTTTAATGCTAAAAGGTTGATTGGATCAACCAGTGGTTTTCTTATATAAAGCCTAAGAGGAGGCTGATATGTGTCTCGTACAAAGCCCGAGAGAGAGGCTAAAAGGTTTTGACCCGACGATGGAGTCTTTTGGTATCTCGTATAAAGCCCGAGATGGAGGCTAAACGTTGTTTGACTCCGCTGGGGAGGATCATTGTACAAAGCCCAAGAGGAGGCTGGGGTTACTGTTTCAGTTGAGTGACAGGTCCAATATACTGATTTTTAAAAAGAAAATCAGTTCTTATATGAGCAACACTGAACTCAAGGATTTGATTCAAGGATCCGGGTTATTCCTGTTCTTTAAGGAAGCGGGAAATTCGAAGGGTATTGAGACTGTCTGAGTATACGGGTTTTCTTCCTATTTAACGAAGGGGTCACTTGAGAATGTCTTTGAGACTCAAGGAGATTAGACTGTCCAAGTCTGGAGCTTCATCTTTTGTACTATGCTTTGAGAAACAGTAGTAGACTCTATGACAGGACTGTTCTATGGAGATGATTAAGTTCTGTTCCTATATCTCTAGGAGATCATCGGGACAATTTGTACGAAGCCCAAGAGGAGGCTGGAAACTTTTAAGAAGCCGAGAGGTTCTTGTACGAAGCCCAAGAGAAGGCTATCATTCTCGGAGGAAGAGATCATTATACAAAGCCTAAGAGGAGGCTGTGAATACTTCTAAGAAGCCGACGGGTCCTTGTACTAAGCCCAAGAGGAGGCGGGGTTGCTTTTAGGAAGCCTGAGGGTCCTTGTACGATGCCCAAGAGGAGGCCGATGCTTTTAAGAAGCCCGTGGGTCCCCAAACCCCGAGAAATTCAAGGCAATGCTATTCACCGAGAATAGATCAAAGTCAGGAAAGTTCGAGAATTTGGAAGAACTCAAAGATGCCATTCACGGAGAGTACATTCATCTTGGGGAGTAGAGTTTCTTGACAATTCCTAATGAGGACAGCCGGAGAGAAGACTGTATCTGGTGATCCTATTGGGGATCTAGTTGTCTATTTCTACGAATAAACGAAACGGCGTCACCTAGTTCTAGACGTAGTTGCCGGGGAAACTCGAAATATCTATACTATTATTAGACAGTTGATATAAGTTTATGAAAGAAGACTTACAGTGAAACAGCCCCACAATACAGTTATATGTATATGAAAGCGGTAAATGAAAGCGTATAAACACTTACTCGGTTATAGAGCTTCCATGCTGTTTGGTTAGTTGTTCAACAAAGAAAGATTGAAAACAACAGTATATTCAAAATCAAAGGAGAAAGTGCTTTGAAATAAAAAGATTTGGGGCTTACAGCTCAAGGAGAGGCCTAGGGTTTTATCAGTGAGCGCACTATTTGAATTTGTACAGAGAGACTTATACAAGTGACTGAGGCCCAAAAAAGGTTTTCTGTACAAAGGGATGGGTCTTACACTCTCTCAAGAGGCCCAAAAAGTTTTAAAGAAAAAGACTGGGGCTTATAACACGAGGGTAGGCCCAGATGATTTTTCGTTTAAAATGGCGATCGCGCCGAGGTTTTCTTTTAACGCAGAGGGACTTATACAATATGTGAGACCCAAAATGTTTTGGTCAAAAAAAAGGATTGGGTCTTACACTCTATTAGAGGCCCAAATGAGTTTTAAGAAAAGAAATGGGTCTTACTACTCGAGGGTAGGCCCAGGGTTTGTTTTTGAAAAGGCGACGATCGCGCCGTTTGTTTTTTACGGTATCGGGACTTATACAATATACTGAGGCCCAAAAATGATTTGGTCAAAAAAAGGATTGGGTCTTACACTCTATTAGAGGCCCAAATGAGTTTGGAAATGATTTATGAGGGTTGAATTAATCCAAAAACCCTAATTTGTTTTCAAAAATGTATTTAATTGAATAAAAATTCAATTAAAATGATCAAAATTGTTTATCATATGAAAAACAAATTGTGATCTTGGATTAATGCTTCAAAAATTAAGTATTGACCTACAAAATAATTAGAAATCATTAAAAGTTGCAAAATCAATGTAGAAAAAATATTTAAAATGTCAAAAACAATTAAAATATTAATTCTTTGCAAAAATATAAATTATATGAAATAAATAATATTTTTGGGATTTTTGGGGAAAATAAAATATTTTAACATTTTTGTGAATTATTACAAAAAGAATCAACTCAAAATCATTAAAACTCAGAGAGAAAATAATTTTTGAATCAATTAAAGAAAATCACAAAATTCAACTATTTGAAAATTCAAAAAAAGGCGCCAAGAACAGCTGAAGAACACGCGCGTGTTCTGGGTTTGGCTGATTTGCATTTTCTATCCAATCTCCTTAAATACTTGATTATAACATGCAATCCACATATCATTATGCTCGTCTCAACCTCACGATCAAGTCTATGTCCATTAATTTCATTTAAATTAAACATATAACAAGAAATCATGAAAAATCCTCAAGAACCCTAATTTCTGCATGAAGGCTAGGATTTTTGATACACGATTCAAACAATGCAATTAATTGAGGGGAAACATTCCATGCATGATTATGGCCAAATTATTGTGCAGCAAAAATTGTGTGGATCATAGAGTTAGAAGAGCTCATGCTTACCACTTGCAGCTGGTGATCGTGATTTGTGTTGGAGGTGTTACAACTAGGTTCCAATGGTGTGGATAGCTTCCCTAGGTACCAAGTGATGTGTCTGAGTGCTTGGAATGGATTGAAATGGTTTGGAATTGAAGATGGCACCTCAACTGCAAAACTGTCAAGAACTTGAGCAATTGGCTGGTGATTTTATGAAATCAGTGTTCCATATGTTATGTGAGTGTTTGGATCACTTCTATATGATGTATGTGAGGTGTGTGAGTGATTGGTTTGATTGGAAAAGCTCTCAAACTCAAAACCCGATAGCTACCTTGCTAAGAAAGGCATTTTTGCCAAGAGAAAGAGATTTTGAGGAAAGCATCTGTTAGATGGCTTTGGTGTACTCAAACTGATCACAATTGAGCTCTATTTATAGTAGAGCAAGTTTGTTTTGCAAGGAATAGTGAATGGCAGCTGCTAAGTAGGTTTGGCCAATGTTGGCAAATGAAAATCCAAGTCTCCTCTAGTCATTGACTAGAGGTTAGGGCACAGAACTTTGGTTCCCTTGGTCTTGGATAAGTCTTGACTGATTTCAGATGAGAATGGCTTAGTCCATGCCACCTTGATCCTTCCATTGAATGTTTCAATCCAAATTTGGAGTCTTGTCCCTATTTTGGCCATTCTAGGTTCAACATGCTATTTCTTGTTCCATGGACTTTGGAGGCTTGGCTCAGTGATTGTCCCCTTTAGATTCAATCCTCTGAGGTGTCCAAGTGGATAGGAGCATTTGAATTTGGCTGATTTTGGAAAATCGAGCAAAATTGCAAATTCTGTCTTGCCGTTGACAGATTTCAGCAAGGCAACTTTCCAATGTCATATCTCATGACTCAAATGGAATTTGGCAATATTCTTGGTCATTTTGGAAAGCCCTTACATGATACAACAACTGTTTGAACATGTTTGGTTTTGATCTGTTTTGAATCCAAGTGAAAAATCCCCCTACATTTGGAAAAAAATAAAGACAGGTTCTGACTTAGTGAAAATTTCACTAAGTGTTGAAAAAAGTGATATTTTCATTTTTCAGCCATTTTGATCACTCCATAACTCAAAATCCTTAATGAATTGGACTAAGGTCTAGTTGAAGTTTTTGTAGAGGGTAATGAGGGCTACAAATCCATCTTTGGATGAGAAAAAATGGCCTTGTGGTTTAGGAGTTATGATCCTCCAAAGTTGGTACCCTTGTCACTTTATTTTTAACTTAGAAAATTTTCTAAGTTTTTATGGTTACCCCTTTTACAAGTTATCCAACTTTTCTTGATTTTTATTGATGAATGATGATTCAAATCACACATTAACATCATTTTAGGGTTAAAAATCCATTTTGGTGAAAAATCTCAAAAAGTCAAAGTTGACTTTTGTGCACGGTTGACTTTTTATCAGATGAATTCCAAACTGTGCAATTCTTCAGGAAATCATGTCCTTGACCTAAATCAAACTTGATGGACATGTTACATGGGTGTCATAAGGTATATTGAGGTATGTCCTAGGGTTTGGGAGCATGTCCTGGTCAAAAGTCAAAGTTATAGTTGACTTTTTCCTTAAAACCCTAACTGTGGTGCAAATGAAATTGAGACTTGTTGCTCAAGCTTCTTGGATTAATCCATTGTTCCAAATGGGTCAATATAGTTCATTAGAGACCTTCAAACTCTATCTTGAGGCCTTGGTTCATGATTTGCACCAAAAGTCAACTTAGGGGCGAATTAGGTCAAGAAACCCTAATTCCTGATTTTTGATGTATGCATCCCCTGAGGCAAAATTGACTTGGTGATTGGGTCCATGAGGTTCCATGGAGTATATTAGGTTGTGTTTTGGATCATTGGCTTATGCCCAGATGAAAATTTCCATCTAGGGGCCCTAGTCGACCAAAACCCTAATTTGGTGACACTGTCGATCTTGAAGCTTGATCCACCTAGAAGGGAGCAACCTTGTGCTTAATCCTTGAAGTGGGAGCAACCTTGTGCTTAATCCTTAGTGTCCAAAATTTGGGGTATGACAGATGCCCCTATTTAATCTTCTTGGACACGAAGGTGTGAATGACGAAGGTATTCGGGCATTCGGGGTGCAAGAGGATTAAATATCGGAATACCCGAAATTTTGATGGTGGTTATGAATGGTAGCTTACGCATTCATCTTCTTTAGCTAAGCAATGATGCTTAGAAAAGGTAAAAGTTCCCCTCGATCCTGGTCTTCAGCCAAGGAACTGGTCTCAGTTTCTAAATTAAACTTCCCCTCGATCCTGGTTTCCTACCAAGGAACTGGTCTTAGTTTCTGATTTAAACTTCCCCTCGATCCTAGTTTCCTACCAAGGAACTGGTCTTAGTTTCTTTTGTCAATAAACTTAATTGACAAGGGACGCTATGTATAGCGGTTTTCCTCAAACTTCTCTCCGAATTTTCCTGGGGAGATGCCATTTGAGTGGAAAAAGTTTTGATGTCAGACTTGCTGGGGAACCCAGACGTCTGAGTTGTAGAGTTGTACAAACTTCTCTGTTGGAGACTCCATGTGTCGATTCTACTGGGGAAAGCGAGTCTCTTGAGAGACTGTTTTCGTTTGAGGTTACATCATACTTTTCTCGGGATCCTCCTGGAGAAACGCCATATGATGGGGTCCAATCTTGAGGTGCTGATGACCTTTTCATCAGTAGTTTTTTTTTTGGAGAATGGCAGCTATACTGCCAAATCTCTGCTTAGGAGGCTTTCTCTGTGGATTTTCTTTAATCCGGGAAAGCAAGGATATCATCTTCAATGGCGAAGAGTGACATTCGTAGAAAGCTTCTCTGGCTTTTCAGAGGTTCAAGTTATCAAAGTGGCCAAAGGCCAACTTCCTCCCAGAAATAAATTGGAGGCGAGGTTGTCCAAACGCAGCGTTTCTTGACGAGGCAAGAACTAACAACTCGATTGAGAGAACTTCTATCACTAGGGGACAAGACCGACTAGAGTGATAGTGATGCAATATGAAATGTGAATGCAAATCAATAATGCATGATGCATGTATGTTTATGCTGACAAAACTGACGCGACACACAAACTAAAAGATGAACATGACTGGATACTCGGCCATCGCGGGGCATGTAGAGATATCGCTGGTTCAAGATAGCAATTCCACCTTGCTTAGGAGAGATAGTCCCGACGGGGAATATCGTTGATCGGGCTTAGGAGATAAGAACTCGGCCAAGGTGTGTCAGATAAAACAAGGTCTCTGACACATTTGATCCCTTCATTCAGGCATACTGGGCCTAGAAGGAGTACTTTGATTCTGCACTTTGAGGTTCGAACACCTTTGGAGACGTGATTCATGTTCTTTCGATGTTTAACAATCAAAAGAAATTGCCATCTCTTATTAAAAAGCAGAAAAAGTTTTAACAAGTAAATTCATTTTTGTTTTATTTCAAGAATCGTTAATCATATTAAAATGTCGTTCTGTAAAGCTAAAACAAACAAGAATTACAAACAAAAGCACAAAGTCTCAAATTTTATTGATAGGGTGGAGATCAGCTGAACGCGTGATTCCAAAGAGTATATACAAAGCTAGAAAATGGTAATTTACAGGGAAAAGGGCTACGATGAAACATAACGACCGCTATCCTTCTACCAACTTTGAATTCGGGACATCCTGAGCTTCTGTCGAAGATGACCTTGACTGAAGTTTTCTGACAGATGATGTAACTGCTGTTGCTGAGGGACTTGCCTCTGTTGAACATAGTTACTTGCCATTATCCCTAATTTTTGCTTGGATTGTACTATGAGATTTCCAATCCATCGGGATGATTTTTTTTCATGTCTCTAACTTTTGCCTGGACCGCCCTTTCGGGTTTTCAATCCACCGAGACGTTTTTTTTTTTTAGTTTAGGCGAAGTATTTCTTGACTACATCAACATTCGTGGGGTAGGCAAATTCCTCTCCGTCCATGGTTGCAAGTCTCAAGGCGCCGCCTGAGAAAGCTTTCGTGACCACATAGGGGCCATCATAATTTGGAGCCCATTTGCCTCGCGAATCAGTGAGAAAAGATTGTATCTTCTTGAGCACAAGGTCTCCTTTTCTGAAGACACGAGGTCGGACCTTTTTTTCAAACGCCCTCTTCATTCTCTGTTGATACAACTGACCATGGCATAATGTCGTGATTCGCTTTTCTTCGATCAGATTTAGTTCGTTGTGTCGACTTTGACACCATTCAGCTTCGGTGAGCTTAGCTTCCATCAATACCCGAATTGATGGGATCTCTACTTCTATGGGGAGCACTGCTTCCATGCCATACACTAGAGAGAAAGGGGTAGCCCCTGTTGAAGTGCGGACAGATGTGTGATAACCGTGAAGAGCAAAGGGTAGCATCTCGTGCCAGTCTTTATAGGTTACAACCATCTTTTGAACGATCATCTTGATGTTCTTGTTAGCCGCTTCTACCGCTTCGTCCATCTTGGGTCGATAGGGGATGAGTTATGGTGTTCGATCTTGAACTCTGTACATAACTCTTTCATCATCTTGTTGTTCAAGTTAGATCCATTATCAGTAATGATCTCGCTTGGAACACCATAACGGCAAATGATATTATTTTTGATAAATCGAACCACCACTTGTCGGGTTACATTAGCGAATGACGCTGCTTCAACCCACTTGGTGAAGTAGTCAATGGCTACCAGGATGAATCGATGTCCGTTTGAAGCCTTAGGCTCAATCATGCCAATCATGTCGATTCCCCATATGGAAAAAGGCCATGGGGAAGAAAGAACTTTGAGATGCGTTGGGGGTACATGAATTTTGTCAGAGTATATCTGACACTTGTGACACTTCCTCATGTACTTGTAGCAGTCGAATTCCATGGTCAACCAGTAGTACCCTGCTCTGAGAATTTTTCTCGCCATTGTGTGTCCTTTGGCACTCCTTCATGGATTTCTTTCATCAACATGTCTGCCTCTGGTCTGTCTACGCATCGGAGCAAGACCATGTCAAAATTTCTCTTGTAGAGAGTGTCACCGCTCAGGAAGAAGTTTCCAGCCAATCTTCTGAGGGTTTTTCTATCTTTCCTTAGTGCCCCAGGTGGGTACTCTTGTTTCTGAAGGAAGCATTTGATATCGTGATACCAAGGTTTATCGTCTATGACTGCTTCGATCGTGAAGATGTAAGCAGGCCGTTCAAGGCGCATTATGTCGATCTTAGGTATGTCATTCCATTGACATACACTAATTATAGAAGAGATAGTGGCTAATGCATCAGCCATGTGATTCTCCTCACGAGGGATATGATGAAACTCAACTCTGTTGAAGAAAGGTAGCAACCTTCTTGCATAGTCTTTGTAAGGAATCAATCCTGATTGGTATGTGTTCTAATCTCCTTTAATCTGATTGATAACCAGGGCTGAGTCGCCGTATACGTCCAAGTTTTTTATCCTTAAATCAATTGCTTCCTCGAGACCCATGATACATGCTTCGTATTCGGCCTCGTTGTTTGTACATTTGAACGTAAGTCTGGAAGTGAAAGGAATGTGGGTACCCTGAGGGGTAACAATGATTGCCCCAATTCCATTTCCATAATGATTGACTGCTCCGTCAAAGATTAGTCCCCATTGGGAACCTGGTTTTGGCCCTTCACTGGGTAGCGGTTCATCGCAATCTTCCATTTTTAGATACATGACATCTTCGTCTGGGAAGTCAAACCTGATTGATTCTTGATCGTCAATCGGTTGATGAGCCAAATGATCGGTTAAAATACTTCCCTTAACGGCTTTCTGAGCGTGGTACTCGATGTCATATTCTGATAACAACATCTGCCAACGGGCAATTCTTCTCGTGAGAGCAGGTTTTTCGAAGACGTACTTGATTGGATCCATTTCGGAGACCAACCAAGTCGTATGATGAATCATGTACTGGTGAAGACGTTTGGCTGCCCAAGCCAAACCGCAACAAGTGTTCTCAAGCATCGTGTACCGAGTTTCGCAGTCGGTGAATTTCTTGCTTAGATAGTAAATGGTAGACTCTTTCCGTTTAGTTTCATCCTGTTGGCCAAGTACACATCCCATTGAGTCCTCCAGAACTTTAAGGTAGATGATCAGTGGTCTTCCTTCCACTAGAGGTGATAGAATCGGAGGATTCAACAGATATTCCTTAATACTGTCGAAGACGGTTTGGCAATCTTCTGTCCAAACGCAGTCCTGGTTCTTTTTAAGTAATTTGAAAATCGGCGCACAAGTGGCGGTCATGAGGAATATGAATCTGGAGATGTAGTTCAAACGTCCCAAGAATCCTCTGACTTGTTTTTCAGTTTTCAGAGAAGGCATTTCTTGAATGGCCTTGACCTTGTCAGGTCAACCTCAATTCCTTTCTGGCTGACGATGAACCCTATTAGTTTCCCTGAACGTACACCAAAGGTAACCTTGTTAGGATTCAAGCGGAGCTTGAATTTTCTTAGACGTTCGAACAATTTTGACAGATGTTCAATGTGGTCACTCTCTGTTTTTGATTTTGCAATCATATCATCGACATATACCTCGATTTCTTTGTGTATCATGTCATGAAACAAAGTAGTCATGGCCCTTTGATAGGTTGCCCCGGTGTTCTTCAAACCGAACGGCATAACCTTGTAACAAAAGGTCCCCCATGGGGTAATGAATAAAGTTTTCTCCATGTCTTTCGTCGCCATTTTGATTTGGTTATAGCCCGAGAATCCATCCATGAAGGAAAAAACTTTGAATTTTGTTGTACTATCAACCAGCATGTCAATGTGTGGTAAAGGAAAGTCGTCCTTTGGACTTGCCTTGTTCAGATCTCTGTAATCAACACACATTTTGACCTTTCCGTCCTTTTTGGGAACGGGTACTATGTTGGCTAACCATTGAGGATATTCAGATGTAGCGAGGAAACCCGCGTCAATCTGTTTCTGTACCTCCTCTTTGATTTTGATGGCCATGTCCGGGTGAGTGCGTCTCAACCTTTTCTTTATTGGCGGACATTCCGACCTCAATGGTAAGTGATGTTCCACGATGCTGGTATCCAACCCTAGCATATCCTGATAGGACCAAGCGAATACATCAGGGAATTATTTGAGAAGCTGTATCAAACCCTCTCTGGTAGTTGGACTGAGCAGTGCTCCGATCCTGATTTCTTTTCTCTCTTTTTCTGAACCCAAGTTTACCGTTTCCAACGGTTCTTTGTGAGGTTCAATGGACCTTTCCTCTTGTCTGAGTAATCGGGAGATCTCTTCTGGAATTTTGTCGTCATTTTCTTCTTCAGCCTCGAATACCGGGAACTCAAAGTTGGGCGAAGGCATCGGATCGTATATTTCAACTGGGTTTAAAACAAGCAATCTGCATGACGTGGTGATTCGTGTTTAGAAGAGATAGAGAAAATGCAAGTGTGTGCAGTGTATTTATTTTATTACTGCTTATTTTTTTATTAAATTGTTTTTTAGGATTACCATTTTCTGAGAAAAACGAAAAAAGAAAATAGCAATTAATGCGGAAGTTACAGAACGATGTTATTTTATTAATGAACAAGTCGAATCTTGAAACTACAACCCTATAAAACAAAACTCTGTCGCTTTGGACGAAGTGAAGAGGGAAAATTATAGAAAGCAAGCCCTATCAAAACATCCGTTCCACCTGGGCAGGGTGAAAGGTTAAAAGATGGCAATTACTTTGACTGATGAACGACCTTCGAAACATCGACAGCAACCCATTGGCGGCGAACTCCTCGGTGAATCACAAAGTCTGGCACCTTCCTTGATTTGTCTTCAAAAATGACGCTGATTTCTGGTGGAGCAGGATCATTGGAATCTGTTTCCCAGGCAGAATTGTCGTAGGAGAATTCCTCTGTTGGATTTTGCATAGCATTTGTGCTCTTAGCTGTATCTCCCCATCCAGTTGGCTGGATGTCTTCGAACCTGATACGAGAGCTTTCGGGTGCAGTGTACTTGACCATGAAGTCGTATTTTCCACTTGGTTGTCCCAAGGTGTCCCAAACTTCTTTGGAACTGGAGGAGTCATCCCTCTCGATGACGTTGACATCGGGAAAAGCATAGTTGATGAATTCTAGTCTGGCAAACGTTGCAAATTCATCTTCATGTTGAGTAGTTTCTGAATGGCCTGAGTGTTGATCCCATGACGTGGTGGGGACACAGGTATTCTGTTCAATGACGGTCAGCTGAGTTTCATTGTTCGGCTGACTTTCTTGCCCCAAGTTTCCTGGGTAAGGCTGCCACATTGGTAGACCATCCATTGGGCCATAGTAGTTGTAGTCAAAATTGTCTTTCATCGGAGTGTCCTCCTCTAATGAATTTGGCGGAGCACGACATCCTTCCGGATCACAATCTCCATATATCATTTTGACATCTGATCTTGGTATAAATCTCGTACTTTCTGTAGGAAAGCAAAATAGCATAGGCACCTCTTCCTGAGACATATAACCGTCCTCGTTAAGATAGGACTTCCATTCTTCATCCGTGTCAGAGGGATCTTCCTCATTGATAGCATGTACCGCTTGAGACACTGGGTGAAGGAAACCTCCACTGTGGAAGAAGTTTTGAAGGGGATGAAGACTTTCATTGTTGGCAGCTGTCTGGGTACAGGTTGCAGAAAAACCAAGACCCTTCTTTGTTTTATTGTCAATAGGAATGGCAAGCTGTCCCCATCCTGTCGTATCGGTACTCTCGACCGCTTTGATAGCATCGTTGTATAAGGAAATCGAGGTTCCTCCTTTGAACTGATTGTTCTTGCTTACCGACAGTACCTGGAACTGCGTTCCAATAACCTCCTCGGGTTCTATACCAGTAGATGATGATAAGTTGCTTACAAGCAAGGCTTGTTCTCCACAGGCTGTGACAAGTTGATCGTTCTTGACAAACTTTAGCTTTTGGTGGAGGGTTGAAGTAACCGCTCTAGCCTGATGTATCCAAGGTCTTCCTAATAAACAACTGTATGTTTCCCGGATGTCCATGACCTGGAAAGTGACTTGGAAAGTGTGAGGACCAATAGTTATGGGAAGATCAACTTCGCCGATAACCATTTTTCTGGATCCGTCGAATGCTTTGACGACGACCTCGTTGATTCTCATCGGAGGGCCTTTGAATGATAACTGCGTCAAAGTAGACTTCGGCATAACATTCAGGGCTGACCCTGTGTCTACCAGTACGCTGGCTAAAGCATCGTCCTGGCAGTTAACTATGATATTGAGCGCCATGTTATGACGGCGACCCTCTTCGGGTAATTCTGCATCACTAAATCCCAAATTATTGCAGGAAGTGACGTTAGAGACAATACTATCGAACTGTCTGATTGTTACATCCTGTTCCACAAAGGCTTGCTCCAAGACTTTCTGTAGAGCCTCCCTGTGGGCTTCTGAACTGAGTAACAATGATAACACCGAGATCTTTGAAGGAGTCTGTAACAGTTGATCAACAATGTTGTATTCACTCCTTTGGATGAGCTTCAGCATCTCATCATTATTTTTCGAAAGGTCGGGATTACTGGATTGACAGACTGGTAGATCAGGAGATTCCACTGAAGTTCCTTTTCTTTGTTAGGTTCCCCAACCCCTCGGTTGAAGATTCTACCACTCCGTGTTACTTGACTGATGTCTGCAATATTCACGACGGAGGGTAATGGAATTTCCTTTCCATTTTCAATGGTTGTTGCGCCGTACTTGTAAGGGATAGCCTTAGTTAATTCATACGGTAATGGTCCCGGCAGATAGATGACTACGGGAGCCTTCTGATTTTTCTGACCATCGTAAGTAATCTCGATCCGTTCTCGGTTAGGAACTTTAGATTCGTCAAGTAGAGGGATGATGACAAAAACATCCCTGGTCTTGTGATGACCAGAGATTGTGACAACATCCTCAACTTGATTGACAAGGTAATTCGGCGACCAGTTGGTGGGTCCAGAACCCGGATATAGACGAATTTCTCCACGATCCACCTGACTCTGAAGAGCTACTCTCACAAGGTAACACCCTTGGTTACTTTCTGAACAGATGCTACAACGGTCGTAATTGTGTGGTGGCACCTGGCCACGCCCACTTTGAATACAATGTAACCTCACTAGGTTAACTTCCATTGATCGGACATCCCGACTCTGACGCCGAGTAGGATTCCTGTTACTGATACTAATTTGCTGAGTATCTTCATCCATGTAGATTGGCATCCACCAATGATTTAACAAGTGCTGAAGTGCCTCCTGGACAAGGGTACAACCCTTATCATTTTCGCAACCCACTTTACAGCTTTGATAGTCATGTGATATTAAGAACCCGAGTCGGACCTGCTCAGCATGTAACTCTACCAGGTTGGTATTCATCACACGAATATCGAAGATCTGAACCATGTTGATCTGATAAGGATTCCTATCATGGTAGTCTTGGATCCATCCAAGATCCATCTGACGCTGGAGGGCCTCCTGTATGAAAGAGCATCCCTGTTTGTTTACCGAGCAAGTCAGACAAGAACTGTAATCGTGCCGCGGCAGATTATGATACTGGCTTTGTCTCGAGTGGATCGCCACCAAGTTGGCATTCATCGTACGGATGTCGTGGTTCTGAATGACGTTAGAATTCGTGTAGACCATGTTAACTCCACGAACTCGGTGTTCTTGGATCCATCTGAGATCCATCTGTTCCTGTAGAGCTGCTTGCACCACAGAACATCCTTGATTGTTTTTAGAGCAGATACCACACTGATGATAGTTATGAGGTGGCACATGGCCATATCCACTCTGTCTATAATGCATCTTGACTATATTGGTCTTCAACAAGAGTACATCATGAATTTGATAGACGTTGTTAGTCTCTTTCTCAATCAGATTGACTGTAGCTTTCTCATGTTGAGGCAGCGGGTTCGTGAGAACATTGGGATTCGTATCTTTGAAAGATAGGACCCCACTTCTAACAAGTTTTTGCACATCAGACTTGAAATTGAGGCAAGTCTCTATGTTATGCCCTGATCCTCCTTGATGATAAGGGCATGCTTGATCCACCTTAAACCAAAAAGGCAGATTTTTTGGTACTGTAAGAGGGGACTTAGTCTGAATGTGCCCCTTGGCTAGCAGTAATGGAAACAGCTCTGCGTACGTTACGGGTATAGGATCAAATCCTGGTGGCCGTGTTGTACGGTTGTCGTTATATGGAGGACGAGCCGGCTGAAGAGGCTGTTGTGTCTTTTGCTGATCAGGTTGGCTCTGCGCAACCTGAGGTTGATACGTAGGAATAGGCGCAGGATTAATAGCAAGAGTCACAGCTGCTACCGGTTGATAACGACGCCTTTGCTTTCTGAGAGAGATATTCCCAATAACTTGCTCTTTTTTCTTAGGGAGAGCACTACCGTATTTTTTAGTACCGCTCGTCGATCCAGCGTTTTTTACCAAATGTCCTTCTCGGACGGCTTCCTCAAGACGTACACCCATGCCGACCATCTCGATGAAATCACTGGGTGCACTGGCAACCATTCGGTCATAGTAAAATGAGCTTAAGGTCTTTAAGAAGATCTTTGTCATCTCTTTTTCCTCAAGAGGTGGACAAATTTGAGCGGCAATTTCACGCCACCTTTGAGCATACTCCTTAAAGGTTTCCTTGTCCTTTTGTGACATCGATCTGGGTTGATCTCTGTCGGGTGCCATGTCCAAATTGTATTTGTATTGTTGGACGAAGGCAGTACCAAGATCTCTGAATGTACTGATCGTAGTACGGTTTAAACCCATGTACCATTTGAGTGAGGCACCGGTTAAACTATCCTGGAAGTAGTGAATCAGTAGGTCCTGATTCTCCGTCTGACCTGACATCCGCCGAGCGTACATCACCAGATGGCTTTGAGGGCAAGAGTTACCCTTGTATTTTTCAAAGTCGGGCACTTGGAATTTATGCGGGACTTTCACATTGGGGACCAAGCAGAGGTCTGCGGCGTCCTTTCCAAATAAATCCTGACCGCGAATGGCTTCCAGCTCCTTCTGCATTTCCAAGAACTGTTCCTGGAATTCATCCATTCTATCGAACATAGTTTCCTTCTTACCAGAAGGTGTTGGTGGAATCTGTCCTTCCGGGACAGTGTGCATCACAGGGGGTGGGACCGTGACTACGGCAGTGAATCTTGGCGTTTCCCGAAGTTTATAACCTTCAGGAGTCTTCAGTATGCCCCTGGCATCTTCGCTTTCCCGAAGTTTGTAACCTTCAGGCCCAGCGGCCTCTGTTGAGATTCCCTGATCTTCAGTGATCGGCAGAACATATCCTTCCAGGATATAGTTAACAGGCATGCCCCAAGGGCGATCTTTCGGTATTTGATACCTAGGATCATACTTCTCCACTATGGGCGTTGAGGTGATCTCCAAGATCACAGTCCTTTGTAGCTGAGCTTCTGCCATGGCTTGAATGTCGTTATGAAGCTTTCTCATATCCTCTCTTAGAGCGTCGATCTCTTCTTTCAACTCTCTGTTTTCTTCCTCAAGATCATCCATCTTTTTCTGACGATTGGCCCGAGTATTATACGAATGAGACAGTTTGACTCTAGAACCGAGACACAAATGTGAGATTCATATATAAGAAGAATACGTGACGTGAGAATGATGAATGCAATGATTATATTAATTATTTTTTGGTTTAATCAAAATAAACTTCGACAATTAGATTGCAAATATCAAACTGTGGGGAAACCCCTTTTTATTGAATTCAAAGGATTACAGAAATGGAAATACAGTAGATTACAAGTTGCAGAAACAGAAACCTAAGCTAAAGGGTCCCGAGTCCTCTCTGAAGAGAAATCGGGTGCTGATTCTGGTATCTTCCTTTTCTTTGACCGGGGCTCTTGGGCCATTGTCGGGTTGTCATTCCTTTGCCAGGTGAAAGGGGCGAACAAATTACTTTGGTCATCTTGATTTTTTAAAGCATGTTGCTCTTAAATCTCAATCAGAGCATCCTTTTCTTTCAGTAATTGCTGTATTTTGATGCACTCTACGTCGAGGGTACGATACTTGTTCTTCCAAGACCTTCTTTCCTTTTGAACTTTGTTGAGAGTAACCTGAAGCTTTTCAGTCCCAGTCATGAAGTACATGACGGATTCCCTCGGCGGAAGAATTCCGTAACGAGGATAAGGCATTTTTAGCTTGAGAGCTCTAGCTTGTACCCAATGGAGATAAGGCTCCACCGAAACATAATCTGGTTTTCCCAGAGACTCTCGTCCTTTCTTATGAACGTGTTTCAAAGCTTGCATTATTTCCATCTTTAGTGCTCTGTCATTTTCTCCTTCTTTGAAGAAAATACCTTCTAGATGAACACCCCGTGGGACGTGTCTCATCGGGTATCCAAATTGACGGCGAACCAATACCGGATGGTAGTTGATTCCTCCCTTAGTTCCTATGAGGGGTACTTTGGGGAAGTTTCCACAACGGTCAATAATCCTGATTCCCTCATAAATCCTATTACACCAATCTATATCAGAGTTGGTAAGAGATATGATCTTCTGCGACCAACGTAAGGCACTCTTGCAATCCCAAAAAGCAGCCGACTTGGGCAAGTGAGAGATAAACCATTTGTAAAGCAAAGGTACACAGCATGTGATCTCCCCTCCGCTGTACAAATTCCCCAAGTATACAGAATGATACGCATCTACGAGCAAAGTCGGCACAGGGTTTCCAATGAGAAAAACCTTAATGGAGTTAATATCGACTAAGTTATTGATGTTGGGAAACAAAAATAACCCGTAGGTGAGCAAGACAAAGATGCTTTCAAAAGCAGTCACGTTTCCTATACTGGCAAAATACAGGGCTTTCTTTGTCAAGAACTGGGCTGGCAAACCTTGTATGCCACCCTTAGTGGTCATGTGAGTCCTGACCTCAGACTCGTCCAAATGAATTTCGCTTACAATGGTCTGATTCTTTGGAATTTCTTCCAGTCCAGAAAATGGAGCTTGATCTGTAATGTGCAGATCAATCAGGTGGGAATACTCCTCCAGCGTTGGTGCAAGCTGGTAATCCGGAAATGTGAAACAGTGATGAACCGGATCGTAAAACTGAATGAGCGCATCCATGATTCCCTCAATCACATGGACTCTTAATAGTGGTAGCAAACCTCCGTGCTTAGCTCTGAAAGCCTCAGGGTTAGTGATCATCCTTGCCAATCTTCTCAAATCCTCTAGTTTTGGATCCTTGAAGGTGTACTTATGAGTTCCCCTTCTACCGAAATCCATTAGTGCAATCCTTTTCTCTGATATTTGCAATCACAGTCTTAGTTTAATTTGAAAAATAGAGAGACTAGAAGAGAGGTTTTTTGAATGTTTTAATGTTTTTTAAATGAATGCATGAATGCAGCACACAAAAACATAGAAAAAACATGGTCAAAGGGTCGTTGTCATGAAGTCAAGGCTCTACCCATCCCCAAAGGTTTATACTAGGTGATTTTTGTACCTGTACTCATTATCATCAGCTCCTCCCAGGAAAGAAAAACAACAAGCAGATCGCCAGCGAGTTGTAGAGCAATCTTAGAGTAAGTGCCATTCACCGAGAATAGATCACCAGCCTCAAATGAGGGTAGTATCGCGTAACAACTATTTCTGATAGTTTCCGCACTATGAAAGGGTTTGGCTCCTCAGCTTCTCAGACTTAACAATCGGCCCATTGTCTAGGTGAGAGAATGGGTTGCATTGGCCAGCCTCCACTGAGGTTGATGGTCGACCCCGTCGCCATCACTTTCTTAAGTGTATACTCAATCTTTCCACATACGGCATCACCCGCATTCCCATTAGCAGAAAAATAAACACGTATAGCAATTAGGAAAAGCAGTATATATATTTGTCCTAAACATCCTAGACCTCTAAAGCTATGAATCTTAACTTCCTAACAGAAAATGGATTCCCCGACGGAAGCCCCAATCTGTGGTTTTTCACACAAGGGGTGAAAAAAAAAGTTTAGAAGAAGGCCCCACGGTGGGCGCCATTTTTCTGTAGCGAGCGATTTTGGACGCGGTTCTTAAGCGCGGTCGCTCTTTGCGGTTGAGCTTTAACTACAGGTCGATTCATTTTTTATCCTATTGTGAGCTGAATAAGGAAGGGAAATAGATGTCTCCAATTAATCCTGCTTTGCATACTGAGTTTAAACAGCGATTTGTTAGGTTACGGATGTTATCAATGTGGGGGGGCCTCTGTACTGGTTATTTGTATTTTTGCCAATACTGGTTTTTATCTAGACAGAAGTTTTCTGGTGGGGAACAAGGATTAGGATGTTAGGACTGATGCTTTTTGATAGATACATGAGAGTATGAGATTTTGGGTTTTTGTTTAGTGTGCTCGCTAAGATTTTTCTTTCAATCTTATGCCTACGTATTCCCTTTTACCGAAACAGGGAAATCAGAGCGTTCGTAGTTCCTCCTATTCTATGGTCGGAAATGGGTGTTTTTGGTGTCTTGTTCGAAGCCCAAGACGTGAAGCTAAAGGTAGTTTGTATCTTGTTCAAAGCCCAAGATGTGAAGCTGAAAAGTCTATTTGTATCTTGTTCAAAGCCCAAGATGTGAAGCTGAAAGAGTTTATTTGTATCTTGTTCGAAGCCCAAGATATGAAGCTAAAGGTGTTGACCTTAGAGAGAATTTGTCATCTCTAAAGGGGTCTGTTTGTCACAACTGTTGGGTGACTGACTATAAAGGAGGATTACTTTAACCGGGATACGCGGATCCTAGCAATGCCATAATTTCCTTTAGAGGGGGTTTTAACCTGAAGGATAAGACTTTAACTCAGTGTAGAGCAATGCTATCTTTCCTTAGGAATTTCTCATGCTAAAAGATGGACAGTGGCATGGATGTAATAATCCAGAGGCTTTCCACTTACAGCGATTAGATGAAGGGGAAAGAGTTGTTGATGTTTGTGTACTGTGAACGAGGCACAACTTTGATGCTAAAAGGTTGATTGGATCAACCAGTGGTTTTCTTATATAAAGCCTAAGAGGAGGCTGATATGTGTCTCGTACAAAGCCCTAGAGAGAGGCTAAAAGGTTTTGACCCGACGATGGAGTCTTTTGGTATCTCGTATAAAGCCCGAGATGGAGGCTAAACATTGTTTGACTCCGCTTGGGAGGATCATTGTACAAAGCCCAAGAGGAGGCTGGGGTTACTATTTCAGTTGAGTGACAGGTCCAATATACTGATTTTTAAAGAGAAAATCAGTTCTTATATGAGCAACACTGTACTCAAGGATTTGATTCAAGGATCTGGGTTATTCCTGTTCTTTAAGGAAGCGAAAAATTTGAAGGTTATTGAGACTGTCTGAGTATACGGGTTTTCTTCCTATTTAACGAAGGGGTCACTTGAGAATGTCTTTGAGACTCGAGGAGATTAGACTGTCCAAGTCTAGAGCTTCATCTTTTGTACTATGCTTTGAGAAACAGTAGTAGACTCTATGACAGGACTGTTCTATGGAGATGATTAAGTTCTGTTCCTATATCTCTAGGAGATCGTCAGGACAATTTGTACGAAGCCCAAGAGGAGGTTGGAAACTTTTAAGAAGCCGAGAGGTCCTTGTACGAAGCCCAAGAGAAGGCTATCATTCCCGGAGGAAGAGATCATTATACAAAGCCTAAGAGGAGGCTGTGAATACTTCTAAGAAGCCGACGGGTCCTTGTACTAAGACCAAGAGGAGGCGGGGTTGCTTTTAGGAAGCCTGAGGGTCCTTGTACGATGCCCAAGAGGAGGCCGATGCTTTTAAGAAGCCCGTGGGTCCCCAAACCCTGAGAAATTCAAGGCAATGCTATTCACCGAGAATAGATCAAAGTCAGGAAAGTTCGAGAATTTGGAAGAAACTCAAAGATGCCATTCACGAAGAATACATTCATCTTGGGGAGTAGAGTTTCTTGACAATTCCTAACGAGGACAGCCGAAGAGAAGACTGTATCTGGTGATCCTATTGGGGATCTAGTTGTCTATTTCTACGAATAAACGAAACGGCGTCACCTAGTTCTAGACGTAGTTGCCGGGGAAACTCGAAATATCTATACTATTATTACACAGTTGATATCAGTTTATGAAGGAAGACTTATAGTGAAACAGCCCCACAATACAGTTATATGTATATGAAAGCGGTAAATGAAAGCGTATAAACACTTACTCGGTTGTAGAGCTTCCATGCTGTTTGGCTAGTTGTTCAACAAAGAAAGATTAAAAACAACAGTATATCCAAAATCAAAGGAGAAAGTGCTTTGAAATAAAAAGATTTGGGGCTTATAGCTCAAGGAGAGGCCCAGGGTTTTATCAGTGAGCGCACTGTTTGAATTTGTACAGAGGGACTTATACAAGTGACTGAGGTCCAAAAAAGGTTTTCTGTACAAAGGGATGGGTCTTACACTCTCTCAAGAGGCCCAAAAAGTTTTAAAGAAAAAGAGTGAGACTTATAACACGAGGGTAGGCCCAGATGATTTTTCGTTTAAAATGGCGATCGCGCCGAGGTTTTCTTTTAACGCAGAGGGACTTATACAATATGTGAGGCCCAAAATGTTTTGGTCAAAAAAAAGGATTGGGTCTTACACTCTATTAGAGGCCCAAATGAGTTTTAAGAAAAGAAATGGGTCTTACTACTCGAGGGTAGGCCCAGGGTTTGTTTTTGAAAAGGCGACGATCGCGCCGTTTGTTTTTTACGGTATCATGACTTATATAATATACTGAGGCCCAAAAATGATTTGGTCAAAAAAAGGATTGGGTCTTACACTTTATTAGAGGCCCAAATGAGTTTGAAAATGATTTATGAGGGTTGAATTAATCCAAAAACCCTAATTTGTTTTCAAAAATGTATTTAATTGAATAAAAATTCAATTAAAATGATCAAAATTGTTTATCATATGAAAAACAAATTGTGATCTTGGATTAATGCTTCAAAAATTAAGTATTGACCTACAAAATAATTAGAAAGCATTAAAAGTTGCAAAATCAATGTAGAAAAAATATTTAAAATGTCAAAAACAATTAAAATATTAATTATTTGCAAAAATATAAATTATATGAAATAAATAATATTTTTGGGATTTTTGGGGAAAATAAAATATTTTAACATTTTTGTGAATTATTACAAAAAGAATCAACTCAAAATCATTAAAACTCAGAGAGAAAATAATTTTTGAATCAATTAAAGAAAATCACAAAATTCAAATATTTGAAAATTCAAAAAAAGGCGCCAAGAACAGCTGAAGAACACGCGCGTGTTCTGGGTTTGGCTGATTTGCATTTTCTATCCAATCTCCTTGAATACTTGATTATAACATGCAATCCACATATCATTATGCTCGTCTCAACCTCACGATCATGTCTATGTCCATTAATTTCATTTAAATTAAACATATAATAAGAAATCATGAAAAATCCTCAAGAACCCTAATTTCTGCATGAAGGCTAGGATTTTTGATACACGATTCAAACAATGCAATTAATTGAGGGGAAACACTCCATGCATGATTATGAACATATGGCCAAATTATTGTGCAGCAAAAATGTGTGGATCATAGAGTTAGAAGAGCTCATGCTTACCAATTGCAGCTGGTGATCGTGATTTGTGTTAGAGGTGTTACAGCTAGGTTCCAATGGTGTGGATAGCTTCCCTAGGTACCAAGGGATGTGTCTGAGTGCTTGGAATGAATTAAAATGGTTTGGAATTGAAGATGGCACCTCAGCTGCAAAACTGTCAAGAACTTCAGGAATTGGCTGGTGATTTTGTGAAATCAGTGTTCCAGATGTTATGTGAGTGTTTGGATTACTTCTATATGATGTATGTAAGGTGTGTGAGTGATTGGTTTGATTGGAAAATCTCTCAAACTCAAAACCCGATAGCTACCTTGCTAAGAAAGGCATTTTTGTCAAGAGAAAGAGATTTTGAGGAAAGCATCTGTAAGATGGATTTGGTGTACGTAAACTGATCACAATTGAGCTCTATTTATAGTAGAGCAAGTTTGTTTTGCAAGGAATAGTGAATGGCAGCTGCTAAGTAGGTTTGGCCAATGTTGGCAAATGAAAATCCAAGTCTCCTCTAGCCATTGACTAGAGGTTAGGGCACAGAACTTTGGTTCCCTTAGTCTTGGATAAGTCTTGACTGATTTCAGATGACAATGGCTCAGTCCATGCCACCTTGACGCTTCCATTGAATGCTTCAATCCAAATTTGGAGTCTTGTCCCTATTTTGGCCATTCTAGGTTCAACATGCTATTTCTTGTTCCATGGACTTTGGAGGCTTGGCTCAGTGATTGTCCCCTTTAGATTCAATCCTCTGAGGTGTCCAAGTGGATAGGAGCATTTGAATTTGGCTGATTTTGGAAAATCGAGCAAAATTGCAAATTCTGCCTTGCCTTTGACAGATTTCAGCAAGGCAACTTTCCAATGTCATATCTCATGACTCAAATGGAATTTGGCAATGTTCTTGGTCATTTTGGAAAGCCCTTACATGATACAACAACTGTTTGAACATGTTTGGTTTTGATATATTTTGAATCCAAGTGAAAAATCCCCCTACATTTGGAAAAAAATGAAGACAGATTCTGACTTAGTGAAAATTTCACTAAGTGTTGGAAAAAGTGACATTTTCATTTTTCAGCCATTTTGATCACTCCATAACTCAAAATCCTTAATGAATTGGACTTAGGTCTAGTTGAAGTTTTTGTAGAGGGTAATGAGGGCTACAAATCCATCTTTGGATGAGAAAAAATGGCCTTGTGGTTTAGGCGTTATGATCCTCCAAAGTTGGTACCCTTGTCACTTTATTTTTAACTTAGGAAAATTTTCTAAGTTTTTATGGTTACCCCTTTTACAAGTTATCCAACTTTTCTTGATTTTTCTTAATGAATGATGATTCAAATCACACATTAACATCATTTAGGGTTAAAAATCCATTTTGGTGAAAAATCTCAAAAAGTCAAAGTTTACTTTTGTGCACGGTTGACTTTTTATCAGATGAATTCCAAACTGTGCAATTCTGCAGGAAATCATGTCCTTGACCTAAATCAAACTTGATGGACATGTTCCATGGGTGTCATAGGGTATATTTAGGTATGTCCTAGGGTTTGGGAGCATGTCCTGGTCAAAAGTCAAAGTTATAGTTGACTTTTTCCTTAAAACCCTAACTGTGGTGCAGATGAAATTGAGACTTGTTGCTCAAGCTTCTTGGATTAATCCATTATTCCAAATGGATCAATATAGTTCATTAGAGACCTTAAAACTCTCTCTTGAGGTCTTGGTTCATGATTTGCACCAAAAGTCAACTTAGGGGCGAATTGGGTCAAGAAACCCTAATTCCTGATTTTTGATGTATGCATCCCCTGAGGCAAAATTGACTTGGTGATTGGGTCCATGAGGTTCCATGGAGTATATTAGGTTGTGTTTTGGATCATTGGCTCATGCCCAGATGAAAATTTCCATCTGGGGGCCCTGGTCGACCAAAACCCTAATTTGGTGACACTGTCGATCTTGAAGCTTGATCCACCTAGAAGGGAGCAACCTTGTGCTTAATCCTTGAAGTGGGAGTCCTCTTGATCCATTATGAATGTTTAGAGGTATATAAAAGTTGAAGATCATGTCATTCCTTGATTGATCCTTTGTCTAAGAACTCAAAGAGGGCTTGAAACCCTAATTTTGATTGTAGTGGATGCTCACCCATCTTTGGGGAGACTGACAAGGTAGGATGGTTCCTCCATCTTGTGATGATGATTTACACAATGATGGGAAATCTTAGTGGTCAAAATTTGGGGTATGACACATTTGATCAAGTTATAAGGGAGAAATCTTGGTCTCAAGATAGGGTGATTATGCTGAAAATCCATGCGCATTGTTTCCTTGCCATGACATGACATTCCTCGCCCATGACCAGTTCCAAACCCTTGTGTTCCAATCCATTTTCCAAACTCTTCCAAGCATCATTTCAACTCAATTCTCATACCAAACATGTTCTCCCATATTCCCTCTTTCCAATGACTCCAAAGACTTGTCAAACCATCCCTTGATTAGAGAGAAAATCATCACCAAACCACCATGTTTGCATTGGTTCCAAACTATCATAAAAACTAACAAAAACCAATGTTGTTGATGTTGTTATTACAAAGCCTGCACGTGCATTGCTCATACCATCCATCCATTGCCCTTTTAGACCAAGCACCTTTCATGTACACCATAGCACGTGCTTCATTATACATAGAAGTGGAAAGAATGAAAACTTGTAGAACAAGTTTGCTTGCTGCAGCAAACACGAGCTAGCTTCATTCTATGAACCTCCACCATAGCTCACCATGAATCACCGTCACCATAACACAGCCATTGCTAACTCGTCCCCTAACTAACTTGACTCAGTTAGTTAGGATGGACTCACCTAAACCATCTCAACTCAATTAACTAACTCATGTTAACCGTGGTTAAGCTCCCTATAAATAGCAAGCTTCACTCACATTTCCACTTCTAACTTCATTTTTCTCATTTTCACACCAAGTTCTCTCACTTTCTCTCTCTGTTTTCTCTCTGATTTCACACAATTTCCACCATCTTCTATCACATTTCATCTCCATCATCATCATTGTATCATTTGGGATCAAGAACAAGAACCTACAGATCTAAATAATCAAGTTCAGATTGAAGACATTGGAATTTTCAGTGTGATTCTCTGCGCGATTTCAAGCTATAAAGCCTTTATTTGGCCAAGTGAAGCTCAAGGAAGAAGCATATTCCTCTGGTGTTTTTGTATACTCAAAGTCTCATCAGTTTCAGGTTTGATCTCTTGAACTTTGGTTGCACTTTTCTTTTCATTATCACTTGTTTCTTGTTGATTTTAGCTTGCTAGAAGCTCTTTTATCTCCGGCTAGTTGATAGGCCTCTTAGAGGCGTAGATTCAAAAGTTAGGGCATATCTTTATCTCTTCTTTTCTCCATGTATGTGTTTGTTCTCTGAAAAATAGTTGTGTATTCGTGATCTCCATTATCTCAGCTTCATTTTGGTATGCGCATTGTGTATTTTTGTGAACATGTGAGATTTGCAGGTGGTGGTTCTCGCCGGAGAAGGTGACCGGAGGTCCCTCTCCGGCCGGTGGTTTTAGGTGTTAGGGTTTATGCCAGTTAGAATTACAGTCGTTTGATCTTTTAATCCTACGCTTCAAAATGTGACAGCACATTAAAATACACATGCATCTCACGTGTTCCATTTTTTATTTCATTTCAACAATATGTGGTGCAGTGCATGGTAGTGAGTGTGTTCCTTCACGCGTGTGCATTGGATTTGTTTACTTTGACTGTCGTGTTGACTGGACTTGATCCAATGGTGCTCATTGTTTGACTTTATTTTGACTGAGAGTGCACAATTGTTGGTGTGGACTGCGCGCACATGGACCTTGGGTCATTGCTATTTACACCATGCGTTTTAAAGCCCAATCAATTTTGAACTGTTGGTTTACTATGCATGCACCCCCTACTTGTTTCAATTTCTTTTTATTTTCTTCATTTTATACACGTTTCATTTCTAATTTTTAAAATTACTAAACAACATTAGAAAATTCTGGGAAAATTCATGAGTATTATCAAGAGATTTAGGAAATTTTTGATATTTTTATTTCATGGTTTTATTACATTTTTACCCCTGTTTCATAATTTTATTTGAATTTCCATTTGTATGCATTCCAAATATGATACATGAATTTGTAGAATTATTTTCTTGCTCATTACAAACTGTTTTGACTTGATTCTTTTTGCATTGATTCACTAATACATTGAAGCATGTTATATGATTTTTGTTTGATTTTTTAGATCATTTTATGACATGTTTTGATGCTTGTCTTTGCACCACTTTGCATGATGTTTCAACTTGACCTAATTGCATTGTTTGAAGTCATTTTGTTTTGAATTTTGACATGCTATCTTGATGTATGATTTCCTTCTGACTTAGGCATTCAAATACCATGCTTGCATAATTTTCATGAGTCCATTTGATTTTTGTTTGATGCATTATATTTGAAACCTAATTCATGTCATATCATTCTAACTTTAGTGCATGTTTGCATGAATTCTTTTGTGCATATTTGTATGAGCATTTGCATATTTTATGAGTCATTCATGTGATATTATAGGTACTTGGTACACATTATAGGTCATCCTTATATGTTCATTTCAACTTGAACTTTGTGCATCTTTAACATGTATTGTTTGCACTTTCCTTTTGAACTTTCACTTCACTTCTTCTTCTATTACTTCTTGAATGTCTTGATTGTTGATTCATGAATACTTTGAGATGTTTTATAAACCATTTTTCATTTAGTTTCAATTCTGATTCTTGGGTTTACATGTTCCATTTATGCATGTTCCTTTCCTTTCTGTTCATCTTTCATCTATCCTTTCTCATGATAACATGTTTAAATGCTATGGATGATGATTGTTGCTTATGCATTTGAATTTGTGTGATGATGTTCACTTGTTGTCAATATGATTCACATTCTGGTTGTGATATTAATATTTGATTCTTCATCTTATTCTTTTAAATTTTAATGTGTATTAAGTGCTTTTTACCTCTTATACATGTTTCCATGTTTACTAACCATGTAGGGGCTTTGGTAAGTTGAAATTGAGTGTGTATAAGGAATCCACATTCAAACTTCTCTCCTTTCAATCTTTTACAATTCAATCTTGTGTTTTGTTAAGTACTTATGTGCTTTCTTTGATTAACTCATTACTTTCCCTTTTGAGTTACAATTCATCTTCTACTTTAGAAGTGAATTGTTTAACTCATTCCTTCTTTAGACTTTAGGTTTTGCAACCTCACAAACCATTAGGATCACTCCCTTAACTAATCAATTAGGATTAAGTCTTAGTCCACATAGATTTTACCTTTTTTGCTCCCCTTGAGTCTTTCATCTTCTCATCTCAAAGAAAATTCAAAATATCTAATAAAGGTAGGCATTTATTGCATTTTAGCCTTTCATATAAAGAAAAGATTATAAAGGGGTCTTCTCTTGTAATCTTAGAATGTGTAGCATATAGCCCATCTTGGGTCAATGTGTTAAACATTTGATCTTGTATGAGGGACTTAAATGCAATACTTGTCGAAGATACAAATAATAAAAAACACTTCTTTATTTCATAATCAACAAAAACACTTAATAAACACAAGTATGCTAGTGTGTTTGAACCTTAATAATTGGAACTAAATGTGGGGGTCTTCTTCACACTTAGGGTACTTTATTAACCATTCCATCTTGGAATGTGAGAAGGTATACACTCCAGTGACCAAGATTTAGATACACTATCATATGCAAACAAATGCAAAAAAAAACATTTAAAAGACAAGAACAAACAATAACGTCTTTCCTTCGGGAATTCTTTTCTCACCTCATTCATTCTCAACGTATGAACGCGCTTCTTCTCGTTCTCCTGCAAGATGGTAACACACTCGGACCAGCGAGCCTGCAACACCTGAGCTAGAACGTTAGTCGTTCCTTAAAAAACACAAACAATCCATCCCTAGTGAGGGGAACTACGTCGCTCTGATTCTCATATTCCCGATGAGATACGTAGGCAGTGGGGTAGGGCCCATTCGAGCACTTCTTTTATTTTCCCTACATTTGTTTCTCTTTCTCTCTCCCTTCCTTTTCCAGTTCTTTTTCCAGTATCTTTCCTTACACCCTTTGATTGAAGCAGCAAGCGTGGATCTCATCGGGTACGATGGACGCGTGGGGGTGTTAATACCTTCCTCATGCGTAACCGACTCCCGAACCCAGTTCTCTTGGTCACAAGACCATGCTCTATCCTTTCTCTCAGGTTTATGCAGTGTTTCCTTTCCCTCTCTTGGGATAAATACACATTGCTGGCGACTCTGTTTCGGTGCCACTTTCGCATTTGTACTAGGATGAAAATCCCGGGAGCGACAGGTACCAACTTCCAAGGATCATAACTTGAGATCCAAGAAACCATTTTGGGTGATCCAAAGCTGGATTTGCAGGTCTTGCTACACTCTACAAAAGCTTCAACTACATCAAGCCTGAATTCCTCATGAATTTTAAGTTATGGAGTGATCAAAATGGAAAAAAAAATGAAAACAACACTTTTTCCAAACTGTTGAGGCATTTTTCAACCAAATGCAAGCTGATTCAAAACCAAAGTTGGACATCACAATAAAGTAGGATACATTAGCCTTCCAAATTGTCCAAGAACACCAACAAATTCCATTTGTACTGGGAGTTATGGATCTCCAAAGTTGCCTTGTTGCAAACTGTCTCCATGACAGTTCTAGGAAGAATTTGTGCAAACTTGTTCCCCACGATTCCTTGGGCCAATTTTGGACACCTTGATCATTGAAATTCTGATCAATTACAACATAAGTGGATAGGGGATCTGATCCACAACACAAAATGCCAAAGACTTGGTCTTCCATGTGCAAATTCATCATGACATGAACCTTGATTTTCAATTTTGTCATGGAGCATTCAAAGAGTGCATAGAGCTGGCATGTATTAGTCCACAATCAACCAAATGAGTCAAGCCTTATCCCTACAACAGAAGACCATAGACCTGTGCTCTAATCTCAAGTCAATGGCTAGAGAAGACTTGAGATTCCAAAGTGATGCAATTGGACAATGATCTGCTGCAGTTGCCATTCACTATTGCAGCCAAAAAAAACTTGACACACTATAAATAGGCATCATTTCTGATCAGTTTGAGTACACCAAAGGCCTATAACACTTGCCTTTCTCAAAATCACACTCTCACTTCCAAAAATGTCTTTCATAGCAAGTCACTATCGAATTTTTCAGTAGAGAGCAATTCCATCCAAACCAATTGCTCTAACACCTCATATACATCATACCCGAGATGATCAAACAACTTCCAGCCATCTGGAACACCAAAATCACAAAGCTCCAAATCCACTTGAAGCTCATATGCAGCTGAGATGCCATGAAATTATCCAAGCATTTACATTCAAGTCCAAGCATCCAAACACACTCCATATGGTGTAGGGAAGCTGTTTAGATCATCACAACTCATCTGTAACACCTCCAACTCAAAAATCAAATTGCTCTTGCTGCCACGACCTTCAAGTAAGCCTAAACTTGGTCATCTCATGATTTATGCATATTTCCTCGCACAATACTTTTGCCAAATGTTCATAATCATGCATAGGATGTTTCCCCTCTATTAATTGCCTTGTATGAATCGTGTATCAAAATCTTCAGCCTTCATGCACAATTTAGGGTTCTTGAGGTTTTGTCTTGATTTCTTATTCCATGCTTAAAATAAATGAAATTAAAGACCATAGACATAATCGTGAGTTGAAAACGAGCAGATTGATATGTGGATTGCATGATTTCATCAAGTATTCAGTGAGATTGGTGAGAAAACACAAATCAGCCAAACCCAGAACACGCACGTGTTCTTCATGTGTTCTTGGCATCTTTTTTGAATTTTTGAATTTTTGAATTTTTGTGATTTTATTTAATTGATTCAAAAATTAATTTCTCTCTGAATTTTAATGATTTTGAGTTGATTCTTTTTTTAATAATTCACAAAAATGTTAAAATATTTTGTTTTACAAAAATTTCCCAAAAATATTATTTATTTCACATATTTAATATTTTTACAAAGAATTAATCTTTATTTGTTTTTTAACATTTTGAAAATTTTCTTTCTCTTAATTTTCCAAAATTAAATGGTTTCCAATCATTTTGTGGGTAAAAACATGGTTTTTGAAACATTGATCCAAGATCACCACTCATTTTTCACATGTTTTCAATGATTTTTTTATTAATTTTTAAACAAAATTAATTCTTATTTTAACAAAATTAGGGTTTTTATAAATTTCACCCTCATCAATCTTTTTCAAACACTTTTGGGCCTCTAATAGAGTGTAAGACCCAACCTCTTTGTAAATAAAATAAATTTGGGCCTCAATGCATTGTATAAGTCCCGATACAGTAAGAAATTTTGGCGTGATCGTCGTCTTTTCAACAAAATCATATGGGCTTCTCCTTGAGCTATAAGTCCCATCTCTTTCATTTTCAAAACACTCTTTGAGTCTCTAATAGAGTGTAAGACCCAATCCCTTTTCAACCAAAATCGCTTTGGGCCTCCTTCATTGTATAAGACCCACACTGTATTTTCAAAACCTCGGCGCGATCGCCTATTCAAAGTTAAATAACCTGGGCCACTCCTTGAGTTGTAAGACCCATCTCTTTTGCACAAAAATAATCTTTGGGCTCTCTTGTTGTATAAGACCCAACTCTCTTTGTAAATACCCTGTTAAAAATACAGTCTGTATTCATTAATCATCAGGGCATCTCTTGTTGAATAAGCCCCATTTACTGTTTTGAAATAACTGTTATCAAAACTTGTTTCAATTTCTATGAACAACTAACATTACAGCATGGAAGCTTGCTCACCTGTAAGTTTTTATTTGTTTTCATTTACTGCTTTATATATATATATATATATACTCTATTGTGGGAAGCTGCACACCTGTAAGTCCTTCTTTCATCTTTTTAAATACCAGTCATATATATATATTATATTGTGGGAAGATGCTCTGCTGTAAGTCTTATTTCATATCCTTTTAAATACTTGTCATATATCAACTGTATATATACTTGTATAACTATTAGAGTTTTCCCTGGCAACTAAGTCTAGAATTAGGTAAAGCCACTTGGCCACTCTCTCAATAATAGTAAACCTAGATCCCCCATAGGATTCCAGATACATTCTTGCCTTCTCTTGGGCTTAAACAATATGAAACAAAGAGAAAGGCAGTATTCTCGGTGAACCTTTTCTCAGACTGTCACTGTTAGAAATTGTCAAAGAAATTCAATTCCCACAGAGAGGATTAATTCCCGGTGAAACTTCTCTGGAATTTCTTCAAACTCTAGAACTGTTCATTACAGAAAGGATTAATTCCCGGTGAAACCTTTTTAGAACATTCTTAAGTTTGGACCCACAGGCTTCCTAAAAGCATCCCCAACCTCCTCTTGGGCTTTGTACAAGGACCCTTAGGCTTCTTAGAAGTTCTCAGCCTCCTCTTGGGCTTAGTACAAGGACCCAGAGACCTCTTACAGGTATAGGAACAGAACCTAGTCATAATTTGCTAGAGCTGTCTTTCTGATTTAAAACAACATACCAGTTATGGGTTGACCTTCATCCTTTAACATATCAGCCTTCTCTTAGGCATCATACAAAGATCATTCACCATCTGAGAACCAATTTCTCAAACACCAGTAGACTTGGACAGTCTCATACCCTTTGGATTTTCCATTTCCTTAAAGAACAGGAAATAACCCTGATCACCTCTGATCAAATCCCAATACAGAGTTAAAACCAACCGTTTTCACAACTTAAACCTTACTTTTAATCCTTCCCCAGTCAGGGAAAATTATCCTCAAATGTAACATTTCAATTAAACCCCCAGCTTGGGTCATTTTACTATCACAAACCTCATCAGAACCTCAAGGTCTCTGATACCTCAACTTTTCTGTAATCCCCAGTAAAAAGTTAAATTTCCAAACTTTGGACCAGTCTCTGGATTTCAAATCCTCAGCAGAAGATAACCTACTCTTAGGCTTTGTATAAGGATTTCTTTCTTTGTCTGTCCCCAACAAAGATAGCCTCCACTTAGGCTTTGTATAATGATCTCTCCCTAGCAGAGCTAGCCTCCTCTTAGGCTTTGTATAATGATCATCTCTCAGCAATCAGCCTCCTCTTAGGCTTTGTATAATGATAAACCTCAGCTGAGTCCCTACTTTTAACTTAAATCTTGGGCTTTGTACAAGATACCCCCCCTAAAATACCTCTCCAATAGAGTCAGTCCTTTTACCTCAATCTTGGGCTTTGAACAAGACAAATATTAAACACTCCCTAAGCAAAGTCCATACCTTTTAGCCTCAATCTTGGGCTTTGTACAAGACACATACAAATATCTCCTCAGTGGAGTCATCAAATCCTTTTAGCCTCAATCTTGGGCTTTGTACAAGACAGATAAAACCTTTTTTCCAATGAGTCAAATCTCTTTTAGCCTCCATCTTGGGCTTTGTACAAGATACAATAAATAAACACTCTCTTGATGAGTTAATCAGTCTTTTTGCCTTCATCTTGGGCTTTGTACAAGATACAACAAATAAAACACTCTCTTGTTCAGTCAGACTTTTCCAGCCTCCTCTTAAGCTTTGTATAATGATTTTCCCCAGTTGAATCCAATTAACCTTTTAGCTTCAACCTTGGGCTTTAATCAAGGCATACACACAAAAAACCATTCCCTCAGAGGAAATAAAAACTCTGTAGGAAGATACCTTTTCTGTTTAATCACACATCAAAAACAGTCAATCAAAACAAAACCTTAATTCCAGATAACTGCTGTAAGTGGCACACTTGTTGATACAAATATCCAAGCTGTCTGTCCATCATTATCCTGGTTAAAACCTTCATCTAATTGCTATAAGTGGTAAGCCTCTGGATACAAACATCCATGCCACTGTCCTTCTTTTAGCATGAATTCCTTAGGAAAAATGGCATTGCTCACACTGAGTTAAAGTTTTCTCCTTTTGGAAAAATCCCCTGCAGAGGCAATTATGGCATTGCCGAACTTCATACAGTCTAGTTAAAGTAATTCCCTTTTTCAAACTAGTTACCTAAACAACTGTTATTAACAGAAGAGATATCTCTCTTTAGAGATGACAAATTCTCTCTCGGTCAAAACCTTTTAGCTTCACATCTTCGGCTTTGAACAAGATACAGAAAACTTTTAGCTTCACATCTTGGGCTTTGAACAAGATACAAACAAACCAACCTTTAGCTTCAATCTTGGGCTTTGAACAAGACACCCAGACATCTGTTTCTTCCTTAGAATAGGAGGAACTACGATTGCTCTGATTTTCCTATACTCCATAACAGGGAATACATTAGGCATAAGATTGCGATAATCTTAGCGAGCACACTAAACAAAAAACCTTAGGTCCCTGACCTTACCAAAAACAACAAAACTCTCTCTCTCAAACATCATACAAACTTTTCCCATTTCACAGACAAACACAATCAAGTACCAAAGCATGATCCTAAAACTATAACCTGTGGATAACCACATATAGGATAGGTAATTGACAACTCCCCATTGTATAATCTGACCCCGGACTCCCTAATCTCTGTCAAGCGTTTGTTCAGTTAAACAGATGCGTGCAAGGTTCATTTTAGATAACTTTCCCTTTCCCTTCCAGCTTCAAGGGATAAATAAGTAATCAGAGAGTAGCACCAACATGTTCCTCCCACTGAGGTGAGGAATTCCCCATTACTCCTGCGATAAGGTTGTCGCGTCACTGACAAAAATCGCTAGCTACAATGTGAGGTTAGTGGAGAGAAAGAGAGTTATTTTTCTCACCACATCTGATTCGAGCTGCTAAGTCTTGGCGTGACTAGAGTTATCCTTGGTTGAGTATCCCTCTCAAGGAGTCTTCAAGTTACTCTTAGGATTACATTTCTTTTTCAGTATCTTTTTAAGAATGTATCTTTTGAGAACCATATGAAAGCTCCTGTGGTTTGACAAAATTTTGGTAAAACATATTGTTGATAAAGATGAAGAAATATGGCCATGAACAAAGATGTCGAAGAAGATGTCTCAACCTGAAGACACGACATCCTGGACTAATATACTGATTTAGTAGGTTTTAAATCTATAACAAATCTGCCCAAGAATTGATGCATTTTTTAGGAGTGGATCAAAGACCAAAGATATGAAGTCCAAGACAGCTAAAGCCTATATAAGAAGACCTATACCTAGGGTTTTAGAGACACCTTTTGTAACCTATTTCTTGTATGTAATATAGGGTTTAGGGTTTTGAGAGTCTTTGGCTCTTTGTATTGTAAGTCTCCCTTTGTATCGGTTTGATGCATCATGGTAGACATAGGGGATCACACAGATTCATAAACCTTTAGGCAATGAATTGTGTATTGTTCTTGGATGAAGCTTTGAAGAAAATCCGAGTTAGCTTGTTGGTCAAGTATGCTTGATAGAATGCTATATTGACAGGGATGAATCAGTTACTAGTGGCGATTACTGTAAGAGATCACAGGTTGTGATTAGGGGAAGTGAGTTATGGTTCTCATATCAAAGATAATGGTCTTTGATAAATATTCCACTGGGTAGTGATTAGGAGATAAAGTTGTAAATGGGGGAGTTTAGCTCTATAATAATACTACAGGTAATGGAGTCTTCTTCCTGGATTGGTATCCCTTAGAGTAGGTGAATTGCACTGAACAGGGTTAATATATTATGTGTTATTTATCATCTGCAATTTAAAGTTCTATTGTGTTCTTGATAAACATGTCATAACAGATGTTGTAACATCTATTGAGACTTTGTGTTGATATTCAGAAGTATCAATTGTTTTGTTCTTGTTCAATAATTATGCAGAACAATGTCTTGACATGTGTTAAGACATCTGTTGTCTGCTATGCCAGAATTTCAATTGGTATCAGAGCAGGTATCTTGTATGTTTCTGGATGAGATCTTTAGGAGATACTTTCTGGCGTTTTAAACAAGGAGGAGTTTTGGAGATCAGATCATCAACTCAGACATACTCAAGGGTATTAATGGATGGGATAGATGTTTTGGATCAAAGGTAATAACCTGGTGGTTGTTCATGTTTCTAAGGGGGCTCTAACACAACTGCAGGAGAAGAGGCTAGTTCTCTTGTTGGAGTGTCTTATAAGATGCTCTGACATCTTATTAGGGCATGTTGAAGATGTTCCTTGGTGGTTCCGCTGCATCTGTTTCTGATGGAAGAGCTCTGGAATTTATGGGATTATGGAGTTGTTACTGAAGACAGATGGTGGAAGATCTCAATCGTTGGTCTCTATATTTGAAGATATCTGCATCTTTTTATTCCAAATTCGGGAGCAATGGAATGGAGAGAATCGTTGGTAGATGTCTGTTATGGTGACTTTGAACTTGGAAACTTGGTTCAATTCTGCATCTTGAAGTCAGTTGAAGAGAAGGGGAGTTGAGATTAGGTTTATCAAGTTCTTTCTCTAGGAAGTTGATAAATTATAGATCGGATAAGTTGTCAAAGATACTTGAGAATTCTCTCAAGTTCACTCATAAAGGCATCTCAGTCGTGCATCTGGAGTCTTCTAGTTACTCTTCTGACTAGAGGGTGTTTCTATGAAACTTAAATCTGAAGAAAGTGGAGGTGATTTATTTTCACCGTCCAAAAGTGAAAGGAAGGATTCACCTTACTTAATCCTAAGGATGAATCCAATCTGAATGGAGATTTCAGAACTGATGGGTAAATAGGGTTCGTTCAAAGAGAATCTTAGTTACTTGAGTCAAGGGTGGCAGCCTTGGTATCTCAACACTTTGTTTGTCATGGAAGATACTTGCAAAGATTGAATACTTGATAAGTGTTCATGGAGGGATGTGTTGGAGTATGGCTTCAACAATGATACAAGGTTATTGAACAAGGACTTAAGATCAATTGTTAATTATGATATTCACAAGTATTTAATTGATTATCCATGTACGTGAAGTTCAAGATTACTGATGTTCAACACGATGTTGAAACATCTCTTCATCCGAGTTTATGCACAATCATGGGAGGGGTACCACATAAGCTTTTGTATTTATTTCTCTTGGGTATTGACCTAAGAATCTTCTTTAGTTTGGCGTGGCAGAAGCATCTGATCTCTAGAGAGTTTCATGGCAAGAAACTAGTCTAGACAATGGTGATGTAGAAGATGAAGAAGAAGACATCATAATCTTGATGAATAGTTCTTGGATCAGTTTATTTTTGATCTAGGAGTATTGGAGTGCAGAAGGTGTGTGCCAATTATTACTGGAAGCATCTGATGTTTATCTGGAAAGTGTCCTGGGAAGAGACTTGTCCAGAATATGGTGCTGGTGATGGCACAACTTGAGTCAGTTTATTTCTGATCTAGGCACATAGGAGCATGTGATCTTGCTCATCTTGGAGGTCTAGGTTAAGTGGCAGTTATCTCTGACTTTTTGTAGACTGCTTTACTTAAGGAAAGTGGTATCCTTTGGTATAGCTATGGCGTAAGTAGCGAGCGATTTTGGACGTGGTTCTTAACCACTGTCGCTCTGGGGTACTACAGGTCGATTCATTTTTTATCCTATTAAAGCTGACTAAGGAAGGGAAATAGATGTCTCCAATTAACCCTGCTTGCATACTGAGTTTAAACAGATGACTGTTGGCTTACAGATGCGGTTTAGATTGTGGGACTCTCTCTGCTTATTTTTCTAAGAATGAAATGACGGGACAATGCTATTGGTAGGATGTTAGGACTGATGCTTTTCAATTGATGTCTGAAGGTACGGGATTTTGGGTTTTTGATTAGTGTGCTCGCTAAGATTTTTTCAATCTTATGCCTACGTATTCCCGTTTAACAAAACAGGGAAATCAGAGCGATCGTAGTTCCTCCTATTCTATGGGAGGAAAAAGGTTGTTTTGGTGTCTTGTTCAAAGCCCAAGACATGAAGCTAAAGGTGGTTTGTATCTTGTTCAAAGCCCAGGATGTGAAGATGAAGGGTCTATTTGTATCTTGTTTGAAGCCCAAGATGTGAACCTAAAGAGGTTTGACTTTAGGGAGAATTTGTCATCTCTTAACGGTGGTCTGTTTGTCACAAATGTTGGGTGACTGATTATAAAGGAGAATTACTTTAACTGGGATATGTGAATCCAGCAATGCCATAATTTCCTTTATAGGGGATTTTTAACCTGAAGGAGAAGACTTTAACTCAGTGTAGAGAAATGTTATCTTTCCTTAGGAATTTCTCATGCTAAAAGAGGGACAGTGGCGTGGATGTAAATAATCCAGAGGCTTGCCGCTTACAGCAATTAAATGGGGGAAAAGGAGTTGTTGATGTTTGTATACTGTGAACGAGGCACCAATTTTGATGCCAAAAGGTTTATTGACTCAACCGGGGTTTCCTTATACAAAGCCTAAGAGGAGGCTATTGACCCAACAAGAGGGTGTTTTTATGTGTCTCGTACGAAGCCCGAGAGAGAGGCTAAAAGGGTTGACTCAACAAGAGAGTGCTTTTGTACGTGTCTTGTACGAAGACCAAGACGGAGGCTAAAGGTGTTTGACTCAACAAGAGAGTCTTTGTACCTCGTACGAAGCCCGAGATGGAGGCTGGAAATATTTGACTCAACAAGAGAGTCTTTTATACTCAACAAGAGAGTGATTTTTATCTCATACGAAGCCCGAGATGGAGGCTAAAATGTTTGACTCAATCAAGAGAGTCTTTTATACTCAACAAGAGAGTGTTTTTTGTATCTCGTACGAAGCCCGAGATGGAGGCTGAAAGGCTTTGACTCAACAAGAGAGTCTGAAAAGGTTAGCTCCACTGGGGAGAATCATTGTACAAAGCCCAAGAGGAGGCTAGTGTGCTGGTGACTGTTTCAGTTGAGTGACAGGTCCAGTGTGTTGGATAAAGAGAAAATCAGTTCTTATATGGGTAATGTTGTGCTAAGGGATTGATCGTGGGATCAGGGTTATTTCTTGTTTCTTTAAGGAAATGGGAAATCCAAAGATGTATGGAGACTGTCCAAGTCTACGGGTGTTTTGAGAAATCAATTCTCAGGTAGTGAATGATCTTTGTATGATGCCCAAGAGAAGGATGGTATGTTAAGGGACGAAGGTCAGCCCATTAACAGGTCTGACACTTGACTCAGAAAGACAGCTCTAGCAAATTGATGACTAGGTTCTGTTCCTATACCTGTAGAGGTCTCGGGGTCCTTGTACTAAGCCCAAGAGAAGGCATGAGAGCTTTTAAGAAGTTGAAGGGTCCTTGTACAACGCCCAAGAGGAGGCGGGGATGCTTTTAAGAAGCATGTGGGTCCCCAAACCCCCGAGAAGTTCAAGGCATGCCATTCACCGAGAATAGATCAAGCCAGGAAAGTCCGAGAATTTGGAAGAAACTCAAGAGATGCCATTTACGGAGAAAATATCATCTCTGGGGAGTAGAGTTTCTTTGACGATTTCTAAGAGTGACAGTCTGAGAAAGGGTTCACCGAGAATGCTGCATTTCACATCTCCATATTGTTTAACCCCAAGAGGAGGGAAGACTGTGTCTGGTAATCCTATGGGCATCTAGTTTTGTTTGTATTCAAGAGTGACCAACAGGGCTTTACCTAGTGCTAGACGTAGTTGCCGGGGAAAACTCTAAATAACTATACTAGTATTACACAGTGGATATTGGACAAGTATATTAAAGTTTGTGAAAGAAGACTTATAGTGAGCAGCCCCACAATACAGTTATATATATATATATATATATATATATGAAAGCGGGTAAAGAAAACGGGTAAACACTTACTCGATTGTACAGCTTCCATGTTGTTTTGTTTGTTTGTTCAACAAAGAAAGCTTTGATAACAATATTATATTCAAAATCAAAGGAGAAAGTGCTTTGAAAAGGTTGTTGGGGCTTACAACTCAAGGAGAGGTGCAAGGTTTTATCAGTGATTACACTGTTGTTTTGTACAGGGACTTATAGAAGTGACTGAGGCCTAAAAAGGTTTTCTGTACAAAGGGATGGGTCTTACACTCTCTCAAGAGGCCCAAAGGTGTTTAAAGAAAAAGAATGGGGCTTATAACACGAGGGTATGCCCAAAGGGTTTGATTTTTGAACTGGCGATCGCGCCGAGATTTTCTTTTAACGCAGAGGGGCTTATACAATATCTGAGGCCCAAAATTGTTTTGGTTAAAAGGGGATTAGGTCTTACACTCAATTAGAGGCCCATGAGTGTTTGAAAATGATTTGTGAGGGTGAAAATCAAAGAAACCCTAATTTTGTTTTCCTTTAAAAGTAAATATTTAAAGAAAATCAAATAAAATGATAAAAATACCATATGAGTTTGAATAAACCACTTTTGATTTTTGTTGAAAGTTTGAAAAATGAGGTTTTAATCACAAGATGAATTAAAACTCATTTGGTTTTGATTTTCAAAGTAAATATTCACTTTTAAATGTTTAAAAACAATTAAAAAGGAATTTATTCACAAAAACACTAATTATATTAAATAACTAATATAAATTTAATTTTTTTTGTGGAATAAAATATTTCAACATTTTTGTGATTTTTTGCAAAAAGAACCAATCAAAAATAATTAAAATTGAGGGAGTTATTAATTTTTCAAATCATAAAAAATAATAAGAAAAACAATAAAAAAGTGGAAAAAATAGCAAAAAGAAGATCTGGGGCGAGGGGGATTCGAACCCCAGACCTCTTGTGTATATGGCGCGCGTCTTACCACTGGGGTGGTGATACATCCGTTGATTGAAACACAACCACAAATATACAAGGCTTGCCTTGCCTTTGGCGTGGCCCAAGGCAAGGCAAGGCAAGATTTTGGTTGAAAACGTGAAGGCCATAACTTTCTCATTTCTCCATGGATTGGGACAAAATTTAGGTCTATCCTTCCTAGAATTTCACAAGGAATCCAATGGTGGTGGTATTTTTTTCAGATCATGCTCCTATTGAAAAACCCGATAGTGGTTTTGAAATAGGCCATGATTTGCATTTTCTATGCCATCTCTTGGTACAAGCATGAATTACATGATAAATTGGTGCAAATACAACGCATATAACATGTATAAGAGATGCATAATCAGTGGACATCAAAAGAAAGTATGGTTCAAAGAATCCAAGTTGTGATGCTTACCTCTTTTTGGAGCTTTTGGGCAATCTTCCAAGCCACTTGTTCTAGAAATGATTTGATGCTTTGAACAACCTCAAATGATCTCTTAGAAGCTTTTAGAATGTTTGGAATCAGCTGGAAACCTCAGGAACAAGTTTGAGATCTTTCTTGCAAAAGGGGCAAAAGTGGCCAAAATAGCAACTCTCTCAAATGGTGTTCCAGATGGGGGGAACCATTTGGGACAGTTCAAGGATGATATTTGGAATGTGTTTGAGGTTTTATCTGGTTTGGAAAGTGACTGAATCTAGACATGGCTTGAAAAATGCACAAAAGTCCTATTTTGAGGTTTTGAGAGGTGACTTTGGGATTTTGGTGTTACAGGTCACTTGTGAGAGTTTGGACAGCTTAGATATGATATATTGGATGTGTTTGGATCATAAGCAGTGGTGGAATTGCTCTCTAACTCAAAAACTCTGAGTTACCTTGCTAAAGAAGGTATTTTTGCCTAGAGAAAGAGATTTTGAGGAAAGCAAGTGTTGTAGTGTTTTGGTGTACTCATACTAAACACAATTGAGCTCTATTTATAGTAGATCAAGTTTATTTTGGCTGCAATAGTGAATGGCAACTGTAGCAGAGGTTTGGCTAATGTTGAGCAATGAGAATCCAAGTCTCCTCTAGCCATTGACTAGAGGTTAGGGCACAGGCTGCTGGTCCCCTTGGTCTTGGATAAGTCTTGAGTGAATTCAGTTGGAAATGGCTCAGTCCATGCCACCATGGTGTATGCATTGAATTCTTCAATACAAAATTGGGGTCTTGTCCCTCTTTTAGGCATTTCTAGGTTTGGCATGCTATTTTTGGTTCCAATGACTTGGGAGGCTTGGGATCAGAGTTGGTTCCTCCTTGGTCCCCCTTGAGGTGTTCAGATGGATAGAGTTGCTTGCCCTTTGCAAAATTTGAGCAAATCGAGCAAAACTCCAAAATCTGCCTTGCCATGACAGATTGCAGCAAGACATATTGGCATTGTTATATCTCATGGCCTAAGTGGAATTTGATGGAGTTCTTGGCCATTTTGGAAAGCCCTCATATGATACAACAACTGTTTGATCATAATTGGTTTTGATACTTTTTGGATACAAGTGAAAAATACCCCTACATTTGGAAAAAAGTGAAGGCAGATTCTGACTTAGTGAAAATTTCACTAAGTGTTGGAAAAAAGTGACATTTTCACTTTTTGTAATTTTGATCATTCCATAACTTAAATCCACGAGGAATTGGAATTAGTTGTAGTTGAAGCTTTTGTAGAGTGCCATGAGAGCTACAATTCCATCTTTGAATGGGGAAAAAGGGCCTTGTGGTTTAGGAGTTTTGATCCTCCAAAGTTGGTAGCCTAGCCACTTTGTTCCATAACTTAGAAAAATTTCTAAGTTTTTTATGGTTACCCCTTTTATAAGTTATCCCACTTTTCTTGATTTTTCTTGATGAATGATGATTCCAATCACACATTAACATCATTTTAGGGTTAAGGAACCATAATTGTGAAAAATCTCAAAAAGTCAAAGTTGACTTTTGTGCATAGTTGACTTTTTGTCAGATGAATTCCAAACTGTGCGATTCTCTATGAAATCAAGTCTGTAACGGTCCGTTTTTAATATTTCCTTTTCCCGTGCTTTTTGGTGTTAATTGGTCGAGTCTTTATTTTTAATTGAGCAATATTTATGTTAATTGCTAATTGGTGTGATAATATGTTATTTTTGCACATTGTGTATTTTTACCGTTTTTGAGAGTTTGCGGGGAAAATTGGAATAGAGGGTATTTGACATATTTCATAATTAATAGTGTTAGTTAATAATAGTTAGTTTAGATATTTATTAGAAATGTTTAGAATTTTTAAGTTAAGAAAATATAAAAGAAAATAGTTAGTATAAGTTTAGAAAAAAGAAGAAAAAGAAAAGTTAGTAGAGTTTCCCAAAAGAGAAGAGAAAGAAGAAAAGAGAGGAAAAACTTGTGAAGGAAGAAATCAATCTCCCGACTTTCTAGAACACGATTAAATCGTGTAAGGGTGTGAAACTCGGTTATTATATTGATTGTGTATGATTATGTATGTTTCGTGTGGATGTTTTGGTTGTTTTTCCATATGTTTCCGTTTATGCCGTATTGGACGAAATCGATAGAAACCGATGATTTTACGGTCGAAAAGTCGTATAAATACATGTGTTGGTTGGTTATATGTATGTGAGCTGCTGTTTAAAGTTTCATGAAGTTTGGTTATGTTTTGGTTAGTTTTCGTTATGTTCCCGTTATTTTGTCCGTTTAGGTCGAATTGTGGGAAATCGATAAAAATCGATGTTTTCACGGTTAGAATTCGAAATAAATTACGTAGTTGTATCGAGTAAGGTTAGGTCGTCGTATAGCGTGCTTTTTATTCGATTTGAAGATGTTTGAAAATTCTGGTTTTTGAAAGGTTGAAATTTAATCGAAAAATCGAACGTCGTAGAAATTTCGTTTATGTGTTCTAAATTGTTCTTATGTATTTGGTGGTTGCGCGTATATGTTTGTTTCGATGAAAATGTTCGATTTAGTCGAGTTTACGGGTACTTGGAAAAATGGCAGCAAAGGTGTATTTTGAGAAAATCTGATTTTTGGGAAAAACAGGGCTATGAATCGATTCATAACAGCTATGTATCGATACGAAATGGTTTATGTATCGATACATAACCCCTATGAATCGATGCATACTGTGAAAATTGGGAAAAACAACATTTTTACTACAGCATGTATCGACACATGCGAGCTATGTATCGATACATAAGGTCTTTTTGTATCGATACATAAAGCTCATGTATCGATACATACTGTGCTGAACCATAAATTCTGGTTTGTCGGGGAAACTTCAGAAATTCATATCTCTTGAACCGTAAGTCGGTTTTAACCCCCGTTTGAAGCGTTGGAAAGCTAACGAGATGTTCTTTCTAGGAAAAATAGTTTTGGGGTCTGAACTTGGTCCAATAGGTACAGTTTTTACGAACCGTTTCGTAGTGTCGGGCGTCCGGTTTACGTTTTCGCATTATTTTGAAATATTCATATCTTGTTAACCGTTTATCCTTTTTAAGAGTTCTTTATACCGAATCGAAGCTGTCGATGAGTACTTTTTGATGATGATAGAAAATATTATTTTTGGCCGACTTTTAGCCGACTTTTTCGAAAAACCGAATAATGGAATTTTGAGTTATTTTTCAATATTGTAAGACATATTATGATATGTTATGAGATGGCTTGTGTGATGATTCTTTGATGGGAATTTGATGTTGTGGAATGGTATATTGGTGTTTGTGGCCATTTTGGGCAATTGTGTGCATTACTTTATATGTACTTGAAATACATGATTATTGTTAATGCATGAGCATTTGATGTTGGCATGAGTCATTAATGTGTCAAGTATCATGATATGCATTCTTGCATTGGAAGATTCATAGATGAATCAGTTTTATCGTCTTACGCCCTGAAATAATGGTAGAAGCGATTAATCACAAATGATTGTGCGCCCTGAAATAGTGGACTATGGCAATCGGATTGTGCGCCTTGAAATAGTGGTCGAAAGCAATCCATAAACGTCGTACGCCCTGAAATAATGGTTTATAGCGACGGGGAACATCGTAGGCCCGACGGGGAGTTACTCTATGTAACAAGCGATGATTCCAAGAGTTCCTGGGGGACTAATGAATTACAAGGTTGGATTGGTACCGCATGCGTAGAGTCGTTGTGTCGGTCTCTGTGCATTTGCATAATTCATTACATGAATGTTTATGTGTTGAATTTTGAGAAGGATTTGTTATGCATTGTGTTAATGTATATGCTTATGTGATTGATGTGTGAAATGGATTTAATATGTCTTGTGTTGTTTACAAGTATCGTATTTGTGTGGTGAGAATAATTGTGCATATTTTGCTAAGTGTTATATAATGATATGCAATTATATTATAATCCTGTTTCTCACCCTTCTGCTGTGGTTTAATGCTGTAATGGCATTGCAGATTAGACGCTGGAGATCTTTTGCGAAGATTAGTGTCTTCGTCTTTTTGTCGTTCCGTCGGCTCTGATATGTAACACGGGTAGTCGGGGTTCGAGTGTAGATGTTTCTTTTAGCTTGTATATAGTGGCCTTGTATGAACATGTATATGACAAACTTATCTTTTGTGATTGACATCAGTTATGGATGTTCCGCTTTAATTCTGTAACTGAACGATGATATTTTGGAACTGAGTTCCTATGTTTATATGACTATCGGGTTGTTATATATCTATATGAGCAAGCTTGTTTTAGTTCACGTTGGTGTGGCATCTCTGGCTATATCATGATAAATTATTCTTTGCTCTGATGTTTTATTTATAAGATTAGTTTATTCCGTTTTTGTACGGGGTATAGAAGGGGTGTTACATTAAGTGGTATCAGAGCCAGTGTCTGTTTGGTCTGTCCGACCGTGTCTTTGTGTCGTTGTTGGACTGTTGCACTCTGTTGAGTGGTTGTTTAACCATAATTTGCTATCATTGGGAATGTTCAAATTATGGCGGGAAGACGCGATGCTGCTATGACTGCGGCCATGCAAGCTATGGCGCAAGCGATGCAGAATTTACCCAATGCTGCGGCGGACGAGGAATCGCGTAGTATGGATAAGTTTCAGAAGAATAATCCACCGAGCTTCAAGGGTACTCATGATCCTGAGGGAGCACAGATTTGGCTGAAGAAGATTGAGAAGATCTTCCGTTTCATTAGGTGTTCCGAGGATCAGAAGGTGCAGTTTGGTACTCATATGTTGGAAAAGGAAGCTGAGGACTGGTGGGCGAATGCTTCTCAGAGGTTTGAGGAGGATGAGATAGTGGTTACGTGGGCTGTGTTCAAAGATGCTTTTCTTGAAAAGTATTTTCCGGAAGATGAGAGAGGTAAAAAGGAAATTGAATTTCTTGAACTGAAGCAGGATAATTCCTCTGTTGCGGATTATGCTGCTAAGTTTGAGGAACTTGTGAAGTTCTGTCCTAATTATAATACGGCTGGTTCGGAGAGGTCTAAGTGTTTGAAGTTTGTGAATGGCTTGAGGCCAGAAATCAAGCAAGGTATCGGTTATCAGGAGATAAGACAGTTTTCAGTGTTGGTGAACAAGAGTCGGATTTTTGATGAGGATAGCAAAGCGCGTGCTACTCATTACAAGAATCTGAATGATAAGAAAGGAAAGGGGCAGTTCAGAGGTAGGCCTTATGCTACCCCTGTTGATAAAGGGAAACAGAAGTTTACTTTTGATAGGAAGCCTAGTGGTGGAGGAATGAACTCTGCTGTGAAATGTTACAATTGTGGTGGTTTAGGTCATCGTATATCGGAATGTAAGAGGAATATGAATAATGTGGATAAGTGTGCTAATTGTGGTTTGAAGGGTCATGTGGCTGCTGATTGTAGGAGGAAGAATGGGGTTACATGTTATAATTGTGGGGAAGTTGGCCATGTTAGTACGAGGTGCACGAAACCGAAGCAAGCTCAACCTAGAGGGAAAGTATTTGCATTGGCGGGAGCTCAGCCTACTAATGCAGATCGTTTGATCAGAGGTACTTGTTTTATTAATAGTAATCTTTTAATTGCTATTATTGATACTGGAGTGACTCATTCGTTTATTTCGATTGATTGTGCGAAACGTTTGAATTTGGTGTTGTCTAAGATGGGTGGAGAGATGGTTATCGATACTCCAGCTTCGGGGTCGATAACTACTTCTTTCGTTTGTTTAAGTTGTCCTTTGACAATTTTTGGTAGAGATTTTGTGATGGACTTGGTATGTTTGCCATTGAAGGGTTTGGATGTGATTCTGGGAATGAACTGGTTAGAGTTCAATCGTGTTCATCTTGATTGTTATCTTAAGCGGGTGAGATTTCCTTCTCTTGAAGAAGAAAGGGAATCTGGTTTCTTATCTACCAAAGAGTTGAAGAAACTTTTGGCGGAGGAAGCTCAGTTGTTTGGATTGTTTGCATCGTTGTCTGTGGAGAGTCAAGTTGCAATTAGAAGTTTTCCTGTTGTGTGTGATTTTCAGGAGGTGTTTCCGGATGATTTTTCAGATGTGTCGCCAGAAAGAGAGGTGGAGTTTTCTGTAGACCTAGTTCCTGGTACTAGACCTGTATCTATGGCACCATATCGGATGTCAGCATCTGAGTTGGTGGAGTTGAAAAGACAATTGAATGAGTTGTTGGAAAAGAGGTTTGTAAGGCCTAGTGTATCACCTTGGGGTGCTCCTGTTTTGTTGGTCAAAAAGAAAGATGGAAGTATGCGTTTGTGTATCGATTATCGGCAGTTGAATAAAGTGACGATTAAGAACAAGTATCCACTTCCAAGGATCGATGACTTGATGGATCAACTAGTGGGTGCAAGTGTGTTTAGTAAGATTGATTTGAGGTCAGGATACCATCAGATTCGGGTTAAAGAGGAGGATATTCAGAAGACGGCCTTTAGGACACGATACGGACATTACGAGTTTTCTGTGATGCCGTTCGGGGTTTCTAATGCGCCGGGTGTGTTTATGGAGTATATGAATCGTATATTCCATGAGCATTTAGATCATTTTGTTGTTGTTTTTATTGATGACATTTTGATTTATTCTAAGTCTCAGGAAGAACATGCGGAGCATTTGCGAATTGTGTTGCAGATTCTGAAGGAGAAGAGACTTTTTGCTAAGTTGTCCAAGTGTGAGTTCTGGTTGTCAGAAGTGAGTTTTCTTGGGCATGTGATTTCAGGTAATGGTATTGCTGTGGATCCATCCAAAGTAGAGGCTGTTCTACAATGGGAGGCTCCTAGATCTGTTACTGAAATTCGAAGTTTTCTGGGTTTAGCTGGATATTACCGAAGGTTTATCGAAGGTTTTTCCAAGTTGGCACTTCCGTTGACCCAACTGACTTGTAAGGGTAAGGCATTTATTTGGGATATTCAATGTGAAGAAAGTTTCAACGAGCTGAAGAAGAGATTGACTACAGCTCCGATTTTGATCTTACCGAATCCTAATGAATCGTTTGTTGTGTATTGTGATGCATCTCTAATTGGTTTAGGTGGTGTTTTGATGCAAGATGGTAAGGTGGTTGCTTATGCTTCGAGGCAGTTACGAGTTCATGAGAAGAATTACCCTACTCACGATTTGGAATTAGCTGCGATGGTTTTTGTATTAAAGATTTGGAGGCATTATCTCTACGGTGCTAGATTCGAAGTCTTTAGTGATCATAAAAGTTTAAAGTACTTGTTTGATCAGAAAGAGTTAAATATGAGGCAACGGAGATGGTTGGAACTTCTGAAGGACTATGACTTTAGCTTGAATTACCATCCTGGTAAGGCTAATGTGGTAGCTGATGCTTTGAGTCGGAAATCTTTGTGTATATCTGCTTTGATGGTGAAAGAGTGGGAACTTCTGGAACAATTTTGAGACTTGAGTTTGGTTTGTGAGCTTTCACATGAGAGTGTGAAGCTTGGTATGTTAAAGATCACTAATGATTTTCTATTGTCTGTTATAGAGAAACAGAAGTTGGACTTGAAACTTGTTGATTTGTTGCTAGTTGGAAATCAAGAAGTGAACGGTGACTTTAAAGTGGATGATCAGGGTATTTTGAGATTCCGTGGTAGAATTTGTATACCGGATGATGCAGAGTTGAAAAAGATGATTCTTGAGGAAGGACACCGGAGTAGTATGAGTATACATCCTGGTGCTAATAAGATGTACCAAGATTTGAAGAAAATATTTTGGTGGTCTGGTTTGAAACGAGATGTGGCTCAGTTTGTTTATGCGTGTTTGACTTGTCAGAAGTCGAAAGTGGAACATCAGAGGCCTGCAGGATTAATGCAACCGTTGGATATTCCGGAGTGGAAATGGGATAGTATATCGATGGATTTTGTGACGGGTTTGCCTAATTCTCCGAGTGGGCATAATGCTATTTGGGTGATCGTGGATAGACTGACTAAATCGGCGCATTTCATTCCGATTGATATCAGTTATTCTATGGAGCGTTTGGCTGAGATTTATATCAGTGTGGTTGTGAAGTTACATGGCGTCCCGTTGAGTATTGTTTCTGATCGTGATCCGAGGTTTACTTCCAGATTTTGGGAAAGTTTGCAAAAGGCGTTAGGTTCTAAGCTGAGATTGAGTTCTGCTTATCATCCGCAGACTGATGGTCAGACGGAGAGAACAATTCAGTCATTGGAAGATTTACTGAGATCTTGTGTTCTTGAGCAAGGTAGAGTTTGGGACAGTTTTCTTTCATTGATCGAGTTTACGTATAATAACAGTTTCCATTCTAGTATCGGAATGGCACCTTTTGAGGCACTTTATGGAAGAAGATGTCGAACACCTTTGTGTTGGCATGAATCTGGTGAAAGTGCAGTAGTTGGACCTGAGTTAGTTCAACAAACGACGGAAAAGGTGAAACTTATTCGAGAGAAGATGAAAGCTTCTCAGAGTAGGCAAAAGAGTTATCATGATAAAAGGAAAAGAGATCTTGAGTTTCAAGCGGGTAATCATGTGTTTTTGAGGGTTTCGCCGGTGACTGGTGTTGGACGTGCTTTGAAGTCGAGGAAGCTTACTTCACGTTTTATTGGTCCATATCAGATATCCGAAAGAGTTGGTGCAGTGGCTTACAGGATAGCATTGCCACCGAATCTTTCGAATCTACATGATGTTTTCCATGTTTCACAGCTACGGAAGTATGTTCCAGATCCGTCTCATGTGATTCCGATGGATGAGGTTGAGGTAAGAGATAATCTTACGGTTGAGGTTTTACCGGTGAGGATTTTAGATCGCGAGTTGAAAAGGTTAAGAGGCAAGGAGATTGCACTTGTGAAAGTGGCGTGGGGAGGCGCTGCTGAGGGCAATTTGACTTGGGAATTGGAAGGTCGGATGCGGGAGTCGTATCCGGAGTTGTATGGATCAGGTAATATTTTCGAGGACGAAAATTTCTAAAGTGGGGGAGAGTTGTAACGGTCCGTTTTTAATATTTCCTTTTCCCGTGCTTTTTGGTGTTAATTGGTCGAGTCTTTATTTTTAATTGAGCAATATTTATGTTAATTGCTAATTGGTGTGATTATATGTTATTTTTGCACATTGTGTATTTTTACCGTTTTTGAGAGTTTGCGGGGAAAATTGGAATAGAGGGTATTTGACATATTTCATAATTAATAGTGTTAGTTAATAATAGTTAGTTTAGATATTTATTAGAAATGTTTAGAATTTTTAAGTTAAGAAAATATAAAAGAAAATAGTTAGTATAAGTTTAGAAAAAAGAAGAAAAAGAAAAGTTAGTAGAGTTTCCCAAAAGAGAAGAGAAAGAAGAAAAGAGAGGAAAAACTTGTGAAGGAAGAAATCAATCTCCCGACTTTCTAGAACACGATTAAATCGGGTAAGGGTGCGAAACTCGGTTATTATATTGATTGTGTATGATTATGTATGTTTCGTGTGGATGTTTTGGTTGTTTTTCCATATGTTTCCGTTTATGCCGTATTGGACGAAATCGATAGAAACCGATGATTTTACGGTCGAAAAGTCGTATAAATACATGTGTTGGTTGGTTATATGTATGTGAGCTGCTGTTTAAAGTTTCATGAAGTTTGGTTATGTTTTGGTTAGTTTTCGTTATGTTCCCGTTATTTTGTCCGTTTAGGTCGAATTGTGGGAAATCGATAAAAATCGATGTTTTCACGGTTAGAATTCGAAATAAATTACGTAGTTGTATCGAGTAAGGTTAGGTCGTCGTATAGCGTGCTTTTTATTCGATTTGAAGATGTTTGAAAATTCTGGTTTTTGAAAGGTTGAAATTTAATCGAAAAATCGAACGTCGTAGAAATTTCGTTTATGTGTTCTAAATTGTTCTTATGTATTTGGTGGTTGCGCGTATATGTTTGTTTCGATGAAAATGTTCGATTTAGTCGAGTTTACGGGTACTTGGAAAAATGGCAGCAAAGGTGTATTTTGAGAAAATCTGATTTTTGGGAAAAACAGGGCTATGAATCGATTCATAACAGCTATGTATCGATACGAAATGGTTTATGTATCGATACATAACCCCTATGAATCGATGCATACTGTGAAAATTGGGAAAAACAACATTTTTACTACAGCATGTATCGACACATGCGAGCTATGTATCGATACATAAGGTCTTTTTGTATCGATACATAAAGCACATGTATCGATACATACTGTGCTGAACCATAAATTCTGGTTTGTCGGGGAAACTTCAGAAATTCATATCTCTTGAACCGTAAGTCGGTTTTAACCCCCGTTTGAAGCGTTGGAAAGCTAACGAGATGTTCTTTCTAGGAAAAATAGTTTTGGGGTCTGAACTTGGTCCAATCGGTACAGTTTTTACGAACCGTTTCGTAGTGTCGGGCGTCCGGTTTACGTTTTCGCATTATTTTGAAATATTCATATCTTGTTAACCGTTTATCGTTTTTAAGAGTTCTTTATACCGAATCGAAGCTGTCGATGAGTACTTTTTGATGATGATAGAAAATATTATTTTTGGCCGACTTTTAGCCGACTTTTTCGAAAAACCGAATAATGGAATTTTGAGTTATTTTTCAATATTGTAAGACATATTATGATATGTTATGAGATGGCTTGTGTGATGATTCTTTGATGGGAATTTGATGTTGTGGAATGGTATATTGGTGTTTGTGGCCATTTTGGGCAATTGTGTGCATTACTTTATATGTACTTGAAATACATGATTATTGTTAATGCATGAGCATTTGATGTTGGCATGAGTCATTAATGTGTCAAGTATCATGATATGCATTCTTGCATTGGAAGATTCATAGATGAATCAGTTTTATCGTCTTACGCCCTGAAATAATGGTAGAAGCGATTAATCACAAATGATTGTGCGCCCTGAAATAGTGGACTATGGCAATCGGATTGTGCGCCTTGAAATAGTGGTCGAAAGCAATCCATAAACGTCGTACGCCCTGAAATAATGGTTTATAGCGACGGGGAACATCGTAGGCCCGACGGGGAGTTACTCTATGTAACAAGCGATGATTCCAAGAGTTCCTGGGGGACTAATGAATTACAAGGTTGGATTGGTACCGCATGCGTAGAGTCGTTGTGTCGGTCTCTGTGCATTTGCATAATTCATTACATGAATGTTTATGTGTTGAATTTTGAGAAGGATTTGTTATGCATTGTGTTAATGTATATGCTTATGTGATTGATGTGTGAAATGGATTTAATATGTCTTGTGTTGTTTACAAGTATCGTATTTGTGTGGTGAGAATAATTGTGCATATTTTGCTAAGTGTTATATAATGATATGCAATTATATTATAATCCTGTTTCTCACCCTTCTGCTGTGGTTTAATGCTGTAATGGCATTGCAGATTAGACGCTGGAGATCTTTTGCGAAGATTAGTGTCTTCGTCTTTTTGTCGTTCCGTCGGCTCTGATATGTAACACGGGTAGTCGAGGTTCGAGTGTAGATGTTTCTTTTAGCTTGTATATAGTGGCCTTGTATGAACATGTATATGACAAACTTATCTTTTGTGATTGACATCAGTTATGGATGTTCCGCTTTAATTCTGTAACTGAACGATGATATTTTGGAACTGAGTTCCTATGTTTATATGACTATCGGGTTGTTATATATCTATATGAGCAAGCTTGTTTTAGTTCACGTTGGTGTGGCATCTCTGGCTATATCATGATAAATTATTCTTTGCTCTGATGTTTTATTTATAAGATTAGTTTATTCCGTTTTTGTACGGGGTATAGAAGGGGTGTTACAAAGTCCATGACCTAAATCAAACTTGATGGATTGATTTCATAGGTGTTATCGGGTGTATTGAATCATGTCATAGGGTTTGGTAGCATGTCCTGGTCAAAAGTCAAAGATACAGTTGACTTTTCTCGCGAAACCCTAATTGTGGTTCTGATGAACTTGAAACTTGTTGCTCAAGCTTCTTGGATCAATCCATTGTTGCAAATGGATCAATGTGGTGTATTAGAGACCCTCAAATCATGTTTTGAGGTCTTGGCTCATGCGTTGCCCCAAAAGTCAACTTAGGCGTGAATTAAGTCAATAAACCCTAATTCCTGATTTTTTGTGAATGCATCCCCTGAGGTTAAATTGACTTGAGGATTGGGTTCATGATGTCCCTTGGAGCATTATAGGTTATGCTTTGAAGCATTGGCTCATGCCTAGAGGAAAATTTCCATCTGGAGGCCCTGGTTGACCAAACTCTAATTTGGTGACACTGGCGATCTTGAGGCTTAATCCACTTGGAATGTTACAGCCTTGTGCTTAATCCTTGATGTGGGAGTCCTCTTGATCCATTGGGGATGTTTAAGAGGCTAGACAAGTTTAAGATCATGTCATTCCTTGATTGATCCTTTGTCTAAGAGCTCAGAGAGAACTTGAAACCCTAATTATTGTTTGTAGTGAGTGCTCACCCATCTTTGGGGAGACTGATGGTTCATCCTTATTAACATGATGATTTGTACAATGATGGGAAATCTTAGTGGTCAAAATTTAGGGTATGACAGATGCCCCTATTTAATCTTCTTGGACCCGAAGGTGTGAATGGCGAAGGTATTCGGGCATTCGGGGTGCAAGAGGATTAAATATCGGAATACCCGAAATTTTGATGGTGGTTATGAATGGTAGTTCGCACATCCTTCTTCTTTTGCTAAGCAATGTTGCTTAAAAAAGGTAAAAACTTCCCCTCGATCCTGGTTTCCTACCAAGGAACTGGTCTCAGTTTCTGAAATAAACTTCCCCTCGATCCTGGTTTCCTACCAAGGAACTGGTCTCAGTTTCGAAAATAAACCTCCCCTCGATCCTGGTTTCCTACCAAGGAACTGGTCTCAGTTTCTGAAATAAACCTCCCCTGGATCTTGGTTTCCTACCAAGGAACTGGTCTTAGTTTCTGAAATAAACTTCCCCTCGATCCTGGTTTCTTACCAAGGAACTGGTCTCACTTTTGGAAATAAACCTCCCCTTGATCCTGGTTTCCTACCAAGGAACTGGTCTCAGTTTCTTTTGTCAACAAACTTCTTGACAAGGGACGCTGTCCGTAGCAGTTTTCCTCAAACTTCCAGCCAAATTTTCCTGGGGAGATGCCATTTGATAGAAAAAGATCTGATGTTCGACTTGCTGGGGAACCCAGTCGTCTGAGTTGTAGAGGTGCACAAACTTCTCCGTTTGGAGACGCCATTTGTTAATTCTACTGGGGAAAACGAGTCTCTTGACAAACTGCTTCCGGCTTGGGGAGGTTGCATCATACTTTTCTCGGGATCTTCTCGGAGAAATGCCATATGATGTGATCCAATTTTGAGGTGCTGATGACCTTTCTGTCAGCGGTTTTTTTTCAGAGAAAAACTGTTGTATTGTCGAATCTCTGATTAAGAGGCTTTCTCTGGGGATTTTCCTTAATCCGGGAAAGTGAAGATATCATCTTCAATGGCGAAGAGTGACATTTACCGAAAGTTTCTCTAGTTTTCTCAGAGGTTCAAGTTATCAAAGTGGTCAAGGGCCAACTCTAATCCAGAAATAAACTAGAGGAGAGATTTTGTTCAGACGCAACATTTCCTGACGAGGAAAGAACTGACAACTCGATTGAGAGGACTTCTATCACTAGGGGACAAGACCGACTAGAGTGATAGTGATACAATATGAATATGAATGTAAATCAATAATGCATGATGTATGTATGTTTATGCTGACAAAACTGACACGACATACAAACTAATAGATGAACACTACTAGATACTCGGCCACTATGGGGGATGAAAAGTATCGTTGGGTTCAAGATTGCAATTTTGCCTTGCTTAGGAGAGATAGTCCCTGCGGGGGACACCGTTGGTCGGGCTTAAGAGATAAGAACTCTGCCGAGGGTGTCAAACGGAATATTTGCATCTGACACAGTTGACCCTTCGTTCAGGCGTACCGGTTTAGAAGGAGTGCTTTTATTCTGCACTTTGAAGCTCGCTTACTTCTGGAGAAGCGATTGATGTTCTTTCGATGTCCAACAGTCAAAAGAATTGCCATCTTTATGTTAAAAGCAGAAAAAGTTTAACAAGTAAATTCATTTTTGTTTTATTTCAAGAATCGTTAATCATGTTAAAATGTCGTTCTGTAAAGCTAAAACAAATAAGAATTGCAAACAAAAGCACAAGGGCTCAAATTTTATTGATAGGATGGAAATCAGCCAAACGCGTGATTCCATAGAGTATTTACAAAGTTTGAAAATGGTAATTTAAGAGAAAAGGGGCTACATTGAAACATAACGACCATTATCCTTCTACCAACTTTGAATTCGGGACATCCTGAGCTTCTGTCGAAGATGACCTTGACTGGAGTTTTTCTCGGATGGTGTAACTGTTGCGGAGTCGAACTGATCAGAAGTAGTTACTTACCATTATCCCTAATTTTTACCTGGATTGTACTGTGATGTTTCCAATCCACCGGGACGATTTTTGATTGCGTCTCTAATTTTTTCCTGGACCGCCCTTTCGGGTTTTCAATCCACAGAGACGTCCTTTTTTTTGGCGAAGTATTTCTTGACTACATCAACATTTGTGGGGTAGGCAAATTCCTCTCCGTCCATGGTTGCAAGTCTCAAGGCGCCGCCTGAGAAAGCTTCCTTGACCACATAGGGGCCGTCATAATTCGGAGTCCATTTGCCCCGAGAGTCAGTGAGAAATGATTGTATCTTCTTGAGCACAAGGTCTCCTTTCCTGAAGACACGAGGTCGGACCTTTTTGTCAAACGCCTTCTTCATTCTTTGTTGATACAACTGACTATGGCATAGTGTCGTTATTCATTTTTCCTCGATCAGATTTAGTTCTTCGTGTCGACTTTGACACCATTTAGCTTCTGTTAGCTTAGCTTCCATCAATACCCTGATTGATGGGATCTCTACTTCTATGGGGAGCACTGCGTCCATGCCATACACTAGAGAGAAAGGGGTTGCCCCTGTTGAAGTGCGGACAGATGTGCGATAACCGTGAAGAGCAAGGGGTAGCATCTCATGCCAATCTTTATAGGTTACAACCATCTTCTGAACGATCTTTTTGATGTTCTTGTTAGCCGCTTCTACCGCTCCGTTCATCTTGGGTCGGTAGGGAGATGAGTTATGGTGTTCGATTTTGAACTCTGCGCACAACTCTTTCATCATCTTATTGTTCAAGTTAGATCCATTATCAGTAATGATCTGGCTCGGAACACCATAACGGCATATGATATTGTTTTTGATAAATCGGACCACCACTTGTCGGGTTACATTGACGTATGACACGGCTTCGACCCACTTGGTGAAGTAATCAATGGCGACCAGAATGAACCGATGTCTGTTTGAAGCCTTGGGCTCAATCATGCCGATCATGTCGATTCCCCATATGGAAAAATGCCACGGGGAGGAGAGAACTTTGAGATGTGTTGGCGGTACATGGATTTTGTCAGAGTATATCTGACACTTGTGACACCTCCTCATGTACTTATAGCAGTTAGATTCCATTGTCAACCAATAGTACCATGCTCTTAGAATTTTACTCGCCATTGTGTGTCCATTGGCATGAGTGCCAAAGGATCCTTCGTGAATTTCTTTCATCAGCATGTCTGCTTCTGGTCTGTCTATGCATCGGAGCAAGACCATGTCGAAATTTCCCTTATATAGTGTGTCACCGCTCAGGAAGAAACTGACAGCCAGCCTTCTGAGGGTTTTTCTATCTTTCCTTAGTGCCCCAGGTGGGTACTCTTGTTTCTGAAGGAAGTATTTGATATCGTGATACCAAGGTTTGTCGTTTATGACTGCTTCAATCGTGAAGATGTAAGCGGGTTGTTCAAGGTGCATTATGTCGATCTTAGGTAGGTCGGTCCATTGACCTTCACTAATCATGGAACAGAGGGTGGCTAAGGCATCAGCCATGTGATTCTCATCACAAGGGATATGATGAAACTCAATTCTGTTGAAGAAAGGTAATAACTTCTCGCATAGTCTTTGTAAGGAATCAATTCGGATTGGTATGTGTTCCAATCTCCTTTGATCTGATTGATAACCAAGGCTGAGTTGCCATATACATCCATGTTCTTGATCCTCAAATCAATCGCTTCTTCGAGACCCATAATACAAGCTTCGTATTCGGTCTCATTGTTCGTGCACTAAACGTAAGTCTGGCAGTGAAAGGAATATGGGTACCCTGAGGTGTTATGATGATTGCCCCAACTCCATTTCCGTAATGATTGACAGCTTCGTCAAATATTAGTCCCTATTGGGAACCAGGATCTGGCCCTTCACTGGGTAGTGGTTCATTGTAGTCTTTCTTTTTTAAATACATGACATCTTCGTTTGAGAAGTCAAACCCGACTGATTCCTGATCGTTAATCGGTTGATGATCCAAATGATTGGCTAAAATACTTCCCTTAACAGCCTTTTGAGTATGGGATTCGATGTCGTATTCTGATAACAACCTCTGCCAACTGGCAATCCTTCCCGTGAGAGCAGGTTTTTCAAAGACATACTTGATTGGATCCATTTCGGAGATTAACTAGGTAGTGTGACGAATCATATACTGGCGAAGACGTTTGGCTGCCCAAGCCAGAGCACAGCAATTTTTCTCAAGCATAGTGTACCGAGTCTCGTAGTCGGTGAATTTCTTGTTCAAATAGTAAATGGTAGACTTTTTCCTTTTTGTGTCGCCCTGTTGGCTAAGTACACAACCCATTGAGTCTTCCCAGACTGTTAAGTAAATGATCAGTGGTCTTCCTTCCACTGGAGGTGATAGAATTGGTGGGTTCAACAAATATTCCTTGATACTGTCGAAGTCGGTTTGGCAGTCATCTGTCCAAACGTAGTCCTGATTCTTTTTAAGTAATTTGAAAATCGGTGCACATGTCGCGGTAAGGAGGAATATAAATCTGAAATGTAATTCAGACGTCCCAGGAATCCCCTGACTTGTTTTTCAGTCTTTGGAGAAGGCATTTCTTGAATGGCCTTGACCTTGTTAGGATCAACCTCAATTCCTTTCTGGCTGATGGGATGAACCCTAACAGTTTCCCTGAACGGACACCGAAGGTGCACTTGTTGGGATTCAAGCGGAGTTTGTACTTTCTCAACCGCTCGAATAGTTTTAATAGGTGGGTCACATGCTCCTCTTCTGTCTTAGATTTAGAAATCATGTCATCGACATATACCTCAATTTCCTTGTGTATCATGTCATGAAACAGAGTAGTCATGGCCCTTTGATAGGTTGCCCCGGCGTTCTTTAAACCGAACGACATTACCTTGTAACAAAAAGTACCCCATGGGGTGATGAATGAAGTTTTCTCCATGTCTTTCGGCGCCATTTTTATTTGATTATAGCCCGATAATCCATTCATGAAGGAGAAAACTTTGAACTTTGTTGTACTGTCTACCAGCATGTCAATGTGTGGTAAAGGAAAGTCGTCCTTTGGACTAGCCTTGTTTAGATCTCGGTAATCGACACACATTCTGACTTTTCCGTACTTTTTCGGAACGGGTACTATGTTGGCTAACCATTGAGGATATTCTAATGTAGCAAGGAAACCCGCGTCAATCTATTTTTGTACCTCCTCTTTGATTTTGACGGCCATGTTCGGGTGAGTCCGTCTCAACCTCTATTTTACTGGCGGACATTCTAATTTTAACGGTAAACAATGTTCCACGATGTTGGTATCCAAACCTGGCATGTCCTGATAGGACCAAGCGAATACATCAGGAAACTCTCTGAGAAGCTTTGTTAAACTCTCTTTGACAGTTGGACTGAGTAGCGCCCCAATCTTGACTTCTTTTATCTCTTCCTCTGAAAACAAGTTGACCATTTCCAACGACTCTTTATGAGGTTCAATGGACCTTTCCTCCAGCCTGAGTAATCAGGAGATCTCTTCTGGAATTTCATCCTCAACTTCTTCTTCAGCCCCAAATACTGGGAACTCAAAGTCGGGAGAAGGCATTGGATCATATGTTTCAATGGGGTTTAAAACAAGCAATCTGCATGACGTGATGATTTATGTTTAGAAGAGATAGAGAAAATGCAAGTGTGTGTGCAGTGTTTTTTTTAGAACTGCTTGTTTTTATTATTGATTTGTTTTTTAGGATTACCATTTTCTGAAAAAGCGAAAAGAGAAAACAACAATAACTGCGAAAATTACATAACGGCGTTATTTTATTTATGAACAAGTTGATTCTTGAAACTACAGCCCTATAAAACAAACTCTGTCGCTTTGGGCGAAGCGAAGAGGGAAATTTACAGAAAGCGAGCCCTATCAAAACATATGTTTCACCTGGGCAGGGTGAAAGGTTAAAGACGACAATTACTTTTACTTATGAACAATCTTCAGAACATCGACAGCAACCCATTGGCGGCGAACTCCTTGGTGAATCACAAATTCTGGTACCTTCCTTGATTTGTTTTCAGAAATAATGCTGATTTCTGGTGGAGCAGAATTATTGGAATCTGTCTCCCAGGCAGAGTTGTCGTAGGAGGATTCCTCTGTTGTATTTTGCATAGTATTTGTGCTCTCAGGAAAATCTCCCCATCTAGTTGGCTAGATGTCTTCGAGCCTGATACGAGAGCTCTCAGGAGCGGTGTACTTGACCATGAAGTCAAATTTTCCACTTGGTTGTCCTAAGGTGTCCCACACTTCTTTGGAACTGGAGGGGTCATCTCTCTTAATGACGTTGACCTCGGGAAAAGCATAGTTGATGAATTCTAGTCCTTCAAGCTTTGCCAATTCATCGTCGTACTAGATAGGTTCTTAATGACCTGAGTGTTGATCCCATGACATGGTGGGGACGTAGGTATTCTGTTTAATGATGCTCATCTGATTTTCATTGTTCGGCTGACTTTCTTGCCCCAAGTCTCCTGGGTACGGCTGCCAGATAGGCAGGCCATCCATCGGGCCATAATAGTCATGGTCAAAGTTGTCTTTCATCAGAGTGTCCTCCTCTAATGAGTTTGGCGGAGCACGACATCCTTCCGGATCACAATCTCCATATATCATTTCGACGTCTGACCTTAGTATAAGTCTCGGACTCTGTGAGGGATAGCAAAAGGGCGTAGCAGCTGTCTGGGTGCAGGTTGCAGAAAAACCAAGACCCTTCTTTGCTTTATTATCAGTAGGAATGACAAGTTGTCCCCATCCTTTTGCACTGTTACTTTTGATCGCTTCGAGAGCATCTTTGTACGAGGAAATCGATGTTCCTTTTTCTGACTGATTCTCATTGCTCACCAACAGTGCTAGGAACTGGGTTCCAACAACCTCCTTGGGTTCTACACAAGTAGATAATGACAAGTTGCTCACGAGCAAGGCTTGTTCTCCATAAACCGTGATGAGTTGATCGTTCTTGATGAACATCAGTTTTTGCTGCAGCGTCGAAGTGACCGCCCCAGGCTGGTGTATCCAAGGTCTTCCTAATAAGCAACTGTATGTTGCCCAGATGTCCATGACCTGGAAAGTAATGAGGAAAGTGTGAGGACCGATAGTTCTGGGAAGGTTGACTTCGTCGATAACTGTTTTCCGAGACCCGTCAAATGCTTTGACGATGACCTCACTGCCCCTCATCGGGGATCCTTTGAATGATAGTCGCATTAAAGTAGACTTCGACATAACATTGATGGCCGATCCTGTGTCTACCAGTACGCTGGCTAAAGCATTGTCCTGGCAGTTAACTGTGATATTGAGCGCCATGTTGTGGCTTTTGCCCCCCTCTGGCATGTCCTCATCACTAAATCCTAAGTTGTTGCAGGAAGTGATGTTAGAGATGATGTTATCGAATTGTCGTATTGACACATCCTATTCCACAAAGACCTGTTCTAAGACTTTCTGTAGAGCCTCTCTGTGGGCTTCCGAACTGAGTAAAAGAGATAACACATAGATCTTTGAAGGAGTTTGTAACAATTGAACAACAATGTTGTATTCACTCCTTTGGATGAGCTTCAGCATCTCATCGTTGTTTTTCGAAAGGTCGGGATCACTGGATTGACCGACTGGAGGATTAGGAGCTTCTGTTGGAAGTTCATTTTCTTTGTTATGTTCTCCAACTCCTCGGTTGAAGATTCGACCGCTCCGTGTTACTCAACTGATGTCTGCAATTTTCACGATGGAGGGTAATGGAATTTCCTTTCCATTTTTAATTAGTGTTGCACCGTATTTGTAAGGGATTGCCTTAGCTGATTCATACGGTAATGGTACCGGTATATAGATAACTACATGAGCCTTCTGATGTTTCTGACTGTCATAAGTAACTTCAATCAGCTCCTTGCTAAGAACCTTTGATTCGTCCAATAGAGGGATGATGGTACAAACATCCTTGTTCCTCTCAGGGTCAGAGATTACAACCACGTCTCTGATTTGATCAGTGAAGTAGTCCGGCATCCAGTTAACAAACCCTGAAGCTAGGTATGGGTGAATCTCCTTGCGATCCAACTGACTCTGAAGGGCCGCTCGCACGAGGTAACATCCTTGGTTATTTTCCGAACAGACTCTACAGCGTTCATAGTTGTGTGGGGGCACCTGGCCACGCCCGCTTTAAATGCAGTGTAACCTCACTAGATCTATTTCCGTAGATCGGGCATCCTGACTTCGATGCCGAGTAGGGTTCCCATCAACCACACTGATTTATTGTGTGTCTTCGTCCATATAGATTGGTAGCCACCAGTAGTTTAATAAGTGTTATAAAGTTCTTTGAACGAGAGCGCACCCTTGGTTACTCTCACAACATCCTTTACAGTTCTGATAATTATGCGCAGTGAGAAAACTAAGTTGAACCTGCCTGGCGTGTAACTCTACCAAGCTGGTATTCATCAGATGAATATCGAAGATTTGAATCATGTTGATCTGATAGGGATTTCTATCATGGTAGTCCTGGATCCACCCAAGATCCATCTGACGCTGGAGGGCCTCTTGTACAAAAGTGCATCCCTGTTTGTTTACCGAGCAAGTCAGACAGGAATTATAATCATTAGCAGATTATGATACTGGCTTTGCCTTGAGTGCATTTCCACCAAGTTGACATTCATTGCACAGATGTCGTGGCTCTGAATGATGTTGGAATCCGTATAAGTCATGTTGACCCCACAAATTCGGTGCTCTTGGATCCACCCGAGATCCAATTGTTCCTGTAGAGCTGATTGCACCACATAACACACTTGATTGTTTTTAGAGCAGATATCACACTGGTGATAATTATGAGGTGGCACATGGCCATATCCACTCTGTCTACAATGCATCTTGACCAAGTTGGCCCTTAATAAGAGTACATCATGAATTTGATAGATGTTGTTAGACTCTCCCTCTATCAAGTTGACTGCAGCTTTTTCTTGCTGAGGCAGCGGGTTTGTGAGAACATTAGGATTCGTATCTTTGAAAGATAAGACCCCGCTCCTAACGAGCTTTTTCACATCGGATTTGAAACTGAGACAGTTTTCTATGTTATGCTCTGGTCCTCCTTGATGGTAAGGACAAGTCTGATCTATTTTGAACCAAAAAGGAGGATTTCCCGGTACTGTAAGAGGAGACTTAGTTTGAACGTGCCCCTTGACCAGTAATAATGGAAGCAGTTCTGCATACAACATGGGTATAGGGTCGAACCCTGGTGGTCGCGTTGTATGGTTGTTGTTGTATGGAGGACGAGTCTGCTGAAGAGACTGTTGTGTCCTTAGCTGAAATTGCTGTTGATTCGGTTGGCTCTGTGCAACCTGAGGTTGATACGTAGGAACAGGCATGGGATTGATAGCAAGAGTTACAGCTGCTACTGGTGGATAACATCGCCTTTTCTTTCCGAGAGAGATATTCCCAATATCTTGCTATTTCTTCTTAGGGAGAGCACTACCGTATTGTTTTGTACTACTTGATGATCCAGCGTCTTTTACTAAACGTCCTTCCCGGACTGCTTCCTCAAGACGAACCCCCATGCCTACCATCTCGGTGAAGTCACTGGGCACACTGGCGACCATTCTGTTGTAGTAAAATGAGCTTAAGGTCTTTATGAAGATCTTTTTCATCTCTTTTTCCTCAAGAGGTGGAGAAATCTGAGCGGAAATTTCACACCATCTATGAGCGTATTCTTTAAAGGTTTCCTTGTCCTTTTGTGACATTTATCTGAGTTGATCTATGTCTGGTGCCATGCCCAAATTGTATTTATATTGTTGAACGAAAGCAGCACCAAGATCTCTGAATGTGCCGATCGTAGCGCGGTTTAAACCCATGTACCATTTTAATGCGGCACCGGTTAAACTATCCTGAAAGTAATGAATTAGTAGCTCCTGGTTCTTTGTCTGAGCTGACATTCGCCGAGCGTACATCACTAAATGACTCTGAGGGCAAGAGTTACCCTTGTATTTTTCAAAGTCGGGCACTTGGAACTTGTGTGAAACTTTCACTTTGGGGACCAAGCAAAGGTCTGCGGCGTCCTTTCCAAATAAATCCTGACCGCGAAGGGCCTGCAGTTCTTTATGCATCTCCAGGAATTGTTCCTGGAACTCATTCATTCTATCGAACATGCTGTCGTTTCCACCAGAAGGTATCTGTGGAATATGTCCTTCTGGGACAGTGTGTACCACGGGTGGTGGTATAGTCATTATGGCCGAGACTCTCGGTGCCTCCCAAAGTTTGTAACCTTCATGAATTGCTGCCATGCCCCTGGCATCTTCGCCTTCCCGAAGTTTGTAACCTTCAGGCCCAGCGGCTCCTGCTGCGGCTCCTTGATCCTCAGCGATCGGCGGAACATATCCTTCCGGGATATAGTTAAGTGGCATGCCCCAGGGGCGATCTTTCGGCATCTTGTACCTAGGATCATACTTCTCCACTATGGGCGTTGATGTGATCTCTGAGATCACAGTCCTTTGTTGTTGCATCTGAGCTTCTACTAGAACTTGCATGTCATTATGAAGCTTTCTCAGATCCTCTTTCAGAGTGTCGATCTCTTCTCTCAACTCTCTGTTCTCTTCCTCAAGATCATCCATCTTTTTCTGACGATTGGCCCGAGTATTATACGAATGAGACATTTTGACTCTAGAATCGAGACGCAAACATGAGATTCGTAGGTAAGAAAAATGTGTTTATGAGAATGATGAATGATCTGTAATGATTATATTAATTTTATATTTTTTTGTTTATTCAAAGTAAACTTCGACAATTAGATTGCAAATATAAAATAGTGGGGAAACCCCGTTTTATTGAATTCAAAGGATTGCGGAAATGGAAATACAGTAGATTACAAAGTGCTGAAAAAGGAAATCTAAACTAATGGATCCTGAGTCCTTTCTAAAGAGAGCTCAAGTGCTGGTTTGGGTGCTTTCCTTTTCTTCGACCGGGGCTCTTGGGCCGTTGTCGGGTTGTCATTCCTTTGCCAAGTTAAAGGAGCGAGCAAATTCCTTTGGCCATCTTGATTTTCTACAACATGTTTCTCTAAAATCTCAATCAGAGCATCTTTTTCTCTTAATAGTTGCGATATTTTCTTGCACTCCACATTGAGAATACGACACTTGTTCCTCCAAAACCTCTTCTCCTGCTGAACTTTGCTGAGAGTAACCTGAAGTTTTTCCATCTCAGACATCAAATAAACGGCAGAGTCCCTTAATGGAAGAACTTCCTGACGAGGGTAAGGCATCCTCAGCTTGAGAGCTCTAGTTTGTACCCAGTGGAGATAAGGCTCCATCGAGACACAATCAGGTTTTCCCAGAGACTCTCATCCTTTTCTATGAATGTGTTTCAAAGTGTGCACAATTTCTGTCTTTAGTGCCCTATCATTTTCTCCTTCCTTGAAGAAAAGACCTTCCAGATGAGCATTCCGTGGGACGTGCCTCATCGGGTATCCAAATTGACGACGAACGAGAATCAGATGATAGTTGATTCCCCCCTTAGTTCCTACAAGGGGTACATTTGGGAAATTTCCACAACGGTCAATGATCCTGATCCCGTCGTAGATTTGATTGTACCAATCGATGTCAGAGCTGGTAAGAGACATGATTCTCTGTGACCAACATAAAGTATTCTTTTAATCCCAAAATGCAGCAGACTTGGGCAAATGGGAAGTGAACCATTTGTATGGCAGGGGTACACAGCACGTGATCATTCCTCCACTATATAAATTCCTTAAGTGTACGGAATGATACGCATCTGCGAGTAAGGTTGGTACGGGGTTTCCGATCAGGAATATCTTAATGGCGTTGATATCTACAATGTTATCGATGTTGGGAAACAAAAATAACCCGCAGGTGAGCAAAACAAAGATGCTCTCGAAAGCGGCCATGTTCCCTATACTAGCAAAGTACAGGGCTTTCTTTGTCAAGAACTGGGCTGGCAAATTCTGTATGCCACCCTTAGTGGTCATGTGAGTCCTGACTTCTGACTCGTCCAAATAAATTGCTCTTGCAATGGTCTGATCCTTTAGAATTTCTTCCAGTCCAAAAAAGGGAGCTTGATCAGTAATATGTAAATCAGTCAGGTGAGAATACTCCTCCAGTGTTGGTGCTAGTTGATAATCCAGGAATGTGAAACAGTGATAAACCGGATCGTAAAACTAGATTAGTGTGGACAGAATTCCCTCGATTACATGAACCCTTAACAAGGACAAGAATCCTCCATACTTAGCTCTGAAAGCCTCGTGGTTGGTGATTATTCTCGCCAAACCTCTAAAATCCTCTAACTTTGGAACCTTGAAGGTGTACTTATAAGTTTTCCTTCTACCGAAATCCATTAGCGCAATCTCTTTTCTCTGACACTTGCAATTATTGTCTTAGTTTAATTTAAAAAAGAGAGACTAGAAGAGAAGATTTTTCTTTATTTTAATGTTTTTTAAATGAATGCATGAATGCAACACACAAAAACATAGAAAAAACATGGGGTCAAAGGGTCGGTGTCATGAAGTCAAGGCTCTACCCCCCCCCCAAAGGTTTATACTGGTGATTTTTTGTACCTGTCCGCAAAATCATTGACCCCTCTGGGATAACAACAGCAAGCGGATCGCCATCGAGTTGATGTATCCTGGAGTGATCTCAGATGAGGGTAGTATCGCGTGACAACTATTTCTGATAGCTTCCGCACTACAAAATGGCTTAAGTCTACTAAAAACCTAAGCTTCTCAGATAACCCAGTCGACCACACTACTTTCAACAACCGAAGTCGTATAGGCAATGTATCTGCAAAGGGAGTCTCCACTGAGTTTGATGGTCGATCGAGGGCTCTTAACTGGAATTCACTCCCAGCAAGATTACCCGCATTGCCATCACCTATCTTAGGTGTATACTCAATCTTTCCACATGCGGCATCACACGCATTCCCATTAGCAGAAAAATAAACACATATATCAATTAGGAAAAGCAGTATATATATTTGTCTTAATCATCCTAGACTTCTAGTCTTATGGTCCTATACAGCCAATGACTCCCCAGCAGAGATCGTCAATTCTGTGATACTTTGTGAACTCAGGGTTTTCTACCTAAGATTATAAGAATGAGAAGAGGGTCCCACGGTGGGTGCCATTTTTCTGTAGCGAGCGATTTTGGACGTGGTTCTTAAGCACTGTCGCTCTGGGGTACTACAGGTCGATTCATTTTTTATCCTATTGAAGCTGACTAAGGAAGGGAAATAGATGTCTCCAATTAACCCTGCTTGCATACTGAGTTTAAATATATGACTGTTGGCTTACAGATGCGGTTTAGATTGTGGGCCTCTCTCTGCTTATTTTGCTAAGAATGAAATGACGGGACTATGCTATTGGTAGGATGTTAGGACTGATGCTTTTCAATTGATGTGTGAAGGTACGGGATTTTGGGTTTTTGATTAGTGCGCTCACTAATATTTTTTCAATCTTATGCCTACGTATTCCCGTTTAACAAAACAGGGAAATTAGAGCGATCGTAGTTCCTCCTATTCTATGGGAGGAAAAAGGTTGTTTTGGTGTCTTGTTCAAAGCCCAAGACATGAAGCTAAAGGTGGTTTGTATCTTGTTCAAAGGCCAAGATGTGAAGCTGAAGGGTCTATTTGTATCTTGTTTGAAGCCCAAGATGTGAAGCTAAAGGGGTTTGACTTTAGAGAGAACTTGTCATCTCTAAAGGGTGGTATGTTTGTCACAAATGTTGGGTGACTGATTATAAAGGAGAATTACTTTAATTGGGATATATGAATCCAGCAATGCCATAATTTCCTTTATAGGGGATTTTTAACCTGAAGGAGAAGACTTTAACTCAGTGTAGAGCAATGCTATCTTTCCTTAGGAATTTCTCATGCTAAAAGAGGGACAGTGACGTGGATGTAAATAATCAAGAGGCTTGCCGCTTACAACAATTAGATGGGGGAAAATGAGTTGTTGATGTTTGTATACTGTGAACAAGGCACAACTTTTGATGCTAAAAGGTTGATTGACTCAACCGGGGTTTCCTTGTACAAAGCCTAAAAGGAGGCTATTGACCCAACAAGAGGGTGTTTTTATATGTCTCGTACGAAGCCCGAGAGAGAGGCTAAAAGGGTTGACTCAATAAGAGAGTTCTTTTGTATGTGTCTTGTACGAAGCCCAAGACGGAGACTAAAGGTGTTTGACTCAACAAGAGAGTCTTTGTACCTCGTACGAATCCCGAGATGGAAGCTGAAAATGTTTGACTCAACAAGAGAGTCTTTTATACTCAACAAGAGAGTGATTTTTATCTTGTAGGAAGCCCGAGATGGAGGGTAAAATGTTTGACTCAATCAAGAGAGTCTTTTATACTCAACAAGATAGTGTTTTTTGTATCTTGTACGAAGCCAGAGATGGAGGCTGAAAGGCTTTGACTCAACAAGAGAGTCTAAAAAGGTTAGCTCCACTGGGGAGAATCATTGTACAAAGCCCAAGAGGAGGCCAGTGTGCTGGTGTCTGTTTCAGTTGAGTGACAGGTCCAGTGTGTTGGATAAAGAGAAAATCAGTTCTTATATGGGTAATGTTGTGCTAAGGGATTGATCGGAGGATCAGGGTTATTTATTGTTTCTTTAAGGAAATGGGAAATCCAAAGAGGTATGGAGACTGTCCAAGTCTACGGGTGTTTTGAGAAATCGATTCTCAGGTAGTGAATGATCTTTGTATGATGCCCAAGAGAAGGCTGGTATGTTAAGGGATGAAGGTCAACCCATTAACAGGTCTGACACTTGACTCAGAAAGACCACTCTAGCAAATTGATGACTAGGTTCTGGTCCTATACCTGTAGAGGTCTCTGGGTCCTTGTACTAAGCCCAAGAAAAGACATGAGAGCTTTTAAGAAGCCGAAGGGTCCTTGTACAACGCCCAAGAGGAGGCGGGGATGCTTTTAAGAAGGCTATGGGTCCCCAAACCCCAAGAAGTTCAAGACATACCATTCACCGAGAATAGATCAAGCCAGGAAAGTCCGAGAATTTGGAAGAAACTCAAGAGATGCCATTCACGGAGAAAAGATCATCTCTGGGGAGTTGAGTTTCTTTGACGATTTCTAAGAATGACAGTCTGAGAAAGGGTTCGCCGAGAATGCTGCCTTTCACGTCTCCATATTGTTTAACCCCAAGAGGAGGGAAGACTGTGTCTGGTAATCCTATGGGGATCTAGTTTTATTTGTATTCAAGAGTGACCAACAGGGCTTTACCTAGTGCTAGACGTAGTTGCCGGGGAAAACTCTAAATAACTATACTAGTATTACATAGTGGATATTTGACAAGTATATAAAAGTTTGTGAAAGAAGACTTATAGTGAACAGCCCCACAAGACAGTTATATATATATATATATATAAAAGCAGGTAAAGAAAGCGGGTAAACACTTACTCGGTTGTAGAGCTTCCATGCTGTTTTGTTAGTTTGTTCAACAAAGAAAGCTTTGATAACAATATTATATTCAAAATCAAAGGAGAAAGGGCTTTGAAAAGGTTGTTGGGGCTTACAGCTCAAGGAGAGGCCCAAGGTTTTATCAGTGATTGCACTGTTGTTTTGTACAGGGACTTATACAAGTGATTGAGGCCCAAAAAGGTTGTCTGTACAAAAGGATGGGTCTTACACTCTCTCAAGTGGCCCAAAGGTGTTTAAAGAAAAAGAATGGGGCTTATAACACGAGGGTAGACCCAAAGGGTTTGATTTTTTAACTGGCGATCGCGTCGAGATTTTCTTTTAACGCAGAGGGGCTTATACAATATCTGAGGCCCACAATTGTTTTGGTTAAAAGGGGATTGGGTCTTACACTCTATTAGAGGCCCATGAGTGTTTGAAAATGATTTGTGAGGGTGAAAATCAAAGAAACCCTAATCTTGTTTTCCTTTAAAAGTAAATATTTAAAGAAAATAAAATAAAATGATAAAAATACAAAATGAGTTTGAATAAACCACTTGTGATTTTTGTTGAAGGTTTGAAAAATGAGGTTTTAATCACAAGATGAATTAAAACTCATTTGGTTTTGATTTTCAAAGTAAATATTCACTTTTAAATGTTTAAAAACAATTAAAAAGGAATTTATTCACAAAAATACTAATTATTCACAAAAATACTAATTATATTAAATAACTAATATAAATTTAATTTTTTTTGTGGAATAAAATATTTCAACATTTTTGTAATTTTTTGCTAAAAGAACCAATAAAAAATAATTAAAATTGAGGGAGTTATTAATTTTTCAAATCATAAAAAATAATAAGAAAAACAATAAAAAAGTGGAAAAAATAGCAAAAAGAGGATCTGGGGCGAGGGGGATTCGAACCCCAGACCTCTTGTGTATAGGGCACGCGTCTTACCACTGGGGTGGTGATACATTCGTTGATTGAAACACAACCACAAATATACAAGGCTTGCCTTGCTTTTGGCCTGACCCAAGGCAAGACAAGGCAAGATTTTGGTTGAAAACGTGAAGGCCATAACTTTCTCATTTCTCCATGCATTTGGACAAAATTTAGGTCTATCCTGCCTAGAATTTCACAAGGAATCCAATGGTGGTGGTATTTTTTTCAGATCATGCTCCTATTGAAAAACCCGATAGTGGTTTTGAAATAGGCCATGATTTGCATTTTCTATGCCATCTCTTAGTACAAGCATGAATTACATGATAAATTAGTGCAAACACAACACATATAACATGTATAAGAGATGCATGATCAGTGGACATCAAAAAAAAGCATGGTTCAAAGAATCCAAGTTGTGATGCTTACCTCTTTTTGGAGCTTTTGTGCAATCTACCAAGCCACTTGTTCCAGAAATGATTTGATGCTTTGAACAACCTCAAATGATCTCTTAGAAGCTTTTAGGATGGTTGGAATCAGCTGGAAGTGTTTGACTCAACAAGAAAGTCTTTGTACCTCGTACAAAGCCCGAGATGGAGGCTGAAGGTGAAGTGACTCAACAAGAGAGTCTTTGTATCTCGTATAAAGCCCGAGATGGAGGCTGAAAGGCTTTGACTCAACAAGAGAGTCTGAAAAGGTTAGTTCCACAGGGGAGAATCATTGTACAAAGCCCAAGAGGAGGCTAGTGTACTAGTGACTGTTTCAGTTTAGTGACAGGTCCAGTATGTTGGTTAAAAGAGAAAATCAATTCTTATATGGGTAATGTTGTACTTTGGGATTGATCGGAGGATCAGGGTTATTTCCTGTTCTTTAAGAAAATGGGAAATCCAAAGGGTTATGAGACTGTCCAAGTCTACTGGTGTTTTGAGAACTCGATTCTCGGGTAGTGAATAATCTTTGTATGGTTCCCGAGAGAAGGCTGGTATGTTAAGGGATGAAGGTCAACCCATTAACTGGTCTGACACTTGACTCAGAAAGACAGCTCTAGCAAATTGATGACTAGGTTCTGTTCCTATACCTGTAGAGGTCTCTGGGTCCTTGTATTAAGCCCAAGAGAAGGCATGAGAGCTTTTAAGAAGCCGAAGAGGCGGGGATGCTTTTAAGAAGCCTGTGGGTCCCCAAACCCCGAGAAGTTCAAGACATGTCATTCACCGAGAATAGATCAAGCCATGAAAGTCCGAGAATTTGGAAGAAACTCAAGAGATGCCATTCATGGAGAAAAGATCATCTCAGGGGAGTTAGAGTTTCTTTGACAATGTCTAAGGGTGACAGTCTGAGAAAGGGTTCACCGAGAATGCTACCTTTCACGTCTCCATATTATTTAACCCCAATAGGAGGGAAGACTGTGTCTGGTAATCCTATGGGGATCTAGTTTTGTTTGTATTTAAGAGCGACCAACCGGGCTTTACCTAGTGCTAGACGTAGTTGCCGGGGAAAAACTCTAAATAACTATACTAGTATTACACAGTTGATATTTGACAAGTATATAAACGTTTCACTAGTGCAAAGTGACGAATATAATTTTAAAATTTACACCCGTTATACTGAAAATGGGTGTAAATAATAAATGCGGTGGCAAATTTGTAAATAAAATGTCATTTGTAGTAGCAGTACGTGACAATAGACACACTGTTTTAAAAAAAAAGGTGTAAATTAAAAACATTATTATAATAAATTAAAATCATTACTATAATAATATCTATATTACTCTCATTAAAGGAAAAACGAGTGTAAATTAAGATTGACTGAAAAATAATTATTTAATATAATAACTCTAAATATTAACATTAAACATATTAATAAACCAAATATATTTTATTAAGTGATATATTTAAGTAAGTAAATAAATTAATAGATATAAATTGATTAATTAATATTTTATAAATAAAATAATAACAAAACACATATCAATTTATCAAATTTAATTACTAATATTAGTCAAACCCATTTCTCACTAAACTTCATTTCCCACTAAACCCTATTTTTTATAGGGGTAAATAGTAGCTCTTTCTTTCTTCTTTTCTTCAGAATACAAAACAACAAAACAGTTCTCAAATTTCCAATGTGAAGAAAAAAAGAGCAATCAAAATGGTCGTTATCGTTATGAGTGGGTTCAGGATTCTTCTATCTTCCAAATCGAGGTCACTCGCGACGACGGCAGTCTCAAATCATGGCGGTCGGCGTCGCACTCCTCCTCCGCGGCGGTGGTGAGTGATGAAAGTTTTGAGAGCGGCATGCATTTGAAAGATTATGCTGATTATAGAAGATCTCTGTATGGTCAGATTACGCATAAAGCTCTTCTCGTTGATGCTGTTGGTACTCTTGTTCTTCCGTCTCAACCTATGGCTCGGGTTCTTTCTTTCAATTCTCTTATTATAGACATAGTGTGAGTTTTATTTATTTATTTATTTATTTTTTTAATTTTCTGATTTATTGTGTTGTAGATATATAGACAAATTGGGGAGAAATATGGTGTGGAGTATTCAGAGGAAGAGATTTTGCATAGATATAGAAGAGCTTATAGTCAGCCTTGGGGTAAATCTCGTCTCAGGTTCGTTCTTATTACTTTTCGATCCCTTTCTAATTTTTGCAATTTCATTTGTGATATTAATAAATTCATGTATTTGTATTCAGATTCACTTTTTAAAATTTAGATTTTAATGTGAAATCAATTGATTTTGATTGTGAAATACTTTGAATTATCAACTATTGTTATGTTATGTGTGATTTTGTTTGATTGAAAATTTGTTGATTTAGATTTTTTTGGGTTAGGTTTGGGGAACTTTTGCGCGCTAATGTTTGATTGGCCTATAAGTTAAGACATACTATTTTATGCGAGGAAAATTTAGAATGAAATGTTTGTCGTCGCGTTTTGTGTGTCTGTATAAACTTCGAATCGTTAAAACAAGCGATCCGTCGTGGATAGATAGCTATAGAGACAGTTGGTTACGTCTGTTACTACTTGTTTTCATTTGTTTAGTTAAGGCTTAAGAGTCTTTGTTGTTTTCTATTTTGCAGATATGTTAAAGATGGTAGACTGTTCTGGCAATATATAGTTAGTAATTCTACCGGATGTGATGATTCTCAATACTTTGAAGAACTTTATAACTATTATGTGACAGACAAGGAAAGACCTCAAATAACTTTCTTTTCTTTTCCTTTTTAAATTTGAGTAGGGTTTGATATTTTAGTTTTTATCATCCACGGGCATGGCATCTATGTGACCCTAATGCAGGAGAAGTATTCAAAGCTCTTAGAAAATCAGGTGTAAAATTGGCTGTTGTGTCAAATTTTGACACCCGGTTAAAGCCTCTCCTGCGAGCATTAAATTGTGATGATTGGTTTGATGTTGTAGCAGTATCAGCTGAGGTAAGTAAATTGCTTTTTTTCCTTCATTTTTTTCACATTTTGTTTTCTTAGTTCATGTTTCTATTGGTTCTCCACTTCTCCCCCTTGTCCATTGATGTATGTAATATACTGTATTGATGTACTTAACAACACCACCAAAAAAATCTTTGAAAAGAAATGGGAAATAGATCTTAAACCATTTGTTGCCTCAAGTCACATCTTGCAGAAACCTGTTAGGAATTAGAAAATAATATTTGATCAATTTTTTATTTTGTTTCAATATTTGTAGATATATGCATTCTCAAAAGCTACTCAATATGCAAATAAATAGGCCAAAGCCTAGCATAAATGGGCATTGTTCAATACAGCAGTGATGCCTCTTTCTTGCTCACTCTTCCGAAACTTGATGAATCTGCTTCATCTCAGGGCAGTAGTCAAAAAAAGTAGCTAACCACATTACTTCATCTCTTTCGTAAATTCCTAAACCCAAAACATCAACATCTTCTTCTTCTTCTCGTCATCCTCATCTTCTCAAAATCCCAAAGAAACGGAATAACCATGAATCGTGTATTATCATTTTCCAAACACTGTAACAGAGCAATTCACCGCCGTGGCGAAACCCAACTCCAAACCACAGGTCCCGTCGTATCTCTCATAAAATCCTGTTCCGTCATTCGATTCCGAGGACCGGACACTATCAAATTCCTTCAGGGACTATTGACCAACGATATACGCAAATTTGGCGAACCTATTGGCGAGAAAACTGCGAATTTGCCTACACCCAATGTTCCCGCCACCTCGGTTCCTCCTATCTATGCTGCCTTGTTAACCCCTCAAGGTAGATTCCTCTATGACCTCTTTATCTATAAACCACTAAGCTCTGATACTAAGCTTTTACAGGACCGGGACTGGACCTACCTCAGAACCTGATGAACCCTTTGAATTATTTGCTGATGTTGATGCTTCTGTTTTGGATGAATTGATGGCAAGCTTCACTAAGTGAGTCTCACTGAATTGAACCTGTCATATTTGTTCTATTTTGTATCATAATCATTTCATGATTTAATTGGCATTTGCATTTATTTTAGGAAATTTCCAATTAGCTAGTGAATAGTTTGAGATTTTTGGTTGTGGAGACCCTAAAGTTATTAGCACTGCAGATACCGGTTGAGGTCGAAGGTTGAGATTGATAATGTTGCTGGCGAATTCTCGTGTTGGCAGCGTTATGGTTCTGGGCCTCCTGAGAATTCCTCGGATGTAGAAGAACCGTAAGCAGCCTCGGTTGGGTGGGGTGCTGGTGAGGATGGTGCTGCAATGTCGTCTTCTCGCGGGGTAATCTTGGCTGGCAATGGTTTAAGGATCCCAGATTTGCCTGTCTTGGTTCCAGAGGGATCTTCCCGTCTAATATCATTCGTTAGTGTCCCTTTGCTGGCTATTAAAATTTTCTATCTTTTTTTGGCTGCAATCTTATGTAGATATTTGGTCTTAATGATATCTTTGTGTTTCAGCACCTCTAATCGAGTCTGACAAAGATACTGATGAACCGAATTACCTTATGTGGAGAATAGAGAAGGGAGTAGCAGAGGGATCAACTGAGATTTCAAAAGGTTCATACTCCCATTCCTTCTAATAAAATTTTTAGAAGAAGAGTAATTACTTATGAGTTTGACAATCTTGATTAATTGATCATGTTCAGGTGAAGCAATGCCGCTCGAATATAATAAACCAAGTGTATTGAGAATGGATCCAAAGGGAAAGAGTATCCGTTATGCCAGCGACTCTGAAGACGATTATGATGATGAGAAAGCAACAGAAGAACCAGAATTGGATCTTTCTCTTGAGAAGCTGAATCTTGGTCCTAAGAAGAGTTGCTTATTATGAACCTCAATGGCTTTCTTCTTCGTAGAGTTCATGTTCGTGATAAGAAAGGAATTCCAAAATCTCGAACCGCTGATTATAAATACCGTTACTTTCTACGTACGTAATAATTACTTTACTCTATAGCTCAAATATACATTTTTAATATTTTGAATTTATTTTATCATATTATTAATTGTTACTATATTGTATATTGTGATGCAGTTTTTAAGAGGCCGTTTAGTGAAGAATTTATGAAATTCTGCTTAGAAAGATTTGAAGTGGGAATCTGGTCTTCTGCAATGGAGTCAATATTAACATAACAATCTTCTTTTTTATTTTTTTTTATTTTTTATATTTTTTTAATTTTTAGTTTGATTAATTATTTTGCTATATTAATATATTGTAACAGACATAATATTGATGGTGCTTTGAGTTGTGTTATAGGATCCTCAAAAAACAAGCTACTCTTTGTTTGGGTACATTTATTTACTTGAAAATGTTTTAAAATATAGAATTGTTTTTTATTAATTTAATAACGTTGTTAGTTAATTTTGTGTTTTGAATATTTAATTTTAAATCCTTGGAGAATAAACAAAAACCTCTTTTTTTCAAAGAACTGAAAAAAGTGTGGAGTAGAGTCAACAAAGGAGGCCCATATTCTACTTCAAATACTCTACTGATTGATGATAAACCCTACAAGGCATTCCTTAATCCTGTAATTTAATAATACTCATTTTTTATTATATAAATTATTTATTATATGTTTATATTTTAATCAAATTTTATCAACTTTTATAACTTTGATTTTCAGCCTAATACTGCTATTTTTACTGAGTCCTATGATGCAGAGGATAAACAGGACAAAGCATTAGGTGAGAGATTTAGTAACATTTTGTATTAATGTTTTGCATTCTTAAGTTTTATGTTATTGTATTTAGTCACTGTAAACTGTAACAAATTTTGGATTATGTGCGGTAGTCTATTTTAGAAGTGTGACATTTGCGATTTGTGTAGATCCGAAGGGTGAACTATGCAAGTGCTTGAAAGGGCTAGCTGAAGCTGAAGATGTTCAATCATATGTGAAGGAAAATAGATTTGATTAACATTTTCAGTGTTATTTACTGTTTTCTATTTTTTTTTTGCATGAAATTAAATGCTAAGAAAATAAGAGATTTAATGTCTAATCATAGTTAACATTGGGCGTAGAAGATACAACCATTGCTTTCAGTCTTCAGTTTTTGCAATTTTATCGGTCGTCTCGATGCTGGTGCCGTTTCTGAACACTTTGTTAGGTAATTTCTTCATTTATGAACTGAATGACAACTACAATTTGAATTATCTTATACTTAGCGTGCGCATATATTGACGAGGTTATCATCATGACAGGTTGAAAACACTGCCTAGAACATTTTGGATGTCAATTACACAAGTAATTATGATCATAGCATTTTTGCTTTATGCTTCAGCTCTAGACGGAACTCTTTATGCTGCAACAGCTTTACTTGGATTGTTTCTGCCAAAATGTATATATGTTGCAGCTATGGTGAGGCGCATAATGGATGCTTGGATGACAAGGTAACATAGATGGAATAATTTATTTTATGAAAAGCTCTCCTGAATGTCATTGATTTTACACAACAGTCTTAATCTCTTGGTTATATAGTATGTATCACCTGCCCAAAAATAGCAGGAACAGTTAAATTAAATAGCAGGAACTACAATTTGAATTATCTTATCCCATGGAGGTCTGCTTCCAGCTTTCAGAACCAGGTTCGCCATTTTGTCACCAAAGTTAAAGTTTTCACTCTCTATTTAAACTATCTTGGCTTTAGTACCCTCCCGGTTACGTCGGAGCGGTTCCTGACCGGTCACGTTCCGGTGACGGTGACGCATTAGTAAGTCCTATAAGCTATTTGACAAATATACTCACTTCTAAGCTGTCTGAAAGAATTGGTGCTAACATTTGGCTCAAGCGGGAGAATCTTCAACCAGTAAGGATCATATCATCAATTCATTTTCTTGTTGTTATTATAATTGTTATGATTAACTTTATTTTTTGGTATTTGTGTTGATCATTTAGCTTTAGGATATGTTTATGAAATTGTGGATTGTGTGATAGGTATTCTCGTTTGGCCAAGTTGAACAAGCCTGAGGTTCCTGTCATACTGCTTGGAAGCATTGCTGCAATAATACATGGTGTCGTGTTCCCTATATTTGGCCTCTTGTTTTCATCAGTCATTAGTATGTTTTTTAAACCTCCAGAACAGCAGAGGAAAGAGTCTAGGTTTTGGTCACTTCTATATGTAGGTTTGGGTTTGGTTACACTAATGGTTTTACCACTTCAGAATTACTTCTTTGGGATTGCTGGTGGAAAACTTACTGAAAGAGTTCGTTCATTGACATTCGAAAAGATTGTACACCAAGAAATTAGATGGTTTGATGATCCTGCAAATTCAAGGTGTGTTCAAAATGTATTTTACTTTAATACATTTAAAAAGAAACAAGTATCGTGTATTGATTCCTTCTACTCATGAAACTGAAATAAATGATTCGCCTTGAGCATGTAGGTGGTTTGACTAGTGTTGCGGAAAACCGGTCGCCGCTGGTTCAGACTTCCCGCGGCCGGCTTCAGGTGTTGCCTTCGCGGTTTAATGATTCTGTTATTGTGAATTTGAGGAAGAAGGGAAGAAACAACAACACTGCGGCGGCTGCTGATACTAGCTTTCGGGAATTTGAATTTGATGAATTTGGTTTCAGAAATTGTGATGGAAAGGGAAAGAAATTGGGAATGGGAATGGGACGGCTGCTGGCAGACGCAACCGACCTCGCGGGTATTCGGTTTTGTGTGAGGAGGTGTTGCATAAGAATTTCGGTGTTGCTGCTGGCAAGGAATTGAGTTTGCGTGAGATTTTTGAAGAAACGAAGTTGAATAATGAAGTTTTGAAGAAAGAGGGGTTGTTTGGACCAGAAGATTTTTATGCAGGTGATATAGTTTGGGCTAAGGCTAAGAAGAAGGAACCTTTTTGGCCTACAATTGTCATTGATGCTATTTATCAAGCACCTGAGCTGGTTTTGAGATCATGTATACCTGATGCTGCTTGTGTCATGTTTCTTGGCTACTATGGGAATGAAAATCACAGGGTATTTTGTGAACTAGTACTAGTTTATCATGTATATGGAAAGTTTCTTTAATGTGTCTTCTTTTTAATATAATGGCTATTTAATTTGTGTTTATATATGGTTGAGAGCAGGATTTTGCATGGGTGAAATATGGAATGATTTTTCCATTTGTGGATTATGTAGATAGGTGGGGAATTTTTGTATTACAGTTGTTATTTTGATTTTCCTTTGTGGAAGAGTTTGTGTTGTGTTTACTAGGAATGATGTTATTTTGTATTAGGTTTCAAGAGCAGTCTGAGTTGAGTTACTGTAATTCCTCTCAATTTCAAGTGGCACTTGAGGAAGCGTTTTTGGCTGATCAGGGATTTGTAGTGATAGTTCTATTATACTCTGTGTATGCCTGTATGGTTTGGCAAGTGTGGACTGAAACGATTTGAAGCTGTTAGACTGGCTAGCTTCTAAGAGATTGTGGTCAAATTGTATTTTTAATATTAAAATATAATACAAAGAGGGCAGTTAAGGTCACTGCATTAGTCCATAATATTGTATTGATACTCTAGACCTACGGAAGAATGATATTCTTTTGCACTGGTACAACTAATTGTAGAACATCATGATCAATAACATATTGTGCCTTGAGCATGCAGGTGGTTTGACTGGAATCGAAACGAGAATGCTAAGTTCACAAGTTGGGTCTGAAGTTGTCAGAGAAAGTGCTCACCCAGTTATATAATGTTGGGCTACAACTGGCATTGACATTCAGCAATGATGGTACTACACTACAAATGAAGAGAAATTGTTTGCTAACACTGATAACAAATTTTAGTAACAGAAGTAAAAAGATGTTTTATGGAAATTATCTCCACTCATTAATTGTTATTATACTTTTTGTTCAAGGGTACATTTTTACAAAAACTTACATCTTATTCCAGCTGAAGTTTTTTTCTTCTCTCGTTTTGATTTGATTACCAGAATATGGAGGATCCTATTCTAGCTGTTGCAGAGTTGGATGAGAAGAATTCCTTGGCTTTAGCCATCATTCTCGTCGGTAATTTGTTACATTTTGACAACTTTTTCTTAAGATATTAGAGGATAATAATCATGTGAAATGAACTATGCTCCAGCATCGCATTCCTATTTCTGTATTGTGTTGGATATTGAAATTAGATATGATGTTTTTACCACAATTAATAATTTTTTTTTGTTAATGGTGGTTTCAGCTGATCAACAACCTTTTGCTATTTTAAATCATGCAAATGGAACCACTGGTTGGGAATTGGCAGTTGTTATGTTTCCCAGCTCGAATGAGAGTGCTACAGCAGCTAGCAAATTGATATGCTTTTTTCTTCAATCTTCCCTCGGTCCCTTGCTTGCACATATGTTTTCTATTTCTGTTAATAAACGAGATTATCTATTTGGTATTCAGGCTGGAGGTTTGGACCTGCTTACACTAGATAACCTATACGACGACGCACTTAGAAGAAACAACCAAAACGTTAGCTATAATCTATGGGAGCAAGCATTGGCGGGAGGCATGATGCAACCTGCAATGCATGATCCCTTTTTTGCCTCTAATAGAATGGCTGCTCCACCTTCAGTTTAAATGGCAGCTATGTCCAACCAGCAACAATCTTTCATGTATCAACAACAATAGCACACTATTTATAGTTGAAAATTATGTTGGTTTTGTCATTGTGGAAATAAGTCTAATTGAATAGTAAATGGAATTCATTTGATTTAGTGAGAATTACATGAATTATATGTTTGGTTTTGGTTGTGCTTTTTTTTACCGAATGTTTAGATGTATACAAAAATATTTGATTAAATGCAATAGGTTTAAATCAAATTAAATATAATATAATTATGAAAATAAAACAAACATATTCTATTTAAAGAAAATAAGGTGAAAACTTGTCAATATCTATGCTAAAATCTGGTGTAGTATATCATGAAAATAGGTTGTAAATTTGTCAACATTCATGGTAAAATCGAGTGTAAATTTGTCAACATCCATGGTAAAATCGGGTGTAATATGTCATATTTTTACACTCTATTTAAAAAAAAATAGGGTGTAAATTTGTCAATATCCAGAGTAAATATTTTTTATTTTACACCCGATTTTTATCAAATGGGGAGTAAATATGTTTAATTTAAATGCAATTATTTACAAATTTATACTCGTTTTCTAAAATAGGGTGTAATATTACATATTTATACACCCATTTTAAACAAAAAAGGGTGTAATATACCATCTATAAATGTATAAATATAAACATTTACACCCGATTTCTATAAATCTGGGTGTAATTTATCATCTATAAATGTATAAATATAAACATTTACACCCGATTTCAACAAAAAAAGGGTGTAATATAACATTTATTTACACCCATTTTAAAACGGGTGTAAATTCGTCAGACATTTCTCACCCGTTGAATTCACACCCTCTAAAAACGGGTGTAAAATGTAAAAAAACGGGTGTAAATTACTCTTTCTACACTAGCCTTTGTGAAAGAAGACTTACAGTGAGCAGCCCCACAATACAGTTATATATATATGAAAGCGGGTAAAGAAAGCGAGTAAACACTTACTCTGTTGTAGAGCTTCCATGCTGTTTGGTTAGTTTGTTCAACAAAGAAAGCTTTGATAACAATATTATATTCAAAATCAAAGGAGAAAGTGCTTTGAAAAGATTGTTGGGGCTTACAGCTCAAGGAGAGGCCCAAGGTTTTATCAGTGATTGCACTGTTGTTTTGTACAGTGGGACTTATACAAGTGACTGAGGCCCAAAAAGGTTTTCTGTACAAGGGGATGGGTCTTACACTCTCTCAAGAGGCCCAAAGGTTTATTTTTATACAAGTGGTGGGGCTTACTGGTCAAGGAGAGGCCCAAGAAGGTTTTAAAGTGGCGACGATCGCGCCGAACTTTTTGATGGTATCGGGACTTATATAATAAGTGAGGCCAAATGATTTTGGTTTTCAAAAAGGGTTGGGTCTTACACTCTACTAGAGGCCCAATGATTTTTAAATAATGGAGCTTATAACACGAGGGTAGGCCCAAAGGTTTGATTTTTGAACTGGCGATCACGCCGAGGTTTTCTTTTAACGCAGAGGGACTTATACAATATTTGAGGCCCAAAATTGCTTTGGGTAAAAGGGGATTAGGTCTTACACTCTATTAGAGGCCCAAAGAGTTTGAAAATGTTTGATGAGGGTTGAATTAATCAAAAACCCTAATTTGTTTTCAAAATGTATTTTAATTGAATAAAAATTCAATTAAAATGATCAAAATTAGTAAACATGTGGAAAACAAATTGTGATCTTGGATTAATGTTTCAAAAATTATGTTTCTATCCACAAAATGATTGGAAATCACTAAAATTTGAAAAATCAAGAGGGAGAACATATTTTAAATGTCAAAAACAATTAAAATATTAATACTTTACAAAAATATCAAGTATATAAAATAAATAATATTTTTGGGATTTTTTAGGAAAATAAAATATTTTAACATTTTTGTGAATTATTAAAAAAAGAATCAACTCAAAATCATTAAAACTCAGAGAGAAATTAATTTTTGAATCAATTAAATAAAATCACAAAATTCAAATATTCAAATTTTCAAAATGGGCGCCAAGAACAAGGGCAAGAACACGCGCCACCCTCTGTTTCTGCAGATTTGCATTTTCTATCCAGTCTCACTAAATACTTGATGATAACATGCAATCTACATATCAATCTACTCGTTTCAACCTAACGATCATGTCTATGGTCTTTAATTTCATTTATTTTAAACATGGAATAAGAAATCAAAGAGAAACCCCAAGAACACTAAAATTTGCATGAAGGTTCATAAATTCCATACACGATTCAAATAATGCAATTGATTGAGGAAAAACACTTCATGCATGATTATGAACATATGGCCTAATTATTGTGCAGCAAAAAATGCATGGATCATAGAGTTAGAAGAGCTCATGCTTACCTCTTGCAGTTGGTGATCGTGTTTTGTGTTAGAGGTATTGCAGCTTGGTTCCAAGGATATGGACAGTTTCCCTAGGTGCTATGGAGTGTGTCTGGGTGCTTGGAGTGAATTGATTTGAGCTGGAACTTGATTTGGCACCTCAACTGCAAATATGACAAAGGCTTGAGCAGTTGGCTGGTGATTTTGTGATTTTGGTGTTCCAGATGTTATGTGAGTGTTTGGATCACTTCTATATGATGTTTATGTGGTGTGTGTGTGATTGGTTTGGTTGGAATAGCTCTCAAACTCAAAACCTGATAGTGACTTACTTTGGAAGGCAATTTTGGAGTGAAGAAGGAGATTTTGAGGAAAGCATCTGTTTGATGGCTTTGGTGTACTCAAAATGATCACAAATGAGCTCTATTTATAGTAGAGCAAGTTTGTTTTGCAAGGAATAGTGAATGCTGCATAGGTTTGGCCAATGTTAAGCAATGAGAATTCAAGTCCCCTCCAGCGATTGACTAGAGGTTAGGGCACAGGCTGTTGGTGTAACACCCCAATTCCCATCGCGAATAAATAATACATAAATAAATCAGAGTAACTAAAAATTTATTTTTCCGACAGAAACAAGGATGCCACATTTTAAAGAAAGAAAACACAAACCCTGCTCAATTATTTGATACATAACACCAACTGGAATAACATTAAAGAGAAACTTTTTCCGCATAAAAGGAAAGTTCAATTATGGAATAAAGCGGAAAGATCCATAACTGACTTATTTAACAAAATAATTGTTTTCTAACAACAAAATATACATACAAAAGTAGTACAAAATATATTCAACGAATGTATACATATATAACTAAAGCATTCTCCGACTCCCGTGCTACGTATCAGAGCAGACAGGCTGACAAACGGATGGAGAACTAATCTTCACAAAAGCCTCCAAGACTACTAATCTGCAATTGCCTAATAGAGCAACAAACCACAGCAGAAGGGTGAGAAATAACAACTAAATTAAGATTGCATAATAATATGCAAAACATATAAATTCACGTACACGGTTATTCTCACCACAAGCATCACATACAATACATATAGCATATATCAATTATACCAACATAATAACACATTCACACATAATGCACACCAAAGTTATGACATATGGAAACACATCACCACATCACATAGCATATGCCTATACATAAAACATATTATCCGCAACCAATGCATTTATCACATATGCACGTCAATTCACCAATCCAATCATAAATCTCAACACATACTCAATCAATTCACAATCCCACACATAATCACATAATCAATCCATTCATGATTTATACAAATGCACAGAGACCGACACAACGACTCTATGCAATGCACTTGCGGTACCATCCATCCATCATTTCTCAACATTAGTTCACTCAGGAACTATTGGAATCATCGCTTATTACTCAACGTAACTCCCCGTCGGGCAAACGATGTTCCCCGTCGCTTTAAGTCCTCTTGGTATAAGGCGCACGACGTTTATGGATCGCTTTAAGTCCTCTTTGTATAAGGTGCACGATCGTCTATAATCATCGCTTTAACTCCTCTTTGTATAAGGCGCACGATGTTATAGCGGATTCCCTCTGGAACCGTTTCGTCACTCACACCCACTAGGGCACACGACATCACAAGATGCATATCATGATGCTTGACACACAAGAACTCATGACAATCAAATGCATCACCACAATTCAACAATATGAATTATCTCATCATCGTTATGCATGCATTGAAAACACTTCAAACAATGCATTTCATCACAAACCACAAACCACAACAATCATGCACACACAATTACTTCCACAAGGGATTCACACCACAAAGGTTACCCACAACACATCATAAAAACATACATTGATATTCAATTCAACAATGTATTTTACCACACAACAACATCATTAATCATGCCTCGAAGTTTAACCCAAAACAATGCATTTACTTTCCATAAGGCCACAACCCATCATCACATCATTTAATCACATGCATTCATATTACATATCAGCACACAAGTCATACGATGTATATCAAAAGTATATTGCATGATAACACATCAAATACACACAGTTACGACGGTAAAAGTCCACCAACGACACATTTCCAAACCCCCGACAGAATTAAATCGGTCAACCAATATCAAAACCATTTTAATAAGAAAGAACATGTCAAAAGCTTTCCAACGCACCAAACCGCGCCTCAAACCGACTTACGGATCAAAAGTTATAAGAAAAACAAATTGGGAAAACTGTCATGTTCGCAATGCGAAGCTCCTAGCGAGTCATTTGCTTCCTCATTCGCAGTGCGAATACCTCAGTGAACCAAGTCAAAAAGGAAAATAGCCTAAAAATTCCTAAAGTTCGCAGTGCGAACCCCCAGCGAACCTTCGCTTTCCCCTTCGCAGTGCGAATCCCCCAGCAAACCGTGGCAGAAAGAAAAACAACACAACGTTCGCAGTGCGAACCTCACGCGAACGTTCGCTTTCCCCTTCGCTGGCCATTCGCAGTGCGAACCTGCGAAACCAAAAAAACCCAGCAGCGCTAACATAGGTCATTTGGGTCCAAATCCATCATTCTCCCACCCCAAACACTTCCAATTCATGCTATAACAACCAAAACATGATCCAAACCTAATAAAAAGTATTCTACTCAGTTTATATCGAATTTCATCTGTGAAAACATCAATTTCTATCAATCGCTCCTAATTCCAATCAATACGAAAAGTCGCGAAACAACCAAAACAATTACAACAAACAACACATATACATACACAAGCAAGATATAATTGAAACTTCTCACCCTTACCCGATTATTCACGCTCGAAACGGAGTTCCCACGATTTTTCCTCTTTCTCCTCTTCTCTCTTTCTTTCTTCTCCTTTTCTTTCTCTTCTTTTCCTTTCCCTTTCTTTTCTCTCTATTTCTTCTCAATCTCTATTTATATAAAATATCTAAACCCCTAAAAGACTATTTTACCCCTCAGCTCAAATATCTCGCAAACACTCTCAAAACGCGATAAAACATAAACAACGATGAAAAATAATATATTGTCAAATAAAAGTCAAGAATAAAATAATATAAAAAAAATAATTAAATCAACTCAATTAAATAAATAAGATAAAACCGGGGCATTACAGTTGGTCCCCTTGGTCTTGGATAAGTCTTGACTGAATTCAGTTGGAAATGGCTTAGTCCATGCCACCTTGGTGTATGCATTGAATGCTCCAATCCAAAATTGGAGTCTTGTCCCTCTTTTAGGCATTTCAAGGTTTGGCATGCTATTTTTGGTTCCAAAGACTTGGGAGGCTTGGGATCAGAGTTGGTTCCTCCTTGTTCCCCTCTTGAGGTGTTCAGATGGATAGAGTTGCTTCCCCTTTGCAAAATTTGAGCAAATCGAGCAAAACTCCAAAATCTGCCTTGCCATGACAGTTTGCAGAAAGGCATATTGTAACGCCCTGATTTATTATTTAATTATTTTACCGAGTTTAGCGATAATTTTGAGTGATTAACATGAATATTAGTGATGTATGATGTTTTGTGATGTGTTGATGGGTGTTGGTGAATAATGTTATTAGTTTATTATAATATTATTAGTGGGGAAATAAATAATGAGAATTAGTGGTATTTATTTATTATTAGAATATTAGTTAAATAATTGTTTAACTAGCGTGACATTAAATATTTATTTATTGGAATAAAATTAAAATGGAATAATGAGGTAGTAAGGGCAAAACTGGAAAAAAGAGGGAACTTAGGGGTTCTAGGGGCTAAGTTGGAATAAGGGGAATATGTTATAAGGAGTTTGAGGAAGTTACACAATAGAACGTGAATACAACTTTTGAGGAAACCGTAGAAGTGAGAAGAAAGAAGGGAAGAACGATCATGAGAAGGCAAGAGACTAGAGTTTAGAGATTCAAAAAGGTCATCCAATCTAAGGTAAGGGTGAGACTAACTTTCTCTAATACGGGTTCAATAATCATGAAAGGGATTGAGTTAGATATTGGTTGATAGTTGTTGTTGTTAGAGATAAATGAAATTGATTGATACGTGTTAATTGAGTATCTTGATATTAAGAATTTGAACCTAATTTGATGTTAGGAGTTTGCAATGATTGAATTATAATGTTATCGTTATGATGTAGTGTTTCTATGAGAATAATGTGAAGAAATTCTGTTTTAGGTTAGGAATAGTGAAAACTAGAAATTTTGGTGCGAAATTCATCGTCGTGAAAATTAGTTTTTATGCTACCAATGAGTTCTAATAGGTATAACTAAGTTAAAATAAGAGTCTCGCGAATTAAATCCAAGTTTCGGATGGGTTTTTGGGCAAAAAGTGATCAAACCCGTAGCTATGTTAGTGCAGAATTTTGGAAACTTCGAAAATTCATAACTTGAGTTCCTGAAGTCCGATTCGTACGCCGCTCGAAGCGTTGGAAAGATAACGAGACGAGCTATCTTATAATAATAGTTTATGGCCCAAGGATGAGTTATCTTGTGTGGAATAACTGAAATGGAATTATAGTGTTAAAATTCTGATTTTTGGTGAAGTGAAAGTTTGAGTTTTAGCGCGATTTCGAAATTAAAAATTTTCCAGATTGTGAAATGAATTCAGAACGTGATTCCTTGTAATTAATGATGAATTTAGGTGTATTTCAATAATTATTTCGTCATGGCCTTGAGCTGCTTATGAAGCATTTTCGATTAAAGTATACATGCTTGGGTTTTGTAATTATAAGTGTGTGAATGAAATTATTGTTTATTTGCGAAGAATAATGTTGATTAATTGTGAAGTTGTGATGCAAAGTTGTAGTCGTATAGCGAAGAGGCCGAGTGCCTATGTTGATTTGCGAAGTTGATGTTGTTGTTGTTGCATTTTAATTGTATCGTTGCATAATCATTTCATTTTAACTACGATGGCCTGGATTGGCACCACGATGACCTGAATGGGCAATTTGTTAAGCGAAGGGGGTTGTGGCCTGTCAAAGCCGAATCACGGCATTAGTGAAGGGAGCTGCAGCTCTGTTGGTACCACATGCATGATTGCACTGCATTGCATCCGTTGAGTCGTGTTGTTGTATTGTTGAGCGAAGTTATGGGATGATTTATTGTTGGACTTATGTGAAGTATTGATAATGATGAGTTGCGCAGTTATATGATGTTATGTGTTGCTAATTGCTTTATACGAGTTATTGCCTTGTATTATTGAATGTGAAATCTCACCCCTTCTGTTTGAATGTTGCCTATACGTGGGTAACGTGCAGATATTCCGATGTAGGAGCTCAGGTGTGAGTGGAAGTTGAAGTCTTCCGTTTATTCTTTTAGTTTGGCGTCGACTTTGATATGTAACATTGGGAGTCGGGAACGCTTTTATATGATTTTATTTGTTGAAGAATTATTAGTTGTTTTTCTAATATGAAAACTAGTTTCTTTAGTTAATTGAAATCGTTATAATTTGTTGATTGAAATGAATAATTTTCCACTGCGTAATAAATGTTATTTTGTTGGATTAAAGTTGTGTGATTTCCGAAAATGTCATTTATATGTTACATGTCTATTTATGAGAAAATGCTAAGTTGGAAGTAGCATCCTTTATTTCTGTTTCTTATTGTTTTACTCTGGTTATTTTAATTAAATAGTGCGGGGAAATTTAGGGTGTTACATAGTGGTATCAGAGCAGGTCGGTCTTTCCGGCCAAGTTATCTAATTATGTTGTTCCCTAGTATGCGACATGTGTGTGAAAACACTGTCGGTGATTGTTTTGTTTTCCATTTGCAGGTTAGGAATGAAACAAGTGGGGGAGAAGTGTCTGCTTCTCTTAGATATTCCAGTTGTTGAGGAATTGGATATCATGTTGCTACATGAGGGAGTGCAGTGTTGGATTGTCCAACTGTTTGAGAATGGTGTGATCCTTGAGGGAAGACGATCAGGTGTTCTCGTTGTTTGGTGATGTGTGGAGTATCCTGACGTGTTTCTTAAGGATGGGCACAGGTTGTCTTTAGTCAGAACAAGATGATGTTATTGTTGGGACGAATTGGTGGAGTTAAACCATGTGTTTACCAATCATTTAGATGAGTGGTGTAGTGTGTTATTGAGACAAGTGTAGCTCCGGTGTTATGAGTTAAGAAGAAAGAAGGTAGTATGAGATTGTGTGTGGATTAACGACATTTGTCTAAGGTAATGATTGAGAATAAATATCCACTTCAACGGGATTGATGATTTGATGGACCAACTGTTATGCTAGTGTGTCTTCAGTATAATTGAATTGAGGTCGGATTACCTTCAGATTTGGGTGAAGAGTAAGGATGGTTGGGGAATCTTAGAAGTAAGAGAAAAGGGTGGAACTCATGTTCACCATTTCCAATCTTCATTTTCGCACTTATGGAACATTCTTCACTAAACAAGTGATAACTTTTCACTGGTAACTCCGATGGGAGCAATTCTGGATTTTTTGGAAAGCTTGTGAAATTCCCTACATTTTAAATATAAACTTTGTCTTCTACGTGTTTTTGACGAAAGAAAAAAGCACATTTGAAGATTTGGGTCTGAAGCTGATTTTGGAGAAGGCAGGTATACAGGATTTCTTGACCAGCCTCCATTACACGGGTGATAACTTTTTACTCGTAACTCGAATTTAACCGATTCTTGAATTTCTGGAATCTACAGGAAATTCCCTTCACTTTGGCATATAATTTTGTATCAAGAATGTTTGTATTGAAGGATATAATCGTGTTTAAAGTTGAGTGAGTCTTGCTGAAAATGGGTAAGATGAGGTCAGGTATAAAATGTTTAGTAATAGGACGGAGGTGAGGGTATCGGAGAAGCACATGGAGGTGCGGCGTATGCCAATTGAGAATGATTAGAGTGGAGAGATACTTGAGGAAGGGAGAAGGTTAAAAAGTAAAGTGGATTGTGTGTCATTGATGACATGATGTCGACATGTGTCGGGAAGATTTTGGACAGTTTCTATCACCCACCCAGATGATGAGATGGTACTGTTGAGATTGTGATTAGAATGAGACTCAAATGTGCAACTATATGGATCATCGAGATGATGAAATTAAAGGAAAGACGAAGGATTTATTAGTGTTGTTAAAGTTCTCTACTTGGATAAATGTTTCATTTGGAGCGGACCAATTTGAATTGTACTTGGTGTAGTAGCATTTCAGGTAACGGGAGAATATTTAAAAATTGTGTTGTGCTACGAGTGGGTATAGGAGAATATGTAATGGACTTTAGGCACAAAGTAAGGACACTATTGTAGTTAGGTAAGGATGATTTATGCTACCGATGTGGTTGCCGGCTACCTATTGACAAATTGAGGAACTGATCACCCTTAATCTCTTGTTGATAGTAGACGGGATCATGTTGGATGGAATAGACGTGTCTTTCCATATGGGATGGTATGTACAGTGAATTGTTTGGAGTTAAGCCAAGTCCTTACAGATTGTTTTGATTAGTCGATGCAAATTCCTATATCTCAAGATGAGGTAAATTCGAGGCTTTTGTATGTCGATCAGATGTTGTTGGTAGTTACTTATCAGGAGTAGAGAACAATGTGCTGACTAGTGATTTGACCAAGGATGCCGAGTAGAGGATGGTAGTGGCTAGTATGCCTTAAAGTGTATGTAGAGAGTATGGATCGTATCTTCCATACTTATTTGGATAAGTTCGAAGTGGTGTTCGTTGTGGATGTTCTGATCTATTATAAAATCAGAAGAAGAACGTGTAGAGTATTTGAGAATTATGTTGCAAGTGCTGAAAGAGAAGAAATTATATGCCAAGTTATCAAAGTGAGAATTCTGGTTGAACGAGGTGTGTTTTCTCGGTCATGTTATTTCTGGTAGTGGTATTGTTGTGGATCCATCTAAGGTTGATGCAGTATTGCAATGGGAGACTCCGAAGTCGATTACCGAAGTTAGAAACTTTTTGGGTTTGGCAGGTTATTACCGAAGGTTTATTGAAGGATTTTCCAAGTTAGCACTTTTGTTAACTCAGTTGACCTGTAAAGGTAGAGTTTTCGTGTGGGATGTTTAGTGCGAAGAAAGTTTTAATGAGTTAAAGCCACGTTTGACGACGGCTCCGATTTTAATACTACCAAAATCTGATGAACCATTTGTTGTATACTGTGATGCGTCTAAGTTGGGTTTAGGTGGTGTGCTTATGCAGAATGATAAGGTAGTAGCTTATGCATCAAGGCAGTTGAGGATTCATGAATGTAATTATCCTACTCATGATCTTGAGTTAGCTGCAGTGGTTTTTGTACTTAAAATTTGGAGACATTATCTATATGGTTCTAGATTTGAAGTATTCAGCGATCATAAAAGCTTAAAGTATTTATTTAATCAGAAAGAATTAAATATGAGACAGCGAAGGTGGCTTGAATTGCTAAAGGATTACGATTTCGGGTTGAATTACCATCCGGGTAAGGCTAATGTTATTGCAGATGCTTTAAGTAGGAAAACTTTACAGATGTCTGCTATGATAGTTAGAGAGTTAGAGTTGCTTAAACAGTTCAGAGACTTGAGTTTAGTTTGTGAAGTGTCGCCACAGAGTGTCAAATTGGGAATGTTGAAGATCAACAGCAAATTTTTGGATAGTATCAAAGAGGCTCAGAAGATAGATGTGAAGTTGGTAGATTTGATGGTTGGAAATAATCAGACCGCAGATAGTGATTTTAAAGTTGATGATCAAGGTGTGTTGCGATTTCGGGATAGAATTTGTATTCCTGATGACGCAGAAATGAAAAAGATGATTCTAGAAGACGGTCATAGAAGTAGCAAGAGTATTCATCCGGGAGCTAAAAAAATGTATCATGATTTGAAGAAGTTGTTTTGGTGGTCCGGGATAAAGCGAGATGTGGCGCATTTTGTGTATGCATGTTTAACTTGTCAAAAGTCAAAAGGTGAACATCAGAAACCTGTTGGGTTGTTGACGCCTTTAGATGTTCCAGAGTGGAAGTGGGATAGTATATCCATGGATTTTGTGACGGGTTTGCCGAACACTCCAAATGGATATGATGCGATTTGGGTAATTGTGGATAGACTGACGAAGTTGGCTCATTTTATTCCGATTAACATCAGTTTTCCTGTATCTCAGTTAGTGGAGATTTATATCTGTGTGATTGTGAAGCTGCATGGTGTTCCATCGAGTATTGTATCAGATAGAGATCCAAGATTTACTTCTAGATTTTGGAAGAGTTTGTGGAGGCGTTGGGTTCTAAGTTGAGTTTGAGTTCGGCGTACCATCTGCAGATGGATGGACAGACAGAGAGGACGATTCAGTCGTTGGAGAACTTATTGAGAGCTTGTGTACTTGAGCAAGGGGGAACTTGGGATAGTTATCTTCCATTGATTGAGTTCACTTATAATAATAGTTACCATTCTAGCATTGGAATGACACCGTTCGAAGCGTTGTATGGTCGGAGATGCAGTACTCCGTTATGTTGGTATGAGTCTGGTGAGAGTGTGGTACTTGGACCGGACATGGTTCAACAGACTAATGAGAAGGTTAAGTTGATTAGAGAAAAGATGAAAGCGTCGCAGAGTAGACAAAAGAGTTATCATGATAAGTGTAGGAAGGACATTGAGTTTCAAGAAGGAGACCATGTGTTTTTGAGAGTCACACCTGTGACCGGTGTTGGACGGGTGCTAAAATCAAAGAAACTGACTCCGAGGTTTATTGGTCCGTATCAAATTTCGGAAAGAGTTAGAGCGGTTGCGTATAAAGTGGGTTTACCACCGCATCTTTCGAACTTGCATGATGTGTTTCATGTGTTACAACTTCAAAAGTATGTTTCGGATCCATCTCATGTGATTCCGAGAGATGATGTGCAAGTGAGAGACAATCTTACGATCGAGATCTTACTAGTGAGGATTGAAGGTCGTGAAGTGAAGAAGCTGAGAGGCAAAGAGATACCTCTTGTGAAAGTCGTTTGGGGAGGAGCGGCTGGTGAAAATATGAGGTGGGAGTTGGAAAGTAAGATGCGGGAGTCGTATCCAAAGTTATTTGAATGAGGTACATTTTCGAGGACGAAAACATTCTAAGTGGGGGAGAGTTGTAACGCCCTGATTTATTATTTAATTATTTTACCGAGTTTAGCGATAACTTTGAGTGATTTACATGAATATTTGCGATGTATGATGTTTTGTGATGTGTTGATGGGTGTTGGTGAATAATATTATTAGTGGGAAAATAAATAATGAGAATTAGTGGTATTTTTTTATTATTAGAATATTAGTTAAATAATTGTTTAACTAGCGTGACATTAAATATTTATTTAATGGAATAAAATTAAAATGGAATACTGAGGTAGTAAGGGCAAAACAGGAAAAAAGAGGGAACTTAGGGGTTCTAGGGGCTAAGTTGGAATAAGGGGAATATGTTATAAGGAGTTTGAGGAAGTTACACAATAGAACGTGAATACAACTTTTGAGGAAACCGTAGAAGTGAGAAGAAATAAGGGAAGAACGATCGTGAGAAGGCAAGAGACTAGAGTTTAGAGATTCAAAAAGATCATCCAATCTAAGGTAAGGGTGGGACTAACTTTCTCTAATACGGGTTCAATAATCATGAAAGGGATTGAGTTAGATATTGGTTGATAGTTGTTGTTGTTAGAGATGAATGAAATTGATTGATACGTGTTAATTGAGTATCTTGATATTAGGAATTTGAACCCAATTTGATGTTAGGAGTTTGCAATGATTGAATTATAATGTTATCGTTATGATATAGTGTTTCTATGAGAATAATGTGAAGAAATTCTATTTTGGGTTAGGAATAGTGAAAACTAGAAATTTTGGTGTGAAATTCATCGTCGTGAGAATTAGTTTTTATGCTACCAATGAGTTCTAATAGGTATAACTAAGTTAAAATAAGAGTCTCGCGAATTAAATCGAAGTTTCGGATGGATTTTTGGGCAAAAAGTGATCAAACTCGTAGCTATGTTAGAGCAAAAGTTTGGAAACTTCAAAAATTCGTAACTTGAGTTCCGGAAGTCCGATTCGTACGCGGCTCGAAGCGTTGGAAAGATAACGAGACGAGCTATCCTATAATAATAGTTTCTGGCCCAGGGGTGAGTTATCTTGTGTGGAATAACTGAAATGGAATTATAGTGTTAAAATTCTGATTTTTGGCGAAGTGAAAGTTTGAGTTTTAGCGCGATTTCGAAATTGAAAATTTTCCAGATTGTGAAATGAATTCAGAACGTGATTCCTTGTATTTAATGATGAATTTAGGTGTATTTTAATAATTATTTCGTCATGGCCTTGAGCTTCTTTTGAAGCGTTTTCGATTAAAGTATACATGCTTGGGTTTTGTAATTATAAGTGTGTGAATGAAATTATTGTTTATTTGCAAAGAATAATGTTGATTAATTGTGAAGTTGTGATACGAAGTTGTAGTCGTATTGCGAAGAGACCGAGTGCCTATGTTGATTTGCAAAGTTGATGTTGTTGTTGTTGTTGCATTTTAATTGTATCGTTGCATAATCATTTCATTTTAACTATGATGGCCTGGATTGGCACCACGATGGCCTAAATGGGCAATTTGTTAAGCGATGGGGGTTGTAGCCTGTCAAAGCCGAATCACGGCATTAGCGAAGGGTGCTGCAGCTCTGTTGGTACCACATGCATGATTACACTGCATTGCATCCGTTGAGTCGTGTTGTTGTATTGTTGAGCGAAGTTATGTGATGATTTATTGTTGGACTTATGCGAAGTATTGATAATGATGAGTTACGCAGTTATATGATGTTATGTGTTGCTAATTACTTTATACGAGTTATTGCCTTGTATTATTGAATGTGAAATCTCACCCCTTCTGTTTGAATGTTGCCTCTACGTGGGTAACGTGCAGATATTCCGCTGTAGAAGCTCAGGTGTGAGTGGAAGTTGAAGTCTTCCGTTTATTCTTTTAGTTTGGCGTCGGCTTTGATATGTAACATTGGGAGTCGGGAACGCTTTTATATGATTTAATTTGTTGAAGAATTATTAGTTGTTTTCTAATATGAAAACTAGTTTCATTAGTTAATTGAAATCGTTATAATTTGTTGATTGAAATGAATAATTTTCCGCTTCGTAATAAAGGTTATTTTGTTGGATTAAAGTTGTGTGATTTCCGAAAATGTCATTTATATGTTACATGTCTATTTATGAGCAAATGCTAAGTTGGAAGTAGCATCCTTTATTTTTGTTTCTTATTGTTTTACTCTAATTATTTTAATTAAATAGCACGGGGAAATTTAGGGTGTTACACATATTGGCATTGTCATATCTCATGGCTCAAGTGGAATTTGATGGAGTTCTTGGCCATTTTGGAAAGCTCTCATATGATACAACAACTGTTTGATCATAATTAGTTTTGATACTTTTTGGATCCAAGTGAAAAATGCCCTTACATTTGGAAAAAAGTAAGGCAGATTCTGACTTAGTGAAAATTTCATTAAGTGTTGGAAAAAAGTGACATTTTCACTTTTTGTGATTTTGATCATTCCATAACTCAAAATCCATGATGAATTGGAATGAGGTGTAGTTGAAGCTTTTGTAGAGGGCCATGAGGGCTACAAATCTAGCTTTGGATGGGGAAAATGGCCTTATGGTTTAGGAGTTATGATCCTCCAAAGTTGGTACCCTAGCCACTTTGTTTCATAAATTAGAAAACTTTTCTAACTTCTTATGGTTACCCCTTTTACAAGTTATCCCACTTTTCTTGATTTTTCTTGATGAATGATGATTCCAATTACACATTAACATCATTTTAGGGTTAAGGAACCATAATTGTGAAAAATCTCAAAAAGTCAAAGTTGACTTTTGTGCACAGTTGACTTTTTGTCAGATGAATTCCAAACTGTGCGATCCTCTATGAAATCAAGTCCTTGACCTAAATCAAACTTTATGGATTGATTTCACAGGTGTTATAGGGTATATTGAATCATGTCTTAATGTTTGGGAGCATGTTCTGGTCAAAAGTCAAAGGCACAGTTGAATTTTCCCCAAAACCCTAATTGTGGTTCTGATGAATTAGAAACTTGTTGCTCAAGCTTCTTTGATCAATCCGTTGTTGCAAATGGATCAATGGGGTTTATTAGAGACCCTCAAATCCTCTCTTAAGGTCTTGGCTCATGATTTTCCCCAAAAGTCAACTTACGGGTGAATTAGGTCAAGAAACCCTAATTTCTGATTTTTTGTGAATGCATCCCCTGAGGCTAAATTGACTTTATGATTGGGTCCATGAGGTTCCATGGAGCATATTAGGTTATGCTTTTAAGCATTGGCTCATGCCCAGAAGAAAATTTCCACCTGGAGGCCCTGGTCGACCAAAACCTAATTTGGTGACACTAGCGATCTTGAGGCTTAATCCACTCAGAATGTTGCAGCCTTGTGCTTAATCCTTGATGTGGGAGTCCTCTTGATCCATTGTGGATGTTTGAGAGGTTAGACAAGTTGAAGATCATGTCAATTCTTGATTTATCTTTTGTCTAAAGGCTCTGAGAGGGCTTGAAACCCTAAGTTTGATTGTAGTGGATGCTCACCCATCTTTGGGGAGACTAATGGTTCATCCATATTGTGATGATGATTTGCACAATGATGGGGAATATTAGTGGTAAAAATTTGGGGTATGACAGATGCCCTTATTTAATCTTCTTGGACCCGAAGGTGTGAATGGCGAAGGTATTCGGGCATTCGGGGTGCAAGAGGATTAAATATCGGAATACCCAAAATTTTGATGGTGGTGAGGAATGGTAGTTCACGCATCCTTCTTCTTTTGCTAAGCAATGATGCTTAGAAAAGGTAAACTTCCCCTCGATTCTGGTTTCCTACCAAGGAACTGGTCTCAGTTTCTGAAATAAACTTCCCCTCGATCCTGGTTTCCTACCAAGGAACTGGTCTCAGTTTCTGATATAAACTTCCCCTCGATCCTGGTTTCCTACCAAGGAACTGGTCTCAGTTTCTGAAATAATCTTCCCCTCGATTCTGGTTTCCTACCAAGGAACTGGTCTCAGTTTCTGAAATAATCTTCCCCTCGATCCTGGTTTTCTACCAAGGAACTGGTCTCAGTTTCTGATATAAACTTCCCCTCGATCCTGGTTTCCTACCAAGGAACTGGTCTCAGTTTCTGATGTAAACTTCCCCTCGATCCTGGTTTCCTACCAAGGAACTGGTCTCAGTTTCTTTTGTCAATAAGCTTTCTTGACAAGGGACACTATTCGTAGCGGTTTTTCCTCAAAATTCTCGCCGAATTTTCCTGGAGAGATGCCATTTGATGGAAAAAGTTTTGATGTCATACTTTCTGGGGAACCCATTGGTCTGAGCTGTAGAGGTGTTCAAACTTCTCTGGTTAGAGACGCCATTTGTCTGCTCTACTGGGGAAAACGAGTCTCTTGAGAGACTGCTTTCTGCTTGGGGATATTACATCATACTTTTCTTCAAAACCTTCTCGAAGAAAAGCCATACAATGTACCCCAATTTTGAGGTGCTGATGACTTCATTAACATCGACTCTCCGGAGAGTAAAATCAATGTGTTGCTCAAAGTCTTTTGTTGTGAGGCTTTCTCTGGGGATTTTCCTTAATCCAGGAAAGCGAAGATATCATCTTCAATGGCGAAGAGTGACATTTGCCGAAAGCTTCTCTGGTTTTCTCAAAGGTTCAAGTTATCAAAGTGGTCAAGGGCCAACTCTAATCCAGAAATAAACTGGAGGAGAGAGTTGTTCAGACGCAACATTTCTTGACGAGGAAAGAACTGACAACTCGATCGAGAAGACTTCTATCACTAGGGGACAAGACCGACTAGAGTGATAGTGATGCAATATGAATGCGAATGTAAAAAATAATGCATGATGTATGTATGTATATGCTAACAAAACTGGCACGACATACAGACTGACGGATGAACATGACTGGATACTCGGCCACAGTGGGAGATAAAAAGTATCGCTGGTTCAAGATAGCAATTCTGCCTTGCTTAGGAGAAGTAGTCCTCGTGGGGAGCTACGTGGTCGGGCTTAAGAGATGAGAACTCGGCCGAGGGGTGTCAGATGAAACATGGTCTCTGACACAGCTGACCCTTCATTCAGGTGCACTGGTTTAGAAGGAGTACTTTGATTCTGCACTTTGAAACTTAACCGCCTTTGGGAGAAGCAATCGATATTCTTTCGATGTTCAACAGTCAAAAGAATTTGCCATCTTTATTAAAAGCAGAAAAATTTTACAAGTAAATTCATTTTTGTTTTATTTCAAGAATCGTTAATCATGTTAAAATGTCGTTCTATAAAGCTAAAACAAATAAAAATTACAAATAAAAGCACAAGGGCTCAAATTTTATTGATAGGATGGAAATCAGCCAAACGCGTGATCCCATAGAGTATTTACAAAGTTAGAAAATGGTAATTTAAGGGAAAAGAGCTACATTGAAAATAGTTACTTGCCATTATCCCTAACATTTTCCTGGATTGTACTTTGAGATTTCCAATCCACCGGGATGATTTTTTATTATGTCTCTAATTTTTTCCTGGACTGCCCTTTCGGTTTTTCAATCCACCGAGACGTTTTTTTTTTAGTTTAGGCGAAGTATTTCTTGGCTACATCAACGTTTGTGGGGTAGGAAAATTCCTCTTCGTCCATGGTTGCAAGTCTCAAGGCACCGCCTGGGAAAGCTTTCTTGACCACGTAGGGGCCGTCGTAATTCGGAGTCCATTTGCCCCGAGAGTCAGTGAGAAATGATTATATCTGTTTTAGCACAAGGTCTCCTTTCCTGAAGACGCGAGGTCGAACCTTTTTGTTGAAGGCCCTCTTCATTCTTTGCTGATACAACTGACCGTGGCATAGTGTCGTTATTCACTTCTCTTCGATCAGGTTTAATTTGTCGTGTCGACTTTGACACCATTTAGCCTCTGTTAGCTTAGCTTCCATCAATACCCGGATTGATGGGATCTCTACTTCTATGGGGAGCACTGCTTCCATGCCATAAACTAGAGAGAAAGGGGTTGCCCCTGTTGAAGTGCGGACAGATGTGCAATAACCGTGAAGAGCAAAGGGTAGCATCTCGTGCCAATCTTTATAGGTTATAACCATCTTTTGAACGATCTTCTTGATGTTCTTGTTAGCCGCTTCTACCGCTCCGTTCATCTTAGGTCGGTAGGGAGATGAGTTATGGTGTTCGATCTTGAAATCTGTACACAACTTTTTTATCATCTTATTGTTCAAGTTGGATCCATTATCAGTAATGATCTGGCTCGGAACACCATAACGGCAACTGATATTATTTTTGATAAAGCGGATCACCACTTGTCGGGTTACATTAGCGTATGACACTGCTTCGACCCACTTGGTGAAATAATCAATGACTACCAGGATAAACCGATGTCCGTTCGAAGCCTTAGGTTCGATCATGCCGATCATGTCGATTCCCCGTATGGAAAAAGACCATGGGGAAGAGAGAACTTTGAGATGCGTTGGCGGTACATGGATTTTGTCTGAGTATATCTGATACTTGTGACACCTCCTCATGTACTTGTAGCAGTCGGATTCCATGGTCAACCAGTAGTATCCTACTCTTAGAATTTTTCTCGCCATTGTGTGTCCGTTGGCATGAGTACCAAAGGATCCTTCGTGAATTTCTTTTATCAGCATGTATGCTTCTGGTCTGTCTACACATCGGAGCAAGACCATGTCAAAGTTCCTCTTATAGAGTGTTTCACCGCTCAGGAAGAAACTTCCAGCCAGTCTTCTGAGGGTTTTTCTGTCCTTCCTTAGTGCCCCAGGTGGGTACTCTTGTTTCTGGAGGAAGCATTTGATATCGTGATACCAAGGTTTGTCATCTATGACTGCTTCAATCGTGAAGATGTAAGCGGGCCGTTCAAGGCGCATTATGTCGATCTTAGGTAAGTCGGTCCATTGACCTACACTAATCATGGAAGAGAGAGTGGCTAATGCATCAGCCATGTGTTTCTCTTCATGAGGGATATTATGAAACTCGATTCTGTCGAAGAATGGTAACAACCTTCTCGCATAGTCTTTGTAAGGAATCAATCCAGATTGGTATGTGTTCCAATCTCCTTTAATCTGATTGATAACCAAGGCTTAGTTGCCGTATACATCCAAGTTCTTGATCCTTAAATCGATCGCTTCTTCGAGACCCATAATAAAAGCTTCGTATTCGGCCTCGTTGTTTGTGCACTTGAATGTAAGTCTGGCAGTGAAAGGAATGTGGGTACCCTGAGGTGTTATGATGATTGCACCAATTCCGTTTTCGTAATGATTGACAGCTCCGTCAAAGATTAGTCCCCACTGGGAACCTGGTTCTGGCCCTTCACTGGGTAGCGGTTCATCGCAGTTTTTCATTTTTAAGTACATGACATCTTCGTCTGGGAAGTAAAACCCGACCGATTCTTGATCGTCAATTTGTTGATAAGCCAAATGATCGGCTAAAACACTTCCCTTAACGGCTTTCTGAGCATGGTATTCGATGTCATATTTTGATAACAACATCTGCCAACGGCCAATCCTTCCCGTGAGAGCAGGTTTTTCAAAGACGTACTTGATTGGATCCATTTCTGAGATTAACCAAGTAGTGTGACGAATCATGTACTGGCGAAGACGTTTGGTTGCCCAAGCCAACGCGCGGCAAGTTTTCTCAATCATAGTGTACCGAGTCTCGCAGTCGTGAATTTCTTGCTCAAATAGTAGATGGTAGACTCCTTTCGTTTGGTTTCATCTTGTTTGCCAAGTACACAACCCATCGAGTCTTCCAAGACTATGAGGTAGATGATCAGTGGTCTTCCTTCCACTGGAGATGATAGAATCGGTGGATTCAACAGATATTCCTTGATACTGTCGAAGGCAGTTTGACAATCTTTTGTCTAAACGCAGTCCTGATTCTTTTTTAGTAATTTGAAAATCAGCACACATGTTACGTTCATGAGGAATATGAATTTGGAGATGTAGTTCAAACGTCCCAGGAATCCTCTGACCTTATTTTCAGTTTTTAGAGAAGGCATTTCTTGAATGGCCTTGACCTTGTCAGGATCAACTTCAATTCCTTTCTGGATGACGATGAACCCTAAAAGTTTTCCCGAATGGACACCGAAGGTGCATTTGTTGGGATTCAAGCGGAGTTTGTACTTTCTCAACCGCTCGAATAGTTTTGACAGGTGGGTCACATGCTCCTCTTCTGTTTTAGATTTGGCAATAATATCATCGACATATACTTTGATTTCCTTGTGTATCATGTCATGAAACAGAGTAGTCATGGCCCTTTGATAGGTTGCCCCGGCGTTCTTCAAACCGAACGGCATTACCTTGTAACAAAAGGTACCCTATGGGGTAATGAACAAAGTTTTCTCCATGTCTTTCGGTGCCATTTTTATCTGATTATAGCCCGATCCATCCATGAAGGAGAAAACTTTGAACTTTGATGTACTGTCTACCAGCATGTCAATGTGTGGTAAAGGAAAGTCATCCTTTGGACTAGCCTTGTTTAGATCTCTATAATCGACACACATTCTGACCTTTCCGTCCTTTTTTGGAACTGGTACAATGTTGGCTAACCATTGAGGATATTCAGACGTGGCGAGGAAACCCGCGTCAATCTGTTTCTGTACCTCCTCTTTGATTTTGATGGCCATGTCTGGGTGAGTCCGTCTCAACCTCTGCTTTACTAGCGGACATTCTAATTTCAATGGTAAATGATGTTCCACGATGCTGGTATCCAACCCTGGCATGTCCTGATAGGACCAAGCAAACACATCGAGAAATTCTCTGAGAAGCTTTGTTAAACTCTCTTTGGCAGTTGGACTGAGCAGTGCCCCAATCCTGATTTCTTTTCTCTCTTTTTCTGAACCCACTTTGATCGTTTCCAACGGCTCTTGGTAAGGTTCAATGGACCTTTCCTCTTGTCGGAGTAATCGGGAGATATCTTCTGGAATTTCGTCTTCAGCCCCAAATACCGGGAACTCAAAGTTGGGAGAAGGCATTGGATTGTATGTTTCAATGGGGTTTAAAATAAGCAATCAGCATGACGTGATGATTTGTGTTTAGAAGAGATAGAGAAAATGCAAGTGTGCGTGCAGTGTAGTTTTTTTTTGAAAAACTGCTTGTTTTTATTATTTGAGTTGTTTTTTAGGATTACCATTTTCTGAGAAAAGCGAAAAGAGAAAACATCAATTAATACGGAGATCACAGAACGATGTTATTTTATTAATGAACAAGTCGATTCTTGAAACTACAACCCTATAAAACAAACTCTGTTGCTTTGGGTGAAGCGAAGTGGGAAATTTACAGAAAGTGAGCCCTATCCAAACATCCGTTTCACCTGGGCAGGGTGAAAGGTTAAATACGGAAATTACTTTGACTTATGAATAATCTTCGAAACATCGACAACAACCCATTGGTGGCGAACTCCTCGGTGAATCATAAAATATGGTACTTTCCTTAATTTGCCTTCAGAAATAATGCTGATTTTTGGCGGAGCAGGATCATTGGAATCTGTCTCCTAGGCAGAGTTGTCGTAGGAGGATTCCTCTGTTGTATTTTGCATAGTATTTGTACTCTCAGGTAAATCTCCCCATCCAGTTGGCTGGATATCTTCGAACCTGATACGAGAGCATTCGGGAGCGGTGTACGTGACCATGAAGTCGAATTTTCCACTTGGTTGTCCCAAGGTGTCCCACACTTCTTTGGAACTGGAGGGGTTATCTCTCTCGATGACGTTGACCTCAGGAAAAGCATAGCTGATGAATTCTAGTCCAGTAAGCTTTGCTATTTCATCGTCGCACTGGATATTTTCTAAATGACCTGAGTGTTGATCCCATGACATGGCGGGGACATAGGTATCCTGTTCAATGATGCTCAGCTGATTTTCATTATTCGGCTAACTCTCTTGCCCCAAGTTTCCTGGGTACGGCTGCCAAATAGGCAGGTCATCCATTGGGCCATAATAGTCGTGGTCAAAGTTGTCTTTCATCAGAGTGTCTTCCTCTAATGAATTTGGTGGAGCACGGCATCCTTCCGGATCACAATCTCCATATATCATTTCGACGTCTGACCTTGGTATAAACCTCAGACTCTGTGCGGGATATCAAAAGGGCGTAGGCACCTCTTCCTGAGACATATAACCGTCCTCGTTGAGACAGGACTTCCATTCCTCATCCGTATCGGAGGGATCTCCCTCGTTGATAGTATGGACTGCTTGAGGCACTGGGTGAAGGAAACCTCCACTGTGGAAGAAATCCTGAATGGGATGAAGACTTTCATCGTTAGCAGCTGTCTGGGTGCAGGTTGCAGAAAAACCAAGACCCTCCTTTGTTTTGTTACCAGTAGGAATGATAAGTTTTCCCCATCCTTTTGTATTGTTATTTTTTATCACTTCGAGGACATCTCTGTATGAGGAAATCGAGGTTCCTTTTTCAGATTGATTCTCATTGCTCACCGAAAGCGCTTGGAACTGGGTTCCAACAACCTCCTAGGGTTCTACACAAGTAGATAATGACAAGTTGCTCACGAGCAAGGCTTGTTCTCCACAAACCGTGACGAGTTGATCGTTCTTGACGAACTTCAGTTTTTGGTGTAGCGTTGAAGTGACCGCCCCAGCCTGGTGTATCCAAGGTCTTCCTAATAAGCAACTGTATGTTGCCCAGATGTCCATGACCTGGAAAGTGATTAGGAAAGTGTGAGGACCGATAGTTATGGGAAGGTCGACTTCGCCGATAACTGCTTTCCGAGATCCGTCAAACGCTTTGACGATGACCTCACTGCCCCTCATCGGGGGTCCTTTGAATGATAGTCGCATTAAAGTGGACTTCGGCATAAAGTTGATGGCCGATCCCGTGTCTACCAGTACGCTGGCCAAAGCATTGTCCTGGCAATTAACTGTGATATTGAGCGCCATGTTGTGGCTTTTTCCCCCCTCTGGCAAGTCCACATCACGGAATCCTAAGTTGTTGTAGGAAGTGGTGTTAGAGATGATGCTATCGAACTGTCGTATTGACACATCCTGTTCCACAAAAGCCTTCTCTAAGACTTTCTGTAGAGCCTCTCTGTGGGCTTCGAAACTGAGTAAAAGTGATAGCACTGAGATCTTTGAAGGAGTTTGTAACAGTTGATCAACAATGTTGTATTCACTCCTTTGGATGAGCTTCAGCATCTCATCATCTCTCTTTGAAAGGTCGGGATTACTGGATTGACCGACTGGTAGATCAGGAGGTTCTGTAGGAAGTTCCTTTTCTTTGTTAGGTTCTCCAACTCCTCGGTTGAAGATTCGGCCGCTCCGTGTTACACGACTGATGTCTGTAATATTCACGGCGGAGGGTAATGGAATTTCCTTTCCATTCTCAATTATCGTTGTACCGTATTTGTAAGGTATCGCCTTAGCTGATTCATACGGTAACGGTCCCGGTAGATAGATAACTACAGGAGCCTTCTAATTTTTCTAACTGTCGTAAGTAACTTCAATCAGTTCCTTGCTCAGAACCTTTGATTCGTCCAGTAGAGGGATGATGGTACAAATATCCTTGTTCCTCTCAGGGTCAGAGATTACAACCACGTCAGCGAAGTAGTCCGGCGTCCAGTCAATGGACCCTGAAGCTAGGTATGGGTGAATCTCCTTGCGATCCAACTGCCCTTGGAGAGCTGCTTGCATGAGGTAGCATCCTTGGTTATTCTCCGAGCAGAATCTACAGCATTCATAGTTGTGTGGTGGCACCTGGCCACGCCCGCTCTGAATGCAGTGTAACCTCACTAGATCTGATTCCGTAGATCGGACATCCTGACTTTGATGTCAAGTAGGGTTCCCATTAAGCACACTGATTTGTTGCGTGTCTTCATCCAGATAGATTGGAAGCCACCAGTGGTTTAATAAGTGTTGTAAAGTTCTCTAAACGAGAGCGCACCCTTGGTTACTCTCACAACATACTCTGCAGTTCAGATAATCATGCGAAGTGAGAAAACCAAGTTAGACCTGTCTGGCATGTAACTCCACCAAGCTGGTATTCATCAGACGAACATCAAAGATTTGAATCATGTTGACCTGATAGGGATTCCTATCATGGTAGTCCTGGATTCATCCTAGATCCATCTAACGCTGGAGGGCCTCTTGTACAAAAGAGCATCCCTATTTGTCTACCGAGCAAGTCAGACAGGAATTATAATCGTGTCGCGGCAGATTATGATACTAGCTTTGCTTTTAATGCATCGCCACCATGTTGACATTCATTGTACGGATGTCGTTGTTCTAGATGACGTTGGAATTCGTATAGGTCATGCTGACTCCATGAACTCGATGCTCTTGGATCCTTCCGAGATCCAATTGTTCCTGTAGATCTGATTGCACCACAGAACATCCCTGATTGTTCTTAGAACAGATATTACACTGGTGATAGTTATAAGGTGGCACATGGCCATATCCACTCTGTCTATAATGCATCTTGACCAAGTTGGCCCTTAACAAGAGTACATCATGAATTTGATAGGTTTTGTTAGACTCTCCCTCTATCAAATTGACTGCAGCTTTCTCATGTGGAGGCAGCGGGTTTGTGAGAACATTAGGATTCGTATCCTTGAAAGATAAGACCCAACACCTAACAAGGTTTTGCACATCGGATTTGAAACTGAGACAGTTTTCTATGTTATGCCCTGGTCCTCCTTGATGGTAAAGACAAGTTTGATCCGCTTTGAACCAGAAAGGTGGATTTTCCAGTACTGTAAGAGGAGACTTAGTTTGGACATGCCCCTTGACTAGTAGTAACGGAAGCAGTTCTGCGTACAACGTGGGTATAGGGTCGAACCCTGGTGGTCACATTGTACGGTTGTTGTTGTACAGAGGACGAGCCTGCTGAAGAGACTGTTGTGTCCTTTGCTGAAATTGTTGTTGATTAGGTTGGCTCTGCGCAACTTGAGGTTGATACGTAGGAACAGGCGCCGGGTTAATAGCAGGAGTTACAGTTGCTACTGGTTGGTAACGTCGCCTTTGCTTCCTGAGAGAGATATTCCCAATATCCTGCTCTTTTTTCTTAGGGAGAGCACTACCGTATCGTTTTGTACTACTTGATGATCCAGCGTATTTTACTAAACGTCCTTCTCAGACTGCTTCCTCAAGACGAACCCCCATGCCCACCATCTCGGTGAAGTCACTGGGCTCACTGGCGACCATTCTGTCGTAGTAAAATGAGTTTAAGGTCTTTAAGAAGATCTTTGTCATCTCTTTTTCCTCCAGAGGTGGAGAAATCTAAGCGGCAATTTCACGCCATCTCTGAGCGTACTCCTTAAAGGTTTCCTTGTCCTTTTGTGACATTCATCTGAGTTTATCTCTGTTCGGCGCCATGTCTAGATTGTATTTATATTGTTGAACGAAAGCAGCGCCAAGATCTCTAAATGTGTCGATCGTAGCCCGGTTTAAACCCATGTACCATTTTAATGCAGCACCGGTTAAACTATCCTGAAAGTAGTGAATTAGTAGCTCCTGGTTCTTTGTCTGAGCTGACATTCGCCGAGCGTACATCACTAAATGACTCTGAGGGCAAGAGTTACCCTTGTATTTTTCAAAGTCGGTCACTTGGAACTTGTGTGGAACTTTCACATAGGGGACCAAGCAGAGGTCCGCGACGTCCTTTCCAAATAGATCTTGACCGCGAAGGGTTTGCAGTTCTTTCTGCATCTCCAGGAATTGTTCCTGGAATTCATTCATTCTGTCGAACATACTTTCGTTTCCACCAGAAGGCATCTATGGAATATGTCCTTCCAGGACAGTGTGTACCACGGGTGGTGGTATAGTCATTACGGCCGAGACTCTCGGTGTCTCCCAAAGTGTGTAACCTTCAGGGGTTACTGCCATGCCCCTGGCATCTTCGTTTTCTCGAAGTTTGTAACCTTCAGGACCAGCGGCTCCTGCTGCGGTTCCCTGATCCTCAACGATCGGTGGAATATATCCTTCCGGGATATAGTTAATAGGCATGCCCCAAGGACGATCTTTCGGTATTTTGTACCTAGGATCATACTTCTCTAGTATGGGCGTAGATGTGATCTCCGAGATCACAGTCCTTGGTTGTTGCATCTGAGCTTCTACTAGAGCTTGCATGTCGTTATGAAGCTTTCTCAGATCCTCTTTCAGAGTGTCGATCTCTTCCCTCAACTCTCTGTTCTCTTCCTCGAGATCATCCATCTTTTTCTGACGATTGGTCCGAGTATTGTACGAATGAGATAGTTTGACTCTAGAATTGAGACGCAAACGTGAGATTCGTAGGTAAGAAGAATGCATTTATGAGAATGATGAATGCAATGATTACTAATTATTTTTGTTTATTAAAAGTAAACTTCGACAATTGGATTGCAAATATCAAACAGTGGGGAAACCCCATTTTATTGAATTCAAAAGATTGCGGAAATGGAAATACAGTAGATTACAAAGTGCTGAAGAGAGCTCAAGTGCTGGTTTGGGTGCTTTCCTCTTCTTTGACCAGGGCTCTTGGGCCGTTGTCAGGTTGTCATTCCTTTGCCAAGTGAAAGGAGCGAGCAAATTCCTTTGGTCATCCTGATTTTCTACAACATGTTGCTCTAAAATCTCAATCAGGGCATCTTTTTCTCTTAACAGTTGTTGTATTTTCTTGCACTCCACATTGAGAATACGGTACTTGTTCCTCCAAGACCTCTTTTCCTGTTGAACTTTACTAAGAGTAACCTGAAGTTTTTCTGTCTCAGACATGAAATAAAGGGCAGAGTCCCTTAATGGAAGAGCTTCCTGACGAGGGTAAGGCATCCTCAGCATGAGAGCTCTAGTTTGTACCCAGTGGAGATAAGGCTCCACCGAGACACAGTCTGGTTTTCCTAGAGACTATCATCCTTTCCTATGAACGTGTTTCCAAGCGTGCACTATTTCTGTCTTTAGTGCCCTGTCATTTTCTCCTTCCTTGAAGAAAAGACGTTCCAGATGAGCATTCCGTGGGACGTGCCTCATTGGGTATCCATATTGATGACGAACGAGAATTGGATGATAGTTGATTCCCCCTTAGTTCCTATAAGGGCTACATTTGGGAAATTTCCACAATGGTCAATGATCCTGATCCCGTCGTAGATTCGATTGTACCAATCGATGTCAGAGTTGGTAAGAGACATGATTCTCTGCGACCAACGTAAAGTATTCTTTTTATCCCAAAATGCAGCAGACTTGGGCAAATGGGAAGTGAACCATTTGTATAGCAGGGGTACACAGCACGTGATCATTCCTCCGTTGTATAAATTCCTTAAATGTACCGAATGATACGCATCTACGAGTAAGGTCGGTACGGGGTTTCCGATCAGGAAAATCTTAATGGTGTTGATATCTACAAAGTTATCGATGTTGGGAAACAAATATAACCCGTAGGTGAGCAAAACAAAGATGCTCTCGAAAGCGGCCACGTTCCCTATACTAGCAAAGTACAGGGCTTTCTTTATCAAGAATTGGGCTGGCAAACCTTGGATGCCACCCTTAACGGTTATATGAGTCCTGACTTCCGACTCGTCTAAATAAATTGCTCTTGCAATGGTTTGATCCTTTGGAATTTCTTCCAGTCCAGAAAAGGGAGCTTGATCAGTAATATGTAAATTAGTCAGGTGAGAGTACTCCTCCAGCGTTGGTGCAGGCTGATAATCCGGGACTGTGAAACAGTGATAGACCGGATCGTAGAACTAGATTAACGTGGACAGGATTCCTTCAATTACATGGACCCTTAACAGAGACAGCAGTCCTCCATACTTGGTCCTGAAAGCCTTGTGGTTGGTGATCATTTTCGCCAACCCTCTCAAATCCTCTAACTTTGGAACCTTGAAGGTGTACTTATGAGTTTTCCTTCTACCAAAATCCATTAGCGCAATCTCCTTTCTCTCTGACATTTGCAATCATTGTCTTAGTTTAATTTGAATAAGAGATACTAGAAGAGAAGATTTGTTTTTGTTTTTAATGTTTTTTAGATGAATGTATGAATGCAGCACACAAAAACATAGAAAAAACATAGGGTCAAAGGGTCGGTGTCATGAAGTCAAGGCTCTACCCCCCCCCCCCCCAAGGTTTATACTAGTGATTTTTTGTACCTGTCAGCAAAATCATTGACCCCTCTGGGATAACAACAGCAAGTGGATTGCCAGCGAGCTGATGTATCCGTGAGTGATCTCAGATGAGGGTAGTATCGCGAAACAACTATTTCCAATAGCTTCTGCACTACAAAATGGCTTAAGTCTGCTAAAAACCTCAGCTTCTCAGATAACCCAGTCAACCACACTACTTTCAATAACCGAAGTCGTATAGGCAATGTATCTGCAAAGGGAGTCTCCACTGAGTTTGATGGTCGATCGGGGGCTCTTAACTGGAATTCACTCCCAGTAAAATTACCCGCATTGCCATCACCTATCTTAGGTGTATACTCAATCTTTCCACATGCGGCATCACACGCATTCCCATTAGCAGAAAAATAAACACATATATCATTTAGGAAAAGCAGTATATATATTTGTCTTAATCATCCTAGACCTCTAGTCTTATGATCCTATGCAGACAATGACTCCCCAGCAGAGTTTCCATTTCTGTGACATTTCGAGAACTTAAGGTTTCTAACGAAGGTTGTAAGAAAGAGAACAGAGCCCCATGGTGGGCGCCATTTTTCTGTAGCGAGCAATTTTGGACGTGGTTTTTAAGCACTGTCTCTCTGGGGTACTACAGGTCGATTCATTTTTTATCCTATTGAAGCTGATGAAGGAAGGGAAATAGATGTCTCCAATTAACCCTGCTTGCATACTGAGTTTGAACAGTGGTCTGTTAGGTTACAGATGCTGTGTGGAAGTGGGGGCCAATCTTCGTTTATTTCGCTTGAGAACACGGTGTTTAGACTATTGGTGAGGTTTTTGATACTATGTTTAGATTTGATGCTTCTGGGTTGATTTGGTGAAGACGCTGGATTTTGGGTTTTTGATTAGTGTGCTAGCAAAGATTTTTTTCAATCTTATGCCTACGTATTCCCGTTTAACAAAACAGGGAAATCAGAGCGATCGTAGTTCCTCCTATTCTAAAAGTTGTTTTGGTGTCTTGTTCAAAGCCTAAGACGTGAAGCTAAAGGTGGTTTGTATCTTGTTCAAAGCCCAAGATGTGAAGCTGAAGGGTCTATTTGTATCTTGTTTGAAGCCCAAGATGTGAAGCTAAAGGGGTTTGACTTTAGAGAGAATTTGTCATATCTAAAGGGAGATATTTGGTCTGTTTGTCACAACTGTTGGGTGACTGATTATAAAGGAGAATTACTTTAACTGGGATATGTGAATCCAGCAATGCCATAATTTCCTTTATAGGAGATTTTAACCTGAAGGAGAAGACTTTAACTCAGTTTAGAGCAATGCCATATTTCCTTAGGAATTTTTCATGCTAAAAGAGGGACAGTGGCATGGATGTAAATAATCCAGAGGCTTGCCGCTTACAGCAATTAGATGGGGGAAAAGGAGTTGTTGATGTTTGTATACTGTGAACGAGACATAGATTTTGATGCTAAAAGGTTTATTGACTTAACCGGGGTTTCCTTATACAAAGCCTAAGAGGAGGATATTGGCCCAACAAGACGGTGTTCTTACGTGTCTCGTACGAAGCCCGAGAGAGGGGCTAAAAGGGTTGACTCAACAACAGAGTGCTTTTGTATGTGTCTTGTACGAAGCCCAAGACGGAGGCTAAAGGTGTTTGACTCAACAAGAGAGTCTTTGATACTCAACAAGAGAGTGTTTTTGTATCTCGTACAAAGCTCGAGATGGAGGCTGAAAGTGTTTGACTCAACAAGAGAGTCTTTGTACCTCGTACGAAGCCCGAGATGGAGGCTGAAGGTGAAGTGACTCAACAAGAGAGTCTTTGTATCTCGTACGAAGCCCGAGATGGAGGCTGAAAGGCTTTGACTCAACAAGAGAGTCTGAAAAGGTTAGTTCCACTAGGGAGAATCATTGTACAAAGCCCAAGAGGAGGCTAGTGTGCTGGTGACTGTTTCAGTTTAGTGACAGGTCCAGTATATTGGTTAAAAGAGAAAATCAGTTCTTATATAGGTAATGTTGTACTTTGGGATTGATCGGAGGATCAGGGTTATTTCCTATTCTTTAAGAAAATGGGAAATCCAAAGGGTATTGAGACTGTCCAAGTCTACTGGTGTTTTGAGAAATCGATTCTCGGGTAGTGAATGATCTTTGTATGATGCCCAAGAGAAGGCTGGTATGTTAAAGGATGAAGGTCAACCCATTAACTGGTCTGACACTTGACTCAGAAAGACAGCTCTAGAAAATTGATGACTAGGTTCTGTTCCTATACCTGTAGAGGTCTCTGGGTCCTTGTATTAAGCCCAAGAGAAGGCATGAGAGCTTTTAAGAAGTCGAAGGGTCCTTGTACAACGCCCAAGAGGAGGCAGGGATGCTTTTAAGAAGCCTGTGGGTCCCCAAACCCCGAGAAGTTCAAGACATACCATTCACCGAGAATAGATGAAGCCAGTAAAGTCCGAGAATTTGGAAGAAACTAAAGAGATGCCATTCACGGAGAAAAGATCATCTCTGGGGAGTTAGAGTTTCTTTGACAATGTCTAAGGGTGACAGCCTGAGAAAGGGTTCACCGAGAATGCTGCCTTTCACGTCTCCATATTGTTTAACCCCAAGAGGAAGGAAAACTGTATCTGGTAATCCTATGGGGATCTAGTTTTGGTTGTATTTAAGAGCGACCAACAGGGCTTAACCTAGTGCTAGACGTAGTTGCCGGGGAAAAACTCTAAATAACTATACTAGTATTACATAGTTGATATTTGACAAGTATATAAAAGTTTGTGAAAGAAGACTGAAATTCTGGTATCAGACGTGTGATGTTAAAGTGTGATGTCACAACAACACACTCTGCACAATGGGCAGCAATAACAGTAAAATAACACCAAGAATTGTTGACCCAGTTCTGTTACAACCAACCTACTCTGGGGGATACCAAGCTAGGGATGGAATTCACTACTTGTAGATATAATTTACAGACTCAACAACCCATTGAAAATCTCCTAAACTTATACTCTACTAATGACTTCCTACCTAAGAAACCACTTAGGTATGAGAACACCACTCAATCCCTTACAAACTCTCAAAGAACCCACTTTGAGTACCCTTGATCTTACTTCACAGCTTCGATCAATCAACCACTCTCTATTGCTTCACAGCTTCTAGAGAGGACAGAAACGCAACACCTATTCAAGCCCTAGAATAGTGTAAATACAAGCATTCTAAACAAACTCTAGACACTAAGCCTCCAGCTCCTGATCTTCTGAATGTTTTCTGTACCTTTTTCCTTTGGTCTTGTGCGCTTTATATAGCTCCTTGAATTGGTCTTGGACTTGCTACAATATCTCCCAGATTTGTTATTTAAAACTGAATATTAAAACAGATTTTCTCCCAAAATCTTTTTAAATCTTCAACCTTTTAAATCTCCTACAATCTGCAGCAGATCTCCTATGTAGCAGCAAATATCTAACCCAAGATATTCGCATCCAATGAGCCAGCTTGCTCTCCACAATTCCAGCTAATACGCAACCCTAATAACATCACAACCTGATGTTATTGATTCTGCAGATCTGATGTTACAACATCACCTGTGTGACATCAGACATCCAACTTCAGCAATTAAATACTAAACACAGCCCATTGTTAAGACTTCAATGTTGCAACATCAACACCTTGACATCAACATTGAATATACTTTGTTTTAGCAAAATTCCAGCCAATCCAGGAACTAACAATCTCCCCCTTTGGCTAATTTTGGCTAAAACAATCTCTGCACTCTGCACCTTCAGAGACTTCAGCAGCGGAATAATCTTCAGAATTTTGAAACTCTCAATCAGCAGCAGTTTGACAATCTTCATAGTCTTCATAGTCTTCATTACTTGATCTGCTGCAACACCATCTTCATTATTGACAACAGGCAATTGGTGCTCCCCCTTGAAAACATGAACCAGCATCACAGTTGTTCAGTAGCTCACAATGTGCATCACTTCTCTCCCCCTTGATGTCTGTTTGGCTGCACTCTTCAATTGCTATGAAATCTTCACAAGCTCGGTTCCCTTATAGCAGCAACAACTTTTAACCATGTTGCATTCAACAATGTTGCTCAGCATAGCAACTGTCAATAACTCCTCCTTAATATCTGCATCACACTGGCAGCATATGGCAATAATACTCTTGACTATCTTGGCTATTTTCTCCCCCTTTTTAGCCACAATTAGGCAAACTTCAGTTAGAAGCCCTATTAACTATAGTCAGTATACCCTAGCTCTCATTGTTAGCCTTTCAGTTAGTAAACAGGCAAAACAAATCATAGAAGGAAACTAAAAACATAAACAGTGCATAAACCAGCACAAAATTCAAATTACAAAACCCAAAAAAACTAAAAACAGAAACTACTATCTAAAAAAAATAGCAGATGGAAATTAGTCTTCATCCGAGCTTGTACTATCAGCATCTTCATCACCCTCATCTGACCTGGAATCCTCAGTGTCACCATTCCCATTGTCTTCCCCCTGTTCCAAGTCTTTAATCATCTGCTCAATCTTTATTTTCCTGTCAGTGCTGGTCTTGATAACCATATCAAGATCCTTGCAGGTTGCCCTTAATTCTTTAATCAGCTCAGATTTTGTACTGACCTTCTTAATCCCAGAGCTTGATGTTGTAACAATGTCTGGAACATGACTCCCACCAAATAGTTTGGGATGCAAAGATAAAGCTGATTCCCTCTTACATGCTACCTCTGAGCTGGTTAAGATTCCAGGATGTTGATCTAAGATCATTCCACAGATAAGGGAAGGGAATGATATATGCAGTTTGATGGCATTGGTGGCACCATGCTTTACTACTTGATCAAATATATAGCTTCCATAGTTGAGCTTGACCTTTTTCCCTACAGCATAGATGAACCTTCCTAATCCCACAGTTATAGTGGTTTTGTGATTAGTAGGTACCCAGTTGGCTGCACCAATTCTGTGCAATATAGCATACTTGATACTGAGTTTGCTGGCTGTTAATTTATTTTTCAGTGGCCACACCTTAACTTGAGTAGCAGTAATCTCTCTACATACTTCATTATCAGTCACCTCCAGCTCACACTCCTCTTGGTCATCTCTTCCCAGATATTTATTGACAGTGCTGGGAGAGAAGTCAATACACTGTCCCCTAACAAACACCTTCATGTAGTTCACACTTCTATTGTCAGAAATGTCTATGGGAATGTTGACAACAAATTCCTTAACAAGTCCACTATAGTACTTGGAGAATCTAGTCATAGTCTTTAGAAGTCCAGCTCCATGAATGAGGTCCATAATTTCTTTCATCTCCAAGACATCTTTTCCAAGCTCCCTTTCCAGAGCTAACCTTCTTTGGCACACAAACTTCCACAAGGATGCACTGCTTGCATAATGGAAAGATATGTTGTCCACTGGCACTTCAGGGACCTTATAAAAAATTCTCTTTAGAATGGTCTTTTTGACTGGTGTGATGTCATGGACATCTTCCTCAACTTCATCCTCAGACTCAGATTCTTCTCTAACCTTTCTCCTTTTGGAAGGTGTAACAACCTTGCTCCAAGGTTTTGTGGGACCAACAACAGTTTTCTTCTTTCCTTTAGTAGGCTTCTTAGGAGAGGATTCATTGGTCTTTCCTTTCCTTGTCTGTAGTCTCTTGGCAATACTTGGAACAACATTTCCAATGACTTCATTGTCAGATAAGTCATCCACATTGATCACGTCCTCACTCTTTTCTTCTTCAGGAGTAGTTCTATCATTAATTTCCTCATGCACATCTTCTTCTTCTCCTCCTCTTTCGGAATCCTCAATGACAGACACGGCAAGTCTATGAAGATCAGATTCTTCTCCTTGCATGTCTACCTTTTCTGCTGGCATCTGATTCAACGGTACAGAAATTCCTTTCACAGGTATTCCTTTGTCCAGTATTTTGGTTGCCAGATTACCCATATTCTTATCAACATCAAACTTTTCTACCACAGTTTGAGAGGTGGATGACCTAGGTGATGATTTATCACTAAATAGGATACTGGTAACTAGCTTCTTTGTTTCACTATTTTGAAAAGTAGTTGCGGCCCTTTTTGAAGCAAGTTTAGAAGGTCTAGGTTTACCTGATTCTGGTAACATTACGGAGATGGGTTGTATATTCAGAGCTTCGTCTTCAGAGTACTCATCTGTAGAAACCCTAGCGTTATTCCGCGAAGAACTTTTAGAAGGAGAAGCTGTCTGCTTTGACATGGTTCCTTTGAGGGAGTATAGAGTAAGATGATTCTTCTTGTTGAAGGGGACGAGCAGAAGAGAGATATGAGTTTTGATGAACCGTGATTTTGCTATAATAGGAAATGAGGGTCTGAGGTAAGGCGCCAAATTTCGTGTACTCTTTAAAGACCAATTACTAATTTTCTCCCTCCATAAAGACATTCCTTTTAAACAATTCACATCAGGACTCATTAACTCTGAGTGACCTTTCAGCATCCTGATGTCACAGTCTGATGTTATAACATCAACTTGAACATCACTAGTTGAATCTCCTTCAAGAGAAATCCACTGATAGCAATTGTCTTTGGTTCTGGCACCCTTCATAACAACCTGATTATGCTCATCAGAAACCACACAATCATTCTTAGTGTAGTTTACCTTGTAACCTTCATCACACAACTGGCTTATGCTGATCAAACTTGTACTTAAGCCACTGACAAACAGGACATTGTCAAGTTCAGGTCTACCATCACCTTGCACTTTCCCAACACTTGCAACAACACCTTTTTCTCCATTGCCAAATATGACCTCATGAGAGGGGCAAGGTCTAAGTTCAGCAAACATGGATCTACATCCAGACATGTGTTTGGAACACCCACTGTCAAAATACCATGTTCCTTCTTTAGCCTCTTTGTTATCCAAGTGAGCCAACAAGCACTTCACCTTCTCCTTAGGTACCCATTATTTAACAACTTTGGGCCTGTGCTCTCTCCATCTGTTTTGAGGTTAAGGGTATCCATGCATCTTGAAGCAAGAGTACTGCATATGTACAAACCTTCCACAATAATAGCATCTCACCCTTTCATCTCTGAATCTTCTGCCATGATGAGATTGCTTATGCTGCCATCCATAATGTGGTCTCCTCCTACCATAACTGCCCTGCCATCTATTATGCTGGTATCTTCTCCCATAACCAAACTGAGAATGTTGTTTCCTTGATTGTCTCCCATGATGGTGTGGCTTTCTTCTTCCATAGATATAAGGAACAGCATTGGTGTATCCATATCCATAACCATACCAGTTGTCCTGATGTTGAGACACCTGATGAGACATGTGCTGTTTGAACTGAGCAGCTTGCATGCTCTCGTGGTATTGTGGGGGCATATACTGACTAGCTCCTTGTGGTTGCTTTCTCTTCTGATAGGGACCAATCTTCTTCTCAATCTTCTTAGGTTGGGAAACATCGGCTTTCTTAGGGGTAGGATCCTGCTTCTTTGGCTGATGTTGAGATGAAAGTTGTGACACTTCCTTCTTTGAACCTGAAGTGCTTCCTTTTGAAGTTCTCTTATCCTCAACCACATAACCTATCCCAGCTTTGTCTCCAACAACTTTTTCTGACTGAAGGATCTTGTCAAGTGTGTCTGTACCACAGCTCAGCATCCTAACAGAATTGGTCATTTGATCAAGGTGAGCTCTAAGTAGCACCACTTCATTTTCAAGATTAGTCTTTTCATTCTCTAGCTGAGCAATCTGTTGCTTGTGGCACTTGTTTTCTTGACAAATCTCAGTAATTTTTAAACACAACTCTTGATAAGTAGATGCTAACTCCTCATAAGTTACTTCTCCATCGCTAGAATCATCATCAGATACAACAGCTCCTGTTAGGGCTCTAACATGCTTTGCTGACTCACCTTCACTTTCACTATCTGAGTCAGACCAGGAAACTGTCATGCCCTTCTTCTGCTTTTTCAAGAAGGTGGGACATTCTTTCTTGACATGTCCATACCCTTCACATTCAAAGCACTGAACTCCTTTATCTTGGGTAGTTTTCTCTTCATCCTTCTTGCTGGTGTCAGAAGTCATGTTCTTGACATTAGGCCTGGAGTTATTATTCATTCTCTTGAATAGTTTGGTGAACTGTCTTCCCAACATCACTATGGCCTGAGATAGATCCTCCTGCGATTCAGAACTCTGTCCTTTTTCTTCTGCATCATTTGACACCAGGGCTATACTCTTTGGCTTCTTTTCTGGTTCTTCCTCATTCAACCCAAGCTCAAAGGTTTGAAGAGATCCAATGAGCTCATCAACTCTCATCTTGTTGATGTCTTGTGATTCTTCAATGGCAGTAACCTTCATCTTATACTTCTTAGGTAGGGACCTAAGGATCTTCCTCACAAGCTTTTCATCTAACATCTTCTCACCAAGAGCACTGGATGCATTAGCCAGCTCCAGAACATTCATGTGGAAGTCATGAATGGTCTCATCATCCTTCATCTTCAGGCTTTCAAATTTTGATGTTAAAATCTGAAGTCGTGACATCTTGACTCTAGATGTTCCTTCATGAGTAGCCTGCAAGATATGCCACGCTTCTTTAGCTACTTCACAGGTATTGATTAACCTGATGATATTCTTATCCACTCCATTGAAGATGGCATTTAGAGCTTTGGAATTTCCAAGGGCGAGCTCATCTTCCTCCTTGGTCCATTCTTCTTCAGGCTTTAGCTTAGAGGTGCCTTCTTTATCTTTTCCAGCATCATCTTTCTCACACATGACAGGAGCTTTCCATTCTTTAATAACAGCCTTCCAAGCCCTGCTGTCCAAGGATTTTAAAATGGTGGTCATCCTTGGCTTCCAATAATCATACTTTGATCCATCCAAAATAGGGGGTCTGTTGACGAATCCTCCAACTTCTTTGTCCATCTTTTCGCCAGAAAGTAACTTCCCTAGATCTCACCCAGAGACAGACAGGATGCCTGCTCTGATACCAATTGAAATTCTGGTATCAGACGTGTGATGTCACAACAACACACTCTGCACAATGGACAGCAATAACAGTTAAATAACACCAAGAATTGTTGACCCAGTTCGGTTACAACCAACCTACTCTGGGGGCTACCAAGCCAGGGATGGAATTCACTACTTGTAGATATAATTTACAGACTCAACAACCCGTTGATAATCTCCTAAACTTATACTCTACTAATGACTTCCTACCTAAGAAACCACTTAGGTATGAGAACACCACTCAATCCCTTACAAACTCTCAAAGAACCCACTTTGAGTACCCTTGATCTTACTTCACAGCTTCGATCAATCAACCACTCTCTATTGCTTCACAGCTTCTAGAGAGGACAGAAACGCAACACCTATTCAAGCCCTAGAATAGTGTAAATACAAGCACTCTAAACAAACTCTAGACACTAAGCCTCCAGCTCCTGATCTTCTGATTGTTTTCTGTACCTTTTTCCTTTGGTCTTGTGCGCTTTATATAGCTCCTTGAATTGGTCTTGGACTTGCTACAATATCTCCCAGATTTGTTATTTAAAACTGAATATTAAAATAGATTTTCTCCCAAAATCTTTTTAAATCTTCAACCTTTTAAATCTCCTACAAATCTGCAGCAGATCTCCTATGCAGCAGCAAATATCTAACCCAAGATATTCGCATCCAATGAGCCAGCTTGCTCTCCACAATTCCAGCTAATACGCAACCCTAATAACATCACAACCTGATGTTATTGATTCTGTAGATCTGATGTTACAACATCACCTGTGTGACATCAGACATCCAACTTCAGCAATTAAATACTTAACACAGCCCAGTGTTAAGACTTCAATGTTGCAACATCAACACCTTGACATCAACATTGAATATACTTTGTTTTACCAAAATTCCAACCAATCCAGAAACTAACAAAGACTTACAGTGAGCAGTCCCACAATACAGTTATATATATATGAAAGCGCGTAAAGAAAGTGGGTAAACACGTACTCGGTTGTAGAGCTTCCATGCTGATTGGTTAGTTTGTTCAACAAAGAAAGCTTTGATAACAATATTATATTCAAAATCAAAGGAGAAAGTAATTTGAAAAGATTGTTGGGGCTTACAGCTCAAGGAGAGGCCCAAGGTTTTATTAGTGATTGAATTGTTATTTTGTACAGTGGAACTTATACAAGTGACTGAGGCCCAAAAAGATTTTCTGTACAAGGGGATGGGTCTTACACTCTCTCAAGAGGCCCAAAGGTTTATTTTTATACAAGTGGTGGGGCTTACAGCTCAAGGAAAGGCCCAAGAAGGTTTTAAACTGGCGACGATCGCGCCGAACTTTTTGATGGTATCGGGACTTATACAATAAGTAAGGCCCAAATGATTTTGGTTTTCAAAAAGGGTTGGGTCTTACACTCTACTAGAGGCCCAATGATTTTTAAAGAATAGGGGTTATAACACGAGGGTAGGCTCAAAGGTTTGATTTTTGAACTGGCGATCACGCCGAGGTTTTCTTTTAACGCAGAGGGACTTATACAATATCTGAGGCCCAAAATTGCTTTGGTTAAAAGGGGATTGAGTCTTACACTTTATTAAAGGCCCAAAGAGTTTGAAAAAGTTTGATGAGGGTTGAATTAATCAAAAACCGTAATTTGTTTTCAAAATGTATTTTAATTGAATAAAAATTCAATTAAAATGATCAAAATTGTTAAACATGTGGAAAACAAATTGTGATCTTGGATTAATGTTTCAAAAATTATGTTTCTATCCACTAAATGATTGGAAATCACTAAAATTTGAAAAATCAAGAGGGAGAACATATTTTAAATGTCAAAAACAATTAAAATATTAATTCTTTACAAAAATATCAAGTATATAAAATAAATAATATTTTTGGAATTTTTTGGGAAAATAAAATATTTTAACATTTTTGTTAATTATTAAAAAAAGAATCAACTCAAAATCATTAAAACTCAGAGAGAAATTAATTTTTGAATCAATTAAATAAAATCACAAAATTCAAATATTCAAATTTTCAAAAGGGCGCCAAGAACAAGGGCAAGAACACGCGCCACCCTCTGTTTCTGCACATTTTCATTTTCTATCCAATCTCACTGAATACTTGATGATAACATGCAATCTACATATCAATCTACTCATTTCAACCTCACGATCATGTCTATGGTCTTTAATTTCATTTATTTTAAACATGGAATAAGAAATCAAAGAGAAACCTCAAGAACACTAAAATTTGCATGAAGGTTCAGAAATTCCATACACGATTCAAACAATGCAATTGATTGAGGGAAAACACTCCATGCATGATTATGAACATATGGCCAAATTATTGTGCAGAAAAAAATGCATGGATCATAGAGTTAGAAGAGCTCATGCTTACCTCTTGCAGCTGGTGATCGTGTTTTGTGTTAGAGGTGTTGCAGCTTGGTTCCAAGTATATGGACAGCTTCCCTAGGTGTTATGGAGTGTGTCTGGGTGCTTGGAGTGGATTGATTTGAGCTGGAACTTGATTTGGCACCTCAACTGCAAATCTGTCAAAGGCTTGAGCAGTTGGCTGGTGATTTTGTGATTTTGGTGTTCCAGATATTATGTGAGTGTTTGGATCACTTCTATATGATGTTTATGAGGTGTGTGTGTGTGTGTGTGATTGGTTTGGTTGGAATAGCTCTCAAACTCAAAACCCGATAGTGACTTACTTTGGAAGCCAATTTTGGAGTGAAGAAGGATATTTTGAGGAAAGCATCTGTTTGATGACTTTGGTGTACTCAAACTCACAAATGAGCTCTATTTATAGTAGAGCAAGTTTGTTTTGCAAGGAATAGTGAATGGCAACTGCTGCATAGGTTTGGCCAATGTTGAGCAATGAGAATCCAAGTCTCCTCTAGGCATTGACTAGAGGTTAGGGCACAGGCTGCTGGTCCCCTTGGTCTTGGATAAGTCTTGACTGAATTTAGTTGAAAATGGCTCAGTCCATGCCACCTTGGTGTATGCATTGAATGCTTCAATCCAAAATTGGAGTCTTGTCCCTCTTTTAGGCATTTCTAGGTTTGGCATGCTATTTTTGGTTCCAAAGACTTGGGAGGCTTGGGATCAGAGTTGGTTCCTCCTTGGTCCCCCCTTGAGGTGTTCAGATGGATAGAGTTTCTTCCCCTTTGCACAATTTGAGCAAATCGAGCAAGACTCCAAAATCTGCCTTGCCATGACAGTTTACAGCAAGGCATATTGGCATTGTCATATCTCATGGCTCAAGTGGAATTTGATGGAGTTCTTGGCCATTTTGGAAAGCTCTCATATGATACAACAACTGTTTGATCATAATTGGTTTTGATACTTTTTGGATCCAAGTGAAAAATGCCCCTACATTTGGAAAAAAGTAAGGCAGATTTTGACTTAGTGAAAATTTCACTAAGTGTTGGAAAAAAGTGACATTTTCACTTTTTGTGATTTTGATTATTCCATAACTCAAAATCCATGATGAATTGGAATGAGGTGTTGTTGAAGCTTTTGTAGAGGGCCATGAGAGCTACAAATCTAGATTTGGATGGGGAAAAATGGCCTTATGGTTTAGGAGTTATGATCCTCCAAAGTTGGTACCCTAGCCACTTTGTTTCATAACTTAGAAAAATTTCTAAGTTCTTATGGTTACCCCTTTTACAAGTTATCCCACTTTTCTTGATTTTTATTGATGAATGATGATTCCAATCACACATTAACATCATTTTAGGGTTAAGGAACCATAATTGTGAAAAATCTCAAAAAGTCAAAGTTGACTTTTGTGCACAGTTGACTTTTTATCAGATGAATTCCAAACTGTGCGATCCTCTATGAAATTAAGTCCTTGACCTAAATCAAACTTGATGGATTGATTTCATAGGTGTTATAGGGTGTATTGAATCATGTCTTAGGGTTTGGGAGCATGTCCTGGTCAAAAGTCAAAGGCACAGTTGACTTTTCCCCAAAACCCTAATTGTGGTTCTGATGAATTTGAAACTTGTTGCCCAAGCTTCTTGGATCAATCCATTGTTGCAAATGGATCAATGTGGTTTATTAGAGACCCTCAAATCCTCTCTTGAGGTCTTGGCTCATGATTTTCCCCAAAAGTCAACTTAGGGGTGAATTAGGTCAAGAAACCCTGATTCCTGATTTTTTGTAAATGCATCCCCTGAGGCTAAATTGACTTGATTATTGGGTCCATGAGGTTCCATGGAGCATATTAGGTTATTATTTGAAGCATTGGCTCATGCCCAGAGGAAAATTTCCACCTGGAGGCCCTGGTCGACCAAAAACTAATTTGGTGACACTAGCGATCTTGAGGCTTAATCCACTCAGAATGTTGCAGCCTTGTGCTTAATCCTTGTTGTGGGAGTCCTCTTAATCCATTGTGGATGTTTGAGAGGTTAGACAAGTTGAATATCATGTCAATTATTGATTGATCTTTTGTCTAAAGGCTCTGAGAGGGCTTGAAACCCTAAGTTTGATTGTAGTGGATGCTCACCCATCTTTGGGGAGACTAATGGTTCATCCATATTGTGATGATGATTTGCACAATGATGGGGAATATTAGTGGTCAAAATTTGGGGTATGACAATAATAAAGCATATATTTTATATGTAACAATGTGGTACTCTATTTCTATTTTAAGTGCCCAAATATAGAATTCTAAATGGAATTAAATTGAGCACAACTCAACAAATTTCTGATACGTATCAAGGTTTTTGAGGAAGAATATACGAGCGTATCAAAATGGCATTCATTTCTAAAGAAAGGATTCTGAAGACTCTGATCAATGCTTAATTTCAAATTACATGATGAGGATTTAAAGCCAAAATCCAAAGCAAAGCACGAAGACCAAGAATCTGTACAAACGGCTCTTTCCTAAAAAATGTAAAGCTGAATTTCGCTAAGAATTGACCAGAAGGCTTTCTAAGCTATTACTACTTCTGCTCTCCAAGAATTCTACCGTTGAAGACAGCTGGCCAAACCAAAAGACATTCTTATCCTTCAAAGAAGATATAAATAGAAGACCATGCTGCATTATAGAGTACAACGATCTTACAAGTCAAAATGCTGAAAGAATATACTCTGTAAAAGAATCTCAAAGACATAAAGAGTTGTTGCTCATATCTGTGTTGAAATACTGCTCTTAAATTTGTTTTAACCTGCGTATTGAGAAGCAATATTGTAAACACTCTTGTAACTTTTCTAAGTGATTTTCCTTGACTGACTAAGTGGTTTAGTTGGTAGACTCAAGAAGTCTAAATTGTAACTTCAACAAAAATTCAAGAATCTGAAAAAGACTCTTGAAAATGAAGTTGAAGAGAATGTTAAGCTTGAGAAAAAGTTTTTAAAATAAAATATGAAAACTGTCTTAAATAGAGAAAAGGATTTTCTTAACAAAAAATGCTTAAAACTTGAAGAAACTCTTTCTAAAGCTACTTTGTCTGAAACCATCATATATAAGTATGATATGGCTTTTTAAAAATTCTTAAACAATAGTATAGACAGAAGTAAAATTTCTTCAATGATCTATGGTATTAGCCACAATGGAAAAAGAGGAATAGGTTATGATTCTGACAATGATGATCAGAAACCTTTTCAAGAAAACAAACCTATATCTCCTTTTTCTTACCACTATACACCAGCACAGACATGTAAATTCAATGCTTCAAGCAAACCTAAGTTTATCTGAAACTCTAGGAACACTAATTTAAAAGGACCCAAAAATTTATGGGTACCAAAGAATAAAATAGTATATGTTGAAGATATCTTATGTTGCAGAGTTAAAACACCAGTCATGGTACCTAGACTCTGGATGCTCGCAACACATGACGTGAAGAAGGCATATGTTCCAAATCCTGAAACTTAAAGATGCTGGATACGTAGGATTTGGAGGAGATCAGAAAGGAAGAATCAAAGGTTCTGGAATAATAGGTAATGGTTTTCTTCCTTCTATATCTAATGTACTTTATGTTGAAGGATTAATGCATAATCTGTTATCCATAAGTCAATTAAGTGATAACGGTTATGATATTATTTTCAATCAAAAAACATGTAAGGCTATTAATCAGAAAGATGGCACTATTCTTTTCACTGGAAACAGGAAAAACAACATTTATAAGATTAAGCTTTCTAATCTTAAAAACTAAGATGGTAAGTGCTTAATGTCTGTCAACAAAGAGCAATGGGTGTGACATAGATGCTTGGGTTATATTAGTAAAAGGAAAATGTCTCAGCTAAATAAACTTAAGTTAGTAAAAGGCCTGCCTAAGCTGAAGTTTACTTCAGATGCACTCTGCGAAGCATGACATAAAGGCAAGTTTTCAAAAACATCTTTTAAATATAAAAGTATTGTTTCCACCTCCAGACCTTTGGAGCTTCTACACATTGACTTGTTTGGCCCCGTCAAAACAACATCAATCAATGGCAATAAGTATGGACTTGTCATCGTTGATGATTATAGTCGTTGGACATGGGTAAAATTTCTTAGACACAAGAGTAAGTCGCACTTTGTGTAACAAGTTTCTGTTCTCAAGTGCAAAATGAATTTAATTATAAAATTGTAAGAGTTAGAAGTGACCATGGTGGTGAATTTGAGAATCAACTATTTGAAGAATTGTTTGACTTAAATGGCATATCTCATGATTTCTCGTGTCCTAGAACTCCACAGCAAAATAGATTTGTAGAAAGAAAAAATAGAACGTTGCAAGAAATGGCCAGAACCATGATCAACGAAACTAATGTAGCTAAGCACTTATGGGCAGAAGCAGTAAACACAACATGTTATATTCATAATAAAATCTCCATTAAACTCATTCTGGAAAAGACTCCTTATGAACTGTGTAAAGGAAGAAAACCCAACATTTCCTATTTTCATCCTTTTGGATGTTCATGTTTTATTTTGAATACTAAAGAAAATCTAAACAAGTTTGATTCTAAAGCTCAAAAGTGTATTATGTTAGGATACTCATAACGCTCTAAGGGCTATAGAGTATACAATAGAGAAACGTGTATCATCGAGGAATCAATTCATGTTAGATTTAACGATAAGCTTGACTCAAAAATGTCAAAGCTAGTTGAGAATTTTACAGATCTAGAAGTTACCCTTACAGGTTCTGGAGAAACGACAAAGGACTCTGAAATCATAGATCCAAAATCTGTTGATACATCAGAATCAGCTAAATGTCATTCCATACAGAAAGGACAGAGACTTAGACAAACTGTTTCTGAAGATCTGATTCTAGGAGACAAATTTAAACCTGTCAGAACAAGATCTACTTTCAAACATTCTGAAGAAGTACTTCTAGGATTGGTATCTCTGATAGAACCAACATCTTGTGATGAAGCACTTCAGGATAATGAATGGATTCTGGCAATGCAAGAAGAGCTAGATCGCTTCTCCAAGAATGTTGTCTGAGATCTAGTGCCTAAACCCAAGAGAACTCATGTCATTGGAACAAAATAGGTATTCAAAAACAAATTAAATGAGATAGGAGAAGTTGTCAGAAACAAAGTACGACTAGTTGCACAAGGTTACAGTCAACAAGAAGGAATTCACTATAATGAAACTTTTGCTCAAATCGCCAAGTTAGAATCTCTTCGCCTTCTCATCTCTTTTGCTGTGAATAATAATATTAAATTATATCAAATGGATGTCAAAAGTGTGTTTCTAAACAGTTACATTTCTGAAGAAGTGTATGTTCACCAACCTCCCGTTTTTGAAAACTCTAAGTTTCTAGAACATGTTTTTAAACTTAAGAAGTCATTATATGGTCTTAAAAAAGCTCCCAGAGCTTGGTATGAAAGATTAAGTTCTTTTCTGTTAGAAAATGACTTTACAAAGGGAAAAGTGGATACTACTCTCATCTGTAAGAAATTTGGAAACGACCTCGTGATATGCCAAATCTATGTAGATGATATAATTTTGGGTTCTGCTAATACTTCTGCATGTCAAGATTTTTCTAAGCTAATGCAGGGCGAATTTGAAATGAGCCTAATGCAAGAGTTAAAGTACTTTATGGGAATTCAAATCAATCAAACTCTAGAAGTCACGTTTATTCATCAAGGAAAATATACTAAGGAACTTCTAAAGAAGTTTGATATGATGGAAAGTAAACTAGCTAAAACTCCCATGCATCCTACTTGCATTCTTGAGAAAGATGAAGTAAGTAAAAAGGTGTGTCAAAAACTCTATTGTGGTATGATAGGCTCTCTTCTCTATCTGAATGCCTCACGACTAGATATTTTAATCAGTGTATGTCTTTGCTCTCGTTTTCAGTCAGATCCAAGGGAAAGTCACTTAACTGCTGTTAAGATAATCCTAAGGTATCTGAAAGGAACTTCTAACCATGGCTTGATGTATGAGAGACATCATAATACAAGCCATCAGGTTTCTGTTATGCAGATAATGCTGGAGACAAAATAGAACGTAAGAGCACTTCTGGAAATGGTCAGTTTCTGGGTAGCAATCTCGTCTCATGGGGAAGCAAAAGACTATCTACAATCGCTTTATCTACTGCAGAAGTAGAATATATCTCAGTATCACTTTGCTTCACTCAGATGCTTTGGATGAAAAATCAGCTTGAAGACTTTCAGATATATGAGAGTAAAATTCCTATCTATTGTGACAACACTGCAGCTATTTGTTTAAGCAAGAATCCTATTCTGCATTCTAGGGCTAAACACATAGAAATAAAACATCATTTTATTCGAGACTATGTTCAGAAAGGGATTATTTCTTTACAATTCATTGATACAGATCATCAATGGGCTGACATTTTTACAAAACCCCTAGCTGAAGATGGATTCTTATTCATTCTGAGACATTTGAAAATGGAGTTTTGTCCAGAATGAAATTTCTATTGTTTAGCACCTTCTATAAAATTATGATTATAATGTTATGAATTTTATTGTGATTCTAAAGTTTCTACTAGTTAGAAACTATCTTAAATATCTCAAATTGGAAAACCTTTTTTATCCTCAATAACATCTAAATGGTGAAATTCAAACAAACGGCTATGATTCACTCTTACACGTGTAAATCATATTCTGATGATTGAGTGACACCTTGAGCATAGGGATGTCTTAAGAGTAGGTTTAAATCATTATTACTTTCCCCTTTTTCAATCTTTTTCAAGAAGTAGTAATTAATGCTCTTCTTTATTACTCACTATCACACATTATTCACTCCACTCCATACCCTCTAACCCTACTATTTCAAATCCAACTGTCTTCTCCGAAAACATTTCGTCTTCATGGATGCTAAACAAAAAGCTCTCTACAATTTATCTAAACAAATGGAACTCCAAACAAGTTCTTCTCACCAGTCCGATACAAACCACACATCTTCGTTATCTCAAGTCTTGCCCCTAACCATGATCACTCCTCAACAACAGCAAATTCACATTCTAGATCGACCTGAAGAACTTTATCTGAAGATAGATCCTGAGTAATTGGAAGTTTGTTGTGAACTCTTGTTTGAATTCAAAAACCTAAAATTAAATGGTGTAGATTTAACTATTTATGTAAGGAAACAAGGTTGGGAAAATTATTTTAAGCGTCTTCTCGGTCCTATTTATCAACTCTAGTAAGAGACTTCTTGGTTCATGCTAATGCAGATGATTATTATGTTGTTTTGGATGTTAAAGGAAAGAGGATTGTTATCACTGAGAAATCAATTGCTAATCTATTGAAAAGGGAATATAATAAGGGCAAACGCGTCTACAACATGAGCAGCAAGATAACTTACCTAAATAAAAGGGTCATACCTTCAATCTACACTCAACGTACTAATGAGAAATCAAAACCTAAGACAATAGAATTATCCAATGATCTTCACATTTGTTCAAGAATATTCTGGGTTGTATTCATACCAGACCTTTAACAAGGTCATCTGACTATGCTAACACATATCAAAAGTACATGTTGTACTTTCTGCAGCAAGGAGTGAAAATGGATCTTCCCTGCGTTCTGTTCAAATTTCTTCGAGACTCTGTTAGAGATTCTAGGGATAAGCCAAAAGGGCATATTCCTTTGGGAAGAATCATTTCAGATATTCTGATGGAGAGTGGTCTTGTGGATCGTCTGATTACTCATAACCTAGTTGATAATCTTGGCGAAGACATTGGAAAACCTTTCAATGTCAAGAATGTAAAGAGCATGACTATTGTCAAAGAGATCATTGTTGAACCTACAATGGATAGAGAATTTTAAAGTATCAAGGGAAAAAGATTAATTGCTGACAACTTCCCTTTTTTCACCCAAATTGATCCACCAGAGGTCTTAAAGGATTATTTAGACCAACTTGAACAAGAAGGTCATGATGTGTCTAGAATCTCTTTTGATCAACTTCTAGTCGAACCACCTAACGTTTACAAAAGGAAGAATGTTTCCTCAAAGGCTATGGTTGCAAAGAAAAATAAGTTAGGACATATGGAATTGGGAAATTCCTCCATGAACTTTGCTACTGTTGTTTCCTCTGTTTCAACAATTGTAATTTCTGACCCATCAGCATTGGTTACATCTGAATTCAATATTGGAATCCTTGTTTCAAATATTCCTCCCCTACCACCATCATTTTTTACCACAGTTACTACACTTGCCATCCCACCAACACCAACTTGTGATTCTGCTCCTCTTGAAAAATCCAACAAGACAACCTCCTCAACAACAACCATCTCCACTTTGCCTGTTTCTGTATCTTGTCATACCCCAAAATTTGCCCTCTCATTTTCATATCATGTAGCATGTGCTTTCATTTCATTGCATTGCATTCAAGCATAAAAAAATAAAACATAAAGCATTGCATTGCATCTTGCATAAGGGCATGGGATCAGGTGATTCTCAAAGGTGTTGATCATCCAAAGTAAGGGAACAAGAGCCAAGGGTCTTCAAACAATCCTCAAGGGTCTCTTATGTCATATATCATCTCAATTGATCCCACAAGGCATTGGAAGAGGAGAATTCATCAAGAAGATTGGGCAGTGCATCATCTCCTACACAAAGCAGTCTAAAATTGGGATCTGACCCTCAGATGGGCAATCTCTTTCAATTTTTATCACCTCCAAATGCCATATCTCATATTTGTTAGATAGGTTATACATCATATTCAGAGGAATTTGGATTTGGAGGATGTGTTATTTCCTCCTAACTAGAGGGTGCCAAAATTAGGGTTTGACATAAAATCAGTTTATTTCTGATTTTTTGGAAAACACTTGATCTCATGGTGTTCCTTATGTCCTTAAGGGTATATGGATGGAAAGTTGCTCATCAATTGGTTTCAGAAGGGTCTCAATTGATCAGTTGCTTGATAATCAAGAAATTAGGGAAAAAAAGTCAACTGTGCAGTGAAAAAAGTCAACTCCTGACTTTTTAAGGTCAAATTCATGAAATTCAAGTTATATATGCTCATTGGACAAGATTTGATCAAGAAATGATGGAGGAATAATGAAAAATCAAGAAATCACAAAACTGCCAAAAATAGAAACTTTAGGGTTTCCAAAAATGGCAAGTTTGGATCATTTTGCACTACACTTTGAGGCTCTCTTTCTCCAAGATAAAAGCTCCAAACCTCATTCCCAAGTTGAGCCAATTAAAGTTCATGTTCTAAGCTTCAAATCCATATAAAGAACATCTCCATTGGATCAATATTGAGAGAGTTATGGTTGATCAAAGTTTGATAAAACTAGGTCCAAAACCAAGTCATGGCAAGGCAAGACTAGGCCCACCGGCCATCATTTTGTCAAACACATGGTGTGCCAAATGTCCAGCCACTTTTCTCAATGATTAAATCTCCAAATGAAACAATGTTGAACATCAAATTTGTTCATCTCAATGTCCTCTTCAAATTTTATGTTGGACAAATTTTCATTTGAGCAAGTTATGATGGAGTTATAAGGGTTCAAAGTTGGTATGATCATGCTGAAAATTCATAGGCCATGTTGCCTTGCCATGCCAAGTTTTCCACGCCTTCAAGTCAGTTTTGGATCCATTGAGTTCATGTCCATTTTCAAAGGTGTTAAAGGCTTCGTTTCAATCCAATTCTCACACCAAATCTATTCTCCCATGAATCCTCTTTCCATTGGCATCAAAAGTAGCTATTTTCATTCACTAACAAGAGATAAATTCCTTCTCAAACTTGCACATTTCCATTGAACCTTGGGCTACTACAAAATCAGAAAAATAAACATTGTTGTTGTTGTTAATTCAAGCATTCACACGCACACTTCTCCACATTTCCCTTTGCTTCATTTAGCCAAACCATAATCCTTACACACTCCTTGCCATGCTGTTATCATACATGAAAGAGGAAAATGAAGCTTGCTATGCAAGTTTCTGTCACACCAGGATAACATCATCACCACCCCTCTTTACTTCCACCTCACCATAACATCATGAATGCACCTACACCATAGCACAACCTCTCCTCACTCGCCCTAACTAACTTGACTCGGTTAGTTAGAGGCCACTCAGTTAACCTCACATTAACTCATTAAACTCACTCATTTGACCACAGGTTAAGCTACTAAACCACACGTATAAATCAAAATATCACTCACAACTTCATTTTTCAACTTTCATTTTCCACTCACTCCCCAAACACTCTTAAATTCTCTCTACTTTCTCTGAATTTTTTTCTTTCTGCACACGATTCCAATATCATTCTCATTTGACTTCATCATCAAGCTTCATCATCAAGTGGAATTGAACTTGGAGATCATTGAATAGTTGAAATAACTTCCACTGCAGATCTATAGTCACCTCCATTTTCAGAGTTATTAAGCCTTTATTTGGCCAATTGAAGTTCAAGGAAGAAGCACATTTCTCTGGTATTCTTGTAGATCCAAAGCTTCATCAGTTTCAAGTTTTGATTTCTCAAACTTTGCTCGCCCGTTTTCTCTTCATTATTACTTGTTTTTGTTGATTTTAGCTCATTAGGAGCTCTGAAGTATCCGGCTAGATGATAGGCATGCTAGATGCTTAGTTTCAGAAAATTAGGGCAATGTTGTTGGGTTCGATTCTCATTGTATGCGTGTGATGTGTGAAAGCTAAACCTATATTCTTGATCTACATGAGTTCCTCTTCATTTTGGTACCATTTTTGTGCATTTCTGGAAGTATGAAAGTTTGCAGGTGGCGGAGCTTCGCCGGAGAAGACGATCGGAGGTCCTTCTCCGGCCGGTGAGTTTTAATATTAGGGTTTGTGATAGTTTTAAATGTGGTCGTTGGATCGTTTCATTGTGTGGTTGTTAACATGCCAGCGCATTAAAAATTCACGTGATGTGCACATGCCTTAATTTGACTTCAGAATGATTGCATGTATGTGTGTACATGTTGCTTATGGTAGACTGTAGCTCTGATTCATTGGATGTGCATGATTATTTGATGATCTTATGTTGACTTTGATCCAATGCTCCATGTTTTGCCAATGCATTAATGAAATGGTGGTCTAGCACATGTTCTTTCTTTGGTTGTTCAGATAATGGCATGCGTGTGTGTGCGTATTAATTATGGTGGGCTTGCTTTGATATACGTTAGATTGTGCTACTTTTCATCATGATTTAATCAAATGGCCATGATTGATTGCGTACATTAACTGCACGTACACTCATCACACACAATCTCACGCATGTTGGACTGGGTTATAATTGATATATGCACCACCACTGTCTGAGCCCAATTTATTTTTGAACATGAGAATTACTCACGCTGCACCCGCTTCCCATTTCTTTTCATTTTTTATTTTCTTTTCCATATATGTTTGATTTTCATATTTTAAAAATACCAAATCATCTCTAAAAATCACAAAATAATTTATGTGGAACTTTGACACATTTAAATAATTTCCTATATTTTTTAATTCTGACTTTGTGAAATTTTACATATTATTTCGTATTTTCTTTTCAATTTCTTTTTGAATGCTCTTATTCATTGACACTTGCACTTGCATGATTTCTTTCTCTCATCTCACATCATATTTTTGATTAATTATTTTTGTATTGATTAGATAACATCTTAAAGTGCCTAAAAAATTTTTTGTTTGATTTTTAAATTCATTATATCATACCTTTTGATGTTCATATTTACACCTTCTTGTGAGGGGTTTCAATATGATTTGGTTGATTTGTTTGAGTATGGTTCATTTTGATTTTTGCCATGAACTTTTGATTCTTGATTTGCTTCTAATTTAGGTTGTTTAGAGCCAATTTTCATGATTTTAATATGTACTTTTGATATTTTCTTAGAGCTTTACATTTGAAGCTATCTTTGTGTATATTCTTATACTTCCCTCTAGCTTAATTTTGATGAGGCACTTGTGCCACCCTTTCTTGTTTGCTTGGTGTGATATTAGGGGTTTCATTTAGAAGACTATAGTTCTTTCTTAATTCAATTATAGGTCATGATGGTTTATAATTGCATTTGGTTTGTGTTTATGCATTTTGACCCACCTTTTTGACATGTTTTCACATCTTACCTACTCTTGTGCTTAACATGAATTGTGTTTGCATTTGGTATGCCATCTTACATGTTTCATTTGCATTTCACCAATGACATGCTTCTGCCCATGTGCATTCATCAATCATTTTACATGTTATGTCATTTTGTGCATATATTGCAACATGTTTCACTTCTTCTTACTTCTACTTCATCTTAGTCCTTCTACTTGTATTCTTTTATCCATATTTTGTATGATGATTCATGTGCATGTTAAGACATTGATAAGTGACATATGGTTCTGACTTTAACCTTTCATGAAGCATTAATGCATGATCACTTTGCATATCCACTCATTTTTCATCTATTTCTTTCATAATGCATTCCTTTGTGATTTAAGGCATTGTTTGTGTGCATTTGATTTGTGGTTGATCTCATAGCATTAGAGAACATTCTTATGATGTGCATTCTGACCTTATGTTTTCCTTAACCTTAAAGATGCTTTTACTTTGGTTCTTACCTTATTTAAGCCTTACTTGTTCATCTTAATTGGTTTCTTCATTTGTAAATGATTGCACTAAGAATTTCAGGGGCCAATGGTAAGGCACTTGAGTTTGGATGTGCATCCACATTCTAATTTCCTCCTTCATCTTGTAATCATTCAATTTGTGTTGGTTAAGCATTTAATGATGCTTTGCTTTCATAATCTTCTTTCATCCCTCTTAGAAATAACTTAACTTCCATCTTGGAAGTAAGTTGCTTTCTTTGTTCTTCTCCTTTCTTTTAGGATTAGATTTCTTAAACCCCATTAACCATAGGATCACCATGTATGATAACATTAAGATTGAGTCTTATTCTCCCTCATTAGATTTTCACCTTTGATCCTCCTTTGAGTCTCTTTTCTTCTCATCTCAAAACAAAAGTAAAAAAACACTTAATAAAGGTTAAACGTGTATTGCGCATGAGCCTTAAATGTGGGAAGTGAATAATGGGGGGGTTTCCCTTCATTCTTCTAGGGTACTTAGTGTACATCCTGTCGGGGACGATACGCGACGTATTCATTCCTATGTTTTAGACTTGAGTGCAATGCAAGTTACAAATAACTGCAAAAACACTTCTTTCTAAAAACTCCAAACAAACAATAACGTCTTTCCTTCGTGAATTCTTTGCTCATCTCACTCATTCTCAACGTACGAACGTGCTTCTCCTTGTTCTCTTGCAAGACGGTAACGCCTAAGTCTCTATACAACGAGCTGCAACACCCGAGCTAGAACATTAGTCGTTCCCTAAAAAACACAAATAATCCATCCCTAGTGAGGAGAACTACGTCGTTTTGATTCTCATGTTCCCGATGAGATACGTAGGCAGTGGAGTAGGGCCCATTCGAGCACTTCTTTTATTTTCCCTACATTTGTTTCTTCGTTCCTTTCTCTCTCCTTTCCTTTTCCAATTCTCCAGCTAGAAGTCCTTTTCCAGTATCCTTTCCTTACACCCTTTGATTGAAGCAGCAAGCGTGGATCCCATCGGGTACGATGGACGCGTGGTGGTGCTAATACCTTCCTCTCGCGTAACCGACTCCCGAACCCAGTTCTCTTGTTCGCAAGACCATGCTCTTTCCTTCCCTCAGGTTTATGCGGTGTTTCCTTTCCCTCTCTTGGGATAAATACACATTGCTGGCGACTCTGTTTCGGCGCCACTTTCGTGTTTGTACTAGGATGAAAATCCTGGGAGCGACAGCTGGCGACTCTGCTGGGGAATTGAACCCAGAATCTCTGGTTTCCTTAGCGAGTCAATCCTAGCGCTTGTCTATTTTTCTTTCATTGGGTGTTTACCGTGGTGCTGTGTTTAGCTGTTTATTGTTTTACTGTACTGTTATTTACTGTATTACTGCACTTTACTGTACTTATCGCATTTACTGCATTACATATCATTATATGCTGTGATGTGCTGGATTTTTTCTGTTTGGTGGGCAGGGTGTTTCGAGAGATAAGCCCACTACCCAGGCTGGAGCATACACATAGGTATTAGCGTGGGTGGACGTGTCGTTCCCATGGTGTTTTGCCACATGTGGGTGTTCACGAGACCTACAATCAGACGAGGTTCTATCTGGAGCTATCTGCTACTGTATGCTCTATACAGGCCAGTAGATATTCTCTGGAGGAATTGTCGACTCTGATGACCATTCCCGAGGACTCAGTTGCGGCACTCCTCCCGAGTTGTGATAGTGGCAGACCACACTTTGTGGCAAACCCATTGTACATTCTCGATCCGAGGACCCAATGCTGGGAACTTGCTATAGGTTATCCTTTTTTGAGGGGAATTAGTTGAGGCCTCCTCGATTGCTGATGATGCCAAACCAGAAATGGTGAACGTATCATCATTTCTCGACCTGAGAGCCCGTGATATTGAGGATCCTCACCTTTCTAGTACCCACATATGAGAGGGATGGGTTATTTACAGGTTTGCAGGTAACCATGACTTTCAACATACCTGGTACACTAGATTTCTTATCAGTATGGTTTATCTGTGTGGTTACTCTGTTATTCTGGAATTCTGGAGAATTTGAACCTTGAATTTATTCAACTATTTTAGTCTAGCACAGACACGTGGCACTTTGATCCCATGCCCTACATTGCATCTTTTTCTCTAACATTCATATTTTTCATTTTCCAGGTAGTATCTGATTTTGATTCCAGTCAACGGGCAGTTATAGGGATGGACAACAAAATGGGCAAGAAGAACACCATTGTGTACAAGTTCCCGAAGCTCACCCTGGGTCATATTGGTAAATTGCAAGAGATGGCCGGTCTGAAAGTGTTAGGAATGTTCGGAGAGAAGTACGGTTGGATCATATCCTTTGCTCGTAACCTCAGTGAATATGATGCTAATGGCTTACGCACCCTGATGCAGTTTTATGATCCTGCCTTGAGGTGCTTTGTACTGAAGGATTATGTTTTGGTTCCTACTCTGGAGGAGTATTCTAACCTCCTGGGAATTTCCATCAAAGAAGGTGCTCCTTTCTGTGGGTCGAAGGCAAATCTTGATTTCTAAGCTGTGACTGGTGCTCAAATAAGTCAACTTTGGAAGCTGATATTTCTGGCAAGGGAAAGGTTCGTGGCTATCACCTATCATACTTGGCAAGTAAGGCTCAAGAGGCAGCAAAGGAAGAGAAGTGGAATGCCTTCAACGCAGTGTTGGCTCTCTGTGTATACGGTATTGTCTTGTTCCCGAATGAGCCTGATTTTGTTGACATGAATGCTATCAAAATATTTGTATCTCAGAATCCAGTGCCAACCTTACTAGGAGACCTTCATTATGCCTTGTATAACAGGAACGAGAAGAGACGAGGTGGGACAGTTCATTGTTGTGCGCCTCTTTTCTATAAGTGGTTTGTCAATCGTCTACCCCATACTGGTGCTTTCAAGGATACTAAGAATTCTCTAAAATGGAGTCAACGTCTGATGGGCCTAGATGCTAAGGATATTGTTTGGGTGAATCACGGAGTGCTGGGTAAAGACATTTTGCACAATTGTGGTGAATACCCTAATGTGCCATTAATAGGGAGAAAAGGAGGTATTAACTATAACCCTTCCTTGGCTATCCGGCAGTATGGGTATGCCCTAAGAAGTCCCCCAGTTGAAAAGGAGTTGGAAGAGTCTCTGTATTTTCACATGGATGACGATGGATTGGATGTGGCGCAGAAAGCTTCCAAAGCATGGCTCAGTAAACAGAAGAGAGGAAATACCGTTTGGCGTTTGCCTAACAATCAAATGTTCCCTCCATATGAGCAATGGATAAAGAAGAGGGTCGAAGAGCACTACTTGCCTTTTGATTGGGCGCCTCCCTTGTATCCCAAAGTGATAGAGGAAAGAATCACCGTACCAATTGAAGAATTTGATAAGCAGCGAAAAGTGGTGCAAGATTTGAGAGAGGAAAATGCTAGTATGAGTAGCAGACTTCAGGGCGCTTTACATGAAAACTTGGAGATGAAATGGAAGGTCCAAGATTTGACCGAGCGTTTGGAAAAAAGGGAGAAGGATCTTGATGATAGAGCTCAGCACTGTAGAAAGATCAGTATGACTGCTGAATCGTCTGGCAAAGCCTACAGGGAAACCAAAAAGCTCTTTACCAAAATTGAAGACAAGCTTGCCACATATCAGGAGATGATTTGGCATTTTTGCATCCTCATAATCATAAGCATTTTTGCATAACAGGTACTTGCTCCGGTCTTTCTAACCTTTATTCAGTTTCAGGCATTATAGCTGAGAATCACATTCACCGATACTCAACTCGAAGAAATCAAGCAAGGATTATGGATCAAATGCAGAATGATTTGGATGAAATGAGGGCACGCATGGACCAGTTCATGACTCTCATGACTGGTATGGCACAGACTCAAGAGAGATTGAGACTTCTGGTCGAGCGTCCAGAGACTACGCTGGGAGGTAATCAGGTTGACAATTCACAGACTCATGGCACTCCTCCTCCTATTGGCAATCCTCCTCCTGTTGGTAATCTGGGTAATGGAAATGGCAGAAATGCTGGTGTTGTTTAGGAAGATGTTCAGGAAGATCAGTTTACCCTACTGGATGCTGATGTGGGTAATCCTAATGATAGAAGGTACGATGAGTTGGCTGAGAAGATAAGGGCTATGGAGTGCAAGAATTCTATGGGCATTGATGTCACCAATCTGGGTCTAGTACCAGGGGTCAGAATTCCTCCGAAATTCAAGCCGCCCACTTTTGACAAATATCATGGCAATACATGTCCTCAGACACATATTCAGGCTTATTTTGGGAGGATATCAGCTCACACTGATGACGAGAAGTTATGGATGCATTACTTTCAGGACAGTTTGGCTGGAGCTTCTTTGACCTGGTATATGAAATTGAACAGAGCTGCTGTGAGAAGCTGGAAAGATCTGGCAAAAGCGTTCCTAAAGCAATATCAGTAAATATCGACATGGCGCCCAATCGCACTCAACTGCAAGGGTTGTCATAGAATGCTAAGGAAAGTTTCAAAGAATACGCTCAAAGGTGGAGAGAAATGGCTGCCCAGTTCAACCCCCTTTACTGGAAAGAGAAATGGCAGATATGTTTATGGGCACCCTGCAAGGGGAATTCCTTGATAGATTGGCTGCCTGTCCATCAACGGGATTTTCTGACATTGTGATTGCGGGTGAAAGGATCGAGAGTCTGTTGAAACTCGAGAAGATTCAAGACGTAAGTGGAACTGGTTCCTCAGGAACGAAGAAACCTTTTGCTAGTGGTCAGAAAAGGAGAGAATGTGATACAAACGTTGTGTATAGAGGATGGGGAAAAGGACATTCACAGACTTATCATCAAGTAGGTGTCGTGACGATCCCAGCACCAACCGTTCAACAACAGCAACCACAACAGCAGGTTCAGCAGCAGCAACAACCTCCGTTCCAGCAAAGATCTACGCAGAGGGACCGCAAGATTGACCCTCTCCTATGACCTATTCAGCACTGTTAGCCCAGCTACTCAAATTAAAGTTGGTTGAGCTCCGTACTATGAAACCTCCTGTTGCTGGTAACTTGCCACCTAATTTTGATGTTAACGCTCATTGCGATTTCCATTCGGGTGCTCAGGGGCATACCACTGAGAAGTGTTGGGCGTTTCAGAATAAGGTGCAAGACTTGATCGATGCTAAAGCAATCAATTTTTCTCTACCTCCTAATGTTCTCCAGAACCCCATGCCTGATCATGGTGTGGAAGATGTGCATGCTATTGAAGACGGAAAGAGGTTAAACTTGGTAGCAGATATCAATCAGGTGAAGACTTCCTTGTTGGTTGTAAAAGATCATCTGTTGAAGGGATAGGTGTTCCCAGGTTGTGATCAAGATTGTTATGAGTGTATGAGTCAGGAGAATGGTTGTGATAAGTTGAAAGTTGGTTTGCAAAATTTGATCAGTGAAGGTCGTCTACAGTTTGACCGGGTTGTGAAAGACATTGATGAGGTGTCAACTGTGACAATTTATTATACTCCTGCTGACATTCAGGTACCTGCAAGGGCAGCTCCTGTAGCAAGTGTTGTGCCAGAAAGGTCCAGTCCTGTTACCATTATGGTGCCAGGACCAGTTCCGTTTACATCTACGAAAGCAATCTCATGGCACTATGGGGAAGACGTGTATTATGAAGGGAAAAAGCAAGAAGTCGGGACATCAGCCAGTTCAAATATTGATAATGTGGGTGGTGTAGGAGGCTTTACAAGGAGTGGAAGGTTGTTTGCTCCCCAAACCCTTCGAAGTGATAAAGAAGTTGAGGCTGCGGCAAAAGCTAAAGGAAAACAGGTGGTTGAGAGTGTACCCGTGCCTGAAACAGATACCAAGATTACCTTTGACAACGAGGTAGAAGAGTTCATGAGAATAATAAAGAAAAGTGATTACAAGATCGTCGATCAGTTGAATCAGACCCCCTCAAAGATCTCAATTTTGTCATTGTTGATGTGTTCTGATGCACACCGAGAGGCTTTGTTGAAAGTGTTGAAGAGAGCCTACGTTCCACAGGAAATTACCGTCAATCAGCTTGAGGGTGTAATTTCTAACGTCAACGTCAGCCACGGATTGGGTTTCACGAGCAGGGATTTGACTTCTGAAGGAAGAAATCACAACAAAGCTTTGTACATTACAATGGAGTGTAGGGGTTCGGTGTTGTCTCACGTGTTGGTAGACACTGGTTCCTCGCTCAATGTCTTGCCTAAGAAGGTACTAATGAAGCTGGAGGTTGATGGGTTGATTTTAAGGCCAAGTGATTTGGTTGTCAGAGCATTCGATGGGACGAAAAGATCTGTATTTGGTGAAGTGGAATTACCTGTGTAAATTGGACCGCAAGTGTTCAAATCTACATTCCACGTGATGGATATACAGCCTGCTTATAGCTGCTTATTAGGGCGCCCTTGGATTCATGCGGTCAGGGCTGTTACATCCACATTACACCAGAAGCTGAAATACGAGTTCGAAGGACAAGTTATGACAGTGTGTGGTGAAGAGGACATTTTTGTCAGTCATTTGTCCACGTTTAAGTATGTTGAGATGGATGGGGAAAATCACGAAATGCTTTGCCAGTCGTTTGAAGCAGTGAATATTGATAACGTGCCTGAATCTTCCCTTGCACCAGATAGAACCGGCACGTCTATTTCATCTTATAAACAAGCGATCGAGGTGGTGAGAGCAGGTAATGCCCAAGGCTGGGGCAAGCTGATAGAGACACCAATGAAGGAGGACAAGTTCAGTATTGGCTATCAGCCCTCTATGGATTCAGTTTCAACATACAGTGGACCCATCACCTTCAGCAGTGGGGGAATCATTTACCCAGATCAGTCTTGTGTAGCTACAGAAGATGGCATTGGCAGTGACTGTGACTTAGACAATTGGGTACGCCCATGTGCCTCGGGACAACAAGTGCAAAATTGGTCCGTTGAAGAAATTTTCCAAGTTACTCTTCAAACAGAGTAATTTTCTTGTTTTTCTTTAATCATAATACATGTCAAAATCTGGCGCTCTGCCCAAGGCGTTCAGATTCATTTGTAGGGCCACCCATTTTCATTTGCAATGTTAATCATTAATAAAGGACGTTCTGCACTCAAATTTTGTTCCCTGTCTTTCACTTTTATTTTTGCACAAAAAAAAAATTTAAATGGCAATGTTTCATTTCTTTTTGTTTTAAGATAAATTCTAAAATAAAGCATGAACCCGTTCGTGCAGACTTGATCCTCCAGATTCCATTGATAACGGTTCTGCTATGGCTATGTATGACTTTGACTAACCGATTTATCAAGCCGAGGAAGGGGATGAGAAGGGGTGTGAACTCCCTGAGGAACTGGCCAGATTGTTAAAACAAGAGGAAAGGACCATCCAAGCTCATCAAGAGACCATAGAGATCATCAATATTGGTACCGAGGATGTTAAGAAAGAGATCAAGATTGGCGCCAGTCTGCAAGCAGATGTGAAGAAAGCTTTGACTGAGATGTTGTGTGAATACGTTGATATCTTCGCCTGGTCGTACCAAGACATGCCAGGGTTGGATACTGATATTGTGGTGCACAGGCTGCCATTGAGAGAAGAATGCCCGCCAGTCAAGCAAAAACTTCGTCGAACTCATCCCGATATGGCCATAAAGATCAAAGAAGAAGTTCAGAAGCAGTGAGATGCAGGATTTTTTGCTGTGACTAACTATCCTCCTTGGGTTGCCAACATCGTGCCGGTACCGAAGAAAGATGGAAAGGTTAGAATGTGTGTGGATTATCGAGATTTTAACAAAGCTAGTCCGAAAGATGATTTTCCACTACCTCACATCGATGTGCTGGTTGATAATACAGCTCAGTTTTCAGTGTTCTCATTTATGGATGGTTTCTCCGAGTACAACCAGATTAAGATGGCACCTGAAGATATGGAGAAGACCACGTTCATTACCCCATGGGGTACATATTGTTATAAGGTGATGCCTTTCGGGTTGAAAAATGCGGGGGCAACGTATCAGCGGGCAATGGTAACATTATTCCACGACTTGATTCACAAAGAGATTGAACGTTATGTGGATGACATGATTGCCAAGTCGTGAACGGAAGAAGAACATCTGATTAACTTGAAAAAGTTGTTTGAAAGGTTGAGAAAGTTCCGTCTAAGGTTGAATCCGAACAAGTGCACTTTCGGGGTGCGTTCTGGAAAGCTATTGGGTTTTATTTTGAGTGAAAAAGGGATTGAGGTTGATCCTGCCAAAGTGAAAGCAATACAAGATATGCCTGAACCGAGAACAGAAAAAGAGGTTCGTGGTTTCTTGGGTAGATTGAACTACATTGCAAGGTTCATATCTCAGCTAACAGCCACGTGCGAACCAATATTCAAACTGCTAAGAAAAGATCAAACGGTCAGGTGGAATGACGATTGCCAAATGGCGTTCGATAAAATAAAAGAATACCTGCAGGAACCTCCAATCCCCATGCCTCCAGTTTCAGGAAGGCCTTTGATAATGTATTTGACAGTGCTTGAAGGTTCTATGGGTTGTGTTCTCGGTCAACACGATAAGACATGTAGGAAAGAGCATGCTATCTACTACTTGAGTAAAAATTCAATGACTGCGAATCCCGATACTCAATGCTTGAGAAGACATGTTGTGCACTTGCATGGGCTGCTAAGTGATTGAGGCAGTATATGATCAGGCACACAACTCTGTTGATTTCCAAAATGGATCCTATCAAATACATCTTCGAGAAACCAGCACTAACAGGCAGAGTTGTACGGTGGCAAATGGTTTTGACAGAATATGATATCCAGTATACTTCTTAAAAGGCCATCAAAGGAAGTATCTTGTCAGACTATCTTGCGCAACAGCCGATTGATGATTACCAACCGATGAAGTTTGATTTCCCTGATGAGGACATCATGTTTCTCAAAGCTAAAGATTGCGAGGAACCACTCCCGGAGGAGGGGCCAGACCCTGAATCCAAATGGAGTTTGATGTTTGATGGGGCTGTCAACATGAATGGGTGCGGAGTTGGAGTAATTCTTATTACGTCGGAAGGTGTTCATATGCCTTTCACTGCCCGAATAATTTTCGGATGCACCAACAATGAAGCAGAGTATGAAGCTTGTATAATGGGGATTGAGGAGGCGATTAATTTATGAATTAAGACCCTTGATATCTTCAGTGATTCAGCTTTGGTAATCAATCAAGTGAAAGGGAGTTGGTACACGCACCAAGAGAATCTGGTTCTGTATAGAGATTATACGAGGAGATTGCTGACATTTTTCACAACAGTAAAGTTGTACCTTATTCCTCGAGATGAGAATAACTTTGCTGATGCCTTGGCCACATTGTCTTCTATGATTAAAGTGCAAAGGTGGAACCATGTACCCAAGATCGAAGTGTCTCGTCTTGACAGGCCTGCATTTGTGTTTGTTGTTGATGTGGCATCTGATGACAAGCCATGGTTTCATGACATCAAGTGTTTCTTGAAAAGTCAAGAGTACCCGCCAGGGGCATCTACTAAAGATAAGAAGACTTTGAGAAGGTTGTCTGGTAGCTTCTTCTTGAATCAGGATGACGTGCTGTACAAACGGAATTTTGACATGGTTCTGCTCAGATGCGTGGATAGACATGAAGCAGACCTGTTAATGCAGGAAGTACATGAAGGTTCTTTCGGTACCCATGCCGGAGGACACGCAATGGCTAAGAAATTATTGAGGTCGTGGTATTATTGGTTGATAATGGAGGCAGATTATTGCAAGTACGCCCGCAAATGTCACAAATGCCAGATTTATGCAGACAAAGTGCACGTTCCTCCAAATCCGTTGAGTGTCATGTCCTCTCCTTGGCCCTTTGCCGTGTGGGGCATTGACATGATCGGAAAAATTGAGCCTACTGCTTCAAATGGCCATCGCTTCATCTTGGTTGCCATTGATTATTTCACTAAATGGGTTGAAACAGCATCTTATGCCAACGTCACTAAGGAGGTGGTCGCTCGTTTCTTGAAACGGGATATCATTTGTCGCTATGGAGTGCCCGAAAGAATCATTACTGATAATGGTTCTAATATGAACAACAAAATGATGGCTGAGCTGTGCTGGGACTTCAAAATTGAACATCACAATTCTTCTCCGTATCGCCCGAAGATGAATGGCGCTATGGAGGCGGCCAACAAGAATATTAAGAAGATTGTGCATAAGATGGTGGTCATATATAAAGATTGTCATGAGATGTTACCATTTGCTTTGCATGGGTACTGAACGTCAGTACGCACGTCCACTGGGGCAACACCATTCTCACTTGTATATGGTATGGAGGCAGTACTACTGGTCAAAGTTGAAATTCCATCCCTCAGAGTCATGATGGATGTCAAGTTAGATGAAGCTGAGTGGGTTCGCGATAGATTTAATCAGTTGAGCCTTATTGAAGAGAAACGACTGGCAGCGGTGTGTCATGGGCAGTTATACCAACCGAGGATGAAGCAAGCATTTGACCAAAAGGTGCGTCCTCGGGTTTAAAAAGTGGGAGATGTGGTACTCAAAAGGACCCTTCCTCCTAGTACAAATCACATGGACAAATGGACTCCCAATTATGAAGGTTCATTCGTGGTTACGAAGGTCTTCTCGGGCGGAGCCTTATTACTTACAACCATGGACGACGAAGACTTTTCATCCCCTATCAACTCAGACGTAGTCAAAAAATACTTCGCATAAATAGACCCGCTGGAAAAAAAAGTCCAGGCAAAAAAGGGCATCCCGGCGAACCACAAAAACAGAATAAAAGGTTCGGGCAAAAATTAGGGATAATAAATAAAAAAATTTGTACACCCGGTGAGTTGAAAATACGCAAGGACAACTCAGGCAAAAAAGGGTATCCCGGTGGATTGAAAACCCGAAAGGGCGGTCCACGCAAAAGAGGGATTTAAGCGAATGATTACGGTCTGAGTTATCTGTACTCCATCACCGTTTCAGCAACTGACTTTCCAATGGGTAGGAATCAGTCTAATCACTCCTCAGAAGGCAAGGTCGGGGAGTTTTGAAGACATACTGGCCATAGCAGAATTGAAACTCAGTGGAATGCCGTTTCCACATTGCCATTAGGATAGTTTCTTTTCTCAATTTACAGCAATCTCCTCTTTCCAGGGTTTGCTTCCCAATTGTACTTGCCTATTCTGGGCTTTTCAATCAATAAATTGAATTTCAGTCAATAGCTTCGTATTTTGTTTTTTTACTGCTTTGTTTGCAAAAACGTCCGAATTTTTGATAAAACATTGCATTTGAAAACACGGTGGCCTTACAAATAACATGCGCAGAAAAACATTTAAAATCACTCTGAATGTTGAATAATCCTGGATGGTGGATTCAAACCACGCAATATACCGGGGCATGTGTGCATATTCTTTTGTTGCAGGTAACAGGTATGAGTATTCCAAGAGCATGGATCATGTCTCATAGACGAGAAATCACTTATCCCCATGAAAAATACCGGGGCAGTCAAGTTCAGGAAGGGTCCCCGAGTCACTTTTTGTCACAACGTTTACTGATTGAGTCCATCATTCGGCCGGCGATCGCTTGCGGCAATTCGATATCGACAAGATAATTTCAACTGGGTAGCGGTGTATCTTATTAAGTCAATTCTCCTATTCAGTACTTCCAACAGCTACAAGCTTTTCTGTGTCGATAACGGTTGCAGAATTTCCCGATAGAGTCGTTCGCAGACTTTGCAACTAGTGTTCAAGACTCAGTGAATGTCCAGGAGTTGGAAGATGATGAATCCTCTGTAAAATCCTCTCGGGACGATTTCTTCATATCAGTCTTGTATCATGGAGCAAAAAGTAAGTTGTTGACCCTCCCAAGCATGGGGCATCTTGATTTTCCCCGGCAGGAGATGTTCCAGATCTATTATTCACAGAAGAGTTTGAAGATGCTCGGTCTTTTGTAAAATCCTTTAAAGGGGCATCCCTAGCACAAGACGCTTTGAAACAATTTTCCCCAGCAGAGTTTGTGATAAACTCATTATCCCCAATGGAGTCGTCAAGGGTAAAGTTCGCCTAACATGGGGCATTGTGGCACTTATCCTAAGCTCAATAGTTTTGTTCCTCAGTAGAATACCGAGGAGTTATTTTGGGTTTCCCCATCAGATTTCTAGGGACTCTTTCTCAGCATGATTGCAATGGAATGTCTTCCAACTAGGATTTGCATATCCCCAACGGAGTGGCCCTGATACCCAGTAAGATCGTGTCTCTGATAGTTGTACTCCCCACAGAGGTCGGCATTGAATCTTGTCAACAGTACTCCCCAGCTGAGTTGATTTCCTCCCCGCAGAGGTTTATCAGATCAACTGAATCTCTTCCTCAGCAAAGTATTAGTACATACTTTCCCCGGCCGAGTTAAAAGGTTGATGATCCCCACAAAGGATCTCGAGTTTGGTGGATCTCCAAGCAGAGTCTTAATGACTTGTTTCCTCAGCAGAACGTCATTCAGAAAATTCTCATCCCCAGCGAAGTTGCTGTGACCAGAATGCATCCCCTAGCAGATAAAGTAATTTCTGGCAGAATCATCACTCCCCTCATATCTCAAAGTCCAATTTATTTTTGGCAAACATGACGATTCAAAGCAGACGGATTGTTCATTCATTCTCCAGCAGAGATATTATCCTTTCAGGAGTTTCTGAGATCAAATCATTAATCATTGTTCCTCAGTAGAGTCAGCTGAGATGTCTGATATGTATGCAGAGGGTAATCCAATGTTGAATGTATCAGCAAAGTCCAACAGCAGATTGGCAAAGGTCCATCTTAGGGTGGCAAATCAGTAAAGTCCAACCGTAGATTGGCAAAAGTCCACCAGCAGCGTGTCAAGCCAGTAGTCGTCTGGCGTCATTCCAAAAGACATTACTAAAGTCCACCAGCAGCGTGGCAAGCCAGTAGTCGTCTGGCGTCATACAAAAGACTTTGTTAAAGTCCACCAGCAGCGTGGCAAGCCAGTAGTCATCTGGCGTCGTACAAAAGACTTTGTTAAAGTCGACCAGCAGCGTGGCAAGCCAGTAGTCATCTGGCGTCGTACAAAAGACTTTGTTAAAGTCCACCAGCAGCGTGGCAAGCTAGTAGTCGTCTGGCGTCGTACAAAAGACTTTGTTAAAGTCCATCAGCAGCGTGGCAAGCCAGTAGTTGTCTGGCGTCGTACAAAAGACTTTGTTAAAGTCCACCAGCAGCATGGCAAGCCAGTAGTCGTCTGGCGTCGTACAAAAGACGTTGTTAAAGTCCACCGGCAGCGTGGCAAGCCAGTAGTCGTCTGGCGTCGTTCAAAAGACAGTTCTCCAATGCTTTTCTTCCCATCAGAGTTTTTATCCAAACAGAGTTCATTTGGTTGGGTTTATATCCCTTTTCTTCTTCTCCACAGAGTACAAATTTTCTAGTTATTCTTCGGTATTCAATCCCTCCATACCTTGAAAGGCTGATAGCAATTGCTATCATCCATTCAGGTCTACAGTGATTGAATAGGGGCTGCTGTCATACCCCAAAATTTTCCCTCTCATTTTCATATCATGTAGCACGTGCTTTCATTCCATTGCATTGCATTCAAGCATAAAAAAATAAAACATAAAGCATTGCATTGCATCTTGCATAAGGGCATGGGATCAGGTGATTCTCAAAGGTGTTGATCATCCAAAGTAAGGGAACAAGAGCCAAGGGTCTTCAAACAATCCTCAAGGGTCTCTTATGCCATATATCATCTCAATTGATCCCACAAGGCATTGGAAGAGGAGAATTCATCAAGAAGATTGGGCAGTGCATCATCTCCTACACAAAGCAGTCTAAAATTGGGATCTGACCCTCAGATGGCAAGCTCTTTGAATTTTTATCACCTCCAAATGCCATATCTCATCTTTTTTAGATAGGATATACATCATATTCAGAGGAATTTGGATTTGGAGGATGTGTTATTTCCTCCTAACCAGAGGGTGCCAAAATTAGGGTTTCACATAAAATCAGTTTATTTCTGATTTTTTGGACAAAACATGATCTCATGGTGTTCCTTATGTCCTTAAGGGTATATGGATGGAAAATTGCTCATCAATTGGTTTCAGAAGGGTCTCAATTGATCAGTTGCTTGATAATCAAGAAATTGGGGAAAAAAGTCAACTGTGCAGTAAAAAAGTCAACTCTTGACTTTTTAAGGTTAAATTCATGAAATTCAAGTTATATATGCTCATTGGACAAGATTTGATCAAGAAATGATGGAGGAATAATGAAAAATCAAGAAATCACAAAACTGCCAAAAATAGAAACTTTAGGGTTTCCAAAAATGGCAAGTTTGGATCATTATGCACCACACTTTGAGGCTCTCTTTCTCCAAGATAAAAGCTCCAAACCTCAGGACCAAGTTGAGCCAATTAAAGTTTATGTTCTAAGCTTCTAGTCCATATAAAGACCATCTCCATTGGATCAATATTGAGAGAGTTATGGTTGATCAAAGTTTGATAAAACTAGGTCCAAAACCAAGTCATGGCAAGGCAAGACTAGGCCCACCGGCCATCATTTTGTCAAACACATGGTGTGCCAAATGTCCAGCCACTTTTCTCAATGATGGAAGCTTCAAATGAAAAAATGTTGAACATCAAAGTTGTTCATCTCACTGTCCTCTTCAACTTTGATGTTGGAAAAATTTTCATTTGAGCAAGTTATGATGGAGTTATGAAATTCTGGCCTGTATATCAGATGTCCTATCGAGATGTCGAGACACTGATATACAACAACAATGAACAAGTTCAAAATAAAAGTGTGCATAAAATGTAAAGAACACCAGAAATTGTTAACCCAGTTCGGATCTAACTATCCTACATCTGGGGGCTACCAAGCCAGGGATGAAATCAATATTCGATAGTATCAATTCACTGATAACCACACCCGGTTCAATCAGCTCACTTAATCACTACCCTTCCTATGACTTCTACCTAAGACTCCCCTAGGTATGAGGCCCTCCTCAAATCCCTCTTCAATCACAACCCGTGACTGGTTCCTTACAAGACAAATAACAATGGTCGAAACACAAATTCTCAATACTTCACAGCTTATGAGAATTAACACTCAGCTACTCAATGCTTAAAAGCTTATGAGTAACCTTACACAACTTACACTACAATCCTTGTACTGTTATCATAAGATACCAGTTAGGCTCACAAAACACAAGCACACAACCCTAAAAATACATGTAAGTTCGACACCTAAAACTAGGTTTACATCAGTCTATTTATAGCTTGAAATCTGGACTGAATTTGGGCTTCAAATACGCAGCAATCAGGCTGCTCACAAATCTGCAAAATTAACTCCAATAAAATAGGTCTTCAATCCAAAGTTTCCTATTATGTCTCCATAATTAGAAACAACAGCAAATCCGAAAACCAACAAGTAACCCTAATCCAAAAATGCTTTGGATGCCACATAGGATAACCAAATATTCACAGAATATTCAGTTACAAATCTTTGTAACAGAATCTGCAATAAAACCTGACTTCACAGCGCGATGTCCTATGAGCAGTCATAGAACATCTTCATTCGACATGTTGAACAAAGAGTAGTGAAACATATTTTTAGACATCTTCATTCAACATCTGCTGCTACATGAGTTTTAGCAAAATAATGCCAACCATAAAACCAAGGAAATAACAATCTCCCCCTTTGGCTTATTTTTGGCTAAAACTCCACACACACACACTTAAACACCATAAGTATCAGCAGCAGAAAAAAAAACACCATCAATAGAAGCACTCCCCCTCAACTGCACACAGTACCACAAGAACACTCATTATAGTAAGTTAGCAAAAACTTCCCCTCAACAGCAGCAACATTTCACATTCTCCCCCTCAGCAACTGCAGCATCAGAAACATAATCTACCTGCAGCACACATACTCCCCCTCAATAGCACAAGCACTTACCAATGCTGCTCCCCCTCACACTAACTACTCCCCCTTTTTAGCCACAAATATGACAAAGAGAGGTCATAGACAAATGTAACCAAATCACATAGCAGTATATTGTTCAACACCAAACCAGAATTAAGTTGTCCAAAAAGAAAAGAGAAAAAAACAAAAACAGACAAAAATAGAAAATAAACTTGCAGATAGCCTAGCTAATCAGCACTGTCCTCTTTATCAGCAACCTCATCACTTTCACCTTCAGATTCAGAAGCACCATTCTCAGAACCAGAATCTTCAGACTGCTGGGCACTCCTTCTGTCAGACTCAGTAGATTCACCTTGTCCATCATCTTCAGTCCGCTCTTGATCTTTAGCAGCATTTCTCATTTCAACCAAGGCTTTAATCAGCTGCTCTAGCTTTGTCTTCCTTGCTGTATCTCTTTTGATAGATTCTTCCAGCTCCTTGTAGGTTTCTTGCAACTGAGCAATGGCTTCATCATCAAGATTAGCAGGTCGTGAAGTTGAGGAGGATGTCTCAACAACATCAGACACATGGACTCCACCTAGCAGCCTATAATGCAAAGTCATTGGAGGTTTTCTCTTGCTGACCTTGTCACTTCTTACTAAGCAGACAGGAAATTGATCCAGGATTATTCCACAGATTAAGGATGGAAAGCATATGGGTAGCTTAACAGCGGATGAGCTAGCTTGCTTCAAAACTTGTTCAAAGATATGTGCTCCAAAGTTGAAAGGGACCTTCTTTCCAATAGCATAAATGAACTTTCCAAGCATGGATGAGATGGTGGAAGTATGATTGGTAGAAACCCAGTTTACCACTGCAATTCTGTGAAGGATAGCATATTTGACACTTAGCTTCCCAGAAGAGAGCTTTCCTTCTTCTGGCCAAACTTTGATGCACCCACCTGTTATCTCCTCACAGATTTCATCATCTGTTGCTCCTAACTCAGCCTGATGGTCCGTAGGTCTCCCCAGAAAGTTATTAATCACTTTGGGAGAAAATTTCACAGCTTTGCCTCTTACATAGACTTTTCTGAGTTTGCTATTACAATCTTCAGGGATACTCACAACAAACTCCTTAAGCAACTTCTCATAACATGGTCCTACGTCAGACACAGTCTTCATCAACCCAGCAGCTTCAATAAGATCAACCACTTCCTTATACTTGTTGAAGTCTTTTCCCAGTTCTCTCTCTAAAGCTACCCTTCTTTGGCTGACAATTTTCCACCTATCAGTTTGCCTGACAGTTTGATCCTCCATTCTCTCACTGATGTCCTGGACATTAGTTCCAGCATTTGACTCATTCAGACCTGTGACCCTTCTTTTCTTGATTGGAACCACAACTTTACTCCATTGCTTAGAGGGACCTGCTCCAACCTTTCTTTTGTTACTCTCCACATTAGCAGATTTCCTAATCATTTCTGTATCCTTTGAATTCTCAGCCACAATGGTATTCTCTTTTCTACTCTTGATTCTTTGTAGTATGTCAGCTATTGGTACCTCATCAGAGTTTTTCTTAGCAACGTTACTACTCATCTCAACCCTCTTCTTGCTTCTTCTTTCCCTAGCCACCTGCACTGGTATACAATTCTCAGTCCGATTAGTAGGACTGTTATTTGTTTTTCCAGCCATGGATGTTGGGACGTCAGACCCGACATCTTTATCAGCTTCACTAACAGCAAAGGTGGCAAATCTTCTAAGACTCTGATCTCTACTGAAAACACTACCATCAAGAGTCCTAATATCATTCTTAGTTTCATCCACCCTCCTATTCGAATTCTTTTCAGTGACATTTTTTCTAGGGTTTATCTTATTAGAATAAAACCTAGTAATCATTTTGTCTTTCTTCCTAGATGAAAGGGGTTTATACTTCTTACTTGACATACTCTCATTTACAGAGTGGGAAACTGGTCGTTCACCTCTAGTGTCAGCGGGAACAACATTCAACGGGGCGATATCAAGAACAAGGTCTGTGAGTTTGATCATTCGGTGAGGATCATAGTCTTCGTCATTGACTTGAGAAGTTCTTGAATCAGCAGGAGAATCATGATGTTGAGACATTTTTTGTTGCTTACAAAATGCAGTATTAAAGAGAGTAAGAGCAAACCCTAGCGAAGAAGAGTTTTCAGAGAGTAGGTCAGATGAAGTTTTCGCACTGTAGGATTAAAGTTGGAATGTGTTAGTTGGGCTGTTTATAAGTTTTGGAAATGGGTCCTTATACACGTGCCATTCACAAGTTCTTTGGTTTAACACTTCCACAATTGTGCTTTCGTCTTTCCACAAATAGCAATTTTATGAGGTTCTTTCACCTCTCATAACAACAAAATTCTTTTCATCCATTATTAAACATTCGTGGGTTGTAAAGATGACCTTAAGACCTTGATCACATAGCTGGCTTATGCTTATTAGATTAGTATCTTACCCTTCAACAAGCAATACTTCTTCCAGAATTGGCTATCCTGGTCCATCCACTCTTCCAACACCAAGCACTTTTCTTTTCGATCCATTGCCAAAAATCACCTCATTAGGAGCATGATACTTAACATGTGACATATATCCACTAATTCCTGTCATATGTCGAGAACATCCACTGTCAAAGAACCATTTTTCATTTGTAGATACTCTGAAAGACTTGTAGTCCCTATGTTCTTTTTCACTATCCTTTGAAGTACATATCCTTTTTGTTTCAACCCAGCTCTTTTTCCTACTATACTGTTGCATGGGTTTGGGATAACCATGTAGCTTGTAGCAAAAAGATTTTATATGACCAAACTTCCCACAATGGTAGCATGTCCACCTTTTATTCTTTTTCTTTATGAACTTCTTCTGATGCCTGGGAGGATGTTGCAGCATGTTATTCAACATCTTCAAACTTCTCTTATCTTGAGCGGGTACTTCCTCAGATTCATTTGTACCTTTGAATCCAATACCACTGACATTTTCAGTATCTCTTCCTGACTTCAGAATTTCATCAAGTACATCCGAACTCCTATTTAACATTCTGACATTTTTGATCATGTTGTCCAGTTTTGAATTCAAATGATTTACTTCACTTTGTAGATCAGCTATGGTAGACATATACTCAGTATTCTCAGCTTCTAAATGGACAATAATATCTGCTTGTTCTTCTTTCTGCTGACATACTTCTTCATGTTCAAAGCACAATTTCTTATAGGAGATAGCCAACTCTTCAAAAGTAAGCTCTTCAGATTCATCATCTGATTCACATACTCCTGTTAATGCTGTCACCAACTTTGCAGATTTCTCATCAGTGTCAGTTTCAGAATCATCTTCTGACCATGTCACAGATAATCCCTTCTTCTGTCTTTTGAGATAAGTGGGACACTCAGTTTTTACGTGCCCAAATCCTTCACATTCATAGCATTGAACTCTCTTCCCTTGATTAGAGTCTTCTTCAGTTCTGGATCTTCTGCCTCCTTCCTGGTCTTTGTTGATGTCGAGAGACTTGTTCCGAACATTTTCTCTTGACTTCTAGTCCATCCTTTTCAACACTTTATTAAATTGTTTTCCAAGCAACACTAGCTCTTTGGACACATCTTCATCTTTGACCAGTTTTCCTTCATCATCTGAGTCATCAGCACTTGACACAAGTGCTATACTCTTCTTCTTTTCAGCTTTTTCACTGAATCCTAACTCAAAAGTTTGGAGTGATCCCATAAGCTCATCCACCTTCATCTTGTCAATGTCCTGAGCTTCCTCTATAGCAGTAACCTTCATATCAAATCTCCTAGGAAGAGACCTGAGAATCTTCCTGACCAGCTTGCTGTCAGACATCTTTTCTCCCAAGGCACTAGAGGCATTAGCTATCTCAATAATGTTCATATGAAAATCATGAATGCTCTCATCCTCTTTCATCTTCAAACTCTCAAACTTGCTAGTGAGAAGCTGAAGCTTTGACATTTTCACCTTTGAAGTCCCTTCATGAGCAACTTTCAGGACCTGCCAAGCCTCTTTGGCAATAGTACAATGCTCAATCAGCCTGAAGATATTTCTGTTGACACCATTGAATAATGCATTCATGGCTTTAGAATTTCCAACAGATCCTTTGTAGTCAGCATCATCCCAGTCCTCTTCTTCCTTCAGAACATCAGTAAGATTTCCTTCTCCATCTCTTACTTTTGGAGGCTCCCAACCTTTGATAACCGCTTTCCATGCTTGATCATCCATGGACTTGATAAAGGCTATCATCCTAGGTTTCCAATACCCATAGTTAGAGCCATCCAGCAAAGGTGGTTTATTCAGAGCTCCTCCATCCTTGTCCATTGTACCAGAAAGTACCTTCCCTGAATCTCACCCAGAAACAACAAAGGGTGCAAGCTCTTGATGCCAATTGAAATTCTGGCCTGTATATCAGATGTCTTATCGAGATGTCGAGACACTGATATACAACAACAATGAACAAGTTCAAAATAAAAGTGTGCATAAAATGTAAAGAACACCAGAAATTGTTAACCCAGTTCGGATCTAACTATCCTACATCTGGGGGCTACCAAGCCAGGGATGAAATCAATATTTGATAGTATCAATTCACTGATAACCACACCCGGCTCAATCAGCTCACTTAATCACTACCCTTCCTATGACTTCTACCTAAGAATCCCCTAGGTATGAGGCCCTCCTCAAATCCCTCTTCAATCACAACCCGTGACTGGTTCCTTAAAAGACAAATAACAATGGTCGAAACACAAATTCTCAATACTTCACAGCTTATGAGAATTAACACTCAGCTACTCAATGCTTAAAAGCTTATGAGCAACCTTACACAACTTACACTACAGTCCTTGTACTGTTATCATAAGATACCAGTTAGGCTCACAAAACACAAGCACACAACCCTAAAAATACATGTAAGTTCGACACCTAAAACTAGGTTTACATCAGTCTATTTATAGCTTGAAATCTGGACTGAATTTGGGCTTCAAAGACGCAGCAATTAGGCTGCTCACAAATCTGCAAAATTAACTCCAATAAAATAGGTCTTCAATCCAAAGTTTCCTATTATGTCTCCATAATTAGAAACAGCAGCAAATCCGAAAACCAACAAGTAACCCTAATCCAAAAATGCTTTGGATGCCACATAGGATAACCAAATATTCACAGAATATTCAGTTACAAATCTTTGTAACAGAATCTGCAATAAAACCTGACTTCACAGCGTGATGTCCTATGAGCAGTCATAGAACATCTTTATTCGACATGTTGAACAAAGAGTAGTGAAACATATTTTTAGACATCTTCATTCAACATCTGCTGCCACATGAGTTTTAGCAAAATAATGCCAACCATAAAACCAAGGAAATAACAAGTTATAAGGGTTCAAAGTTGGTATGATCATGCTGAAAATTCATAGGCCATGTTGCCTTGCCATGCCAAGTTTGCCACGCCTTCAAGTCAGTTTTGGATCCATTGAGTTCATGTCCATTTTCAAAGGTGTTAAAGGCTTCGTTTCAATCCAATTCTCACACCAAATCTATTCTCCCATGAATCCTCTTTCCATTGGCATCAAAAGTAGCTATTTTCATTCACTAAGAGAGAAATTCCTTCTCAAACTTGCACATTTCTATTGAACCTTGGGCAGCTACAAAATCAGAAAAATAAACATTGTTGTTGTTGTTAATTCAAGCATTCACACGCACATTTCTCCACATTTCCATTTTCTTCATTTAGCCAAACCATAATCCTTACACACTCCTTGCCATGTTGTTATCATACATGAAAGAGGAAAATGAAGCTTGCTATGCAAGTTTCTGTCACACCGGGATAACATCATCACCACCTCTCTTTGCTTCCACCTCACCATAACATCATGAATGCACCTACACCATAGCACAACCTCTCCTCACTCGCCCTAACTAACTTGACTCAGCTAGTTATAGGCCACTCAGTTAACCTTACATTAACTCACTAAACTCACTCATTTGACCACGGGTTAAGCTACTAAACCACACATATAAATCAAAATATCACTCACAACTTCATTTTTCAACTTTCATTTTCCACTCACTCCCAAAACACTCTTAAATTCTCTCTACTTTCTCTGAATTTTTTTCTTTCTGCACACGATTCCAATATCATTCTCATTTGACTTCATCATCAAGCTTCATCATCAAGTGGAATTGAACTTGGAGATCATTGAATAGTTGAAATAACTTCCACTGCAGATCTATAGTCACCTCCATTTTTAGAGTTATTAAGCCTTTATTTGGCCAATTGAAGTTCAAGGAAGAAGCACATTTCTCTGGTATTCTTGTAGATCCAAAGCTTTATCAGTTTCAAGTTTTGATTTCTCAAACTTTGCTCGCCCGTTTTCTCTTCATTATTACTTGTTTTTGTTGATTTTAGCTCATTAGGAGCTCTGAAGTATCCGGCTAGATGATAGGCATGCTAGATGCTTAGTTTCAGAAAATTAGGGCAATGTTGTTGCATTTGATTCTCATTGTATGTGTGTGATGTATGAAAGCTGAACCTACATTCTTGATCTACATGAGTTCCTCTTCATTTTGGTGCCATTTTTGTGCATTTCTGGAAGTATGAAAGTTTGCAGGTGGCGGAGCTTCGCCGGAGAAGACGACCTGAGGTCCTTCTCCGGCCGGTGAGTTTTAATATTAGGGTTTGTGTTAGTTTTAAACGTGGTCGTTGGATCATTTCATCGTGTGGTTGTTAACATGCCAGCGCATTAAAAATTCACGTAATGTGCACATGCCTTAATTTGATTTCAGAATGATTGCATGTATGTGTGTACACGTTGCTTATGGTAGACTGTAGCTCTGATTCATTGGATGTGCATGATTATTTGATGATCTTATGTTGACTTTGATCCAATGCTCCATGTTTTGCCAACGCATTAATGAAATGTTGGTTTAGCACGTGTTCTTTCTTTGGTTGTTTCAGATAATGGCATGCGTGTGCGTGCGTATTAATTATGGTGGGCTTACTTTGATATACGTTAGATTGTGCTACTTTTCATCATGATTTAATCAAATGGCCATGATTGATTGCGTACATTAACTGCATGTACACTCATCACACACAATCACACGCATGTTGGACTGGGTTATAATTGATATATGCACCCCCACTGTCTGAGCCTAATTTATTTTTGAACATGAGAATTACTCACGCTGCACCCCCTTCCCATTTCTTTTCATTTTTTATTTTCTTTTCCATATATGTTTGATTTTCATATTTTAAAAATACCAAATCATCTCTAAAAATCACAAACTAATTCATGTGGCACTTTGACACATTTAAATAATTTCCTATATTTTTTAATTCAGACTTTGTGAAATTTTACATATTATTTCGTATTTTCTTTTCAATGTATTGATTAGATAACATCTTAAAGTGCCTAAAACAATTTTTGTTTTATTTTTAAATTCATTATATCATACCTTTTGATGTTCATCTTTACACCTTCTTGTGAGGGGTTTCAATATGATTTGGTTGATTTGTTTGAGTATGGTTCATTTTGATTTTTTCCATGAACTTTTGATTCTTGATTTACTTCTGATTTAGGTTGTTTAGAGCCAATTTTCATGATTTTAATATGTACTTTTGATATTTGCTTAGAGCCTTACATTTGAAGCTATCTTTGTGTAAATTCTTATACTTCCCTCTAGCTTAATTTTGATGAGGCACTTGTGCCACCCTTTCTTGTTTGCTTGGTGTGATATTAGGGGTTTCATTTAGAAGACTATCGTTCTTTCTTAATTCAATTATAGGTCATGATGGTTTATACTTTCATTTGGTTTGTGTTTATGCATTTTGACCCACCTTTTTGACATGTTTTCACATCTTACCTAATCTAGTGCTTAACATGAATTGTGTTTGCATTTGGTATGCCATCTTACATGTTTCATTTGCATTTCACCAATGACATGTTGCTGCCCATGTGCATTCATCAATCATTTTACATGTTATGCATCTATAATATGTCATTTTGTGCATATATTGCAACATGTTTCACTTCTTACTTCTACTTCATCTTAGTCCTTCTACTTGTATTCTTTTATCCATATTTTGTATGATGATTCATGTGCATGTTAAGACATTGATAAGTGAAATATGGTTCTGACTTTAACCTTTCATGTAGCATTAATGCATGATCACTTTGCATATCCACTCATTTTTCATCTATTTCTTTCATAATGCATTCCTTTGTGATTTAAGGCATTGTTTGTGTGCATTTGATTTGTGGTTGATCTCATAGCATTAGAGAACATTCTTATGATGTGCATTCTGACCTTATGCTTTCCTTAACCTTAAAGATGCTTTTACTTTGGTTCTTAACTTGTTTAAGCCTTACTTGTTCATCTTAATTGGTTTCTTCATTTGTAAATGATTGCACTAACCATTGCAGGGGCCAATGGTAAGGCACTTGAGTGTGGATGTGCATCCATATTCTAATTTCCTCCTTCATCTTTTAATCATTCAATTTGTGTTGTTTAAGCATTTAATGATGCTTTGCTTTCATAATCTTCTTTCATCCCTCTTAGAAATAACTTAACTTCCATCTTGGAAGTAAGTTGCTTTCTTTGTTCTTCTCCTTTCTTTTAGGATTATATTTCTTAAACCCCATTAACCATAGGATCACCATGTATGATAACATTAATATTGAGTCTTATTCTCCCTCATTAGATTTTCACCTTTGATCCTCCTTTGAGTCTCTTTTCTTCTCATCTCAAAACAAAAGTAAAAAAACACTTAATAAAGGTTAAACGTGTATTGCGCATGAGCCTTAAATGTGGGAAGTGAATAATGGGGGGTTTCCCTTCAATCTTCTAGGGTACTTAGTGTACATCCTGTCGGGGACGATACGCGACGTATTCGTTCCTATGTTTTAGACTTGAGTGCAATGCAAGTTACAAATAACTGCAAAAACACTTCTTTCTAAAAACTCCAAACAAACAATAACGTCTTTCCTTCGGGAATTCTTTTCTCATCTCACTCATTCTCAACGTACGAACGTGCTTCTCCTTGTTCTCTTGCAAGACGGTAACGCCTAAGTCTCCATACAGCGAGCTGCAACACCTGAGCTAGAACATTAGCCGTTCCCTAAAAAACACAAACAATCCATCCCTAGTGAGGGGAACTATGTCGCTCTGATTCTCATGTTCCCGATGAGATACGTAGGCAGTGGGGTAGGGCCCATTCGAGCACTTCTTTTATTTTCCCTACATTTGTTTCTTCATTCCTTTCTCTCTCCTTTCCTTTTCCAGTTCTCCAGCTAGCAGTCCTTTTCCAGTATCCTTTCCTTACACCCTTTGATTGAAGCAGCAAGCGTGGATCTCATCGGGTACGATGGACGCGTGGGGGTGCTAATACCTTCCTCTCGCGTAACCGACTCCCGAACCCAATTCTCTTGGTCGCAAGACTATGCTCTTTCCTTCCCTCAGGTTTATGCGGTGTTTCCTTTCCCTCTCTTGGGATAAATACACATTGCTGACGACTCTGTTTCGGCGCCACTTTCGCGTTTGTACTAGGATGAAAATCCCGGGAGCGACATATCTCTTTTACAATATGCCTTCTCCTCATAAGCTCCACCTGTTTCCATATCACTTTCAGAAACTGTGTTTCCTACTATTGTCCCAACTTCAGTAGAAACCGTGTCTAACCCAGCAACCTCACCACATCATGTCTCTCTAAACTCTCCCACAGAATCTGCATTTGATGATGAAGTTGTTCATGACTCACAGTCTTCTGATTCTCCACCTCCCAGCAAAACACTGGCTGATGTTCTTTCTAGCTTACTAGAAGAAGTTGTCACTAAAGCTCAAGGGATTTATAAAGACCACAGTTCCAGTGACGATCCTACCCTTCTGACTACTAATTGGAATATCTTCAACACCTGGCTTGCAGAAAAATTCCAAGAAATCAAGCATTTCTCATATCAAGTTAAGGAGGAGTTTGTGAATCAAGCAGAAATCAGACTAGAAGCAAGGAAAGAAAAAGAAAGGCTTGCTGAAGAAGCAAGAAAGGAAGCTGAGAGAATTGCTGTTGAGATTACTAAGAAGGAAGCTGAAATAAAAGTCGCTGCAAAAAGAGAGGATGTTTTACGAGCTGCTGCTAAAAAACATGTCTATGATGATAATCTTCTCCCAATCATGGCCCAAACCTTGGTAAACTTGCAAGACACTCAGAAAATGGTGCAAGAAAGGTTAAATAGTCAAGAAGAAGTGAATTGTTCTATCAAGAATATGCTCACTAAACTTCTTGCAAGGACCTCTTCTACCTTCATTCCCTAGGCACCTTAATGTCAATTTCGTTCTATGTGTGTATTATTATTTTTTTCTATGTATTCTCAATCCTTTTATAAAATATTTTTTATTTTGACAAAAAGGGGAGTATAAGTAGAAATGATTTTGATATATATCTACTCTCTAAACTTATGCTTACATTCTAACACTATATACACAAGCATGTGGAAGAAATTGCAGGTTAGAAGCTTTTGGTGGCAAACAGTGCAAAAAGAATTAAACTCAGAAAAAAGAAAAACATGAGATATAAGCTTAAGGGGAGCTTGTCTATCTCAGGGGGATTATTCTAAAACTTAAACTCTGATTTTATTATCAAATTAAAGCATATACATTGTTTCATCAAAATACATGATTTTGTCATCATTAAAAGGGGGAGATTGTTAGAACAAGATCTTGATTCTGAATAATATCTCTAAGATTTGATAATAACAAAGCATATATTTTATATGTAACAATGTGGTACTCTAATTCTATTTCAAGTGCACAGATATACAATTCTAAATGGAATCAAATTGAACGCAACTCAACAAGTTTATAATACGTGTCAAGGTTTTTGATGAAGAATATACGAGCGTATTAAAATGGAATTTGGTTCTAAAGAAAGGATCCTGAAGACTCTGATCAACGCTTAAGTTCAAATTACATGATGAGGATCAAAAGCTCAAAATCCAAAGCAAAGCACGAAGACCAAGAATCCGTATAAACGGCTCTTTCCTAAAAAATGAAAAGCTTAAATTTTGCTCAGAATTGACTAGAAGGCTTTCTAAGCTATTACTACTTCTGCTCTCCAAGAATTCTACTGTTGAAGACAGCTGGCCAAACCAAAAGGCATTCTTTCCTTCAAAGAAGATATAAATAGAAGATCATGCTGCATTATAGAATACAACGATCTTACAAGTAAAAACGCTGAAAGAATATACTCTGTAAAAGAATATCAAAGACACAAAGAGTTACTGCTCATATCTGTGTAGAAATACTGCTCTTAAATTTGTTTCAACCTGCTTATTGAGAAGCAATATTGTAAACACTCTTGTAACTTTTCTAAGTGATTTTCCTTGAGTGACTAAGTGTTTTAGTCGGTAAACTCAAGAAGTCTAAATTGTTGTTGAACAATTTAGAGGTTGTTTGTAAGTTTTTCCTTGAGTGACTAAGGGTGTTTAGTCGGGAGACTTGAGAGGGCTAAGTCGTTGATGACTTAGAGGTTGTTTTAATCTTTTCAAAGATTAGTGGATTAAGGCCTTGTGATAAGGAAAAATCACCTTGGCTGGTGGACTGGATTAGCTAAGGTAACAGTGAACCATAATAAACATTTGTGTTCATTCTTTCCATACCTTGTCAGCGTGCGTGTGTTATACATTTCCATTAAAAAATTTAAAATCCCAATTCAAACCCCCTTTCTTGTGTTTTTCTCAACCTTCACTTTCCCCAGGGAAACTTAAGTCTAGGTGGTCTGGGCCTTTCAAATTGATTAAAATTTATCCTCATGGAGCTGCAGACTTGTTGAATGAAAGGATGGATGAAAAGTTTAAAGTGAATGGGTAAAGAGATAAGGCCTGCCTTGGTGAATCCTTAAACAACACAAGGATCACCACAGATTTGCAAGAAACTTCTTAATTTTGTTAAAGTCAGGCTATAAGACTTAAAAATAGCGCTACTGGGGGGTAGCCCAACTTAACTTTATTATGTTTTTTGTTAGTTTGTTCAATTTTGTAGTTGATTGAGATTGATGAGAAAAGTGGGAAGGATCACAGTCAAGTGTTGTCACATCTGTAAGCTAGGGATTAATCATGAAAAAAGGAGGCAACTTGTGTCTATTTGAATTAAGTAAAAGCAAACAAGTGGCAATTTTGCTAAAAAAGGAACGTGGGAATAAGACAAAAATTGATTGTAAGATAGAGAAATTGGCAGTGTGTGCAAACATATGCTTTTGAGCCTTGTGCATAACGTCATGCCTGAAAAGACTCATTAAATGTGATGTTCACTAACCTCATAATTAAGGGTGTTGCTACAAGTAACCTCTCCTCTACCCTAAACCGGTTCCAATTCCATATCTCTAAAGCGGTTTAAAGTATTTCATAATCGTACCTTTATTTTTCCCCTCTCTTTCTTTCAACCTTTTTAAGTGTGTACTCACCACCATCATCATCACCAAAGATTCACTGATTACTTCTTAGGAATGAGCATGCATTCTGAGAGAGGCTTCATCCTTAACATGCAGGATGAAATTTTTGGTCTTCCAGGTGATATAGGGAGATTGATTGCATGCATGAAATGGGAAAAATTCTACCAGTAACAACAGCCATACAACACTCAAATTGTTAAGGAATTTTATGCCAACTTGGTGGACACCAACAACAAGAAGACCGAAGTTGTGTGTCATACCCCAAATTTTACCCCTAGATTCCATCATCATTTTCATAACATCCAACACATATTAAGTGTATCATTCATGCATAGCTAACCAAATTATCAAGATATTGTCTTGCTTTGCTTATTTGTTAATAAGGGTTTGCATCAAGGAGATTATTGGTTGATCAGTCAAAGTATTAGGTTGATCATCCACATATCAAGTTCTCATGATCAAGAGCTTCCTTACATCAACAATAAAGTGTATTGTGGCCTCATTACAAGTTCATCAAGTTTCAAATTCATCTGGTCTATAAATTAGGGTTTCTGAGCCAAAGTCAACTACACATTTGAATTTTGACTAAGACATGATCTCAAGCCTAGAGGCATGGTTCAAGACACTCAAAGACACCTTTGGAGTTCCTCCATAATGTTCAAATAGCTCAAGGGTTTGATTTCATTGAAGTATGCAACTTGGATTTCACTGATACAAAAGTCAACCACTGATCAAAGTCAAGTTTGACTTTTGACTTTTTGGTCAAATATGAACTTCTCAAGTCAAATATCATGAAGACATGTGACTTGGATCATGATAAATCAAGAAAATCAAGGAAAACATTGAAGAATCAAGATTTGTGAAAATTAGGGTTTCATGATTTTTTTTCTAAGTTATGAAATTCAATTATTTTTACTCAACTTGCCAAGACCATAACTTCCAATCCAAGTAACCATTTTCTTTGCTCCAAAGAAAAAATTGAAGAGCTTGTTCCATACTACAACTTTGTCCTTGGGTATGATTTCCCAAAAAATGCATGGATTTAGAGATATGAAGCCATGAAGTTGGAGGTTCAATACTTTTTGAACCAAAACACTTAAAAATTTTCCAACAAAATCTGCCTTGTCTTGGGGCCAACTTTGAGGCCATTTTTCACCATGATCCCAATTGATTCAAGAAAAACTCAAAACATGAAATTTATAGAGGATGTTTCAAGCTTTCTAAAGAGTCCAAGAACACAAAATTATCATACTTGGGCTAGGAGTTTCGAAGAAGGGAAGTTGGCCTTCCAAACTTGAATTTTGGTCACGTTCATGTCAGACTCTTGTTGCAAAACCTAACAAAACTTACATTATCTTGCTTTGCAGGTCATGTTACTTGCAAATCTTCCTCTAATCATTGATTTACACAAGTTTGTGGTGCATTAACCAAAGATTGATGCATTAACCAAGTTTTAATGCCATATTTGGATTATTTTGCAAGAAAGGTTACACTTCCATTTGCATAAAGCACCTTTAATCAAAAAATCAATTTGTCTTGAGCCCATACCATGTTTCTTCTACACACAAACCATCCTAAACACAAAATCAACACCTCAAAACTTTCTAACCACTCTAGAAAGGTTTGTATCTGGCATTGGAACTACAAACTCCATGAAACTATCCATTTGTTTCCAACCAAACCAAACTCCACAACTTGTGAATTCTGCATAACCTATGATCCTCAATCTTTCCCTTTAAATAGAAACGCATTCCTCATCACAAAAGACACAACAAACACATCCGAAAGCATAGAAAACAAGCTTCACATTAGAACTTGCATCCAAACCTTCCATTGAAACCAAAAACCACCACTTTGAACAAACTTGTCCAAAACACTTCACAGCCAAAAAAACCTCAAACTAATCATCCACACACATCACAAAACACCTAACAAAGGTGTTCAACTCACCATCCTTAGCAAAAATCCTCAAGAACAGAAAGTCAACTCTCAACCTCTATTTGGTTGACTTTCTGCATAAACCAAACCAACTCTTCATTCTGACCAGTTTCAATCCATTCAAGCCATCAAACACCTTCCATAGACCTTCCTTAATCTGATCCCAGTGTTGATTTGAAACTGTAACACCATTTGAACCATGATCAAATTCTCATTTTTCATGTTTACAAGAGGATTCATGCAAATCATTTGAAGTTGATTCAAGGCAAAGTGGGCATTCCAAAAGCATCAAGGAGGTTCATGGAAGCTTTCTGAATCATCACACAACTTCTGTAACCATTTGAAGAGGAATTGGACTTTGCTCCAATAGGTAAGATTTTTAAAACTTGAACTCACTCATACAAGCATCCTTAGTGTTTGATTTCTGAAGCAAAAATGTAGCATTTGATGTGTAGATGGTGTTCCATAAGTTAATTGCAATGAATCATGTGTGTATGTGAAGTTATGCCTTTCTGAACAGTTACAATTCATGTTAGTTTTGAGAATGTAATTGTTCATTCCTTGATTTTCAGTCTAATTAAATGATACCATTAGATTCCTTGTGAAATTTTAAGCAAGTTTGGTGTTTATATTTTTGCATTTGGATGAGAAATGAAAGAGATACGAATTTGAAAGTTTAAAAAATGGAGGTTGAAGAAGATGATGGCCATGGCGCCATTTTCAATTTCTAAACATGATTTATTATTTATTCTTTTGTTTCCATTTCACCATTGACTTGGGCATTGCGCCACAATGGTTGAGAGTGTGTGTTTGGAGTATCTTGCATAGCCAAGGTCTGGGGTTCGAATCCCCCTCTCCCCAGACCTTTTAATTGTTTTTTATTTTCATGTTTTTCATGCTGTTTTCAAATATATTTTAACACGCGCGTGTTTTGTCTGGGCCAAACACATGGCCCAGTGGTTAACTTTTAAGTTGTAACCGACGTTGCGCAGGTTCAAGCCTTGGCAGGACCATTTCCTCTATTTTTTACTACTTGTCATTTTCATGTTTTTCTTCATTTTCATTTGATCATATCTATAAAAATATTTATCCTTTTGAGCTGATTTTTTGCATACTTCTCATTTATCATACCTATTTTGATAATCCATGAAAAAATTCCAAAATTATTATTTTATTTTCGCACACTTTTATTTAGTCAAAGTAAGGCACTTTTTAGGATGATTTTAGGTCCTTAAGAGATTCTTTTTTATTGTTTCTTTGATTTTGCTTGATCATATTGATGTTTGTAAATGTCATGAATATTGTGTTAACCTTGTTTGAAGTTGATAACATAATCCCTTGGATTTTTTCCGAAGTTTGATGTACTTTAATGCATGATTTTCATGTGTACATGTCTTGTTTCTTCATGTTTGATTATGAAACTTTCCCTTTGACTTTAGCATGATACTTATACGATATTGAACCTTTGATGCATGCTTGATATATGTTTGAGACATCTTTGATCATATGTTCATGATTTTCCTTAACTTTGATACCATGACTTTGTATGGTTCTTAAACTTCATGCTTATTAGGTTTAAAACTTTTTGCTTAGACTTGATTGTGATCACAATGAACCCATTGACATAAAATCTTGGTTGTTAACTTATGTCTTGAACCATGTCTTAAATTGTATTCATGATTAAGTGGTACCTTAACTTGTCCATGATTATTTGAAATCTTAAATTGTATTCATGATTAAGTGATGTTAGTTGTCAACCCTAAACCATGCCATAATCTTGACCTTAGCTCATCCATGTTTGATATTGTTATATCCATGATTCACATGTTGATATTTGTTTCCATGACCATGATATTTTTATATCCTTCCTTTATGATTGATATTATTATATCCTTTTTGTCCATGATGATGTTGTTACATTTATGTCCATGCTCACATGTTGTTGTTATGAACATGCTATGATATGCCATACTTGTGTTGTTACTTTGGTCTTGTTAGAACCATGTGTCATGTATGCTTTGACTATGCATCATCCATGTTTATGTGTTTACTTTGGTTGTTACCATGATTATTTATGACTTTGTTAAGTCTTGTCTTAGATGTTGTCACATCTACCTTTATGTGTTAGTTTTTACCATGATTATTTATGACTTTGTTAAGCATTGTCTTAGATGTTGTCACGTCTACCTTCATGTGTTAGTTGTTACCATGTTCATTTGACTTTGTTATATCTCATTTCATCTCATTCGATCCTTTAGTTGATATCATGTTTGAATGTCATCTTTGCCATGAGTGTTGTGTGTATTTGTTGGATGTCATGTTTGAACATCATCTTTATCATTTATTATTTGCCTTGATTGATGTCAAGTTCGAACATCATCTTTATCACTTTTTATCCACTTTAGTTGATATCATGTTTGAATGTCATCCTTTGTCATGTGTTGTTTACTTTGATATCATGTTTGAATATCATTCTTGTTCATCTCATCCATCATCACCCATATACTCATGTTTATTTTGACTTTGTCAAGTCATCGTCTAGTGATGTTAGCTTGTTAGCTCTCTTTTTTCTATTTTCTTTTGTTGCCTAAATCCAATGGGAAAATTTTCTTTTGTTGACTTTATGTGATAGGTAGCATAGCATTCCCTCAACTACCTTTTTTTTACTTTGTTAAGTCATTAACCTTTCAACATAGTCTTAGGTTAGAGTTTGTAAACTCTTTGACTTTGTTAAGTCATGTAAGTGTTATTGTTATAAACACTTACTTTCCCCTTTGGAACCTTTATCACTATCAAGTGTTCTTCACCCATAGTTAGATGAACTACGATTGCTCTGATTCCATCCTTGTTAGGATACGTAGGCATGAGACTGCGAAGTCTTGGTGAGCACACTAGCAATAAACCTCCTTAGGTTCCCTATCTCATAAAACCCTAAAATGGAACGTTTTCAAACATTAGCAAGCAAATTACCATAACACAAATACTTTCAAGAGGTTCCTATAGGATACTAGAGATACTTAGGATGCTAGTACCTTTCCTTAGTATAACCAACCCCCGAACCTTTAGATCTCTTTGCACAGTAGATGATATCCGAAAGATGAATTGATGACTTTGTAGAACTTTGTAGAACTTTGCTAGTACCTTTCCTTTGTAGAACTCGATGATCCCCTCTACCATTGCTTCACATTCTTAGATTACCAACTTTTCCCTACTTTGGAAGAATATTCATATAGGGTTGGTCTTCTAGTGTTGGATAAGAAGCCTTTCAGTGGTTTGGAAAAGATTTCCACACCTCAAGACATTGCAAATGCCATTCACCTAGAAGCATCCGAGATCAAAGCTAATCTTACTACCAAAGGAGGAATCAAGGGTTTGCTTTCTAAATTCTTGATAGAGAAAGCCACTTTCTTAGCCAACAAAAACAGTATGGATGCCTTCGAAGCTATCCTCACACTACTCATTTATGTCTTGGTTTTGTTCTCAAACATTGACGATTTTGTTGATGTTAATGCTATCCGAATCTTTCTGATTGGAAATCCAGTACCTACACTGCTTGGTGACACTTATCACTCCATCCATCATAGGAATCTCAAGGGAGGGGGGACTATTCTGTGTTGTGCTCCTCTACTCTATAAACGGTTTATTTCACACTTACCTCGAACCGGACTTGTTAAGGAAAATCCAGACAAGCTCAGATGGTCTCAAAGGCTCATGTCTCTTACTCACACAGATTTGCATTGGTATGATCCAGCTTATGACAAGGGAGTAATCATTGATAGTTTTGGCCAGCTTCCCAACGTACCTCTTATTGGTATCTGAGGAGAAATTAGCTATAATCCTATTCTTGCAAGGCGTCAATTTGGGTTCCTTATGAAGGAAAAACCTAGCAACATTCTGTTGGTAGGTTTCTTTTATCTTAATGAAGAAGCTAGTACAAATTCGAAGGACAAAGTTGTGATTGCTTGGAACATGATTCATAGGAAGACTAAGACTGATTTGGGGAGGAGAAATTGTGTAGCCTTTAAGCCCTCCACTCAGTGGTTTTAATCTAGAGCTCGTGACCTCAAGATGCCTTATCTTCTTGAAAGACCTTCACAGCCAATTGTTGCATCATCGTCTACCATTTTTATCGAGCGCGTGGAGAAGTGTCAAGAAGTGTTAGCAAGGATGAAGCTAGAGAGAGATACTTAGACAGGAATGTATCATTCCATCGGTGCGCAAAAGAGGGAGTTGAAGAAGTGGTTGAAAGAGAAAGACGACTTGATCGAGCTACTTGAGAGGCATATTTGGAGAGACATGTGGCGCAAGAGAATTTATTTTTCTCTAGCGTGCAGCCAGGTCTTAGCATTCATGAGTATTCAAACATTCCTCCCACGTCAGGTGCTTGGAAGAAGAATGTCGAAAAGCTTGTGTTGGAGAATGCACAGTTGAAGAACCAGAAGAGGAATCCTCAGCAGGGAGTGGGCCTTCTTTAGATGGGATTCCTTAGGACCCATTAGACTTAGCTTTTTCCTCTTGTATTTTGGGTATCTTCAATTGTACTTCAAAGATGCAATTCTTCCTATTATCAATGAAATGAAGTTTTTCAGTTTCTTCCAAAATGTGTTATTCCTTTTAATGATTGTAAACTTACTTTTTGAGCTCCTTGAAACCATTAAAATTTCATTTGCATTGCATTCATGCACATGTCATCACATTTGCATTTCTCTAGCATAAGCTTATTCAGTTGTCTCCTCTCCAGTTTCCACACTGAGTCCCTCATACCAGTACAACACCAGAGCTCAAGTCTGATGAAGAATGGATAAGTTGAAGTAGGAAAACCATGCACTTCGCGAGGAGGTCACCACTCTGAGAGACCATATAGGGAGATTTTCTACTATGATGAAAACTCTAGTGGATAATCAAGAACAAGAGAATAATGAACTCCATGAAGAGGTTTCAAACTTGAAGATTTGTAAAAAGCGTCTGACTAATTTGATTAAGGATCTGGTCATTTCTCAGCGTCAGCCTAATCTCTCTTCTTCCGCTCAGCAGCAACCCAATCAGAGGGATGAGTCTGAGGATATTCTAGTGTCCTATGCTAAGCTATTTCCTGTCCTAATACAGAATGGTTTAGTAAAGACAGAAACACCATCTTCTATCTCGATGATCCATAGGAGTTACTTCAAGGGTGACTCCTTCTGTGAATTCCATCAAGGGGAACCCGGCCATGACATTGAAGAATGTTATGTCCTCAAAGAAAAAGTAAAAGATTTGGTGCAAGAAGGCATTCAGTCCTTCAAGATGTGAGAACCCAAGGTTCAAGTCAGCTTGATGCTAGAACATGGAACAAGCTCCTCTGTGCATATGGTGGATTGATGATGTGGAATATAAAGACTGTTCTTTAGGCCTACGCCTTTTCAAATATTTAGCTCATTTGCTGCTTTTCCATATGTAACTTTCTTCGTTTGTTAATGCATTTGTTTTGGCATGTGAGAACTTGTTTATTTTGAATGATTAATGCAATGAATATGTTTGTCTTCAAGAAATCCATTTGTATTCACTCATTTAAATATTTTTCTGCTTTATAATGCCAATACTGCCCCATCTCTTGCTTAGGAAAAGAATTGGAGGGAGGATGACGAAAGTGAAAACGCAAGATCTCTTCTTGTATGCTTTTGAATAAAACCCTGCTGACGATGTAAGGAATTGTTTCAAATTCCCAAACACAGGATATATAAGGAAGATAATCCCTCTTCAACCCCTTTGAGCCTTGAAGTAGGAGTTTCCTTTCATGCAAAAAAAAACCTGAATTTAACCTGGGGCAGGGTAGTCTTCGGTTAAGTTGATCGAGCGCCCAAACATTCATAAAAGAAAGGAGTGATAATCCAAGAATCCACTTCACCTATCCCTCACACATTAAAAGGCTAGGAGTCAAATCCATAATTATTATCCCTTAATTAACTAAGGAATGAGGCAGTCATAATCCTTTCAATAGGTCAAAATGACTTAGAGTCACACGATTTGTTCATAAATAAAAAATGAAAAAAGAAAGCCTGCTAAATCAAAACCTATGAAGGAGATTTAGGAAAAATTGGGGCATCCCACTGGACTTCAAGGTCAAATCCAAAAGACTCAGTCCAAGAAAAAGTTAGGGAAAACAAAGTGTGAAAAATGCGAAAGGCGAAAACAAAGGATTACGAAGAAAAATCCTCAATAAATAACAAAGTCGTGTGATTAGACACCGAAAACAAAAAGGTGAGTGACTTCCATGTCCAAAGTCTCAGTGTTGCTTAACCAAATAAAAACTCCTCTTGAGAGATGAGTGCTCGCATCAAGTTAACTATACGTAGGATGGGAGAACATCGCGAAGAAAGGGTGGGTACAAATAAAATTTGAGCCTTTTATCCTTTGTTTCATAAACCGTGAAGCAAGCCACATTACAACCCTCAAAAGATCTAATTGAAGCAAGGTTCATTCCGAAAGCATACTCGATAAGATAATGTTTCATGACTCCTATGAGTTATGCTTAAAATTTGTGTTGGCTTTGTAAACGTCATATCCTAACTAGTGTTTCGGTCACAAGTTATTGCAATCCCTTTCAATAAAAAAAACTTCAAGACTAACATAGGTGTTGCATTAGCATTTTCGGAATCAACATTTTGTTGCTTGCTAACATTGCTTGATATCATATAAGCTTGCATATGAACATTAGTGATGAGTTTAATCTTTGGAGATTTGAAACTCTGATGAGTAAATGGCCAATCATTTCAAAAGGATGATCATATCCAAAGGCATGTTGTCTGAAGACTTTGCTAAGCAAGGGCAAGTTGTTCCCCAGTTATTGCTCTCACAGCCTAAGCATCCCTAAAGGACAAGTTTAAAGACTCAGTTATACAGAATACACTAAATCTAGGGCAGTTATGTCGAGATTTGCTAATAATTCATATGATTTGCATCATTCCAAAAATTATTTTGATTTCAAAAGTTGCATGAACTTTGCATTTACCATATTTGTATGAATAACTTTGTTTGCAAACTGGCTTTCCTCTCAAGGAATTTTCAAACAATTGAGATAATTAGTCGGTGATCCAATCTGGGGCAAGTTCCTTCCAAATCTTATTGAGAATCAGTTCAAGGTTTGTTGCTTAGTGCAAGTCCTCCTCACAAATTGGTTCATTCATAATACCTTTCAAGACTCAAACTGGGCAAGCTTTCCAAGCGCACAGTAAAGCAATTATCTCCAGAATCATTCCAGCTGAAGCAATGATCAGCTCACCTATAACAGCCAGTTAATCTGGGGCAGTTACGTCGAGATTCAATAGATCTCTCCAAGAGTTTGAAGACACCAGGGCATTTTGGATGCCAATTTTTTTGTAAAATCCTCTTGAGATAACTTCTTCTCATAAACCATGTGATATGGGGCATTTGAGAATTGAAGCTTATTTTGGTCACAAGAGTTGTTGTTGTCCACCATGCAGTTTTTCAGTGCAGAACTAAGTGTTCTCCTAAGACCATCTCCAGTGGTCGTTGCAATGCATGAGTCCGCCAGCTGTCAACAAAAAAGTATTGTTTGTGTTTCACCACGTAACCGAACGTTGCATTCCAATGCAACTGTATAATTGATTAAAATAATATTAAACATTCTAGCAGTAGATGATGGTAGCCAATGAGTGCAGAACACTAGTACATTGAAGTGAAAATAGTGGGACCCAATATAAATTTTTTAGAGTTTCACTATTGGAGTGAAAATTAGATGAATTTCTTAAAGATGATGTGTCTTGATGAGTCCCACAAAGAACTCAAAAATGGGTTGCACCATTGGAGATGCTCTAAGCAAGTGTGTTCTTATGATCTGCCTTACACATATCCCCAATGAGTCTCTACCCCAAGCAGCTCTGACATGTTCGGGTGACTCCTCAGGAAATCTCTACTTCAGGAGGTTACGACAAGTTTAGTGACCTAAGAATTCCCTAGTGAATTTCTTATGATTCCCTTTTTCCCCAGCAAAGTGAATGTTTATTCCACTCCCCATGGAGTTTCAACTTTGACAAACTACAACTGCGACTTTGGTCCGAGCTTCCCCAATAAAGTGGATATTTATTTTATCCTCTATGAATTCTCTCTAATCATGGGCGATCCTTTCCCAATGGAATTTTCCAATCCCCAATCGGGAAACCAGATTCATTGTGGCAATCCCCTAGGTGAAGTCATGATGTTATATCCCCAAGTGGAGTACTCTCTTTCCCCAGAGAAGTTTGAAGCCTTGAAGTAGGACTATGGTTCTAGACGTGGCTTCCTATTCATCCCTAATGATGTTTCTATCTTGCGAAGGTTGGCCGAGTATCCTTGTCGAGATGTTTATTTCATCTCCAGTTTACTTCTCCTTGTTTGTTTTGTCAGCATAAACATAACATAACATACATACATTCATACAGATATACATGGCATATGAGCATTTTCGCTGCCTTATGATGTTTATTTAATTCGTTCACTTTGGCTGTGTTTATCCCCAAGTGACTTCGTTTGTCTTCTCTTCCCAGTAAAGTCATCATCCTTAAGCAGAAAGTGTGCATCCTTTCTAATTCCCCATTGAGTTTGATCCTCGTGAAAGATTTGTTGCTTTAGTTATCTTTTCCATTTTTGGATACGACAAATCCCCAGATGGGTGGAGTCTTGCTTGACCATTTTTCTTCATTTATTTCCTAGATTGAACTTTGGTCCCTGGAAATTATGCTTTTGAATCTCTCTAGGTTGTTGAACCTAGATTGAGCGTCCATTTATTTTGCACGTTGTCTTCCAAAAAGAATCTATTTATAGATCCTCATTGAAGACAAAATTCCATTCTCCAGCAATGTTGTTATAACATCTTCTTGGAATTTATACCCAGACAACAAGTGACAGCCTCTTTATTTGAGCAACTTATTTTGTTATCAGATTTTCTATTTGGACGGCAAATGGAAGTCTCTTTCCAAGACAGTTTGTCTATCCCTAACAAATCATCAAGATTATCAACTCTTCTTCCATCAAATGGCATCCCCCTAGAAGTCTGTCAGAGAAGTTTTGTTGAAGACCTTACAAGTGGTTCTTCTTTATTTTAGATATCCCTTTACAAGGATTTTATTACAATTGGTGATGATTCTCCCCGACGAGTCCACTACTCAATTTGCTTTTATCAAATGGCATCTCTCCGAGAAGTTTGGTGAAGAATCAGATGATCTTTCTCTGAGAAGACATGTTTACAAATCAATCGGCTCGCTTCTCTTTTTGAGATCTCCGATGAAATTTAAGAATGGTTGTGAATCCCTACTGAAGTCGTGAATCTCAAGTGAAGTTCCAATCGCCTATCAAAGTCCATTTGTCACTGGCATTCCCTTTTGTAATCCAATTGTCATTGGTATCTAAAGTCCAGTTGTTACTGGCATTATTTGTCAAAATCCAATTTTTATTGGTATTCAAAGTCCAGTTGTCACTGGCTCCCATTTTCAAGTCAGGTTGTTACCGATATTACTTTAAAGTCCAATTGTCAATGGCACTCGTTGCAAAATCCAATTGTTATTGGTATCTTAAAATCCAGTTGTCACTGGTATCGTTTCAGAGATCCAATTGTCATTGGTGTCTGAAGTTCGATTGTTACTGGTACCCAGTTTAAAATCCAGTTGTCACTGGTATCATTTCAAAAATACAATTGTTATTGGAATTGGTAATCTGGTTATCACCAGTCCCTTCTCGAAGTCTAGTTGTCACTGGCGTTCTTGTTTGAAAATCTAATTATTATTAGTATTGGTAATCTGGTTGTCACTGTGACGCCCCCAATCTATACCCCCAAATAAACATGCATTTAAAGCAATAAAAGAAAGTTCAAAATTTGATCAGAGTATATTTAAAAACATGGCATAGACGGGGAAATCACATCAAATTGAAACCAAACACATAACATGCAACACCTGCTCATTTAGATATGCAACGTGGGGTAGCATACATACAGTGGAAACTCCGTTCCTTACACCCACATTTCAGAAATTAGAATTAAAACGGAAAATCTAAAATCTGAATAACATGTGCACATATATACATATAAACAGTTTGTCATACATCAAGTATCATATGTACAAGCCAAAAGATAATATATACATAATACATAATACATAATAATAGCCAACGGCCTCCCTAACTACCCGGTGTCACATATCAGAGCCGACCGACAAAAAGGGTGAAGACACAAAGCTTCACGAAAGACCTCCAGCACCACTAATCTGCAATGCCTCATAGAGCATTATAAAACGAGCAGAAGGGTGAGAAAGACAACCATAATATAAATGAATATAATTATATATTGCAACAAAAACATACACATATTCAATAATCTCACCATTCTTATCACCTGCCAATACATAAGGCATATATTTGTACCCCAAAACATATCATTCATAATTTAATGCATATCACACAAATGCACAACCGTTCACAATCACACATGTCAATCCAACATATACCATTCAATACAATTGCACATATTTCATCTCATCAATCACAATCACAAAATCATGCACAAATAACTCATGATGAATGCAAATGCACATAGATCGACACAACGACTCTATGCACATGCCATGCGGTACCAACTTCCAATATTTCTCATGTCTCATTATTAGTCCACTCAGGAACTATTGGAACCATCGCTCGTTACTGAGACTTAGTCAGTAACTCCCCGTCGGGCCTACGATGTTCACCCGTCGCTTTAAGTCCTCAGGCATCGCCTCGTATTTTCGAGGCCCGCGACGTTAAGGATTGCTTTAAGTCTCCAAAGGAGCCCACAATCGTCTATACATATCGCTGTCAGTCCTCAGGCAACGCCTCGTATTTTTGAGGCACACGATGGTATAGTGGATCATCGTTTTAAGTCCTCAGGCAACGCCTCGTATTTTCGAGGACCACGATGATCAAGTCGCCACTCAGGACGTTTCCACAATGTATTTCATGATGCTTGGCATACAATGACTCATGACAACCAATGCATCTCCCACCTTTATGCAATCACAAACATGCATATATAACAAAATACAACACATTTCATTTATTTGCCTTTCGACCACAATCCATCACCACACATATCATCACAAGCATTTTCATCACACAATAGCACATAGCGTAATACCCATCAATTATGCACACATCACACACAATCCACATACATTCACATCAATTGTGCCAAACGGCAACCGAACGCTTTCACAAATAGCCAAACAATTCGATTTACGGTTTACCGGAAAAGTCGGTTAAAAGTCGGCTAAAAATAATATTTTTCTTCTCCAAATCATAGAACATATTTTTAGCTTCACATCCATATAAAGAACACCTCAATCGGATAAACAACACAAAAGATATGAATATTTCAACATAACGCAAAAACATAAACCGGAGGATCGACACTACGATACGGTTTGAAAATACTGTTCTAATTGGACCATGTTCAGACCTCAAAACCATTTTTCCTAGAAAGAACATCTCGTTAGCTTCCCAACGCTTCGAACGGGGACCAAAACTGACTTACGGTTCAAGAGATATGAATTTCCGAAGTTTCCCGACAAACCAGAATTTTATGGTTCAGCACAGTATGTATCGATACATAGGCTTTATGTATCGATACAAAAAGACCTCATGTATCGATACATAGCACGCATGTGTCGACACATGCTGTAGTGAAAATGCTGTTTTTCCCAATTTTCACAGTATGTATCGATACATAAGGGTTATGTATCGATACATAAACCATTTTGTATCGATACATAGCTGTTATGTATCGATTCATAGCTCTGTTTTTTCCTAAAAACCAGATTTTCTCAAAATACACCATTGCTGCCATTTTTCCAAAGTGCCCGGAAACTCGACTAAATCGAACATTTTCACCGAAACAAACATATACGCTCAACCACCAAATACATAAGAACAATTTAGAACACATAAACAAAATTTCTACGACGTTCGATTTTTCGATTGAATTTCAACCTTTCAAAAACCAGAATTTTTCAAACATCACCAAATCGAATAAAAAACACGCTATACGACGACCTAACCTTGCTCGATACAACTACGTAATTTATTTCGAATTCTAACCGTGAAAACATCGGTTTTAATCGATTTCCTACAATTCGACCTAAACGGACAAAACAACGGAAACATAACGAAAACTAACCAAAACATAACCAAACTTCATGAAACTTTAAACAGCAGCTCACATACATATAACCAACCAACACATGCATTTATACGACTTTCCGACCGTAGAAACATCGGTTTCTATCGATTTCGTCCAATACGGCATAAACGGAAACATATGGAAACCAACCAAAAACATCCACACAAAACACATACATAATCATACACATGTATAAGATAATTGAATTTCGTACCCTTACCCGATAAATTCGCGTTTGAAAAGTCGGTTGAATCGGTTCCTAAATCCCCAAGTTTTTCCTCTTTTTCTTCTTCTCTTTCTCTTCTCTTCTTTTCTTCTCCTCTTTCTCTTTATTTTTCTGTTTTTCTTACTTTTCTCTCTTTCTTACTACTTTTCTATTTTTTTACAAAATCAAAATATCTAGCCACCCAAAAAGACCAAAATACCCCTACACTCAAATATCTCGCAAACGCTCTCAAAACGCGATAAAACATAAACAACGATGAAAAATAATATATTGTCAAATAAAAGTCAATAATAAAATAATATAAAAACAAAAATAATTAAATCGACTCGATTAAATAAATCGGACAAAACGGGGCGTTACAATTCTCCCCCACTTGGAAATTTTCGTCCTCGAAAATATAACCGAGACAAACAACTCTGGATACGACTCGCGCATCCGACCAACAAACATCAGTCCTACCAAAAGGCACACCACAACCAACACAACCGACAAACCACCTTGCTAACCGCAAACATAACGACACAACAACGACAAGCTGCAAAGCCCATACAATGCACTTGACGAACAACTTACAACTCAAGGAATACACAAAACACAACTCACAGGTTCACTCTTGAACCAAAACATCCCTCAACTTAGCAGCACACGGATACTATTAGAGCCTTTCTCCTAACACATCCACTCTGAAACATCCAATGGTTTCTTCATTCCTATAGATTTCCAATGTTCAACCTAAAAACTCTTACAAGTCGCACACACATATACGAAATGTGCTACATCACATCTCCGCTGCGCACTCTGATGACTCGTAACCATCAAAACTACCAATCTCTCTCCCAAAATCTAATTCTTTCACGAACCTTCCAAAAACCACTGTTCACCTTTAATATTCTAGCCTCACAATCTTTCGTGTTATCCTACTCACCAGATACAAGCCTCTGAACTGTTCCAACAATTCTAATCCTCGGACCACCAAAACAGCCATACATAGAAACTTTCAACTTAACTCCTCAAACACAACAATAACTCTTCTCAACTCCTAACCAATCTCGTTGTCTCTATTCCTTCAGACCAAACTAGTACTCAATATTCTTGTAATTACCAAACACTTCAAATCTAGAATCATAAAGATAATACTCCCAATATTCCAACACAATTGCAACTGCAATTAATTCCAATTCCCACAATCATACTAATCCTTTCATGAATCCTCGAATATCGCAAAACATAAGCCACTACTTCCTCTCTTATCTTAACACACTAACTATACTCATCGAAGATACATCCCCAAACAATCGACTTCACCTTTGTAAGTCAACTGAAGTAACCAAACTCTAATCTTGGAAAAAGTCTTCCATACCCTTCAGTAATAACCAACAAAAGTCCAAAAAATTTCTAATCACTTTAACCAACTTCGGAGCCTCTCATAGTAACACTGCATCTACTTCTGATGACAACAAACATAACCCGTCACACAAGTCGATCGAAGCGTCAACTCAAGCAAATCACTACTCTTATCAAACATCCCAACAATTGTAATTCTAATCAACTCAACCAAACCATCACAGTTACCTAATCCCGAAAATGAATACTTAATCTCAATCGCCATCTTATTCCACTGTCCGTAATCCATACACAATTCCTTCTCTTGATACTCCAAATTCCAACCTATTACAACAATCAACCAAAAGGACTCTCAACGACTTCTCAAGTTACCCACCATACAAAACCTTAATTCCCCATCATCGTCAGATATAAAATCTTCTTCAACTTGACAAAACAATCCGCAACATTTCCTTAAATTTCAAGTAATCCAATCCACACCACTATCAAAGCCGGAAAGACACGTCCATGCATCCAACATAATGCCCGTCTGCTATCAACAAGAGATTAAGGGTGATCAGCTCCTCAATTTGTCAATAGACAGGCGACAATCATGATGAAGCATAAACCGTCTCCACCAACCCATAATAGCATTCCTTACATCCTATACACAAAACCACCTACGGCACCAATCCTGAGTTGATGTAACCCTTACTTCTGCATTCCTTCTCGAACTAGAAACCCACACTTTATAATCGTGCATCACATAACACATTGAGCCAGCGCCCTACACCTGATACAACATGGAGAAGTGCCAGCTTCTCCCCCACTTATCTCATTCTAATCCTTCCAACTGTAAACACACTAATTCCATCCCAAGCCTTTACCCTAAATGGTCAAAGAACAAATAGACAAACCCCAAGAGTAATTACCGACCCCTAGACCAAAGTATCAATAACCAATTTACCATCCATCGAAGACAACCCAATTCAAACACTTCGCGCACTCATACGAAATAAACGAATGAGTCGCTCCAGTACCAATAATAGAAAATAAAGACGTACTATTAAGAAAACAAGTACCTTGAGTCAGACGATCCGCACCAGTAGTCCCATCTCCTGCCAATGCAACAACTGTGCCACCAGTCTGAGCTCTCTTCGGTTTCGTACACCCCGTACTAATATGACCTGGTTCACCGCAGTTGAAACATCGCACCTTACTCCTCCTACAATTCTCTGCGACATGTCCCGAACCTCCACATTTAGAACATTTCAGTTTATTCCTGCTACAATCCATCTGTCGATGCCCTACTTCTCCACACTTGTAACACTTAATGTAACACCTCGGAGGACTAGACATTCCTCCCTCACTTGCCTTTTTCTTAAAGTTACCCCTCGTCACATAAGGCCCACTACGAGACTGTTGTTTCCCTTTCCTGTCATTCACACTCGTATCGTGAGTGGCACGCGCCTTACGATCCTCTTTATACATTCTACAATTGTCCACCAATTCAGAAAACCTTCTAATCCTCTGATAACCGATTGCCCGTTTAATCTCCGGACGCAATCCGTTCTCATATTTCACACACTTAGAAAATTCAGCAGTTGCCGCCGGATAATGAGGATAAAACTGCACCAGTTCCACAAACTTAGTCGTATACTCAACAACAGACATATTGCCTTGTTTTAATCCCAAAAACTCAATCTCTTTCTTTTCCTTCATTCCCTCAGGATAATACCTCCTCCGAAACTCTCGGCCAAATAAATTCCAATTAACCTCTTCCTTATCCTCTTCCAACACTAGGCGCAAACTAACCCACCAATCAGCTGCTTCTTCCTCCAGCATGCAAGTACCCAATCTCACCTTATGCTCTTCAGCACAATCCATCATACGGAAGATTCTTTCAACCTCTTCAAACCAAAATTGTGCACCATCCGGATCATACCTTCCCTTGAAGATAGGCAGCTTATTCTTTCTGAACTCATCATTACCCATAACATCCGGTACATCCTGCACAACTCGGGCCATATTCTGTTCATCCAAATACAGAAACTATGGTTAACCAACAACCCACCAGCACACGACTGCTGCACAACAGCAACTCGCCTAACACGACAGACACAACTGACACAACTGACACAAACTGGCTCTGATACCACTTAATGTGACGCCCCCAATCTATACCCCCAAATAAACATGCATTTAAAGCAATAAAAGAAAGTTCAAAATTTGATCAGAGTATATTTAAAAACATGGCATAGACGGGGAAATCACATCAAATTGAAACCAAACACATAACATGCAACACCTGCTCATTTAGATATGCAACGTGGGGTAGCATACATACAGTGGAAACTCCGTTCCTTACACCCACATTTCAGAAATTAGAATTAAAGCGGAAAATCTAAAATCTGAATAACATGTGCACATATATACATATAAACAGTTTGTCATACATCAAGTATCATATGTACAAGCCATAAGATAATATATACATAATACATAATAATAGCCAACGGCCTCCCTAACTACCCGGTGTCACATATCAGAGTCGGCCGACAAAAAGGGTGAAGACACAAAGCTTCACGAAAGACCTCCAGCACCACTAATCTGCAATGCCTCATAGAGCATTATAAAACGAGCAGAAGGGTGAGAAAGACAACCATAATATAAATGAATATAATTATATATTGCAACAAAAACATACACATATTCAATAATCTCACCATTCTTATCACCTGCCAATACATAAGGCATATATTTGTACCCCAAAACATATCATTATAATTTAATGCATATCACACAAATGCACAACCGTTCACAATCACACATGTCAATCCAACATATATCATTCAATACAATTGCACATATTTCATCTCATCAATCACAATAACAAAATCATGCACAAATAACTCATGATGAATGCAAATGCACATAGATCGACACAACGACTCTATGCACATGCCATGCGGTACCAACTTCCAATATTTCTCATGTCTCATTATTAGTCCACTCAGGAACTATTGGAACCATCGCTCGTTACTGAGACTTAGTCAGTAACTCCCCGTCGGGCCTACGATGTTCACCCGTCGCTTTAAGTCCTCAGGCATCGCCTCGTATTTTCGAGGCCCGCGACGTTAAGGATTGCTTTAAGTCTCCAAAGGAGCCCACAATCGTCTATACATATCGCTGTCAGTCCTCAGGCAACGCCTCGTATTTTTGAGGCACACGATGGTATAGTGGATCATCGTTTTAAGTCCTCAGGCAACGCCTCGTATTTTCGAGGACCACGATGATCAAGTCGCCACTCAGGACGTTTCCACAATGTATTTCATGATGCTTGGCATACAATGACTCATGACAACCAATGCATCTCCCACCTTTATGCAATCACAAACATGCATATATAACAAAATACAACACATTTCATTTATTTGCCTTTCGACCACAATCCATCACCACACATATCATCACAAGCATTTTCATCACACAATAGCACATAGCGTAATACCCATAAATTATGCACACATCACACACAATCCACATACATTCACATCAATTGTGCCAAACGGCAACCGAACGCTTTCACAAATAGCCAAACAATTCGATTTACGGTTTACCGGAAAAGTCGGTTAAAAGTCGTCTAAAAATAATATTTTTCTTCTCCAAATCATAGAACATATTTTTAGCTTCACATCCATATAAAGAACACCTCAATCGGATAAACAACACAAAAGATATGGATATTTCAACATAACGCAAAAACATAAACCGGAGGATCGACACTACGATACGGTTTGAAAATACTGTTCTAATTGGACCATGTTCAGACCTCAAAACCATTTTTCCTAGAAAGAACATCTCGTTAGCTTCCCAACGCTTCGAACGGGGACTAAAACCGACTTACGGTTCAAGAGATATGAATTTCCGAAGTTTCCCGACAAACCAGAATTTTATGGTTCAGCACAGTATGTATCGATACATAGGCTTTATGTATCGATACAAAAAGACCTCATGTATCGATACATAGCACGCATGTGTCGACACATGCTGTAGTGAAAATGCTGTTTTTCCCAATTTTCACAGTATGTATCGATACATAAGGGTTATGTATCGATACATAAACCATTTTGTATCGATACATAGCTGTTATGTATCGATTCATAGCTCTGTTTTTTCCTAAAAACCAGATTTTCTCAAAATACACCATTGCTGCCATTTTTCCAAAGTGCCCGGAAACTCGACTAAATCGAACATTTTCACCGAAACAAACATATACGCTCAACCACCAAATACATAAGAACAATTTAGAACACATAAACGAAATTTCTACGACGTTCGATTTTTCGATTGAATTTCAACCTTTCAAAAACCAGAATTTTTCAAACATCACCAAATCGAATAAAAAGCACGCTATACGACGACCTAACCTTGCTCGATACAACTACGTAATTTATTTCGAATTCTAACCGTGAAAACATCGGTTTTAATCGATTTCCTACAATTCGACCTAAACGGACAAAACAACGGAAACATAACGAAAACTAACCAAAACATAACCAAACTTCATGAAACTTTACACAGCAGCTCACATACATATAACCAACCAACACATGCATTTATACGACTTTCCGACCGTAGAAACATCGGTTTCTATCGATTTCGTCCAATACGGCATAAACGGAAACATATGGAAACCAACCAAAAACATCCACACAAAACACATACATAATCATACACATGTATAAGATAATTGAATTTCGCACCCTTACCCGATAAATTCGCGTTTGAAAAGTCGGTTGAATCGGTTCCTAAATCCCCAAGTTTTTCCTCTTTTTCTTCTTCTCTTTCTCTTCTCTTCTTTTCTTCTCCTCTTTCTCTTTATTTTTCTGTTTTTCTTACTTTTCTCTCTTTCTTACTACTTTTCTATTTTTTTACAAAATCAAAATATCTAGCCACCCAAAAAGACCAAAATACCCCTACACTCAAATATCTCGCAAACGCTCTCAAAACGCGATAAAACATAAACAACGATGAAAAATAATATATTGTCAAATAAAAGTCAATAATAAAATAATATAAAAACAAAAATAATTAAATCGACTCGATTAAATAAATCGGACAAAACGGGGCGTTACAGTCACCGGTCTCTTCTCGAAGTTTAGTTGTCACTGACGTTCTTGTCAAAATTCAATTGTTATTGGTATTGGTAATCTCGTTGTTACCAGTCTCTTCTCGAAGTTTATTTGTCACTGACGTTCTTGTCAAAATTCAATTGTTATTGGTATTGGTAATCTGGTTGTCACCAGTCTCTCTTCGAAGTTTAGTTGTCACTGAAGTTCTTGTCAAAATTCAATTCTTACTGGTATTGATAATTGTCATACCCTAAATTTGTCGTACTTGTATAACATTTTCATTTGTACCTCCATTCACTAACCTTTATTCAAAAATCCAAAAATATGTCGCTTTCACTTATTGTCCAAGTTCAGGGTTGTGCAAGATTGAATCCAAAGTTATCAAGGCAAGTGAAGCTTAGTAGTTTTGACTTAATTTGTTCGGTCAGACAAATGTTTGTTTCATGATCAAGGCTAGGGTGTGCATAATTTAAGTGATGTGTGTCTGAGGTTTGTGTGCCAATTCAAGTAATTTGTGTATGGGTCATGTTATCAGGCTGTACAGAATCTTCATGATTGAAGATTATCAATGACTGTCTCATTTTTATCATGATTCACAGTGAAGTGCATCAAGGGCGATTTGCGATTCAAAGATGAGTTTGATTCATAGTTTCTCCATTCATTTTCATTTTTATTCTATCCACAATACCCAATCCAATTATTATTATCCATTTACCCACTTATTATCCACTCTAAACCCATCATGTTAAAACCATGATTTTTTTCTAGTTTTGAATCCATATCCATTTCACAAACAATATGCATTTATTTCTATGAACCTTTTTCTCTTATTAATTGTCCATGACCATTTTTCAATTACCCAAAATCCATTGCCCATTACAAAAAAAAATTGTCCAAAAACCAAAAGTCCACATCCACATTTGTTACCATACAAGTCCATGGTACAAAATACTTGCCAAAAAATAAACAAATGCAAGGCCATGATAATACAAGGCCCATGACCAAAGCCTCTCATGCTACATGATCATGACGTGAAGCCCTAAAGCATTTATAAGCCTTCATGAAAACATACCAACCAAGAAAATCACCTGCAGAAAAAAGACAATCCCATCAAGCTACTTGACAGGACCCCACCTCCACAATTTCATTCCAAGCCATCAAATGAACCATACATCACACTAGCCCCACACAAAATTTTCCAGCCAATTCCATCCGGCCCCACAATTCCATGCCACTACCAAGCCTTGCCAATAACCATGAGCCATTATAATATGTCACCATGACCTATCCATCGTACGCATCACATGATTCCCCACAAGTCAAAAACACATACTGCAAGAAACCACACCAAACAAGCATTCTTATGAACCGTCTTCAGCCACAACAACACCTCAAGTACGCAGAAAACCAAAGCCACCAACCTTGACAAACCATCCTGCACAAAATGGTCCAAGCGATGTTACGCACCACTTTTTTCCAAATCGTATATCAACGCACTTGTACCTGCAGCTTGCACAGATATCACACGCTGACCCCACAAACTCTCCTTTCCAACGCACTACAAACCCGTACGCACAACACATGACCTGCAAACGACAAAAAAAAAACGACTTAAAAATCCAAAACATCATGACAATTGCAAAACGACAACTCTTCCAATTTCACCCTGAAAACATCTCCTATAAAAGTTACCTCATTTTCAGTCACAAGGGGAAGCTTCATTTTGGGCCAAGGACTCTGTAATTTTTCCACAAAACAATCTCAAATCTTCAGTACACTTCAAAACCCATCCATACCACTAAACCGCGTCACCAAAATCCTTCTTCAATCTCTAACAACCTTCAACGACCCAACCTTCAATCTCCATCTCCTAAACCTCCATATTCTCCACAACCACAAACCAACACCCAGAACAGAACTTAGGAACAGAAAAAGAAGTGAGACGAAGAGAGAGCGTTTGAATCCAACGAAACCCATCAAAACCAATTTTCAAACAAAACCAGAAATTGAGAAGAAGGAGAGACGAAACGGAAATGAAAGATACAAACCTGAATTGAACAAGCCGCGAGAGAGATTGAGGGGGTGAATCACGGTGAGAGCGAGGAACGAGCGAAAAACGAGACTGAGACGAAGCGAGGTCGGCACAAGAAGTTTGAAATCGTTTTACTCGTTTTCATTCCCTTATTCTTTTCGGTTTTGTTTAACAAAAATATTTTGCTTTTGAAATAAGAATGAGACTGATTGATGGTGTTGTGCTGATAAGCTTCAGTAGCGTTGACCTTTCCCTTTCTCATATTTAGGCTTTCAAAAATGATATTTTGACACCCACTTTACACCCTACACCGTATGCACGGACGGTGAACAGTGGCGTCCGTACAGTACGGACGATAGACAATGTCCCGTCCGTACAGTGAACAGTATCGTTCGTACATAAACAATATTTATTTCCGTACATGAACAGTATCTGTCCGTACGGTACGGGCGATGAATAATGTCGTCCGTGCCGTACGGACATACGGTGTAGTGTAAAGGGTGGTGTCAAGGTAGCATTTCTGTTATGCTTTTTACCTTATTATCTTTAGTTGAGTTTTGGGGCTTTATGACCCGCGGGTGGATCTTCAATTTTCCAATGTTTTTTTAACCTATGTTCCATTTTTTGGTGTGAATAATGATGGGCTTAAGAGCCCAAATGATACTAGCACACCTACCCATATTCACACCCTTGACTTGATACACACCCCTTAATCTTGTTTAATATTTATTTTTAATTCTTTGTTTCTTTTTCCTTTATTTTCTAAAAGTAGTTTAATATATTTCTTAAAAAAAAGATATTTATTTAGTAGTTATTGTATTTCGTTTTCATTTTTGATTCTCTTTTGATCGATGAACATTTAAATAGTCATGGATTATCGATCCATCGATGAAAATACATGACTAAGATTTGACCATTTTCTTTCCTTATTCCATTTCATTTAAGACTACACGATCAACGGTATACTTGCAAATTTATCCGTCAGTGTTGACTGATCAAGTTTTTGGCGCCGTTGCCAGGAACTTGTTTAGTCAATATTGTGAATCTTCTGTTGTGCAGTATAGACTAAGGCAACTATTTTACCTTTTAAATTTTCGATTGTATGGCAAGAACTTGCTCACAAGGCGATCAGTTAGAGCAACCAATTGACGAAATCGAACGTTATATAAGTCTGAGACGTTGAATCAAGGAATTCCTTGTTAGAAATAACATCCCAGACCCTATTATTCCATACTCAGATTCGGAACCCGAATCAGAATCAGAACAAATCATGGTCGAAGGACCAAGAGATCGTCCTCTTAAGTTTTATATTGTTCCATCGCAAGAAGAACAACATAATAGCATTGCTGCCCCCGCTATTAACCGAAACGATTTCGAACCGAAACCTTCGCTGATATTAACAGTTCAACAGAACCAGTTTTCAGGCAATGCTACGGACGATCCGAATTTACATTTATCAGTAATTATGCAATATGCAGACACCGTGAAGGCAAATGGTGTTAGCCCTGAAGCGATAAGACTAAGACTTTTTCCATTTTCCTTGAGAGATAGAGATAGAGCTTAGCTCCAGTCTCTACCATCAAACTCAGTAACAACATGGGACGAGTTAAAGAAAGTTTTTTTAGCCCGATATTTCCCACCAAGCAAGACAGCTATGTTAAGAGCTCAAATCAATGGATTTAAGCAAAAAGATAATGAATCTCTTTTCGACGCTTGGGAGAGATACAAGGACATGATGAGGCTTTGCCACACCATGGACTTGAAGAATGGCTGATAATCCATACCTTTTACGATGGTCTGCTGTACAATACCAAAATGAATCCAAGCGCAGCAGCTGGCGGTGCTCTAATGGACAAACCATATGAGGAAGCCTACGAACTTATTGAGACTATGGCTCAAAACCATTTCCAATGGGGAAGTGAATGCGCTGGTGTAGAGAAGTCAACTCTAAAAGGGGGAATGTACAAAGTCAATGCTAAAGTGGATGAACTTACACAAAAAATCAAAAGTTTAGCAATAGCACCACCTGCAGCTATCGTAGCTACAGGTACACCCAATTGTGAAATATGTGGGACCCTTGGACACACAAACGCTGAATGTCCAGTATTGTCTGGTACTCCTACCAACCAAGTGAACTATGCTCAAGAAAACTCGTATTCAAACACTTATAATCCTGGATGGAGAAATCACTCGAATTTTTCATACAAAAACAACACTAGTTTACAACCACCAAACCCAGCACCTGTTATTCCACCTGGTTACCAGAAACAACCACCGTATGCACCGTAGCCACCTAGGAAATCAAATTTGGAAATCATGATGGAAAACTTTATAAATGCTTAAGTTCAACAAAACAAAGAATTCACAAATCAAAACGCTCATACGAGTGAATTGATGAAATAAATGTCGAGTAAACTTGATGCTATGGCTACTCACAACAAAATGTTGGAAACTCAAATTTCTCAAGTAGCCCAACAAGAATCAGCTATCCCTGCTGGAGCATTTCCTGGCCAACCACAACCAAATCCAAAAGGTCATGCTAATTCTATCACTTTGCGAAGCGGAACAGAATACGATGGACCAGTCAACCCAAGACTCCAAAATTCAGCCATGCACCAAAATTCGTCAAAGGAAACCGAAAAAGTGAAAGAACCAATTAACAATAAGGAAGACAAAAGCGAAGAGGTCGCAGAGAAAGAAACACCCTACGTGCCTCCGCCACCATACAAACCACCTATACCTTTTCCTCAAAGATTTGCCAAATCCAAAAATGAAGGGCAATTTAAGAAATTCGTAGAGCTTCTAAAACAATTGAACATAACCATACCTTTCACAGAAGCTATTACACAAATGCCATCGTGTGCAAAATTTCTCAAAGAGATCTTGTCGAATAAGAAAAAGCTCAAGGATAATGAAACTGTTATGCTCACTGCTAAGTGTAGCGCTATAATTCAAAACAACATGCCTCCTAAGCTGAAAGACCCAGGCAGTTTTTCCATACCTTGCATAATTGAAAAATATATCATAGACCCAGGCAGTGTTAGCTTGATGCCATTATCTACATGTAAGAAACTTGACTAAGGAGAGCTAAGGCCGACAAAAATGTCATTACAACTAGCGGACCATTCTGTTAAATGTCTCGTTGGTATGCTAGAGAACGTGCCCGTTCGTATAGGCCAATTCTATATCCCTACTGATTTTGTGATAATGGACATTAAGGAAGATTCGAACATACCCATTATTTTAGGAAGACCGTTTTTTGTAACATTCGGAGCCATCATCGATGTTAAGAAAGGAAAACTAAATTTTGAAGTTGGGGAAGAGAAAGTTGAATTTATCTTGGCCCAATTCCTAAAATCTCCAGCTATAGATGATTCATGCTGTTTCCTAGATGTTATCGACGAATGCGTTAGAGAGATGGAGAAGGAACCCACTAAGTACACTGAAGTACTAAAGATTCCAGCACCTCGAATATTCGAAGACGATAATTGGCGCGAGCCATACGAAGATAACAGTCTACGAGAATGCCTAGCACTAACACCTGATCCGATGCCATGCCCGAAGAAACCCTCTATAGAACTCAAAACTCTACCAAAAGATTTAAGGTATGAATTCCTAGATACTGAGCTCGAGCGACCAGTAATAGTCAATGCCGAATTAGGATAAATAGAAACTGAAAAACGGTTACATGTCTTAAGAAAGTATCCCACAGCCTTAGGTTACAATCTCTCAGATCTAAAAGGGATAAGCCCCTCTATATGTAAGCATTGTATTATGCTAGAGGAGGACTGTAAAAGCTCTAGAGAGCATCAGAGGAGACTAAATCCCATCTTAAGCGATGTAGTAAAAAAGGAGGTACAAAAACTATTAGAGGCAGGAATTATATACCCGATATCTGACAGTAATTAGGTCAGCCCTGTGCATGTCGTACCGAAGAAGGGATGTGTTACGGTTGTTAGCAACGAGAAAGGCGAATCCGTAGCAAAGAGAATTCAAACTGGTTGGAGAATGTGTATAGATTATAGGAAGCTAAACAAAGCCACTCGTAAAGACCATTTTCCTTTACCTTTCATAGATCAAATGCTTGAACGGCTAGCTAAACACTCTTATTTTTGTTATCTTGACGGATACTCAGGATTCTTTCAAATTCCTATTCACCCTGATGACCAAGAAAAGACTACGTTCACCTATCCCTATGGTTAAATTTGTCTATCGCAAATGTTGTTTGTACTATGTAATGCTCCCGTAACATTTCAGAGATGCATGATGTCGATCTTTGCGGATTTCATAGATGACATAATGGAAGTATTTATGGACGATTTCTCTGTAAGTGGGGGAAGTTTTGAAAATTGCTTATCAAACCTTGAGATGGTACTTGAACGATGTGTTAAAGTAAACTTAGTGCTTAACTGGGAGAAATGCCATTTCATGGTGAGGCAAGAAATAGTTCTTGGACATGTAGTATCTGACAGAGGTATTGAAGTAGATAAAGCAAATATCAAAGTTATAGAGAACCTTCAACCTCCAAAAATAGTTAGAGAAGTTTGCAGTTTCTTAAGACACGACGGATTTTACCGGCGGTTCATTAAAGACTTCTCTAAAATCACAAAGCCACTGACTGAGCTATTGATGAAAGATGCCGAGTTCATCTTTGATGAGGATTGCTTGAAAGCATTTGAATACCTGAAAAACGCTCTTATTACAGCACTAATCATGCAACCACCTGATTGGAGTATACCATTTGAGATTATGAGTGACGCTAGTGATTACGATGTAGACGCTGCCCTAGGACAAAGGAAAGATAAAAAGCTTCATGCTATTTACTACGCAAGTAGAACCTTGGACAATGCACAGATGAATTACACCACCACCGAAAAGGAACTCCTTGCAGTTGTGTTCACTTTAGATAAATTTCGTTCCTACCTAGTGAGAGCGAAAATTATTGTCTATACCGATCATGCCGCCATTAGATATCTGTTGACTAAGAAAGATGCGAAGCCAAGACTCCTAAGATAGATTTTGTTCTTGCAAGAATTCGACTTAGAAATCAAGGATAAGAAAGATACCAAAAACGTAGTAGCAGATCATCTCTCTAGGATTGAGGATTTGAGACCCGAAGAAAATCCAATTAATGACGAATTCCCATATGACAGACTAGTAACCCAGTTAGAAAGCAAAAGAGAAATAGTTGAGTGTTCCTTGATATTAAATAATGCAGAAACTAATGAAGTAGTAGAATCGATTTACACCAAGACCATATTACCGTGGTATGCCGACTTTTTCAACTACCTAGCAGCTGGGGTGCTTCCACCAGACTTAATATACCAACAAAAGAAAAAAAATCCATGATCTTAAACACTAATATTGGGATGAACCCCTACTTTTCAAGAGAGGCGCCGATGGAATATTTCGACGATGCGTCCATAAATTAGAAGTAGCAGATGTCGTATCTCATTGTCATGCTGCACCATATGGAGGGCATGCAAGTACCTCGAAAACATGTGCAAAGATCCTGCAGTCTGGTCTCTTCTGGTCAAATCTTTGGAAGGATGTCCACATCGCCATTATGAACTGCGACCGGTGTCAACACACTGGTAACATCTCTAGACGCGATGAGATGCCACATAAGGGAATTTTAGAAGTGGAATTCTTTGACGTATGGGGTATAGATTTCATGGGACACTTTCCGTCTTCTTTTGGTAATAAGTACATACTCGTTGCATTCGATAACGTCTCAAAATGGATTAAGGCGATAGCTTCTCCTACGAACGATGCACGAGTGGTTATTAAGCTCTTTTAAAATATAATTTTTCCTTGGTTCGGTGTACCAAGAATTGTCATTAGCGATGGCGGCACCCATTTTATTTTGAATGTCTTTGGGAAGCTTTTGCTCAAATATGGAGTCCGACACCGAGTAGCAACACCCTATCCTCCTCAAACCAGTGGACAATACGAGGTGTCAAATAGGGAAATCAAACAAATCTTAGAAAAAACCGTCGCAACCTCCAGGAAAGATTGGTCTACTAAACTTCATGAAGCTTCGTGGGCTTATAGGACTGCTTACAAAACCTTGATAGGAACCACGCCGTTTAAAATGGTTTATGGCAAGTCTTGCCACCTGCCTGTAGAACTAAAGCATAAAGCATATTAGGCCATTAAGACCCTAATCATGAATTACGCAGCGGCAGGAGAGAAAAGAATTTTAAATATCCATGAACTCGAGGAACTTAGACTGGATGCCTACGAAAATGCCCCGATCTATAAGGAGAGAACCAAGAAATGGCATGATAAGAGAATAGCAAAGAGAGAGTTCAATGAAGGAGACATAGTTCTTCTCTGTAACTCTCGACTGAAGCTATTCCCAGGAAAGTTACGTTCCCGATGATCTGGCCCCTTTGAGGTTGTGAAAGCTTTCCAAAGTGGAGCAGTAGAAATTTGAGGTAAAACAAACGAAACATTCATTGTGAACGAGCAGCGACTTAAACACTACCACACTATAGAGAACCAAGAATTATTCATTAATTATAAGTTGGAAGAGCTCCCCGCTCCTCCGAACGAATGGTTTTACTTTCTAGATCAATGTCGAGCTCCTGACATTAAACGAAGCGCTCCGTGGAGGCAGCCCACAATCTTTGTTCGTTATTGTTTTATTGGTATTTTCATACTTTTACTTGTTTTTAGCTGTTAACTTTTAATGCATACTAACATTTACATTATTATTACTATTATTATTATTATTCCTATTATTACTATTATTTTTATTTTTCACTAACCTTTGTTTATGGTACAACTTGACTAATAGGAAATCATTGTCTAATTTCAGGCTAGCTCATCTTAGGATAACACTAAACTCTAGGAGAATGCAGCCCTTCGAGAACCACAAAGTTGTTTTAAGGAATGAGGTCCAAAGGCGCCGTTTCGAGGCCTTGTCCCAGAGAGAGTTTGTTGTGTCTATTTACCCTGACAGCCCTGCTATGACCACGCTTGGCATCCATGATAGTGTCACTTACCTGCTGAATCAGTTGGAGTGGGATGATTTCGCTATCCGGAAGAGATTTAGCACTTACCATAACTTGACCCTGGAGTTCTTAAGTTCGTTATATTATGATCCTACCAGAGGGTTCGTTTTTAGTCGTGGGTTGGCTACATTTAGGCTATTTGGCAACAAATACCGTTTCACACATCATGAGTTGGCTAACTGATTAGGATTTCCTAATGGGCCTAATGCCATAACTAAGACCCCTGAAGATGCCTTTACTACTTATAATCTGAATTAGTTTTGGGGTACTCTGACCGGTAATTACAATCCTAAGCCAAATGGCATGTTCTCTGAGAGTATCCATAATCCTGGTATCAGGTATTTCTAGAAGACTTTGGCCCACACTCTTTTTGGTAAGGAAGAAAATGTGACTTCAGTGTCTAAGGACGAGCTTTACATTATGTTATGTGCCTCTCAAAGTAAGCCGGTTAATGCAGCCCCGTTCATGCTAGCTAACTTTTATAAGATCTCTCGTGAGCCTTTCAGAGCTATCATTATTGGAGGCTTAATTACCATGATTGCTGACGCTATTGGGTTGCGGTATCATTTGAACCGTACCCATGTTTTTGGTAGTTATCGCCCCATGAACATCAATTTCTGTTTCATTCGTGGAATCATTGCTAACCTTGGTCCAGTTGAGTTTGAACTACTGATAGACAATGATGTTGTCTACCACTTTACCTTGTTGAATCATGAGAAAACTAGTGTGCATAACAAGGATAATTGGCTTTATGACTTGGAAGGTCAGAACGAGTCTCTGACTCCTCTCGACTCTCCATATGCTTATGAGAATTTAGAAGCCGATATGCCTGATGTTGTTACTCATGGCTCAGCTATTCAGCCAGTTGTTCCACCTATTGATATCGTTACCTCAGATCATGCTCTACAGTCTGAAGTGGATTTCCTCAGGGGAGAGATGACTTCTCTTTATGTGGATTTCTTAGGATTTATGGATGTGGTTCATGAACAATTTGACCATCTTTTCCAGATCATTTATTCACTCCGGCGTTCTACTGAACCTCAGATAAGGCGTCACCATGGATAGTTTCAGTTGTATTCATTTCCCTATTTTCTTAGATTAGGATTTTGTTTTATTGTATCAGTGTTTCATTCCCGTATTGTTCATTCTTTTAATTCTATTGTATACTATCGGTATGCCGACAATGAACTATGTTTGTACTTTTGTTATTTCAATTAATGCAATTTCGCTTTTCGTAAGTTTGTGTTGATGATATTTAGAAAGTTTGGAAATTTTCTTGGCTTGTTTAGTGTCTATCTTAGTACTATTAGTACGATCAAAACAAAACAAAAAATAAAAATATAACAACAGGTTTCGTCTTCTGTTTCTGAACCTGTAGTGAAAATTTGCACTTTTAACTTAATGGCATTCGCCATATGCTGATGGCATTCCCCATCAGTTCAATTTCCTGAATTTTCCTCATTCACAACACATGGCATTCGCCATGTGCTTAATGGCATTCGCCATTGTGTTGGAAACTGCAGTCTGCGCGAATTCAAATTCATTCGCGTTTTTCTCTAGGGAATCCATGTAATCACCTTTTTACACTTCCAAAACACCTTCTAACTACCCTCATTAATCCCTCATAACAACCAACCATCTACATTCCACTAATTTGCCTATAAATTCATTAAATCCATCATCTTTCTCACACCCATCACTCACACTCTTCACTCACAAACCTTTTCAACCATTCTCACTACCTTCATTCTGTTAATATGCCTCCTAGATCCGCTGCTAACATCGACTACATGGGCATTACATTTCCTGAAAATGTCCTTGGTCAGAGACAACGTTCTAACTTTCTCAAACTCCGAAAAAGGGCAGTCGTCGCGACCCGGTACCCAGACACCGCTGCTGTCCAGACCTTGAGTCTCTTCGATAGCGTGAATTGGATGCTTACAAACTTAGGTATGTCACAATTCTTCTCTATGAGTAATTCTACCTACATTAGGCTGACGTATGAGTTTCTAAGTTCTTTCTGTCTGTCCGCGAATCTGTCCCGTACTGATGGTTCTGTACAGTTTAGAATGTTTAATGTCGATCACTCCTTGACCATTGAGCAGATAGGTTATATTTTTAGTTTTCCTAGCGGTCCGGAGTATGCTACTCAGGCACCCTTATAGAGTGAGTGGGAACCTGATGCTCTAGACTTTTGGCACAAAATCACTAATAAGACCTCCGACACATGGGAAGGTCTCAAAGCCACATCCATCCATAACCCAGCCATTAGGTATTTCCACCGAATCCTAGCTACCACTATCTTTGGCAGGGAGAACACTGGAAATATGAACTCCAAGGACTTATTCTTCATCCATTGTGCACTTTTCGAAACTAAGGTTAATCCGACACCATTTTTACTTGTACACCTCCAATCTGCCAGAGGTTAAGCGGACGGTTCCATTTGTGTCGGAGGGATCATTACCTCCATAGCCTTAGCGTTAAGGTTGCATACCGAGTTGGAGACCCTTGAGCCCTTACCAGCTATATTTGCTGATCTTACCCATTGCCATGCCATGTGCCTAGTTAAGAATTTACCAAATGGAAAATATCACTTGATGATAGGTAACAGGGAGGTCAGAGGAGTCACATTTAAAGGTGTGAAAAACGCAAGAAAGGGGGCTTTGAATTGGTTTTTCAAAATAAAAATTGTTCATTTAAAATAAACTCCTTTTATAAGACTCTTTCTTTTAACAATAATGACCTATGTTGAGAACCAAGAGATGAACACGTTATGTTTATACTAGTTCACTTGAGAAACACTCAAGTTAATCTAGTACACCCACCAAGGTGATTTTGCCTCTCTCAACGAGGTATTAATCCACTATTCAATCAAATCAGTACAATGCACTAGCTAAAATGCTGGTGACTAACACAACCTCTAAAACTCTTAAGTTTTAGACTTCTCAAGTAATACAACCTCACAGGTCTTACTCAAGGAACAACCTCTAAGACTACGCGTCCTAGACTTCTCAAGAAATACAACCACATGATCTTTCTCAAGGAACACAAACCTAAGTTTGAATAAGTTTCGTTTACAGACAAGTGCTTCTATATAAGCTGATAATGTAAACAAGTTTCGACCAGAATGACTTAAGAAAGATTTCAGATGGAAAGAGTATTGCAGTAGCGTTCGTGTGTGTCTTTCTTCAAGTCTTTTGCTTCTTTTATAGCCGTGTAGAAAGAGCTGTTGATGTGTAATCATGATAGCTATCTAGGTTGATGGCTAGAAGCGTGAGGACAGATAAAAACTTTTGCGTGTTGCACGTCCTGTTTTTATCAGAATATCTTTGATTGTACCGTTGCACTGTTACCAAGATATTTTCGCTTTGTATTGAGGTACAGCTGTACTATGTAGATTTATCTTCTTGGCTTCTCAACTTCAGAGGCTTTTTACGAGCATGAGTAAGAAGGGAAAACATCGCTTGGTTCTTGAGAATTTCAAGTAATCCTCAGAGCAGCGTCTTCAGAATCTTCAGCACTTGGTTTTCAGAACCTTGTTCGCTTGGTGCGTTGTCTTCATATCTTCAGAGGCTTCTGATAGTATCTGGTTGACGCATGAGCAGAGACTTGATTAGGTCTTCAGAACCTTGATCAGAGAGCATAAGTCTTCAGTATCTGGACTTCGTTCTATCAGAACCTTTGTCTTCAGATCTTCAGAACTCGTTCTCTTTTCCTTTTGTATCAGAGTTTTATGAACTTCATATTAGCTTAAGAATGAGTTCTGCTTTTCAAGTGTATAGGCGGAGTATTTTCCTTTAAGCATTGTGTTCGCGCCAATTTTCGGAAGCATAACCTGTTTGTTAAGTTCTCACAAATAATAAACATTAGTTGTACAAAATTATTCATACAGAAATACTCATTTGATATCATCAAAACTTAGAGATAATATTGCAGAACCAAATCTTGTTCTTACAATCTCCCCCTTTTTTATGATGACAAAACTATGTATTTTGATGACACAATTTTGATATATATATAATGCAGGGAAAATAATCGATTCTAAAGATAGCTTATCCTTCATATGAAGCGCCCCCCCTGAGTCTTAGACTTGATGAATTTCTGTGCTTGGGATCCCCTTGATTTTACTAGGTCATGAGCTCTTAGTCTTGATTCTCTTTTCAATAGAGTTCTGATTTTCTTAATGAAGCTTGATTTGGATCAGAATTCCTGAAAAAGAAAAACACTCTAAAAGAAATAACAGTTTATCTGTTAGCATGTAAACATCGTTGTTTTTCAGAGATTGACTATGGAATCAAAATATCACATTCATATTACTTCTCCCCCTTTTTGTCATTGATCAAAAAGATTAGTGGTGAAAGGGTGAAAAACAAAGATCTAAAGTCTTAAGGACAACAGAGACATAAGAATTAGGTGCTTCCAGAGGACATCTTGTCCCATATCTTCTGAAGCATGCCCTGAAGATTAGCATTGACGGTATTTTATTCCTCAAAGTTTTCTCTAAACTTCTGTTGTTCTTCTCTGATTTCTCCAATTGTGTTTTCCAAACGCTTTACAGCAGGATCAAATATAGAAACAACTGTAGTATCTTTCTTGGCCTTTTCCATGGCTTTAGCTTCTTGTGCTATTCTGGCTTCTTCAGCAACCTTTTCTGCAAGAAGTCTTGCTTCCTCAGTAGCTTTTTCTTCCACTTCTTTCTGCTTTGCTGCCAAGAACTTAAGTATCCTGATCCACTCTTCAGCTTCTGCTCTCTCCTTTGCCCATTGAATTCCGGCAGTGATGGTTGCGTATGAGAAACTTATAATTCTTGCAAGTTCAGTATCCAACCATTTCTCGAAGCTTTGACAAGAGCTTTTAAGTTCCATAGGCTTGGTACTTGTGTTAAATTATGCTCTTAGGTTCGCAAACTTCTTTAATGCCTTGTTACAAAATTGCCTTGTGCATTCTTCAAAAGATGTTGGAGGTGGTACATTATAGATAACCAAAGCAAGGTCAGGCTTGGCAGAGTTTGTTTTAGGTGGTGTTTGCTGAGATGAAACAATCTCAGTAGGAACATGTTCATTGATTGTTTGATCAGCAGGAGATGTCACTTCTATAGTGCCTGAGCCTATGAGTGATTCAGGGGTGACAAAATCTAGAGATTCAGAGATTGTATCCTCAGAGATAGACTCAATGATGAGGACTTGAGACTCAGAGATTAGGTTCATGGAACTTTGTTCATTTGGATGAATGATTGACGAGGTTATTGACGAGGTGTAGGTAGGTATGGCTTCAGCCGAGATAGGGGTACTGATTGTTGCGTTGGGTAAGGATTGGATAATGGTAGTTGGAGGAGGAATTGAAAAAGATGGTGATTTGAACTTCACCTATGGATTGGAGGTAGGAATGAGGGTAGTTTGGAATGATGATGATGCAGTAACAGTCTCAGTGACAGACATGGACCTAGAAGAATTGATACCCGATTTATTGATTTCCTCAAGAAGAAGAGATTCTTGTCTAAAAGTTTCGAAGGTTTCAGTTTCATCCTTTTTCTTCTTCTTAGGCTCAACATCCTCTTCAGTTTGCTTCCTCTTACTCCTGGTGATGTATTTAGATTTAGGGACGACATCTTCAACTCTTGATTTTGGAATGTCATGCCCTTCTTCTCTTATTATAGCTACAAACGAAGCAATTGCTGTTGGATTATCTTCTTTTTGATAGCAGGGGTAGTTCGTTACTGGACATCTATTTTTTATCACAGTGGCCTGAGGAATAGATATGGGTTTCACATAAACACTTGTAATCATTTTCATATGCTTAAGGTTCACAGCATTGAAAGCTTCTCCTACTTTGCCAGTCAGATAATCTGTGTATTTAGCTTCCTTGACTAGATACTCCACTAGGCCGCTTTCAACAAAGTTATCAGAGAGAAGTCTTCCAAAAGGAATGTAGTTTACAATCTTCCTATCTGGTGAAGCTGTTGTTCTTGTCTTGCGCACCATATCTCTCAGGTAGTAGAATAAAATGGATGGAAGACACATTTTCTCATTCTTGTGCAAGTAGTACAGTATGTACTTTTGATTTGTATTGAAGAAATCTGCAGCACTCTTTGGAGGTCTTGGATTGATACATCCAAGAATAATTTTATGCCAGATTCTCAGATTGTCACGCAGATTCTTGCTTTTGTACTCTGTAGTCCCAGGTTGACAATTTTTGAAAATTGCTTTGTTGATGACAGAGTCATATATTTCAGTTTTTCCATAAACTCTTTTTCCTTCCAAGAAATGCATCCCTAGTAGGTCAGAAATAGATTTTTTAGTGATAATGATCTTTTGATCCATAACAAAAGATACAACATGAAGATCGTCTATTTCAGCATGTCTCCAGAACTCCTTTACTAGGTCTTCAAAGGTTGGTCCTCTAAGTCTGTCAAAGTAACTTTTCCATCCTTGAGTATTTAGTTGATCAATTAGGTTAAACCCATTATCGCGAAGATTGTCGAAGTCGACATCCAGCTCTTTCAGAACAATTAGTTCATTTACAAGCACAACACAAGTAACAGAGGAATTTCTCTGTGTTACATGGTTTTCATCGATAGTGGGAAGAGATAATGGAGTTGAATCGATCATCGCGGTGGTCGCAGAGGTTGTAGAAGGTGTAATAGATGAAGATGGTAGCTCTTGAGAGGGATTCAATAACGCATCAAATTCTTTGGAGAGGAGAACAATTTATCGTTGAATGATGTTTGTCATGATGATAGGTAAGACCAGAGAGGATGAAGACAGGGATTGAGTTTGTTCGAAAGAGAGAGAGATAAAGAGAGAGAGAGAGAGAGAGATTTAGGTTTTTAGGGTTAACTTTTGAGTGAAAGAGGGAATAGGAATGGTTTTTGAAAATTTAATGAGATAGACACCGTACGGGGGATAAGTGAATAAATGTAATAAAGTTTTGAGTCAATCCCAAGAAATTACTGTTCGTTTGATTTGAATAAATATAGTGAATTAGATATAATCTAATAACATGCAAAAAATTTTTTCTAATGACACATCAGAACTGACTTAGAAGAAAAATTTATCAGAACTGAGACATATCTCACAAAAGTGATTATGATGCTATTAAAAAAACTTATTTCCTCTGACTAAACACATTTGGTTCTGAAATAATCTCATTCTGAACAGTACTCCATTTTCAGATGTTTTAAAATAATTTGAAATCTATCTTCAGCTAAGGGTTTTGTAAAAATATCAGCCCATTGATGGGCTGTATCAATACATTTTAAGCATAAGGTTCCCTTCTGAACATAGTCTCTGATAAAATGGTGTTTTATTTCAATGTGTTTAGCCCTAGAATGTAAAATTGGATTTTTACTTACGCAAATAACAGCAGTATTATCACAGAAGATAGGGATGTTACTCTCTTATATCTGATAGTCTTCCAGCTGATTTTTCATCCAAAGCATTTGTGTACTGCATAGAGAGGCGGAGATGTATTCAGCTTCTGCTGTAGAGAGAGCAATTATAGATTGCCTCTTACTTGACCATGAGATTAGATTGTTCCCTAGTAACTGACAATTTCCAGATATGCTCTTTCTTTCCAATCTTTCTCCAGCATAGACTGTGTAACACCCTATTTTCCCATTTTTCAAAATATAAAAATATTACGAAAATTATCAGAGTTGTAACCAAAAAGTAGGATGCTGCATCATTAAAACCAACAACTAAAACTCTTTTCATTAATGAGATAAAACAACGGAAATAAATGTTTTATTCAAATCACGACCATTTGCTAACAACACCAAACCTAAGTCGTGGTCCATCATAGTTTCAAATAAAGAATGATACGTAACAAAACAAATAAAGAATAACAATGACGAAAACTCCCAAAATCCCATGTTACATATCAGAGCGACTCCTAAGACTCGATCAAGCAACACACACTCCATGCACACTCAAGTACCTGGATTATCTGTACTCCCGAAGAAGCACATACACAACAAACAACAAAGGGGTGAGAACTACATTCAATAATTAAAAGTGTATAATACATGTTAAGAGTAGTAATCACACAACCACACATAATCATATACTATCACGACACACTTGTCACTTACAATTATAATTCAATACACACATAATGATGCAATGTGACTCAACAACCGACACAATGCATGTGGTACCAATACACCATGGTTCATTCAATTGAACCCAATTCATAATAGAATTCGGATAGATCACATGCACCCCTACTTAGCAATGATCTATCTCCACCATACTCCACATTGGAGTTCGGATGAATCACATACACTCCTCCTGAGCAATGATTCATCACCACCGACACACCATGAATGCATGACAACAATTATACATACAACACACCTGTATAATATTAATCATACCTCTTCATGATCCTCCTGATCATACAAGAGATACCTACTCACCATAATACACACCACAACAAGAAATCCCTCACACGGTGTTAATTAGCTGATTCTCTAATTAATCCGTATATATTCCATTTTTAATTATTTTGACCACCATTCCTAGTTTCAACAAGTCCTGACATCTATCCCAACCTCTCAGACCCAAAGGAACTGCATCAAACACGAAATCGGGAAAGAAATCGCAGAACAACACAATTCTGCACTCTCGCTGGTCATACGCATTTTGCCTTGTTCCGTACGCGTATTGCGCAGCTCGCTCGCCCATCCAGCTGCGTACTAGACGCGTAATGCCACCCCTGCCGCCCTACCATACGCGTATTGCCCTGCCCATTACGCGTATCGGAAGAGACGTGTCATTCCCTAAAAAATTCAACTTTCAGATCCAGATATGCGTAATCTTTCTCATACGCGTAAAGCCAAGCTTCCATACGCGTACCATTACTCGTATGGGCAGAAGGACGTGTCAAAAATGAGTTCCATACGCGTATACCCACGTAACGCTTTGCCATACGCGTAAAAACCTGCCTGTTACGCGTAATGGCCCTCTGGCACACAAAGCCATACGCGTAACGCCTTCTCTGTTATGCGTATGGGCGGAGACTGAAAAATACCCATTTTTCATATCAGTCCGAATTCTACCTCTATACTCTCACTTCTAACACCCCGATCTGTCCTAAATTCATCTCTACATTGATTTTAGGACCTGTAATTGCATATAATTCCATCCTCTTATTATCACTAATCAATTTAACGTTTCCTATATCTAAATTCGTTACCCTCACCTGCAACAAAACCAGATCTGCAAACAGATACATTCATACAACAGCAACAACACCATATAATTAAACATATCATGACAGAGTAGATTGATTAACACATAATACAAAAATTTCTAAGAGGGGAAGGAACCCTCACTACCCTTACATGATATTAGCACCTATATTGAACCCATTCTCCCCCTTACCTCGAATTTGCTCAGAAATCCTGCGAAAATTGGTTGAGAATTCTTGCCCTAGCACCCTTGTTCTTCCTTCCCTAGCTCTCTCTCTTTTTACGTTAAAAAAATACAATTATTCCTCTAAACCCTCCCTAATTCTGATTAATGATTTAGACTCCTAGTTTTCCTCCCCCTAAACACATTCTAATTAAATCAAATTTTTACTTAAAAATAATAAAATAAAAATAATATTAATAATAATAGTAATATCAATAATATTAGGATTAATAATAATAATAATAATAATAATAATAATAATAATATTCCTTATACTACCATTATTAAATATACCCTCTAATTATCCAATATTACGTTATTCACCCAATATCTCTAATTTTCTCCGCCCCGCTAAGGATACCACTCCTACGCGCTCAACCACACACACCTTACACAAGGCCTAACAAACAAAATAACACTGACGATCAAATAATTTAAAATGGGGTGTTACAACTCTCCCCCACTTAAATTATTTTCGTCCTCGAAAATTTACCTGATGGAAACAATTCTGGATACGACTCTTGCATCCCGCTCTCCAACTGCCAGGTCACACTTCCTCCAGCAACTCCTCCCCAAGCTACCCTCACCAAAGGAATCTCCTTTCCTCTAAGTTACTTCATCTTACGATCCTCGATCCTTATCGGCATCACCTCCATAGTAAGGTTATCTCTAATCTGCACCTCATCCCTCTGGATAACATGAGACGAATCAGATACATACTTCCGAAGTTGCGACACATGAAACACGTCATGCAAGTTCGAAAGTTCAGGCGGCAACGCCACCCTATAAGCAACTTTGCCTACTCTTTTCAAGATTTGATATGGTCCAATAAACTTAGGATCCAGCTTCTTTGATTTCAATGCACGCCCAACACCGGTCACCAGGTTGACTCTCAGGAACACGTGATCACATTCACTGAATTCCAAGTCTTTCTTCCGATTATCATGATAACTTTTCTACCTACTTTGAGACACTTTCATCTTATCACGGATCATCTGAATTGTCTCAGTAGTCTGTTGCACAATCTCAGGTCCAAGCACCACATTCTCACCAGTCTCATACCAACACAGAGGCGTCCTACACCTCCTACCATACAAAGCTTCGAAAGGTGCCATCCCAATACTAGAATGGTAACTATTATTATACGTGAACTCGATCAATGGAAAATGAGTATCCCACGCACCACCTTTCTCCAACACACAGGCTCTCAGCAAATCTTCCAACGACTGAATAGTCCTCTCTGACTGACCATCGGTCTGTGGATGATAAGCGAAGCTCAACTTCAATTTAGAACCCAAAGCTTCTTGCAAAATCTTCCAAAATTCTATAGTAAACCTCGTATCTCTATCCGACACTATGCTCGACGGAACACCATGCAACTTCACAATTATTCTGATATAGATTTCAGCCAGCTTTGACAATAGAAAACTGATATTAATTGGTATAAAATGTGTGGATTTCGTAAGTCGATCCACCACTACCCAAATAGCATTAAAGCCTCTCACCGTATTTGGCAAACCAGTAACAAAGTCCATAGTAATACTGTCCCATTTCCATTCCGAAATCTCTAATGGTTGCATTAACCCCGAAGGTTTATGGTGCTCCACCTTTGACTTCTGACATTTCAAACAAGCATAAACAAACTGAGTTATGTCCCTCTTCATACTGGACCACCAAAATAACTTCTTCAAGTCATGATACATTTTTGTAGCTCCCGGATGGATGCTCAAGCTACTCCGGTGACTTTCCTCTAAGATCGATTTCCTCAATTCATCATTATCCGGTACACAAATTCTGCCCCGGAATCTCAATACACCAACATTATCCACTTTAAAATCACTATCAAGATCATCTCCTCTTGTATGCATCAAGTCCACTAGCTTCACATCAAGTCTCTAATTTTCCTTAATTACATCCAAAAAGTCATTATTCACCTTAAGCATACCCAATCTAACACTCTCAGGTGTAGTTTCACAAACCATACTCAAGTCTCTAAATTGTTCAATTAATTCCATTTCTTTTACCATCAATGCCGACATATGAATTGTCTTCCGGCTTAGAGCATCAGCTACAACATTAGCTTTCCCTGGATGACAACTCAAATTAAAATCAGTCTTTCAAGAACTCCAACCATCTTCGCTGCCTCATATTCAATTCCTTCTGATCGAACAAATACTTCAGACTTTTGTGATCACTGAATACTTCAAATCTCGATCCATACAAATAATGCCTCCAAATTTTCAATACAAAAACTACCACAGCTAATTCAAGATCATGAGTAGGATAATTCCTCTCGTGCACCCTAAATTGCCGCGAAGCATATACCACCACCTTTCCATCTTGCATCAACACTCCGCCTAATCCCATCTTAGACGCATCACAATACACCACAAAAGGTTCACTTGGACTTGGTAGAATTAACACTGGTGCTGTAGTCAATTTCTTCTTCAATTCTTCGAAACTTTCCACACAAGCCGCATCCCAAACAAAAACTTGATTCTTTCTAGTTAACTGAGTCAATGGTAACACCAAATTAGAAAACCCTTCAATGAATCTTCGGTAATAACCCGCCAAACCCAAGAAATTTCTAATCTCCGTCACTATCTTCAGAGGCACCCACTGAAGTACTGCACTTACTTTAGATGGATCCACCGCTATGCCATCACCAGAAATAACATGACCCAAGAAACTCACCGTCTTTAACCAGAATTCACATTTTGAGAACTTTGCAAACAATTTATTATCCTTTAACACCTGCAAGGCAATCCTCAAATGTTCTGCGTGATCCTCGTCAGACTTAGAATAAATCAGTATGTCATCAATGAATACCACAATAAACTGATCCAGATAAGAATGAAAGATACAATTCATATACTCCATAAACACACCTGGCGCATTAGACACTCCGAAAGGCATCACTGCATATTCGTAATGTCCATAGCGAGTTCTGAACGTAGTCTTCTGAATATCATATTCCTTTACTCTAATCTGATGGTAACCCGACCTCAAATCAATTTTGCTGAAAACACGAGCTCCCACAAGCTGATCCATCAAGTCATCAATCCTCAGAAGTGGATACTTATTTTTAGTGGTCACTTTATTCAACTGACGGTAATCAATGCACAGACGCATACTACCATCCTTCTTTTTCACCAACAACACTAGAGCTCCCCACGGCGACACACTCGGTCTAATAAACTTCTTATCAAGAAATTCTCCAATCTGAGATTTTAACTCTGCTAATTCTGATGCAGACATCATGTACGGTGCCATGGATATAGGTCTAGTACCAGGAACAAGATCAATAGTAAATTCAACTTCCCTCGTCGGAGGCAGTTCTGTAATATCATCTGGAAACACTTCAGGAAATTCACTCACCACCGGTAACTCATTAACTGAAGTCTTACTTTCCACAGATAACGAGGCAAACACTGCAAACATCTTAGCTTCATCCTCCAACAACGTTCTCAACTCCCTGTTAGACAAAGAATCCGCTAATGCTTCCTCTTTAAGAGTAAGAAACAATAACGTCTTCCTAAAGCAATCAATATAAATACGGTTGAACTCCAACTAGTTCATCCCCAAAATAACATCGAGATTACCGAGTGGCAAACAAATCAAGTACAATCTAAAATCCCTACCAAACATAGTCAACAAACACTTCAAACACACCAAGGAAGTAACCACAAAACCAATAGACGGAGTTTCAATCGTCATCCTCTATTCTAGAGTAGACGACACAATTCCTAATCTCTTCACATAATCAACAGAAATGAACGAGTGGGTTGCACCCGTGTCAATGATAGCAATCAAAGGAATGTCAATAATAAAGCAAGTACCTTTGATGGAATGCTCCTCATTGGTGGATTGGGTTCCCACCAAGGCAAACACCTTTCCACTGGCCTGAGATTTCTTTGGCTTCTCATAGTGAGTGCTGATATGACCCTGTTTTCCACAGTTATAACAGGTAGGCATAGTGGCCCTATAATCTGCTATAACATGACCTGGTCACCCACACTTGAAACACTTTTTCACCTCGTTCGTACAATTATTAGCACGGTGACCCGTGCCACCACATCTGAAACACTTGAGAGTATCAGACACCACTCCTCCCTCTTTTAGTTTCTTCCCCACAGCAACTTTCTGTTTTCCCTTATCAGCTGGAGCACTATAAGGAGTACCCCAAAACCTCTGCTTGCCCTTCCAGTCACTCACAGCCTTATAATGAGCAATCCAGGCCCTGTTATTGTTATCATAAATCCTGCTTCTGCTAACCAGTTCTGGATAATTCCTTATCTTCTGACAAGCAATGCCCTGTTTGATCTCGGGACATAGCCCATTCTCAAACTTCAAGCATTTCGAATTCATAGCTTCTTCCGTATTGTAATGAGCACAATACTGTACCAACTCTTCAAACCGAGCAGCATATTCAGCAACAGTCATGTTACCCTGTTTCAGTTCCAAGAATTCAAACCGAGAAGGAAAGAAAGAAGAGGAGAGAAAGAGAAAAGAGGTGGAATCGAAGATTCTCCGTTTCAATCGCGATTAATCGGGTAAGGGTGAGAAGTTTCAATTATATCATGCTTGTATATGTATATGTATGTATTTGTTTGAATGTTTGGTTGGAAAATGTATGTTTTCTATTTGGTTGAATTTGTGAACAATTGATAGAAATTGATGTTTTCACGGTCGAAACTCGATATAAACTGCGTAGAATACTTGTTGATTATGTCTGAACATGTTTTGGTTGTTCTGGTATGAATTAGAAGGGTTTGGGTGGTAGAAATTATGTATTTTGGCCCCAAATGACCTATATTGACGCTGCTGCGAATTCTGGGTTTCGCGGGTTTGCCTAGCGAACCCCAGCGTAGGAACGGGCGAATGTTCCCCTAGAGGTTCACCTAGCGAACTTTATGTTGGTTTTCCACTGCCTTGGTTCCCTAGGGTTCGCCTAGCGAATATTGGAGCGAACGTGATATTTTTCTATTTTGTTTTCTTCATAATTTTCAAACCGTAAATCCGTTTTGGTCGCCGTTCGAAGCGTTGGAAAGATAATGAAATATTATTTCTATTAAAAATGGTTTGGAGGTCATTAGATGATTTATTTAAGTCGTGGTTTTGTAAATGTGTTGGGTTGTCGGGTTTTTATCGCGTTAAATGCGTGCGGTCGATGTTTTACCGTGTGTTGTGCTATTGTTGTGTAACGTGGAACTTTTATGTGGTTTATATGATGTTGATGGATGTGATAATTATGTTGTTGTGTGGTAAAATACATTGTTTGATTGAATATCAATGTATGTTGTTATGATGTCTTGTGGGATTGTTGTGGTTTGTGGATTACGATAAAATGCATTGTTTATGTGAAATTGATTATATGTTGTTTGGTGGCCTTTATGGTTTGAAATGCATTGTTTGAATTGGTTTCCAATGCATGAATAATGATGATGAGATAATTCATATTGTTGAATTGTGAATGAAATTGATGACTTGAAATATATATATATATATATATATATATATATATATATATATATATATATATATATATATGTTGGTGATAAATGTATCAAGCATGGTTGATATGTGGTGATGATTGTATGTGGCCTAAGGGCAAGAAAATGCACTGTGTTGCATTTGATGGTATATGCATGATTATGGATGTGTATATGTGTGCATTTGATAGTCATGAGTCATTGTATGCCAAGCATCATGATATGCATTCTTGTGATGTCGTGTGCCCTAGTGGGTGTGAGCGACGAAACGATTCCAGAGGGAATCTGCTATAACATCGTGCGCCTTATACAAAGAGGACTGAAAGCGATGATTATAGACGATCGTACGCCTTATACAAAGAGGACCGAAAGCGATCGGATCGTGCACCTTATACAAAGAGGACTGAAAGCGATCCATAAACGTCGTGCGCCTTATACCAATAGGACCGAAAGCGACGAGGAACATCGTTTGCCCGACGGGGAGTTACACTAAGTAACAAGCGATGGTTCCAATAGTTCCTGAGTGAACTAGTGATGAGATTGATGGATGGATGGTACCACATTTGCATAGAGTCGTTGTGTCGGTCTCTTTGCATTTGCATAAATCATGAATGGATTGATTATGTGTGGAAAATCATGAATGGATTGATTATGTGTGGAAAATCATGAATTGATTGATTATGGGTGGAAAATCATGAATTGATTGAGTATGTATTGAGATTTATGTTTGAATTGGTGAATTGATGTTCATATGTGATAAATGCATTGGTTGTGGATAATATGTTCTATGTATAGACATGTGCTATGAGATGTGGTGGTGTGTTTCCATATGTTGTGACTCTGGTTTGCCTTATGTACAAATATGTGATTATATTGGATAATTGATATATGTTATGTGTATGTGGCCTGCTATATGTATTAGTATGTGATGCTTGTGGTGAGAATAACTATGCATGTGAATTTATGTGTGTTTGCATATTATTATGCAATCTTGATTTAGTTGTTATTTCTCACCCTTCTGCTGTGGTTTGGTGCTCTATGAGGCAATTGCAAATTAGTAGTCTTGGAGGCTTTTGTGAAGTTTAGTTCTCCATCCGTTTGTCTGTCTGCTCTGATACGTAGCACGAGAGTCGGGGAACATTTTTATTATATATGTATACATTTGTTGAATATATTTTGTATTACTTTTGTATGTATATTTTAATGTTGTAAAACAATTTATTTTGTAAAACAAGTCAGTTATGGATCTTTCCGCTTTATTCCATAATTGAACTTTCCCTTTGATGGAAAAAGTTTCCCTTTTATGCTTATCCCATTTTGTGTTATGTATCAAATATTTGAGCAGGGAATATGTTTTCTTTCCTTAATTGTGGCATCCTTATTTCTGTCGGAAAAATAAATTGTTATTTACTCTAATTTAATTATGTATTATTTATTCGCGATGGGAATTGAGGTGTTACAATAGTGGTATCAGAGCAGGTCGGTCCGTTTGGCCAAGTTGTGGAGTCAGTTGGTGTGACAGTTGAATACTGTAGACGTTGGTTGTCCCTTAGTACGTGATATGTGTGTGAAACACTGTCAGTGCTTTCTGGTTTTCTAATCCTTGCTTCAGGTGTGGAGCATTGGCTCAGTGTGCCGTTGGTTGCAAGATTGTAAGTGTTATTTGGACAGTGTTGTTCCCGATTCCAGAGGGAATGCGGAGGTAAGGTTTATGTTGACTAAGGATTGGTTCCTTAGGTAGTTTTGTGCACAAGATGCAAGGAATGCTATTATGGTTTGGTAAAGACGGTTTATGCCCCATCATGATTGTCGGCTGTCTATTGACAAATTGAGGAACTGATCACCCTTAATCTCTTGTTGATAGCAGACGGGAATTATGTTAGATGGGATATGCGTGTCTTTCCGGCTTTGATAGTGTGTGCAATGAATTGTTGGAATTAAGAAAAGGAATATGGATTGTTTTGTTGAGTTGATGAAGATTCTAATATTGGAAGATGAGACAGATTAGAGGTTTTGGTATGTTGGTCCAGTTGGGAAGTCATTGAGAGAGAACGATTGGGTATCGTTAATGGTTGTTCTCAGAGAGTAGAGTGTGAACTCAAATTTGACGAAGGGGAAGATTTGAGGTTTGGATCTTCTAGGTAAGTAGAAGAACTTGTAGGAAGTGTAACTCAGATTGACAGAGCGGTTGGAAGATTTACTGGAAAAAGGGATGTGTGAGACCAAGTGTGTCGTCTTAGAGAGCACCAGCTGTGTTAGTAACAAAAAGGATGGATGATTGAACGGAATAACAAGCATGGTGTGTATGATGGTATTGAGACTATGGAAAGCAAAACTTAGAGTTCTATTGAGGTTTGGAGTCTTTGGAGTTTTAGAGCATTAATAGAAATTTTGAGAAAACCCTTAGGTGTGGAAGTAATATTTGAGCGTTCTTTTTGGTTGGTGGCTTGTTACATGTTGGAATTTATAGAATCTGGACTGTCATGAGAAGAAATTGTGTATGGATTACTGACAGTTGAATAAGGTAACGATTGAGAATAAGTGTCCACTTTCATGAATAGATGACTGGAATGGTTTGGTTGAGTTGAGTGAAATTACAATTGTTTGGGATGTTTGATGAGAGTGGTGAATTGTATGAGTTGAGGCTTTGATCGATTTAATGAGACCGGTTATGTTTGTTATCATCGGGATAGGCTGTTATTTACTCGGTTCAGCTTGTATGTGAGTAACCAGTTACCCAGTTAAAATTTTTGCAAAAGCTTTAAGGATTTATATCTTTTGGAATTTGGTTGGGCATTACAACGTACAGTGATGTTATTTGGTGTTAGTAATGCGTCTGTAATATTGTGGAGTAGAGGAATCGTATCTTATATATTTATTTGGATAAGTTCGTAATGGCTTTGATTGAGGATATTCGGATCTGTTATAAACTCAGAGTAAGAACATGTAGAGTGTTTGAGAATGGAATTACAAGTGTTGAAAAGAGACGAAGTTTTATGCTAAGTTATTCAAGTGAGAATTTGGTAGTTTTCTTGGGTATGTTATTTCAGATGAGAGTATGGTTATGGATCCATCGGAAGTAGATGCAGTTCTACATTGAGAGGCTCCGAAGTTGGTTAAGGAGATTAGAAACTTTTGGGCTCAGTTAGTTGTTACTGCAGGCTATGGGAAACTTTGCTATGTTCGTACTTCTGTTATCTTAGTTGACTTGCAAAGGGTGAGTCGTTTGTTTGGATGTTTGTTGTGAGTAAGTTTTGGTGAGCTTAAGTAGAAGTTGTCTACGGCTTCAGTTTTGATTCTGCGTGATCCTGATAAACTGTTTGTGAGGATATTGGGATGCGTTTATGATGAGTGTAGCTAGTGTGCTAATGCAAGAGGGTAAATTCATTTCACATGCTTTACGACAATTGAGGATTCATGATTTCAAGATGGCTACGGCTACTTTTGTGTTGAGAATCTGGCGGTATTATTTTGAGGGTTTTAGGTTCAAGGTGGTTGGACGGAGAAAATGATGGTTTTGGATGAGTAACAGCGCTGCTGAATTTCTGAGTTTTCCTTGGTTCACCTAGCGAACCCGGTAGCGAAGGTCAGCGAAGGTTCGCCAAGGAGTTCGCCAAGCGAACCTTGTGTCTGTTTTGGTCTGTTTGTTGTTTCGCTTGGACATTCGCCTAGCGAAGGTGGTAGCGAATACTCGCCTAGCGAACATGACAGAGTGTGCAGTTTGGTGTCCTTCATAACTTTTGATTTGTAACTCGGATTGAGGCACGGTCGGATGGTTGGAATTCCTGATTAGCTGTGACCTTGGCTCGAATTATCCTATTGGTAAAGTTAATGTGGTGCCTGATGAGTTATGTCGAAAAAATCTTTGCATATGCCTGCTTTGATAGTTAAAGAGTGGTAACTTTTGGGAGAATTTAGAGATTTGGGTTGGTGTGTGAATTGACATCTGATAGTGTGAGGTTGGGTATATTAAAAGTGAACAGTGATTTTTGGTGAATATGAGAAAGAGTTAGACTTTGGACTTGAGATTGATAGTTTTGATGGTTATGAGTAATCAGAGTGTGCAATGGAAGCGTGAGGTGGCATGATTCGTATATGCGTGTGGGACTGGTAAGAGTTCATAGGTTGAACATTGGAAACATGTAGGAATGAGGAGACCATTGGACGTTCAGAATGGAAGTGTTAGGTGAAAGGTTTAAATATTATTCATGGGCTACTATGTAGACGGAGGTTTTGGTTAGATGTTCGATTGGTGAATCGTAACATTGTTGTAATATTGTTGTGTGACAAGGATGTTGGTATTGTGGTTATGAAGAGGTTGTTGAAACGAATGTCTGTCGTGGAACTTTATGTTCTTGTTTTGTTGTTGCCTTGTTTCCATCGTGTTGGTTCGAGTGTGAGTAGCTAATTCCTGTGTGGGGGATTAGGGGAGTGTTACCTGGGTGTTAGTAACATGGTTTTCTTTGAGTTGTGAGTTAGTCGTCAAGTGCATTGTATGGGCTTTACATCTTGTCGTTGTAGTTGTCGTCTTTGTCGTGTCGTTGTTGTGGTTGCTGTTAGCAAGGTGGTTTGTCAGTTTGTGTTATTCGTGGTTTGCCTTTTGTTGGCATGTTAGTTTGTTAGTCAGATGCGAGGGTCGTATCCGGAGTTGTTTGTATCAGTATATTTTCGAGGACGAAAATTTCTAAGTGGGGGAGAATTGTAACGCCCCGATTTGTTTAATTGTATTTATTTATTTCATTTATGTGAATTTTATGAAATGTGTGAATTTATTGTATTTTACCTGCTAGTTGAGTTAATTGGTTAATTTCTCTGATAGGTACAATATTTGCATTAAATTATATTTTTCTTTTTAAATTTTATTGCACGATATTTTTTTTCATCGGTATGTTTATGTTTTATCGCGTTTTGAGAGCGTTTGCGAGATATTTGAGTGTAGGGGTATTTTGGTCATTTTGGGTAGTTAGATATTTTGTTTTATTAAAATAGAAATAGAAAGAAAAGAAAAAGAAGAGAAAGAAAAGAGAAGGAAAAAAAGAAGAGGAGAGAAAGAGAAAAGAGTTGGAATCGAAGATTCTCCGTTTCAATCGGGATTAATCGGGTAAGGGTGAGAAGTTTCGATTATATCACGCTTGTATATGTATATGTATGTATTTGTTTGAATGTTTGGTTGGAAAATGTATGTTTTCTATTTGGTTGAATTTGTGAACAATTGATAGAAATCGATGTTTTCACGGTCGAAACTCGATATAAACTGCGTAGAATACTTGTTGATTATGTCTGAACATGTTTTGGTTGTTCTGGTATGAATTAGAAGGATTTGGGTGTTAGAAATGATGTATTTTGGCCTCAAATGACCTATATTGACGCTGCTGCGAATTCTGGGTTTCGCGGGTTCGCCTAGCGATCCCCAGCGAAGGAACGAGCGAATGTTCGCCTAGAGGTTCGCCTAGCGAACTTTATGTTGGTTTTCCATTGCCTTGGCTCGCTAGGGTTCGCCTAGCGAATACTGGAGCGAACGTGATATTTTTCTATTTTGTTTTCTTCATAATTTTCAAGCCGTAAGTCCGTTTTGGTCGCCGTTTGAAGCGTTGGAAAGCTAATGAAATATTCTTTCTATTAAAAATGGTTTGGAGGTCATTAGATGATTTATTTAAGTCGTGGTTTTGTAAAAGTGTTGGGTTGTCGGGTTTTTATCGCGTTAAATGCGTGCGGTCGGTGTTTTACCGTGTGTTGTGCTATTGTTGTGTAATGTGGAGCTTTTATGTGGTTTATATGATGTTGATGGATGTGATAATTATGTTTTTGTGTGGTAAAATACATTGTTTGATTGAATATCAATGTATGTTGTTATGATGTTTTGTGGGATTGTTGTGGTTTGTGGATTATGATAAAATGCATTGTTTATGTGAAATTGATTATATGTTGTTTGGTGGCCTTTATGGTTTGAAATGCATTTTTTGAATTGGTTTCCAATGCATGAATAATGATGATGAGATAATTCATATTGTTGAATTGTGAATGAAATTGATGAGTTGAAATATATATATATATATATATATATATATATATATATATATATATATATATATATATATATATATATATATATGTGTGTGTGATAAATGTATTGAGCATGGTTGATATGTGGTGATGATTGTATGTGGCCTAAGGGCAAGAAAATGCATTGTGTTGCATTTGATGGTATATGCATGATTATGGATGTGTATATATGTGCATTTGATAGTCATGAGTCATTGTATGCCAAGCATCATGATATGCATTCTTGTGATGTCGTGTGCCCTAGTGGGTGTGAGCGACGAAACGATTCCAGAGGGAATCCGCTATAACATCGTGTGCCTTATACAAAGAGGACTGAAAGCGATGATTATAGGCGATCATTCGCCTTATACAAAGAGGACCGAAAGCGATCGGATCGTGCGCCTTATACAAAGAGGACTGAAAGCGATCCATAAACGTCGTGCGCCTTATACCAAGAGGACCGAAAGCGGAGGGGAACATCATTTGCCCGACGGAGAGTTACACTAATTAACAAGCGATGATTCCAATAGTTCCTGAGTTAACTAGTGATGAGATTGATGGATGGATGGTACCGCATTTGCATAGAGTTGTTGTGTCGGTCTCTTTGCATTTGCATAAATCATGAATGGATTGATTATGTGTGGAAAATCATGAATGGATTGATTATGTGTGGAAAATCATGAATTGATTGATTATGTGTGGAAAATCATGAATTGATTGAGTATGTATTGAGATTTATGTTTAAATTGGTGAATTGATGTGCATATGTGATAAATGCATTGGTTGTGGATAATATGTTCTATGTATAGACATGTGCTATGAGATGTGGTGGTGTGTTTCCATATGTTGTGACTCTGGTATGCCTTATGTGCAAATATGTGATTATGTTGGATAATTGATATATGTTATGTGTATGTGGCCTGCTATATGTATTAGTAAGTGATGCTTGTGGAGAGAATAACTATGCATGTGAATTTATGTTTGTTTGCATATTATTATGCAATCTTGATTTAGTTGTTATTTCTCACCCTTCTGCTGTGGTTTATTTCTCTTCGAGGCAATTGCAGATTAGTAGTCTTGGAGGCTTTTGTGAAGATTAGTTCTCCATCCGTTTGTCTGTCTGCTCTGATACGTAGACGAGAGCCGGGGAACGTTTTTATTATATATGTATACATTTGTTGAATATATTTTGTATTACTTTTGTATGTATATTTTAATGTTTTAAAAAAATTTATTTTGTAAAACAAGTCAGTTATGGATCTTTCCGCTTTATTCCATAATTGAACTTTCCCTTTAATGGAAAAAGTTTCCCTTTTATGCTTATCCCATTTTGTGTTATGTATCAAATATTTGAGCAGGGAATATGTTTTCTTTCCTTAATTGTGGCATCCTTGTTTCTTTCGGAAAAATAAATTTTTATTTACTCTGATTTAATTATGTATTATTTATTCGCGATGGGAATTGGGGTGTTACAATAGTGGTATCAGAGCAGGTCGGTCCGTCCGGCCAAGTTGTGGAGTCAGTTGGTGTGACAGTTGAATACTGTGGACGTTGGTTGTCCCTTAGTACGTGATATGTGTGTGAAACACTGCCAGTGCTTTCTGGTTTTCTAATCCTTGCTTCAGGTGTGGAGCATTGGCTCAGTGTGCCATTGGTTGCAAGATTGTAAGTGTTATTTGCATAGTGTTGTTCCCGATTCCAGAGGGAATGCGGAGGTAAGGTTTATGTTGACTAAGGATTGGTGCCTTAGGTAGTTTTGTGCACAAGATGCAAGGAATGCTATTATGGTTTGGTAAAGATGGTTTATGCCCCATCATGATTGTCGACTGTCTATTGACAAATTGAGGAACTGATCACCCTTAATCTCTTGTTGATAGCAGATGGGATAGGCGTGTCTTTCCGGCTTTGATAGTGTGTGCAATGAATTGTTGGAATTAAGAAAAGTATTATGGATTATTTTGTTGAGTTGATGAAGATTCTAATATTGGAAGATGAGACGGATTAGAGGTTTTGGTATGTTGGTCCAGTTGGGAAGTCACTGAGAGAGAACGATTGGGTATCGTTAATGGTTGTTCTCAGAGAGTAGAGTGTGAACTCAAATTTGACGAAGGGGAAGATTTGAGGTTTGGATATGCTAGGTAAGTAGAAGAACTTGTAGGAAGTGTAACTCAGATTGAAAGAGCGGTTGGAAGATTTACAGGAAAAAGGGTTGTGTGAGACCAAGTGTGTCGTCTTAGAGAGCACCAGCTGTGTTAGTAACAAAATGGATGGATGATTGAACGGAATAACAAGCATGGTGTGTATGATGGTATTGAGACTATGGAAATAAAAACTTAGAGTTCTGTTGAGGTTTGGAGTCTTTGGAGTTTTAGAGCATTAATAGAAATTTTGAGAAAACCCTTAGGTGTGGAAGTAATATTTGAGCGTTCTTTTTGGTTGGTGGTTGCTACATGTTGGAATTTATAGAATTTGGACTGTCACGAGAAGAAATTGTGTATGGATTACTGACAGTTGAATAAGGTAATGATTGAGAATAAGTGTCCACTTTCATGAATAGATGACTGGAATGGTTTGGTTGAGTTGAGTGAAATTATAATTGATTGGGATGTTTGATAAGAGTGGTGAATTGTATGAGTTGAGGCTTTGATCGATTTAATGAGACCGGTTATGTTTGTTATCATCGGGATAGGCTTTTATTTACTCGGTTAAGCTTGTATGTGAGTAACCAGTTACCCAGTGAAAATTTTTGCAAAAGCTTTAAGGATTTATATCTTTTGGAATTTGGTTGGGCATTACAACGTACAGTGATGTTATTTGGTGTTAGTAATGCGTCTGTAATGTTGTGGAGTAGAGGAATCGTATCTTCTATATTTATTTGGATAAGTTCGTAATGGCTTTGATTGAGGATATTCGGATCTGTTATAAACTCAGAGGAAGAACATGTAGAGTGTTTGAGAATGGAATTACAAGTGTTGAAAAGAGACAAAGTTTTATGCTAAGTTATTCAAGTGAGAATTTGGGTTGAAAAAGGTTAGTTTTCTTGGGTATGTTATTTCAGATGAGAGTATGGTTATGGATCTATCGGAAGTAGATGCAGTTCTACATTGAGAGGCTCCGAAGTTGGCTAAGGAGATTAGAAACTTTTGGGCTCAGTTGGTTGTTACTGCAGGCTATGGAAAACTTTGCTAAGTTCATACTTCGGTTATCTCAGTTGACTTGCAAAGGGTGAGTCGTTTGTTTGGATGTTCGTTGTGAGTAAGTTTTGGTGAGCTGAAGTAGAATTGTCTACGGCTTCAGTTTTGATTCTGCGTGATCCTGATAAACTGTTTGTGAGGATATTGGGATGCGTTTATGATGAGTGTAGCTAGTGTGCTAATGCAAGAGGGTAAAGTTATTTCTTATGCTTTACGACAATTGAGGATTCATGATTTCAAGATGGCTGCGGCTACTTTTGTGTTGAGAATCTGGCGGTATTATTTTGAGGGTTTTAGGTTCAAGGTGGTTGGACGGAGAAAAGGATGGTTTTGGATGAGTAACAGCGCTGCTGAATTTCTGAGTTTTCCTTGGTTCACCTAGCGAACCCGGCAGCGAAGGTCGGCAATGGTTCGCCAAGGAGTTTGCCAAGCGAACTTTGTGTCTGTTTTGTTCTGTTTGTTGTTTCTCTTGGACATTCACCTAGCGAAGGTGGTAGCGAATGCTCGCCTAGCGAATATGACAGAGTGTGTAGTTTGGTGTCCTTCATAACTTTTGATTTGTAACTCGGATTGAGGCACGGTCGGATGGTTGGAATTCCTGATTAGTTGTGACCTTGGCTCGAATTATCCTATTGGTAAAGTTAATGTCGTGCCTGATGAGTTAAGTCGGAAAAATCTTTGCATATGTCTGCTTTGATGGTTAAAGAGTGGGAACTTTTGGGAGAATTTAGAGATTTGGGTTGGTGTGTGAATTGACATATGATAGTGTGAGGTTGGGTATATTAAAAGTGAACAGTGATTTTTGGTGAATATGAGAAAGAGTTAGACTTTGGACGTGAAATTGATAGTTTTGATGGTTACGAGTAATCAGAGTGTGCAACGGAAGCGTGAGGTGGCATGATTCGTATATGCGTGTGGGACTGGTAAGAGTTCATAGGTTGAACATTGGAAACATGTAGGAATGAGGAGACCATTGGACGTTCAGAATGGAAGTGTTAGGTGAAAGGTTTAAATATTAATCATGGTCTACTATGTAGATGGAGGTTTTGGTTAGATGTTCGATTGGTGAATCGTAACATTGTTGTAATATTGTTGTGTGACAAGGATGTTGGTATTGTGGTTATGAAGAGGTTGTTGAAACGATGTTGTGTCATGGAACTTTATGTTCTTGTTTTGTTGTTGCCTTGTTTCCATCGTGTTGGTTCGAGTGTGAGTAGCTAATTCCTGTGTGGGGGATTAGGGGAGTGTTACCTGGGTGTTAGTAACATGGTTTTCTTTGAGTCGTGAGTTAGTCGTCAAGTGCATTGTATGGGCTTTGCATCTTGTCGTTGTAGTTGTCGTCTTTGTCGTGTCGTTGTTGTAGTTGCTGTTAGCAAGGTGGTTTGTCAGTTTGTGTTATTCGTGGTGTGCCTTTTGTTGGCATGTTAGTTTGTTAGTCGGATGCGAGGGTCGTATCCGGAGTTGTTCGTATCAGTATATTTTCGAGGACGGAAATTTCTAAGTGGGGGAGAATTGTAACGCCCCGATTTGTTTAATTGTATTTATTTATTTCATTTATGTGAATTTTGTGAAATGTGTGAATTTATTGTATTTTACCTGCTAATTGAGTTAATTGGTTAATTTCTCTGATAGGTACAATATTTGCATTAAATTATATTTTTCTTTTTAACTTTTACTGCACGATATGTTTTTCATCGGTATGTTTATGTTTTATCGCGTTTTGAGAGCGTTTGCGAGATATTTGAGTGTAGGGGTATTTTGGTCATTTTGGGTAGTTAGATATTTTGTTTTATTAAAATAGAAATAGAAAGAAGAGAAAAAGAAGAGAAAGAAAAGAGAAGGAAAGAAAGAAGAGGAGAGAAAGAGAAAAGAGGTGGAATCGAAGATTCTCCGTTTCAATCGCGATTAATCGGGTAAGGGTGAGAAGTTTCGATTATATCACGCTTGTATATGTATATGTATGTATTTGTTTAAATGTTTGGTTGGAAAATGTATGTTTTCTATTTGGTTGAATTTGTGAACAATTGATAGAAATCGATGTTTTCACGGTCGAAACTCGATATAAACTGCGTAGAATACTTGTTGGTTATGTCTGAACATGTTTTGGTTGTTTTGGTATGAATTAGAAGGGTTTGGGTGGTAAAAATGACGTATTTTGGTCCCAAATGACCTATATCGACGCTGCTGCGAATTCTGGGTTTCGCGGGTTCGCCTAGCGATCCCCAGCGAAGGAACGGGCAAATGTTCGCCTAGAGGTTCGCCTAGCGAACTTTATGTTGGTTTTCCACTGCCTTGGTTCGCTAGGGTTCGCCTAGCGAATACTGGAGCGAACGTGATATTTTTCTATTTTGTTTTCTTCATAATTTTCAAACCGTAAGTCCGTTTTGGTCGCCGTTTGAAGCGTTGGAAAGCTAATGAAGTATTATTTCTATTAAAAATGGTTTGGAGGTCATTAGATGATTTATTTAAGTCGTGGTTTTGTAAAAGTGTTGGGTTGTCGGGTTTTTATCGCGTTAAATGCGTGCGGTCGGTGTTTTACCGTGTGTTGTGCTATTGTTGTGTAACATGGAGCTTTTATGTGGTTTATATGATGTTGATGGTTGTGATAATTATGTTGTTTTGTGGTAAAATACATTGTTTGATTGAATATCAATGTATGTTGTTATGATGTTTTGTGGGATTGTTGTGGTTTGTGGATTATGATAAAATGCATTGTTTATGTGAAATTGATTATATGTTGTCTGGTGGCCTTTATGGTTTGAAATGCATTGTTTGAATTGGTTTCCAATGCATGAATAATGATGATGAGATAATTCATATTGTTGAATTGTGAATGAAATTGATGAGTTGAAATATATATATATATATATGTTGGTGATAAATGTATTGAGGATGATTGATATGTGGTGATGATTGTATGTGGCCGAAGGGCAAGAAAATGCATTGTGTTACATTTGATGGTATATGCATGATTATGGATGTGTATATGTATGCATTTGATAGTCATGAGTCATTGTATGCCAAGCATCATGATATGCATTCTTGTGATGTCGTGTGCCCTAGTGGGTGTGAGCGACGAAACGATTCCAGAGGGAATCCGCTATAACATCGTGCGCCTTATACAAAGAGGACTGAAAGCGATGATTATAGGCGATCATGCGCTTTATACAAAGAGGACCGAAGGCGATCGGATCGTGCGCCTTATACAAAGAGGAATGAAAGCGATCCATAAACGTCGTGCGCCTTATACCAAGAGGACCGAAAGCGACGGGGAACATCGTTTGCCTGACGGGGAGTTACACTAAGTAACAAGCGATGGTTCCAATAGTTCTTGAGTGAACTAGTGATGAGATTGATGGATGGATGATACCGCATTTGCATCGAGTTGTTGTGTCGGTCTCTTGGCATTTGCATAAATCATGAATGGATTGATTATGTGTGGAAAATCATGAATGGATTGATTATGTGTGGAAAATCATGAATTGATTGATTATGTGTGGAAAATCATGAATTGATTGAGTATGTATTGAGATTTATGTTTGAATTGGTGAATTGACGTGCATATGTGATAAATGTATTGGTTGTGGATAATATGTTCTATGTATAGACATGTGCTATGAGATGTGGTGGTGTGTTTCCATATGTTGTGACTCTGGTGTGCCTTATGTGCAAATATGTGATTATGTTGGATAATTGATATACGTTATGTGTATGTGGCCTGCTATATGTATTAGTATGTGATGCTTGTGGTGAGAATAACTATGCATGTGAATTTATGTGTGTTTGCATATTATTATGCAATCTTGATTTAGTTGTTATTTCTCACCCTTCTGCCGTGGTTTGTTTCTCTACGAGGCAATTGCAGATTAGTAGTCTTGGAGGCTTTTGTGAAGATTAGTTCTCCATCCGTTTGTCTGTCTGCTCTGATACGTAGCACGGGAGTCGGGGAACGTTTTTATGATGTATGTATACATTTGTTGAATATATGTTGTATTACTTTTGTATGTATATTTTAATGTTGCAAAACAATTTATTTTGTAAAACAAGTCAGTTATGGATCTTTCCGCTTTATTCCATAATTGAACTTTCCCTTTGATGGAAAAAGTTTCCCTTTTATGCTTATCCCATTTTGTGTTATGTATCAAATATTTGAGCAGGGAATATGTTTTCTTTCCTTAATTGTGGCATCCTTGTTTCTGTCGGAAAAATAAATTTTTATTTACTCTGATTTAATTATGTATTATTTATTCGCAATGGGAATTGGGGTGTTACACCACGCACCACCTTTCTCCAACACACAGGCTCTCAGCAAATCTTCCAACAACTGAATAGTCCTCTCTGACTGACCATCGGTCTGTGGATGATAAGCTGAGCTCAACTTCAATTTAGAACCCAAAGCTTCTTGCAAACTCCTCCAAAATTCTAAAGTAAACCTCGGATCTCTATCCGACACTATGCTCGACGGAACACCTTGCAACTTCACAATTATTCTGATATAAATCTCCGCCAGCTTTGACAACAGAAAACTGATATTAATAGGTATAAAATGTGCGGATTTCGTAAGTCGATCCACCACTACCCAAATAACATCAAAGCCTCTCGCCGTATATGGCAAACCAGTAACAAAATCCATAGTAATACTGTCCCATTTCCATTCTGGAATCTCTAACGGTTGCATTAACCCCGAAGGTTTCTGGTGCTCCACCTTTGACTTCTGACATTTCAAACAAGCATAAACAAACTGAGCTATGTCCCTCTTCATACCGGACCACCAAAATAACTTCTTCAAGTCATGATACATTTTCGTAGCTCCCGGATGGATGATCAAGCTACTCCGGTGACTTTCCTCTAAGATCGCTTTCCTCAATTCATCATTATCCGGTACACAAATTCTGCCCCGGAATCTCAATACACCAACATTATCAACTTTAAAATCATTATCAGGATCATCTCCTCCTGTATGCATCAAGTCCACTAGCTTCACATCAAGTCTCTGATTTTCCTTAATTACATCCAAAAAGTCATTATTCACCTTAAGCATACCCAATCTAACACTCTCAGGTGTAGTTTCATAAACCTTACTCAAGTCTCTAACACTACTACAAAAAACCCATTAACAACAGTTGGAAATGACATATAATGACGGGGGCGAAGGCGTTGTTATGTAGAGTGTTGTTGTATATGAGGTACGTACAATGAAGGTCCGGGAAACGTTGTTATATTCCAGTATGCGCGCACCATTTCACGACGGTTAGTTTAGTCAACCGTTGTGATATACTAAACTGTGATCTGGTTCGATTCTCAGCAACAACATTTTTTATTTATATTAGCGTTTGACATACAACTACGGATAGATTTATAACCGCTGCCAAAAACAGACTATTTTAAATGTAATATTTATCTGCGTATCAAATTATTCCCATAATTTATCTTGTCAAAACAGCTTCTGTTTACATGCAAACACAATTCTTCCTATATTTTATCCTTATAAATGAATCAGAGAATTTACATCAAAAGAAATTTACATCAAAAGAAATTTACATCAAAAGCTAAATGAATCAGAGAATTAAACTGCTAACATTGTTTAAATCAAAAGCCAATATTATTGATTTCATTATGTGCATCAAAAGCCAAAACTATTGTTCACATTATGTGCATCAAAACCAAAAAATATGTGCATCAAAAAATGTTGCTGATATATCATACAGCAGGAGCAGAACCCTTAAGCTCATTGTGGTTATATGCCCAACGTTTACGAAGATCCACAAAGTCCTCAAGGGGGAATGGGGTTTCGTCGTTAAACATCTACATAAGAGCAAAAAATTGAAGATATATCATGCATGATAATAATTCAATAGTTAACTTATATATTAATATATGTAAATATTTTATGGCATATATTACCGTATCCCATGAATCAACAGTGTCGGCAAGGACGATGTTTAACATGTGTTTCATGATAAAATACCCACACTCGTAACTCCCGCGTTGTTTCCTCGTCTACAAATTACATGAATATAAAAACATGAATACAACCACACATGCATGAATATAAATGAAATAAATAGGTAATCAGGCCACTTACTTTAGGAGCAAGGTATGTGGGCTTTTTTTTAACATTCCTCAATATATTAACATGCTCCACAATACTGCACATTGAAAATTGAATTAAACATATTATATGATAAACTAATTACAATTAATGCCAAAGAAAATGATATTAAACAAAGACACTTACGTTAATACAAGATCTTTCATTGGTTTGTGGATTGGATCGTGCAAGGAACACAGTAATGTCACCGTATTTGTCCTAAACGATATTACGATCAATTGCCAATGACCACTGAATGAACACGAGAATATATATATATATATATATATATATATATATATATATATTAGTTGTTACTAAAACAAAACTAAATATAGAATATAGAAATAAATTACAACAATACTAACCTACATAGGAATGGTGCAAGGTAACATTCTTTTCCTCCGTCATTTAGCCGGCTTTTCAAGTAGTTTTCTCTGATATTTTTTTCATTATACGCCCAAGCAATAAAACTTGGGTCCAATATTCCATAGGTACTTGATTTATTAAATTCTATACAAACACGGTGAATGTACCTAAATGGTCAAAGAAAATGAATAAATTAAGGGAGAAAATACAAAAAATTATAATGTTCTATAATGACATGTATATTCGACTATATACTTACGTGCACCAAACTTGCAAAATAGATATGTCAAGCCACTTATATCATGCGAGAAAATCCCTCACATCTTCAGGAGTGTAATACACTAAATCCAATTTTGGGCAATGTTCTAGCGGGAGAGCTTGCACAAGGTCTGTTGTTGAAATGGAGTAGTATAAACTTGTTATTTCATTTGGACTAGGGTCCAATATCCCATTGCGGTTATCTACAGGTGGGGGAGGGGCTGTACAATTACTCCCTTTTGTAGAAGCGTGATTTACGACACTTCTACTTGGAGTTTGATCATCACCAACGCAACGACGATCTTCATTAGTTCGTTGTTCGAGGCTTTCACTTAATCTCTACATCATCACATTCAATTAGAACATAAAACAAAAATAAGCACAATATATTCAATTAGAACATATAATATATATCATACAAAAATAAGCGCGATTTATGACACATACCGAATACATCTCTTGTAACCTTCCCACTTCTTTCTCCCTTTTTTCCCTCTCCTCCTCAAACAGCCTCCTTTGCTCCGCCAATTGCTTCTCAACATTATCAATCTTTTGTCGTTGAGCAAGAAATTCAGCGGTTTTGGTGCTTCTTCTTTGAGATCCAAAGTATGACCTCAAGCCGACACCATCTCTAACACCACAGACCCGGCCTCCATGCTCAGCTGTTTCGATAGCTTCGACTAATATGTCATGTCGTGCTTCCGAAACAAATGTGCCTTCACGGGCCGCCACAACCAAGTTATCCTACACAACATGAGCAACTTACATAAGCAAACACATTTAAATAACACTTCATGAGCAATTTACATAAGCAAACGCATTTAAACAAAACATATACTTACAATTTTCTCAGCAACTACTCTTGAAGCCTCAGAGGTGTACTCTCCATTAGGTCTTAATCGAGCCCTCTTCCATTTCTCATGTCTTAAAGGTGGAGATGGAATGTCACCATCTCCTCCTTCTTGTAGTTTTTCCTGCAGGATCCTCTTCTCAAGTTTCATGTAACCCCCACGAGACAATCTATGGAGGTACATGTTTTTCGCCTTGTTCTAAATTCCTACTTCGCTTTTAGCCTGTTATTAACATAGTGAAAAATGTGTATGATTAGTATCTATAACTCATTAGCATAACATTATAGGTTACATAAGACTAGTACTAACCTTGAATTCCTCAGAACGGCGTTTCTTCGCAAACTTGTGCCACACCTTCTTCGATAAAAAACTATACCGAATCCATGGAGGTTGAAGACCGCTCTTAGGCTTCATAATGTAGTCAGCCGTGAGCCGTGACTTAAATCCCCTCCAATGAACACCAGCATAAGTTATCCACTTTCTTTTCAATTTTGAGTCATCGGTAAACTCAAAATTCAACTACATTAAATCAATATATACGTATGAATTAGAAACTATAGGTAGTGATATCAAATATATGAAAATTATAGTATGAAATACCTTAACGTCTGTCCATATGTTGTCTTTGACATTACCATCCACTTCTCTCCAATCATCAATCAATATACTGACTTTGCTACGTGCAAGGAACGCAACATAACTCCTAAAAGTAGCGTAATGTGGACAATCCACTAATCTGTAGTGCGAATCAAACTCGATCGGAATTTTTGCACCAGATGAGTTGCGGACTGATGTGAATTGGGGAAAACAACAACAACAACATGAACAACAATGGCAAAAGAGTTTACTATAGATGCATGGGGAAAATATTTTACGTACCCTAAACGTGACGACGAAGTAAACGATGTTGGTGTTGGTGTTGTTGTTGTCTTCCTTCCTTACGACAACGACGGTGTTGTTGTTATCTTCCTTCTCGACGGTGACGATGATGACGACGGTGTTGGTATGTGCGTAATCTTCTATTTTCTTCACTATCGTGACGATGATGACGAAAATGACAACAAATGGATACTGATGATGCAAGATTTGGTGGAATCGTGTATTGTTTCACAGTATTGAAGGTTAGGGTTTAGGGTTGAAATCGTGTAACGTTTCCTCTGGTTTCTATTTTCAATGGAAAAAAGGATACTGAAGAGACAATGAGACTAGCTAGTTTGGAGACTATTGAAACACTACTGCGACAGTCAAGAATTTACACCATTATGATATATTATTTACATAATGAAATTTCATATTAAAGCGCCAGAGTTATTTTTAGAATTAAAAATTAAAAAAACATACAAAATATGTCACAACGGTGTATATAAACAACCGTAGTCATAACTTTTAATTTTTTTTAATTAAAAGTAAATAAAAAAGTAAAGACGCGCTTTAACATAAAAGGAATAATATATATGAATGCGCTGAGGTTCGAACACATGAAAGCTTGAAGGTATCACCACAGTTGATTTATCAACCGTTGTTATATACAGATAATCACCACGGTTGGTTTATCAACCGTTGTTATATACAGATAAGTTTTATTCAATAAACAAATAAAATACAACCGCGCCTTAGTTTAGATATGTCACAACGGTGTAGGGATGAAGCGTTATGAGCATGGCGTCGTTGTTTACGCGTTTTGTAGTAGTGTAAATTATTCAATTAATTCCATTTCTTTTACCATCAATGCCGACATATAAATTGTCTTCCGGCTTAGAGTATCAGATACAACATTAGCTTTCCCTGGATGATAACTCAAATTAAAATCACAGTCTTTCAAGAACTCCAACCATCTTCGCTGCCTCATATTCAATTCCTTCTGATCTAACAAATACTTCAGACTTTTGTGATCACTGAATACTTCAAATCTCGATCCATACAAATAATGCCTCGAAATTTTCAATACAAAAACTACCGCAGCTAATTCAAGATCATGAGTAGGATAATTCCTCTCGTGCACCCTCAACTACCGTGAAGCATATGCCACCACCTTGCCATCTTGCATCAACACTCCGTCTAATCCCATCTTAGACGCATCACAATACACCACAAAAGGTTCACTTGGACTTGGTAGAATTAACACTGGTGCTGTAGTCAACTTCTTCTTCAATTCTTCGAAACTTTCCACACAAGCCGCATCCCAAACAAAAACTTGATTCTTTCTAGTTAATCGAGTCAATGGTAACACCAAATTAGAAAACCCTTCAATGAATCTTCGGTAATAACCCGCCAAACCCAAGAAATTTCTAATCTCCGTCACTATCTTCAGAGGCTCCCACTGAAGTACCGCACTTAATTTAGATGGATCCACTGCTATGCCATCACCAGAAATAACATGACCCAAGAAACTCACCGTCTTTAACCAGAATTCACATTTTGAGAACTTTGCAAACAATTTATTATCCTTTAACACCTGCAAAGCAGTCCTCAAATGTTCTGCGTGATCCTCGTCAGACTTAGAATAAATCAGTATGTCATCAATGAATACCACAATAAACGGATCCAGGTAAGAATGAAAGATACGATTCATCTACTCCATAAACACACCTGGCGCATTAGACACTCCGAAAGGCATCACTGCATATTCGTAATGTCCATAGCGAGTTCTGAACGTAGTCTTCTGAATATCATCTTCCTTTACTCTAATCTGATGGTAACTCGACCTCAAATCAATTTTGCTGAAAACACGAGTTCCCACAAGCTGATCCATCAAGTCATCAATCCTCGGAAGTGGATACTTATTTTTAATGGTCACTTTATTCAACTGACGGTAATCAATGCACAGACGCATATTACCATCCTTCTTTTTCACCAACAACACTGGAGCTCCCCACGGCGACACACTCGGTCTATTAAACTTCTTATCAAGAAATTCTCCAATTTGAGATTTCAACTCTGCTAATTCTGAAGCAGAAATCCTGTACGGTGCCATGGATATAGGTCTAGTACCAGGAACAAGATCAATAGTAAAGTCAACTTCCCTCGTCGGAGGCAGTTCTGTAATATCATCTGGAAACACTTCAGGAAATTCACTCACCACAGGTAACTCATTAACTGAAGTCTTGTTTTCTATAGATAACGAGGCAAACACTGCAAACATCTGAGTTTCATCCTCCAACAACGTTCTCAACTCCCTGTTAGACAAAGAATCCGCTAATGCTTCCTCTTCAGGAGTAAGAAATAATAACGTCTTCCTAAAGCAATAAATATAAATCCGGTTGAACTCCAACTAGTTCATCCCCAAAATAACATTGAGATTACCGAGTGGCAAACAAATCAAGTCCAATCTGAAATCCCTACCAAACATAGTCAACAGACACTTCAAACACACCAAGGAAGTAACCACAAAACCAAGAGACGGAGTTTCAATCGTCATCCTCTAATATAGAGTAGACGGCACAATTCATAATCTCTTCACACAATCAACAGAAATGAACGAGTGGGTTGCACCCGTGTCAATGATAGCAATCAAAGGAATGTCATTAATAAAGCAAGTACCTTTGATGGAACGCTCCTCATTGGTGGATTGGGTTCCCACCAAGGCAAACACCTTTCCACTGGCCTGAGATTTCTTTGGCTTCTCACAGTGAGTGCTGATATGACCCTATTTTCCACAGTTATAACAGGTAGGCATAGTGGCCATACAATCTGCTATAACATGACTTGGTCGCCCACATCTGAAACACTTGAGAGTATCAGACACCACTCCCCCCTCTTTTGGTTTCTTCCCCACAGCAGCTTTCTCTTTTCCCTTGTCAGCTAGAGTACTATAAGGAGTACCCCAAAACCTCTGCTTACCCTTCCAGTCACTCACAGCCTTATAATGAGCAATCTGGGCCCTGTTATCATTATCATAAATCCTGCTTCTGCTAACCAGTTCTGGATAATTCCTTATCTTCTGACAAGCAATGCCCTGTTTGATCTCGGGACGCAACCCATTCTCAAACTTCAAGCATTTCGAATTCATAGCTTCTTTCGTATTGTAATGAGCACAATACTATACCAACTCTTCAAACCGAGCAGCATATTCAGGAACAGTCATGTTACCCTGTTTCAGTTCCAAGAATTCATTCTCTTTTGCACTACGAATATCTCCAGGAAAGTACTTTTCCAGAAACTTAGCCTGGAACACTGCCCAAGTAATATCAGTACCCGCAGCTTCCAACCTCTGACGAATATTGTCCCACCAGACTTCAGCCTCTCCCTCCAGCATATGAGTGCCAAACCGTACTTTCTGAGCATCACTGCATCCCATGGTCCTGAAGATCTTCTCAATAGCCTTCAGCCATTTCTGTGCAGCCTCAGGATCCAGAATACCTCCCTCATATGTAGGCGGCTTATTGCTCTGGAACTGTGCTAAGTCGCGGAACCGGTGGCTAGACTTCGATATAGGACTCATATGCTAGCATTCGAGGCTGATGACTGGTGGCTAGAGACTCGTCAGAGGTTGGAAGCTGCAGGTGAAGGTATCACTTGGGTTGTGTTCCGAAGAGAGTTCCTGAGGAAATATTACCCAGAGGATGTTCGTGGTAAGAAGCAAATCGAGTTTCTTGAGCTGAAGCAAGGAAACATGTCGGTTACTGATTATGCTGCAAAGTTTGTTGAGTTGGCTAAGTTTTATCCGCACTACAATGGGGATGATGCTGAGTTTCCAAAATGCATCAAGTTTGAGAGTGGGTTGCGCCCATAGATTAAGAAGGCAGTTGGATATCAGAAGATTCGTGTTTTTGCGGATTTGATTGATAGTTGCAGGATTTTTGAAGAGGATAACAATGCTCATTATAAAATCATTAATGAGAGGAAGGGCAAGCCTTATGATGCTCCGGTGGGAAAAGGTAAACAGAAAGTGGCTGATGGCAAGAGAACTTGTGAGGGAGATGCTCCTGCTGGCATAACTTGTTTCAAATGTGGGAAACCTGGTCATAAGAGTAACGTGTGCACTGCTGAGGTAAAGAGGTGTTTCCGTTGTGGTAAGACTGGGCATGCCATATCTGAGTGCAAGCATGAAGAGAGGATTTGCTTCAACTGTGGTGAAGAAGGACACATTGGTAGTCAGTGTCAGAAACCAAAGAAGGCGCAAACCGGTGGGAAAGTGTTCGCGTTGGCTGGGACTCGGACAACTAGCGAGGACAGACTCATCAGAGGTACATGTTTCATTAATGGTACTCCTTTAATCGCTATGATTGATACTGGTGCTACTCATTGCTTTATTGCTGCTGATTGTGCTAAGAGATTGGGTCTTATGTTGTCCTCTATGAATGGAGAGATGGTCGTCGAGATTCCAGCTAAGGGGTCGGTGACTACTTCTCTTGTGTGTTTAAAGTGTCCTTTGTCGATCTTCGACAGAGACTTTAATATCGATTTGGTGTATTTGCCGTTAACTGGGATGGATGTGATCTTAGGTATGAATTGGTTAGAATATAACTATGTTCATATCAATTGCTATAGAAAGTCGGTGAGTTTTTCTACTCCTGAAGAAGAGGAAGGAGTAGGATTATTGTCTTGTAGGCAGTTACGAAAGTTGATGCAAGAAGAAGCTCAGGTGTTTTCGTTGATGGAGTCGTTATCTATTGAGAATCAAGCTGAAATTGATGAGTTGCAGGTGGTGCGTGAATTTCCTGAAGTTTTCCCTGATGAAATTCATGAAGTACCGCCAGAAAGAGAAGTTGAATTTGCAATTGACCTTGTACCTGGTACCAGACCTATTTCTATGGCACCGTACAGGATGTCTGCGTCTAAGTTGTCAGAATTAAAGAAACAATTGGAGGATTTGATTGAAAAGAAGTTTGTAAGGCCAAGTGTATCGCTGTGGGTAGCTCCAGTGTTGTTGGTAAAGAAGAAAGATGGGAGTATGAGGCTCTGTGTTGATTATAGACAGTTGAACAAAGTGACGATTAAGAACAAGTATCCGCTTCCGAGAATAGATGACTTGATGGATTAGTTGGTAGGTGCTTGTGTGTTTAGCAAGATTGATTTGAGGTCAAGCTATCACCAGATTAAAGTGAAAGATGATGATATTCAGAAGGCGGCTTTTAGAACGCGTTATGGACATTATGAGTATTTGGTGATGCCGTTCGGTGTTACAAATGCGCCGGGAGTATTCATGGAGTACATGAACCATATCTTTCATACTTACTTGGATTGGTTTGTGGTGGTGTTCATTGATGATATACTGATTTACTCTAAATCGGAAGTAGAGCATGCAGAACACTTAAGACTAGTATTGCAAGTTTTGAGAGAGAAGAAGCTATATGCAAAGTTGTCAAAATGTGAATTTTGGTTAAAGGAAGTTAGTTTTCTTGGTCATGTCATTTCAAGTAGTGGCATTGTTGTGGATCCATCTAAAGTAGACGTTGTGTTGCAATGGGAAACTCCAAGGTCGGCTACCGAGATAAAAAGCTTTTTGGGACTAGCTGGTTACTATAGAAGGTTTATCGAAGGTTTTTCTAAGTTGGCACTTCCGTTAACTAAGTTGACATGTAAAGGTAAAGCTTTTGTGTGGGACATTCAATGTGAAGGAAGTTTCACGGAATTGAAGAAGAGATTGACGTCGGCTCCGATTTTGACATTACCTAATCCAGGAGAACCTTTTGTGGTATATTGTGATGCTTCTAAGATGGGTTTAGGAGGTGTGCTTATGCAGAATGATAAGGTGGTTGCTTATGCGTCAAGGCAGTTGAGAACTCATGAAAAGAACTATCCTACACATGATTTAGAACTTGTTGCGGTTGTTTTTGTGCTGAAGATTTGGAGGCATTATCTTTATGGTTCTAGATTTGAAGTATTTAGTGACCATAAAAGTTTAAAGTATTTATTTGACCAGAAGGAGTTGAATATAGGACAGCGAAGGTGGTTGGAGTTATTAAAAGATTATGATTTCGGTTTGAATTATCATCCAGGTAAAGCTAATGTTGTGACTGATGCTTTAAGTCGAAAGACTTTACATATGTCGGCGATGATGGTTAAAGAGTTAGAATTAATTGAACAGTTCAGAGATATGAGTTTAGTTTGCGAAGTGACACCGCAGAGTGTTATGTTAGGAATGTTGAAGATTAACAATGATTTTTTGGATAGTATCAGAGAAGCTCAGAAGTTAGATGTGAAATTGGTAGATTCGATGGTTGGAATCGATCAGACTAAGAATAGCGATTTTAAGAAGGACGCGCATGGTGTGTTAAGATTCCGTGATCGAATTTGTATTCCTGATGATGCGGAAATGAAGAAAGCGATTCTTGAAGAAGGTCATAAAAGTAAATTGAGTATTCATCCGGGGGCTACAAAGATGTATCAAGATTTGAAGAATTTGTTTTGGTGGCCTAGGATGAAGCTTGATGTAGCGTAGTTTGTGTATGCATGTTTAACTTGTCAGAAGTCGAAGGTTGAACATCAGAAGCCTGTGGGGTTGATGCAACCGTTAGAAGTCCCAGAATGGAAATGGGATAGCATTTCAATGGACTTTGTAACAGGATTACCAAACACTTCAAGAGGATATGATTCGATTTGGGTGATTGTTGATAGGCTTACGAAGTCGGCTCATTTCATTCCTATTAACATCATTTTTCCAGTATCGAAGTTGGCGGAGGTTTATACTAACGTAATTGTGAAACTGCATGGTGTTCCTTTGTGTATGGTGTCGGATAAAGATCTGAGGTTTACTTTTGATTTTTGGAAGAGTTTGCAAGAGGCGCTGGGCTCTAAGTTGAGGTTGAGTTCGGCGTATCACCCTCAGACTGATGGTCAGACGGAGAGGACTATTCAGTCATTAGAGGATTTGTTGAGAGCGTGTGTTCTCGAGCAGTGAGGTTTGTGGGATACTTATCTTCCATTGATAGAATTCACTTATAATAACAGTTACCATTCGAGTATTGGAATGGCACCTTTTGAAGCGTTGTATGGTCAGAGATGTAGAACTCCTTTGTGTTGGCATGAATTTGGGGAAAGTGTCGTGCTTGGACCTGAAATTGTTCGAGAGACTACTGAGAAGGTGAAGTTAATTCGAGAAAAGATGAAAACTTCCCAAAGTAGACATAAGAGTTATCATGATAAGCGGAGGAAAGACTTAGAATTTCAAGCAGGTGATCATGTGTTTTTAAGAGTTACACCTGTGACAGGTGTTGGGCGTGCATTAAAGTCTAAGAAGCTCACTCCTCGTTTTATTGGTCCGTATCAGATTTTGGACAGAGTTGGAAATGTTGCTTATAGAGTGGCTTTACCGCCTAATCTTTCGAATTTGCACGATGTGTTTCATGTGTCACAACTTCGGAAGTATATTTCAGATCCATCTCATATGATTCATATGGATGATGTGCAAGTACGAGATAATCTTACTATTGAGACAATGCCTGTGCGAATTGCGGATCGTGAAATGAAGACCTTGAGAGGCAAGGAGATTGCTTTGGTGAAAGTAGTCTGGTTAGGAGCTGCTGGAGAAAGTATGACGTGGGAGTTGGAAAGCAAGATGCGGGAATCCTATCCCGAGTTGTTTGGACAAGGTAAATTTTCGAGGACGAAAATGTCCTAAGTGGGGGAGAGTTGTAACGCCTGCTTATTTAATTAATTATTTAATTAAATATATTCGTATATTTGGTGTTGATTTGTGTGGATTATCAGAATTGTGTGGTGTTGAGTTGCTAAGTTGGTTTTAGCCAAATTAATTTGATTAAGTTGATTCGAGTCGTGTTTTGGTTGGTTGAACTAATTAAGCTGATTTGGGTTGTATGTTGTTATTATATTAGAATTATAAAAGAAAGTATGTGGGCTTGGTTGGTAGTAGCAATGTTGGGGGGGTAGTAAGTTGGCCCAATAGAAATAAGAGAATAAGTGGAGTTAGTGGGAAAAGGAAGTTACAGGAAAATAAAAGAATTAGGTTATCAGTAATAGAGAAAAATAGGTTTTGGAGAATACGAGAAGTTACAGAGAAAGTGGAGCAAGAGGTTTTGGAGAATTACGTGGGAATTGCAGAACCGGAAATCCAATCGAAGAGTAGAGCGACCTTCAATCCAAGGTAAGGGTGGGGTTCTGACTCTATAATTGGGTTTATGATAAATGGTATGTGGGATTGGATTTGTAGAATTGTTTTTGTCCATGTGCGTGTTGATTCGTTAAAGTTGATTGCCTAAATTGGTTGATGTGGTTAAATTAATCGTAGAATAATTTAATTGGTGTTATTTTGTGTGATTTTGTGGTATTGTGGTGGTACTGTGATGGTATGAGAATTGATACCCAAAATGGGAAGAATTGGTAGACGTCGTCAAATTAATCGAAGGATAATTAGTTCACGTTGTTTGAGTAGAATTATCCATGTTGCTGTAGTATGATGTATTGGAAGAATTAGTTGAGGATGAGTATAAGAGAAGGAGAGAAAAGAGGAGAAGGATGAGAGAACACAGAGAACACATGTTTTGAGGTTGAACGCAGTTTTGGGAGCCATGACGACCGTCATGGAAGTGTGACGAGCGTCACACGGGTCACGACCGTCATGGAGCGTGAAGACCATCATGCATACAGTTTCTGGGTGCTGTATTGTTTCCTGCGTTGATGTTTGGTTTGGCTGCTTGTTAAGGATGGGCCTGAGTGTAAATATGATGTACCTTGTGAGAATTACTCGTGTAACCGGATGATAATCATGGCATAGAAGTGAATTCGGAATTTGTTGGCAGGATGTTAGTAACAATAATATAATATCCATTTAGAAAGGAATTAATTGAGTAAGCAGTAGCAATGATAATTGTTGACAGGAGTTGTCTAGTAGCAGTAGTGATAATAGGATGTATTAGGTAGTATTTTTGGTAGCAGTGTCGCGATGATAAAGTAATATGTGGCGGGTGATATTCTATAGCAGAATTTAACCAATAATAGTATCGGAATAGTCTTAATAATTAATACGGAGTAGGAATACTAATAATCTTAGTAGAAGAGTTAGGCATTAGAGTGGCAGTGTAATTGAGTTGTTCTTTGTGTTGTGTTCCTTGTTGCAAGTTGAGAAGTCGTTATATAATTCTGTAGTGCTGGCAGATAAATTGGTAATGGGATTACTTAACTGATTTTCAGTCAAAAATTACCGGATAATGAAATGATTGATTTTAGTACCTTTTAGTGGATGCATTATAAATTCTAGCTGTTGTGATCCTGGTTGTTGAGAATTACAAGCTGTGGAATATGTTGAATTGCCTCTAATTATTGGCAAGAATTTAAGTTGTAGGCCTATGGCCAATGCTGATTTGCTGTTGTGCTGATAGATGTAACTATCAGTGTTGTTCTTATGATGTTCATGATGGGTCACATGGCATAACATACTAAGCAGGCCTGGATTGGCAAAATATTAAGTTGGCCTGGATTGGCAAAAATATTAAGCAGAAGGCTTATGCCTTGTTGACGTCAATATTAATTGGCAAATTTTTAAGCTGGGAGTTCTGCTCCAATGGTACCACATGCATGTGCATTTTGAGTCGCATTTCATGTTGCATCGATGTTGTTGTGTTGTTAATTGAATGTGATTTTGTTACGTTGTTATTGCGTTGTGGATTAATATTAATTTCAAGGTTGTTGTGTTGCTGATTTATGTTGATTTTTGTTGCCTAAAAAGTGGTGAAGTGGTGATTTTATAATCTGATCTAATATATTATTTATCATATATCTGATTATATGGTTTGATATCTCACCCCTTCTATGGTTGGTGATGGTTTATACGCCATCCTGCAGGTAATCCAGAGTGAAGGCTGTCTACCTTCATTAGTTTGAGTCGGTGTTGTCGCTCTGATACGTAGCACTCGGGGGGATGAACGCATGTTTTCTTTAGTGTCGGTTTTATTATGTTGCTGAATTTCAAGTATTTTCATTAAAGACTTGATGTCTTAGAGTTGTTTTGGATCAAACAAGTTATTATGGTATTTCAGTTGAATTTATGAATCCGCTGCGTATTAATAAAGTTGTTCTGTGACAAAGACTGAATTATGTTCATCTGAATATTAAGTGTTATGTATCCATGTTCAGGCGGCAAATGCCATTGTTTTTAAGTTGAAAATGTGACATCCTGTTTATGTTGAAATTTTATTACTCTGATTTTATTAAATATTCGCCGGGTAGAAAACGGGGTGTTACAGGGTCGAGCAGGCCGTCACAGAGGCAGAGCATCCATGACCAGAGGTCGTGCACCTCGCCCTTGACCAGGTTTTATCATTCCTTTCTTTCACCTTGTACTAAAACATTGAGGACAATGTTTAGTTCAAGTGTGGGGGAGGAGCTTTACTGTTTTGTTTCCTGTTATTTTTGTTTTCCAGTTTTTACCTTTTTAGTTTGTCTAGTTTATCGAGTCATATGCGTTGTTGAGTCCTATTTTACATTATTTTATTTGCTTGTATGAAAACTCCCTTAATTTTGACCCCCAACAATTTTTTTTTTTGTTTTCTGGATTCATTGGCATGACATTTTGTGTCTAGGTTGTTTCTCATTATTAGGCTATGTTAGATAGACATGGGAAAGTTTTGTTAATATCGATATCGTTCCATCTCCCTAGATTCCCTAAATATGTGATATTGATTTAAATAGATATTATGTCGAGACCTTATGCCTAGTTTCTTAGAAGTAGCCTCTTGATTAGTTTATACTAGCAGCCAACACCGCCCTTATGTGCAAACTAAGTAACAAACATTTGTAAATATGTGTTGATCTCAAAAATTTGAATAATGTGATTTTTATAGAAAAAGCGAATGAAAGACATGTTCCCGCTAAGTTAGGTGGTCCTCACCCGACCATTTATCCTAAAGGTTCAGACTCTTGAAATTTTCAAGCAAAAGAAAAGCATATTATGCGAAAAAGAAGTTATTTTTGAGTAATGAGATCATATAACACAAACAGGTTTGATTACCATGTGAGTACCAAGGATAACGGGCTTAATGTGATTGCGCGAGAATGAAAAAGAGATGAAATAGGATGAAGGATATAGGTTGAGGTATAATGTTATGATATGAATTGGTATTGCATAGGAAGAGAGTCTTTGTCCGCAAATGTGGATTTGTGTCGTTACGATAACCTTGTTCTCACTATTTAGTACCTATCTGTTTAACTTTAGCCTAGCAACCTTGCACCTTAGTTGTTTTCAGTTGCACTTTTGAATCCAGCACTGCACTCACTATTTTAAATTCTGTTGGAGTTTGCTTGAGGACAAGCAAAGGTCTTAGTGTGGGGGAGTTTGACGACACGAATTTATATCATATTTTTAGGCTCAATTTGCGCATTTTTAGTCCGTGTTTTTATCGAGTCTTGCTATACTTACCTTTTTTTACTATGCTTTGTGTTTTCCGGAATAATAATCGAGATCCCAAAATAAACGGAGAAAAGAAGCGAAAGAAAGAGAAAAATCCAGCAGAGCAGCAAATTCTGCAGTACCAGCTGATATGGCATTTGCCATGCCCCCATGGCGTTCGCCATTGCTTCCTGATGGCGCCCCTTTTTGAATCTAGAGCATGGAATTCTCCATGCCCTCATGGCGTTTGCCGTATAGTCGCTGGAATAGTTTTCACTGCAGAATACATTGCTGAGAGTTTTGGGGAGTTTTCTAACTCCCCTTCCCTCCAGATTTCGAAATGGCAGTTGAGATATCTGATCGCTTATATATAGGACCTCTTGGAGCAGAAAATCAGAGTCAAGAAAGTACGCGGAAGCTATGACGAAATTCCATTAGAATCTTAGACACAAATTACCGATAAAAGCAACAATAACTCGCATTGAGGGATTGTTGCAAAAATTTTGTACTCTTGTACTTTTGCTGTATCTTTTGGATCAAGATTTAATACAAGTTTATTTTCGTTTCGTCCCAATTTCCATTACCGCATTTTATATAATGGTTTCTTTACTTTACCATATTCTTAATATATTTTGTACTTTAAAATTGTTTAACATGTTAAATTCAGATTATGTATGTTTAAAAATGGTAGACTTAGGATTAATTATGTCTAAGTAATAGGCGGGACTCCGTAGAAACAATAGGCACGATACTATGATGTATGTCATTTTGGTTTTAATTTCCAAGTCTAATTTAGGTAGATTTGTCACGAGAGTGAGAGGTTATTTAACATTGTTTTGTCACGAGAGTGAGAAGCAAATTAAAGTTTAAGTCGAGATCCGCGAGAGCGTGAGGAGTGAACCGGATAGTGGAAATTATGCAACTTATTTAAATATAGTGAGAGCACTTTAGATATTGTTAAGGATAATATCGGTTTCCAAATCGTGTTTCTTAGTTATCGGGCGAGTGAGAGCAAAATCTTGGGATTAGGAAGCATGGCTTTTGTCAAGACCGTGAAAGCGTAAGACGAAGCCTTTAAGTCAGTTTATCCTACGAAATGGCAGCATTGTCGTAGTTAGTACCCGTATTCTACAAGTCCCGTAGGTGCACGGAAATCACATTTCGGGCTCATTTTAGTATTAAATTTCTACACTTAGAATTCAGTCCTTTATTTCCCGTTTTAATTCTTGTCTCCCTTCTGCCTTAACTTTACACAGCAACCTTGGATAACATTAGTTTGATAACATGTCCCTGTGGATTCGACAACCTTTTTAAGACTACACGATCAACTGTATACTTGCAGATTTATCCGTCAGTATCGACCGATCATCGACCCGGATCAAGACTACCTCAAAACTCTCAATCAGGGTAAAATCTTCCAGCAGCTCAAATCAAGAGCAAGCCATCTCAGAGCACATCAAAGCTTAGCTTCCAGAGATCAGACTATTCCAGAACTAGTTAATTAGGGGCCGACCATTACCATGTTCAGACTAGGGCAAGACCAGTTATATAGGGAGGATCCTCTATGTGCTTTTAAGTTGGACAAGCAGACCTTTCCAGACACTAGAAATCATCAAGTTCAGAGTAAGATCACTATCTTCATGAGTCGACCACGTCGCTATGCTCATTTTCAAGTCATCCTAACCATCATGCACAAATTTGTAATTCTCTCAGAGCAAACACAAGACTTATCATCAAGTGATCAAACTTCGAGCATCAAGAACATCTTCGTCTGCATCAATCATGACGTCTTCAGAGACTGAGTGTCGAGGAAATCAAACCCTCCCACCACCCAAAGTCCAATTCGCATTGGCAACTACCAAAAGTCCACCATGCTGACACCTTTACAAAATATATCCAATCACCCGTCTGCAATCATATCCATCTTACGCAACATATGCATCACATTAAACATCACATGCATCATATGCAAACGAAACCAAAATTATACTTCCCCAAAACTTGCGTCTCCGCGCGTCAGCATTTGTATTGCATTTCCATTCGATTTGGAACATCATTACAAAATCAAGCATTCATACATGCATAGAGCAAGATCTAGGATCAATCTCAAGATTTCATGACGATCTTCAGCCCAGTAAGGGGCATCCTCTTCAAACCCGTGGGCGTTCCTCACGAAGTTGTTCAACCTTTTGTTGATCAAGCTCAAGGAGATCTTCAGCCCAGTCAGGGGAATTCTCTTAAAAGCCGTGGGCGTTCCTCACGAAGTTGTTTCAACCCTTTGTTGATCAAGCCGATATTCCAAGACAATATTCAGCCCAACCAAGGGCATCTTCTTCAAATCCGTGGGCATTCCTCATGGAATTACTTCAACCTTTTGTTGATGTCTCCAAACATGTCTTACTCATCATACATCCAACTTGACCTTTTGTCAATAATCTCACTATCATCAATTTGGTGGTAGCCAAACCCTGTAAATTCAACCTGACTTTCATCCTTTTGTTGTTGGTAACCCTTAAAATTAGGAAGTTCTTATCATCCTTTTGGTGGTAGCAACTTGTGTTGTTTGATCTTACCGTAATCCTTTTGGTGTCGGCGATCCGTGAACCATTGGTCTGGTATCATCCTTTTGGTGAATGACAACCTTTGATATCATTTTGCTTTCTATTATCCTTTTGGTAGTGGTAAGTTGTGACCTCACTTTCATCCTTTTGGTGATAGATCCATCATCCTTTTGGTGTCAGAGTTATGTCCACTATCATCCTTTTGGTGTCAGATATCTCTGTGTGTGTGTTATCTATCATCCTTTTGGTGATAGGTCTGTCATCCTTTTGGTGTCAGATATCTCTGTGTGTGTGTGTGTTATCTATCATCCTTTTGGTGATAGGTCTGTCATCCTTTTTGCTTCGGAGTTGTGTTTTCTATCATCCGTTTGGTGATAGGTATGTCATCCTTTTGGTGTCAGAAATATGTGTGTATGCTTGGTATTATCCTTTTGGTAATAGCGAGTTTTGACCTCGTTTTCATCCTTTTGGTGAAGGGTATGCGTGCGTGTGTTCTCTATCATCCTTTTGGTGATAGGTCCGCCATCCTTTTGGTGTCGGAGTCATGTGTCTTCTATCATCCTTTTGGTGGTAGATTCGTCATCCTTTTGGTGTCGGAGTTATGTGTCTTCTATCATCGTTTTGGTGATAGATCCGCCATCTTTTTGGTGTCGGAGTCGTGTATTCTATCATCCTTTTGGTGGTAGATCCTTCATTCACTTGGTGTCGGAGTTACATGTGTTTCACTATCATCCTTTTGGTGATAGGTCCGTCATCCTTTTGGTGTCGGAATTGCGTGTGTCTTCTATCATCCTTTTAGTTGTAGACCCGTCATCCTTTTGGTGCCTGTAATCAGTGGATTAACCTTTTGGCGATATGCCCGTCATCCTTTTGGTGTTGGAGTCTTGTGTCATCTATCATCCTTTTGGTGATAAATCCATTATCCTTTTGGTGTCGAAAATCTATGTGTTTGCTTACTATTATCCTTTTGGTAATAGCGAGTTTTGACCTCATTTTCAACCTTTTGGTAAAGGGTCTGTATGTGTGTGTGCTTACTATTATCCTTTTTGTAATAGCGAGTATTGACCTAACTTTCATCCTTTTGGTGAAGGGTCGTGCATGTGTGTTCACTATCATCCTTTCAGTGATAGGTTCATTATCCTTTTGGTGTCAGAGTCGTCTGTGCCTTCTATCATCCTTTTAGTGATAGATCCTGTCATCCTTTTGGTGTCGGGTATTTCCGTGCATATGTTCTCTATCACCCTTTTGGTGGTAGATCCGTCATTCTTTTAGTGCCTGTAATTCGTGAATCATTAGTTTTGTGTATCATCCTTTTGGTGAATGACAACATTGGACACCATTATTTGTTTACTATTATCCTTTTGGTAATAGCAAGTCGTGACCTCATTTTCATCCTTTTGGTGAAGGGATTGTGTGTGTGCTTACTATTATCCTTTTGTTAATAGCGAGTCTGGACCTCATTTTCATCCTTTTGGTGAAGGGTCTGTGTGTGTACTTACTGTTATCCTTTTGGTAATAGTAAGCCGAGTCGTGTGAGTTTAATATCATCCTTTTGGTGATAGGTCTGCCATCCTTTTGGTGTCAGATATCTTTATGCGTGTGTTTACTATCATCCTTTTGCTGATAAGCCTATCAACATTTTGTTGTCAGAATTTTATGTTATCATCCTTTTGGTGATAACGACCGTTTACAAGTTATTCAGTGTCCACTTAAGGGTCGACATTGATCCATCATTCCAATTGTAACGCCCCAGTTTTTGTGAGTTTTATTTAATCGAGTTTAATTGATTATTTTATTATTATATTATTTTATTATTGACTTTTATTTGACAAAATGTTATTTTTCATCGTTATTATGTTTTATCGCATTTTGAGAGCGTTTGCGAGATATTTGAGTGTAGGGGTATTTTGGTCATTTGGGTAGATATTTTGTTTAAATAGAAAAGTTGAGAGAAAAAGAGAGAAAAGAAGAAAACAGAAAAATAGAAAGAGAAGAGAAGAGAAAAGAGAAGGAAAGAAGGGAGAAGAGGAAAAGAGAGGAAAAGTCGAGAAAACTCCGTCTAAAGCGCGAATAATCGGGTAAGGGTGAGAAGTTTCAATTATATCTCGCTTGTGTATGTATATGTGTTGTTTGTGATGAATATTTTGGTTGGTTTTTATATGTTTCCGTTTATGCCGTATCGGACGAAATCGATAGAAACCGATGTTTCTACGGTCGGAAAGTCGTATAAATACATGTGTTGGTTGGTTATATGTTTGTGAGCTGCTGTTTGAAGTTTCACGAAGTTTGGTTATGTTTCGGTTAGTTTTCGGTATGTTTCCGTTGTTGTTTCCGTTTAGGTCGAATTATAGGAAATTGATAGAAAACGATGTTTTCACGGTTAGAATTCGAAATAAATTACGTAGTTGTATCGAGGAAGGTTAGGTCGTCGTATGTCGTGCTTTTTATTCGATTTGGTGAAGTTTAAAAATTCTGGTTTTTGAACGATAGAAATTTAATCGAAAAATCGAACGTCGTAGAAATTTCGTTTATGTGTTCTAAATTGTTCTTATGTATTTGGTGTTTATGAGTATATGTTTGTTTCGGTGAAATTATTCGATTTAGTCGAGTTTTCGGACATTCCGGAAAAATACAGCATAGGTGTAATTGAGAAAATCTGGTTTTTTGTGAAAAACAGGGTTAGGGATCGATACATAATCCCAGGGATCGATCCCTACTGTGAAAATTAGGAAAAATGGCATTTTACTACAGCAGGGATCGATACATGCGAGTTAGGGATCGATGCCTAATGTGCTGCACCAGAAAATTCTGTTTTTCGGGGAAACTTCGGAAATTCATATCTTTTAATCCGTAACTCGGAATGGGACGTTCTTTATACCGTTGGAAAGCTAATGAAAAGCTCTTTCTATTAAAAATGGTTTGGAGGGTAAAAGATGATTTAATTAATTCGTGTTTTGGGGAAAATAGTCGAGTTGTCGGGTTTTCATCGCGTTAAATGCGCACGGTTGAGGTTTTACCGTGTGTTGTGCTTTTGTTATGTAACGTGGAGCTTTTATGTGGTTTATATGATGTGAATATACATGATGGATGTGTATGACTTGTGTGATGATTCTTTGATGATAATTGGTTGTTGTGGAATACTTTGTTGATGATTTGTGGCCGAGAGGCAAGAAAATGCTAAGTGTGGTATATTGGTGTTTGTGGCCATTTTAGGCAATTGCGTGCATTACTTTATATGTACTTGAAATACCTGATTATTGTTAATGCATGAGCATTTGGGATGTTGGCATGAATCAGTAATGTGTCAAGTATCATGATATGCATTCTTGCATTGGAAGATTCATAGATGAATCAGTTTTATCGTCTTACGCCATGAAATACTGGTAGAAGCGATTAATCACATGTTTTATCGTCTTACGCCATGAAATACTGGTAGAAGCGATTAATCCCAATTGATTGTGCGCCCTGAAATACTGGTAGAAAGCAATCGGATTGTGCGCCCTGAAATACTGGTAGAAAGCAATCCATAAACGTCGTTCGCCCTGAAATAATGGTTTATAGCGACGGGGAACATCGTAGGCCCGACGGGGAGTTACTCTATGTAACGAGCGATGATTCCAAGAGTTCCTGGGGGACTAATGTATCACCAATTGAGTCGGTACCCGCATTTGCATCTATATAGAGTCGTTGGTCGATCTCTATGGTATGCATTGATCATCTTTTGTATTTTTGCATTGATGAATGAATATGGAAAAGTATGCTTTGTGGAAGTATGGAATTAATGGAATATGCATGATTATATGCTTGGTTTCGTATAGATATATACATTGTGATGTATATGAGTGAGTTGTGATGAATGGTGGTGTGAATTGTGAAGGGATGTGTTATGTGTGGAAAATCATGATTCGATTTATTATGTGTGATATATTATGTATTGGTGCCATGCTATATGTGTTAGTATGTGATGTATGTGGTGAGAAATATTACATATGTGAATTATCTGTGTTGTGGCATATTATTATGCAAACTTGTTATAGTTGTTATTTCTCACCCTTCTGCTGGAATATGCTTTTTATGGCATAGTGCAGATTGTCAGCTTTAGAGGCTTGGAGGCTTTTGTGGAGATTAGTCCTCCGTTCCGTTGTCGTTCGTGGTGTCTGCTCTGATACGTAGCACGGGAGTCGGGGAACGTTTTGTTATATGTATATAATTGTTGAATATATTTTGTATTTATATTTTGATGTTCTAAAACCATTCATTTGTAAAACAAGTCAGTTATGGATCTTTCCGCTTTATTCCATAATTGACCATCCTTTTGTAAGGAAAAAGTTTCTCTTTGTGTTATGTATCAAAAATGTTGAGCAGGGATTGTATTTTATTTCTTTAAATGTGGCATCCCTGTTTCTGTCGGAAAAATAAAATTTTAGTTACTCTGATATTTATTATGTGTTATTTATTTCGCGATGGGAATTGGGGTGTTACATTAGTGGTATCAGAGCAGGTCGGTCCGTCCGACCAAGCTATTGAGTCAGTTGGTGTGACAGTTGAATACTGTCGTTGTTGTTTGTCTCTTAGTACGTGATAGGTGTGTGGAACACTGTCAGTACTTTCTGGGTTTTCTAATCCTTTGTTTTCACGATTGAGTTTGAGATAAGTGGGGGAGAAGTTGGTACTTCTCCATGTTGCTTCAGGTGTGGAGCGTTGGCTCAGTGTACCGTTGGTTGCAAGATTGTAAGTGCTCTTTGGACAGTGTGGTTCCCGGTTCCGGAGGGAATGCGGAGGTAAGGTTTATGCCTTAGGTAGTTTTGTGCACAAGATGCAAGACATACTATTATAGTTTGGTGAAGACGGTTTATGCCACATCATGATTGTCGGCTGTCTATTGACAAATTGAGGAACTGATCACCCTTAATCTCTTGTTGATAGCAGGCGGAAATTATGTTGGATGGAATAGACGTGTCTTTCCGGCTTTGATAGCGTATGAAATGAGTGTTTGGAATTTAAGGAAACGATTACAGATTGTTTTGACGAGTCGATGAAGATGCTAATATCGGAAAATGAAATGGATTAGAGGTTTTGGTATGTTGGTCCAGTTGGGAAGTCATTGAGAGAGAACGGTTGGGCATCGTTAATGGTGGTTCTCAGAGAGAAAAGTGTGAACTCAAATTGGACGAAGGTAAGGATTTCAGGTTTGGATCTGCTAAGTAAGTAGAAGAACTTTTAGGAAGTGAAACTAAGATGTTGTTATGTTTGTGATGATAGTTTTCTAGAAATTGGCAGGAAGGACACAGTGATGAGCTACCGGTTGTGCGTGATTTTCAGATGTATTCCCAGATGGAATATTGGATGTTAGCGTTAGAGGTACCTGGGCTGATAGAACAGTTGGAAGATTTACTAGAAATGAGAATTGTGAGGCCAAGTGTGTCGTCTTGGAGAGCTTCAGTGTTGTTAGTAACAAAAAGGAGGAATGATTGACCGAAATAACAAGCATGATGTGAATAATGGTATTGAGACTATGGAAAGCCAAACTTAGAGTTCCGAAGAGGTTTGGAGTTTTTGGAATTTTAGAGCATTAATGGAAATTTTGAGAAAATCTTAAGTGTGGATGTATTATTTAAGAGTTCTTTTGGATTAGTTGTTGCTACATGTTGGGAATTATGGAATTTAGACTGTAAAGAGAAGAAATTGTGTATGGATTATTGACAGTTGAATAAGGTAATGGTGGAGAATAAGTGTCCGCTTTCAGGAATAGATGACTGTAATGGTTTGGCTGAGTTTGAGTGAGCTTGCGATTGTTTGGAATGTTTGATAAGAGTGGTGAATTGTGCGAGTTAAGACTTTGATCGATTTGATGTGACTGGTTATGTTGTTATCATCGGAATAGACTGGTAATTACTCGGTTAAGCTTGTGTGTGAATAGCCAGTTGCCTAGTGCAAGGTTTTGCAAAAGCTTTAAGAATTTATATCTTTTGGAATTTGGTTGGACATTACAAAGTACGGTGATGTTGCTTGGTGTTAGTAATGTGTCCGTAATGTTTGTGAAGTATATGAATCGTATCTTCCATATTTAATTGGATAAGTTGTAGTGGTTTTAATTGAGGATATTCGAATCTGTTATAAACTCGGAAGAAGAACAGGTAGAGTGTTTGAGATTTGAATCACAAGTGTTGGAAAGAGACGAAGTTTTATGCTAAGTTATTCAAGTGAGAATTTGGGTTGGAAAAAGGTTAGTCTTCTTGGATATGTTATTTCAGGTAATGGTATTGTTATGGATCCATCGGAAGTGGATCTGGTTTTGCAATGAGAGGTTCCGAAGTTGGTTAAGGAGATTAGAAACTTTTGGGTTCAGTTGGTTGTTATTGCAGGCTATGGGAGACTTTGCTAAGTTCGTACTTCTGTTATTTCAGTTGGCTTGCAAAGAATGAGTCATTTGTTTTGGATGTTCGATGTGAGTAAGTTTTGGGTGAGCCGAAGTACAATTTGTCTACGGCTGCAGTTTTGAGTCTGCGTGATCCGGTTCAACCGTTTGTGAGATGTCTTTGATGAGTTAGTCAGTGTGTTAATGCAAGGGAGTAAAGTCGTGGCTTATGCTTTACGACAATTGAGGATTCATAAAAGGATCTATACTATTCTGGATTTGGGATTAGTCGCGGTTGTATTGTGTTGGAAAATTTGGAGGTATTATTTTTATGGTTCTCGGCTCGAAGTGTTTGGTAATCGCAAGAGTTTAGAGTACTTGGTTGGTTTGAAGGAATAGAGTATGAGACAATGAGGATGGTTGGAATTTTGATGAGTTATGACTTTAGTTGGAATTATCCTGTTGGTAAAGGTAAGGTCTTGCTTGAAAAGTTAAGTCGAAAGTTTCAGGGTATGTCTGTTTTGATGGTCAGGGAATTAGAATAATTGGAGCAGTTCCGAGACTGGTGTCTGGTGTGTGAGATAACACAGTAGAGTGTGAAGTTGGATATATTAAAAGTGAACAATGATTTTGGTGAATTGAGAAAGAGTTAGACCTTGGACGTGAAATTGGTAGTTTTGATGGTTGCGAGTAATCAGAGTGCGCAGCGGATGCGTGGTGTTGCACAATTTGTATTTGCGTGTGTGTGACTGGTAAGAGTTCATAGGTTGAACATTGGGAACATGTAGGAATGGTGAGACTATTGGACGTTTCAGAATGGAAGTGTTAGGTGAAAGGTTTAAATGTTATCCATGGGCTACTATGTAGATGGATGTTTCGGTTATATGTTCGATTGGTGAATCGTAGCATTGTGGTAGCATGGGTGTGTGACAAGGATGTTGGTATTCTGGTTTTGTTGATGTTGTTGAGATCTTGCTGTGTCGTGGAACTTTATGTTCTTGTTTGTGTTGTTGCCTCGTTTCCATTGTGTTGGTTCGAGTACGGGTAGCTAATTCCTGTGTGGGGGATTAGGGGAGTGTTACCTACGGTTATGGTAACGATCTTGTTGTGTTTCGGTTCTAGAGTGAACCTGTGTGTTGGTATCGCGGTTTTCCTTGAGTTGTGAGTTGGTCGTCAAGTGCATTGTATGGGCTTTGCATCTTGTCGTTGTAGTTGTCGTCGTATCGTGTTGTTGTAATTACGGTTAGCAAGGTGTTTGTCTGTTGTGTTATTCGTGGTGTGCCTTTTGTTGGCATGTTGGTTTGTTCGTCGGATGCGAGAGTCGTGTCCGGAGTTGTTCGTCTCGGTTATATTTTCGAGGACGAAAATGTCTAAGTGGGGGAGAATTGTAACGCCCCAGTTTTTGTGAGTTTTATTTAATCGAGTTTAATTGATTATTTTATTATTATATTATTTTATTATTGACTTTTATTTGACAAAATGTTATTTTTCATCGTTATTATGTTTTATCGCATTTTGAGAGCGTTTGCGAGATATTTGAGTGTAGGGGTATTTTGGTCATTTGGGTAGATATTTTGTTTAAATAGAAAAGTTGAGAGAAAAAGAGAGAAAAGAAGAAAACAGAAAAATAGAAAGAGAAGAGAAGAGAAAAGAGAAGGAAAGAAGGGAGAAGAGGAAAAGAGAGGAAAAGTCGAGAAAACTCCGTCTAAAGCGCGAATAATCGGGTAAGGGTGAGAAGTTTCAATTATATCTCGCTTGTGTATGTATATGTGTTGTTTGTGATGAATATTTTGGTTGGTTTTTATATGTTTCCGTTTATGCCGTATCGGACGAAATCGATAGAAACCGATGTTTCTACGGTCGGAAAGTCGTATAAATACATGTGTTGGTTGGTTATATGTTTGTGAGCTGCTGTTTGAAGTTTCACGAAGTTTGGTTATGTTTCGGTTAGTTTTCGGTATGTTTCCGTTGTTGTTTCCGTTTAGGTCGAATTATAGGAAATTGATAGAAAACGATGTTTTCACGGTTAGAATTCGAAATAAATTACGTAGTTGTATCGAGGAAGGTTAGGTCGTCGTATGTCGTGCTTTTTATTCGATTTGGTGAAGTTTAAAAATTCTGGTTTTTGAACGATAGAAATTTAATCGAAAAATCGAACGTCGTAGAAATTTCGTTTATGTGTTCTAAATTGTTCTTATGTATTTGGTGTTTATGAGTATATGTTTGTTTCGGTGAAATTATTCGATTTAGTCGAGTTTTCGGACATTCCGGAAAAATACAGCATAGGTGTAATTGAGAAAATCTGGTTTTTTGTGAAAAACAGGGTTAGGGATCGATACATAATCCCAGGGATCGATCCCTACTGTGAAAATTAGGAAAAATGGCATTTTACTACAGCAGGGATCGATACATGCGAGTTAGGGATCGATGCCTAATGTGCTGCACCAGAAAATTCTGTTTTTCGGGGAAACTTCGGAAATTCATATCTTTTAATCCGTAACTCGGAATGGGACGTTCTTTATACCGTTGGAAAGCTAATGAAAAGCTCTTTCTATTAAAAATGGTTTGGAGGGTAAAATATGATTTAATTAATTCGTGTTTTTGGGAAAATAGTCGAGTTGTCGGGTTTTCATCGCGTTAAATGCGCACGGTTGAGGTTTTACCGTGTGTTGTGCTTTTGTTATGTAACGTGGAGCTTTTATGTGGTTTATATGATGTGAATATACATGATGGATGTGTATGACTTGTGTGATGATTCTTTGATGATAATTGGTTGTTGTGGAATACTTTGTTGATGATTTGTGGCCGAGAGGCAAGAAAATGCTAAGTGTGGTATATTGGTGTTTGTGGCCATTTTAGGCAATTGCGTGCATTACTTTATATGTACTTGAAATACCTGATTATTGTTAATGCATGAGCATTTGGGATGTTGGCATGAATCAGTAATGTGTCAAGTATCATGATATGCATTCTTGCATTGGAAGATTCATAGATGAATCAGTTTTATCGTCTTACGCCATGAAATACTGGTAGAAGCGATTAATCACATGTTTTATCGTCTTACGCCATGAAATACTGGTAGAAGCGATTAATCCCAATTGATTGTGCGCCCTGAAATACTGGTAGAAAGCAATCGGATTGTGCGCCCTGAAATACTGGTAGAAAGCAATCCATAAACGTCGTTCGCCCTGAAATAATGGTTTATAGCGACGGGGAACATCGTAGGCCCGACGGGGAGTTACTCTATGTAACGAGCGATGATTCCAAGAGTTCCTGGGGGACTAATGTATCACCAATTGAGTCGGTACCCGCATTTGCATCTATATAGAGTCGTTGGTCGATCTCTATGGTATGCATTGATCATCTTTTGTATTTTTGCATTGATGAATGAATATGGAAAAGTATGCTTTGTGGAAGTATGGAATTAATGGAATATGCATGATTATATGCTTGGTTTCGTATAGATATATACATTGTGATGTATATGAGTGAGTTGTGATGAATGGTGGTGTGAATTGTGAAGGGATGTGTTATGTGTGGAAAATCATGATTCGATTTATTATGTGTGATATATTATGTATTGGTGCCATGCTATATGTGTTAGTATGTGATGTATGCGGTGAGAAATATTACATATGTGAATTATCTGTGTTGTGGCATATTATTATGCAAACTTGTTATAGTTGTTATTTCTCACCCTTCTGCTGGAATATGCTTTTTATGGCATAGTGCAGATTGTCAGCTTTAGAGGCTTGGAGGCTTTTGTGGAGATTAGTCCTCCGTTCCGTTGTCGTTCGTGGTGTCTGCTCTGATACGTAGCACGGGAGTCGGGGAACGTTTTGTTATATGTATATAATTGTTGAATATATTTTGTATTTATATTTTGATGTTCTAAAACCATTCATTTGTAAAACAAGTCAGTTATGGATCTTTCCGCTTTATTCCATAATTGACCATCCTTTTGTAAGGAAAAAGTTTCTCTTTGTGTTATGTATCAAAAATGTTGAGCAGGGATTGTATTTTATTTCTTTAAATGTGGCATCCCTGTTTCTGTCGGAAAAATAAAATTTTAGTTACTCTGATATTTATTATGTGTTATTTATTTCGCGATGGGAATTGGGGTGTTACACCAATTCCCAAGCATTTTCTTTCTTTTCGGACAAATTCGTGGTCTTCTTCATATCTAATCGACTTACACCTTGAAAGAATGAACGCTGTAGCAGTTCATCTTACTAGGTTTAAGCCAAATAGATAGGGGCATCTGTTATACCCCAAATTTGTCCTACTTGTATAACATTTTCATCTGTACCTCCATCCACTAACCTTTATTCAAAAATCCAAAAATATGTCGCTTTCTCTTATTGTCCAAGTTCAGGGTTGTGCAAGATTGGATCCAAAGTTATCAAGGCATGTGAAGTTTAGTGGCTTTGACCTAATTTGTTTGGTCAGACAAAGGTTTGTTTCATGATCAAGGCCAGGGTGTGCATAATTCAAGTGATGTGTGTCTGAGGTTTGTGTGCCAATTCAAGTAATTTGTGTATGGGTCAGGTTATCAAGCTGTACAGAGTCTTCATGACTGAAGATTATCAATGACTGGCTCATTTTTATCAGGATTCACAGTGAAGTGCATCAAGGGCGATTTGTGATTCAAAGATGAGTTTGATTCATAGTTTCTCAAGGGCCGTCCATTCATTTTCATTCTATCCACAATACCCAATCCATTATCCATTTACCCACTTATTATCCACTCTAAATCCATCATGTTAAAACCATGATTTTTTCTATTTTTGAATCCATATCCATTTCACAAACAATATGAATTTATTTCTAGGAACCTTTTTCTCTAATTAATTTTCCATGACCATTTTTCAATTACCCAAAGTCCATTGCCTATTACAAAAAAAAAACATTGTCCAAAAACTAAAAGTCCACATTTGTTACAATACAACTCCATGGTACAAAATACTTGCCAAAAAATAAAAAATGTAAGGCCATGATAATACAAGGCCCATGACTAAAGCCTCTCATGCTACATGATCATGATGTGAAGCCCTCAAGCATTTATAAGCCTTCATGAAAACATACCAACCAAGTAAATCACCTGCAGAAAAAAGACAATCCCATCAAGCTACTTGACAAGACCCTACCTCCACAATTTCATTCCAAGCCATCAAATGAACCATACATCACGCTAGCCCCACACAAAAGTTTCCAGCCAATTCCACCCGGCCCCACAATTCCATGCAACTACCAAGCCTTGCCAATAACCATGAGCCATTACAATATGTCACCATGACCTATCCATCGTTCGCACCACATGATTCCCCACAAGTCAAAAAAACACATACTGCATGAAACCACACCAAGCAAGCATTCTTATTGCCATACCCTAAATTTTGATCACAAGATTTCCCGTCATTATGCAAATCATCACCACAATATGGATGTACCTTCATACCTCATCAATCCTCTAAAAGATTGTTGAGCATTCACCTCAATCAAGAATTAGGGTTTTGAGCCCTCTCAAAACACACAGGAAAAGGATCAATCAATAATGGACATGATATTCAACTTGTCAAGCCTCTCAAACATCCATGAAGGATAAAGAGATCTCCCATATCAAGAATCAAACACAAGAGTGCAACACTTCAAGTTGATCTAGTCTCAAGATCACCAGTGTCACCAAATTAAGGTCTTGGTCGACCAAGGCCTCCAGAGGGAAATTTTCATCTGGGCATGAGCCAATACTTCAAAACATGATTCAATAATCATAAAGAGACCTCATGGATCCAATCATAAGTTCAAAATATCCTCAGGGGATGCATTCATCAAAAATCAGGTATTAGGGTTTCTTGACCTAATTCACCCCTAAGTTGACTTTTGGAGCAAGGCATGAGCCAAAACATCAAGGAATGTTTTGAAGACCTCAAATATCTTATATTGATCCTCTTACAAGTTTAAATTGACACAAAGAACTTGGTTCATGAGCAGTACATAGATTCAAATCCATCTGGACCACAAGCTAGGGCTTCTGAGAAAAAGTTAACCCTACCTTTGACTTTTGACCAAGACATGGTCTCAAACTTGGCACATGATTCAAGACCCTCTAAAAAAACTATGGAATCGATTCATTAGGTTTGTATTAGGTCAAGAACTTGATTTTATAAAGGATCACAAAGTTTGAAATTCATTTGATAAAAAGTCAACTGTGCCAAAACCAAGTTTGACTTTTGAGATTTCTTGACAAACATGGCTTCTTCAAGTAAAAAACAATGTTAAATTATGGTTTTGATCATCATCCATCAAGAAAAATCAAGAAAAGTGGGGTTACTTGCAAAAGGGGCAACCTTGAGAAACTTGAATTTTCACTAAGTCATAAAAAAAGTAATTTTTACCCAACTTTGCAAGACCATAACTTGTGATCCAAGCAACCTTTTTCTTCCATCCAAATCTCAAATGAAAGCTCTCATTACATACTACAAGATTGTCAACTACACCATATCCCAAATCTTCATTGATTTTGAGTTATGGATTGATCAAAATCACAAAAAAATGAGAAATGGACATTTTTCAAACACTTAGAAAAATTTGAGACAAAATCTGTCTCATGATTTGTCCAACTTTAGAGGCATTTTCCATCATGATCCAAGATGATTCAAGACCAAAGTCAAACATCAAAGTTGAAGTATGATAAATGGGCTTTCTAAAAAGTACAAGAGCCTCCCATGATTTAACTTGAGCAAGAAGTTATGAGCTTCCCAAAATAGGATTTTTCACCCTGCTTACATAACATCATGGGTACATGACTTATGCCACACAATTTCTTCCTTCAAGTTTTGCCATTTTGCCAACTTTGTCATCTTCCAAAAACACAAAACTTCTGATGACTCACTTGTTACTTTATCAAGGAGTCAAGAATTCAACTAGGCATGTGCAAAATCCTCATGACATAAACCTTGAAATTCAAATTTAGCATCAAGCATTTATGTGATACATAGAGGTGGCATGGATCAGCTACAAGCCGGTCCAAATGAGTCAAGATATCTCTAAAGATTAGAAGACCTAAACCTGCAAAGTTTGGCCCAAGTCAATGGCTATAGAACACTTTGGCTACATGAAAAAAACCATTGGATAATAGGGTTATCTAGCCTCCATTCATTATTCCTTCAAAAACAAACTTCCTCTACTATAAATAAAGGTCATTTGTGACTGATTTGAACACACCAAAACATAGCAATTCTATCAAAACTAATGGTGTATAAACCTCATATATATCATATAGAAGATATCCAAACACTTCTCCATCATCTGTAATATCAGAATCGCAAACCTCCAAATCACACTTGAGCCAAGTTGCAGTTGAGGTACCACAAAGAGTTCCAAGTGTTTCCAATCAGTTCCAAGCATCTACACACCTTACATAAGGTCCATTGAAGCTGTCCAGATAATCAAACAACATCTGTAACACCTCTACATCAGAATTCGAATTCCTCTTGCACAAGTAAGCCTAAAGCTCTCAAACTCTATACTACATGCATCATAAATTTGTTTTCAAGTTACCAACTTGTTTACGGTAGTTCATAGAGTGATAACCCTCAATCAATTGTCATGTTTCATTCGTGTTTAGGATTTCATGATAGTTTTTGCAAATTTTAGGGTTCCTGTGTTCATACATGATAACTCTCTCCACACTTAAAATAAATGAAATTAAATGGTACCATCTTGTTCCTTGTTCAAAAACGAGTGAGAATGACGTTTGAATCGTGAAAAATCATTGAGTAATCAGAGACTTATGAGAGGTTTTGCAAATCTGGGGAAACAGGGCACGCGCAAGGAAGAAGATGTTCTTGGCGCCCTTTTTAAAATAATTTAAATTTTTGAATATTTAATTAATTTTTTTAATTGATTTTAAAAATTAATTTCTCTCTGATTTTTAATCATTTTGGATTGATTTTTTTTATCAAAATTCACAAATATGTTAAACTATTTTATTCCACCAAAAAATAAAAAAATACTATTTATGTAATATATTTTGAATTTTAGTAAAGAATTTTTTTTAATTGTTTTTAAACATTTTAAAAGAGTTCATTCTCTTGATTTTTCAAAAACCAAATGAATTTCAAGCATTCATGTGAAAAAAACATCAATTTTAAAAAATTTATCAAAGTTAATGACATGTTTATTGAATATATTTGATAATTTTCATCATTTTTATTTGATTTTTTTTTGAAAAAATAATTTTTAAATTAAAATTAGGGTTTTCCCTTTTAGTTTAATTTTTCAAATTTCATTTTTGATACATTTTGGGCCTCTTTGTAGAGTGTAAGACCCACTCCTTTTTGTACATAAATAATTTGGGCCTCAGTCATTGTATATGTCCCACTGTGGTTTTCAAAACCTCGGCGCGATCGTCACTTTTCAAATAAAAATCATGGGCCTCTCTCTGAGTTGTAAGCCCTATTTCTCCTTTACAAGCACTTTTTGGGCCTCTAATAGAGTGTAAGACTTAACCCCTTTGTACATAAATAAATTTTGGGCCTCTGCTAAAGTATAAGTCCCACAACATCTTCCTGTATCGTAGTGTGATCACTGTTTTCAAAATCAGTCATCTGGGCCTCTCCTTGAGTATAAGCGTCAATCTTTTGTATAAAAAAATTGTTTTAAACAACAAATAACTTCCATGGGCCTCTCCTTGAGTTGTAAGCCCCATACCTCTGTTTTCAAAATCATCTGTCTGTTTTAAACTGGTACTAAAAGGAGCATTATTCCCGGTGAAACTGCTATTACACCACTTGGGCCTCTCTTTGAGTTATAAGCCCCAAACATTCTTTTCTTTTAAACAACTTTCTTTTAATTCAAATTAAAACCTAAAGTTTTCTCAAAACGTTCTTCAATTTCTTAAAACCCTAATCAATTATAATCAATACAATCAATCACAATACACTTGGGCCTCTTCTCAGAATGTAAGACCCAACATCTTTACAATTCAATGCATACTTGTTTATATACCTGTAAATTTATTCATCTGTATATATACTTGTGCATATCTGTCTAGAGTTTCCCCCAGCAGTTAGAACTACATTTAGGTCAAACCAGAGGTTACTTCTAACTTAGTCAAAACTAGTTCCCTCATAGGAAATTCCCCTTAATACAAACTGCCTCCTCTTGGGCTTATTCAATAAGGAATAGAGAAAGGCATTATTCCCGGTGAAACTTTTCTCAAGACTGTCAAAACTTAGAAACATATACAAGAAATTCATTTACCCAGAGAGGATTAATTCCCGGTGAAACCTCATTTAAATTTCTTCAAATCTTAGAAGTGTTCAACAAAGAAAGGATTATTCCCGGTGAAACTTTTCTTGAACTTTTCTTAGGCTTGGACCCACAGGCTTCCTAGAAGCATCCCCAACCTCCTCTTGGGGTTAGGACAAGGACCACTAGGCTTCTTAGAAGTTCCCCAGCCTCCTCTTGGGCTTAGTACAAGGACCCAAAGGCTTCCTCAAAAGCATAGGATAGAAATTAGTTATCTCTACAAGTTCAATCCCTAGGAGAGTCAAAAGCCTAGAATATCCAATCATTCAAGATTTGATCTTCATCCCTTAAACCAACAGCCTCCTCTTGGGCATCATACCAAGATCTCTCTCCAACCAGAGTCCACCTCTTCCTATGAAACTTCGATAGTCTCGGCCTCCTCTTGGGCTTCATTCAAGTAGACTTGGAAAGTCTCACAGTTTCCTTTTGGACCTCACACATAGATCCACAGGTTTCCTAAAGGCATAGGGTAAACCCTGATCATTTTACCAATACACCAGTCTCCAGTAGAGTTAAAAACCTCAAAGGTTTTCAAACTCACCTTTAAACTTCTCAGACCTCTAACAAGGCTTAACTTTCACCTTAAAAACTCCCCAGCCAGGGTCAATTTACTATCAACAAATCTCTAACAGAATCAGAGCCTCGTGGCCTCTGGTAACTCAACTCTTCCCTGATTCCCCAGCAAGAATTAGTTTCCCTTTGGGATTCCCCAATACAATTTAGACCTTCTTCTGGATTTCATTGATCCTCAGCAAAATTCAGCCTCCTCTTAGGTTTCATATAAGAATTTCCCCCAATCAGCCTCAATCTTGGGCTTTGTACAAGATAGATATAACACTCCTCGGAGGAGTCATTCTCTTTCAGCTTCAACCTTAGGCTTTGAACAAGGCACACAAAAAAACAACATCCCCTCAGATGAGACCATGAGTCTTCTCTGCAGGAAGATACATCTTCTATACATCATATATCAAAAACAAAAAATCAAAACCTTTTGTCCAGATAATTGTTGTAAGTGGCACACTTGTTGATTCAAAATCCAAGTTGGAGTCCTTCCCTTATCCTGGCTAAAACTTATCTTTCATCTGACTGTTGTAAGTGGCAAGCCTCTGGATTCTAAACATCCAAGCCAATGTCCCTCTCTTAGCATGAAAGATTCATAAAGGGAAAAGTGACATTGCTTTACACTGAGTTAAAGCTTCTTCCTTCATGACATCCCTATTATAAAGGAAATTATGGCATTGCTGGATTCCACACGTCCCAGTTAAAGTAATTTCCTTTATAATTAATTCTTCAATGTTTGTGATGAATATGTGAGATGTCAACCTTTTGAGACGACAAATTATCTCTCTCAATCACCCTTTTAGCTTCAATCTTAGGCATTGAACAAGACACAAATACTCAAATAGCTTCAATCTTGGGCTTTGAACAAGACACACATATTGTTCCTCCCATAGAACAGGAGGAACTACGATTGCTCTGATTTCTCAAATCTCTTTACGGGAATACGTAGGCATAAGATTGCGAAATCTTAGCGAGCACACAAATAAAAAATCATAGGTCCAGGTACCTTCGCAAAAACAACAAAAATCCCGAAAACAACAAAAACATTCTCTCAACCCTCCCAAAGGAGAAAATTTCCCAATCCACAGCAGATAAACACAAGAAAACATTTCAAATTAGCAGAAATACATGCAAAAAGAAGGTTCATATAGATTACTATAGATACTCTAGGTGTTAGTACCTTCCCTTTGTCTAACCAGACCCCGATCCCCGATCTCTTAGCATTTGTTAAAGAAAACATTTGCGTGCAGGGTTAGTTTAAGATATCTTCCCCTTCCTTTCAAGCTTCATAGGATAAATACAGAAATCAGAAATTAGCACCAAACATGCGCTAGGTGGTCGCGTCACCGAAAAAAAACCGACTGCTACACTTATGAACTGTCTTCAGCTACAACAACACCTCAAGCACGCAGCAAACCGAAACCACCAACCTTGACAAACCATCATGCACAAAATGCTCCACGTGATGTTACGCACCACTTTTTTCCAAATCGTATATTAACGCACTTGTACTTGTAGAAATAACATCGTACAAAATCAATACACACCAACCATCATCATATTTTCAAGCCTAAAAAAACCTCCAGCTTGCAAAGATATCACACATTGACCCACAAACTCTCCTTTCCAACACACTACAAACCCATTCGCACAACACATATCCTGCAAACGACACAAAAATGACTTGAAAATCCAAAACATCATGACAATTGCAAAACGATAACTCTTCCTATTTCACCCTCAAAACCTCTCCTATAAAAGTTACCTCATTTTCAGTCATAAGGGCAAGCTTCATTTTGGGCCAAGGACTCTGTAATTTTTCCAAAAAACAATCTCAAATCTTCGGTACCCTTCAAAACCCATCCAAACCACTAAACCGCATCACCAAAATCCTTCTTCAACCTCCAACAACCTTCAACGACCCAACCTTCAATCTCCATCTCCTAAACTCCATATTCTCCACAACCACAAACCAACACCCATAGCAGAATTTAGGAAAAGAAAAAGAAGTGAGACAAAGAGAGAGTGTTTGAATCCAACGAAACCCATCAAAACCAATTTTCAAACAAAATAAGAAATTGAGGAGAAGGATAGACAAAACAGAAATGAACGATACAAACCTGAATCGAATAAGTCGTGAGAGAGATTGAGGGGGTGAATCACGATGAGAGCGAGGAACAAGCGAAAAAGGAGACTGATATGAAGCAAGTTCGACACAAGAAGGTTGAAATCGTTTTACTTGTTTTCATTCCCTTCTTCTTTTCGGTTTTCTTTAACAAATTTATTTTGATTTTGAAATAAGAATGAGATTGATTGATGGTGTTGTGCTAATAAGCTTCAGTAGCGTTGTGTCATACCCCAAATTTTGACCACTAAGATTTCACACCATTGTGAGAATCACCACCATAACATGGATATACCATCATTGCCTCATCAATCTCCTCAGGAATTATTGAGCATTCTCTACAATCGAGGATTAGGGTTTTAACCCCTATCTGATCAGTTGAACAAAAGATCAATCAAGTAATGACATGATCTTCAACTTGTATAACCTCTCAAACATCCATGAAGGATCAAGGGGTCTCCCATATCAAGAGTTATGCATAGTTATGGAACATTCTAAGAGGATCATGCCTCAGAATCGCCAGTGTCACCAAATTAGGGTTTTGGTCGACCAGGGCCTCCAGCTGAAAATTTTCATCTAGACATGAGCTAATACTTCAATGTATGGTCCAATAAGCTCAAAATTATCTCAAGAGTCCATCCACAATGGCAAAGTCACCTTGAAGGATTATCTATCAAAAAATCAGGAATTAGGGTTTTGACCTAATTCAACCCTTGAGCTAACTTGTGAAGCAAGACATGACTTGAAGCTTCAAGATGAACTTCAAAGACCTCAAATACATCATTTGACATGTCCACAAGATTTGGTTAACCCAAGTAGCTTGATTCATAAGCCACAAGAGCTCATAACCATCTGGTCACAAAATAAGGTTTATGATAACAAAAAAGTCAACCCTACCATTGACTATTGACCTACCATTGTTCTCAAACCTTGGGAAAGGGTCCAAGACATTCCTAAATACCCTTAGAGGTCATCCATGAAGTTTAATTAGGCCTAAGGATTGATTTCACAAAGGGGTCACAAATTCAAAGTTTCATCTGCTGAAAAAGTCAACTGTACAAAAATCCAAGTTTGACTTTTTGAATTTTTGGTCAACCAAGGTTTCCTTAACCCTAAAATGACGTTAATGTGTGATTTGAATCATCATTCATCAAGAAAAATCAAAGAAAATGAGTTAACTTGTAAAAGAGGTCATCTTAAAAACTTAGAATTTTTCTAAGTTATGAAACAAAGTGGCTAGGGTACCAACTTTGCAAGGCCATATCTCCCAAACCACAAGGCCTTTTTCTCCCATTCAAAGCTCAGGTTGTAGTCCATCTTACATACTTTAAAAGTGTCAACTACAAGTAATTCCAAATCTTCATGTATTTTGAGTTATGGATTGATCAAAATCACAAAAACAAGGATTTCACACTTTTTCCAACACTTAGTGAAATTTTCACTAAGTCAAAATCTGTTTCACTTTTTTCAAAATGTAGAGGCATTTTTCAACCAAATGCAAGTCAATTCAAAACCAAAGTTAGAAATCACATTAAAGTAGGATACATTAGCTTTCCAAATTGTCCAAGAACACCATCAAACTCCATTTGAGCCAGGAGTTATGGATCTCCAAAGTTGCCTTGTTGCAAACTGTCTTCATGACAACACTAGGTAGATTATGTGCATTTCTTATGCCACACGAGTTCTTTGTCCAATTTTGTCATCTTGCTAAGCCTTGTCATCTTCAAGGATCAGATTGAAGCAAATATCTCTGAGCCACCAGCCTTGCAAGTCCAAAACATCATCATTTGGCATATGACATTCAAAGTCCAAAATCCAAAACTTTCAATTTTGTCATGAAGAATTTAAAGGACGCATAGAGCTAGCATATATCAGTCCACAATCAACCAAATGAGTCAAGCCTTATCTCTGCAACAGAAGACCATAGGCATGTGTGTAGCGGGGAAATTTGTGAGTGTAAGCTATTGATTAACTTAACTCAAAAATAAGCAAGAGTCGCCACCGCACTTTTATTTTTATCCACAAAGGGAAAGGAAAAAGAGCGAACAAAACCTAAAGAGTTCTAAAAATAAAACAAGAATAAACAGAGAATGGGTAAGGGGGGTTGGTTACACAATGGGAAGGTGTTAACACCCAAAACGTCTATAGTACTCTATAGGAATCCTTTGAAATATCTACCGCTTTTTGGTCTGAAAATGGTTTGCTTGTAAAGAGATTGAGGAGATGAGAGGAGAATTATTTTTTAATAAATTTGTGTTTGGAGAGACTTATCGCCTCATGCCTATGTACCCACGATGTGCAATGTAGGATCAAAACCCCGTAGTTCGTGGTACAAAGAACAAAAATTTGTTGGTTTTGATTGATTTTTAAGTGTAAAGACAAGTCGTCATTTCTAAGCGAATAATTCCGCTTAAAGAAATGAATCATGTCTAAACTTATGAAAAAGAGTTTTAAAGAAAAAAAAAGGTGCATAAAAGCACAAAAAATTTGAATGAGTTTCATATTTTTTATGTTTTCATGAAATGGTCAAAGTATGGTTAAGATAGATTGACATTTATTAAAGAAAACAAACCTTTAAAAGACACTTGACAAAAGTCAAGGTTTTATTATGAAAGCGGTTTTAAGTTGAAAAACAAGAAGGTTTTGAAAAAGAGAGAGGATTTTGAAAATTTAAGAATGGGGAGGAGAAGAAGTGACTATCCTAGTGCATAAAGTAAAAGCTAGGGAAAAGAAGGATCTAACCAAAATGGAGCCACTTCAAAGCAATATTAAAAGAATTCCATCCTTAAGCAAATTGGCCAAATAAAGGCGAGTCTTCAATCAATACTCCAAGCAAAGAGATAAGAAGTCCTAATTCTAGGTCCATAAGTCCAATACTACTTCAAAAGAGGTCCATAAAGAGATCACTCCAAAGCATAGGATAGTAACCAATAGTCCAAGATGAGGAGAATTAAGTTTTTTATGGTTTAAGCCTTTATTAATGTTTTTGAGTCCAAATGGACAAAGGCAAAAATGGCAGAAGCATAAACATATGTCCAACGGACAAAGGAAAAATTGCGGAAACATAAACATGTGTGCAACGGACAAAGGAAAAATATGCGGAAGCATAAACATGTGTCCAACGGACAAAAGAAAAATTGTATAAAAGTAAAAGAGAGATAGGGAGCGAGAAGGAAATGTAAACAAAATTAATCCAAAATATTGTTAGTAAGTTAGTGATTAGTTGTTAGTGTTAGTGATCAACAACAATTGAATAATTGCACTTAGGTCAAGGTTGATGAAACTCATTGGAGGATTGATAAGACCACAGCCTCCTAACAACAAGTTTCATGAGTTGTGAACCGTAAGACAAATAATTAACTATTCTTGAAAGTTTTCTGATACGGGACAAATATTGCGCTATGTTAAGCAATCGTCGAGTAATTTACGGAGTAATTACCCTACAATGAGGTCGGTCAATACCTCTTGGTGCTAATGTATGCTAGATGAACGATATATAGATCGTCATCCGAAAGCGATACCACACGAAAAGAAAAGTGGTAGCGATCTCGTCTCGATCGAAATTCAACAAAAGAATTCCAAGATATTTAGATTTTCATCGATCAAAAAGAAAAAGAAATAGATGAAGAGAAAGCCAAATTAAACCACACAAATATGTGATCTAAGGCTAAGAACAAAGAAAAGGGGAAGAAAAAGGAAAAGGAACCAAAACAGCCCCAAAAATAAACAATTTTCACATTCTGAATGCTGGTTAATCGATTAACCAACTCACAGTGTAATTATGTTAATCGATTAACCAGTGCAAACTTCCAGTTTTTTGCGCAAAAACAAGCTGTTAATCGATTAACCTAAATGTACATGTTTTGGTTAATCGATTAACACTGTGAAAACAACAGAAAATCAGTTTGAAAATTGCCAAATCTTTGATCACTCATTTCTTCAAACATCTTAGGATCAAGGATTCAATTGTACACGAATTTTGGAGTAAAACAACAGGAAAAACCAGCAATCAACACAAATTGCAAGATCCAAAGATCAAGCAAACAAGATCAACAAAAGATCTACATTATGGAAGATGAAGATGAAGCTTCAACAATGGTGAAAAGTGAATTACCAATCCAAATTAGAAAATTCTTCCAAATTGCAGCAAGATCTACACTCCAAAACCTTGATCTATGAACAAAAACAAGAAATGATGAAGGTTTAGCTCTAAATTAGTAAGAATCAATGTGAATTCTTACTAACTTATGAAAGAAGAAATTGAGCTTTTGGTGAATTTGTGGTTTGGGGAGAGAAATTGCAAGGGATTTGTTGGCTATCAAAAGCTTGTAGAATGAATGAAATGAAGCCTCTATTTATAGAATTTAGGCTTGGAAATTTGGTGGTTTGGAATTAGGCTTGGATGATCAAAATTAGGATTGGAATTCCAATTTGGAGGGAAATCACAAAAGAGTGGTGATTAGTGATGGTACATGGTGGGGAATGATCAAAATGATGTAGGGAATTAAAATGAGATGGTCTAGAATATTCCAAATGTGATCAAGGGCTGAGATTGGTGCTAATTGCTGCAGAATTTGAATTTGGCACATTTTTTCAAAAATTGCACGTGTTAATCGATTAACCACTTCACAGTGCAATTAGGTTAATCGATTAACACAGCGAAAAATGGGGAAAAATGGCTTTTTGATGTACTGTCTTGGCTCTGGCTCGATTTTCTTGCTTGTCAAAGAAGGCATGGAAATAAACACATGAACCTTGGAGTCCCTTGAATGATAATCAATTAAATCTTGGAAACTCTTGATCAGATAATTTTTGAATTAATTGCAGATCAACTTTGACTTTTCTCAGATAAAATTCATTCGAGCTGTGGGACTGTTATTTTGGCATTTTTAACCTGTTCTTCCCCTGAAAATGTTAGTGAAAGAAAAACAAAATATTTTTTGAATTTTAATTAATGGTTAGTAAACATAAACAAATTAAACAAATCAAACGCACACAAACTCAAAGATCCCTGCAAGGCACAATCCTATCAAAGAGGGAACCAATATATGATCTTGTTTGTGGTATGCAAAAATGCAAATGACATGTGGGATCTTAGGGGTAAAATTTAGGGTATTACAGCTGCCCCTATGTAAGTTTCTTCTATCCGGAGATAAGAAGATTTACATCTTTGTCTCGACGAGATAGAAGAGACTTAAATATAACAATAAACCCGAATTTTTTGCCCTAAGAGACCACAAAAATGATATGATTATGCAAATGATATGCAAACACAAGACCACTGTGGGGAAAATATGCCACAGGAGATAAACAAAAAAAGAAAAGGGAGAAAGAAAACTCCATCGGGGAAACACATCACAGGAGACCACCAACTAGCCGGGGAACACACCGCACAACTACTGGGACTCAACTGAGGAAAAGATTTAAACTGCGGATAACTGTATATGGAAATAAACCATAACACAGCAAGGATATAACACAACAGGGAAGACTTAGCGCAACAAGGCTCCACTGGGGAAAATCCATACCTCAACAATGAACTATCTCTAGCATATCGAAGAGACTAACCATCCATCGGAGTAGAAAACCTCGACAACGAACTGTCCCGTTAAACCGAAGAGACTTACCATTCATCGGAGTAACAAACCTCAACAACGAACTGTCCCATCAAACCGAAGAGACTTACCATTCATCGGAGTAACAAAACTCAACAACAAACTGTCCCATCAAACCGAAGAGACTTACCATTCATCAGAGTCACAAAATCTCAACAACGAACTGTACCATCAAACCGAAGAGACTTGCCATTCATCGGAGTCACACAATCTCAACAACAAACCGTCCCATCAAACCAAAGAGACTTACCATTCATTGGAGTAACAAAATCTCAACAACGAACTGTCCCATCAAACCGAAGAGACTTACCATTCATCGGAGTCACAAAATCTCAACAACGAATTGTCCCGTCAAACCGAAGAAACTTACCATTCATCGGAGTAACAAAATCTCAACAACGAACTGTCCCATCAAACCGAAGAGACTTACCATTCATCGGAGTAACAAAATCTCAACAACGAACTATCCCATCAAACCAAAGAGACTTACCATTCATCGGAGTCACAAAATCTCAACAACAAACTGTCCCATCAAACCGAAGAGACTTACCATTCATCGGAGTCACAAAATCTCAACAACGAACTGTCCCATCAAACCGAAGAGACTTACCATTCATCGGAGTCACAAAATCTCAACAAGGAACTGTCCCATCAAACCGAAGAGACTTACCATTCATCGGAGTCACAAATCTCAACAACGAACTGTCCCATTAAACCGAAGAGACTTACCATTCATCGGAGTAACAAAATTCTCAACAACGAACTGTCCCGTCAAACCGAAGAGACTTACCATTCATCGGAGTAACAAATCTCAACAACGAACTGTCCCATCAAACCGAAAAGACTTACCATTCATTGGAGTCACAAAAGGTATTAACTGCATTGCCTCCGGCTTCTCAAATAAAGGAATTCCACGAAACAGTATTGAACCTTCCAAAAGGGGAATCATACGCAGATTTCAACTGAAGGGCGCAAAATCCTCAAAGGTGCAAAATAAATGCACTCTCAATCTTGGTTTCACAGCCTAGAGATCCAAACAAATATTGCAGGGGACCAAAGTTCAATCCAGGAACAAGCTGGAGAGAAACGATCAAACAAAACTCATCCCGAGGAGGAAATATCTCAACTGGGGACTAATTCCATCCAGATAATGAACTGGAGAGGAAACTGAATCAAAATCTTCCGCGAGAAATAAACTCAGTGAGGAATTAACAAAGATAGGCATTTTTCTGCTTACGGGTCGACACTCTAAATGGAGAGAGGACATACACGCTCCATGGGGATAACAACACCAGAGAGCAAAGAAGCACCAACACAAACGCAAAAATGCAAAATGCAACAACAACATGCTATGCACAACAAAATGAATGCGTATACAATGCTTATGAGTATGAATATGCTGACAAAACAGACATAAAGAAAAAGAAGAGGGTGGAATAAACATCACAACACCACTAAATACTCGGCTAATCTCAATAAGATGGAGATATCATTAGCAACTCTGCTAGGCATTTAGCTGAAGAAATCCTGCAAGGGATACACAAAAGCCATCAAAGGAAAATAAATCCTACTACAAGGCTCAAATCTTGCTGGAGAAAAGAAGATACTCCTTGGGGAAAGACCCGAATATCAATCTTCTAACATGGATGATCCACAAAGAGGATAACAACATGAACTCTGCTTTGAGGATGGCAGGAAATCTGTCGGGGAATCATACAACCCAAATCTTTCTGAATCTTCCTGGGGATCATAAAAATTCATCGAAACTTCCATTTCAAAAGGGCGAAGAGATCTGCTGCGGAGAAATAAAGAATGAATCCGCTGGGGATTGTGGTCATATAAACATCTATGCAAAAATCCACTGGGAAAACAAGGCAGATCTGCTGGAGATACGAGAACACTCTCAGAGGATTAACCAGTTCTGAGCAAAGCATCCTGGACTTGCTGGGAAAATAGCAAAAGGTCAAACTGTGGGGGATTTTAGATCAATACTCATCATGAGTGAGAGAAAACCCAACAGGTAACTGAAAAGAGATATCATCAGCAACTTCCCTGGGGAATAATCGCAATAGTGATGCATAACCTTCACTAGGAGGATAAATCTCTGAAAAAAACAATCCGGAGAGGAGTACATCCTGGACTTGCCGCGGGAAATGAGAAATTAACTTCACTGCCTTATAATTGGAGAACAAACGAAATAGTAATGCTCTGTCTCCGCTTGGGAATCATCAAGGATAAATCCCTGGGTAGAACAATCTGGAGAGAAAAACATCCACAATACAAGATGAAACACGACAAGCGATCACCACGTCAATAATATCGCTCTCTGTTTGGGGATATCCAAAGCAACAACAACACTTCTAGAGGGTAAAACTCTGAGTGAAGATTCCTCATATGATTTCGGCTGGGGACAGCGAAAATGAATCCTTGCGTGAGGACTACCATTAAGGAGAAGTGGACCTCAAAACTACTCAACTGCCTGACCATAACATAATCAGTTGGAGAAGAGTCAGATCAAGACCTAGCTGGGGAAAAACCAAACAGCACTGGACCTTATGAATTCAACACATCATAACAAACCCATCATCTTATCATCATGGGAACAAAACTATGTTGAGGAAATATTAACAAACTCTACTGAGGAAAACATCGACAAACTCTACTGGGGAGTTGTCGACAAACTCGGCCGAAGGAGCGAGAACGAACCCTGCTGAGGAAAACATCGATCTTACCATCCTTGGAATAACCATTGATGTTCCTTTTTTATATTCATAAATCAAAGGAAAATGTTTTTATAATTTTCAAAGATTTAAATCAATTATTTACATTTTGTTTCAAAAATCATCATAAAAAATAAATGAAATTTTGCAAACAGAAACAAAATAAGAATTGCAAACAAAGGGACAAAGGCCCAAATTTATTAATAGAATGGAAGTCCGCAAATGGCGTAATTCATGGATCATTACAAAGTTTGAAAAATGGTAAATACAATGGAAAGGGTTACATTGAAATACAATGACCACTATTCTCCCTAACAACTTTGAATTCCGTTGTGCTCAAAACTTCAGCTGAGGATGATTGAAGCAGAATCCTCGATAGACAATGTTGCCTTCAAATGATCAAGACTGGCCAAATGCAATTACTTGCCAGAATCCCTAACTTTTTCCTAGATTGCCCTTTCGGGTTTTCAATCCACCGGGATGATTATTTCTATTTTTGTCTCTAATTTTTGCCTGGACCGCCCTTTCGGGTTTTCAGCCCACCGAGACGCTCATTTTTGCCTAAGCCACCCTTTCGGGTTTTCAACTTAGCGAGCTGTTCTTTTATTTTTTAGGTGAAGTATTTCTTGACTGCATCGGCATTCACAGGACGAGTGAACTGTTCACCATCCATAGTTGTAAGAAGTAATGCACCGCCAGAGAAGGCTCTCTTAACAACATACGGGCCTTCATAATTAGGAGTCCACTTACCCCTAGAATCATTGGTAGAAGTCGAGATCCTTTTGAGCACGAGGTCGCCTTCTCTGAACACACGAGGTCGAACCTTCTTATCAAAAGCTTTCTTCATTCTCTGTTGATACAATTGGCCATGACACAAGGTCGTCATTCTTTTCTCTTCAATCAGATTCAACTGGTCATTTCTGCTTTGGCACCATTCAGCCTCAGACAATTCAGCTTCCATCAAAACTCTCATAGAAGGGATTTCAACCTCCACCGGGAGCACTGCTTCCATACCATAAACAAGAGAGAAAGGGGTTGCCCCTGTTGACGTGCGGACGGATGTATGATACCCATGCAAAGCAAAAGGGAGCATCTCATGCCAATCCTTGTAAGTAACAACCATCTTCTGAACAATCTTCTTAATATTCTTATTGGCAGCTTCAACAGCCCCATTCATCTTAGGTCTGTAAGGAGAAGAATTATGATGCTCAATCTTAAACTCATCACATAATTCCTTCATCATCTTGTTATTCAGGTTCAACCCATTATCAGTGATAATCTTGCTCGGAACACCATACCGACAAATGATTTGGTTCTTGATAAACTGGACCACTACTTGCTTGGTCACATTGGCATATGATGCCGCGTCAACCCATTTGGTAAAATAGTTAATAGCCACCAATATGAAACGGTGTCCATTCAACGCTTTGGGCTCAATCATTCTAATCATATCAATTCCCCACATGGAGAAAGGCCAGGGAGAAGAGATAACATTGAGAGGAGTTGGTGGTACATGAATTTTGTCTGCATAAACCTAGCACTTATGGCACTTCTTCACAAATTTGCAACAGTCAGATTCCATTGTTAGCCAATAGTAACCTGCCCTTAACATCTTCTTAGCCATTGCTTGCCCATTGGCATGGGTACCAAAAGACCCTTCATGAATTTCTTTCATCAACATGTCTGCTTCGTGTCTATCCACGCATCTGAGCAAGACCATGTCATAATTTCTTTTATACAGCACATCATCATTCAAGAAGAAACTACCAGCCAATCTTCTCAAAGTCTTCTTATCTTTCTTGGATGCCCCAAGCAGGTACTCTTGATTTTGAAGAAAGCATTTAATATCATAATACCACGGTTTATCATCAACAACCTCTTCAACCTCAAATACATGAGCTGGCCTATCAAGCCGCATAACATCAATTTTGGGCACATCATTCCACTGATTCACCACAATCATGGAGGATATAGTGGCTAAAGCATCCGCCATTCGATTTGCTGCTCTGGGTACATGGTGAAACTCAACCTTGTTGAAGAAAGATAACAACCTTCTTGCATAATCTCGATAAGGAATCAAATCAGGTTGACATGTCTCCCATTCTCCTTTAATCTGATTAATCACCAGGGCTGAATCTCCGTATACAACAAGAATCATGATTCTTAAATAAATAGCTTCTTCCAAGCCCATAATACATGCTTCATACTCAGCCGCACTATTTGTTCAAGTTAATGTCAACCTTGCAATGAAAGGAATATGAGAACCATGAGGTGTAACAATTATTGCCCCAATACCATTGCCATACTCATTAACAGCTCCGTCAAAAATCAAACCCCAACGGGATCCAGGCTCAGGCCCTTCATCAGGTAATGGTTCTTCATAATCTTTAACCTTTAGATACATCACATCCTCATCAGGAAAATCAAACCTGATAGGTTGGTAATCATCAATTGGCTGGTGTGCCAAATGGTCAGCCAAAACACTTCCTTTTATCGCTTTTTCAGTTCGGTACTCGATATCATATTCTGACAACAACATTTGCCAACGAGCAATCCTCCCAGTTAAAGCAGGCTTTTCAAAGATATACTTGATTGGATCCATTTTGGATATCAACCAAGTTGTATGATTCAACATGTACTGGCGGAGGCGCTTGGCAGCCCAAGCTAAAGCACAACATGTCTTTTCAAGCATTGAATACCGAGACTCACAATCGGTGAACTTCTTACTCAAATAATAAATGGCAAATTCGTTCCGACCAGATTCATCTTGTTGACCTAAAACACAGCCCATAGACTCTTCCAACACAGTCAAATACATGATCAAAGGTCTTTCTTCCACAGGAGGAGACCAAATCGGAGGTTCAAGCAGATACTCTTTAATCCTTTCAAAAGCTTTTTGACAATCCTGTCCAGACACAACCCTGATCTTTGCGAAGAAGCTTGAAGATCGGCGCACATATGGCAGTCATATTGGATATAAATCGGGAGATGTAATTCAAATGTCCCAAGAATCCTCTTACTTGTTTCTCTGTTTTGGGCGCAGGCATTTCCTAAATGGCTTTAACTTTACCAGGATCAACTTCAATGCCTTTTTGGCTTACAATAAAGCCCAACAACCTTCCAGAACGGTCACCAAAAGTGCATTTATTAGGATTCAAACGGAGCTTAAACTTTCTCAAACGTTGAAACAACTTCAATAAGTACTCAATACGATCTTCTTCAGTCTTCGACTTACAAATCATATCATCCACATAGACCTCAATTTCTTTATGCATCATATCATGGAACAAAGTGGTCATAGCTCTCTGGTACGTTGCACCAGCATTTTTCAAACCGAAGGGCATCACTCTGTAACAGAATGTTCCCCAGGGTGTAATGAATGTTGTTTTTTCCATATCCTCAGGTGCCATCTTTATTTGATAGTAACCGGAAAATCCATCCATAAAAGAAAAGATACTGAATTTAGCAGTATTATCTACCAACATATCAATGTGTGGCAATGGAAAATCATCTTTTGGACTCGCTTTATACAAATCTCTATAGTCGACGCACATTCGGACTTTTCCGTCTTTCTTTGGAACAGGTACAATATTGGCCACCCATTGAGGATACTCAGAAGTCACAAGAAAACCAGCATCAATCTGCTTTTGAACCTCCTCTTTAATCTTCACAGCCATGTCAGGATGAGTTCTTCTCAATTTCTGCTTCACCGGTGGACATTCAGGCTTCAACGACAATCTATGCTCCACAATATCAGTATTAAGGCTAGGCATGTCTTGATAGGACCAAGCAAACACGTCAACATATTCTCTAAGAAGCTCCACAATCCTCTTTTTAACATCTGACTAAAGCAGTGCCCCAATCTTGACTTCTTTTATATCATCATCTGAACCCAAATTAACCGATTCCAACGGCTCTTCATGAGGCTGAATGGCTTTTTTCTCGTGCTCAAGCAACCGAGAAATTTCATCTGGAATCTCCTCAATATCCTCTTCTTCAGCTCCAAATACAGGGAACTCAAAGTTGGGAGGGGGCAGAGGGTCATTGTTTTCAATGGGTTTAACAATCAATCTGCACAATGATTTATTTTTGATTTTAGAATATGAACAAAAAGTGCAAGTATCATGCAGTTAAAAGTGATTATCACATTATTTATTTTTTTTGGTTTTTTATGTTACCATTTTTCAGAAATAAAGCAAAAAGGGAAAACATAATATGGATAAACAAAATAACATTTTATTGATGATGATGAAATTTGAAACAAAGCCCTCACAAAGTCACTTTCACCTTGGGCAGAGTGAAAGGATTTTTGAAAGAAACAAAAACAAATTACTTTGAAAAATAAACAACAGTGGGAACATCAACAGCTATCCAATTCTGGCAGACTTGTCCATGTGTCACGAAGTTGGGAAGTTCTTCTTCTTCATCATCCTCAATGATGGCAGTGACATCATATTCAGGTTCCTTAAACTTCTTTCGAGGGGAATAAAAAGGCACATATGCATCCTCTGGGGACATATACCCGGGGTCTTCCAAATAAGGCTCCCAGTCTTCAGCAGGAATGACATCATCCTCAGAACCAAGTGGGATGTAACCTACAGAGTCATCTTCAAGAATTGCAGATGTAGAAAGATCTTTACTAGGGCAATCTTGAACCATATTGACAGACGACTTGCCATGATTAGGCAGCGGATTCGATTGGACATTAGGATTGGAATCTTCGAAAGACAAAATACCACTTCTAGCCAACCTTTGCACTTCCATCTTCAATGGATAACAGTTCTCAGTGTCATGCCCAGCTCCTCCCTGATGGAAAGCACAATGAGCTTCAGGCTTATACCACCATGGTGAATCTTTTGGAACAGCAGGTGGCGGACGGGTCTGGACAAGATTCTTCTTAATTAAACAAGGAAGCAATTCCGTATATGTCATCGGAATCGGATCAAAATCTTTCTGAAAACGGCCCCGTTGGTTGTTTGGCTGATTAGAACGTTGTTGCTGAGCAGGAGCTGCCTGAATAATAGGAGCTGAACTGATAACAGGAGTGACAGGTGCAACATGTTGCTGACACTGATTGTTTCTACTGCGAGGTCTTCTATACCTTTCTCGAGAAACAACATTAGTTTCTCCTTCTTTCTTTTTGGCAAATCCTCCACTATATTTCTTGGAATTTCCAGCAGAATTGCCATCTTTCGACAAACGTCCCTCACGGACACCCTCTTCCAATCTCATCCCCATATTAACCATCTCAGTGAAATCACTCGGGGCACTAGCAATCATACGCTCATAATAGAAAGGACTCAGAGTTTTCAAGAAAATCTTGGTCATCTCCTTCTCTTCCAAAGGAGGGCTGATCTGAGTAGCAATCTCGCGCCACCTTTGCGCGTATTCTTTGAATGTCTCCTTATCTTTCTGAGCCATTGCCCAAATCTGGCCACGATCAGGAGCCATATCCACATTATACTTATACTGTTTCACAAACGCCTCACCCAACTCTTCGAAAGTACGAACTCGAGTACTGTCGAGTCCCGTATACCATTTCAAAGCAGTACTAGACAAACTATCTTGAAAGGAGTGAATGAGGAGCTGATCATTATCCTTATGAGCTAACATCTTACGAGCATACATAGTCAAGTGACTCAACGGACAAGAGTTAACTTTATACTTTTCAAAGTCAGGGGCCTTGAACTTATGCGGGATCTTTACATTTGGAACTAAGCATAACTCATGAGCATTCTTTCCAAACAGCTCTTTACCTCTCAAAGCTTTGATCTCTTTCTGCATTTCAAGAAAATGGTCTTGAATCTCTTCCATTCTATCATAAGCACTGGCATTCTCACTTGGAGCAGTATGGAAAATCTGCTCTTCTCCAAAAGGAACAGTGTGAACCACAGGCGGTGGCACAGTCATCACTGATTGTACGGTAGGAACAACTGGAATTTCAGGAGGTGGTGGTGGTTGAAAACCCTGAGGAACAAAGTTTTGAGGCATGCCCTAGGGGTAACCAGGAGGCATGGAGTATTGAGGAACACTAGCAGGCGCCACAAAGATGGGCATAGAGACAATATCAGAAATGACTGTCCTTTGCACAGGAGTTGAAAGCGGAGGAGGAGGAGGTGGTGGCTAATTCTGAGCAGCCACCAGAGCTTCCATCATAGCAGTGAGTCTTTCCAAACCATCCTTCAGAGTTGATACTTCTTCACGAAGCTCACGGTTCTCTTGTTGCAATTGATCCATCTTTTTCTTCAGATTAGCTCGAGTATTATACTGGTGCGATAGCTTGGCTAAATGAATACCAAAGGGAAACAATAAGACACCTGGAAAAGGCAAGAAACAAAAATGCAAAAGATGATGCTTGATATGCAAGATGCAAATGCAAAGTTTCAAGGAAGTATAAGGAATATTGCAAACATTGTTATCTGAAATACCAAAATCTCATTCATTAATGATGGAAAAGATTACATCTCGGAAGTACAAATTCAAGAATCCTAAAACAAACAGAGAATAAAGAAAACTAGATCCCTAGAGAATCTTATGAGAAGAAGTCCCAGCTCTATCTTCTAGCTTCTTGATGTGGGCTTGCATCTGAGTCTTCTTAATCAGCAACTTATCGACGATCAACTTCCAAGGAGATTCTGAACTCTTCGGAATATCGGAATCTGACTGACTGCGAGAGGAAAATAAATCCTCTTGCGCCTTTCTCTTCTTGTTGGCAACTTCATCTTCATTATTCTTCTTGAAGTGTACTTGAAGTCTTGCATTTTCTGACTCAACAATCTGATACTTGTTCTTCCATGCATCTCTCTCTTGTTGCATCTCGGCCAAAGCGATCTGAAGCTTCTCTATGTCTTCCATAAAGTAAAGAATAGGCTTCTTATCAGTTAGAGATAAAGGCTCCTGATGCTTATAAGGAATCTTCAAAGTAATAGCTCTACTTTTAACCCACTGGAGGTAAGGTTCCGAAAACACACAATTCGGATTTCCCAAACTTTCCTTTCCTTTTCTACGAATGTTGCACCAAGCTTCCACAATTTCTCTCTTGAGAGCAACCTGAGATTCTTCTTCCTTGAAAAAGAGACCAGCCAAATTAATATTCTTCGGTACCTCTCGCAAAGGATATCCCAACTGACGACGAGCCAACACCGGATTGTAACTGATTCCTCCCTTTGTACCAAGAAGAGGCACGTTGGGAAAATTGCCATAACTATCAATAATCATCGCTTCAGAAGGAACACGGCTACACCAATCAATATCAGAATGAGTGAGAGACATAATCTTCTGCGACCAACATAAGCCATCCTTGAGATTCCAGAAAGCTGCAGACTTCGGCAAGTGAGAAATAAACCACTTGTAAAGCAAAGGCGCACAACAGATAATCATCCCTTCACCATGGAAATTCTTGAGGTGAATATAATGGTAAGCATCGGCAAGCAAAGTGGGAATTGGATTCCCAATCAAGAATATCTGAATAGCGTTGATGTCGACAAAGTTCTCAACATTCGGGAAGAGGAACAGTCCATAAATAAGCAAGGCAAAAATAGCCTCAAAAGCAACTGTGTTCTTTACACTAGCAAAGTGATGAGCTGTATCCATCAAAAACTTAGCGGGTAACCCAAGAATCTTTCCTTTGGTATCCATGCGAGCCTTAATCCCGGAAACCTTCAAGTGAGTAGCCTTCGCAATAACATCATGCTCGGGAGCGGAGTCCAAACCAGAGAAAATCCAACCATAAACAGGCAAACCAAGCAGGAGAGAATACTCCTCTAGCGTAGGTACCAACTGATAATCAGGAAAGGTGAAACAATGCAACAAAGGGTCATATAATTGAACCAAAGTAGCAAGCAATCCTTCAACCATATCAACCTTCAAGAGAGATAAAAGCCTTCCATATCTGGACTCAAACTTCTTGGTATCAACAACCAAAGATACTAGCTCTCTCAAACCCTCTAATTTAGGACTCTTGAAAGTGTACTTCTTTGTGCTTCTCCTTCCAAAATCCATAACAAAAGTATCTGCAATGTTTGCAATAACACCTTTAAGTTCCTTGAAACCTTCCAAAAGAATGCTCATGAATGCATGAGTGCATGGATGCAACAACCATAAACAAGATCACACAAAGCACACGGGTCAAGGTTCAAGTCACGAGCATGAAGCCAAGGGTAAGAACCAATCCCACAAAGGTATGTACTAAGGTTTTGTCTTCTTTGTACCTGCAGAAAACAATGGTTCTAACAAAGTGCCCAGGGTCCACAATCCACTATCAGACACACCAGCACACCGATTCGCTCGGAGGTTGGTAGTTATCCTCAAGAGAATCTAACCTGAGTGTAGCATCGCGTGACAGCTAAGTCAGATTTGCATCTTCATAGCTTCCGCGCTACGATCCTAAAAGGCTAGGATGTGTTAAGGGTTACTACGGTCCTCAGTGTTATAGGCTTCTATAGAAAGAGTAATGCCTTCTCGATCGCTCAATTGGCATCAGTAATTCCAAAGAGGCAACCACCGAGTGGATAGATTCTCAAGTTCTTCTTTTTCAGGATTCGACTCCTTCAAAGTTCCCTTGACTATACTATCCCCTATCTCAAAGTGCACTCTGGTCCGGTTATAGGACCTATCTCACACACAGAGGAAATCCCAAACAGAACAAACAAGTAACAAGCAAATCAGACAAAAAGCAGTAAATTAAACAAAGTAGGCTAAACCCCTCGAGGGAACTAGAGATTCCCCAGCAGAGTCGCCACTTTTCTGTAGCGGGGAAATTTGTGAGTGTAAGCTATTGATTAACTTAACTAAAAAATAAGCAAGAGTCGCCACCGCACTTTTATTTTTATCCACAAAGGGAAAGGAAAAAGAGCGAACAAAACCTAAAGAGTTCTAAAAAAAACAAGAATAAACAGAGAATGGGTAAGGGGGGTTGGTTATGCAATGGGAAGGTGTTAGCACCCAAAATGTCTATAGTACTCTATAGGAATCCTTTGAAATATCTACCGCTTTTTGGTCTGAAAATGGTTTGCTTGTAAAGAGATTGAGGAGATGAGAGGATAATTATTTTTTAATATTTTTGTGTTTGGAGAGACTTATCGCCTCATACCTACGTACCCACGATGTGCAATGTAGGATCAAAACCCCGTAGTTCGTGGTACAAAGAACAAAAATTTATTGGTTTTGATTGATTTTTAAGTGTAAAGACAAGTCGTCATTTCAAAGCGAATAATTCCGCTTAAAGAAATGAATCATCTCTAAACTTATGAAAAAGAGTTTTAAAGAAAAAAAAAGGTGCATAAAAGTACAAAAAATTTGAATGAGTTTCATATTTTTTATGTTTTCATGAAATGGTCAAAGTATGGTTAAGATAGATTAACATTTATTAAAGAAAACAAAGCTTTAAAAAACACTTGACAAAAGTCAAGGTTTTATTATGAAAGCGGTTTTAAGTTGAAAAACAAGAAGGTTTTGAAAAAGAGAGAGGATTTTGAAAATTTAAGAATGGGGAGGAGAAGAAGTGACTATCCTAGTGCATAAAGTAAAAGCTAGGGAAAAGAAGGATCTAACCAAAATGGAGCCACTTCAAAGCAATATTAAAAGAATTCCATCCTTAAGCAAATTGGCCAAATAAAGGCGAGTCTTCAATCAATACTCCAAGCAAAGGGATAAGAAGTCCTAATTCTAGGTCCATAAGTCCAATACTACTTCAAAAGAGGTCCATAAAGAGATCACTCCAAAGCATAGGATAGTAACCAATAGTCCAAGATGAGGAGAATTAAGTTTTTTATGGTTTAAGCCTTTATTAATGTTTTTGAGTCCAAATGGACAAAGGAAAAAATGGCAGAAGCATAAACATATGTCCAACAGACAAAGGAAAAATTGCGGAAACATATACATGTGTCCAACGAACAAAGGAAAAATATGCGGAAGCATAAACATGTGTCCAACGGACAAAAGAAAAATTGCATAAAAGTAAAAGAGAGATAGGGAGCGAGAAGGAAATGTAAACAAAATTAATACAAAATATTGTTAGTAAGTTAGTGATTAGTTGTTAGTGTTAGTGATCAACAACAATTGAATAATTGCACTTAGGTCAAGGTTGATGAAACTCATTGGAGGATTGATAAGACCAAAGCCTCCTAACAACAAGTTTCATGAGTTGTGAACCATAAGACAAATAATCAACTATTCTTGAAAGTTTTCCGATACGGGACAAATATTGCGCTATGTTAAGCAATCGTCGAGTAATTTACGGAGTAATTACCCTACAATGAGGCCGGTCAATAGCTCTTTGTGCTAATGTATGCTAGATGAACGATATATAGATCGTCATCCGAAAGCGATACCGCACGAAAAGAAAAGTGGTAGCTATCCCGTCTCGATCGAAATTCAACAAAAGAATTCCAAGATCTTTAGATTTTCATCGATCAAAAAGAAAAAGAAATAGATGAAGAGAAAGCCAAATTAAACCACACAAATATGTGATCTAAGGCTAAGAACAAAGGAAAGGGGAAGAAAAAGGAAAAGGAACCAAAACAGCCCCCAAAACAAACAATTTTCACATTCTGAATGCTGGTTAATCGATTAACCAACTCACAGTGTAATTATGTTAATCGATTAACTAGTGCAAACTTCCAGTTTTTTGCGCAAAAACAAGTTGTTAATCGATTAACCTAAATGTACATGTTTTGGTTAATCGATTAACACTGTGAAAACAGCAGAAAATCAGTTTGAAAATTGCCAAATCCTTGATCACTCATTTCTTCAAACATCTTAGGATCAAGGATTCAATTGTGCACGAATTTTGGAGTAAAACAGCAGCAAAAACCAGCAATCAATACAAATTGCAAGATCCAAAGATCAAGCAAACAAGATCAACAAAAGATCTACATTATGGAAGATGAAGATGAAGCTTCAACAATGGTGAAAAGTGAATTACCAATCCAAATCAGAAAATTCTTCCAAATTGCAGCAAGATCTACACTCCAAAACCTTGATCTATGAACAAAAACAAGAAATGATGAAGGTTTAGCTCTAAATTAGTAAGAATCAATGTGAATTCTTACTAACTTATGAAAGAAGAAATTGAGCTTTTGGTGAATTTGTGGTTTGGGGAGATAAATTGCAAGGGATTTGTTGGCTATCAAAAGCTTGTAGAATGAATGAAATGAAGCCTCTATTTATAGAATTTAGGCTTGGAAATTTGGTGGTTTGGAATTAGGCTTGGATGATCAAAATTAGGATTGGAATTCAAATTTGGAGGGAAATCACAAAAGAGTGGTGATTAGTGATGGTACATGGTGGGGAATGATCAAAATGATGTAGGGAATTAAAATGAGATGGTCTAGAATATTCCAAATGTGATCAGGGGCTGAGATTGGTGCTAATTACTGTAGAATTTGAATTTGGCACATTTTTTCAAAAATTGCACGTGTTAATCGATTAACCACTTCACAGTGCAATTAGGTTAATCGATTAACCCAGTGAAAAATGGGGAAAAATGACTTTTTGATGTGTTGTCTTGGCTCTGGCTCGATTTTCTTGCTTGTCAAAGAAGGCATGGAAATAAACACATGAACCTTGGAGTTCCTTGAATGATAATCAATTAAATCTTGGAAACTCTTGATAAGATAATTTTTGAATTAGTTGCAGATCAACTTTGACTTTTCTCAGATAAAATTCATTCGAACTGTGGGACTGTTATTTTGGCATTTTTAACCTGTTCTTCCCCTGAAAATGTTAGTGAAAGAAAAACAAAATATTTTTTGAATTTTAATTAATGGTTAGTAAACATAAACAAATTAAACAAATCAAACGCACACAAACTCAAAGATCCCTACAAGGCACAATCCTATCAAAGAGGGAACCAATATATGATCTTGTTTGTGGTATGCAAAAATGCAAATGACATGTGGGATCTTAGGGGTAATAATTAGGGTATTACAATGTGCTCTAATCTCAAGTCAATGGCTAGAGAAGACTTGAGATTCCATTTGATCCACATTGGTCACAGATCTGTCCAAGTTGCCATTCACTATTGCAGCCAAAACAAACTTGCTCTACTATAAATAGAGCTTATTTGTGATCAGTTCAAGCACACCAAAAGCCCCAACCAGATGCCTTTCTCAAAATCACCTCTTTCACTCCAAATTTTCCTTCTAAACCAAGTCACTATCGGGTTTTGAAATTGAGAGTGATTCAAACCAAACCAATCATGCTAACACATCATAAACATCATATATGAGTCATCCATAACACAAAATCACATCTGGAACACCTATTTCACAAAACCATCAACCAACTGCTCAAGTTCTTGACAAAGTTGCAGTTGAGGTACCATCTCAAGTTCCAGCTTGTTTCAAACCATTCCAAGCATTCAGACACATCACTTGGCACCAAAGGAAGTTGTTCATATCATTGGAACCAGCTTGCAACACCTCCAACTCAAAACACGGTCACCAGCTGCAAGAGGTAAGCCTGAACTCTTCAAACTCCATGATGCATGCATATTTTACTGCACAATAATTTTTCCATATGTTCATAACTATGTATAAAGTGTTTCCCCTCAATCAATTGCTTTGTATGAATCGTGTATGGAATTTCCTAGCCCTCTTGCAGAAATTAGGGTTCTTGAGGTTTCTCTTTGATTTCTCATTCCATACTTAAAATAAATGAAATTAAAGACCATAGACATGATCGTGAGTTGAAAACGAGCAAGTTGATATGTGGATTGTGTGATCTCATCAAGTATTCAGTGAGAAATCATAGGTTTTGCAAATCTGCAAAAAAATCAGAACACGCGCGTGTTCTTGGTGTGTTCTTAGCGCCTTTTTTCAAATATTCAAATATTTGAATTTTGTGATCTAATTTAATTGATTCAAAAATTAATTTCTCTCTGAATTTAATGATTTTGAGTTGACTCTTTTTTTCAAAATTCACAAAAATGTTAAAATATTTTATTTTACAAAAATTTCCCAAAAATATTATTTATTTCATATACTTGATATTTTTGCAAAGAATTAATTTTTTATTTGTTTTTTAAACATTTAAAATATTTTTTCCTTCTTGATTTTCCAAACTTAAATGATTTTTAATCATTTTGTGGATAAAAACATGATTTTTGAAATATTGATCCAAGATCACAACTCATTTTTTACATGTTTTCAATAAATTTTATTAATTTTTGAACAAAATTAATTCCTTTTTAAAACAAATTAGGGTTTTGATTAATTTCACCCTCACCAATCTTTTTCAAAACACTTTTGGGCCTCTTTATAGAGTGTAAGTCCCATCTCTTTGTAAATAAACCATTTTGGGTCTCACTTATTGTATAAGTCCCTCTGTACATTTTCAAAACAACGGGGCGATCGTCGCCTTTTTTACAAAATCACCTGGGCTTCTCCTTGAGCTATAAGTCCCATCTTTATTCATTTTTAAACTCTTTGGGCCTCTAATAGAGTGTAAGACACAATCCCTTTTCAGCCAAAATCATTTTTGGGCCTCACACATTGTATAATTCCCACTGCATTTTCAAAAAGCCTCGGCGCGATTTCCAGTTCAAAATCAAATAACCCGGGCTTCTCTTTGAGCTATATGACCGATTCCTTTTCTTAAAAACACTTTTGGGCCTCTATTAGAGTGTAAGACCCAACCCCCCTTTGTACATAAATAATTTTGGGCCTTAGTCATTGTATAAGACCCGATCCAGTTTTCAAAATAACAGTGCGATCATTGTTTTTATCTGGGCCACTCCTTGAGTTCTAAGCCCCATACTTTGTACAAAAAATAATCTTCGGGCTCTCTATTAGAGTATAAAACCCAACTCTCTTTGTAAATACTCTGTTAACAATACAGTCTGTATTCAAATAAATTATCAGGGCATCTCTTGTTGAATAAGCCCCAACTTTCTGTTTTAAGATAACTGTTATCAAACTTGTTTCAATTTCTTTGAACAACTAACATTACAGCATGGAAGCTTGCTCACCTGTAAGTTTTTATCTGCTTTCATTTACATGCTTTATATATAACTGTATTGCTGGAAGCTTGCACACCTGTAAGTCCTTCTTTCATATTTTTTTAAATACATGTCACATATATATAACTGTATTGTGGGAAGCTGCTCACCTGTAAGTCCTTCTTTCATATCCTTTTAAATACTTGTCATATATCAATTGTATATATACTTGTATAACTGTTTAGAGTTTTCCCCGGCAACTAAGTCTAGAATTGGTAAAGCCCATTGTTTACTCTCTCAATACAGTCAAACATAGATCCCCCGTAGGATTCCAGATACAGTCTTGCCTTCTCTTGGGCTTAAACAATATGGAACAAAGAGAGAGGCAGTATTCTCGGTGAACCTTTTCAAAGACTGCCACTTTAGAAATTGTCAAAGAAATTCAATTCCCACATAGAGGATTAATTCCCGGTGAAACTTCTCTTGAATTTCTTCAAACTCTAGAACTGTTCTTTACAGAAAGGATTAATTTCCGGTGAAACCTTTCTTGAACATTCTTAGGTTTGGACCCACAGGCTTCCTAAAAGCATCCCTACCCTCCTCTTGGGCTTTGTACAAGGACCCTCAGGCTTCCTAAAAGTTCTCATGCCTCCTCTTGGGCTTAGTACAAGGACCCAGAGACCTCCTATAGGTATAGGAACAGAACCTAGTCATCATTTGCTAGAGCAATCTTTTTGAGTCAAAACAACAGTCCAATTAAGGGTTGACCTTTATCCCTTAACTTACCAGTTCTCTTGGGCATAATACAAAGATCACTCATCATTCTGAGAACCAATTTCTCAATACCAGTAGACTTGGACAGTCTCATACCCTTTGGATTTCTCATTTCCTTAAAGAACAGGAAAATAACCCTGATCATCTGATCAAATTTCCAAACAGAAATAAAACCAACAGTTTTCACAACTGAATCCTTAAACCTTACACCTTCAATTTTCCCCATCATTGGGTCAATTACTCTAAACTCATCAAAACCCTCACCAGAGGAAAGAATTATCAACTGTCACATTTTCAGTTAAATCCCCAGCATGGGTCATTTCACTATCACAACCCTCATCAGAACCTCAAGGTCTCTGATATCTTAACTCTTCTGTAAACCCCAACAAGAGTTAATCACCAGTATGGATCTGTCTTTGGATTTCAATAATCCTCAGCAGAAGATAGCCTCCTCTTAGGCTTTGTATAAATATTTCTTTGTCTTCCCCCAGCAAAGATAGCCTCCTCTTAGACTTTGTATAATGATCTTTCCCAGAAAATCTAGCCTCCTCTTAGGCTTTGTATAATGATCATCCCTCAGTACTCAGCCTCCTCTTAGGCTTTGTATAATGATAAACACTTCAGCTGAGTCCCCACTTTTAGCCTCAATCTTGGGCTTTGTACAAGACACCCCCTAAAATACCTCTTCAATAGAGTAAGTTAATTTCAGCCTCAATCTTGGGCTTTGTACAAGACACCATATAAAATCCTACAACAAAGTCAGTCAGGATATTTCAACCTAAATCTTGGGCTTTGTACAAGACAGATACTAAACGCTCCCTAAGCATAGTCAGTCCCCACTTTTAGCCTCCTCTTAGGCTTTGTATAATGATAAACTCCTCAGCTGAGTCACAATTTTTAGTCTCAATCTCGGGCTTTGTACAAGACACATATAAATATCTCCCTAGTGGAGTCACCAGACCTCTTTTAGCCTCAATCTCGGGCTTTATACAAGACAGATAAAATCTTTTCCTCAAAAGAGTCAAATCTCTTTCAGCCTCAATCTTGGGCTTTGTACAAGACACAAAATAAACACTCTCTTGTAGAGTCAATCAATTTCCAACCTCCTCTTAAGCTTTGTATAATGATTTTCCCTAGTGGAATCCCATCAATCTCTTAGCTTCAACCTTGGGCTTTAATCAAGGCATACAAAAATCAACATTCCCTCAGAGGAAATCAAAACTCTCTGCAGGAGGATATCTTTCTCTATTTAATCACACATCAAAACAGTCAATTAAAACAAAACCCTCAATTCCATATAATTGTTGTAAGTGGCACACTTGTTGATATAAACATCCAAGCTGTCTGTCCATCATTATCCTGGTTAAAACCTCATCTAATTGCTATAAGTGGCAAGCCTCTGGATACAAACATCCATGCCACTGTCCCTATTTTAACATGAATTCCTAAGGAAAAATGGCATTGCTCACACTAAGTTAAAGTTTTCTCCTTCAGGAAGAATCACCCTGTAAAGGCAATTATGGCATTGCTGGTCTCCATGCATTCCAGTTAAAGTAATTCTCCCTTATAATCAATCCAATTACCCAAACAACTGTGATTAACAGATGAGATATCTCTCTTTAGAGATTACAAATTCTCTCTCAGTCAAAACCTTTTAGCTTCAATCTTGGGCTTTGAACAAGACACAAACAAACAACCTTTTAGCTTCAATCTTGGGCTTTAAACAAGACACCAGACATCTGTTTCTCCCTTAGAATAGGAGGAACTACGATTGCTCTGATTTCCCTATACTCCATAACAGGGAATACGTAGGCATAAGATTGCGATAATCTTAGCGAGCACACTAAACAAAAACTCTTAGGTCCCTGACCTTACCAAAAACATCAGAAAACCCGAAAATAACAAAAATACTCTCTCTCTCTCAGACATACCACCAACACAAACTTTTCCCATTTCACATACAAACACAATCAAGTATCAAAGTTGATCCTAAAACAATCATCTCATGGATAACCATGTATAGGATGGGTAATTGACAATTCCCCATTGTATAACCTGACCACGGACTCCCCAATCTCTGTCAAGCGTTTGTTCAGTTAAACAGATGCGTGCAAGGTTCGTTTTAGATAACTTTCCCTTTCCCTTCCAGCTTCACGGGATAATTAAGTAATCAGAAATTAGCACCCAACTTTCCTCCCATTGAGGTGAGGAAATCCCAAATTCAGCGATAAGGTGGTCACGTCACAGACAAAAATCTCTAGCTACACGTTGACATTTCCCTTTCTCATATTTATGCTTTTTACCTTAATATCTTCAATTGAGTTTTGGGGCTTTATGGTTCGCGGGTGGATCTTCAATTTTCCACCATTTTTTTAACCCATGTTTCATTTTTTTTGTGTGAATAATGATGGGCTTAAGAGCCCAAATGATACTATCACACCCACCCCTATTCACACCCTTGATCTGATACACACCCCTTAATCTTGTTTTTTATTTGTTTTTAATTCTTTGTTTTTTTCTTTCTTTTATTTTCTAAAAGTAGTTTAATATATTTCTTCAAAAAAAATATGATATTTGTTTAGTAATTTATTCTATTTCGTTTTCATTTTCGATTCTGTTTTGGTCGATGAACATCTAAATAGTCATGAATTATCGATTCATCTATGAAAATCCATGACTAAGATTAGACCATTTTCTTTTCTTATTCCATTTCATTTCATATTAATTTCAAATTTATTTTCTTTTCGATTCTCTTCTCAATCGATAAAGTCTTTTTATTCACGAATGTTGGTTGATTGAGGTTGTTTAACCTTCATGATTTCAAATATGTAGGAAATGATCATTGATATCATTTTCTATACTTTGGGATCGTGATAGGTTACCTTCGATTAGTCAACGTAAGTTTGTGATTAAGACGAGATCATCCGCTTTTCTTTTCGTGTGACACGATTTCTTTAGAGAATGATTGACAATATCACTTCTCTATCATGTTTTAGCACAAATATCATAGCTTGCACGACCTCCTATAGTATGATCTTTGTCATAGATCGTGCTACGATGGTTTAGTGCTATAGTCGACCCGATTCGAACCGATTCATCCGATTAATTAAGAATTAACGATTAATCACTAACCACTAACTTTAATTTCCGTCAATATACTCTTGATTTACTTTTCGTTAATATTATCTTGTTCATATTATCTTAATCATATTATTCATCTTGTCATATTATTCATATCTTGTTCACACTATTCAAAAACACACTAAAATGATCGAAACCCTAAAAAATTCAATTGGTGGACTGTTGGTTACTTTTCCGAGCAACGGAACTTGGACTTTGTACATAAACCCTAGCAAGGAGATTTTGTCCGACTCTTGTTCGTGGTTTAGTTTAGGACACCTTGAACACGCATGGCTTCCTCTTGGGCTACCTTACAATGACCCCCATTTATTTTGTCCAATCCCGTGTAACTTATATGTACCACGCTCCCATTCTGATGTACGCACTTTACTCGCTTTTTGATTGTGATTTGATTATTAGAAGCACCCCAAGGGACTAGCATAGACTAAACCATTTTCAAACTAATTCTCGATTTGTCGTCGAGCCATTTTCAAAACACCTTTGTAAGTTGATTGCTCTTTAGCATCGCCATCAACGTAATGCATACACTCGCACCTTTCGTCGTGGTTTCGTTACTAGGAGCACCCCTAGGGACTAGGATCGAACCAAACCTCTTTACGCAAACCCTCGATTCGTCATCAGGCCATTTTAAAATTAAACTTGTAAGCTGAGCTCCTTTTGCCTTGCAATCAAATTCTTTTCAATCAACCGTTCAGGAACACAATCAAACCCTTGATCCAACATCGAGTGAATTTTCTCAAATCAAATTTCAAAACACACAACAACTATCAAAACACTTATTAAGGTGAAAAGGAGGGAGGTCTAGTCTTCGATCTTTTTCTTCAATTGTTTGGGTGCGAGTTCTCTTACTCGTATGTGAGCTATTGACACCTTCAAAAAACATCTAACTTGACAACATTCAAACCATTTTCGCAAGCACTAGTTCAAAACACTTAATCCTTACAACAACAACCTAGCATAAAAAAAATAAAAGAAAAAAATGAGGCAGCAAAAACCCAGCTGTCTCTTTCTTTCTCGCACGCCTTTCCCTTTCTTCTCTCAATCTCGCCACTGTTCCTTTCTTCCTCCTTCGTCACCCATCAAAGTGGAACCCGACCGAAAACCTAAACCCCATTCTTCCTCGTTCATCTTCAATTCCTCCCTCTCTGCAATCTGATCTCTCTCACTATTTTCTCGCACGTGAAACGCCGCTGGAGCAGCCAACAACTCTGCCGCGCCATGGCCTCGCACCGGCAATGGAGGAACTTGATTCACTATCCACACGCGACTTCATCACTCACCCTAGGTGCTTCAAATCGAAACGAATTGCTCTGCAACTTATACTACAAAATGCAATGTGATCAAAACGAAAAATTGTTTGGAAGTAAAATCAGGTATAGTTTAAGTTTCGATACCAATTCCTTTTTGCTGCTACCTCTATGTTTAGACTCTTTTTCTCCTCTTTTCCGCGTATCCGTCGCTGCTGTTGATGTTCTTTGGAGTTTACGTTATCGTATTGTTGCGAATTCGATCCGTGGCATTTTTGTTCTCACTGTTACTACTTCTTTGTGCGTGTTTGTGAATACTTGATGTTCTCTGTGTAATATCCTCCAAAATCGCATGAATTGATGTGTATGTATTTTTGATAATTTCTCTTCAATTTTGTGAGATACTGTGACCTTTTTTTCTTTTCTGTAACTCTTGAATTAGGTGCGTATTTTTGGTACCGTGTGTTCTGGTGTGCGTATCGTTGGTGTAGAGAGGTTCTGCAAGTTTTGTTTGGCTTTTTTTCTTTGTGTGTGGTGGTGTGAATCTTCTGTGTGTATGTATGAGTGTGATGGGTATGCTACTGGTATTTTTTCTTTGTTGTGCGTGATTAGGGATGGTATGGTGTTTGTGATTATTTTTTCTCTGTGTATTGTTGTCGTTGCTTCCTTCACAGTCTATGGATCCTCTATGCTTTTATAAGCCTCGCAAATTCCGAAATTAATTGCGTACCAAAACTTGATTTGGAAATAAACATAGCTGTTATGAACCTGTTTGAACTTGTTTTGGAAAAAAGGTATGTTGTGATGAACCTGTTTGAACTTGTTTTGGAAAAAACATATGTTGTGATTTCTTGTCTCCGCACCTGATTTTGTGATGAATGCTATTTCCTTTCCGATTCGAACATGTTTAGACATGTCTCCCTATTCAATTAAATTTTCTTGAATGCCTTGCTCATGATGGAACATGTCGGTGTATGTCTTGGAAACATTTCTGATCTTTCTCCATTTAATTCGACATGTCTAATTTTGTGTTGTGTTGGTAACATGCTCTAAGCATTTTCGTTTCTTGCCAAGTTTTAAAAAAACTTTCCATGAATGCTTAGTTTTCTTTGAATGATGATTTAATGACGTTCGTGTGCTCTTCGTTTCCTTTTCAGATTGGTCGTGCACTTCCAGGGAGTAGTCACGCGGAGGGAACTGTAACGCCCTGTTTTGTCCGATTTATTTAATCGAGTCAATTTAATTATTTTCATTTTTATATTATTTTATTCTTGACTTTTATTTGACAATATATTATTTTTCATCATTATTATGTTTTATCGCGTTTTGAGAGCGTTTGCGAGAAAATTGAGTGTAGGAGCATTTTGGTCTTTTTGGCTTGGTTAGATATTGTTTTCATTTAGAATAGAAACATAGAAAGAAAAAGAGAGAAAAATAAGTTAAGAGAAATAGAGAAGGAGAAGAAGAAAAAGAGGAAAACTTGGAGTGTAAGAAACCGATTCAACCGACACTTCGAAGCGCGATAAATCGGGTAAGGGTACGAAACTCGGTTATGCTATGCTTATGTATGATTGTGTATGTGTGTGTTGGAATGTTTGCTGGTTTTTCCTAGCTTTTCAATTCTAGGTCGAAACGAGAGAAAACGATAGAAATCGATGTTTTTGCGATTGAAATGCGATATAAATATTGTAGAATACTTGTTACTATGAATGGGATATGATCTGGTTGTTAAGTTATGATTTGGAAGTGTTTTGGTGGATGAAATGTTGGGTTGGAGTGAACAACAGCGCTGCTGAGATTTTCTGGGTTCGTAGGTTCGCACTGCGAATAGGGCAGCGAAGGGGAAAGCGAAGGTTCGCATTGCGAACTTTATGCTGTTTTTTCTATGCCACGGTTCGCTGGGGGTTCACATTGCGAATAGGAAAGCGAACGTGACAGATTTTCCATTTTGTTTCCTTCATAACTTTTGATCCGTAACTCGGATTGAGGCGCAGTCGGATGCGTTGGAAAGCTAATGAAATAATCTTTCTATTAAAAATGGTTTGGGGCAGTAGATGATTTATTTAAGTCGTGGTTGTGTAAAAGTGTTGGGTTGTCGGGTTTTTATCGCGTTAAATGCGTGCGGTCGGTGTTTTATAGTGTGATGTGCTATTGTTATATGATGTGGAGCTTTTATGTGGTTTATATGATGTTGAAGCATGTGATAAGTTGTTGTAATTGTTGTGGCCTTATGGAAAAATACTTTGTTGACTTGAATACATATGTAGGGTATTAATGTATGTTGTTGTGTGGTAAAATACATTGTTTGATTGAATATCAATGCATGTTGTTATGATGTTTTGTGGGATTGTTGTGGTTGATGGTGAGTAATTCTTGATGTGAATTGATATGAGTGTATATGCTAAAATACTAATCGTTGTGGCTTGTGGATTATGATGAAATGCATTGCTTATGTGAAATTCAATGTGTGTTATTTGGTGGCTTTATGGTTTGAAATGCATTGTTTGAATTGGTTTCCAATGCATGAATAATGATGATGAGATAATTCATATTGTTGAATTGTGAATGTGCATTTGATTATCATGAGCCATTGTATGCCAAGCATCATGATATGCATTCTTGTGATGTCGTGTGCCCTAGTGGGTGTGAGCGACGAATCGATTCCCGAGGGAATCTACTGTAACGGTCGTGTGCCTTATACAAAGAGGACCTAAAGCGATCGGATCGTGTGCCTTATACAAAGAAGACCTAAAGCGATCCATAAACGTCATGTTCCTTATACAAAGAGGACCTAAAGCGACGGGGAACATCGTTTTCCCGACAGGGAGTTACACTGAGTAACAAGCGATGATTCCAATAATTCGTGAGTGAATTAATGATGAGATGATGGATGGATTGGTACCGCATTACATTGCATAGAGTCGTTGTGTCGGTCTCTATGCATTTGCATAAGTCATGAATGGATTGATTATGTGTGGGATTTGTGAATGGAATTGATGAGTTGATATATATATATATATATATATATATATATATATATATATATATATATATATGTTGGTGATAAATGTATTGAGCATGATTGATATGCCTTTGTGATGGATGTATGCGATATGAATTGTGTTGTTTTGTATTTGAATTATGGTGTAAGTTGTGGTGAGAATGTTTTACATGTGTATTTTATGTTATTACATAATTGTATGCAACTATATTATAATTGTGTTTCTCACCCTTCTGCTGTTTTATGCTCTATGAGGCATTGCAGATTAAATGCTGGAGGTCTTTTGTGAAGATTATGTCTTCATTTTTTTGTCGGTCGGCTCTGATATGTAGCACCGGGTAGTCGGGGAGATCGTTATGTGACATTATGTATATATATCTTTTTGGATTTTACATGTATGACTCTGTATATGACAGACAAACTTCTATGTTTATATATATGAGATTTCAGTTGTAGATTTTCTGCTTTTATTCTGTATCTGAATTGTGGGTGTTAGGAACTGAGTTCCTCTGTTTATGTTGCTACCTGATTGTTGCATATCTTTATGAGCAGGTTATTATATTTCATCATCGTGATGTGACGCTCCGTCTATGCCATGAATGTTTTAATTCTACTCGGATTATTTGTTATCGCTTTAATTACTCGGGTTATAGATTTGGGTGTTACATTAAGTGGTATCAGAGCAGGTCGGTCCGTCCGGCCAAGTTGTTGAGTCAGTTGGTGTGACAGTTGAATACTGTCGTTGTTGTTTGTTCCTTAGTACGTGATATGTGTGTGAAACACTATCAGTACTTTCTGGTTTTCTAATCCTTTGACTGCAGGATTTAGAATGAGATAAGTGGGGGAGAAGCTTGTGCTTCTCCAAGTGTCTCAGGTGTGGAGCATTGGCTCAGTGTGTTGTAGATTGCAAGATTGTAAGTGTTGTTTGGACAGTGTTGTTCCCGATTCCGGAGGGAATGCGGAGGTAAGGTTTATGTCAATTAAGGATTTGTGCCTTAGGTAGTTTTGTGCACAAGATGCAAGAAATGCTATTATAGTTTGGTAAAGACGGTTTATGCCCCATCATGATTGTTGGCTGTCTATTGACAAATTGAGGAACTGATCACCCTTAATATATTGTTGATAGTAGACGGAATTATGTTGGATGGAATAGACGTGTCTTTCCGGCTTTGATAGTGTGTGTAATGAATTGTTTAGAATGAAGGAAATGATTACGGATTGTTTTGTTGAGTCGATGAAGATTCTAATATCGGAAGATGAGATGGATTAGAGGTTTTGGTATGTTGGTCAAGTTGGGAAGTCATTGAGAGAGAACGATTGGGTATCGTTAATGGTTGTTCTCAGAGAGTAGAGTGTGAACTCAAATTTGACGAAGATGAGGATTTGAGGTTTGGATCTGCTAAGTAAGTAGAAGAACTTTTAGGAAGTGAAACTCATATGTTTGTTATATTTGTGATAATAGTGTTCTGGAATTGGCAGGAAAGCCACAGTGATGGGCCGTCAGTTCGGCGTGGTTTTCAGATGTGTTTTTGGATGAAACATTAGTGTGTTGACTTGAAGAGGTCCAGCATGGTTGGTAAGGAAAAGGATGATAGCATGAGGTTGCGTGTTAATCAGTGAGTAGTATGGAAACTTGCAGTTGTGTTCTGGATAGCTTGAGTTTTGAATTGTGACGAATTACGAACGATTTGAAGTTCCTTGATGGTATTACTTTTGTTATGGGTTGAGATCTCGTGTCAACAGAAACCTTGAGTGAGTTGGAACCCCGTAAGAAGAATTGATATGGAATGTGGTAACCAGAGATTGTTAAGCTATTTTGGATAAATTATTTCGAGCTCATAATGAATTTTGAAGGTTGTATATGTTATGGTTGTGGAGTATATGAATCGTATCTTCCATACTTGTTTGGATAAGTTTATAGTGATGTTTTTTGGATGATATTCTGATTTATTTTAAATCAAAGGACGAGTATGTAGAGTATTTGAGGATTGAGTTATAAGGGTTGAAAGAGAGGGAGCTTTCTGCTAAATTATCGAAGTGAGAATTTTGATTGAAAGAGATTAGTTTTCTTGGATATGTTATTTCGGATGAGAGTATGGTTAATGGATCCATCGGAAGTAGATATAGTTCTACAATGAGAGGCTCCGAAGTTGGTTAAGGAGATTAGAAACTTTTGGGCTTAGTTGGTTGTTACTGCAGGTTATGGAAGACTTTGCTAAGTTCGTGCTTCTGTTATCTCAGTTGACTTGCAAAGGGTAAGTCATTTGTTTTGGATGTTCGTTGTGAGTAAGTTTTGGTGAGCTAAAGTAGAAGTTGTCTACGGCTTCAGTTTTGATTCTGTGTGATCCTAATAAACCGTTTGTGAGGTATTGGGATGTGTCTTTGATAAGTTTAGTTTGTGTGTTAATGCGAGAGGGTAAAGTCATTTCTTATGCTTTACGACAATTGAGGATTCATGAGTTCAAGATGGTTGCGGTTACTTTTGTGTTGAGAATCTAGAGGAATTATTTTGAGGGTTTTAGGTCCAAGGTGTTTGGTAATCACAAGGGTTTAGAGTACTTGTTTGGTCAGGGGGAATAAAGTAGGAGACAACGAGGATGGTTGGAATTCCTGATTAGTTATGACCTTGGCTCAAATTATCCTATTGGTAAAGTTAATGTCGTGCCTGATGAGTTAAGTCGAAAGTTTTTACATATGTCTGCTTTGATGGTTAAATAGTGGGAACTTTTGGAAGAATTTAGAGATTTGAGTTTAGTGTGTGAATTGACATCGGATAGCATGAGGCTTGGTATGTTAAAGGTCACTAATGATTTTCTGTTGACAGTTAGCGTGAAACAGAGGCTGGATGTGAAATTTGTTGAATTAATGATGGTTGGAGATAAAGGTGTGAATGGTGACTTTGAATTGGATGATTAGGGTGTTTTGAGATTTCATGGTAGAATTTGTATTCCTAATGGTTCGGAATTGAAAAAGATGATTTTAGAGGAAGGACACCGGAGTAGTTTGAGTATACATCTGGGAGCTAATAAAATGTATCAAGATTTGAAGAAGATCTTTTGATGGTCAGAGAATTAGAGTTGGTTGAGCAGTTCAGAGACTTGTGTCTGGTGTGTAAGCTAACACAGGAGAGTGTGAGGTTGGGTGTATTAAAAGTGAACAGTGAATTTGGTGAATATGAGAAAGAGTTAGACTTTGGACTTGAAATTGGTAGATTTGATTGTTGCGAATAATCAAAGTGCGCATCGAAAGGGTGATGTGGCACATTTCGTATAAGAGTGTGTGACTTGTAAGAGCTCATAGGTTGAACATTATGAACATGTAGGATGATGAGACCATTGGACGTTTCAGAATGGAAGTGTTAGGTGAAAGGTTTAAATATTATTCATGTGCTACTATGTGGATGGATGTTTTGGTTATATGGTCGATTGGTGAATCGTAGCATTGTTGTAATAATATTGTGTGACAAGGATGTTGGTATTGTGGTTATGTAGAGGTTGTTGAAACGATGTTGGGTCGTGGAACTTTATGTTCTTGTTTGTGTTGTTGCCTCGTTTCCATCGTGATGGTTCGAGTGTGAGTAGCTAATCCCTTTGTGGGAGATTAGGGGAGTGTTACCTGGGTGTTGGTAACATGGTTTTCCTTGAGTCGTGAGTTAGTCGTCAAGTGCATTGTATGGGCTTTGCATCTTGTCGTTGTAGTTGTCGTCGTTGTCGTGTCATTGTTGTAGTTGCTGTAAGCAAGGTGGTTTATCAGTTTGTGTTATTCGTGGTGTGCCTTTTGTTGGCATGATAGTTTTTTAGTCGGATGTGAGAGTCGTATACGGAGTTGTTTGTATCAGTATATTTTCGAGGACGAAAATGTCTAAGTGGGGGAGAATTGTAACGCACTGTTTTGTCCGATTTATTTAATCGAGTCGATTTAATTATTTTTCGTTTTTATATTATTTTATTCTTGACTTTTATTTGAAAATATATTATTTTTCATCGTTATTATGTTTTATCGCGTTTTGAGAGCGTTTGCGAGAAAATTGAGTATAGGGGTATTTTGGTCTTTTTGGCTTGGTTAGATATTGTTTTCATTTAGAATAGAAACATAGAAAGAAAAAGGGAGAAAAAGAAGTTAAGAGAAACAGAGAAGGAGAAGAAGAAAAAGAGGAAAAATTGGAGTGTAAGAAACCGATTCAACCGACACTTCGAAGCGCGATAAATCGGGTAAGGGTACGAAACTCGGTTATGCTATGCTTGTGTATGATTGTGTATGTGTGTGTTGGAATGTTTGCTGGTTTTTCCTAGCTTTTCAATTCTAGGTCGAAACGAGAGAAAACGATAGAAATCGATGTTTTTGCGATTGAAATGCGATATAAATATTGTAGAATACTTGTTACTATGATTGGGATATGATCTGGTTGTTATGTTATGGTTTGGAAGTGTTTTGGTGGATGAAATGTTGGGTTGGAGTGAACAACAGCGTTGCTGAGATTTTCTGGGTTCGTAGGTTCGCACTGCGAATAGGGCAGCGAAGGGGAAAGCGAAGGTTCGCGGGAGGTTCGCATTGCGAACTTTATGCTGTTTTTTCTATGCCACGGTTCGCTGGGGGTTCGCATTGCGAATAGGAAAGCGAACGTGACAGGTTTTCCATTTTGTTTCCTTCATAACTTTTGATTCGTAACTCGGATTGAGGCGCGGTTGGATGCGTTGGAAAGCTAATTAAATAATCTTTCTATTAAAAATGGTTTGGGGCAGTAGATGATTTATTTAAGTCGTGGTTGTGTAAAAGTGTTGGGTTGTCGGGTTTTTATCGCGTTAAATGCGTGCGGTCGGTGTTTTACAGTGTGATGTGCTATTGTTATATGATGTGGAGCTTTTATGTGGTTTATATGATGTTGAAGCATGTGATAAGTTGTTGTAATTGTTGTGGCCTTATGGAAAAATACTTTGTTAACTTGAATACAGATGTAGGGTATTAATGTATGTTGTTGTGTGGTAAAATACATTGTTTGATTGAATATCAATGCATGTTGTTATGATGTTTTGTGGGATTGTTGTGGTTGATGGTGAGTAATTCTTGATGTGAATTGATATGAGTGTATATGCTAAAATGCTAATCGTTGTGGCTTGTGGATTATGATGAAATTCATTGCTTATGTGAAATTCAATGTGTGTTATTTGGTGGCTTTATGGTTTGAAATGCATTGTTTGAATTAGATTTCAATGCATGAATAATGATGAGGAGATCATTCATATTGCTGAATTGTGAATGTGCATTTGATTGTCATGAGTCATTGTATGCCAAGCATCATGATATGCATTCTTGTGATGTCGTGTGCCCTAGTGGGTGTGAGCGATGAAACGATTCCTGAGGGAATCTGCTGTAACGGTCGTGTGCCTTATACAAAGAGGACCTAAAGTGATCGGATTGTGTGCCTTATACAAAGAGGACCTAAAGCGATCCATAAACGTCGTGTGACTTATACAAAGAGGACCTAAAGCGACGGGGAACATTGTTTGCCCGACGGGGAGTTACATTAAGTAACAAGCGATGATTCCAATAATTCCTGAGTGAATTAATGATGAGATGGTGGATGGATTGGTACCGCCTTGCATTGCATAGAGTCGTTGTGTCAGTCTCTGTGCATTTGCATAAGTCATGAATGGATTGGTTATGTGTGGGATTTGTGAATGGAATTGATGAGTTGATATATATATATATATATATATATATATATATATGTTGGTGACAAATGTATTGAGCATGATTGATATGCCTTTGTGATGGATGTATGAGATATTAATTGTGTTGTTTTGTATTTGAATTATGGTGTAAGTTGTGGTGAGAATGTTTTACATGTATATTTTGTGTTATTACATAATTGTATGCAACTATATTATAATTTTGTTTCTCACCCTTCTGCCGCTTTGAATGCTCTACGAGGCATTGCAGATTAAATGTTGGGGGTCTTTTTGTGAAGATTATGTCTTCATTCTTTTGTCGGTCGGCTCTGATATGTAGCACCGGGTAGTCGGGGAGATCGTTATGTGACATTATGTATATATATATATATATATATATATATATATATCTTTTTGGATTTTACATGTATGACTCTTTATATGACAGACAAACTTCTATGTTTATATATATGAGATTTCAGTTGCAGATTTTCCGCTTTTATTCTGTATCTGAACTGTGGGTGTTAGGAACTGAGTTCCTCTGTTTATGTTGCTACCTGATTGTTGCATATCTTTATGAGCAGGTTATTATATTTCATCATCGTGATGTGACGCTCTGTCTATGCCATGAATGTTTTAATTCTACTCTGATTATTTGTTATCGCTTTAATTACTCGGGTTATAGATTGGGGTGTTACAGGAACTGACAGTAATAGCAATTTTAATCAGAGGAAACTCTGTTTTGTTCCTGTTCTACGTGCTACATTTCATCCCTGTAGTTTCTCTTAGATTCTCCAATTCTGGTATTAAAGACATCACCTCATACTCACGAGCAGTTATGGAAAGCTTTTTCATGACTTTACCGCTAGAAGATTCAAGGTTCTCACTCTCTTGATTCTTCTGTTGAACAACATTTTCAAGTTCTCCCTTTTTTATTCGTCCTTCCCTTTTTTACAAATACTTGGGTTAAAACATTTTGTTAAGAAGATCATCTTAAGCAAACAGGTTGAAGAAAAACATAACCAAATTTTAGAGGCAAATTCACAGGATCTTGCTTATGAACACAATTTCCTTACAATTTGGAAGTCCAAGCGCGAAGATTCAAATTGGTTTATGATGGATGCACATTTTCTTAATCCATGTATGCTCCATTTGTTACCTTATGTAATTTAAGTATTTCACTTCAATTATTGTTCTTTTCAATTTTGGATCATTAAGATGATGTTTAGAATGGACATAACAACACTCATTTGTTTTGTTTTTTAGCTCTTGGACTGTAAATTCTAACACTGTCAGCACCATTTCTTGGTTTGTCGATCGTTCCAGGCAAGATACGACTTGTAACTTTAATTGTGCCTCCTTGAATAGCACCAGCAATATGATCATTTGTTAAACAAAAGAGTATACTGAACATTTTGAATATTCCCTTCCCAAATTAACAATAGAATGAGCATTGAAACTAATATGAGGAAATCGAATTGGATCCTTGAAAGATGAATTTGTACTTAAACAACATAATGGTGCCTTGAACTTTTGAATTTTGAAACATGGAATCTTGCAATTAGTGGAATTTAATCATGCCAAAAACTCTTTTGAATCAAGATTCTTAATAGTTTATGGCATAATCCCATTTGAATACCGACTTGAAATGATATACAAAACCTCTTTGAAATTGTAACTTGAAGCTCGAATTTGGATTTGAAGTTAAAAACATAATGAATCCACTTGAACCTTGTATTAAACATGAATCTTGAACTTCAATTTGAGAACTTCTTGCCAAACTCGATTCCAAGTTTTTTTCATCCAGATTTTACCATTTTAAAGTGTATGGTTCACAAACTACCAAAAGTCCAAACTCTTCCACTTGACGACTAATGATCCAACTTCGCGAATAATACCAAACTATGCCTTGAGAAATCCTTTGAAAGTGAGGACACAACTTGTAATGCAACACACCACAAAATTCCAACCAGCTCTAAAATGACCATGCTCAAAACCAATGGACAGAAAACCCGAATCCTCCTTGGGAAAACCTCTGGAAAATCTTGAGGAAATATGACCTTGTATTGACTAAGGGACCATAAGAATGAGGGAATATCCTTCCTTTATCTCCATAAGAATCCAACACAACTTGCAAGAGACTAGAATACCAATGAGCACACACAAGGCTTCCATGACCTTTGAACCTTTTGCAGTAACCCTAATTTCACAAATGAAAACAAACAAACGAAGTCTAATAAATTGGTTAGCCATGCATGGATGATTGACCTAAGATGATGTGCAAACGATCAAGGAATCTAAGGGTAAAATTTTGGGTATGACATACATATATTGTCTTGAGTTTAATATTATTTAAGTACTGATTAAATCTTATCAGTATTCTAATAATGACTCTTGGAAATGTGATCTAGCAGTCTAACCTATTAAGATTCTCTGAATAACTATGAGTTTATGTTTAATTTTTTTTAATTGTCGTTTCAGTGTCAGTTTCACCTTGTTAATGTACCTTCAGAAAATCAAAAGAAATTACTAGAATGTTATTGCATGCTAAAGTGGTATTGGTCAGAAAAACTATTTCATTAGTATTAAACTGATGGATTACAATTTTTTTTAAAAAGGGAACAAGGTGATTCTAGAAGAGATCCCTAGCTAATGCATCTTGTGCCCAGCAACGTCCACTGTTTCTATAGTCCACCTCTTCGTCTTCATAATCAATCACTTCTTCTTCTTCTTTGACTGGAAGAGAGCGGTAGAACTGCTTGTTGACCCTCCTTTTCTTCTTCTTTGACGTCTTCATGCTTTTTCTCGGTGGCATCAAAGCAGCTACTGTAGAACCTCATTCTGAAGGTCGTTCAGGTACTGCTGAAGTTGCCTCTTCTGTAGAAAGTATTACTGAGGGCAGAGGCTCAGTTGTAGAGGACTCGGAAGCAACTCTCCTTTGAGGGGATTGGATTTCCAAACTTGTAGAGCTCTCGGTTATGTCTGTTACGACAAATGTATTATGAATCTCAGTTGATGATTCCATATCTCTAGGTTGGTGATTGATGAAAATGACTTAGGAGCTGGATGCTTTTATAATGGCTTCTGTGGATACCAAGACTCTCTAATTAATCCTTGTTTAATTCTTGGAATAGTAACAACCACTAAGACTTCAAAGCATGCACTTTACAAACCTTAATGACTTTTATTACTTGATTATTCTTCCTCTCTAGAAACTAATCATGTAATGATGAATTGGGTTACATTTATTAGTGATATTATTTCTCTTTCTTTTCTTTTTCTTTTATTCTTTTTGATGTGGCAAAAGGGGGATAAATAATGGTAAGTATTTATGTGGAAACTGAATTCATTTAATACATATCTTGTACATTTTGGTAATTTATTTTCTTGTCATTTAATTTTTGTTTTTATGGTTACCTTGCCCAGGGCGTACTTTTAACTTTCTTGTACATAGGTCTAAGGAAAAGCTTACAAACCTCAGACTTAGCCTATCAGATCTAGAAGGAGCTTGCAAACCTCATATTTTGGTGTTGCCAAAGAAAGTTAAAAAGGGCAACATATTTTAACTCTCTTGTACATAGTGTCAAGTAAGAGCTTACAAACCTCTGACTTAGCCTATTAGACTCAGAAAGAGCTTACAAACCTCGTATTCTGATGTTGCCAAAGGAAGTTAAAATGTTGTTATTTTGGTTTTCTTAAATGTGGAACTAAGGGGGGCTTACAAACATCAACCTTGGAACGGTTTGACTCAGGGGAACTTGTAAACCTCAGACTCTAATTTTACTAAGAAGACTAATTTATTTTTTCTTGAAAAATAGTTCTTGATGTTAGAGTCAATAGAACTCAGTTATGGACTATCAGACTCAGAGGGAGCTTACAAACCTTATACCCTATTGCTGCAGAGAAAATTAAATGCACAACACTGTCTTTTAAATACTTGTGTTTGTCATCATCAAAAAGGGGGAGATTGTTGGAACAAGATTTGTTCATGACATGTTCTGTTTTAGTTTTGATGACAACAAAAGTATTAAAAGAATAATGTTTTATTTGATGTGTGTTTTATTTATTCAAGTTCTTGTTCTTGTACATAAATAATCAAAATCTGTTTTACTTAGACACACTTGGGAGTTGCTTCTTTGCTAGCTTCTGGTGGCAGAGTCTGAAGAACATTTGCTAGTGTGGCTTGACGCAGACTCTGAGCTGAAGGCCTCAACATTCAGACGAGTTACTACAGTTGGTAATTGTATATCATCATCTAGTACAATTCAGAGTTGGTGATAAAGTTGTGGATTATCCGTACTGTAGAGAGCAAGTTGTATTGTCTTATCAGCTTGTCAGCTCGAGTCTACAAGATTTAAAGGCTCAAGAAAGGCTGGTACGTTCTACGGATGTCTGCTCCCAACAACTCTATCAGTACAAAACCTCTTGAAGACTCAAAGGTTAAACGAGTTACACATTGGATTCAGAATCTACTATGCATTCATCTTCAACGTCTCTTGTACTATGGAGTAAAGGCAAAGACACTTGATCAAGACACTTCCTCAACGACTATTTTCTGCAAAGGTTATATATATGGATGAAGATTCAAGTTTGAATCTTAACAAGGATTCTTCTGATGGAGGAGTAGCAAGATCAAGCAATTATCAACTCTAATGTAATATGCAGATTTTCTGTTTTAGGTTGTAATAGTAAAAGCCTTAAGATTTCTTATCATTAAATATCTTAGAAATCTTAAGAGCTTTAGGTACTTGTTGTGGTGATTTCCCGTACCTCTGATGCTTGCATCATGTACACCTTAATCTCTATTCTGTTGAGCCTTTAGTATTTTAGATTAAGTGTCTTGCTATGTGTTTGAGCAAAAAGTCTTGTCTCATTAGGATTCAAGAAACAAGTCTTGAGGCAAGATGCTTGAGCCACGTAAGTCTCATTGCTTAAGTGCTTAAGCTGTGAAAGTCTTAATCAGCTAGTTCTATTGAGCAGTGGGGAAGACTCCATCTAATGGGAGTGAGCAAGAAGTATCAAGAGAGCTTGAGCAAGGGAAAGTCTCAGTCTGATGACTTGAAGAGCAGGTGGCTCGGTTAGAAGGCGTGAGCAAGGAAGTCTTAGACATGTGCTCTAAGCTGAGAGAAGTGTTAGACATGTGCTCTAACAGAGGGAAGTCTCAGCCTGAAGACGTTGGAGCAGGTGGCTCGGTCAGAAGGTGTGAGCAAGGGAAAGTTTTAGACATGTGCTCTAAGTAAAGGAAGTCTCAGACAATTGGTCTGAGCAGTTGTAAATGTCTTATACAGAAACCTAAGCGATTGTAATCATGAAGTGGTTATAATGAAAATATATTGCGAGGCAATGGGACTAGAGTACTCTCAGTTAGGGGAGGAACCAGGATAAATCTTTGGTGTCTTCACTTGCTAGCTATCCTTAGGGACTACGATCGACCTCACCACTTTTTTAAACCCTTGATCCAATGTTAAGTGGTATTTTCCTAATAAAACTACAGATCCAACGTCAAGTGTCCTTTTTCTCAATAAACTCAAAAACACAATAAAATAAGTTTAGGATTGTGCGCCATGAGCTTTAAGTGGAAGAGAAAGAGTGATGATGTAGCTTTCCTTCCCTCACTCTGAGTATTTTGGACACAAGACGCTTGGCTTGGTAGTTTGATATATTCACCTCTATCCATAGTCTTTAGTGCAATCTTAATCAAGAATAATCTCTTTTCAAAAACCTAAAAACAACATCAACACATCAAACCTTTTCTCGCCACCGTGCGATCTTTCAAACCCTTTTTCAAGGTAAAATCAACCAACACACACTCATTTTCTACCCCAAACTACGAATGTTCTGATTTCCGTATTGCGATATAAGGATACTGTCATACCCTAATTTTTGACCCTAAGATTCCACTTATCATTTGCATCTTTACACAAACAAGATCACATTTGGTTCTCCCCTCTTATCCTTTAGGGATTTTGCTTTAAGATCACCAAGAACCTTGTTGTGTGTATTTTATCTTTATGTTTATATGCTTATTGTTTAACTAACCACTAATCAAAATGAAAAAATATGTCTTGTTTCTTTATGCTTTGTGCAAGGTAGAGCATTTCATCAAGAGCACCATGCTTAGTCCCTCAGCTAGGATTTTGTTCCCTCAAGTCAAAGTGTGAACATCAATTGAATCCCAAAGAATTATTTCTTAAGATATGGCTTCTAATATCAAGGCCAATGTTCTCAAGCATCATTCTATATCATTTTGAGCAAGTATACCTCAAGGTTGTGTAGCTTGTTTCTCAAGAAAGTCAAAGGTTCATGTGTTTATTTCCATGCCCTCTTCAACAAGTTATCTCATGCATTGGTCAATTTAATCAAAGGACATTCAAGGATATCTTATTTTGGGTTCATATGATCATCCATGTGCCTTGAAGTGCAATTAAATCTCAAGTATACAAGTTGGTTCAAGAAGGTTTGACCAAAAAGTAAACATTTTCAAATCAAAGATCCAAGGACTACAACTCCTTCAATTCTCCATATTTTTTAGTGCTTTTTTTTTGCATATGACTCTTCTCAGCATCCTCCACAACTTTTCTTTACATGACAAGAACCAATTATGCTTGGAGGACGATAAAATGTTTGAAGACATTATAGGTCATTTGTGGACTTAGTGAAATTTAACCTATTTTCAAGTGACTTTTTCTCAACTTTCAAGGATCACAACTTCTTCAATTTTTATCCTTTGGAGCTTATTATTTTTCTCACAATTTCATTTACAATTCCTTCTACAAGTTTGCTTCAATGATCAAGATCAAATTATGCTTGGAAGGCCTTGGAATTTGTTGGAACATTATAGGTCATTCTCTGCCTCAAAGACTTAGAATTTTTCTAAGTATGATGACCAGTTTTTCATGCCAACTTCAACACACCATAACTTTATCCTCGGATTTCCAAATGGAACCTTTCATGGCACATTGTAAACTAGACCATAAGGACTACACAATGCAAGAAGAATGGTGGAATAAAGCCTCTTGAGTAGGATGCCCCATCATGGTGAACATTGTGACTTGAAACTGAAGAAAGCTCCATGATCATGTTTTTGATTCATTCTAATTCCAATTAGAGGCCAAATTAAAGTTCAATTTCGTGCCTAATCAAGTTTAGCAAGTATCCAGAAGTTACAAGTTTTGGTTGATTTTTGATGACTTGAGAGTCACACTTTTGGCATGATGAGGGTGTGCACGAATTCTCCAATTCTTTGATCATTCCACCCCTCTCAGCATCCCATTTTCGTCATCTATAAATAGATGTTCATTCTACATTCATTTCCAAGATTTTGAGAGCCATTGAACCCCTGCTTGAACTTAAAATTTTCTTCAGAATTTTCACTATCGGGATTTGAATTCTAGCCATTTTCAATCCATTTTCTTTATTTTAATACCTTCACCGACCTCCTCTAAAGCTTTTGCATCAAGTCTCAAGCTCTTAAACCCTCTGAAGTGCTCTAACCCATATCAATCTTCTTCAACCTCCATCCACCATCTCAACAAGGTAGTTAGAAGCTTCAATTTACTTTAAATAAGTTACCAAGATATAGTCCATCACTCTCTGATCCTTTCCCCTCAATCATTGTGCATTGATTCTTATTATTCATCATTTAATTTTAAATTTCGTGAGTTGCTTGTTTCTGTGTATTTTGAAAATTTCACCATGCTCACTTTCAATAAATGAAAATGAAGCATATGGTTGAAATCCTCTCAATGAGATGGTCAGATTGGAATAAGTCTCATGACCTGAGGTAACTGTTTGCCAAATTTCCGGTGATGGCTCACCGCAGAAGATGACCAGAGAGTTTTTTATTTCAAATTGAATCGGGTGCATTATTTTATGAGTGGTCCATGGTGCTCTCTCTCATCTAGACCATAGAATGCGCATACATTGACTTTTCCCTTTAAATCTGATGGCTGATTTTTTTTTTGGGATCTAGTGCTTTTATTTCATTAATTCCATGGTGTGCACCTTTCGATGACCATTGGATCTGCTTACTTGGCATAATTGGAATCCATCCAATGCACCAGACATTTTCTCCTTTTATTTTATTTTTTCTCTTTTTATTATAAATTGCATTTTCTTTAAAAATTCATAACTAATTCATTTTTTATCCAAAAAATGCTAAACCAATTTTTAAAATTTTCTTATTTTCTCTTCTTTATGATTAACTTTTTTTACATATTTTATTTTTATCATTTGATATTTTTCATGTTTTTTCTCTTTTTCTTTGCATTTTAAATAGTTAAAAAATATTTTTATGCATTTAAAAATTCTCAAAATTTTTGCATAGCATTCTTGAGTTGTTTCTGACTTTCTAGATTTTTATTGATCATTTGTGATCTTGTTTGATGCATCTTTTGGATTTTAATGTTTATTTTTATTTTAAAATTCATTTTAAAAATCATTTTGATGCAAATTAATTCATATTATTGCATTTTTGTGTTTGTTGACCTTTATTGACTTCTGTTTGACTTGAATCTTGGTTGATTTGGTAAAGTTTCATCAAGTTCAATGGATCTTGGATGATGATGGGGTGAAAACCCTAATCCACCAAAATGGATGATTGATCTTGATGATAACTTGATCAATCCTTGGATTCAACTTGGTGGTTTTGGTTTCCTTCCTACCTCTTCTTCATCTCCTTTCTTCTTTGTTTTCTTTTGGTTGATGAAAATCTTTAACATCATGGAAAATTTGAAGTTCTTGATTAAGATGAGACCACTCCTCTTTTTTCTTTTTTGTGTGGCAAGCTTTAGGAGAATGACTTACATGTTATTTCTCTAGCTTGTATTAGCACAAATTTTATTATTGACTGGCCTTCTATAGTATTACCTTCCTTATAGGTTGTGCTACAGTTGCTTAACATAGCTCTAAATTTGTCCCGAATCAGAAACGAAGTCATTTTTGTAAGTGAGATTGTCAGCTTCCTATTCTCCATGGTATTATGGGAAATAGATTGGATCTTTTGTTACCTAAGAGAGCTAGTGGCATACTTGTTGATTTTATCCTAGTTGGAGCCTTTCTCTTGGTAATGTATAAGACAATGGTTTCATGCTTGTAGATGTCTAGTTTAGTGTTCTCCAAAAAATGACAGATTAGCCTTTCTTTTCTAATCACTAACTTACTAACATTTTACTGATCTAATATTTACTTAAAGTCATTTATTTTATGATTTTTACTTATTGCAATTTACTTTATGCTTTTAATTTACCATTTCATATCATATTATCATATTGTTTTCTCTTTGTCCATTTGGACTTGTGTTTATGCTTATGCTCTTTTTATTTTGTCCATTTGGACTTTCTCTTAAAACATTAATAAATACCAAAACCCCTAAAAAAACTTGGCTACTTTCATGGACGTGATGTTACTACCCTATGCATTATTGGAGAGTTGTGGACTTAGAATTAAGACCTTGACCTTTGCTTGGAAGTACATCTTAAGACCTATTTGGATTCATCTGGTACCCTTGGCTTAAGGATTCTCTTGAAGACTCATCATGGTTATTATTGATTTCATCTGATGCTTGGATTGTTATTGCTCATTTCGCTTGCTTAAGGAATAATTCAAAGGAGGGAATTCTTGATTGACTTAGGTCATGGGGCTTGCTATATTCTCTTGGTTAGATCTTTTTTTATCCAATCTTTTATATTTATGCATTAGGGTAGTCTCTTCATCTCTTCCCCATTCTTAAATTTTCAAAATCTCCTCCCTATTTAAAAAATATTCTTCTTTTAAATTAGAACCACTTTCATAATAAAACTTTGACTTTGTCAGGTGCATTTTCAAAATATTTTCATTAATAAATGCTAAGACATCCTAAGCATATTAAACCATTTCAATAGACATAAAAAATACAAAATCTCATTCAATCATTTTGTGCCTTTGTGCACTTTTCCTTTTAAAAACTTTTCATAAAGTTTAGACATGAGTCATTTCCATAGTTGAGATGTAAATCTCCTATCCCCATAGTATTGATCATAATTCTTTTCCACTTGTGAGAGTTATTGACATACTTGTTGATTTTTATCCAAGTTGGAGCCCTTCTCCTTGTGATGCAAAGTTCTCATTACTTGTGGGTGATTAGTTATAGTATTCTCCTTACAATGAAAAGTTGTCTTTTCATTTAAAATGAATCAAAACACACCATTTTTGTTATTTTTACGACGAACTACAAGGTTTTGATCCTCAATTGCATTTTGTGGGTACATAGGCACGAGATTCAGGAAGTCATGTCAAACACAAAATTATAAAAAAAAAATACTTCTTTTCTCAACTCACCAATCTTTTGCAAGCAAACCATTTTTCAAACCAAAAAGCCTAGATATTTCAAAGAGGTTCCTATAGAGTACCATAGACGTTTTGGATGCTAACACCTTCCCTTTGCGTAACCAACCCCCTTACCCTCTCTCTGTTTGTTTTATTAGTTCTTAGGGTTTTGTTCGTTCTTTTTCTCTTTCCTTTGGAAATAATAAAAGCGGGGTGGTTACTCTTGCTTTATGAGTTAATACTCACAATTTTTACTACTACAGATACGTAAACACGAGATTGCGAGATCTTGGCGAGCACCCTAATAAAAAACCAACCATTTCCTCCGATAGCAAGTTACCCTTATATAACGCACTCATTCGCACTTAGCCAACCTAGATGGTTCTCCTTGAATACAACAGATGTAAGGGGTGATAATAATACCTTCCCCTTGCATCACCGAATTACAAACCCGATATTGGTTGCGATGACCATATCCTTTCCTTTTTTGTGTATGAGTTTTATCGATCTTGTCCCTTTCCCTCTTTGAGAATAAATAAAGTTCGGTGGCGACTCAGTTAAGTCTAACCCACGTGCGTGCGATTGCGCATCACGAGGTTGTTCTTATTTTTCGAGGTACGACAACACCTTGCTTTCAAAAGTTGAAACCTATTTAGGTAATTGTCGATCGATTCAATGAACTTTTGCTTCACACTTGGCAACTCTTTCAGGATGATCTTAGATTGCCCCATATAAAATTTTTCATGGACCAATCTCTCTAAACAAGGAGAATAACTAATGGAATGCACATGGAGCATTATATACCACGCAAAAGCATTTTTTTTGTAAGAGAAGTAGGTAAATATCTTGTAAGTTCTGTGGTTTTTGGATTAGCTACATTTTGGTAAAACAACATGATGTTAGCAAGATGTTAAACCAGATGTTCTGCCATGACAGTCAGACATCATGTCAAGTATGATGTTGTGACATGTTCCAAGACATGGTATACCAGAAAGTTAGGGCATGACTATTTTGTTAATTTTAGTGTGATTTTTTAGTGTTTTCCAATTCACACACATGCGTTTTTCATAGGAGTATATTATGGGATTTTCTGTTATGAAAGATTTTGTTACATTTCATAAAATGGACCCTTGAAACTTTTTAGGAAAGTTTGTATTTGCTCCTATTACTGTGCAGGAAGATTTGCAGCCAGATAAAACTGATTGCTGCTATTTGTGCGCCTCAAGAAGCCCAAGTCCATTAGGTATGAAGGCTATTTAAAGTGAATACCAAACCCTATTGATGTAGAGAACACAACGTGAAGATTTTAGGAAATAAGGATTAGCCGTGTTTTGGTTGGTCTGTAGGGTTTAGTGCTTGTTAATTGTATGTCACTCATGTATCTTCTGATGCATTGAGGTGACTGATTGTTCATTGTTTATTATCCACTCTAAAGCTTTTAAGCAAGAGTGTATTGTTAATGGATGAGCTTTTAAGAAAAATCAAGTATTGTCTCGGAAGTGTGTTACTTCTATTGTTTGTGTAATTAATGAATTGTCATTGGGATTTCTACTGATTAGGAAGTGAGAGGGGGATCTCATATCTAAAGGGTTTCTAGGTAGAAGTTCACAAGGTAGGGATTAGGCGAGAAGTTGTAAATGGGGGAGTTTAGCTTTGAACTAATACTATCATAGTGAGTTGCGCCGAACTGTGTTAACAACTCTGGTGTTATATTTACTTTTATGTCATTTATTTTTATGCATCTTTTACTTATGAGATCAAGCTGTTGTTGATCCCGGTGTTGTGACATGTGTCTCGACATATGGTATCTGAGTGCCATAATTTCAATTGGCATCAGAGCAGGTCACCCTATTTTGTTTTGGGTGAACTCCAGGGAGTTTGTATCCTGGTACTATGGACAAGGAAAAATGAGGAAATGTTAATAGGCCTCCAGTCTTGGATGGCACTAATTATGACTATTGGAAGGCATATATGGTGACTTTCTTAAAATTTATGGATATAAGAACTTGGAAGGCTATCATCAAGGGATGGGAGCACCCTGTGGTTAAAGATAAGGATGGAAAAGAAACCTTGAAGCCAGAAGAAGATTGAACCAAGGAGGAAGATGAGACAGCTCTTGGAAACTCCAAAGCCTTGAATGCTTTATTCAATGGAGCTGACAAGAACATTTTACGGTTGATCAACACTTGTACTATAGCTAAGGATGCTTAGGAAATTATCAAGACAACTCATGAAGGAACATCCAAGGTGAAGACATCTAGACTCCAGCTTCTCACTACCAAATTTGAGAATCTGAAGATGAGAGAAGATGAAAGTATTCATGACTTCCACATGAATGTGTTGTAGATAGCTAATGCCTTTAGTGACTTGGGAAAAAGGTATCAGAAGAAAAGTTGGTAAGGAAGATTCTTAGGTCTCTTCCTGAGAGATTTGACATGAAGGTCGCAGCAATGGAAGAAGCTCAAGACATAAGCAAACTAAGGGTTGATGAACTCATTGGGTCTCTTCAACTGTTTGAATTGACTATGAGTAACAGATATGGACAAAAGAGCAAGACTATAACTCTAACTTCCAAAATCACCGATGAAGATATTTCTAAAGCCATTGTGTTACTTGGAAAGAAGTTCAATAAGATTCTGGAAAATATGGATGAGAAAGTTAAAAATGAAGTCAAGAACATTGCGTTTGACATCAATAGTGGTCTTTAGAAAAAAATTGAAACAGAAAAGGAACAAAATCCAAACAAAGTTATCAATAGTAAATCTGAATGTTCAGGCTCTGGAGATAATAATGACAGAATTGGAAAAAATGTTAATGCTCTCTCTGGTAGATGTAGCTCAGATAGAGACGCGTGTAATGAAGAAATTACCTAGGAAGAACTAGCTGCCTCTTACAAGGATCTTTGTGTAAGAAGTGAAGAAGTGTGCAAGTTAGGAGAAAAGCAAAAGGATTTTATAGCACACCTTCAGGAAGAAAAAGATAGCCTTTTGAATATCATGTCCAATCTTCAAAATGAGGTTAATATAATGACTCATAAGGTAGAAAGTCCGAAAAAAATTCAGAATGTTGAACAGTGGATCTAGTGTTTTGAATGAAACTCTCCAAGTTGGAAAAGAGGGTAAGGTTTTCACTAATATAGGATTTAACTATCGGACTGAAAAAAATCAAAGAAAAACCAGTGCTGGTAAAAATATGAATGATGTGTCTGGCCAAATGTTACAACATCCTGTCAGACCTCAGAGAACTCACACCAGAGGCAAGCTTCAGCCATGGAAATGTCATTATTGTGGAATGTATGGTCACATAAAACCTTTTTGCTACAAATTGCATGGATAACCTAAACACTGGCCTAAGACTAAAGATAATCATGTAAGGAGTAAAGGAAAAAGAGAGGCTGGTGCTGAGGGAATATTTCTTAGTATATTAGCTCATATGTCTCCAAAAGACTTTTCTCAAGTCAACTGGTACGCTGATACTGAGTGGGCTAGACATGTGACAGTTTCTAAGAACTATCTGGGTGATAACAAGCTCTGTCTCACCACGTTTGTCACATTTTGCGTACAAAGGACAGAATGAGACCATATCCAAGGATGATTGTTGGGTTCTCAAACTAGAAAGTATGAAGAAGGAAGATAATAGAGATATTTTTAGACTTAGAGCTGAGAAGAAAAGCATGATGTCTAACCTGGTGCTGGGACATCTCAATCAAACCAAAAATATCAGGGTCAAACTAGAAGTTTGTTTTTATGAGGAATTAAGAAAATTATTTGTGTGTGCGCTTAAAAATGTTTTATCTCTCTCCAATTAATACGGAACGACTCTCGTTGTAAATCTTTACTTCGTTGCCGTACTTCTCAAAATCACGTAAAATATTTCTACAACTACTCCACTATTCATCTCTCTGGCCTAAACAAAATGTTCATCTACCATTACCTCTACATGCAATCTAATTCCATGATGTCAAACATTTCCGTCTCTACTCCAAGCAAGAGTTCTGAAGAAAAGAATATGGAAACCCCTACAAAATATAGGGTTTCACCTTCAATAACTGGGCCTTCTCACCAGATGTCATTACTGATGTTCTTCCTCTCTCTATTGTTCATCCTCAAGAAGGTGTCAAATCCTCTAGAAGCAAGAATGCTAAGACCTCTAAGGTGAGTAAAGACTCTTCTATTTCAAAAAGTGGTCAAAAACTCCGTAGCTCCAGGAAATCTTCAGTTCCGGGTACAAAGAAACCTCTATCTATGAAAAGTTTATACCTTGATCCTCTCCCTACTTGTCAGGGTCCTCTAGAGTCTAACCCTAAGATAACCACTGATGAGGCTGAAACTGATCTCACTATTCCTGAAGCCATTATGAATGTTATAGAGGCTACTAGTGGTGAAGAGATCAAAAACAACTTTGATATGGAATTGAGTAATATTGCTCAAGAAGTCTATGAAAAGGATGTTTCTAAGTCTGTGACAGTTGACACTAAATCCAATGTTAAGCCATATGTTGAGACATCTTTTGCCTAGACTAAACATTGAAACCCTAACATAAGTGAGGCAGAAAAGATAGACACTGACAAGAAGCTCCGTAAGTTTGTGGCTAGTGTTCTGAAAGAAGCTCGATGTGAGACTAACCAAAGTGGCTCTACTGTCGTGGCTGGTCAAGATGAAGGTAATCCTACTAGTGAGATGGCTACAAAAATTGTGACCTTTAATGTTCCTGAGCAGCATGATCAAGAAGAAGTGATTACCAAATATCAGAGTGAGACAAGCAAAGAAATAGTGATGTTTGATGATAAGGAAGGTATATCTGACAATGAAAATAATTCTGAACCAAAGACTCACTACTACGAAAAACCCATTTAGCAACGGTTGGGAATGACATATAATGACGCGGGCGAAGGCGTTGTTATGTAGATTGTTGTTGTAAGTTCGCCGTTTCTACAACGGTCTGGAAACCGTTGTTGTATTCTGGAAGCGCGCGATATATTGCAACGGTTAGGTATTTCAACCGTTGTAATATATATTAACTATCACAACGGTTTTCAGTATGAACCGTTGTCATATATGTTAACTATCACAACGGTTATTTGTCTCAACCGTTGTGGAATGTATCCTTAGTTTATTAAATACAAATTTATATTACTTGTTTTATCATCCACCTTATTAAAGAAATACAACCATTAAAATTGGTAAAGAACTATATAATCTGAAAATTAAACTGTTCTTGAAAACCAACTTAAACACACCACTGTTTTCCGAATTGCATCCATTTCATTCCGCACATTTTATGTTCCTTAACATAAAATTTATGGTTCGATGGTCGGTTTCCTCCAATCCATCGTTATCTTTTGTTATAGTTTACCTCATCATCACCAAAAATCGCCACGATTTTATCATCATAACAATGATCATGATCTTAACAACCACGGTGATTAGTGACGATGATGAGGTAAATTATAATAAAAGATATCGATGGATTGAAGGAAACCGACCATCGAACCATAAATTTTATGTTAAGGAACATAAAATGTGCGGAATGAAATGGATGCAATTCGGAAAACATTGACATGATAAAGGTTGGTTTTCAAATACATCCTAATTTTCAGATTATAATGTTCTATAGCAATTTAACTGATTGCATTTTCAATAAAAGGATAGTGAAACAAATGATATACATAGTATATAATAAACTAAATTTCATATACAATATCATAATGAATTCATATATATGTACCTTATCAGAATGAATTCATATATAGGTACCACCATCATCATCACCATGTGAAACAAATCCTAAGAAGTGGGAAGCAATGATGAAAATTAGTTAGTATTAAATTTAACTATATACAATATACATAGTATATATATAATAAACTAATGTTCTATATCAATTTAACTGATTGCATTTTCAATAAAAGGATAGTAAAACAAATAATGTACATAGTATATAATAAACTAAATTTCATATACAATATAAGAATGAATTCATATATATGTACCTTATCAGAATGAATTCATATATATATGTACCACCATCATCATCACCATGTGAAACAAACCCTAAGAAGTGGGAAGCAATGAAGAAAATTAGTTAGTATTCAAAACAAAACAACCAAAAGTTGAAACAAAACCCTAAGAAGTGGGACTGTACCATTACAATGAAGTTCACCTTGCTTGTGAAGCATTGAAGTCGAATCTGCACAAAATGAGAACAATCAACAAAAACAACATGAAGCAAACGAGATAATGGGAACTATTTAACAAAAAGATTGAAGTAGAAGACTACCTTATTTTCCATAAACAATATGTACATTATGCTTGCTACCGCCAACATCATCACCATGTTCATCTAGTTTTAGATTATGCAGGAAGAACTACAAGGAGGAAGAAGCTTAAATCAAAAGCTTCATACTTCTTGTATTTCTTCTCGCAGATTCTAAAAAAATATGAAGTTCGGGTGCTAGGGTTTCGCTGTGAAGGAAACGGCGCGACTGTCAAAAAGGGAAAGTTAATTCCCTTATATAGGTAAATGTTTCACAACGGTTTTCTTAAATAACCGTTATGATAGATTATATATTAATTTAATAATATCACAATGGTTAGTTATAATAACCGTAGCGATACCCCTTATACGTGGTACAAGGTTCGACACCAGACAACAACATTTTCCTAAAATTACGCCTGGATTATAAGTGATATCGCTACGGTCATTACTTAACCGTCGTTGCACTTCCCAACATATGAACGGTTTACAAGAAAATATAGTTCCAGAATATGAACGGTTTACAAGTTAATTATCATCATTACAAGCATTAAACTATTAGTCTTTTCATCTTCAACCTCATCTATAAATAGACAATTTTACATATCTAAATAATATATTCTTCGTAACAATGAGTTCAACAAATGAGAATCCTAGAAACCTCAATGAGGAACGTCAGGCGCCATTCCAGGAGGTCGTCCAACCAGCAACTGCCAACTTCAGGGATGCCTTAAGGGTAAGGAAGGATAAGAAGAAGAAGAACAAGAAGCCGAAGAAGAAGAAGATAAAGAAGAAAATGAGGCCTGTATATTATGATTCCGATGAGGGGAGTGAGGAGAGATGTCTAGATTATGAAGATGCATTTTATGCTATGGGCTCTGACAATGATCTTGATATGTAATATGTTTATCAATGTACTCTCAATGGAATATTAAAATAAAATTATGTCTATATATGTTCATCTCTTACAGTTTTATTTTTAAAGTTATATATATACTCTATTGAACTTAAAAATACTAAAGAATACATTGCTGTGAATCGAAGCGTGATACATGTAGTACAAAGGTCTTCTAATACAAGCGTGTTAAAATGTAAAAATATGGAAAAAAATATAGAGCTAGGAATCGAAGCTTGTTACACAACTTGTATTACAACGGTTATGTAATACAGCCGTCATTAAATATGGCGTTATAAATTTTTAATCCTGTTACAACGGTGGGATACGAAACCGTGGTAAAGCTGGCGTCGTTAAATGGGGTTTTCGTAGTAGTGACTCCTGCAACTGTTAATTTAAGTTCAGATAATGAGACGTTAGCAACAAGTATTTCTAAGAAGATAAAAAGGAGGAGAGGAGAGACTGATGTGTCAACAAGCAGACATCGTAGGCACTCCAAAGAAAACCTAGTGTAGGACCTGAGAAAAGTCAGAGCAAGGTGGTGTCCCCTATCCCAAAGAAGAAATCACTAAAAAGGAAGAAAACTCCTTCAAGTGACTCTGAGGTTGAAATGTATGTTGAACCAGATGTTCAGGACATTGTGTCCTATAGTAGAAAGGTTGTTGCATGAAAGAAGGTACCTGCAAGAGACTATTGAAAAATGGAGGTATATCTGTCAGAGGAGAAAATCACTTGAAAGAGAGCTTGGTAAGGATGCTCTTGAGCTCATGGAGGCAATGAGTCTCATTGAACTTGTTGGGTTGATGAGAAGTATAGCTGGGTTAGGGAACTCAGTGATAATAGTTTGTAAGGAAATCACTGCCAATGAAGTGAAGAGCTGGCCTAGAAAAGGCAAATTGTCTATAGGAAATCTAAGTGTAAAATATGTAGTATTGCACAAAATTGGAGCTGCAAATTAGGTGCCAAGAAATCACTCCTCTACCATTGTTGCTGGCTTCGGTAGATTTATCTATATTATTGGTACAAAAACACCATTTGATTTTGGTTGTTATATGTTTGATCAAATAATGAAGCATTCAGGAACTTTTGCTGTTAAATTGCCAATTGCCTTTCCTTCTCTGATCTGTGGAATTATCTTAAGTCAGCATCCTGGTATTCTGACAAATGCTAATACAACATGCAAAAGGGAAGTGCCCGTGTCATTACACCATAAATTGTTTGATGGGACACATGTCCCAGACATTGTCAGGACATCTGAAAAGAGAGTTGCTACTGCAACGTCTAGAACAAGTGTACTGGCTGAGTTAAAGGCAACCTGCAAAGAATTGGAAGCAACCATAAAAAGATGAACTTCTAGAAAAATTAAACTGGAAGGACTCATTAAAGCTCTGTCTAAGGAAAGCTCAAATTTCAACTTGGTTGTGGCAGAAGAAGAAAGGGAAACAATGAAGACTAAGATCATAGTAGTGGTGATGAGAGCTTCCATCTGTTAAATTTTTTTGCTTCCATCTGAATGTTTGTGTTTCCATCTATACGTATGCTTTATTCATTGTGGTTTTGTTCTTCCATATGTGTGATTCCATTTGTTTTTGTTTACATTTACTCTTTGTTTTCTTTTTGTCAATTTTTGGCTAAAAAGGAGGAGTAAAGTGTTGATTTGTTTGCTAATTCTGATGTTAGATCAGATGTCATGACTTTATGTCATGTTTATACTACTACTTAGGAAGAGTAGTTCTTCATTGTTGTTGGACTGTATGCAACATTTTAAGGGGAGCGTGATAGTCTGTCGTGCTTATTACTGCTACTATTGATGTGGAACCATTTGTTGTGTCTGGGAGAATGCAATATTCTCTGTAGTAGGTTGTGGGGTTCATGGGGAGTGTGCTTGTGCTTACTTTTTTGAAGCGTGGTTCTTGCATGTGAGTTCATGTGTTTTTGGTTTTCCCTTTTAGGGGGAGTACTGATTATGTGTAACATGGGGAGTTGTGTACCTTTCTGATATGTACCTACAAGGTTGCGGTTTGTACAAAGCTTACATGTTCTCATGTTTCTTGTGTTGGTTTGTGATGTTTTACCTGATATGTTGACAATGTGCTGTCAGGTGATTTTCTATTGGTTTAACAACATTGTGATTGGGTTTCTTTGTTTCTGCTTTGTTTCTGCTGTGTGTGCCTCTGATGTGTGCTAAGGTTGTTTTAGCCAAAATTTGGCAAAATGGGAGATTGTAAGTTCTGTGGTTTTTGGATTGGCTACATTTTGGTAAAACAACATGTTGTTAGCAAGATTTTAAACCAGATGTTCTGCCATGACATTCAGACATCATGTCCAGCATGATGTTGTGACATGTTCCAGGACATGTTATACCTAAAAGTTAGGGCATGACTATTTTGGTATTTTTAGTGAGATTTTTTAGTGTGTTCTAATTCACACACGCGCGTTTTTCGTAGGAGTATATTATGGTATTTTCTGTTATGACATATTCTGTTACTTTTCATAAAAAGGATCCTTGAACCTTTTTAGGAAAGTTTGTATTTTGCTCCTATTATTGTGCAAGATGATTTGCAGCCAGATAAAACTGATTGTTGTTATTTGTGCACCTTAAGAAGCCCAAGTCCATTAGGTCTGAAAGCTATTTAAAGTGAAGACCAAACCCTATTGATGTAGAGAACACAGCGTGAATATTTTGGGAAATAAGGATTAGTTGTGTTTTCGTTGGTCATTAAGGTTTTGTGTTTGTTAATTGAATGTCACTCATGTATCTTCTGATGCATTGGGGTTAACTGATTATTCATTGTTCATTGTCCACTCTAAAGCTTTTAAGCTAGAGTGTATTGTTCTTGATTGAAGCTTTTAAGAAAAATCAACTATTGTCTTGGAAGTGTGCTACTTCTATTGTTTGTGTAATTGTTGAATTACCACTGGGATTGTGACTGATTAGGAAGTAAGAGGAGGATCTCATATCTAGAGGGTTTTTGGGTAGAACTTGCACAAGGTAGGGATTAGGCGAGAATTTATAAACGAGGGAGTTTAGCTTTGAACTAATGCTATCATAGTGAGTTTCCTTCCTAGATTGGTAGCCCCCAGACGTAGGTGAGTTGCACCAAACTGCGTTAACAACTCTGGTGTTAATTTTACTTTTCTCTGTCATTTATTTTTCTGCATCTTTTACTTGTGAGATCAAGTTTGTAACACCCCAAATTTTAGATTAATTATTTATTTAATTAATTTATCGGGAATATATGAGTTATTGTGGAATATTCGATATATATGATGTTTTGGGGATTTTCTTTTGTGAAGTGATTAGATATAAATGATGTTTTAGTGATTTTGAGAATTATGTGACAATTTGGAATGATTTAAAATAATTAAAATAATTAAGTTTGAATTATTCTAATTAGAAAAATAGGAGTTATTGGTAGTAGAGACAAGAAGGGCATTTTGGTCAATTATGAAGTGTTAGTAAGGATAATAATGGGAAGACCATACTAAGGAGTTCTAGGGTTACGGAAGAATAACTGTTTCCCTTTCGTGCATGCATTTGGAGAAGAGGCAGAGAGAATAGGAGAGCTGCTAGGGCCGGGAGGAAAATAGAAAAGGGATATCGGAATTCAGTAGAACGCGAAGAGAACTGTAGGGTTCCTCGATCTTGAACGTTTCCTCTCTGGGGAGAGGCTGCCGCGACTTCGCTTCGAGGGAGTCCGTGGACGCGGGGAAAGACTCGTCAGTTTTTCTGATGCAAGGAGTTCCTGAAGGATATGCTCGAGAGCATTGAGCTTCTCCCCCTGCTGGAGGATTAAGAGGTTCGAATTATTAAGAGATGCGATGAGCGCTGCGGTGCTCGAATCAACATCCTGGGGAACCAGGATGGGCTCGAAGGTGAGCTCCAAGGCTGGTGCCCGTGGCTTTGGTTCGTCGGGTTTTGGGGAAGCAGGCCTTCCGTCTCTTCGGTCACTTTCCTGCAGGATATGCCCGACGAAAGCATGGTCGTTGTTGTTGTTGGCCGCAGGGGCCACAGAGTCTTGGTGAACATCGTTCTTGAGGAAATCCATATTGATCTGAGATTTGAAAGGATGAAGCTTTGGTCTTTGTTGAGCAAGAGAGAATCTTGGTTAAAGACAGGGAAATTGGTTTCCCACAGACGGCGCCACTGATCGGAGAGGACCAGAAGGAGATCGTCGCGGCCTTCGTGTGGGAAAGAGTTGATGCTCGTGAGGGATGAAAAAGGGGTGGAGGTACCTGCAAGGTACTCCGATGCCAAAGTAAGTATTTGGACAAAAAGGGGAAAATAAGTAAAAGATGTCAAGTATGATATGTGATACCTGCCCCTCTCAAGCGAGGGTGTATTTATAGGTGGATTTCTGGCGAGCAAGGCGCTTGATCCACCAATGAGGGATTGCCAGATGGAGGGCAAGGCGCGTGGTCCTTTGACTTGGACTAACTGTTTCCGTGATATCCGGGGAGGCAGTTGGTCGCGTGAGCTACTCTGCGCGTAAAGGGGACATGCCCAACGGCTATATTGTGCCCAACAGCTACATTGTGCCCAACATCTATATTGTGCCTATTGGGCCTGTTCGCCAACTATAATGGATTGGGCCTGACCCTTAACGGCAGGAAGCCCTGCCCGGTCCAGAACATGTACTATCAGAGTAATTTTTTACACCATCAGTTCATTATAACCATTCAAATGTATTATTTTAAAAAAATTAAAGTCAAAATTTTTAAATAAATCAACTATTAGGATTAACTTAGGATGCAAAATTTATTTATAGTGGTGTTACATTTCAACTAAATTCTTTTTTTTTTTAACTCATACTTCATTCAACACTTAAATCCTAAAAATTCGAAAGGACAAATCAAATGAGTCACACTCTATTACTATTTGACATCACAACCAACCAAAAAATTCAATAAAATGTGGTCACCTACATAATGAATGTTAGAACTATGAAAGTGTATGATAGAAAGGGTGAGGAGAAGAAGAAGATGAAGATTGAGAGGGAAGGGTAAATCATGCAAGATATTCTAGCATGTATAAGAATTGTATTCACCATCATGGTTTTCTTACATCAATATATTCACTTATATAGTGAAGCTTTCATAATTATTAGTTACACTAACTACCTTCATACAATGTATAACAACTTTAACCATCACATTTTAACTAACTCACTATACTTATCTCTAATACTCCCCCTCAAGCTCATGGTGGCTTGAAAGATGAAACCTTGAGCTTGACATGAAACAATATGAAGAGATTATTTGGGAAAGACTTGGTGAAGATATTGGTAATTTGAACACATAGCTTTTGAGCTACCACCATACCATAGCTGTTAGATTCACACCTTGATGGCACAAGTGAATCACAGCATCCAAGTGGAGCATCTACTTTAACAGAAGCTTCTGGTGTAGCGGAAGGCAGCCAAAATGCCTTCATTGTCCTAAGGGCTTCCTCTTCATATGAAGACACCTTCACACTGTTTGCTCTATGGAAACCGTTTTTATCACGGTTATAACTTCTATCACTGTATTGTGGTACATCACCGCAATTCTGCTGATCAAAAGCATCAAGTTCTTTAGCCTTCTGCAAAGTTAATTTCTCTTCTTCCTCTTCTTTTTCTTGCTTCTGCTGAGCAGAATGTGCCACAAGTCTCCTTTGAATATCTTTCTTCTGAGACAACAAGCACTCTAGATTAATTGTCACCTGACCACTGTACTCATTAACAGAGATGTTAGTGCAATTAAGGTCCCTATGCATAATGCAGGGCTCATACGTATGAAGATACTCCAACCCCTCAAGAACCTGTTTCGACCATTTCTTAAACGCCTTAATCGAAACATGCTGATGCTTCTTCCGATAATCTCTAAGATTCCCCGACGTACAAACCTCAGTAATAAAATTGATACTACCGCACTTATTGTGACGCCCCCAATCTAATACCCCAAAAAACACGCAATTAAGGCAGTAAAAGAAAATTCGAAAATTCGTCAGAGTATATTTGAAATACGGAATAGAAAGGGGAATCACATCAAAGTAACCAAACATACACATAACATGCAACACCTGCCCATAATGATATGCAACTGTGGGGTAGCAATCATACAGAGGAAACTTTGTTCCTTACACCCACTTTTCAGAAATTAGAATTAAAGTGGAAAATCTAAAATCTGATTAACATATATACATATACACATATAAACAGTTTGTCATACATCAGGTAGCATATGTACAACCAAAATATATCATCAGATATACAAAATAATAGCACGCGGCCACCCTAACTACCCGGAGTCACATATCAGAGCCGACCGACCAAAGTAATGAAGATGCAACGCTTCACAAAAAGGAATACCTCCAGCAGCTCTAATCTGCAACGCCTCATAGAGCGTTATAAAACAGCAGAAGGGTGAGAAAAACAACCATAATATAATTGAATAAAATTATATATATAAACACAAAAATGTACAAGTAACACATTCTCACCACAACCACATATAACATAATACCGCACAATTCTCAAGCATCGAATACCATTACACACCACACATATACCATACAATCATCAATCACATTCACAAATTCACACACAATTAATTCATGATTTATGCAATGCACATAGACCGACACAACGACTCTATGCACATGCCATGCGGTACCGACTTCCAATGTCTCATGTCTCATCATCGGTTCACTCAGGAACTATTGGAACCATCGCTCGTTACTGAGAATCTCAAGTAACTCCCCGTCGGGCCTACGATGTTCACCCGTCGCTTTAGGTCCTCAGGCAACGCCTCATATTTTCGAGGCACACGACGTTAAGGATTGTTTTAAGTCTCCAAAGGAGCCCACAATCGTCTATAACCATCGCTTTAGGTCCTCAGGCAGCGCCTCATATTTTCGAGGCACACGATGTTATAGCAGATTCCATCAGGAACCAAACCGCCACTCAGGACGTTTCAACAATGCACATCATGATGCTTGACATACAATGACTCATGACATTCACATTGCATGCACACACACATCTACAATCATGCATATATCATCAAATACCACACTTAGCATTTTCTTGCCTTTCGGCCACAAATCATCATCACAACATTTCATCAAAAACAACTATTCACGATTAATCGGTAAAGTCGGCCAAAAGTCGGTAATTGGTGGAGTTTTTGATAAATGATAACTGTGACGGAATTGATGATGGTTTGACGTAAAGATTGCTTCCAATTGATGTGTAGTATTGTATATCGAAATTGAGTTGTTGATTGAGTGTGGCAAATATGAGGATTTTGATGGTTTCGTAATCTGTTGAATTGTTAATTGATTGATGAATTACTGAATGAATCACAGAAATAGTATAAGTGTATGGAATGGTTAGTTGGCACTGTCTGGAAATTATGGATGGGTGGGGAAGAAAAAGAAAAAGAAGGAATAGTACGGAAAAGAAAAGAAAAAAAAAATAGAATTAAAGGGGGTGGCGCAAGCCACCATGTCTTGGTGGCGCCAGCCACATGGAAAAAGGGTGGCGCAAGCCACCATAATGTGAAGGTAGGGGTGGCGCAAGCCACCCATTAAGTAGGAGAATTGCATTTTTTTTCTTCTTCCAGTTTTCTTCTAAAAATCATATCTTTTGTTTTACGAACCCGTTTTCGATGTCGTTTGAAGCTATGGAAAGGTGGTGAAATAATCTATAACATGGTAAAATAAAATAAATTATAAAGTGTAATCTTCTAATGGAAATTTATAGGTTAAAACAATGAGTATCTGGTATTGATATACTGTAAGTTACATGTCTGTCTGAAAATTGCAGGATTGTATCTAGGAGTGATTTAGTTGATATTAGTGATATTGGGATGATAATATTATGATGATATTATGAGGTTTGAATATGTTATCATAACGTATTGATGGTTAGTGATGAATGTGTCAGTCAGTGGGTGTGTTGTATGCAAAACCTGATTTATGCCCGGAAGTGTTTTTTTTTGTATGGATTGTATTAACATGCTGAAGAAGGGTAGCAACCTTCTCGCATAATCTTTGTAAGGAATCAATCCTGATTGGTATGTGTTCCAATCTCCTTTGATTTGATTGATAACCAGGGTTGAGTCGCCATATACGTCCAAGTTCTTGGTCCTTAAGTCGATCGCTTCTTCGAGACCCATGATACAAGCTTCGTATTCGGCCTCGTTGTTTGTACACTTGAATGTCAGTCAGGTGGTGAAAGGAATGTGGGTACCCTGAGGTGTTATGATGATTGCCCCAATTCCGTCTCTGTAATGATTGACAGCTCCATCAAAGATTAGTCCCCATTGGAAACCTGGTTCTGGCCCTTCACTGGGTAGTGGTTCATCGCAGTCTTTCATTTTTAGATACATGACATCTTCGTCTGGGAAGTCAAACCCGATTGATTCTTGATCGTCAATCGGTTGATGAGCCAAATGATCGGCTAAAACACTTCCTTTAACGGCTTTCTGAGCGTGGTATTCTATGTCATATTCTGATAACAACATCTGCCAACGGGCAATCCTTCCCGTGAGAGCAGGTTTTTCAAAGACGTAATTGATAGGATCCATTTCGGAGATTAACCAAGTAGTGTGACGAATCATACACTGGCGAAGACATTTGGCTGCCCAAGCCAGAGCACAACAAGTTTTCTCAAGCATAGTGTACCGAGTCTCGTAATCGGTGAATTTCTTGCTCAAATAGTAAATGGCAGACTCTTTCCTTTTTGTTTCGTCTTGTTGGCCAAGTACACAACCCATTGAGTCTTCCAAGACTGTTAAGTAAATGATCAGTGGTCTTCCCTCCACTGGTGGTGATAGAATCGGTGGGTTCAACAGGTATTCCTTGATACTGTCGAAGGCGGTTTGGAAGTCATCTGTCCAAACGCAATCCTGATTCTTTTTGAGTAATTTGAAGATCGGCGCGCATGTCGCGTTTATGAGGAATATGAATCGGGAAATATAGTTTAAACATCCCAGGAATCCTCTGACTTGTTTTTCAGTTATTGGAGAAGGCATTTCTTGAATGGCCTTGACCTTGTCCAGATCAACCTCAATTCCTTATTGGCTGACGATGAACCCTAGCAGTTTCTCTGAGCGGACTCCAAAGGTTCACTTATTGGGATTCAAGCGGAGTTAGTATTTTCTCAGACGCTCGAATAATTTTGATAGGTGGGTCACATGCTCCTCCTCTGTTTTAGATTTGGCAATCATGTCATCGACATATGCCTCAATTTCTTTATGTATCATGTCATGAAACAGAGTAGTCACGGCCCTTTGATAGGTTGCCCCGGCGTTCTTCAAACCGAACGGCATCACCTTGTAACAAAAGGTGCCCCATGAGGTGATGAACGAAGTTTTCTCCATGTCCTTCGGCGCCATTTTTATCTGATTATAGCCTGAGAATCCATCCATGAAGGAGAATACTTTGAACTTTGTTGTACTGTCTACCAGCATATCAATGTGTGGTAAAGGAAAATCGTCCTTTGGACTAGCCTTGTTTAGATCTCTTTAGTCCACACACATTCTGACTTTTCCATCCTTTTTTGGAACTGGTACTATTTTGGCTAACCATTGAGGATTTTCTGATGTGGCGAGGAAGCCTGTGTCAATCTATTTATATACCTCCTCCTTGATTTTGATAGCCATATCTGGGTGAGTCCTCCTCAACCTTTGTTTTACTGGCGGAAATTCTGATCTTAGCGGTAGATGATGCTCAACGATGCTGGTATCTAACCCTGACATATCCTGATAGGACCAAGCGAATACATCGGGAAACTCTTTGAGAAGCTTTGTCAAACTCTCTTTGGCAGTGGGACAGAGCAGTGCCCCAATCCTGATTTCTTTTCTTTCCTCTTTTGAACCCAAGTTGACCGTTTCCAATGGCTCTTTGTGAGGTTCGATAGACCTTTCCTCTTGTCTGAGTAGTCGGGAGATCTCTTCTGGAATTTCTTCGTCATCTTCTTCTTCAGCCCCAAATACCGGGAATTCAAAGTTGGGAGAAGGCATTGGATCGTATGTTTCAACGGGGTTTAAAACAAGTAATCTGCATGACGTTATGATTTGTTTTTTAGAAGAGATTGAGAGAATGCAAGAGTGTGTGCAGTGTATTTTTTTGATAACTGCTTGTTTTTATTATTGAGTTGTTTTTTAGGATTACCATTTTCTGAAAAAGCGAAAAGAGAAAACAACAATAAATGCGGAAATTACAGAACGACGTGTTGTACCCCAAATTTTTCCCTTAGATTCATTGTTTTGTCTGCATAACATACTAGGTCACTCATTCGTGCATTGGCTAACCGCTTTACCTAGTCCTTGTTTGTTTGGTTTCTTTTGTGAAATTAGGTGTTGCTGCAGAAGATTTAAAAGGTTATGGAAGTTGTGTGCGTGTGCTCATAGGAGTCCTGGTCCCCGCAAATTACATGGATTTCTTGTGGAAATGAAGGAAAGATATGCACTCATTCTTATGGTCACTCAATCAGTACAAGAGCAGTTTTTCTCAAGATTTCTCGGAAATTCAGGAACGTCACACTATTTGAGAAGTCAAGATTAATAACCTACGAGATCAAGATGTGTGTTGGATTTGAAATTCAAAAAATCCATCTCCTAAGAGGCCAAATACAAATGTGAATTTAAAGGAAGAGTTGATTCATTCAAGCCTAAATTTGAATTGGACAAATTCAAGATTCATGAGGCACAATTTAAGATTAATACACCAAATTAGACTGAGAGTTGAGATAGGCTTCAAATTTCAAATTGAATCAATTATTTTAATGATAGTAAGTCTTCATTTGGTTGAATTCCATAGTGCAAGGCAAATAAGAAGTCCATACGCTTTCCATTATTTTAAGGTTAAACTTTCCAGATTGGAATTAAAACTAGTTATTACATCTTCCACGGAGAAGCTAATCCTAAAAAGACACCAAACTAGCCAAACTACACGGAACTATGATGGATGCGGCAATAAAGGCATTAGACTAATAGAAATATCAAAAGATTTCCACTGTTCTTGCAAGGACTTTTGGTAATTCCTTGAAACAATCACATTAGGTTTAGAACTTGCTTCTAAGCATCACGTAATGACACTTTATGCACAATGGATTGTGTCTTACAATCAAACCGAAGCGTGTTAAAAGATCCACGGGTAAGCATGAAGAAGCGACATCTTTTCCACACAGTGGTTACAAGTTAAAGATTTCTATATCATAAGATTTTTAAGCAATCCATATCATTACAAGATTATCAAGGCTCATATATTTTCCCATTTCAAAATCATTACATATAAAATCCAAGTCTAGAACACAATCCTAAGTTTTAAGGTTCTAAGGCCATTTTCTACAAGGTGCTTTCTTTGGTTGCCATGAAAGAAGCTGGAACTAAGTCTCCACGAGATAGCTTTCGTAGGATGATGTAGATAACACCCCCAAACATATGCAAACCTATCCAAAAAAAAACCATTCACACCATTTCACAATCCATAGAGATGAACCAAAACAAGAGCATATAATAATTAAGTTAAATTCAATACCTTTGGAAGCTCGTACGTATCTGTCACAGTACAATTCTTAGAAACTGGTTGCAGCAGCCGTACATCCTCCCTCCTCAGTTTCATCGCCCAAGCCTTTTCCTTATTGATATGCATTGAAATTAAGCAAAATGTGAGAAGAATGCTTTGAAGATTGTTGGATGAAAGAGAGAGATAAGTGCTGGATGCAGCAGAGGTTAATTGAGAATGTCTTGCTAATTGAAATAAATGAAAATCGTACCTGACAAATAAAGTGAAAAGTTCATGCACCATCAGGAATAAATTCCTACCAAACACTATCAGACCACGCAATTTCTTTCCAAAATCGAACAACAGGCCTCAGACAATATTTGGAAAACCCTCCAGATCAAGCCACAAAATTGGCGGTACGAGAAAGGAAAGGAAGTCATCACCAATCCATATCATCAAAACAAATAAACATTAGCAGACAGTATTTCAAAACCTCCCAAATCAGAAGAAACACGTTCACACCATTACTACTTTCCAAACAAGTTCAGACATAATCAAAACAAATCAATAACAGTTCAAATTGTTTCCTAAACCGATCCAAGACAACTCCAAAACCTTCCTAAACGGCCTCAGAATTTTGGAATCAGAAATCTTTTTCATCATTTTCAAAAATCGGAAATTATGGGCAATATCCAAAGATACCGCCAGCAAGCTTTCCAAAACCAGAGGAGACAAGAATCAAATGGTATAACTTTTGAAATCAAATTTCCAAACTGAGCATATCATATCAGGCACAACCGAAATTTTCCCAAACAAGCACCAAACAAAATCAATTCGCAAATCATATCAGCAGACAAATCACACATTATCACACCATCAATCAATATGCAAATTTCTAAAAATAAACTCATCACGGGCCATCTATAAAAAGGGACGCATTCTCATCAGAAAAGGGACCACAGAAAATCAGAGAGAAAAGACAACCATAGTATACCACAAACATCAAACCCTAATCATACGAAAAATCACCATCCGTACGCAGAAAAGAACAATCAAAACTCCAACCCATAGAGAAGAAACGCAGAGATTCAAAAGCGGCATTCATCATCATCTCAACAGCCAGAGAAAGACAGAGGTAAAACAACACAAATCGCACAAGAGGTAAAGAAGAGGAAAGAAATCATCCCTGGATAAGGATCCGTGAAGCTATCCGCACACCCTTCGTTGCCGGCCTTCTTCTCCCTTTTTTTAATGCTTTGGCTTTAATTTCAGCATCTTGTAACATGTAATCACCATCAATCTAATGAGAATGGGGCTGGGAATCATGAGGGGTGGGGTATTTGTTTATGGTTGTTGATCGAGAGAGAAGATGAGGAGAGAGTGGAGAGTGAGAACGAGAGAGGAGAGGAAAAAGTGAGAAGTCACGGACTTCTCTTTCTTTTTTGTTTGTCACTGTAATCATGTACATCACACACACATAACACACACCGTGCATCATCACCTTTATCCACTTGATCGCAGTCCACACACATCAAGCAACCAGGATCTGAGGGTCTGCGATAGACCCTCTTCCCTCTTGCACACGGGATCCCTTCGCCCTTCTTCTTATTTTTTTATTTTAAACCTTTTCATTTTCTTTTTTTATAATCAAATATTTTTTATTAAAATAAATAGTTTTTTAGTTAAACCAATTTAATTTTCTTTTCCTAAAATAATTAAAATAAATCCTTTTTATTAGCTTTTTTAAGTACCAAATCAAACCTTTTATTAAAATGAAACTCTTTAAATAACCTTTTTAATTTGACTTTTAAAATTAAAATACTTTTTAAGGTAATTGATCTTTTTCTTATTTAACTTTTTGAATAAATTCTTAATCTTATTTAATTTCAATTTATAAAACATAACCCTTCCTTTTTTAAGAAAATAAATATATAGTTTTTCAAAATCAAAATATAATCTCTTTTATCACTAAAAAAATAATAATGAAACACTTTTGTTAAGAAACTTTAAAAATAAAAGCTCCTTTTATTAATATTAAGATCCCTTTTCTTTAAAATAACAATACCCTAATATAATTGTAATTCTTAAAATAATACCCTTTATTTCCCTTCATAATTACCAAACCTCTTTTCAATAATCGTACCATTTTAGAATCCCTCACGTTCGAGTGTACGCTTGTGTGTTTTTCTAATATTTCGTTGTGATTGATATCATTGTCTTGCTTATTACATTGTATGCTCACCTCTATTTGAATGTTTGCTTTTGATTGTTTTCAAAACCTTTTTAAATATTAAAATTCTCGATCCAACGTCGAGCCCCTTTTTCTACCCATTGTAAGTCGATCGCTTCCGAGCATCGCCATCAACCTTTTGGTCACTATACACTAAAGCTAGATCACTTTGCTAGTGCGCACAAATAATCATTAAGTTAGTCCCCCTTGACATTCCAAAGGAAAGGTTATTAATATTGACTCAACGTCATAGGACTAACTTTAGAACCCTTGGCCTTAGGATTTGGAGTATCCGTACTCTACGTCTCGCCGCAGACGCTTAGAATCTTAGCCTTAGGATTGGAGTTTCCGAACTCCACGTAAATGCTTCCCCGTGAACATTTACAACCTACCCCTCTACAACCAACCTACAACTTTAGAGTCGTCGCACTCTATGTAAGGTCTTGTCTTAGACTTTACCTCCCCTTGGAACCTTGACCCCGTCAAAAAGTTCCTCTTCTCAGAAATACGCATACTCTGATTCTGTTCCCCTTGGGATACGTAGGCACAAGGTGCGATACCTTGTCGAGTATACTTAGATACTAACCCCTAGGGTTTCTTCCTTAGCATAGCAGCCTTTAGCATAGCAACCTTAGTAAGCGAATAATAGATAACATAAGTATTAACAAGAGGTTCTCGTAGAGTACTACAGACGTTTAGGATGCCAATACCTTCCCTAGGCGTAACCAACCCCCGAACCTTAGATCTCTAGGTTTTTTTTGCTTTTGAACCTTTCCTTTGGATAAATCAAAGACGGTGGTGAACATTTAAGAACTGCGATGCAAGTTAATATAATAGCTTGTTATCCTATTCTCACCGCAACACGACATTACTTTATTTATGATCAGGTCGATTCTTGAAACTACAGCCCTATAAAACAAAACTCTGTCGCTTTGGGCAAAGCGAAGAGGGATAATTACAGAAAGCGCCCTATCAAAACAATTGTTTCACCTGGGCAGGGTGAAAGGTTAAAGACGACAATTACTTTGACTGATGAACAATCCTCGGAACATCGACAACAACCAATTGGCGGTGAACTCCTTGGTGAATCACAAAGTCTGGTACCGTCCTTGATTTGTCTTTAGAAATAACGATGATTTCTGGTGGAGCAGGATCATTGGAATCTGTCTCCGAGGCAGAGTTGTCGTAAGAGGATTCCTCTGTTGTATTTTGCATAGTATCTGTGCTCTCAGGTAAATCTCCCCATCTAGTTGGCTGGATGTCTTCGAGCCTGATACGAGAGCTCTCAGGAGAATTGTACTTGACCATATAGTCGTACTTTCCACTTGGTTGTCCTAAGGTGTCCCACACTTCTTTGGAACGGGAGGAGTCATCTCTCTCGATGACGTTGACCTCTGGAAAAGCATAGTTGATGAATTCTAGTCTGGCAAGTCTTGCTAATTCATCGTTGTATGGGATGTTTTCTGAATAACCTGAGTGTTATTCCCATGACATGGTGGGGACACAGGTATTTTGTTCAATAATGCTCAGCTGATTTTCATTATTCGGCTGGTTTTATTGCCCTGAGTTTCCTGGGTACGGCTGCCAGATAGGCAGGCCATCCATTGGGCCATAATAGTTGTGGTCAAAGTTGTCTTTCATTAGAGTTTCCTCCTCTAATGAGTTTGGTGGAGCACGACATCCCTCAGGATCACAATCTCCGTATATCATTCTGACATCTGACCTGGGTATAAATCTCGGAATCTGCGCGGGATAGCAAAATAGCGTAGGCACCTCTTCCTGAGACATATAACTGTCCTCGTTAAGGTAGGACTTCCACTCCTCATCTGTATCGGAGGGATCTCCCTCGTTGATGGTATGGACTGCTTGAGACACTGGGTGAAGGAAGCCTCCAGTATGGAAGAAGTCCTGAATGAGATGATAACTTTCATTGTTAACAGCAGTCTGGGTACAGGTTAAAGAAAAACCAAGACCTTTCTTTGTTTTGTTGTCATTGGGAATGACAAGATGTCCCCATCCTTTCGTATTGTTACTCTTGATCACTTCGAGAGCATTTCTGTACGAGGAAATTGAGGTTCCTTTCTCTGATTGATTCTCATTGCTCACCGAAAGTGCTTGGAACTAAGTTCCAACTATCTCCTCCGGTTCCACACAGGTGGATGACGATAAGTTACTCACGATTAAGGCCTGTTCTCCGCAGACCGTGACGAGTTGGTTATTTTTTACAAACTTCAGCTTCTGGTGAAGTGTCGAAGTAACTGCCCCAGCTTGGTGTATCCAAGGTCTTCCTAATAAGCAGTTGTATGCTGCCCGGACGTCCATGACCTGGAAAGTGATTAGGAAAGTGGGAGGACCGATAGTTATGGGAAGGTCGACTTCGCCAATAACTGCTTTCTGAGATCCGTCAAAGGCTTTGACGATGACCTCACTGCCCCTCATCGGGGATCCTTTGAATGATAGTCGCATTAAAGTGGACTTTGGCATAACTTTGATGGCCAATCCAGTATCTACCAGTACGCTGGCTAAAGCATCGTCCTGGAAGTTGACTGTGATATTGAGCGCCATGTTGTGACTTTTGCCCTTCTCTGGCAAATCCTCATCACTAAACCCCAAGTTATTGTAGGAAGTGATGTTAGAGACGATGCTATCGAATTATCATATTGACACATCCTGTTCCACAAAGGCCTGCTCTAAGACTTTCTGTAGAGCCTCTCTGTGGGCCTCAGAACTAAGTAAAAGTGATAACACTGAGATTTTCGAAGGAGTTTGCAATAGTTGATCGACAATGTTGTATTCACTCCTTTGGATGAGCTTCAGCATCTCATCATCGTTCTTTGAAAGGTCGGGATCACTGGATTGACCGACTGGTGGATTGGGAACTTCCGTTTGAGTTTCCTTTTCTTTGTTAGGTTCTCCAACTCCTCGGTTGAAGATTCGACCGCTCTGTGTTACTCGACTGATGTCTACAATATTCATGACAGAGGGTAATGGAATTTCCTTTCCATTCTCAATTATTGTTGCACCATATTTGTAAGGGATTGCCTTAGCTTATTCATACGGTAATGGTCTCGGTAGATAGATAACTATAGGAGCCTTCTGATTTTTCTGACTGTCGTAGGTAACTTTAATCAATTCCTGTCTATGAACCTTTGATTCGTCCAGTAGAGGGATGATGGTACAAACATCCTTGTTCCGTTGATGATCAGAGATTATGACAATGTCCTTGATTTGATCAGTGAAGTAGTCCGATGTCTAGTTGATTGGCTCGGAACTCGGACATGGGTGAATCTCTTTACGATCTAACTGACCTTGAAGAGTTGCCTGCACAAGGTAGCATCCTTGGTTATTCTCCGAGAAGACTCTACAGCATTCATAGTTATGTGGTGGCACTTGGCCACGTCCGCTTTGGATGCAGTGCAACCTTACCAGGTCAGTTTCCATAGATCGGACATCCTGACTTTGACGTCTAGTAGGGTTCCCGTTAGTCACACTGATTTGTTGCGTGTCTTCGTCTAGATAGATCGGAAGCCACCAATGGTTTAAAAAGTGTTGTAAAGTCCTTTGAACGAGAGTGCACCCTTGGTTATGCTCACTGCATACTTTACAGCTCAGATAATCGTGAGAAGTGAGAAAACCAAGTTGGACTTGCTTGGCGTGTAACTCCACCAAGCTGGTATTCATCAAACGAATATCGAAGATTTGAATCATGTTAACTTGAAAAGGATTTCTATCATGGTAGTCCTGGATCCATCTAAGATCCATCTGACACTGGAGGGCCTCTTATACAAAACAGCATCCCTGTTTGTTTACTGAGCAAGTCAGACAGGAATTGTAATCATGCCGCGACAGATTATGATACTGGCTTTGCCTTGAATGCATCGCCACCATGTTGACAGTCAATGCACGGATGTCATGGTTCAAAATGATATTGGAATTTGTATAAGTCATGTTGACCCCACGGATTCGGTGTTCTTGGATCCACCCGAGATCCAATTGTTCCTGTAGGGCTGATTGCACCATGACACATCCTTGATTGTCTTTAGAGCAGATATCACACTGATGATAATTGTGAGGTGGTACATGACCGTACCCACTCTGTCTGTGATGCATCTTGACCAGATTGGTCCTCAATAAGAGTACATCATGAATTTGATAGCTGTCGTTAGACTCTCTTTCTATCAAATTGACTGCATCTTTCCCGTGTTGAGGCAACGGGTTCGTGAGAACATTTGGATTTGTATCTTTGAAAGATAAGACGCCGCTTCTAACAAGCTTTTGTATGTCGGATTTGAAACTGAGGCAGCTCTCTAGGTTATGCCCTTGTCCTTTTTTATGGTAAGGACAAGCTTGATCCGCCTTGAACCAAAAAGGCGGATTTTCCGGTACTGTAAGAGGAGACTTGGTTTGGACGTTCCCCTTGACTAGTAGTAACGAAAACAATTCTGCATACAACATTGGTATAGAATCGAACCCTGGTGGTCGCGTTGTACAGTTGTTGTTGTACGGAGGACGAGCCTGCTGAAGAGGTTGTTGTGTCCTTTGCTGATATTATTGTTGATTAGGTTGGCTCTGCACAACCTGAGGTTGATACGTAAGAACCGGCGTTGGGTTAATAGCAGGAGTTACAGCTGCTACTGGTTGGTATCGTCGCCTTTGCTTTTAGAGAGATATTCCTAATATCTTGCTCTTTTTTCTTAAGGAGAGCACTACCGTATCTTTTTGCACTACTTGATGATCCAATGTCTTTAACTAAACGTCCTTCTCGGACTGCTTCCTCAAGACGAACTCCCATGCCCACCATCTCGGTGAAGTCACTGGGCGCACTGGCAACCATTCTGTCGTAGTAAAATGAGCTTAAGGTTTTCAAGAAGATCTTTGTCATCTCTTTTTCCTCAAGAGGTGGACAAATCTGGGCGGCAATTTCACGCCATCTCTGAGCGTACTCCTTAAAGGTTTCCTTGTCCTTTTGTGACATTGATCTGAGTTGATCTCTGACTGGTGCCATGTCCAAATTGTATTCATATTTTTGAACGAAAGCAGCGCCAAGATCTCTGAAAGTGTTGATCGTAGCGCAGTTTAAACCCATGTACCAATTTAATGCGGCACCAGTTAAACTATCCTGAAAGTAGTGAATTAGTAGCTCCTGGTTCTTTGTCTGAGCTGACATTCGCCGAGCATGCATTACCAAGTGGCTTTAAGGGAAAGAGTTACCCTTGTACTTTTCAAAATCGGGCACCCGGAACTTGTGTGGAACTTTCACATTAGGGACCAAACAAAGGTTTGTGGCGTCCTTTCCAAATAAATCCTGACCACGAAGGGCTTGCAGCTCTTTTTGCATTTCTAGGAACTGTTCCTGGAACTCCTTCATTCTGTCATCCACGCTTGTGTTTCCAACAGAAGGTATATGTGGAATCTGCCCTTCTGGGACAGTGTGCACCACGGGTGGTGGTACAGTTATGACGTGCGAGACTCTCGGTGCCTCCAAAAGTTTGTAACCTTCAGGGGTTGCTGTCATGCCCCTGGCATCTCCGCTTTCCCGAAGTTTGTAACCTTCAGGCCCAGCAGCTCCTGCTGCGGTTCCTTGATCCTCAGTGATCGGCAGAACATATCCTTCTGGGATATAGTTAAGTGGCATGCCCCAGGGACGATCTTTCGGCATCCTGTACCTAGGATCATACTTCTCCACTATGGGCGTTGATGTGATCTCTGAGATCACAGTCCTTTGTTGTTGCATTTGAGCTTCTGCTAGAGCTTGCATGTCGTTATGAAGCTTCCTCAGATCCTCTTTCAGAGTTTCGATCTCTTCTCTCACTCTCTGTTCTCTTCCTCGAGATCATCCATGTTTTTCTGGTGATTGGCCCGAGTATTGTACGAATGAGACAGTTTGACTCTAGAACCGAGACACAAACGTGAGATTCGTAGGTAAGAATAATGTGTTACATGAGAATGATGAATACAATGATTATTAATTTTTTGTTTAATCAAAATAAACTTCAACAATTGGATTGCAAATATCACACAGTGGGGAAGACCTCGTTTTATTGAATTAAAAGATTGCGGAAACGGGAATACAGTATTTTACAAAGTGCTGAAAAAAGGAAATCTAAGCTAATGGATCATGAGTCCTCTCTGAGGAAAGCTCAAGTGCTAGTTCTGGTACTTTCCTTTTCTTTGACCGGGGCTCTTGGGCCATTTTCGGGTTGTCATTCCTTTGCCAAGTGAAAGGAGCGAAAAAATTCCTTTGGTCATCCTGATTTTCTACAGCACGTTGCTCTAAAATCTCAATCAGAGCATCTTTTTCTTTTAACATTTGCTGTATTTTTTTTGCACTCTACATTGAGAATTCGGTACTTGTTCCTCCAAGACCTTCTCTCCTGCTGAACTTTGTTGAGAGTAACCTGAAGTTTTTCCGTCTCAGACATGAAATAAAGGACAGGGCCCCTTAACAGAAGAAATTCCTGACGAGAGTAAGGCATCCTCAGTTTGAGAGCTCTAGTTTGTACCCAGTGGAGATAAGGCTCCACCGAGACACAGTCTGGTTTTCCTAGAGACTCTCGTCCTTTCCTATGAACGTGTTTCCAGGCATGCACTATTTCCGTCTTTAGTGCCCTGTCATTTTCTCCTTCCTTAAAGAAAAGACCTTCCAGATGAGCATTACGCGGGACATGGCTCATCGGGTATCCAAATTGACGACGAACTAACACTGGATGATAGTTGACTCCCCCATTAGTTCCTATAAGGGGTACATTTGGGAAATTTCCACAACGGTCAATGATTCTGATCCCGTCATAGATTCGATTGTACCAATCGATGTCAGAGTTGGTAAGAGACATGATTCTTTGCGACCAACGTAAAGTATTCTTTTGATCCCAAAATGCAGCAGATTTTGGCCAATGGGAAATAAACCATTTGTACAGCAGGGGTACACAACATGTAATCATTCCTCTGCTGTATAAATTCCTTAAGTGTACCGAATGATACGCATCTGCGAGTAAGGTTGGTACGAGATTTCCAATCAGACATATCTTAATGGCATTGATATCTACAAAGTTATCGATGTTGGGAAACAAAAATAACCCATAGGTGAGCAAAACAAAGATGCTCTCGAAAGCGACCACATTGCCTATGCTGGCAAAGTACAGGGCTTTCTTTGTCAAGAACTGGGCTGGCAAACCCTGGATTCCCCCCTTAGTGGTGATGTGAGTCCTGACTTCTGACTCGTCCAAATAGATTGCTCTCGCAATGGTTTGATCCTTTGGAATTTCTTCCAGTCCAGAAAAGGGAGCTTGATCAGTAATGTGTAAATCAGTCAGGTGAGAGTACTACTCTAGTGTTGGTGCTAGTTGATAATCCGGGAATGTGAAACAGTGATAGACCGGATCGTAGAACTGGATTATCGTAGACAGGATTCCTTCAATTACATGGACCCTTAACAAAGATAGTAGTCCTCCATACTTAGCTTTGAAAGCCTCGTGGTTGGTGATCATTCTCGCCAGACCTCTTAAATCCTCTAGTTTTGGAACCTTGAAGGTGTACTTATGAGTTTTCCTTCTACCGAAATCCATTAGTGCAATCTCTTTATCTGACATTTGCAATCATTGTATTAGTTTAATTTGAAAATGAGAGACTAAAAGAGAAGATTTTTCTTTGTTCAAATGTTTTTTTAAATGAATATATGAATGCAGCACACAAAAAAATAGAAAAAAACATGGGGTCAAAGGGTCGGTGTCATGAAGTCAAGGCTCTACCCCCCCCCCCCAAGATTTATATTGGTGATTGTTTGTACCTGTCCGCAAAATAATTGACCCTCTTGGGATAACAACAGCAAGCAGATCGCCAGCGAGCTGATGTATCCTAGAGTGATCTCAAATGAGGATAGTATCGCGTGACAACTATTTCCGATAGCTTCCGCACTACAAAATGGTTTTAGTCTACTAAAAACCTCAGCTTCTCAGATAACCCAATCGACCACACTACTTTCAACAACTGAAGTAGTATAGGCAATGTATCTGCAAAGGGAGTCTCCACTGAGTTTGATGGTCGACCGGGGACTCTTAATTGGGATTCACTCCCCGCAAGATTACCTATATAATGCCATCACCTATCTTAGGTGTATACTCAATCTTTCCATATGCGGCATCACACGCATTCCCATTAGCAGAAAAATAAACACAGATATCAATTAGGAAAAGCAGTATATATATTTGTCTTAATCATCCTAGACCTCAAGTCTTATGATCCTATACAGACAATGACTCCCCAGCAGAGTCGCCATTTCTGTGATACTTGGTGAATTTAAGGACTTCACCTTAAAAAGAGGCAAGAAAGAATGCCTCCCATTGTGATCGCCATTTTTCTGTGGCGTTTTCTAAACTAAAGGTTTCTACCGAAGATTGTAAGAAAAAGAAGAGGGCCCCACGGTGGGCGCCATTTTTTCTGTAGCACGATTTTTGTGGTCTTGAATCACTATCGCTTGGGCACTACAGTTCGATTTCATTTTTTATCCTGTTAAGCTGATTAAGGAAGGGAAATAGATTTCTCTAATTAACCCTGCTCGCAAACTGAGTTTAAACAATCAAAACTGTTGGTTTACAGATGTTATTAAGACGTGGGCCACTCTTCGGTTATTTTGTTAAGAATATAATGTTTGGACCATTTGTGAGGTTTTTGGTAATGTGTTTAAATTTGATGTTTTTGGGTTGATTTGATGGAGATACTGGATTTTGGGTTTTTTTATTAATGTGTTCGCTAAGATTTTTGCAATCTTATGCCTACGTATTCCAGTTTAACGAAACAGGGAAATCAGAGCGAACGTAGTTCCTCCTATTCTATGGGAGGAAAGAGGTGTTTTGGTGTCTTGTTCAAAGCCTAAGACATGAAGCTGAAGGTAGTTTGTATCTTGTTTAAAGCCCAAGATGTGAAGCCAAAAGGTTGAGAGAGAATTTGTCATCTCTAAAGAGGAGTTGTTGATGTTCGTATGCTGTGAGCAAGGCACAAATTTGATGCTAAAAGGTTGATTGACTCAACCGGCGTTTTCTTTATACAAAGCCTAAGAGGAGGCAATTGACCCAGCAAGAGGATGCTTTTGATTTGTTGTCTCGTACGACGCCCGAGATAGAGGCTAAAAGGGTTGACTCAACAAGAGAGTACTAACAAGTGACTGACTCAATAAGAGAGTGCTTTATTGTGTCTTGTATGAAGCCCAAGACGGAAGCTAAAAGGTTTGACTCAACAAGAGAATCTTTTATCTATCTTATATGAAGCCTAAGACAGAGGATAAAAAGGTTTGACTCAACAAGAGAGTCTTTTATCTGTCTTATATGAAGTCTAAGATGGAGGCTAAAAGGTTTGACTCAATAAGAGAGTCTTTTATACTCAACACGAGAGTGATTTACTGTCTCGTACAAAGTCCGAGATGGAGGCTAAAAGGGAAGTGACTCAACAAGAAAGTCTTTTTGACAAGAGATTGACTCAACAAGAGAGTCTTTTATACTCAACAAGAGAGTGATTTTAGTATCTCGTACGAAGCCCGAGATGGAGGCTAAAAGGGAATTGACTCAACAAGATAGTCTTTTATACTCAACAAGAGAGTGTGAAAAGGTTAGCTCCGCTAGGGGAGAGTCATTTGTACAAAGCCCAAGAGAAGGCTACCTTACCGCTGTGGATTCTGAAGATCCTGAAGCGGGTCCAAGAGAGACCGGGGTTTCTTCCTATGTTGGAAAGGAACTTGAGAGTTTCTTTGAGACTCAAGGGTCTTAGACTGTCTAAGTCTAGAGTTTTATCTTTTGTACAATGCCCAAGAGGAGGCGCGAGCATTAAGGGATGGGTATCAACCCTACAACGGCCGGAGTTTTGACGCTGGAAAGACTGCTTTAGCAAAGGATGACTAAGTTCTGTCTTATACCTTTAAGAGGTCGTCAGGGTCCCTGTATTAAGCCCAAGAGAAGGCATGAGAACTTTTAAGAAGCCGAAGGGTCCTTGTACAATTCCCAAGAGGAGGCGGGGATGCTTTTAGGAAGCTTGTGGGTCCCTAAACCAAGAGAAGTTTAAGACATGTTATTCACCGAGAATAAATCAAGCCAGGAAAGTTCCAGGATTTGGAAGAAACTCAAGAGATGCTATTCACGGAGAATAGATCAACTCTGGGGAGTAGAGTTTCTTTGATAATTACTAAGAGTGACAGTCTGAGAAAGGGTTCACCGAGAATGCTGCCTTTCATGTTTCCATATTGTTTAACCCCAAGAGGAGGGAAGGCTATATCTGGTAATCCTATGGGGGATATAGTTTTGACTGTATTTAAGAGTGACCAACAGGCTTTACCTAGTGCTAGACGTAGTTGTCGGGGAAAACTCTAAATAACTATACTAGTATTACACAGTGGATATGTGACAAGTATATAAAAGGATGTGAAAGAAGACTTACAGTGAAGCAGTGTAATACCCCAAAATTTGCCCTATCATTTTTCATACCATTTAGCATGTGCTTTCATTTCATTGCATTGCATTCAAGCATAGAAAAATAAAACATAAACATCTTACATAAGGGCATGTGATCAGTGGATTACAGGTGTTGATCATCCAAAGCAAGAGAACAAGAGCCAAGGGTCTCTCAACAAGCCTCAAGGGTCTCTTACATCATATGTCATCCCAATTGATCCCACAAGTCATTGGAAGATGGGAATTCATCAAGAAGATTGGGCAGTGCATCACCTCCTATCAAAAACAGTCCAAATTAGGGTTTTGGGTTCAAGTAGTCTCCTGATGAAATTTTGATTCAAACTTGATCTCAATGTTTTCTACATTATGTCAAGTATTTAAGGATGGAAGATTGGCCATTGGTTCATTTCAGAGGAGGTTCAATTGATCAGTTGCTTGAGAATCAAGAAATTGGGGAAAAAGTCAATTGTGTAGTGAAAAAGTCAACTTCTGACTTTTTAAGGTCAAATTCATGAAATTCAAGTTACATATGTTCATTGGACAAGATTTGATCAAGAAATGATGGAGGAATCATGAAAAATCAAGAAATGTACAAAGTTTCCATTTTTAGAAACTTAGGGTTTCCAAAAATGGCAAGTTTAGACCATTTTGCACCACACTTTGAGGCTTCCTTTCATCAACATAAAAGCTCCAAACCTCAAGGCCAAGTTGAGCCAATTAAAGTTCACATTCTAAGCTTTAAATCCATATAAAGAACTCTTCCATTGGATCAAAATTGAGGGAGTTATGGTCAATCAAAGTTTGACAAAACTAGGTCAAAAACCAAGTCATGACCAAGCAAGCTCAGGCCCATAGGCCATAATTTCATCAAACACATGGTGGGAAAAATGTCAAGTTACTTTTCTTAGTGATGAAGGCTCCAAATGAAAAAATGTTGAACATCAAAGTTGTTCATCTCAATTCCCTCTTCAACTTTGATGTTGGACATTTTTCCATTTGAGCAAGTTATGAGTGAGTTATAGTGAGCCAAAGTTGAGGTGTTCATGCTGAATTTTCTACAAGGCATGCTGCCATGCACAACTCAATTTGCCACGCCCATGCACCAGTTTGGAACCATGATGTTTGGAATTGTTTTTAATCATCTTGCAAGCTCTATTTAATCCAATTTCCAACATCAATTTTGTTCTATGTCATGTCCTCAATCCATTGCATCCTAAACCATGCAATTCCATCCACCCTACATGAAGAATTCCACCCTCAAACATCCTTGGTTTCATTGATATGTTGCTGCAAAAGTTAGAATGTTATGGCATGGTTGTTGTTCAATTCACACGCGTGCTTCAAACATCATTCTCCACATTACTTCTTTTAGCCAAACAAACTCTCTTCCATATGCCATGCTATGTTGCCATCATACACGAAAGAAGAAAGGTGAAAAACTTGCTGTGCAAGTTTCTGCAGCAGCACAATATCAACACCATTCACTCTCACCCTCACCATTAGCATCATGAACTCTCCTCACCATATCAAAACCTTCATAACTCGCCCTAACTAACTTAACTTAGTTAGTTAGGTTGGACTCACTTAACCCTCCCCAAACTCATTTAACCAACTCAATTAACCACCATAGTTAAGTTCTAACCCCGCCTATATATTCAAAAACTCACTCAGAATTGAGAAAAAAACATTCATTTTCACTCTCCCTCCAAAACATTTCAAGATTTTTTCTCTGAACTCTCTCTCTCTCTCTCTCTCACGAATTCTCTACTTCTCATCTACATTTCCTCATCATCTTCATCATTTTGTTCATTACTGAAGCAAGAACCAGCCTAATCAATACCAATTCTCCAAGTGCAGTTTCATCAAATTTTTGAATCTCTCTGTTCTCAAGATTTCAAGATTCAACAACATTTATTTTGCTCGTTTAAGCTCTAGAACGAGATCATCTCTGGATTTTTGAAGATCCAAAGTTTCTCCAAATTTAAGGTTCCTCTTTCTCAACTTTTTTCCACTGTGTATAGCTGGTTTTATGATGATTATGGCTTATTAGAAGCAGTGTGTGTACTCCGGCTAGTGATAGGCTCCTTAGGAGCGTAGTTGTGTTTTTTAGGGCAAAATGTTTGTGGATGTTTCTTGCTGCGTGTGCATGGTTTGATAATTTCAATTATGGATTCATGATCTCCTCAAATTCAAGTTTCGAATGGTACACGGTTTGTTGGTTTATGGAAGACTTAAAGGTTGCAGACGGTGGCGTTCCGCCGGAGAAGATGACCGGAGGTCCTTCTCCAGCCGGTGACATTTATCATCTAGAGTTTCTGGTGTTATATCATAGTCGTTGGATTGATTGTATCGTGTGGTTATAAATATGCCAGCGCATTAAAATAACACATGCATCTCATGTGCTGTATTTTGTGATCTGAATGCTTGTGTACATGTGCATCATGCTTGTTATTGTGTGCCTAACATCTGATCCATTCATCTTGCATTGTTGACCATCATGAAATTGATCCAACGCTTAATAATACGCCACCACATTAATGAATCCACTCTCTCACACGTGATCTTCATTCTCCCAGATTGTTGACTTTGATTGTTAGCATGTGAGTGCGTGCATATTAGTTATCATGGGCTTGCCTTGTGGACCATTGGATTGGGTGACATTGTTGACTGATTGTGATTAACATGATTGTGCGGCTCTGATTGCATCTATATGTGACTGCATGTACACGTTATCACACACAAACACACATATGATTGGATTGGGTTCTGATTGATATTCACACCCTCCTTTTAAAAGCCCAATCATTTTGAACGTACCTTTTACTTTTTCTGCACCCCCACTCCATTTCTTTTGTATTTTTAATTTCTATTTTGTACTATTTTCATTTTCCAATTTTAAAAATACTAAAACACATTGAAAAATTCTAAATAAATTCATGTGACATCTTTACACATTTAAATAGTTTTCTAAAATTTTTAATTCTGGTTTAATAAATTTTTGAGCATATTTCCATATTTTCTTTTCAATTTCTTTTTGAATGAGGTTCTTCATTGATACTCAAACTTGTACATTTTATTTCTCCCATCTCATACAACATTTTTGACTAATTATTTTTGCATTGGTTAGATAACACATTAAGTATATAAATCAATTTTCTTTTGATTTTTTAAAGTCATTTTATCATGTGTTTAGGAGTTTTTATTTGAGCATTTTTGTGGTGTGTTTCAATGTGTTTTCATGAGGCCTTTCGATGCACTTTTCTTTTGAGTTTTACCATGAACTTGTTATGCATGTTTGTGCTTCTGACTTGGATTATTTAGGAACTTATTTTTGCTATTTTATCATGTGCTTTGATATTTTTTTAATGCCTTGCTTTTGAAGTTACATGTATGCACATTCTTTTACTTCATTCTCATATGATTTTGATGAGGCACTTGTGCCACTTTTTGTGCTCATTTGTATGATATTATAGCTCATGTGTATGATATTATAGGTCATCTTAAACCATGATTATAGGTCATTTGCTTTCACTTCTTGCCACTTAAATATGCTTCCTTCAATTGGTTCCATTACATGAACTTGATTGAATTAAACTTGCATCCTATCTCTTCTTAAGCTCTACATGTTTTATGTGTGCATTTTTGTATGCCATTTCATACCTTCCATTTGCATCTCATTAATAATATGCCACTGCCCATATGCATTCATTAATCATTTCACATGTTATGCACTTTTGGTATGTCACTTTGTGCATCTAATTAAAAACTTGTTTCTTCTCCTTATCTCTTCTTCATCTTATTTCCTTTACTTGTATCATTGCATCCATGATTTGTATGATGATTCATATGCATTGTGAGACACTTATAGATGGTATATGGTTCTGACCTTGATCTTTGGTGAAGCATTATTGCATGATCACTTTGCATGTCCACTCATCTTTCATCTATTTCTTTCATAGGTGCTTTTATTTGATGTTTAAGACTTTGCTTGTGCATATTTAGTTCATGTTTGATATCTTAACATTAGAGAACATCCTTAGAGCATAGGTTCTGACCTTGATTGATTTTCATCTCTTAGGATCTTCATTCTTTGATTCTTATTTTGTTTGATCATTATTTGGTATTCTTTCCTTATTTCACTACTTGTAAATAGTTTGAACTAACCTTTTTATGTAGGTGCTAAGGGTAAGTAAGTGTGTCGATATGCTTCCACATACACCTCTTTCCTTCATCTTCTCTAATCTCTTTTAATCATTCTACTTGTGATCATGATAAGCATTCATATGCTTTACTTGAATAACTTATTTCTTACCCTTTTGAGTTACAACTCATCTTCTATTTTAGAAGTGAGTTGTTTAATTCACTCTTCCTCTCCTTTCTCTTAGGATTAGGTTTCTGAAACCTCACTAACCTTAGGATATCCAAGCATGATAACTTTAGGGTTGATTCTTAGTCTCCCTCATTAGATTTTACCTTTCTCAACCATTTGAGTCTCTCTTCTTCTCACCTTAAAACAAAATAAAAAACACTTAATAAAAGGCATATCATGCATTGTATTTGAGCCTTTCATTTGGGAATAAGGAGGTGAGGGGTCTTCTCTCGTTTTCTTAGAATGTTTAGCATACGTCCTGTTAGGACGACCATGCGACGCATTCGATTCTACACAAAGGACTTAAATACAATACGTGTTACAAAACACAAAAATAATCAAAACACCTCTCTCTTAAAAGATAAAAACAAAAAACAAATTCTCTTCTCATCTCATTCATTCTATTCCTTAAGGATTCGTCACGTCCGTTTCACCGCAAACAGGTAACGCCTAAGTCTCCCTACACCGAGCTGTAACACCTAACTGCTGGAACGTGCACTCTGACGTTTCCACTAAAAAACACAAACAACTTTCCCTTAGTTGAGGGGAACTACGTCGGTATGATTCTCATGTTCCCGATGAGATACGTATGCAGTGGGGTAGGGCCCATTCGAGCACTTCTTTTATTTTCCCTACATTTGTCTCTCCTTTTTTTTCCATTCCTGTTCCTTTCTTTTCCAGTTCTCTAGTAGTGGAGCTCCAGTCGACGACACCCTTTGATCGAGACAAGCAAGCATGGATCCCATCGGGTACGATGGATGCGTGGGGGTGCTAATACCTTCCCTTCGCGTAACCAACTCCCGAACCCAGTTCTCTTGGTTGCAAGACCATGCTCTATCCTTCCCCTCAGGTTTACGCGGTGTTTCCTTTCCCTCTCTTGGGATAAATAACATTGCTGGCGACTCTATTTCGGTGCCAATTTCGCGTTTGTACTTGGATGAAAATCCCGGGAGCGACAGCTGGCGACTCTGCTGGGGTTCGAACCCAGAATCTCTGGTTTCCCTAAGCGAGTCAATCCTAGCGCTTGTCTGTTTTGTTTCATTGGGTGTTTACTGTGGTGTTGTGTTTTACTGTTTTACTGCTTTACTGTATATTGTTGTATTACTGTATTTATTGCATTCACTGCATTACATATCATTATTATACTGTGCTGTGCTGGATTTTTTCTGTTTGGTGGGCAGGGTGTCCTGAGAGATAAGCCCACTACCCAGGCTTGAGTACACATATAGGTATTAGAGCGGATAGTCATGACGCTTGCGTGGTGGTGACCACGTATTGTTGTTCATGAGACCCACAATCAGACGAGGTTCTATCAGGAGCTATTTGCTACTGTATGTTTATAAGGCCAGTAGTTATTCTCTTGAGGAACTGTCGACTCTGGTGACCATTCCTGAGGACTCAATTGCGGCACTCCTCCCAATATGTGACAGTGGCAGACCACGTTCTGTGGCAAACCCATTGCACATTCTCGATCCGAGGACCCAATGATGGGAACTTGCTATAGGATGTCCTTTTTGAAATAGAATCAGTGGAGGCACTCCTCGATTGGCGATAATACTATACCCCGAGGGATGAATGTACTATTGCTTCTCGACCTCAGTGCCTGAAGCTGAGGACCTTTCGTTTTGGAGAATCAGTTGAGGCCTTCTCGATTGATGATGATGCCAAACCAGAAATGGTGAACGTATCATCATTTCTCGACTTGAGAGCCCAGGATACTGAGGATCTTAGTACTCACACGTGAGAAGGGCGAGTTGTTTACAGGTTTGCAGGTAACCATAACCTCCTACATACCCGGTTTTCTGTTGTCATTACACGAAAGGAGAATTCATCCTATTGTATTTAGATGGTTCCTATCTATGGTTCTATATTGTTCTCAGAGCTACACTGACACCGTTCACAGTCCAGCACATACACTTGGCACCTTGATACCATGCCCTTTGCATTACATTTACATATCCTAACATACATGTTTATTCATTTCTAGGTGCTTATTTTACCCCCGATTCCCGTCATCAGGTTCTCACAAGGATGAATACTAAAGAGAGGAAGAATATCATCAGTTACAAGTTCTTCACGCCTACTCTAGGCCCTATTATTGTCCAGAAAGGAATGGCGAGCCCTGAAGTGCGGGATGCTTTCGAAGAGAAATATGGGTGGATCTTATCTTTTGTCTGCAATGTCAGTGATTATGAATACAGGGGTCTTCATACTTTGATGCAGTTCTACGACCCTCCGCTGAGGTGTTTTGTATTTCCAGCTTATTTGTTGGTACCTACTTTAGAGGAGTACTCCAACATGTTAGGAATTGCTATCAAGGAGGAGCCTCCTTTCTTTGGGTCTACAGGTGATCTAGATTATGGGAAAGTGGCAGGTGCTCTTTATTTGAGCAAGTCAGAGCTAGAAGCCAATATCTCCAACAAAGGAAAGCTTTGTGGTTACAAGTTGGGGTATTTGATAAAGAAGGCTCAGAAGGCTACGAAAGACGGGAATTGGGTTGTTTTTAATGCTTTGCTAGCCCTTTATGTATATGACATTGTATTGTTTCCCAACGAGCCTGATTTTGTTGATGCGGACGCCATTCGGATATTCATGATGAAAAATATGGTACCCACGCTGTTGGGAGACCTTCACTACGCCTTATATAACAGAAAAGAAAAGAAAAGAGGAGGGGTAGTTCGTTGCTGTGCACCTTTGTTCTATAAGTGGTTTGCAAGTCGATTACCGCAATCAGGAGCTTTTGTGGATTCTAAAGATTCTCTAGAATGGAGTCAGCGCTTAATGGGACTAGTTTCCAAGGACATCATATGGGTAGATCATAGGCTAATCGGCAAGAATATTATCCACAGCTGTGGTGAGTTTCCTAATGTTCCACTAATAGGAAGAAATGGGGGAATTAACTACAATCCTTCTTTGGCCATCCGGCAATTTGGGTACGCTCTGACAGGTCCGCCCATTAAGAAAGATGTGGAGGAGTCCCTGTATTTCCACACATCAGATAGTTTGGAAATAGCACAAAGAGTCTTTGAAAGTTGGGGCAGCGTACAGAAGAAAGGGAAAGTTGCTCTAGGCAAACCCAACAATCGGGCTTATCCAGCATATGAAGAGTGGGTGAAGAAAAGAGTTGAAGATTTTTACTTGCCTTTTGGTAGGGTGCCCCTTCTGTATCCTGAGGGCGAGAAAGAAAGAAGTACTGCCACTGTGGAAGAATTCGATAAGTTGCAAGCCTCGGTGAAAAAGCTTCAAGGAGAGAATTCTGATCTGAGCAGCCGTCTTTAAGAAGCGCTACATACCAACAAAAGATTGGAACTGAAAGCCTAAGACACAAAACAAATCTTAGCAGCAAGAGAAAGGGATTTTGCAGAAAGAGCTCAATATTTCCAGAAAATTAGTAAGGGTGCTGATGCTGCCACTCAAGCTCATAAGAAGACCAAACAGGCTTTATCCCAGACTAAAGATACGCTAGCCATGCTTCAGCAAGCCTGGGATGAGGTCAGAATAGAGAATGCAGAGCTGCGAGAGCAATTAAAGGCTAAAGAAGATGAACTTCTTAGAGCGCATGAACAACAGAGAAAACATCGGGAAGACATTGGAAAAAGCCAAGAGCAGCTGGAGAATGTTAATGATGAACTGAAAATGTCCAAGAAAAATATTGAGGAGGCCATGGTGGAGATGGGAAGACTCAAGATACAAGCTAGGGTGAAAAGGTTTAAGGAAGTGAGTACTGATGAAGCTCTCTTGATGCACGCAGAGTCATTAGCCGAAGCTCTGAAGAGGAGAGACATTTTGATCAAAGAGTTGATTGAAAGGCCGAGTCATCAGTGCACCAAAATCCTTTTTGAAGAAATCAAGCATTCTAGTGAGAAATTGAAAGATTTGGAGTTAGATGTTTGATCTTACTTTCCTATCTTTTTAATGTAGTTTTGATGTACTGTTGGCTACCATCAGGCTTGTTGATGGAGTCATTTCCTTGATGTACCTCCCATTTACGGACTCGTTGTAAAATGCTTCGGCACTTATTAGTTTTATGTTGAATTCAATGAATGGCTTATTCAAAAGGATTTCTTCGGCATCACGCTATTCACCAGCACATTATCACAGCACAGTTCTTCGCAATTTTTTCTCTCAACATTATGTGACTATTATTGAGATTCTTGTGATTAAGACTGGAATCAGGGTGTAAAACGCCCTGGGGATGAAAAACATGGAATTTGCATTGCATTGCATATCATTTTGCATTTTGTTGCTTGCTTTTCAGGTACTCGTTGCAGGGTCTCTAACCTTTATTTGGTTTAAGGCATTATAGCTGAGAATCACGTCCACCGATACTCAACTCGTAGAAATCAAGCAAGGATCATGGATCAAATGCAGAATGATTTGGCTGAGATGAGGGCACGCATGGACCAGTTGATGACTCTCATGACTGGTATGGCACAGACTCAAGAGAGATTGAGGCTTCTGGTCGAGCGTCCAGAGGCCACGCCTGAAGGTAATCAAGTTGACAATTCACAGACAAGGGTCACTCCCCCTCCTGTTGGTAACCCTCCTCCTGTTGGTAATCTGGGTAATGGAAATGTCAGAAATGTTGGTGTTGTTCAGGAAGATGTTCAGGAAGATCAATTCACCCTGCTGGATGCTGATATGGGTAATCCTAATGACAGAAGGAATGATGAGCTGGCTGAGAAAATCTGGGATATGGAGTGTAAGAATTCTCTGGGCATTGATGTTACTAATTTGGGTCTGGTACCAGGAGTCAGAATTCCTCCAAAGTTCAAGCCACCCACTTTTGACAAATATCATGGCAATACGTGTCCCCGGACACATATTCAGGCTTATTTTGGGAGGATCTCAGCCCACACTAATGACGAGAAGTTGTGGATGCATTACTTTCAAGACAGTTTGGCTGGAGCTTCATTGACCTGGTACATGAAATTGAATAGGGCTGCTGTGAGAAGCTGGAAAGATCTGGAAAAAGCTTTTCTGAAGCAATATCAGTATAATATCGACATGGCTCCCAACCGCACTCAACTGCAAGGGTTGTCGCAGAATGCTAAGGAAAGTTTCAAGGAATATGCTCATAGGTGGAGAGAAATGGCCGCCCAGGTTCAACCCCCTTTGCTTTAACGAGAAATGGCAGATATGTTCATGGGCACCCTGCAAGGGGCATTTCTTGACAGATTGGCTGCTTGTCCATCGGCAGGATTTTCTGATATCGTGATTACTGGGGAAAGGATCGAGAGTGTGTTGAAACTCGGGAAGATTCAAGATGTAAGTGGTGCTGGTTCTTCCGGAACGAAGAAACCCTTTGCTAAGGGTCAGAAAAGAAGAGAAGGCGAGACAAATGCTGTGTATAGAGGACGGGGAAGAGGATGTTCTCAGGCTTATCACCAAGTAGGTGCAGTGACAATCCCAACACCATCTGTTCAGCAACAGCAGCCACAACAACAGGCTCAGCAGCAACAGTAGCAACCTCCTTTCCAACAAAGGTCTAGGCAGAGGGACCGCAAGATTGACCCTTTCCCTATGACCTACTCAGCATTGTTACCCCAATTACTCCAATTGAAGTTGGTTGAGCTTCGTACCATGAGACCTCCTGCTGCTGGTAACTTGCCACCTAATTATGATGCTAATGCTCGATGCGATTTCCATTCGGGTGCTCTGGGGCACACCACCGAAATGTGCTGGGCATTTCAAAATAAGGTGAAAGATCTGATAGATGCTAAAGCAATTAATTTTTCTCTACCTCCTAATGTTCTTCAAAACCCTATGCCTAATCATGGTGTGGTAGATGTGCATGCCATTGAGGATGGAAAGAGATTGAACTTGGTGGCAGGTATCAATCAGGTGAAGACTTCATTGCTGGTTGTGAAGGATCATTTGTTGAAGGGACAAGTGTTCCCGGGTTGTGACCAAGATTGTTCTGAGTGTATGGGTCCAGAGAATGGATGTGATAAATTGAGTTGGTTTGCAGAATCTGATCAATGAAGGTCGTCTACAGTTTGACCGGGTTGTGAAAGATATTGATGAGGTGTCAACTGTAACCATTTATTATACTCCTGCTGAAATTCAGGTACCTGCAAGGGCAGCTCCTGTAGCAAGCGTTGTGCCAGAAAGACCCAGTCCTGTTACCATCACGGTGCCAGGACCAGTTCCGTTTACCTCTAAGAAAGCAATCCTATGGCATTATGGGGCAGACGTGTATTATGATGGGAAAAAGCAGGAAGTCCGGACATCAGCCAGTTCAAATAATGATAATGTGGGTGGTGTAGGTGGCTTTACCAGGAGTGGAAGGTTGTTTGCTCCCCAAACCCTTCGAAGTGATAAAGAAGTCGAGGCTACGGCAAAAGCTAAAGGAAAACAAGTGGCCGAGAGTGTGCCCGTGCCTGAGACAGAGCCCAAAATTACCTTCGACAACGAGGTAGAAGAATTAATAAGAATAATAAAGAAAAGTGATTACAATATCGTAGATCAATTGAATCAGACACCCTCAAAGATCTCAAATTTTTCATTATTGATGTACTCTGATGCGCACCGAGAGGCTTTGCTGAAAGTGTTGAAGAGAGCCTATGTTCAACAGGAAATTACCATCAATAAGCTCGAGAGTATGATTTCTAATGTCAATGTCAGTCATGGATTGGGTTTCACGAGCCTAGATTTGACGTCTGAAGGTAGAAACCATAACAAAGCTATGCATATTACAATGGAGTGTAAGGGTGCAGTGTTGTCCCACGTGTTGGTAGACACTAGTTCCTCGCTCAATGTCTTGCCTAAGAAGGTGCTGATGAAGCTGGAAGTTGATGGATTGATTTTAAGGCCAAGTGACTTGGTTGTCAGAGTGTTCGATGGGACGAAAAAATCTGTGTTTGGTGAAGTAGAATTACCTGTGCAAATTGGACCTCAAGTGTTCAAGGCTACATTCCACGTGATGGATATACATCCTGCTTATAGCTGTTTATTAAGTCTCCCATGGATTCATGCGGCCGGGGCTGTTACATCCACATTACATCAAAAGCTGAAATACGAGTTTGAGGGACAAGTAGTGACTGTGTGTGGTGAAGAGGACATTTTTGTCAGTCATCTGTCCACATTCAAGTATGTTGAGATGGATGGGGAAATCCACGAAATGCTTTGTCAGTCGTTCGAGGCAGTGAACATTGATAAAGTGCCTGAATCTTCCCCTGCACCAGATAGAGCCGACACGTCTATTTCGTCTTATAAGTAAGCTGTCGAGGTTGTTAGAGCAGGTAATGCCCAAGGCTGGGGCAAGTTGATAGAGACATCAATGAAGGAGGACAAGTTTGGTATTGGCTATCAACCATCTATGGATTCGGTTGCAAGGTACAGTGGACCCATCACTTTCAGCAGTGGGGGAATCATTTACCCAGACCAGTATTGTGTAGCTACAGAAGATGGCATTGACAGTGACTGTGACTTAGACCATTGGGTACGCCCACGTGCCTCGGGACAACAATTGCAAAACTGGTCCGTTGAAGAAATCGTCCAAGTTACTCTTCAAACAGAATAATTTTCTTTGTTTTTCTTTAATCATGATGCATGTTAAAATCTGGCGCTCTGCCCAAGGTGTTCAGATTCATTTGTAGGGCCACCCATTTTCATTTGCAAGTTTAATCATTAATAAAGGACGTTTTGCACTCAAATTTTGTTCCTTGTCTTTCATTTTTTATTTTTGCACAAAAAATTAAAAATGGCAATGTTTCGTTTCTTTTTATTCTAAAATAAAGCATGAACCCGTTCGTGCAGACTTGATCCTCCGGATTCCATTGATAACGGTTCTGCTATGGCTATGTATGACTTTGAGAAACCGATTTATCAAGCCGAAGAAGGGGATGAGAAGGGCTGTGAACTCCCTGAGGAACTGGCCAGATTGTTAAAACAAGAGGAAAGGACCATCCAGCCTCATCAAGAGACCATAGAGATCATCAATATTGGCACCGAGGATGTTAAGAAAGAGATCAAGATTGGCGCCAGCCTGCAAGAAGACGCAAAGAAAGCTTTGACTGAAATGTTGTGTGAATATGTTGATATCTTCGCCTGGTCATATCAGGACATGCCAGGTGTAACACCCCACTTTTCCCACTTTTAAAATAGGCAAAATAACCAATAAAATAATCAGAGTTTTTACACCCAAAATTAAGTAGGATGCCACATTTTCAAAACAACACCAAAACTCCTTTATTAAATGAGATAAACAGCGGAAATATTTATTCATTTACTTAATTTACGGCCATGTGCCAAATACACCAAATATCCCACATAAAATTGTGGTCCACCAAAATAATCATCCAAAAGAAAGATACGTAACAACAGAATAACAATTAACAAGATAAATGAAAATTCCCAAAATAATCCCGTGTTACGTATCAGAGCACTCCTATAGACTCGACCAGCAACACCAATATCCAAGTTAGCTAAGTACCTGGATTATCTGTACTTCCGAAGAAGCACAGACACAACAACAACAACAACAAAGGGGTGAGAAATCACGTTCAAATATTATAGGTGAATAATTACATGATAAACAGGTAGTCATCACACACAAGCATTATCAATCATCAAACACGGCCTACTGCCCAATATCATCATCAACACCAAATAAGAGAATGTAATGCTACACAACACCATGCATGCGGTACCGACTCATTGGTTCATTCAATCGAACCCAAGATATATCACATACACCTCTACTTGACAATGATCTATCCCCACCATTCTCCACATAGGAGTACGGATGAATCGCATACACTCCTTCTGAGCAACGATTCATCCCACCAATCACCATGATTATGTAAGACTCAAAATGCACCACAAAACATGTATATAATATAAATACATGCACACGATCCTCCTGATCACACCATACATATCAATAACACCAACATTATGCCAATTACTCCAAAAATACACCAAATAATAAATAAATTAATTAATTAATTAAAAATTATTAAAATTAATATTCCCAACACCAATATCTTATTCCCCAACACCTGGCACCCATTCCCAACCACTCAAACCGAAGGAAACCGAATCGGACGCGAAAACGAGAAAGAACTCGCGAAACGGTAAAATTCTGCAGCTCTGCAGGCCATACGCGTATTGCCCCATGCCATATGCGTATGCCAACTCTCTCACCCAACTCGTACGCGTATTGCTTCCTTTCGTACGCGTATGCCTCACAATGCCCAATGTCAATACGCGTATGCCTTGTGCCGTACGCGCACGGACATAAACGTTTCCACCACTGAATTTCCCAAATTCTAATACCATACGCGTATCACCCTCTACTACGCATACTACCTACTTCCTTACGCGTATGGCCCCATTTCCTTCACTCCCATACGCGTATGACCTAACCCCATACGCGTATGGCCAGATCTATTACGCATTTCACCAGAGACCTCCCTATTCTGCAGTCTGCTACGATTTCTACATTTTTCCACTTCTAATCAGTCCTATAATCGTTTCTACATTGATTTTAGGTCCAATTTTCATCTTTACACTTGCATCTAATCTTACTACAGATATTACAAGCCTAAAATCTCAAATCGTTCACCCAAATTCGAATCAAAATTACAGATCTACAACAAGTGTTTATACGACAGCAACAACAACCAAAATTCATGAAAGTACACAGTAATTCATGCACGATTCTCAGAATCACAACCAACATATTCAACAATCAACCATTCAACAGTTTATACATCAATTTCCTACGGGGTTAAGGACTCCCCACTACCCGATCATGAAATAGACACCAATATTAAACCCGTTTCTCCCCCTTACCTCGAATTCTTGCTTAATTCCTGCGAAAATTGACGAAGATTCCTTGCCCTAGAGTCCCCTTGTTCTTCCTCTCCTTAGCCTTTTCTCTTTCTATCTCTAAAATTCAGACTATTTTCACTTTTACCAATTTTCCCTTAATTAAACTCCATTTACTAAATTACCCTCACCAATCTCATTAACCCGATATTCCCTTAATTATTCAGGTCCTATTTACTAAATAATCTTAATAATAATAATAATAATAATACCCCAAAACAATAATAATACTAATAGTAATAATAATATGAAATATACTATTAAAATAATAATAATAATAATATTCCCATATCACTAATATTACCCCCTACGCACTCAAACACGCACCCAACCAAAGCCAACAATTAAAACAACACCGGACGATCAAATAATTAAAAATGGGGTGTTATAACTCTCCCCCACTTAAATTATTTTCATCCTCGAAAATTACCTGATGGAAACAATTCTGGATACGACTCTCGCATCCTGCTTTCCAATTCCCAGGTCACACTGCCTCCTGCAGCACCTCCCCAAGCTACTCTCACGAGAGGTATCTCCTTTCCTCTGAGTTGTTTCATCTTATGATCCTCGATCCTCAACGGCATCGTCTCTACGTTAAGATTCTCCCTGATCTGAACTTCATCCCTCTCAATCGCATGAGACGGATCTGAAACATACTTTCGAAGCTGCGATACATGAAACACGTCATGCATGTTCGAAAGTTCCGGTGGCAATGCCACTCTGTAAGCAAATGCACCAACCCTCTGTAAGATTTGATACGGTCCAATAAACTTAGGATCCAACTTCTTAGATTTCAAAGCACGACCCACACCGGTCACTGGGTTAACTCTTGGAAATACGTGATCACCTTCACTGAATTCCAACTCCTTCCTCCGATTATCATGGTAACTTTTCTGTCTACTCTGAGACGCTTTCATCTTCTCACGGATCATCTGAATTGTCTCAGTAGTCTATTGCACAATTTCTGGTCCAAGCACCACATTCTCACCGGTTTCATACCAACACAGGGGCGTTCTACACCTCCTACCATACAAAGCTTCAAAAGGTGCCATTCCAATGCTAGAATGGTGACTGTTGTTATACGTGAACTCAATCAATGGAAAATGAGTATCCCACGCACCACCTTTTTCCAATACACAGGCCCTCAGCAAATCCTCCAATGACTGAATAGTCCTCTCTGACTGACCATCAGTCTGTGGATGATAAGCCGAGCTCAACTTCAACTTAGAACCCAAGGCTTCCTGCAGACTCTTCCAAAATTCCGAAGTAAACCTCAGATCTCTATCCGACACTATGCTTGACGGAACACCATGCAGCTTCACAATAATTCTGGTATAACTCTCCGCCAGCTTCGACAATGGGAAACTGATGTTAATTGGTATAAAATGTGCGGATTTCGTAAGTCGATCCACCACTACCCAAATAGCATCAAAGCCTCTCACCGTATTTGGCAAACCAGTCACAAAATCCATCGCAATACTGTCCCACTTCCACTCAGGAATCTCCAACGGTTGCATCAGTCTGGAAGGTTTCTGATGCTCCACTTTTGACTTCTGACATGTCACATTCCTTCTCCAGCAAAGATATCATCCTTTCAAGAGTCTCGGAGGTCAAATCATGGACCATTGTTCCTCAGCAGAGTCAGCAGGGATGTCTGACATGCATGCAGAGCGTATTCCAGTGTCGGAATTTTGCAAAAGTCCACCCGCAGTGTGGCAAGTCAGTAGTCGTCTGACTCTATTTAAAAGACAGTTACAAAGTCCAACCGCAGATTGGCAAAAGTCCATCTAAGGGTGGAAAATCAACAAAGTCCAACCGCAGATTGGCAAAATTCCATCTAAGGGTGGCAAATCAACAAAGTCCAACCGCAGATTGACAAAAGTCCATCTAAGGGTGGCAAATCAACAAAGTCCAACTGCAGATTGGCAAAAGTCCATTCAAGGGTGGCAAATCAACAAAGTCCAACCGCAGATTGGCAAAAGTCCATCTAAGGGTGGCAAATCAACAAAGTCCAACCGCAGATTGGCAAAAGTCCATCTAAGGGTGAAAAATCAACAAGGTCTAACAGCAGATTGGACAAAGTCCACCCGCAGTGTGGCAAGCCAGTAGTCGTCTGGCGTCGTGCTAAAAGACGTTGTTAAAGTCCACCCGTAGTGTGGCAAGCTAGTAGTCATCTGGCGTCGTGCTAAAAGACATTGTTAAAGTCCACCCGCAGTGTGGCAAGCCAGTAGTCGTCTGGCGTCGTACAAATGACGTTTTCCAAGTCCATCCGCAGTGTGGCAAGCCAGTAGTCGTTTGGCATCGTTCAAAAGACATCTCTCCAGTGCTATTATTCCCATCAGAGTTTTATCCAAGCAGAGTTCATTTAGTTGGGTTTATATCCCTTTTCTTCTTCTCCACAGAGTGCAAATTTTCTGGTTATTTTCGGCATTCAATCCCTCCATACCTTGAAAGTCTGACAACAATCACTATCATCCATTCAGGTCTACAGTGATTGAATAGGGGCAGCTGTAATACCCCAAAATTTGCCCTCTCATTTTTCATATCATTTATCATGTGCTTTCATTTCATTGCATTGCTTTCAAGCATAGAAAAATAAAACATAAAGCATTGCATTGCATCTTGCATAAGGGCATGTGATCAGTGGATTGCAGGTGTTGATCATCCAAAGCAAGAGAACAAGAGCCAAGGGTCTCTCAATAAGCCTCAAGGGTCTCTTACATCATATGTCATCCCAATTGATCCTACAAGTCATTGGAAGATGGGAATTCATCAAGATTGGGCAGTGCATCACCTCCTATAAAAAACAGTCCAAATTAGGGTTTTGGGTTCAAGTAGTCTCCTGATGAAATTTTGATTCAAACTTGATCTCAATGTTTTCGATATGATGTCAAGTATCTAAGGATGGAAGATTGGCCATTGGTTCATTTCAGAGGAGGTTCAATTGATCAGTTGCTTGAGAATCAAGAAATTGGGGAAAAAGTCAACTCCTGACTTTTTAAGGTCAAATTCATGAAATTCAAGTTACATATGTTCATTGGACAAGATTTGATCAATAAATGATGGAGGAATCATGAAAAATCAAGAAATGTACAAAATTTCCATTTTTAGAAACTTAGGGTTTCCAAAAATGGCAAGTTTGGACCATTTTGCACACACTTTGAGGCTTCCTTTCGTCAAGATAAAAGCTCCAAACGTCAGGCCCAATTGAGCCAATTAAATTTCACATTCTAAGCTTCAAATCCATATAAAGAACTCTTCCATTGGATCAAAATTGAGGGAGTTATGGTCAATCAAAGTTTGACAAAACTAGGTCAAAAACCAAGTCATGACCAAGCAAGCTCAGGCCCATAGACCATAATTTCATCAAACACATGGTGGGAAAAATGTCAAGCTACTTTTCTCAGTGATGGAGGCTCCAAAAGAAAAAATGTTGAACATTAAAGTTGTTAATCTCAATGCCCTATTCAACTTTGATGTTGGACGTTTTTCCATTTGAGCAAGTTATGAGTGAGTTATAGTGAGCCAAAGTTGAGGTGTTCATGCTGAATTTTCTACAAGGCATGTTGCCATGCACAACTCAATTTGCCACGCCCATGCACCAGTTTGGAACCATGATGTTTGGAATTGTTTTTGATCATCTTGCAAGCTCTATTTAATCCAATTTCCAACATCAATTTTGTTCAATGTCATGTCCTCAATCCATTGCATCCTAAACCATGCAATTCCATTCACCCTACATGAAGAATTCCACCCTCAAACATCCTTGGTTTCATTGAGATGTTGCTGCCAAAGTTAGAATGTTATGGCATGGTTGTTGTTCAATTCACACGCGTGCTTCAAACATCATTCTCCACATTACTTCTTTAAGCCAAACAAACTCTCTTCCACATGCCATGCTATGTTGCCATCTTACACGAAAGAAGAAAGGTGAAAAACTTGCTGTACAAGTTTTTGCAGCAGCACAACATCAACACCATTCACTCTCACCCTCACCATTAGCATCATGAACTCTCCTCACCATATCAAAACCTTCATAACTCGCCCTAACTAACTTAACTCAGTTAGTTAGGTTGGACTCACTTAACCCTCCCCAAACTCACTTAACCAACTCAATTAACCACCATAGTTAAGTTCTAACCCAGCCTATATATTCAAAAACTCACTCAGAATTGAGAAAAAAACATTCATTTTCACTCTCCCTCCAAAACATTTCAAGATTCTTTCTCTGAACTCTCTCTCTCTCTCTCACGAATTCTCTACTTCTCATCTACATTTCCTCATCATCTTCATCATTTTGTTCATCACTGAAGCAAGAACCAGCCTAATCATTACCAATTCTCCAAGTGTAGTTTCATAAAATTTTTGAATCTCTCTGTTCTCAAGATTTCAAGATTCAACAGCATTTGTTTTGCTCGTTTAAGCTCTAGAACGAGATCATCTCTGGATCTAAGAAGATCCAAAGTTTCTCCAAATTTCAGGTTCCTCTTTCTCAACTTTTTTACACTGTGTATAGCTAGTTTTATGATGATTATGGCTTATTAGAAGCAGTGTGTGTACTCCGGCTAGTGATAGGCTCCTTAGGAGAGTAGTTGTGTTTTTTAGGGCAAAATGTTTGTGGATGTTTCTTGCTGCGTGTGCATGGTTTGATAATTTCAATTGTGGATTCATGATCTCCTCAACTTCCTCTTTCGAATGGTACATGGTTTTTTGATTTTTGGAAGACTTGAAGGTTGCAGACGGTGGCGTTTCGCCGGAGAAGATGACCGGAGGTCTTTCTCCGGCCGGTGAGATTTATCAGCTAGGGTTTCTGGTGTTATATCATAGCCGTTGGATTGATTGTATCGTGTGGTTATAAATATGCCAGTGCATTAAAATAACACGTGCATCTCATGTGCTTTATTTTGTGATCTGAATGCTTGTGTACATGTGCATCATGCTTGTTATTGTGTGCCTAACATCTGATCCTTTCATCTTGCATGCTTGATCATCATGAAATTGATCCAACGCTTAATAATGCGCCACCACATTAATGAACCCACTCTCTCACACGTGATCTTCTCTCTCCCAGATTGTTGACTTTGATTGTTAGCATGTGAGTGCGTGCGTATTAGTTATCATGGGCTTGCCTTGTGGACCATTGGATTGGGTGACATTGTTGACTGATTGTGATTAACATGATTGTGTGGCTCTGATTGCATCTATATGTGACTGCATGTACACGTTATCACACACAAACACACGTATGATTGGATTGGGTTCTGATTGATATTCACACCCTCCTTTTAAAAGCCCAATCATTTTGAACGTACCTTTTACTTTTTCTGCACCCCCACTCCATTTCTTTTGTATTTTTAATTTCTATTTTGTACTATTTTCATTTTCCAATTTTAAAAATACTAAAACACATTGAAAAATTCTAAATAAATTCATGTGACATCTTTACACATTTAAATAGTTTTCTAAAATTTTTAATTCTGGTTTTATAAATTTTTGAGCATATTTTCATATTTTCTTTTCAATTTCTTTTTGAATGAGGTTCTTCATTGATACTCAAACTTGTACATTTTATTTCTCCCATCTCATACAACATTTTTGACTAATTATTTTTGCATTGGTTAGATAACACATTAAGTATATAAATCAATTTTCTTTTGATTTTTTAAAGTCATTTTATCATGTGTTTAGGAGTTTTTATTTGAGCATTTTTGTGGTGTGTTTCAATGTGTTTTCATGAGGCCTTTCGATGCACTTTTCTTTTGAGTTTTACCATGAACTTGTTATGCATGTTTGTGCTTATGACTTGGATTGTTTAGGAACTTATTTTTGCTATTTTCTCATGTGCTTTGATATTTGTTTAATGCCTTGCTTTTGAAGTTACATGTATGCACATTCTTTTACTTCATTCTCATATGATTTTGATGAGGCACTTGTGCCACTTTTTGTGCTCATTTGTATGATATTATAGGTCATGTGTATGATATTATAGGTCATCTTAAACCATGATTATAGGTCATTTGCTTTCACTTCTTGCCACTTAAATATGCTTCCTTCAATTGGTTCCATTACATGAACTTGATTGAATTAAACTTGCATCCTATCTCTTCTTAAGCTCTACATGTTTTATGTGTGCATTTTTGTATGCCATTTCATACCTTCCATTTGCATCTCATTAATAATATGCCACTGCCCATATGCATTCATTAATCATTTCACATGTTATGCACTTTTGGTATGTCACTTTGTGCATCTAATTAAAAACTTGTTTCTTCTCCTTATCTCTTCTTCATCTTATTTCCTTTACTTGTATCATTGCATCCATGATTTGTATGATGATTCATATGCATTGTGAGACACTTATAGATGGTATATGGTTCTGACCTTGATCTTTGGTGAAGCATTATTGCATGATCACTTTGCATGTCCACTCATCTTTCATCTATTTCTTTCATAGGTGCTTTTATTTGATGTTTAAGACTTTGCTTGTGCATATTTAGTTCATGTTTGATATCTTAACATTAGAGAACATCCTTAGAGCATAGGTTTTGACCTTGATTGATTTTCATCTCTTAGGATCTTCATTCTTTGATTCTTATTTTGTTTGATAATTATTTGGTATTCTTTCCTTATTTCACTACTTGTAAATAGTTTGAACTAACCTTTTCTTGTAGGTGCTAAGGGTAAGTAAGTGTGTGGATATGCTTCCACATACACCTCTTTCCTTCATCTTCTCTTATCTCCTTTAATCATTCTACTTGTGATCATGATAAGCATTCATATGCTTTCCTTGAATAACTTCTTTCTTCCCCTTTTGAGTTACAACTCATCTTCTATTTTAGAAGTGAGTTGTTTAATTCACTCTTCCTCTCCTTTCTCTTAGGATTAGGTTTCTGAAACCTCACTAACCTTAGGATATCCAAGCATGATAACTTTAGGGTTGAGTCTTAGTCTCCCTCATTAGATTTTACCTTTCTCAACCATTTGAGTCTCTCTTTTTCTCACCTTAAAACAAAATAAAAAACACTTAATAAAAGGCATAGCATGCATTATATTTGAGCCTTTCATGTGGGAATAAGGAGGTGAGGGGTCTTCTCTCGTTTTCTTAGAATGTTTAGCATACGTCCTGTTAGGACGACCATGCGACGCATTCGATTCTACATGAAGGACTTAAATACAATATGTGTTAAAAAACACAAAATTAATCAAAACACTTCTCTCTTAAAAGACAAAAACAAACAACAAATTCTCTTCTCATCTCCTTCATTCTATTCCTTAAGGATTCGTCACCTCCGTTCCACCGCAAATAGGTAACGCCTAAGTCTCCCTACAGCGAGCTGCAACACCTAACTGCTGGAACGCGCACTCTGACGTTTCCACTAAAAAACACAAACAACTTTCCCTTAGTTGAGGGGAACTACGTCGCTCTGATTCTCATATTCCCGATGAGATACGTAGGCAGTGGGGTAGGGCCCATTCGAGCACTTATTTTATTTTCCCTACATTTGTCTCTTCTTTCTTTTCCATTCATGTTCCTTTCTTTTCCAGTTCTCTAGCAGTGGAGCTCCAGTCGACGACACCCTTTGATCGAGACAAGCAAGCGTGGATTCCATCGGGTACAATTGACGCGTGGGGGTGCTAATAACTTCCCTTCGCGTAACCGACTCCTGAACCCAGTTCTCTTGGTCGCAAGACCATGCTCTATCCCTCCCCTCAGGTTTACGCGGTGTTTCCTTTCCCTCTCTTAGGATAAATACACATTGCTGGCGACTCTGTTTCGGTGCCACTTTCGTGTTTGTACTTAGATGGAAATCCCGGGAGCGACAAGCATCCCCACAATACAGTTATGTACATATGAAAGCGGTAAATGAAAGTGGATAAACACTTACCCGTTGTAGAGCTTCCATGCTGTTTTGTTAGTCGGTCAACAAAGAAAGTTGGATAACAACATATATTTGGATTCAAAATCAAAGGAGAAAGTGTTTTGAAAAGATTGTTGTGGCTTACAGCTCAAGGAGAGGCCCTAGGTTTTACCAGTGATTGCACTGTTGTTTAGAATTTGTACAGGGACTTATACAAGTGACTGAGGCCTAAAAAAGGTTTTTGTATAAAGGGATGGGTCTTAAACTCTCTCAAGAGGCCCAAAGGTGTTTAAGGAAAAGGAATGGGGCTTATAACACTAGGGTAGGCCCAGATGATTTGATTTTTTGAACTGGCGATCGCGCCGAGATTTTTCTTTTAACACAGAGGGACTTATACAATATCTGAGGCCCAAAAAGTTTTGGTTAAAAGAGGGTTGGGTCTTACACTCTATTAGATGCCCAAAGAGGTTATTTTTGTACAAGAGATGGGGCTTACAACTCAAGGAGAGGCCCACGGGTTTTTGTTAAAAAGGCGACGATTGCGCCGAACTTTTTGATGGGATCGGGACTTATACAATACACTGAGGCCCAAATCATTTTGGTTTTCAAAAAGGGTGGGGTCTTACACACTACTAGAGGCCCAAAGAGGTTATTCAAAAGTTTTGTTTGGGTGAAAATCAAGTAAACCCTAATTTCATCATTTTAAAAGTAAATTCTCAAGGAAAATCAATAAAAAATGATAAAATACCAAATAAGTTTGAATAAACAACTTGTGATTTTTTTGTTGAAGTTTGAAAAATGATGTTTTAATCACAAGATGAATTAAAATTCATTTGGTTTTGATTTTCAACATGAGAATTCAATTTTAAAATGTTTAAAAAAACAATTAAAATTGAATTTATTCACAAAACTACCAACTATATTAAATAAATAATATAAACTTGATTTTTTTATGTAATAAAATATTTCAACATTTTTGTGATTTTTTGCAAAAAGAACCAATAAAAAATAATTAAAATTGAGGGAGTTATTAATTTTTCAAATCATTAAAAATAATATGAAAAATAATAAAAAAGTGAAAAAAGCATTAAAAAGGGGGTATGGGGCGAGGGGGATTCGAACCCTAGACCTCTTGTGTGTAGCATCCGCGCCTTACCACTGGGGTGGTGATACATCTGTGTATTGAAACACAACCACAAATATACAAGGCTTGCCTTGTTTTTGGCCTGGCCCAAGGCAAGGCAAGGCAAGATTTTGGCTAGAAATGTGAAGGCCATAACTTTCTCATTTCTCCATGGATGGAGACAAAATTTATATGCATTTGGCCTAGAATTTCCTAAGGAATCCAATGGTGGTGGTGGTTTTTCCAGAAAACAAATCCCCCTCAAAACCCGATAGTGGTTTTGAAATAGGCCATGTTTTGCATTTTCGGTGCTACCTCTTGGTACAGGTGTGAATTACATGATAAATTGGTGCAAACACAACACATATAACATGTATAAGAGATGCATGATCAGTGGACTTCAAAGCAAGGCATATTTCAGAGAGTTCAAGTTGTGATGCTTACCTCTCTTTGGAGCTTTTGGGCTATCTACCAAGTGATTTGTTTAGAAATTGTTTTGATGCTTTGGACACCCTCAAATGATCCCTTAGAATCTTTTAGAGTGGTTGGAACCAGCTGGAAACCTCAGGAATGGAAACTGGCCCTTTCTTGCAAAATGGGCAAAAGTGGCCAAAATAGCAACTCTCTCAAATGGTGTTCCAGATGTGGGGAACCATTTGGGACAGTTCAAGGATGATATTTGGAGAGTGTTTGATGTTTTATCTGGTTTGGAAAGTGACTGATTCAAGACATGGATTGAAAAATGCACAAAAGTCCTACTTTGAGGTTTTGAGATGGGACTTTGAGATTTTGGGGTTACAGGTCACTTGTGAGAGTTTGGACAGCTTAGATATGACATATTGGATGTGTTTGGATCATGAGCTATGATGGATATGCTCTCTAACTCAAAAACTCAGAGTTACCTTGCTAAAGAAGGTATTTTTGCCTAGAGAAAGTGATTTTGAGGAAAGCATCTGTTTGATGGCTTTGGTGTACTCAAACTAACCAAAAATGAGCTCTATTTATAGTGTGTCAAGTTTGTTTTGGCTGCAATAGTGAATGGCAACTGCTGCAGAAGTTTGGCAAATGTTGATCAATGAGAATTTGAGTCTCCTCTAGCCATTGACTAGAGGTTAGAGCATAGAGCTGTGGTTCCCTAGTTGTTGGATAAGTCTTGACTGAATTCAGTTGGAAGAGGCTCAGTCCATGCCACCTTGGTGCATCCATTGAATGCTCTAAAACAAAATTGGATTCTTGTCCCTCTTTTAGGCATTTCTAGGTTTGTCGTGCTACTTTTGGTTCTAAAGACTTAGGAGACTTATGGATTAGAGTTAATTCCTCCTTGGTCCCCCCTTGAGGTGTTCAGATGGATAGACTTGCTTGCCCTTTGCAAAATTTGAGCAAATCGAGCAAAACCCCCAAATCTGCCTTGTTATGACAGTTGCAGCAAGGCATATTGCCACTGTCATAACTTCTTGCTCAGATTGAGTTGGGTGAAGTTCTTGGTCATTTTGGAAAGCCCTCATATGATACAATATATGTGTGATCATAGTTTGTTTTAACACTTTTTGGATCCAAGTGAAAAATGCCCTTACATTTTGGAAAAAGTGAAACAGATTCTGACTTAGTGAAAATTTCACTAAGTGTTGGAAAAAATGACATTTCATGTTTTAACCATTTTGACCCAACCCTAACCCAAAATCCATGATGAATTGGAATGAGGTGTAGTTGAAGCTTTTGTAGAGGGCCATGAGAGCTACAAATCCAGCTTTGAATGGGGGAAAATGGCCTTGTGGTTTAGGAGATATGATCCTCCAAAGTTGGTACCCTAGCCACTTTGTTCCATAACTTAGAAAATTTCTAAGTTTTTATGGTTACCCCTTTTACAAGTTATCCCAATTTTCTTGATTTTTCTTGATGAATGACGATCCCAATCACACATTAACATCATTTTAGGGTCAAAGAACCATAATTGTGAAAACTCTCAAAAAGTCAAAGGTGACTTTTGTGCACAGTTGAATTTTTGTCAGATGAACTCCAAACTGTGCAATCCTCTATGAAATCAAGTCCTTGCCCTAAATAAAATTTGATGGATTGATTTAATAGGTGTTATAGGGTGTATTTAATCATGTCCCAAGGTTTGGGAGCATGTCTTGGTCAAAAGTCAAAGGTACAGTTGACTTTTCCCTCGAAACCCTAATTGTGGTTCAGATGAAATTGAAACTTGTTGATCAAGCTTCTTGGATCAATCCATTGTTACAAATTTATAAATGTACTGTATTAGAGACCCTCAAATCATGTCTTGAGGTTTTGGCTCCTGTTTTGTCCCAAAAGTCAACTTAGGGGTGAATTAGGTCAAGAAACCCTAATTCCTGATTTTTGGTGAATGCATCCCCTGAGGCTAAATTGACTTGATGATCGGGTTTATGAGGTCCCATGGAGTATATTAGGTTGTGCTTTGAAGCATTGGCTCATGCCCAGAGGAAAATTTCCATCTAGAGGCCCTAGTCGACCAAAACCCTAATTTGGCGACACTGGCGACCTTGAGGCTTAATCCACCTGGAATGCTGCAACATTGTGCTTGATTCTTGCTGTGGGAGTCCTCTTGATCCATTGTGGATGTTTGAGAGGTTAGACAATTTGAATATCATGTCATTCCTTGATTAATCTTTTGTCTAAGAGCTCTGAGAGGGCTTGGAACCCTAAGTTTGATTGTAGTGAATGCTCACCCATCCTTGGGGAGACTAATGAGGTATAATGACCCATCCATATTGTGATGATGATTTGCACAATGATGGGGATCTTAGTGGTCAAAATTTGGGGTATGACACACTTTGCTGGTATCCAACCCTGGCATGTCCTGATAGGACCAAGCAAACACATCTGGAAACTTTTTGAGACGTTCTATCAAGCTTTCTTTGACAGCCAGACTGAGCAGTGCCCCAATCTTGACTTCTTTTCTCTCTTCTTCTGAACCTAAGTTTACTATTTCCAACGGCTCTTTGTGAGGTTCAATGGACCTTTCCTCTTGTCTGAGTAATCAGGACATCTCTTCTGGAATTTCTTTGTCCTCTTCTTCTTCTTTAGCTTCAAATACCGGGAATTCAAAGTTGGGAGAAGGCATTGGATCGTATGTTTCAATGGGGGTTTAAAACAAGCAATATGCATGACGTGATGGTTTGTTTTTAGATGAGATAGAGAGAATGCAAGAGTACGTGCAGTGTATTTTCTGAAAAATGTTTGTTTTTGTTATTTTTGAGTTATTTTTAGGATTACCATTTTCTGAAAAAGAGAAAAGTGAAAACAACAATAAATGCGGAAATTACAGAACGACGTTATTTATTTATGATTTTTTTTTATTCTTGAAACTACAACCCTATAAAATAACACTCTGTCGCTTCGGGCAAAGCGAAGAGGGACATTTATAGAAAGCGAGCCCTATCAAAACATCTGTTTCACCTGGGCAGGGTGAAAGGTTAAAACAGAGACGTCAATTACTTAGACTTATGAATGACTTTTGGGACATCGACAACAACCCATTGGCGGCGAACTCCTTGGTGAATCATAAAGTCTGGTACCTTCTTTCTTGGTTTGTCCTAAGAAATGACGTTGATTTCAGGTGGAGTAGGATCGTTGGAGTCTTCCTCCCATGCAAAGTTTTCATAGACGAACTCTTCTATTGTATCTTGCACAGGTTTTCATTCTCAGTTGGATATCCCCATCCAGCTGGCTGGATGTCTTCGAGCTTGATACGAGAGCTTTTAGGAGCGGTGTACTTGACCAAGAAGCCGTACTTGCCACTCGGTTATCCTAAGGTGTCCCATACTTCCTTGGAACTAGAGGAGTCATCCTTCTCGATGACGTTGACCTCAGGAAAAGTATAGTTGATGAACTCGTGTCTTGCAACCTTTGCAGATTCATCGTTGTGCTAGAAATTTTCTGAATGCCCTGAGTAATAATCCCATGATTTGGTGGGGACCCAGGTATTCTTTTCGATGATGCTCAACTGATATGCATCGTTGGGCTGACTCTTTTGCCCCAAATCTTCTGGGTACGGCTGCCAGATAGGCAAGTCATCCATTGGGTCATAATAGTCATAGTCAAAGTTGTTTTTCATCAGAGTGTCTTCCTCTAATGAGTTAGGTGAAGCATGAAATCCTTCCAGATCACAATCTCCGTACATCAACTTGACGTCTGATCACGGTATATATCTCAGGCTTTGCGTGGGAAAGCAAAATGGTGTATACGTTTCTTCCTGAGACATATAACCATCCTCGTTGAGATAGGACTTCCACTCTTCATCTTTATCGGAGGAGTCACCCTCATTGATGGTATGTACTTCTTGAGACACTGGGTGAAGGAAACCTCCACTATGGAAGAAGTCCTAAATGGGATGAAAACTTTCATCATTAGTAGAAGTTTGGGTACAGGTTGAGGAAAAACCAAGATCTTTCTTTTTCTTGTTATCCGTAGGAATGACAAGCTGTCCCCATCCTTTTGCGTTGTAACTTTTGATTACTTCGAGAGCATCTTTGTATGAGGAAATCGACGTCCCTCTTTTTGATTGATTCTCATTGCTCACCGAGAATGCTTGGAACTGAGTCCCAACGACCTCCTCTGGTTCTACACAGGTTGTGATAATAAGTTGCTCACGATTAAGGCTTGCTCTCCGTAGACTGTGACTAGCTTGTCATTCTTGACGAACTTCAACTTCTGGTGAAGCGTCGAAGTGACTGCCCCCACTTCGTGTATTCAAGGTCTTCCTAATAAACAGCTGTATGCTGCCCAGATGTCCATGACCTGGAAAGTGACTTGGAAAGTGTGAGGACCAATAGTTATGGGAAGGTCGACTTCGCCGATAACTATTTTTCTGGATCCATCAAAGGCTTTGAAGATGACCTCACTGCCTCTCATCGGGAATCCCTGAAATGATAGTTGCATCAAAGTAGATTTTGGCATAACATTCAGAGCTGATCCAGTATCTATCAGTACGCTGGCTAAAGCATCGTCCTGACAGTTGACTGTAATGTTAAGTGTAACGCCCCAGTTTTGTCAGTTTTTATTTAATCGAGTCGTTTTGAGTATTTTATTATTATATTATTTTATTTTCGACTTTTAGGTGAAAATATGTTATTTTTCAATGTTGTGATATTTTATCGGGTTTTGGGAATGTTTGCGAGATATTTGAGTGTGGGGGTATTTTGGTCATTTCATGATATTTTCTTTAAGTTAGAAAGAATATAAAATAGAAAGAGAGAAAATAGAGAGAAAGAAAAAGAGAAGAAGGAAAAGGGAAGAAGAGAAGAGAAAGAGAGAAAAGAAGAAATCGATCAACCGCTTTTCTACACGCTATTTAATCGGGTAAGGGTGCGAAACTCGATTATTATATGCTTGTGTATGATTATGTATGTGTGTATTGGATTGTTTGTTGTGTTTTCATAGTTTCTATTCTAGGTCGATAATGAGAAATCGATGGTTTCACGGTCGAAAATCGGTGTAAACGTAGTAGGATACTTGTTATCATGATTGAGTTATGTTTTGATTGCTATATGTTGGTTTGGAAATGTTTTGGGGGGAGAAACATCATTTTTGGATGATCTGGTGCGCTGCTGGGTTTTGCTGAAATCGCAGGTTAGCACTGCGAATGGCTAGCGAATGGGTGGCGAGCGTTCGTGTGAGGTTCGCACTGCGAACGTTGTATTATGTTTCATTCTGCCACTATTCACTGGAGGGTTCGCATTGCGAATGGGGTAACGAGCATTCGCTGGAGGTTCGCACTGCGAACGTTGGGAATTTTCTAGGCTATTTTGCTTCTGCCATTGTTCGCTGGGACATTCGCACTGCGAATGAAGAAGCGAAGGACTCGCTAGGAGCTTCGCACTGCGAACATGACAGTTTATTCCAATTTGTTTTCTCTGTAACTTTTGACCCGTGAATTGATTTGAGGCGTGGTTAGATGCGTTAGAAAGCTTGTAGCTTGTACTTTCTTATGATTATGGTTTTGAGATTGTTGCCCGATTAAATTAAGTCAGGAATTAGAAAATGCGTTGTTTTGTTGTCGACTTGTGCCATTAAATTGTGATGAAATTGTATGAAATACATATTGTGATGAAGGTTGGTGGCCTTACGGCGAGAAAATGCGATCTATGGTAAATATTGGTAAATGCATGATTATGAATGTGTATGTGTGTGCATATTAAATGTCATGAGTCATTGTATGCCAAGCATCATGATATGCATTCTTGTGACGTCCTGAGCGACGGATTGATTCCAGAGGGAATCTGCTATAACATCGTGCGCCTTAAAAATAAGAGGACCTAAAGCGATTTGATATATCGTGCGCCTTAAAAATAAGAGGACCTAAAGCGCTGATTATAGATGATCATGGTCCCATGTGGGGTGTGAGCGATCAGATTATGCGCCTTATACAAAGAGGACCTAAAGCAATCCATAAACGCTGTGTGCCTTATACCAAGAGGACCTAACATCGTTTGCCCGACGGGGTGTTACTTGAGTGATCCTCAGTAACGACCGATGATTCTAGCAGAGTTCCTGAGTGAACTAATGATGAGAAATATTGGAAGTCGGTACCGCATGTGCATTGCATAGAGTCATTGTGTCGGTCTCTGTGCATTTGCATAAATCATGGATTAATTGAGTATGAAATTGTGAATGTGATTGATGAGACGGAATATGTATAATTGTATGAATGATAAGTGTATTGTGTATGACTAATGTGTATTTGTATTGGATACCTGAGAATTGTAGGGTGTTGCGTTGTATTTAATTGTGGTGCATTTGTGGTGAGAATATTTTACTTGTGCATTTCAGTGTTAATATATAATTATATGCAATTATATCATGATTGTGTTTCTTACCCTTCTGCTGTTTTATAATGCTCTATGAGGCATTGCATATTAGAGTTGCTGGAGGTCTTTTGTGAAGCTTAGGACTTCATTCTTTTGTCGGTCGGCTCTGATATGTGACACCGGGTAGTTAGGGAGGCCGTTGGTGATTATTGTGTATTATGTATATGTATCTTTTGGATTGTACATGTATAACTGGTTGTATGGCAAACTTTCATGATATATATATGTTGATATTCAGTTACGGATTTCCGCTTTTATTCTGTTTCTGAGTCGTGGGTGTAACACTACCTAAATTGTTGCATATCTTTATGAGCAGGTGTTGTATGTTGGTTTCAATAGATGTGACCCCTCGGTCTATGCTGTGAATTTCTGAATTTACTCTGATGAAATTTTGAATTTTCTTTTACCGCTTTATTTAGTTGGGGGTATAGATTGGGGGTGTTACATTAAGTGCCATGTTGTGATTTTTGCCTTCTTCCGGCAGTTCTTCATCACTGAATCCTAAGTTGTTGTAGGAAGTGATGTTGGAGATGATGTTGTCGAACTGTCTTATCGTCACATCTTGTTCCACAAAGGCTTGCTCTAACACTTTCTGTAGAGCCTCCCTGTGAGCTTCGAAACTGAGCAAAAGAGATAGGACAGAGATTCTTGAAGGAGTTTGCAACAGGTGGTCTACAATGTTGTACTCGCTCTTCTGGATGAGCTTCAGCATCTCATCGTTGTTCTTTGAAAGTTTGGGATTACTGGATTGACCGACTGGTTGATTGGGAACCACTGTTTGAGATTCCTTTTCCCTGGTGGGTTCTCCAACTCCTCTGTTGAAGATCCGATCGCTCTATGTTACTCGACTGATGTCTACAATGTTTACGATGGAGGGTAATGGAGTTTCCTTTCCATTCTCAATTGTTGTTGCACCGTACTTGTAAGGGATAACCTTATCGGATTTGTACGATATTAGTCCTAGCAGATAGATAACTACAGGAGCCTTTTGATTTTTCTGACCATCGTAGTCGGCCTCAATTGGTTCGAGTTTGAGAATCTTTCTACTGTCAAGAGGGAGTCTTGATTCATGGAATAGAGGGATTATGGCACATACGTCTTTGACCACTTCCTGTTTAGGGATTAAGAAAACATCTTTGTTTTAATCAAGAAGATAGTCTTGCATTATGTTGATCGACCCTGAACTTGAACATGGTCGGATCTTCTTTCGGACCAACTGATTTTGAAGAGCTGCTCGCACAAGGTAGCATCCTTGGTTGTTCTCTGAGAAAACTATACAGCGCTCATAATTGTGCGGTGGCACCCGGCCACGTCCGCTTTGTATGCAGTGCAACTTCACTAGGTCTGTTTCCATTGATCGAACATCCTGACTTTGATGCCTAGTGGGATTCCCGTCAGTCATACTGACTTGTTGTGTGTCTTCATCTAGATAGATCGGAAGCCACTAGTGGTTCAACAAGTGTTGAAGCATTCTTTGGATAAGTGCACATCCTTGGTCGTCCTTACGACATACTTTACAGTTCTGATAATCATGTGAAGCCAGAAAACCGAGCCTGACCTGCTTAGCGTGTAATCCTACCAGACAGGTATTCATCAAGCGAATATCAAATATTTGAATCATATTAACTTGATAATGACTTCTATCATGGTAGTCCTGAATCCATTCGAGATCCATCTGACGCTGGATGGCCTCTTGTACAAAAGAGCATCCCTGATTGTTTATTGAGGATATCGGACAGGAATTGTAACCGTGCCGTGGTAGGTCATGATGTTGGCTTTGCCTTTAGTGCATTGCCACCAAGTTGACATTCATTGCTAGAATGTTGTGGTTCTGGACAATGTTGGGATTTGCGTGAGCCATATTGACCTCCCTGATTCGGTGATCTTGGATCCATCTGAGATCCATCTGTTCTTGTAGAGCTGATTGCACTACGGAACATCCTTGATTATTCTTTGAGCAGATATCACACTGGTGATAATTATGAGATGGTACATGACCATATCCACTCTGTCTGCAATGCATCCTGACCAGATTGGTTCCTAATTGGAGTACATCGTGAATTTGATAGTTGTGGTTAGATCCTTCCTCTATCAAATTTACTGTAGTTTTCTCGTGTTGAGGCAACAGGTTCGTCTGAACATTTGGATTTGTATCCTTGAAGTATAAGACCCCGTTCCTGACAAGCTTCTCCAAGTCAGATTTGAAGCTGAGATGGTTTTCTATGTTATGCCCCGGTCCTCCTTGATGGTAAAGGCAAGTTTGTCCCGCTTTGAACCAAAAAGGCGGATTTTTTGGTACTGTAAGAGGAGACCAGGTTCGGACATGCCCCTTGACCAGTAGTAACAGAAACAGTTTTGCGTACAACATCGGTATAGGGTCAAACCCTGGTGGTTGTGTTGTACGGTTGTTATTGTTGTACTGAGGACGAGCCTGCTGAAGAGGCTGTTGTGTCCTTGGTTGATACTGTTGTTGATTTGATTGGCTCTGAGCAACCTGAGGTTGATACGTTGGAACAGGCGCAGGGTTGATAGTAGGAGTTACTGCTGCTACTGGTTGATACCTTCGCCTTTGCTTTCCGAGAGAGATATTATCAATATCTTGCTTTTTTTTCTTAGGGAAAGCACTACCGTATCTTTTGGTACTGCTTGATGGTCCTGCATCTTTGACCAGACGTCTTTCTCAGACTACCTCTTCAAGGCGTACTCCCATGTTTACCATTTTGGTGAAGTCGTTGGGCGCACTGGCGACCATTTTGTCGAAATAGAATGAGCTTAATGTTTTTAAGAAGATTTTCATCTCTTTTTCCTCAAGAGGGGACAGATCTGGGCGACAATTTCACGCCATCTCTGAGCATATTCCTTGAATGTTTCCTTGTCCTTCTGCCACATTGATCTGAGTTGATCTCTGTCTGGTGTCCAGGTTATACTTATACTGCTGAACGAAGGCTGCCCCAAGATCTCTGAAAGTAAGGATCTTGGTACGGTTCAACCCCATGTACCATTTGAGTGCGGCACCGGTTAAACTATCTTTAAAGTAATGGATCAGTAACTGTTGATTCTCTGTCTGAGTTGACATCTTTCGAGCGTACATCACCAAATGAATTTGAGGGCAAGAGTTACCCTTGTATTTTTCAAAGTCAGGCACCTTAAATTTGGGCGGGATTTTCACATTAGGGACCAGACAAAGGTCTACGATGTCCTTTCCAAATAAATCATGCCCACGAATGGCATACAGTTCCTTCTGCATCTCCAGAAATTGCTCTTGGAACTCATTCATTCTTTCGTAAATACTTTCATTTCCACCAGAGATTACTTACGGAATCTTTCCTTCCAGGACAGTGTGTACCACAGGTTGTGGTATAGTCATTACGGCGGTGACCTTTGGTGCTTCCCTGTCCCGAAGTTTGTAACCTTCAGAAGTTGCTGTCATGACTCTTGCATCTTCGCTTTCCCAAAGTTTGTAACCTTCAGGCCCAGTGGTTCGTGCTGCAGTTTTCGGGTCTTTAATGACCATCGGGATATATCCTTCAGGGATAAAGTTGATAGGCATGCCCCAGGGACGATCTTTAGGCATGTTGTACCGAGGATCATACGTCTCAACTATGGGTATATATGTGATCTCTGAGATCACAGTCCTTTGTTGTTGCCTCTGAGCTGCTGCCAGAGATTGCATGTCACTGTGAAGTTTCCTCAGATCTTCTTTCAGAGCGTTGATTTCTTCTCTCAGCTCTCTGTTCTCTTCCTCGAGATTATCCATTTTCTTTTGTCGATTGGCCCGAGTATTGTATGAATGAGACAGTTTGACTCTAGAATTGTGACACGGACGTGAGATTCGAAGGTAAGAAGAATGCGTTATGTGAGAATGATGCATGCAATGATATATATATTAATTAATTTTTGTTTTAATAAAAAAGAAACTTCAAAAAATAGATTGCAAATATCATACAGTGGGAAGACCCCGTTTTATTGAATTCGAAAGATTGCAGAAATGAAAATACAGTATTTTACAAAGTGCTGTAAAAGGAAATGTATAAGCTTATGGATCCTGAGTCCTCTCTGAGGAGAGCTCAGGTGTTGGTTTTGGTATTTTCCTTTTCTTTGAACGGGGCTCTTGAGCCGTTGTCGGGTTGTAAGTCCTTTGCCAAGTGAAAGGAGCGAGCAAGTTCCTTTGATCTTCTATAGCATGTTGTTCTAGAATCTCGATCAGAGCATCCTTTTCTTTTAACAGTTCCTAAATTTTGGTACACTCCACATTGAGAACACGGTACTTGTTCTTCCAAGATTTCTTTTCCTGTCGAACTTTGTTGAGAGTGACCTGGAGTTTTTTCGTATCAGACATAAAATAAAGGACATATTCCTTTAACGGAAGAACTTCTTGACGAGGGTAAGGCATCATCAGCTTAAGGGCTCTAGTTTGTACCCAGTGGAGATAAGGTTCCATAGAGACACAATCTGGTTTTCCTAGAGACTCTCTTCCTTTCCTGTGAACATGTTTCCAGGCATGAACTATTTCCTTCTTTAGCGCCCTGTCATTTTCTCCTTCCTTGAAGAAAAGACCTTCCAGATGAACATTTCGCGAGATATGTCTCATCGGGTAGCCGAGTTTACGACGAACTAAAATTGGATGATAGTTGGTCCCTCCTTTAGTTCCTATGAGGGGTACATTAGGGAAGTTTCCACATTTGTCAATGATCCTTATCCCATCATAGATTCGATTGTACCAATCTATGTCAGAGTTGGTAAGAGACATGATTCTCTGTGACCAACGCAGAGTACTCTTATGATCCCAAAAAGCAGCAGACTTGGGTAAATGGGAAGTGAACCATTTGTAAAGCAAGGGTGCACAGCATGTGATCATTGCTCTGTTGTACAAATTCCTTATGTGTACAGAATGATAAGCATCTGCGAGCAGGGTCGGTACAGGGTTTCCAATCAGAAATATCTTAATGGCATTGGTATCGACGAAGTTATCGATGTTGGGCAAAAGGAACAACCCGTATGTGAGTAAGACAAAGATATCTTCGAAAGCAGTAACGTTTCCTATAATGGTAAAGTACAGGGCTTTCTCTACCAAAAACTTGGCTGGTAAACCTTGGATTCCATCCTTAACGGTCATGTGAGTCCTGACTTCTGACTTGTCCAAATAGATTGCTCTTGCAATGGTTTGATCCTTTGGAATTTCTTTCAGTCCAGAAAAGGGAGCTTGGTCAGTGATGGGTAAATCAGTCAAGTGAGAGTACTCCTCCAGTGTTGGTGCTAGTTGATAATCTGGGAACGTGAAACAGTGATAAACCGGATCATAAAACTGGATTAGCATAGACAAAATTCCTTCAACTACATGGACCCTTAACAGAGACAGCAGTCCTCCGTACTTAGCTCTGAAAGCATTAGGGTTGGTGATCATCCTTGCCAACCCTCTTAAATCCTCTAATTTTGGAACCTTGAAGGTGTACTTGTGTGTATTCCTTCTACCAAAATCCATAACGCAATTTTTTTCTCTGATATTTGCAATCATTGTCTTAGTTTAATTTGAAAAAGAGAGAAGAGAAAAGAAATTTTTCTTTGTTTAAGAGTTTTTTAAATGAATGCATGAACACAACACACAAAAACATAGAAAACAAATGGGTTCAAAGGTTCAGCGTCACGAGCATGGATTCATGGCTCTACCCATCCCCAAAGGTTGTACTATGGTGAATTTTTGTACCTGTTCTCAAAATCATTGACCCCCTTGGGATAACAACAGCAAGCTGGTTCACCCGAGCAATCTGTAGTATCTTAGGGTAATCTCAATTGAGTGTAGTATCGCGTGACAACTATTTCCGATAGCTACCTCACTACTAAATAGCCACATGGTTACTATCTACTAAATCCTCAGTTTCATACCTCCACTGATTTGATGGTCTACCGGGACAGCTTATTCGGGATTCACTGCTTGTAAGACCGCCCGTCTCTGCCATCACCTATCTTAGGTATCACTCAAACTTTCTGCATACGGCATCACTCGCATTCCCATTAGCAGAAAAATAAACACGGATATGAAGTAGGAAAAGCGATATATATATATATATATATATATATATATATATATATTATTCCTAAAACTAACATCCTAGACCTCTTAGAAATTCTAGTCTATAATCCTAGACAGATCAAAGACGTCCCCAACAGAGTTACCATTTATCTGTAGCGTGCGATTTTTGTCGGTGACGCGACCACCTTATCGCAGAATTGGGTTCCTCCTCAACGCAATGGTAGGAGGAAGAGTGCTACTTTCTGATTTCTTATTTATCTCATGAAGCTGGAAGGGAAAGGGAAAGCTATCTAAAACTAACCTTGCACGCGAATGTTTAACTGAACAAACGCTAAGAGAGATTCAGGGAGTTCGGGGTCAGGTTATACAATGGGGAGTTGTCAATTACCCATCATATATGTCGTTATCCACAGGTTGTTAGTTTTAGGTTCTGCTTTGTACTTGATGGTGTTTATCTGTTGATGGGTTGGGAAAGTTTCTTAGGAAATACTAGAGAGAGAGAGTGAGTTTTTGATGATTTTAGTGAGGTAGTGGACCTCAGTTTTGATTAGTATGTGTGAAGGTACTGGACCTAGAGTTTTTGATTGGTATGCTCGCTAAGATTTCGCAATCTTATGCCTACGTATTCCCGTTTAAAGAATCAGGGAAATTAGAGTAATCGTAGTTCCTCCTATTCTATGGGAGGAAAAGATGATGTTTTGGTGTCTTGGTCAAAGCCCAAGTTGGAAGCTAAAGGGTTTATTTGTGTCTTGTTTAAAGCCCAAGATTGAAGCTAAAAGGTTTGACTGAGAGAGAATTTGTTATCTCTAAAGGGAGACATCTCGTCTGTTTATCACAGTTGTTGGGTGACTGTTTATAAAGAAGGGTTACTTTAACTGGGATATGTGAATCCAGCAATGCTATAATTTCCTTTATAGGGATTTGTCCCGAAGGGGAAAACTTTAACTCAGTGTAGAGCAATGCCATTTTTCCTTAGGAATATTTCATGCTAAGGGAGGGACAGTGGTGTGGATGTAAATAATCTAGAGTTGCCACTTACAGCAATTAGATGAAAGAGAGGATTTTCCAGGATAAAAGATGGACGACAGCTTGGATATTTGAATCAACAAGTGTGCCACTTACAATAGTTATCTGGGATTAGGGTTTGTTTTGAGTTATCTATTTTGATATGTGATAACACAGAGAAATGTTTTCCTACAGAGATTTTGATTTCCTCTGAGGGGGTGTTGATTTTGTGTGCCTTGATCAAAGCCCAATGTTGAAGCTAAAAGATTAATTGACTCCACTGGGGAAGTCCTTATACAAAGCCTAAGAGGAGGCTAGAAAAGACTGACTCAACAAGAGAGTGTTTATATATGTCTTGTACAAAGCCCAAGATTGAGGCTAAAAGAGATTGACTCTTTTGGGATTATCATTAAGCAAAGCCTAAGAGGAGGCTAAAACTTTGACTTTTCCGTTGAAAATATTCTGTCTGTCTTGTACAAAGCCCAAGATTGAGGCTAAAAGGGGAAACTAACTCTATGGGTGAGATGTTTTATCTGTCTTGTACAAAGCCCAAGATTGTGGCTAAAAGAGATTTTGACTCCGCTGGAGAGGCTTTGTATGTGTCTTGTACAAATCCCAAGATTGAGGCAGAAAAGAAGACTGACTTTATAGGAAAGACTTTATCTGTCTCGTACAAAGCCCAAAATTGAGGCTAAAATGAGACTTTACCGACTCGACTGAGGATATTTTGGGTGTCTTGTACAAAACCCAAGATTAAGGCTAAAATGAGTTTGACTCTGCTGGAGAGTATTATCTGCCTTGTACAAAGTGTAACGCCCCACTTTCCCAATTTGAAATAAAATGCAAAATAATACTTAAAATCAGAGTTTTCACCAATTGTGGAATGTCACATCATCAAAACCAATACAAACCCTTGATTGTATTAAATTCAAGGAATCAACGGAAATAATCATTTAGTTTCAAATTCACGACCATCTGCCCAAATACACCAATAATTCCTTAAAACAAGGTTCTCCATAAAATAATTCAACAAAATGGAGTACGTAACAAAGAATGTAATAAAATCAAAACAACTACGAAAATATCCCGACATCCCGTGTTACGTATCAGAGCACTCCTATAGACTCGAACAGGCAACACGAACATCCAAGCAACCTAAGTACCTGGGTTATCTGTACTTCCGAAGAAGCACAGACACAACAACAACAAAGAGATGAGAAATCACATTCAATATTATCGGTGAATAAATACATGATAACAAGGTAGCATTCACCTATATAAGTCAACAACACACCAACACGACCTACTGTCCAATATCATCAACAACGTCAAATAATAATGTAATGCAACACGACACCATGCACGCGGTACCGACTCATTGGTTCATTCAATCGACCCCGGATAGATCACATAGGAGTACAGATGAATCACATACACTCCTCCCGAGCAATGATTCATCCCACCAATCACCATGAATATGCAAGACTCAACTATGCATAACAAAACATGTAAACAAGTGTAAATACATGCACAAGATCCTCCTGATCACAACATACATATCATCAACACCATCGTCATGTAATTTGCTTCATACACACCAAACACCCAATTACTTAATTAATTAATTAAAATTATTAAAATTAACATTTTCATCACCCATGTCCTATTTCTCAGCACCTGGCACCTATTCCCAACCTCTCAACAAAGAGATAACAATTCCGATGCGAAGACGGGAAAGAAATCGCAAAAATATGAAATTTTGCACTCAGACTGTCCATACGCGTATTGACCTGAGTCATACGCGTATGACTTGCTCCCTCGCCCTTCCTTACACGTATGCCCCCATCTGATACGCGTAAGGCCTCCTGCCTCGCCCTGTCATACGCGTACTGCCCAACTTCATACGCGTATGGGCAGAGACCCATTTTTCCTTCAATTTCTAACTCTCAGATCTACATACGCGTACGGCTACTCCATACGCATATTGCCTTGCCAACCATACGCGTACCATACGAGTATGGGCAGAGGGCCGTACCAAAACCCTCTCCCTCAGCCACCCTTACGCGTAAGGCTCCCTTTCCTTCACTCCCATACGTGTATGGCCTAGCCCAATACGCGTATGGCAAGATCTATTACGCAAATCACCGGAGACCTCACCATTCTGCACTCTGCTACGATTTCCACACTTCTTCACTTCCAACCAGTCCTATACTTGTTTCTACATTGATTTTAGGTCCAATTTTAATCTTTTCTCTTGTACCTAGAATTACTACATGTATTATAGGTCTATAATCTCAAATCGTTCTCCCAAATTGAATCAAAAATGACAGATCTGTAATAGATGTCCATACAATAGCAGCAACAACAACAATTCATGGAAACACACATCAATTCATGCACGATTTCAGAATCATAACAGACATATACAACAGATAAACAACACAACAGTTTGCACACAAATTCCTACGGGGTTAAGGACTCCCCACTACCCTATCATGAATGAATCACCAATATTAAACCCGTTTCTCCCCCTTACCTCGAATCTTTACAGAGAATCTGGACAATTGGGGAAGAAGATCAAGCCCTAGCACACCTTGTTCTTTCTCTTCTCTTGGTTCTCTATTCTTCATTTCACGTGCCAAAACCTTTCTATTTTCCTTAAACCTCTCCTAATTCTCTTAATCATATTTTAATTAAATTAATTAATAGCAATAATAACAACAATAATAATAAAATAATAACATTACTATTATTAATTAAATTATTATTATTATTATTAACTATACCACTATTAATATTAATCTAAAGGCTTTATCTCACCAACTCGCCTTCCTAACTAAGGGCAACCCTTAAACGCACTCAAAACACTCCCCCAAAAAAGGTCACACAAATAAAATAACACAAGACGTCTAAATAATTAAAATGGGGTGTTACACAAAGCCCAAGATTGAGGCTGAAAGAGGATTGACTCTGCTTAGAAAATTTATTTGGTGTCTTGTACAAAGCCCAAGATTGAGGCTGAACAAGCTGGAGAAATCTTTATGCATAGCCTGAGAGGAGGCTGACTTCTGCTAGGGGAAATCATTATACCAAGCCTAAGAGGAGGCTGAAAAAGATTGACTCAACAAGGGAGTGTTTTTATCTGTCTTGTACAAAGCCCAAGATTGAGGCTAAAAGGGTTGACTCAACAAGAGAGTATCGAAAGGTGATTGACTCAACAAGAGAGTCTCAAGGTGATTGACTCAACAAGAGAGTCTGAAAGGCGATTGTCTCAACAAGAGATTCTGAAAGGTGATTGACTCAACAAGAGAGTCTGAAAGGTGATCGACTTAACGAGAGAATCTGAAAAGGTTAGCTCAGCTGGGGAAAATATTTGTACAAAGCCCAAGAGGAGGCTAACTGTGCTAAGGAAAGAAAGGACCATTATACAAAGCCTAAGAGGAGGATATCTTTGTTGGGGAAGAACAAAGAAAGAAATCTTTATACAAAGCCTAAGAGGAGGCTGTCTTCTGCCGAGGATTGTTGAGATCCAGAGGCAGGTCCAAATGGGGAATCAACTCTTGCTGAGGGTTTACAGAAGGGTTGAGATATCAGATTCCTTGATGTTCTGATTTGGGATAGTGTTATACTGATGATAAACAGACCCTGGATGGGGAAATTTAAGAAGAAAGTTTGAGTTTTTAACCTACAGAGGTTTTAACTCTACTAGAGATTGGCTAAATGACCAGGGTTTCTCCTATGTTGGCAAGGAACTTGAGAATATCTTTAAGACTCAAGAGGGGATTAGACTGTCCAAGTCTACTGGTATGGAAGAGTTTATCTTTGTATGATGCTCAAGAGGAGGCTGGTGTTTTAAGGGATGAGAATCAACCCTAAATTGGTCTGAGGTTTTGACTCAAGAAAAACTGCTTTAGCAAAGGATGACTAAGTTCTCTCCTATACCTTTAAGAGGTCTTCGGGGTCCTTGTATTAAGCCTAAGAGAAGGCATGAGAACTTCTAAGAAGCCGAAGGGTCCTTGTACAAAGCCCAAGAGGAGGCGGGTATGCTTTTAGGAAGCCTGTGGGTCCAAACTTAAGAAAAGTTCAAGAAAATTTTCACCGGGAATAATCTTTTCTTTGGTGAACAGTTCTAGGGTTTAAAGAAATTCAAGAGAGGTTTCACTGGGAATTAATCCTCTCTGGGGGAAATGAATTTCTTTGACAATTTCTAATAGTGACAGTCTAAGAAAATTTTCACCGGGAATAATGCCTGTCTCTTTGTTCCATATTGTTTAAGCCTAAGAGAAGGCAAGACTGTATATGGAAATCCTATGGGGATCTAGTTTTGACTGTATTTAAGAGTGACCAACTGGCTTTACCTAGTTCTATACCTAGTTGCCGAGGAAAACTCTAAGCAGATATACTAGTATATATACAGTTGATATATGACAAGTATTTACAGGTGAAAGAAGGACTTACAGGTGAGCAAGTTTCTAGCAATACAGTTATATATATAAAAGCAAGTAAATGGAAGCTGATAAAACTTACAGGCGAGCAAGCTTCCATTGTAACAGCTGTATGGTTAGTTGTTCAAGAAATTAAAGAAATTTTTTATAACAATTATGGATTTGAACCTAAATCAAAAGGGAAGTTGTTTTGAAAAGATTGTTGGGGCTTATACTCAAGGAGAAGCCCAGATGAAAAACAGTAATCGTACCGTTGTTTTATAAATTGTATTATGGCTTATACAATGGCTGAGGCCCAAAAAAGGTTTTTTGTACAGAGGGATGGGTCTTACAATTCAATGAAAGGCCCAAAAGTTTGAAAAAAGGAAAGAAATGGGACTTACAACACAAGGGTAGGCCCAGATGAAAATATTTTGAAAAGCGACGATCGCGCCGAGATTTTGAAAACACAGTGGGACTTATACAATAACTGAGGCCCAAAATTATTTATATTTTCAAAGGGGTTGAGTTTTACACTCTATTAGAGGTCCAAAGATGTTTGAAAAGATTTGTTAGGGTGATTGTGATCAAAACCCTAATTTTTGGTTTTTAAATGTATTTTAATTGAATAAAAATTCAATTAAAATAATCAAATATGTGAAGAAAAAGGTTGTAATCTTGGATTTATATTTGGAAAATCATGTTTCATTCATGGGATGATTTAAAAATCATTTGAATTTTGCAAAACCAAGAGAAAGAAATATTTTTAATGTTTAAAAACAAATAAAAATATAATTCTTTACAAAAATACCAAATATATGAAATAAATAATATTTTTGTGAAATTTTCATGGAATAAAATATATTAATGGTTTTGTGAATTTTCAAAAAAATAATCAATAAAAAATAGTTAAAATTGAGAGAGAAATTAATTTTTCAATTAATTAATAAAAACATGAAAATATGAAAAAAAAAATAGCAAAAACAAAGAAATTAGCAAAATGGTCTGGGTGGGGTTTGAACCCACTACCATCAAGCCAAACACACATGCGCGCTACCACTGGGGTGGTGATACATCCGTGTATCAAAACCACCCCATTAATTCATAAGGCATGCCTTGTTTCTAGGTCTGGGAAAGGCAAGGCAAGGCAAGCTTTTGGGCAATTTACGTGAAGCCTCTAACTTTCTCATTTCTCCATGGATTTGGACAAAATTTAGGTGCATCTGACCTAGAATTTCATGAGAATCCAATGGTGCCCTTCGAATTTTCAGAAAATATTTCCTCCTCAAAATCCGATAGTGGTTTTGAAATAGGCCTATTTTTGCATGTTCTATGCTATCTCATGGTACAGGCAAGAATTACATGGCAAATTGGTTCAAACACAACATATTCAACATGTATGAGATGTTTATGATCAATGGACATCAAAGGAATGCATAATTCAAAGAGTTCAAGTTGTCATGCAATTACCTCTTGGAGATTTTTGTGCTATCTGCCAAGTTCCTTGTGCCAGAAGTTATTTGATGCTTTGAACACTCTTAATTGATCCCTTAGAAGCTTTTAGAATGATTAGAACCAGCTGGAATCTTCAGGAACAAGTTACGGCACTTTCTTGCAAAAGGGCCAAAAGTGACCAATATGGCAACTCTCTCAAATGGTGTTCCAGATGAGGGGAACCATTTGGGACAGCTTGAGGATGATATTTGGAGTGTGTTTGAGGCTTTGTTTGGTTTTGGAAGTGACTGAATCAAGACATGGCTTGGAAAATGCAGAAAAGACCAATTTTGAGGTTTTGTAAGTGGACTTTGTGATTTTGGTGTTTCAGGTCACAAGTGAGTGTTTGAACAGCTTAGATATGACATATTAGATGTGTTTGGATCATGAGCTGTGGTGGAATTGCTCTCTAACTCAAAACCTCATAGATACCTTGCAAAAGAAGGCATTTTGGCCTAAAGAGAGAGATTTTGAGGAAAGCAAGTGTTGTAGTGCTTTGGTGTAGTCAAACTGAGCACAAATGAGCTCTATTTATAGTAGAGCAAGTTTTTTTCTCAAGCAATAGTGATTGGCAGCTGCAGCAGGCCTTTGGCCAATGTTGAGCAAAAGGAATCTCAAGTCTCCTCTAGCCATTGACTTGAGGTTAGGGTACAGGCCTATGGTCCTTTGATTCAGTGCTGATCCTTGACTCATTCAGTTAGGAATGAGTCAATCCATGCCACCTATGTGTATCCATTAAATGCATTGAAACAAAATTGGAGTCTTAGCAACTTTTTAGCCTTTTTATGTTTGTTATGGCTAATGTAGATTTTTGGACTTTGGAGGCTTGGGGATCAGATCATTCTCCTTTTGTTTTATCCTCAGATATGTCCAAATGGATGACAAGGCTTGGAGTTGCTTAATTTTGCCAAATCGAGCAAAAATGAAAATATCTGCCAAAATCTGCCTTGCCCAAAACAGTTGGAAATGGTGATTTTGAGGGATTCATATCTCCATACTCAGGTTGAATTATGGGAGGCTCTTGTGCTTTTTAGAAAGCCCTCATATGATACAAAACATGTGTGATCATAGTTTGTTTTGAAACTATTTGGATCCAACTGAAAAAACCTCATGAACATTGATGTTCAAGGCTGGTAACTTAGGCAGATTTTCACTAAGTGTTGGAAAAAGTATCATTTTCATGTTTTTGTCATTTTGATCACTCCATAACTTAAAATCCATAAAGCATTGGAGTCTGAGGTAGTTGAAGCTTTTGTAGAGTGTAGCAAGACCTACAAATCCAGCTTTGGATCACCCAAAATGGTTGCTTGGATCTCAAGTTATGATCCTTGGAAGTTGGTACCAAAATCACTTTTGCAAGATGGTTTCTTGGATCTCATGGTTGCCCATTTTGCAAGAAACCTCACTTTTCTTGATTTTTATTGATGGATGATGATCAATATCATACATTAACATTGTTTTTGACTTAAGGGGACCATATTTATGGAAAATCCCAAAAAGTCAAACTTGATTTTGTGCACAGTTGACTTTTAATCGAATGAAATCCAAATTGTGCGATCCTTTGTGAAATCAAGTCCTTGACCTAAATCAAACCTAATGGATGGATTCCATAGGTGTTATAGGTTGTATTGAATCATGTCCCATGGTTTGGGAGCATGTCTTGGTCAAAAGTCAAAGGTACAGTTAACTTTTTATCGGATGAAATCCAAATTGTGCGATCCTTTGTGAAATCAAGTCCTTGACCTAAATAAAACCTAATGGATTGATTCCATAGGTGTTATAGGGTGTATTGAATCATGTCCCGTGGTTTGGGAGCATGTCCTGGTCAAAAGTCAAAGGTACAGTTGACTTTTTTTTCTTCGAAACCCTAATTGTGGTCCTAATGAAATTGAAACTTGTGAATCAAGTTTCTTGGGTCAATCCATTGTTATAAATGGATAAATCTGGTGTATTGGAGGCCCTCAACTCATGTCTTGAGGTATTGGCCCGTGCTTTGCCTCAAAATTAAACTTTGGGGTGAATTAGGTCAAGAAACCCTAATTCCTGATTTTTGGTAAATGCATCCCCTGAGGTTATATTGACTTGATGATTGGGTCCATGAGGTCCCTTGGAGTATCTTGGGTTGTGCTTTAGAGCATTGGCGCATGCCCATATGAAAATTTTCATCGGGAGACCTTGGTCGACCAAAACCCTAATTTGGTGACACTAGCGATCTTGAGGCTTGATCCACTTGGAATGTTGCAACTTTGTGCTTGATTCTTGATGTGGGAATCCTCTTGATCCTTTATAGGTGTTTGAGAGGTTAGAAAAGTTGAAGATCATGTCATTTCTTGATTGTTCCTTTGTCTAAGTACTCTAAGAGGGCTTGAAACCCTAATTCTTGATTGTGGTGAATGCTCAACCTTCTTTGAGGAGATTGATGAGGCATGAAAGTACATCCATATTGTGGTGATGATTCTCACAATAATGGGAAATCTTGGTGGTCAAAATTTGGGGTATGACAGCTGTGTGCGAAGGAAAAATTATGAATGCAACCTTTATCGAAAGATGTATTGCCTGAACGCACAACCAAGTTAACTGAGAACTATCCATCCCTAGGTTAAGATTGCGGGTTTTTGTATAGAAAGAAACTCCAACTTCTAGGCTCGAAGGGATTAACAAGGGAATAACTTTCTTATTTCTCCAATGTTTGGGAAATTGAAACAATGCCTTACATCGCCAGCAAAGTTTGATATAAAAGCGTACCGACGACAATTATGGGTATTAAGTTTTCATAATCAAAAGAAAGTGAACAAGATATATATATATTTTGAAAGGGAAAGAATAAAGATGCAAATAACAGATTAATTGAATCAAAATATGGTAATGCTCATTTCATTAACACGGAAGTACAAATAGTATTTGAAAGCAAACAGTTAACACAAGAAACGTGGCCTAGTGACTAATCAAAAATAGGGGTGAGCTGGCCCGTTTGAAACACTGGCTTTTAGGAGGATAGCTGGCTGAAGTTAACTGAAGCTTCACTTCTTATGCCCTAGTAGATGATTATCTTCAACATTAGGAGAAACATCTTGGAAAGTGAGAATCCCATCTTTGATCAAGTCACGCACTCTAGCCTTCAGTGCATAACAATTTTCCAAATCATGGCCTGCAACACCTTGATGGAATACATAATGGAGGTCAGATCTGAAACCAGCTAGAAGTTGATCTAGATGAGGACGTAGAGTCATAATAGTAATCCTGCCTTTCTGAACCATATCAGGGTATAGTTCACTGTATGTCATGGGAATAGAATCAAAGTGAGCTCTATTGCAGTTCTGATTTTGTCTGGAAGTTGGACGTTGAGGAGGTAGAACTAGTTGAGCAGCAACTACGGGAGTAACAACAGCAACAACAGGGTGATTAGCATACTGAGGTCGGTGATGAGGTCTTTTTCCCTCAGTCAAGCATCATTGGTTTAGTCTTATCTTTTCTTCTGGAAGTTCCCATAGGATTTCTTCGCACCATTAGAAGATTCAACAATTTTAGACACTTTACCATTCTTGACACCTTCTTCGAGTCTTTGGCCAATGGTCACCAAATTTGTGAAGTTGGAGGAAACAATATCAATCATCTTTTCCCAAAAGAAGGGAGACAATGTAACGCCCCAGTTTTGGTTAGTTTTATTTAATCGAGTCGTTTTGATTATTTTATTATTATTTTATTTTATTTTTTACTTTTATTTGAAAATATATTATTTTTCATTGTTGTTATGTTTTATCGCGTTTTGGGAGCGTTTGCGAGATATTTGAGTGTAGGGGTATTTTGGTCTTTTGTTTGGGTAGATATTATATTTTTCATATAATAGAAAGAAAAGAGAGAAAAATAGTAAGGAAAGAAAAAGAAGAGAAGAAAAAGAGAAAGAAGGAAAGAGAAGAGAAATAAGAAAATAGAGAAAAACTTGTGGATTAAGAAATCGATCAACCGACTTTCAAAAACACGATTAAATCAGGTAAGGGTGCGAAACTCGGTTATAATATGTTTGTGTATGATTATGCATGTGTGTGTGAGTGTTTGTGGTGTTCTATAGCTTTTCGATTCTAGGTCGGAAGAGAGAAATCGATGTTTTCGCGGTTGGAAATTGGTGTAAATGTTGTAGAATACTTGTTACCATGATTGGGTTATATTCTGATTGCCATGTGTTGGTTTGGAGGTGTTTTGGTGGGGAAAATATGGTTTTAGGTTGTATAATAGCGCTGCTGGGTTTTTTAGAATTCGCAGATTCGCACTGCGAATCCCCTAGCGAAGGGGAAAGTGAGCATTCACTGGCTATTCGCACTACGAAGGTGAGGGCAAACATTCGCCAGAGACTCGCACTGCGAACTTTACCTCATTTCAGTTCTGAATTGGTTCGCCAGACATTCGCACTGCGAATGGGGCAGCGAACCAGTGTTGGCTAGGCATTCGCCAGAGGCTCGCACTGTGAACTGTAGACTATTATCCTTTCTGCCATGGTTCGCTGGGGTATTCGCACTGCGAATGAGGGAGCGAAGGACTCGCTAGGAGCTTCGCATTGCGAACAAGACAGCTTTTCCCAATTTGTTTTCTTTATAACTTTTGATTCGTAAGTCGGTTTGAGGCGAGGTTTGATGCGTTGGAAAACTTTTGACATGTTCTTTCTTATTAAAATGGTTTTAAGATTGTAGGCCAATTAAATTATGTCAGGAATTTGGAAAGGTGTCATTTTGTCAACTTGTACCATTTTAATTGTGTGTATTTAATGTGTTATCATGCAATATGCCTTTGATAGATATGGTATGACTTATGTGCTGTTGTATGATGCAAATGCATGTGTTTAGATGGTGTGATGATGGTTTGTGGCCGTATGGAAAATAAATGCATTGTTTTGGGCTTGAATTACAAAGCATGATTATTGTTGATTGAGATGGTTGCATATATGTGTGCATTTGAATGTCATGAGTCATTGTATGCCAAGCATCATGATATGCATTCTTTTTATGTCGTGTGCCCTAGTGGGTGTGAGCGACGAAACGGTTCTAGAGGGAATCCGCTATAACATCGTGCGCCTTATACAAAGAGGACCTAAAGCGATGATTATAGACGATCGTGCGCCTTATACAAAGAGGACCTAAAGCGATAGGATTGTGCGCCTTATACAAATAGGACCTAAAGCAATCCATAAACGTCGTGCGCCTTATACCAAGAGGACCTAAAGCGACAGGGAACATCGTTTGCCCGACGGGGAGTTACACTAAGCAACAAGCGATGGTTCCAATAGTTCCTGAGTGAACTAGTGTTGAGATAATGGATGGATGGTACCGCATATGCATTGCATAGAGTCGTTGTGTCAGTCTCTGTGCATTTGCATAAATCATGAATGGATTGATTTTGTGTGGAATTGTGATTGGAATTGATGATTTGAGATATATATATATATATATATATATATATATATATATATATATATATTTGTGTTGGTGATAATTGTATTGTGCATGATTGATATGCATTGGTGATGGATATATGAAATATTCATTGTGTTGTTTTGTATTTGAATTCTGGTATAAGTTGTGGTGAGAATATTTTACATGTGTATTTTTGTGTTATTATATAATTATATGCAATTATATTATGATTGTGTTTCTCACCCTTCTACTGTTTTAAATGCTCTATGAGGCATTGCAGATTAGATTGCTGGAGGTTTTTTGTGAAGCTTATGTCTTCATTCTTTTGTCAGTCGGCTCTGATATGTAGCACCGGGTAGTCGGGGAGATCGAGTGTGATTATTATGTATATATATCTTTTGGATTGTGCATGTATGGATCTGTGTATGACAGACGAACTCTTTATGTGATATATATATAATAGATTCAGTTGCAGATTTTCCGCTTTTATCCTGTATATGAATTGTGGGTAGTAGGAACTAAGTTCCTCTGTTATTTGCTACCTGATTGTTGCATATCTTTATGAGCAGGTTTATTGTGTAATGAGTTTCTATTGATTTGTGCGCCTCCGACTATGCCGTGAATTTTTCATTATACTCTGATTAATTGTTATCGCTTTATTTAATTGGGGGCATAGATTGGGGGTGTTACAGACAAGGTGTCCATGAACATTCCTGTGAGTTCCTTCTCTGTCTGATGGGGTTCAACTTGGGAAGCTAGTTCTCTCTAGTGTTCAGCATACTCCTAGAAAGATTCTCTCTCATTCTGAGACATGTTCTGAAGTTGACGAAGATCGGGAACCATATCAAGATTGTACTTGTATTGCTTCATGAAGGCATTAACAAGATCCTGGAAGCACTGGACACCATTCTTTTCAAGGTTCATGTACCATTTAAGCGAAGCTCCGCTCAGACTGTCTTGAAAGCAATGGATGAGCAACTTCTGGTTGTTAGTATAAGCAACCATCTTTCTGAAGTACATAACCAGATGAGTTCTCGGACATGAATGGCCTTTGTATTTCACAAACTCGGGAGTCTTGAATTTGGCAAGCATGACATGCTCAGAAATCATTACCCTCCACTGAAGAAATCATTACCCTCCATGGCTCTGAGTCTCTTGTCTATAGTCTAAAACTGTTCACGGACCTCTTCAGGTTCAAAAAAATCCTCACGATCCTCACCTTGAGCAGTAGCAGCATTGCACTCAAAGAGATGATTCTCATAAGGAGCTCGGGAAGTCTGAGCAACAATATGAACCATAGGTCTGGGCTCAGAGAAAACAGAAGCTTGCAACACTGGTCTGGCAGTTTGACCAATCATAGATGTAGTAGCAAGAGTCGGGGAGTAGTTATGGGGTAAACCAAACTCTGGCCAAGTAGAAGTTGGCATCTAGACAAGCTGAGGACCAGCACCTGAAACTTCCTGGATAATAGTTCTTTGAGGTGGCTCCCCTCTGGCAATCAGGACTTGGAGAATCTCAGTAAGCTTAGTCATGCCTAACTTCAGATCATCAATCTCCATTCTGATCTCTGCGTTGTGTTGTTATTGCTTTGACATTCTGTGTCTGAAGTTTGCTCTAGTCATGTATCAGTGATGAGGAATCAGCTTGACGATTAACAGATGACACTGGAAGATTGAGACAGCGGGAATGAGTTGCTGGAGAAACTGGATGTATGCAATGAATCATGCAAAGGATGCAAATGATATGCAATGCCATGCAACAGGATGCAAATCACAGGTAATAGGATCAAAGATTTAGGATCACAAGCATGTAGTCTGGGTGAAGAACCAACCACAGGGTACATACTAGGGGTAATGTACCTACACAGCGGATTCTAACAAGGTTCCCAGAGTCTATAATCCTCTTTCGAATATTACTAGCACACCGATTACTTGGGAATCAGCAATATTCTCAACTAATACTCCAGCTGATTCTCCTCAAGACTCTCATCCATCCATAACAACCATAAAAAACCAATACAATCACATTATCCAACTTCTTTAAGATAATTCTACTTCGCCTTCCCCCGTTATGTAAGAAGATGCTCTCCCCAACATCAATTATGTTTCAACCTCCATTGATGGTAAGCCACATGTATATAGGGTTATTGATACAGGGGCTACACATGATATTAATCCTACTTTAAATCATTTTTCTTCATACTCTCACATTTCTCCTATTCATATGAAATTACCTAATGGTTTCACTATTTTGACAGATATTGCAGGCACCGTTTATATCTATAAATCCATCATCTTTACTTATGTTTACTACATTCCTACATTTAATATTGACTTAATTTCTAAAACTAAGCTTATTGATTCCTTCCATTGTAACAGCTGTATGGTTAGTTGTTCAAGAAATTAAAGAAAGTTTTGATAACAATTATGGCTTTGAACCTAAATCAAAAGGGAAGTTGTTTTGTAAAGATTGTTGGGGCTTATACTCAAGGAGAAGCCCAGATGAAAAACAGTAATCATACCGTTCTTTTGTAAATTATACTATGGCTTATACAATGGCTGAGACCCAAAAAAGGTTTTCTGTACAGAGGGATGGGTCTTACAATTCAATGAAAGGCCCAAAAGTTTGAAAAAAGGAAAGAAATGGGACTTACAACACAAGGGTAGGCCCAGATGAAAATGTTTTGAAAAGCGACGATCGCGCCGAGATTTTGAAAACACAGTGGGACTTATACAATAACTGAGGCCCAAAATTATTTATATTTTCAAAGGGGTTGGGTCTTACACTCTATTAGAGGTCCAAATATGTTTGAAAAGATTTGTTAGGGTGATAGTGATCAAAACCCTAATTTTTGGTTTTTAAATGTATTTTAATTGAATAAAAATTCAATTAAAATAATCAAATATGTGAAGAAAAAGGTTGTGATCTTGGATTTATATTTGGAAAATCATGTTTCATTCATGGGATGATTTAAAAATCATTTGAATTTTGCAAAACCAAGAGAAAGAAATATTTTTAATGTTTAAAAACAAATAAAAATATAATTCTTTACAAAAATACCAAATATATGAAATAAATAATATTTTTGTGAAATTTTCATGGAATAAAATATTTTAATAGTTTTGTGAATTTTCAAAAAAATAATCAATAAAAAATAGTAAAAATTGAGAGAGAAATTAATTTTTCAATTAATTAATAAAAACATGAAAATATGGAAAAAATAGCAAAAACAAAGAAATTGGCAAAATGGTCTGGGTGGGGTTTGAACCCACGACCATCAACCCAAACACACATGCGCGCTACCACTTGGGTGGTGATACATCCGTGTGTCAAAACCACCCCATTAATTCATAAGGCATGCCTTGTTTCTAGGTCTGGGAAAGGCAAGGTAAGGCAAGCTTTTGGGCAATTTACGTGAAGGCTCTAACTTTCTCATTTCTCCATGGATTGGGACAAAATTTAGGTGCATCTGACCTAGAATTTCATGAGGAATCCAATGGTTCCCTTCGAATTTTCAGAAAATGTTTCCTCCTCAAAATTCGATTGTGGTTTTGAAATAGGCCTATTTTTGCATGTTCTATGCTATCTCATGGTACAGGCAAGAATTACATGGCAAATTGGTTCAAACACAACATATTCAACATGTATGAGATGTTTATGATCAATGGACATCAAAGGAATGCATAATTCAAAGAGTTCAAGTTGTCATGCAATTACCTCTTGGAGATTTTTGTGCTATCTGCCAAGTTCCTTGTGCCAGAAGTTATTTGATGCTTTGGACACTCTTAATTGATCCCTTAGAAGCTTTTAGAATGATTAGAACCAGCTGGAATCCTCAGGAACAAGTTGCGGCACTTTCTTGCAAAAGGGCCAAAAGTGACCAATATGGCAACTCTCTCAAATGGTGTTCCAGATGAGGGGAACCATTTGGGACAGCTTGAGGGTGATATTTGGAGTGTGTTTGAGGCTTTGTTTGGTTTGGGAAGTGACTGAATCAAGACATGGCTTGGAAAATGCAGAAAAGACCAATTTTGAGGTTTTGTAAGTGGACTTTGTGATTTTGGTGTTTCAGGTCACAAGTGAGTGTTTGAACAACTTAGATATGACATATTAGATGTGTTTGGATCATGAGCTATGGTGAAATTGCTCTCTAACTCAAAAACTCATTGATACCTTGCAAAAGAAGGCATTTTGGCCTAAAGAGAGAGATTTTGAGGAAAGCAAGTGTTGTAGTGCTTTGGTGTAGTCAAACTGAGCACAAATGAGCTCTATTTATAGTAGAGCAAGTTTTTTTTGCAAGCAATAGTGATTGGCAGCTGCAGCAGGCCTTTGGCCAATGTTGAGCAAAAGGAATCTCGAGTCTCCTCTAGCCATTGACTTGAGGTTAGGGTACTGGCCTATGGTCCTTTGATTCAGTGCTGATCCTTGACTCATTCAGTTAGGAATGAGTCAGTCCATGCCACCTATGTGTATCCATTAAATGCATTGAAACAAAATTGGAGTCTTGGCACCTTTTTAGCCTTTTTATGTTTATTATGGCTAATGTAGATTCTTGGACTTTGGAGGCTTGGGGATCAGATCATTCTCCTTTTGTTTTATCCTCAGATATGTCCAAATGGATGACAAGGCTTGGAGTTGCTCAATTTTGCCAAATCGAGCAAAAATGCCAAAATCTGCCAAAATCTGCCTTGCCCAAAACAGTTGGAAATGGTGATTTTGAGGGATTCATATCTCCCTACTCAGGTTGAATTATGGGAGGCTCTTGTGCTTTTTAGAAAGCCCTCATATGATACAAAACATGTGTGATCATAGTTTGTTTTGAAACTATTTGGATCCAACTGAAAAAACCTCATGAACATTGATGTTCAAGGCTAGTAAGTTAGGCAGATTTTCACTACGTGTTGGAAAAAGTATCATTTTCATGTTTTTGTCATTTTGATTACTCCATAACTTAAAATCCATAAAGAATTGTAGTCTGAGGTAGTTGAAGCTTTTGTAGAGTGTAACAAGACCTACAAATCCAGCTTTGGATCACCCAAAATGGTTGCTTGGATCTCAAGTTATGATCCTTGGAAGTTGGTACCAAAATCACTTTTGCAAGATGGTTGCTTGGATCTCATGGTTGCCCCTTTTGCAAGAAACCTCAGTTTTCTTGATTTTTCTTGATGGATGGTGATCAATATCATACATTAACATTGTTTTTGACTTAAGGGAACCATATTTGTGGAAAATCCCAAAAAGTCAAACTTGATTTTGTGCACAGTTGACTTTTAATCGGATGAAATCCAAATTGTGCGATCCTTTGTGAAATCAAGTCCATGACCTAAATCAAACCTAATGTATTGATTCCATAGGTATTATAGGGTGTATTGAATCATGTCCCATGGTTTGGGTGCATGTCTTGGTCAAAAGTCAAAGGTACAGTTGACTTTTTTTTCCTCGAAATCCTAATTGTGGTCCTAATGAAATTGAAACTTTTGAATCAAGTTTCTTGGGTCAATCCATTGTTATAAATGGATAAATGTGGTGTATTGGAGGCCATCAACTCATGTATTGAGGTATTGGACCGTGCTTTGCCTCAAAAGTAAACTTTTGGGTGAATTTGGTCAAGAAACCCTAATTCCTAATTTTTGATAAATGCATCCCCTGAGGTTATATTGACTTGATGGTTGGGTCCATGAGGTCCCTTGGAGTATCTTGGATTGTGCTTTGGAGCATTGGTGCATGCCCAGATGAAAATTTTCATCAGGAGACCTTGGTCGACCAAAACCCTAATTTGGTGACACTAGCGATCTTGAGGCTTGATCCACTTGGAATGTTGCAACTTTATGCTTGATTCTTGATATGGGAGTCCTCTTGATCCTTTATAGGTGTTTGAGAGGTTAGAAAAGTTGAAGATCATGTCATTTCTTGATTGTTCCTTTGTCTAAGTACTCTAAGAGGGCTTGAAACCCTAATTCTTGATTGTGGTGAATGCTCAACCTTCTTTGAGGAGATTGATGAGGCATGAAAGTACATCCATATTGTGGTGATGATTCTCACAATAATGGGAAATCTTGGTGGTCAAAATTTGGGGTATGACAGCTGTGTGCGAAGGAAACCTTGTTAATGCAACCTTTATCGAAAGATGTATTGCCTGAACGCACAACCAAGTTAACTGAGAACTATCCATCCCTAGGTTAAGATTGAGGGTTTTTGTACAGAAAAAAACTCCAACTTCTAGGCTCGAAGGGATTAACAAGGGAGTAACTTTCTTATTTCTCCAATGTTTGGGAAATTGAAACAATGCCTTACATCTCCAGCAAAGTTTGATATGAAAGCATACCGACGACAATTATGGGTATTAAGTTTTCGTCATCCTCCCTCAAATTTTTTCATAATCAAAAGAAAGTGAACAAGATATATATATTTTTTGAAAGAGAAAGCATAAAGATGCAAATAACAGATTAATTGAATCAAAATATTATAATGCCCATTTCATTTACACGGAAGTACAAATAGAATTTGAAAGCAAACAGTTAATACAATTAAAAGAAGATGCAAACAATAAGAAACGTGGCCTAGTGACTAATCAAAAATAGGGGTGAGGTGGCCCGTTTGAAACACTGGCTTTTAGGAGGATAGCTGGCTGAAGTTAACTGAAGCTTCACTTCTTATGCCCTAGCAGATGATTATCTTCAACATTAGGAGAAACATCATGGAAAGTGAGAATCCCATCTTTGATCAAGTCACGCACTCTAGCCTTCAGTGCATAACAATTTTCCAAATCATGGCCTGCAACACCTTGATGGAATACTTAATGGAGGTCAGATATGAAACCAGCTAGAAGAGGATCTAGATGAGGACGTAGAGTCATAATAGTAATCCTGCCTTCCTGAACCATAGCAGGGTATAGTTCAGTGTATGTCATGGGAATAGAATCAAAGTGAGCTCTATTGCGGTTCTGATTTTGTCTAGCAATTGGACGTTGAGGAGGTAGAACTGGTTGAGCGGCAACTACGGGAGTAACAGTAGTAACAGCAGGGTGATTAGCATACTGAGGTCGGTGATGAGGTCTTCTCCCCTCAGTCAAGCATCATTGGTTTAGTCTTATCTTTTCTTCTGGAAGTTCCCATAGGATTTCTTCGCACCATTAGAAGATTCATCAACTTTAGACACTTTACCATTCTTGACCCCTTCTTCGAGTCTTTGGCCAATGGTCACCAAATTTGTGAAGTTGGAGGAAACAATATCAATCATCTTTTCCCAATAGAAGGGAGACAAGGTGTCCATGAACATTCTTGTGAGTTCCTTCTCTGTCTGATGGGGTTCAACTTGGGAAGCTAGTTCTCTCTAGTGTTCAACATACTCCTAGAAAGATTATCTCTCATTCTGAGACATGTTCTGAAGTTGACGAAGACCAGGAACCATATCAAGATCGTACTTGTATTGCTTCATGAAGGAATTAACAAGATCCTAGAAGCACTGGACACCATTCTTTTCAAGGTTCATGTACCATTTAAGTGAAGCTCCACTCTGACTGTCTTGAAAACAATGGATGAGCAACTTCTGGTTGTTAGTATAAGTAACCATCTTTCTGAAGTACATAACCAGATGAGTTCTCGGACATGAATGGCCTTTTTATTTCACAAACTCGGGAGTCTTGAATTTGGCAGGCGTGACATGGTCAGAAATCATTACCCTCCACTGAAGAAATCATTACCCTCCATGGCTCTGAGTCTCTTGTCTATAGTCTAAAACTGTTCACGGACCTCTTCAAGTTCAACAAAATCCTCAAGATCCTCACCTTGAGCACTAGCAGCATTGCGCTCAAAGAGATGATTCTCATAAGGAGCTCGGGAAGTCTGAGCAACAATATGAACCATAGGTATGGGCTCGGAGAAAACAGGAGCTTGCAACACTGGTCTGGCAGTTTGACCAATCATAGATGTAGTAGCAAGAGTCGGGGAGTAGTTATGGGGTAAACTAAACTCTGGCCAAGTAAAAGTTGGCATCTGGACAAGCTGAGGACCAGCACCTGAAACTTCCTGGATAATAGTTCTTTGAGGTGGCTTCCCTCTGGCAATCAGGACTTGGAGAATCTCTATAAGCTTAGTCATGTCTGATTTCAGATAATTAATCTCCATTCTGATCTTTATGTTATGTTGTTCTTGCTCTGACATTCTGTGTCTGAAGTTTGCTCTAGTCATGTATCAGTGACGAGGAATCAGCTTGACGATTAACAGATGACACTGGAAGATAGAGACAGCGGGAATGAGTTGCTGGAGAAACTGGATGTATGCAATGAATCATGCAAAGGATGCAAATGATATGCAATGCCATGCAACAGGATGCAAATCACAGGTAATAGGATCAAAGATTTAGGATCACAAGCATGTAGTCTGGGTGAAGAACCAACCACAGGGTACATACTAGGGGTAATGTACCTGCACGGCGGATTCTAACAAGGTTCCCAGAGTCTATAATCCTCTTTCGGATATTACTAGCACACCGATTAATCGGGAATCAGTAATATTCTCAACTAATACTCTAGTTGATTCTCCTCAAGACTCTCATCCATCCATAACAACCATCAAAAACCAATACAATCACATTATCCAACTTCTCTAACATCATTCTACTTCGCCTTCCCCCGTTATGTAAGAAGATGCTCTCCCCAACATCAATTATGTTTCAACCTCCATTGATGGTAAGCCACATGTATATAGGGTTATTGATATCGGGGCTACACATGATATTAATCCTACTTTAAATCATTTTTCTTCATACTCTCACATTTCTCCTATTCATATGAAATTACATAATGGTTTCACTTTTTTGACAGATATTGCAGGCACCGTTTATATCTATAAATCCATCATCTTTACTTATGTTTACTACATTCCTACATTTAATATTGACTTAGTTTCTAAAACTAAGCTTATTGATTCCTTACATTGTCATCTTACCTTTACTAATTCCAAATTGCCTTATCCTGTAGATACACACCAACAAAATGATTGGTTCAGCTGATCGGCATAGGGACTTATTTGTTCTTCAAGCTCAGGCTATTCCTCCCACTCCACCAGCCTTCACATTTTCTTGTAATTCTGTCAATTCTACATCTTCTAGTTTGTGGCATAGAATATTAGGCCATTCTTCTAAGTTGGTACACAAAACTCTTTCTTGTCTCTTTTCTAACATTACTTACCATGATAGTAATTCTTTACCTTATCTTTTTTGTCACTTAACTAAACATAAGCATTTACCCTATGCTAATAGTACTAGTACTACTCCTTATGCCTTTGCTATTTTGCACACTGACATATGGGATCCTTACTCAACCCCTTTTGTCACCAATAAATTTTATTTTCATACCCTAGTCGATGATTACACTCAGTTCACTTGGGTCATCTTTATTACCCACAAAAGTGAAACTAGAAATCACCTTGTTAACTACATTTCCTTTATTAACACTCATTTTTCTTCAAAATTACAATGCATTTGCACTGACAATGGATCTAAATTTTCAATGTCTGATTTTTATAAATCTAAAGGAATCATGCATCATAGATCATGTTTTGAATGTCCTCAAAAAAATGGAATTGTTGAGTGTAAACATCAATACATTCTCAATGTTGCACGCTCCTTATTTTTTCAAGATAATCTTCCAAAAAAAAATTAGCATTTATCCATTGCTCATGTTGTGCATATCACTAAATGTTTGCCTTATTTCTTTTATTTAACAAACTCCCTAATTACACCAATTTTAACAGCTTTGGCTGCCTAGATTTTTTCTTCAATATTCAACAATAGCACACTAAATTTGATCCTAGATCCAAAAAATGTATATTTTTAGGATATCAAGAAGGTACCAAAGATTATTTACTATATGATCTATCTCCTAACAAATTCTTTGTTTCTAGGAATGTTTGCTTTTATTACCTCTTCTCCACTACTCATGACCATCTGCCTCTTCCCCCACCTCATCTCCTTCACCACGATCCCAATGACCTAGAAACTCTTCCTCCTAATCCAAATATATCCATTGCACCTCCTACACCCAAACCCGTCATACCAAATCCTCCTCCACTAGAAAATACTCAACCCCCGAACCTTTGGCGCTCCACTAAATAAGCCAAACAACCATCCTACCTAAACAACTACCATTGTAACCTTATTAACACTAAACCTTTTCTCCTTACTGACACACCTGAACCTTCTTTTCCCATATCCTCTTTTCTTTCCTATGATAATTGCAATACCTATTACAAAAACTTTTGCCTATCACTCTCTTCCATACCTGAACCTAACACCTTCAATCAAACTAGCAAACATGTTTGTTCGCTTCAAGCCATGCAAATTGAATAAAAAACTCTTGAAGACTCCTAAACTTGGACCCTTTTTTCTCTACCTCCTAATAAAATACCTATAGGTTGAAAATGGGTCTATAGAATTAAATATCTTGCTAACGGTTCTATTGAAAGGTACAAAGGATGCTTTGTCGCCAAAGGCTACACACAACTTGAAGGTGTTGATTATTTTGACACCTTCTCACTAGTTGCCAAATTAACTACAGTCCAAACGCTCCTTGCTTTAGCTTCCATCAAACACTAGCATTTAGAGCAACTGGACATCAATAACACCTTCCTCCATGGGGATTTAAATGAAGAAGTCTATATGATTCTTCCACAAGGCTACAAACTCTTTTATTATTTTTCCCCTTCATAAATTTGCAAACTCAATAAAAGTATTTATGGGCTTAAACAAGCCAGCCGACAGTGGTATTCTAAACAATCACAATCATTAATCTCTCTAGGATATATCCATTCACATGCTGGCTATTCTTTATTTACTAAATGTGATGCTTATAACTTTATTGTTTTGTTAGTATATGTCGACGATATAGTTTGAACAAGTAATGATCTAACGGAAATAAAAATTTTCAAAGCTCTTCTTCGTCACCAATTTCATACAAAATACTTGGGCCTCCTTCGAAACTTCCTTGGCCTTGAAGTAGCTTGATCCCATTTCAGTATTTTCAATAACCAACACCATTCAGACACATATCAACCATACCAGGATACAACACAATATCATAGACTTATAGGACAATTTATTTATTTAACAACCATTAGACCGAGCTTCTCCTTTGTTGTCCAACAAGTTAGCCAATCTGTTTCTAATCCTATTATCACTCATTATCAGGATGCCTCATAAATTCTGCAATATTTAAAAGATATCCAAGCTATGGGCTTATTTTATCCAACTGAAATTGATTTATCTCTTTCTGGTTTTCCAGATAGCGATTGGGCTACTTGCCCTACAAAAAGACGATTGGTGACAGGATTTGCAATTTTCTTATGAAAATCTCTAATCTCCTGGAATTCAAAGAAACAAACCACCATTCCCCCCTCAAGTTATGAGGCTGAGTATCGAGCCCTTTCCAATCTCACCAGCGAAGTGCAATGGTTACAATATTTATTCAAAGATCTCCATGTTGATTTTTCAAAGCCAACTTCTCTATACTATAATTGCTGGAACGCGAACTTAACATCACTCATAAAAAACACTTAACAATTGGTAAGCCGAACTACGAACGCTCTGATTTCCTTATTCTCGTCCGAACAAGGATACATATGCACAAGACGGAGAAATCTTGGCGAGAACCCTCCCCCATTTCCCCCGTAGTCCTCTGAACTGCGTTGACTTTGACTTTCCCATTACAAGAGGGAATACGTTGGCATAGGACAATGAAGTCCTATTGAGTCTCCTTTTGTTTTTTTCCATTTTCGTTTCCGTATAGCAAGTAGGATTTAGACAACACACACTTTGATTAGAAAAACAAGAGTGGATCCTGTTGAATACAATGGATACGAGGGGTGCTAACACCTTCCTCTCGCTTAATCGACTCCCGAACCCAGGATTTGGTTGCGAGACCATCTTCCTTCCCTTTTTGAGGTTTCTTCGATCATTTCCTTTCCCCCGTCGGGATAAATAACGTTCGGTGGCGACTCTATTTTTTTGCTGGTTGTTTTTCACGTTGCAAACAGCTGGCGACTCTATTTGGGACTCTGGTTCCCTATGCGAGTCATTCCTATCGCTTGTCTGTATCTATTCATTGGGTGTTTATCTTTGTGCATTTATTTGCTTTATTTGTTGTACATTATTCCTTTTTTTTTGCATCTATGGCACTTTATTACTGTTATCATATTGTTCTGCTGTTGTTGTGTTGCTGGGAGGTTGGTTCCATGAGGGATAGTCCACTACCCAGGCTTGAGTATATACATAGGATTAGAGTGGATAGTCGTGTGGCTTGTGCAGCGTCTTGTTACATTTAGTTGACACGAGACCCACATTTAGACGAGGTTTTCTTGGGAGATATTATGTCCTGCGCGTCTTGTGCATATGACAGGGTGTCAATATGACTTTGGATATCGTTCATGGGAAGTCAATGGAGGCCTCCTTGAGGGGTGATAATTCCAAACCAGAAATGGTAAACGTATTATCATTTCTTGACCTGAGAGCCCGTGAGATTGAGGACCTGCTAGGATACCTTGTCCAAGACTAGAACCAACATGTGAGGGGGGATGGGTTTTGCAAGAAACTTTGACTTTCAACCTACCTGGATTTTTGGTTTTCTTATCAGTATGGACTTATGATTTTGGTATTCTGATTATTCCAGTATTCTGGTATTCTCATTAGAACAGAATTTTGAACCTAATCAATCAGCAGCACAACACCTATTCAGAGCATATGGAAACCTTGATCCCATGTCTGCATTTGCATAACATCATACATGCATCCTAACATTCACGTTTTTTTATTTCCAGGGTTTGCATCTTATCCTTGATTCTAGTTGTTGAAGATCTTCAGAGATGGACACTGGTTGGAAGAAGAATGTGGCCTACAAGTTTCCAACACCGGTTCTGAGTTCACTTCATGAGTTGGTTGCTCTAGCAAGTTCTAATGTCTTGGAGGATATAAAAAAGGACTATGGAAAAATATTGAGCGTTCTTCACACCATCACCAAGTACGAGCATGATGCCATCCATACTTTTCTGCAGTTCTATGACCCTCCCTTGAGGTGTTTTACCTTTCCGGATTATCAGTTGGTTCCTACACTGGAGGGGTTTGCGCTTATTTGGGAGTTCCAATTAAGGATAAGGCACCTTTCTTCAATTTTAAGGAGAATGAACACATCTCATCATATATACACATTCTGGCTACTGCATATTAATAGATCATAACTCATCATTCACTCTCTTGATTTTATTAACCCTATATTTATTTCATTTAGTTCAATGTTGTGGACATATCTAATCTGTTACCAATTATTATTTGTTATCTTGCTCATACTCATTTTAAACAAAGATCACTTACAAGTGTTCAATCTAAACCTCTTCACTCCTTTTGGGTACGATATCCTTACTATTATCACTTGTTGCAATAAAATATACATGTATACTTGCATGTGACACCATAGTTCATTAAATTGCATAATAATAACCTATGTTTTTAGTGTTTTAATTGACATGATTTTTATAAGTTTTAGTGTCGTTTTAAGTTACTTTTACTTCAATACGCCAAGTTTTACTTTGAATTTTAGGTACTAAAGGATCGGCACTGAAGATGGAAATAAACAGAGAAAAAGCAAGAAAAATGCACAAATGCAGGCTTGATGGGTACCATGATGACCGTCATTTTCTAGGAAGAGTTGACCGTCATGGCCCCTAAAGGAAAGGGAAGATCACACACTTGAAGTCCATGACGGGAAGACCATAAGCCGTGCTGATGTACGTCATGGATCTTGGACCTAGAAGCCCATCTTTAGCTCGTCATAAGGAGCAGGCCGTTATGCACCAAGATTCCTGTAATGACGCCCAGTTTCCCCACGTCCAAGCATTTTTTTTCAACTGATCCCTCCATTATTCAGGGTTGTTTTGCACAATTTATGGATGTTTCCTACCATTTTCTAAGCGTGAATTTCCCTTTGAATAACCCTATAATGAATTGTAATTTGTAAAGGAAATCCAATCATGGTTGCACCAAATTCACTTTAATTTTCGGCATAAAAGTTATGCATTGGAGTGTTTATGCAATTTTAGTTTTATGCATTGTTCAAGTTATTTTTTTACTGTAGTATTTTACATTCTTCACTGTCGTTTTAGACTAAAGTGTCCCCTCGGAGCACATTGAATAGAAAGTTCAATTTTCATTATTTCCAAATTCTATTCCTTTTCTGCTTTTTATTATGGATTCATCAAAAAAGCATGTTGTGTATGTTCATTTACCATGTTTGAGTAATATATCTTAGAGTCCAAAATGTGAGAGTATTCTACCAATTTAATATGAGTGAATTGTTTAGTTATCTAATCGTAACAAGAAATAAAATGAAATTTTCTAACTTTTTTTAAATAATAGATGTTTGTTACGAAAGTAGAAACACCGAGATACCGTTTACGCGTCGAAAAGGTGGAAAATGTAACACCCTTTTCTACCCCCACAAATATCGCAGCAGATTAATAAAAAATCAGAGTAAAATCAGAACCACCTCAAAGGGTGCACATTTCTCAATAAATTCAAAATAAAACATTTTCTCCATAAACAATAGGTTTCCTCAAAATAAATCAAAAGCCATCAAATAGGTAGCGGAACCACCATAACCACCATAAATCCAAGACAAAGAGGTTTTAAAAAAAATAAACCATAACCATAAAATAACAACAAAATAACAATTCAACATGGTTCGACTCAACGACCTAACCCGATGTTACACTATCAGAGCAAGACCCTCTACATCGACCAAAAGCAAATAAACTCCAAAATTCCTCGAAGGCATTCACAACTAAGCCTGATCACCTGCATGTTACCCACGTGGAGGCAACATTCAAACAGGCAGGGTGAGTAATCACAATTCATTATAATCAATATAAAAATAGTATATGCATAAAATGGCGTCAATATCATATACAACATCATCAGAGTCATCACAAGGCAAACATCAAAACACAACATCATAATTATCAGCAAATGCCACATAAATGCAATGCACAACAAGACTCATGCATGTGGTACCAATCGTCACAGTCGATGGACACTTAGGCCATCACCCTCCAAAGATCCGCGTCAATAGGATCAGTTCCACACAAGAATCGGAGCACGTCATAAACCACTTCACATCCATACAATGGGATGGAAGCCACAAAAGACCGAAGTCTAACATCATCACTGAAATGCTATGAATGCATGATACACAACGTCAATAATCATCATTATCAATAAAATCATTATGTGCATCATCATATAACAAAATCTCATGTTAATCACGTCTTCATATATTCATCAAAACATCACAAAATCATCATCTCATCATCATCAGTAACTTCATGGTAAATCATCAGAAAAGTCACAGCATCAAAACACCACGACAGCACAGAATCATAAATGAAATTTTGCGAACACCAGGCGTTCACTGCGTAGTTCACCGTGCGAACCTGTTCGCTGGGTTGTTCGCTTTGCGAGCATCCCGTGAACCCCAAAATCCCACACAAAAACCAGAGAGTTCCCATTCTGTCTCTCGCTCGCCACCCTCATTCTTTTTGCGAATCCACTCGCTGGGACATTCGCTTTGCGAGCTAGAAATCACACTTCAGAATTCATCCCAGTATTCACCAACAAAGTCATCGCGCATTCGCTACGCTGCTCGCTTTGCGAGCCTGGGGAGAGTGTTCTCCTTGCGAAGGAAACGTTCGCTTTGCGAACCTGCGATTTCAGGAAATCGCTGCTACGCATCAGTAGCATATCAGACCCAAAAGCTCTTACGATTTCAACCCCAATTACCTCAAAAACATCCCCAAAACATCCCTAAGGCATCATGGCAATCAAAGACATAAAACCTACGACTATTAGGTCGATTAATTCCACTATCCTAACTCAAAATTACCTAAACCTTCACAAACCCTCAAGATTCTCATAAACCCCATAAATCCATTTCTCATACAAGATCCCACATATCATCAAAAGGGTTTAGCCTCGAAGGCTTATTTTTTTCCCGAATCAATTCAACCCTTAATAATCCATCGTCGATCCTCATAAATACCCCTAAATCATCAATAACTCATAAACCCTTCAAGAACCCCAAAAACCTCAAAATCCACTTTACAATACATCGAATCTCTATATTGACAACAATGAAAGGCAATACTCCCCATACCTTAGATTGTCGATTCAGAGCTTTCTCTATTGTGTCTTCGGAAACCTTCTCGAATCCTCGCCTTTCCCTTTTTCCTCAGAGCTCTGCACCTTTCTCCTTATTTTCACGATCTAACCAAATTTATCCTATTCTTCCCAATTCCTTTTTGTTAAACCCTTGGGCTTCTAAAATGGGTTTTCCCCTTAACACCCTCACTAATCCTTCTCAAAAGTCCATCTTACCATTCATTCCCCTAATATTATTTAAATTAATAATAATACTAATATATTCATATTATATACTATTATTTAATTAAATAACCACTACTTCGCAAAAATACCGACATCAACACGAATCACCAAAATTCACAGAAATTCATGAATATTATATTTAAATAAATTAAATAAATATTCTTACGAAATTTGGAGTGTTACAGAAAAGGTATCCAACATAGAACTCGACGATAGGTTTTGTTAGCCATGCGAAAGCGGATCAGAATTGATCAAAAGAATACATAAGTTACTGTCTTGAATTCTCTATTTTAAAAAGAAAAGACTCGCTACGAATGTAGTCGCACTGAGATAGCGTTTACGTGCTGAAAGAGTGAAAGCGGTATCCAAGTTAGAAATTTTGATTTTTTATTTTTAGATTGTGAAAGCGACTTTAAATTAATCAATAATTTACTTATAACAATGTTTAAACTCAATATTTACGATTTGTAAGGCAGTATTTTGTGGGTTTAAGGTCCAGTAACACACCGACGAAAGTGGATGTTACCACTAGTTAAATACTTTCTATAGATAACAATTCTTGTTGTAATTAAATGTAGCAATTTTTATGAATAAAACTAGTAAATATGAGTATTGTTTCGGTCTCTTCTTTTATTATTGAATTAAATCACTATGTATATTTTTCGCACAAATAAAAAGTTTTTCGTGTAGCCTTAGATAAACATAGGAATAATAGATAACGATACTTGTCATTTGGTCTCTATGGACATGATGTATTTTATACTACACATATATAGCTATAAACGTTCGGCATATCGATCATCTTCCAAGTGAAAAATAATAGGAATCTTGTAAACAAAATTCTCACTATTTTCTTCTACTAGACAAAAAGAAGTAAATCGAGAATCGAATTCATTCAGTTCCAGACTGTTAGCCTTTTAAACTCTCTTGTGTATCCTAAGAACAACTTGTATTACAAAAATCTGTGAAGAACTTTTGGTTTATGTGTCGACAATCCGTGTAGAACCTTCCTCGCGAGGTTCTTCATTTGTGGGAATCAAATATTCCTTATCCTTCGTGATAGGATTCTCAAAGAATTCTAAATTTTGGGATTCAGGAATTATATTAAACTCTAAATTCAAAAGTCTATATGCTTTACTATTAGGTGCATATCCTAAAAAAGTGCATTTGATCCCTCGAGGACCCAACTTAGTTCTTTTAGGATCCATGTCCTTATAATAAGCTACACACTCCACACTCTAAAATAATTGATATTTGGCACTCTGCCTTTCCGTACCTCATATGGAGAAATACGTGTTTTCTTCAAAGGAATTCTATTCATTATATAATAAAAACATATAGCGAAGCTTCACCTCATAAATTAAATGACAATTCATAATGCATTAACATGGAATTTATCATTTCTTGATATGTCCTATTTTTTATTTTGGTAGACCATTTTTATTATGGTGTATTGGGTGCATAACATTCATATATAATACCATATTCTTCACAACATGCATCAAATTTAGTAGAAAAATAGCGTCTTCCCCTATCACTCCTAAGGACATTAATACTTCTATTTAATTGTTCTTGTACTTATGCTTTATACATTTTAATTTCATTAAAAGAATTATCTTTATACTTTAAGAGATATACATGGTGCATTTGATATAATAAAATGAATGTCATATATGCCTATGTTTAATGTAATAACTTGGATTGCATACAATATTACTAAATTATTATTCTATACAAAATCAAAGGATGATCATAGTACCATGCAAAATATTGGGGTTATGGTTGAAAATGAATCCATGCACTTCTCTAGTTTCAAAGATAAATCTCTTGTACTGACATCTAAAAAGTACGATTGAGGAGATTTTAGAGAATGATTATGTTACTTTTAAAGTGTCTTTATTTAAGTGCAAGGGGATTGATAGTAACAGTGGTAAAGAATATGGTAAATTAGGATTTACATGGGTTGATCTTCGAAAGACAATTGATATAAACAAATCATTCATCATGGCATCCCAAGTAAAACAAGTATTTCATTTCACTAATCCTTCTAACACTAGATGGTCAATTATTCTACAAGGAAAATATATTCATGATAGTGATGAAAATCTAGATTTAAAGTTAGAATCCACTTCTTTCACAATAGCTTAACGTCTTTCATTTGAAGAAAATGATTCAGATGATGTGTATTTTAATCCTTTTATCATCAAGAAGGGATATGAGAAAACTAGTAAGTAAATATTTACATAAATGAGTAATATATATTTATTTATTTCACATTTGTATTCCTATTACCAATATTTTTTTTTGAACATGTAGAGATGTCGAAGGATACCATATGTTGCATTATTTTAGAAGTAAAAGTTAGAAAATTAAAAAACCCCTAAAGGTAAGTGTTATTCTTTGTGACATTCATATATGAATATAAATTATTTATGTTGGTTGTAGTTATTGATGCATGTTGTTGATATTAGAGTTTGAACTTTATTGTTGTTGTTGTTGTTGTCGTTGTTATTGAGATCAATGTGTCGCACCTCGAAAAAATCGCTTCATCGAAGACACAATCCTCGCGCGAAAGGCGCGGAAAACGGTTCGACAGAGTCGCCACCGAACTTTATTTATCCCAAAAGAGGGAAAGGAAAATATCGAGAAAACCTTTGAGAAGGGGTAAGAACATGGTCGTCGCAACCACATTCTGGGTTCGGGAGTCGGTTACGTGAGAAGAAGGTACGCGCACCCCCTCACGTCCGTTGTACTCAATGGGAACCTCTTGATTCGAATCGCGATACTCGTTAGCTAAACTTGTTTGTTTTCTTCTCTAAAATAAATGCGAAAAAAAGGGAACTATGCTAAGGGGGAATGGGGTGATTTTAGGATAGGGTGCTTGGTAAGATCATCGCGACCTTGGGCTTACGTATGCTCATTCGGACGAGAATGAGGAATCAGAGCAATCGTAGTTTGACTACGGGGTTTGACGGAAAAAGATGGTAGTGTGCTCGCCAAGATCATCGCAATCTTGTGCCTACATATCTTTACTCGGACGAGAATAAAGAATCAGAGCAGTCGTAGTTCATGGTACGCCCAAGAAACAAGGGAGTTTATTGATTTTTAAAAGAGGTGCCAATTGCTCACACACGAGTAAGAGAACTCGCACCCAAAAAATCGAAGAGAGATCAAAGACTTGAACCCCCATTTTTCACCTTGAAAAAGAATTATGATAGTTGTTAGTTGTTTTGAGTTTTATTGTGAAAAACCGCTTGACGTTGGATCAAGGGTTTATTTGTTATGAAAAGAGTTTGGTTTGAAAAAGAATTTGGTTAGAGGCTGATTTGGAAATGGGCTCGACGGTGAATCGAGAGTTTGGTTGAAAAAGGATAGTTTGAAAATGGCTCGACGACGAATCGAGAAGTAGTTTGAGAATGGGTTGTCTATGCTAGTCCCTAGGGGTGCTCCTAGTAAACAAACCACAATCAAAAGAAAACTAAATGCGTACATCGGAATGGGGAGAGGGGTACATGTAAATTACAAGGGATGACATGAAATAAAGGGTCTCATTGTAAGTGTGAGATTTGGATCGAAAGCATGAGGTCGAAGTCCGTTCGCATGCTGCTGTCGAAGTGTTATACTATCGAAATAATACATGTTGTAGTCGAAGGTTGTTCTAACATGTATTAGTTAATATTGCTAGGGTTGTTAGCATATTGAATTGGGCCTTGTGTTTAGGATCCAATTGTTTAAGTTAGCTTGTACCTTAAGTTAACTTGTAATGGGTATTTTGTTAAAAGCCCATTAGTTTAGTGTGCTAGGTTTTATTATAAATAAGATGCTAGTCTCTCATTCTAGAGCGTGACAAAAACCTAGAAAGAGTGAGAGTGGTTAGTTTGTTATTCTTGTATACTTGTAATCCTTGTTTTAAGGAGAAAGGAAAGAATAACAGTTTTATAACCAATCCTTGTTGTTTTTACTCTTGTTTTCTTTGTTAACCCTAACCCTTGTTTTTGGTTCTTGATAATTCAAGAAACCAGTTTTATACTTTGATTAAAGTCATTGTTTTTCACAACAAATTGGTGCGATGAGCGTGGAGAAGATGCCTTCAACAAAGTATGAGATCGAGAAGTTCACCGGAGTGAACGACTTCGGTCTGTGGCGCTTGAAGATGAAAGCCCTACTGGTTCAGCAGGGTTGTTTGGAAGCGTTGAAGGGAATGGCAGCCATGGATGCTGCGTTAACGGAAAAAGAAAAAACTACCATGATCGAGAAAGCACACAACACAATATTGTTGAGCCTTGGTGATAAGGTTCTTCGACAGGTATCAAAGGAGACGACAGCATCGGGGTTATGGGTGAAGCTTGAAAGCTTGTACATGACCAAATCTTTGGTGAATCGACTCTACCTGAAGCAAGCTTTGTATTCGTTCAAATTAAGTGAAGACAAAGCCTTGGCTGAGCAGTTGGATATGTTCAACAAGCTGATTCTTGATCTTGAAAATATTGATGTGAAGATCGATGACGAAGATCAAGCATTGTTGTTGTTGTGTGCTTTGCCTAGAACACATGCTCACTTCAAAGAAACTCTCTTGTATGGAAGGGAATCCCTGGCATTTGAAGAAGTTCAATCAGCCTTGTATTCTAAGGACCTGAACGAACGAAAGGAGCATAAAAATTCGACAGTTGGTGAAGGTTTGGCCGTTAAGGGAAAATTCTTGCGAAAGGATGGTAAGTTCGACAAGAAGAAAGGTAAAAGTCAGCAGAAGTCATATAGTGGCGAAGCATCTGGTTTTCGATGCTATCATTGTAAGAAGGAGGGTCACACAAGAAAGGTGTGCCCTGAATGCCTGAAAGATCATGGAGGAAAGGATAATGGCAACGCAGCCGTTGTTCAAGATGACTTCGACTCATCTGATGTTCTTGTAGTTTCAAGCAGCGACTCAAGAAAAGAGGGGATTATGGATTCAGGATGCACTTGGCACATGACTCCAAACAGAGAATTGTTCGAAGAGCTATGTGATCAAGATGGTGGATCGGTGCTGCTGGGAAACAACACATCCTGCAAAATTTCAGGTATTGGATCTGTGAGTTTCAAGCTCCATGATGAGTCAATAAGGTTATTGACTGAAGTCAGGTATGTACCTGACTTAAAGAGAAGTTTAATTTCTCTTGGTGAATTCGACGGGAAGGGATACGTTTTCCAAGGAGAGAAAAGTATCCTAAGAGTCATGAAGGGGTCGAAGGAAGTCTTGAGAGGTGTGAAGAAGCAAGGCTTGTATACCCTTGAGGCTGAGGTTGTAAGTGGTTCGACAAATACTGTATCCACGAAACCTGTGTCGAAGACAGATTTATGGCACATGAGATTGGGCCATGTCAGCGAAAGAGGCCTGGTCAAATTGGGGAAGCAGAACCTGCTAGGTGGTGACAAAGTCGAAAAGTTGGAGTTTTGTGAATCTTGTGTATTGGTAAATCTTGTAGGGCGAAGTTCAACAAAGGCAAGCAAAGAACACATGGATCCCTTGATTACATTCATGATGATCTTTGGGGGCCTGCAAGGAATCCTTCACACTCAGGTGCAAGGTATTTTCTATCCATCGTTGATGACTATCCCAGAAAACTATGGGTATTCATTCAGAAGACGAAGGATGAAACTTTTGAGAATTTCAAAAGTTGGAAGATTCTGGTCGAAACACAAATTGGCAGAAAGGTTAAGAGGTTGAGAACCGACAATGGCCTTGAGTTCTGCAACAAAACGCTCGACAGTTACTGTGTTGAGTCTGGGATTGCAAGGCATAAGACTGTAGCAGGTACTCCTCAACAAAATGGCTTAGCTGAGAGATTCAATCGAACAATCCTTGAAAGGGTTAGATGCATGTTGGTTATTGCTGGATTGAAGAAGGTGTTTTGGACTGAAGCTGTTTCGCCAGCTGCATATCTGATAAATAGATGTCCTTCGACTGCATTAGATATGAAGACACCTGAAGAAGTTTGGTCGGGAAATCCACCTAGTCTCGACAGACTGAGAGTATTTGGTTGTGTGGCCTATGCTCACATTAGGCAAGACAAGGTCGAACCTAGAGCTCTGAAGTGCATGTTCATGGGATACCCTGAAGGAGTCAAAGCTTATAGGCTATGGTGCCTAGAGCCAGGTCACAGGAGGTGTATCACCAGTCGAGATGTAGTTTTCAATGAAGCTGAGATTGCTTTCAAGAAAACTGATGTTGCTAACGAAGAGCTAGAACAGGGAGAGATTCCTGTTGAGGTGGAGCATGTTGATGCTGAAGTGCGTACCCCAGATGAAGTCGAAGACGAAATAGAAGATGTTGTCGAAGATGAGGAGACTGATAATGACTACCTCTTAGCAAGAGACAGGTCGAGAAGAGTCATCAAGCCACCTCAGAGACTTGGGTATGCAGATCTTATAGCCTATGCCTTAATCTCTGCAAGTGAGGTTCTCGACGAAAAACCTAGAGACTATAAGGAAGTTATGAGGAGTCGAAAGAAGACTGAATGGCTGAAGGCCATGGATGATGAGATGAAATCTCTTCATGACAACGACAC